>CM060902.1:340837454-342197037 GCA_030737815.1 Allium fistulosum
GACACGAAACAGCTTAGGAGGAAGGTAGTTAAGTTGCTCAAGATACAATGGAGTGATGATGATAACGACTGTACGTGGGAGGTGGAAGAGAGGATGAAGGCAGCTCATCCTGAACTCTTCAAGGTATGGCCCTAAGGTGTCGTGTCATCTAACGAAATTGTAACTTGTTCTAATGTTAGAATTCTATACGCTAAGCTAGAATTGGATGCATGGTTTGATGATTGCTATGGATGATAGGCGTGCAGAATAGTATTGATTGCTTTGTTGTTTGGAATTTCGGGGGCGAAATTCCTAAGGGGGAGAGAATGTAACGACCTGTATTTTTACGGATCGAAAAATCAAAGAAAATTTCGTCGAAAAGTTTTCACGTTGATTGGCGAAATTGCTAAGTCCTAAGTCGTTCAAGACTTAGTATAGGTCGTAAGTCGTATACGACTTAGGGAATAGGAGCGACCCAGGGTTATGGCGAGTTAAGGGTTTGGAGATAGGTCGTTTGAACGACTTAGGAGATAGGCAGGTTAGACGACTTATGGTAAGGCAGCGACCTACGAGAGTTAACGACCTAGCAGTTAGGTTGTATAGTGATTTTAGGTCGTGTGTTAGTATTAGAGCGACCTATGGAATGTTGCGACCTATAGAATGTTGCGACCTATAGGAGTTAGCGACCTATAGGAGTTAGTGAGCTGTGTAGTTAGGTCGCTAGGCTAGTAGTCAGTTAGGTCGTATCCTGGCTAAGTGATAGGTCGCGTGTGTGTGTTAGGTCGTAGGTTCGTTAGGTCGCATCCCAGTTGTTCGCGACTTATGTTAGGTTGCGTGGTAGCTTAAGGAGTTAGGTCGTTAGACAACCTAAGGAATTAGGTCGTAACCCAACTGAGTTGTAGCAGTTAGGTCGTAAACAACCTAAGTTAGGTCGTGGACTTCTATAGCTGTTAGGTCGCGAAGAAGCGGTCTGTGGTAGGTCGCTGGGTGCTTGGATGCGCAGAAGTGTTAGGTCGTAGGACGAAGGAGCGCACATCCGTTAGGTCGTAGGCTTGGTCTGTTAGGTCAGAGTTGTTGGCTAAGGCTTAGGTCGGTGGGAGTCTTAGGTCGTAGGTCGGAGACGACCTAATTCCGAGTTACGACTTAAGGGATTTTCGCCTATAAATAGAAGGGGGTTGGCTTCATTTTTGGGATCCGGATTTCGAAGCGACGAAGTGCTGCCATTTTGAGAGCTCGACTTCTACACTTCTTCACTTCTTTTCTCCACTCTAATCTAGTGATTCCATCCATCCAAGTTGAAGATCAAATTGAAGATTCAAGAGCTTAGATTGAAGATCTTCATCCTTTGAAGTGAGATTTCTTCGTTTGAAGCGGATTCGCGATAGATCAAGCTAGATCCTTCGCTGTCTAGATCTAAAGCGTTTTGATTTGGGGTTGTTTAGGTGATTTGGTGAGTGGTGATTATCTCTCACACGGATCCAAAGGAGTATATCGGATCGTTGGCTTGATTTGGTGTTAAAGTAGTGATTTCCATGCATTTTCCTAATCACATGTGTAGATCCGTATAGATTCATTGTTCACGATGATTTGACATCTATTTTACTAAGTGTTAACCTATACAAGTTCATTCATCAAGATTATAGAGACATTGTTCATGTTTTCATGCTTATTAGACTTTCGACTCTTTAATTACGAAATTGCCATTATTGTGATAATTGTCTACTTAGGTCATATTTGAATGCTTGATTGCTTGGATTAATGTTTGACTTGATTGATTGCTATGAATTAGATGATTGATGATTGGATTTAGACCGAAGATGATTCAAAAGCTAAGATAAAGGCTCTTGAATTGGGAAAGCTGCTTGTGGCATATGTAGCGGATGGTGAAGCTCTTATACATAGATTTGACGATGATGTTGAGATGAAGCTTTGCGAGGATGTGATGAAGCGAGGCATGATATGAGATAGTCTTGGTCTAATCCAGACGGGATCATTCCAAGCAGGTTGATAACTCGGTGATATGGTTCGAGTTAGAGGATAATGGATGCTCGAGAGGCGCTTGAGCTAGTATGGAGATAGTCGTCGAGGAGGATGACTAGAAGGCTGAGATCTCATCGTTGTTGAAGGTTCTAGCATGCTCAAAGCAAGAGTACGTTGGGCAGATTCGATAGTCCCTGAAGGCTACTAATTGGGTAGTCAAGTACTCTGGGCAGATTCGATAGTCCTAGGCACGGGTCACGATGACGTGCGGGAGTTATGTCTAGAACCGGGGTTTCCATTAGCCCTTGACGGACGGCTGATAGAATGTGCCGGTCATTCAATTAACGGTGATATCGAAGCAATGATAACAGTGATAGCCAGAGTCATGGATGTTTGGTTGTATCGTCATTCGGTCTCAAGAGCAGTGTTTTCTGGGTGCTTATCTGATCTTGGTTTAGGCCTTGGGGGTTTGTGCTTGGAAAACATCGCCCTTGACTCGAGTGATAATTGCTTTACTTCACATTGTATGCTCTGCTATGTTTGCTTCTACTTAGTGTGTGTCTGGGGGCTATCACTGTAGAAAGAGGTTGGAGTGGGAGGGTTGTATTCCTATTCCTTTTCCTTTATGCTCTTTTGGTATGTTGTTAGTTAATTTACCGCTCACTAAGACTGTTGTCTGACTCAAGGCTTTATGTTTTAATTCTTATTGCCTTGGGCTGTTCGTCCATTTTGGGACGGGCAGACTAGGTAGCAGGTGACAGGTGATGTTCTCTTCTCACGATGCTGATATCGAAGACGAGCTGAAGGGTTGCATATTATCTTCATATTATATGTACTGGATGTTCCGCTGTTTGTATAATCTATGAGCGTTATGTAGTGAGGCTTGATGTATTGACTATTTGGATGCTTGTATTCAACTATTATGGAGTTTTATATGATGGCATTTTATTCTGTAAAGCTTCACTATACATATGTTCTATTGTATTTTGTCCATGCGCTGTGAGTAATACGATAGATTCTGTTGTTTTTATCTACCTTGACAATCGTCCATGGTCGCCTAGCACACTTTACAGCGCACTATCTCTAGATTCGGTGCAGGAGTCATGGGCGGTCGTCACATTGTTAAATTGATGATGTATGAAATTGTAAATAGATGACAAGTGAAGAACCGTAATGTAATAATCTTTAATCTACATGAAATGATAGTGTAGATTCTAGAAATAATTATATTAATTCGTACAAATAACAAATGCGAATTAATACGGTTATTTCGGGATTATTTGAATTGATTATTGGATTGATATTGATTGTTGTTATTGCTTGTTTATTTACTTTGACACCATCCCAGTTATCACACTGCAAGTTCCCTTTGCTATGTTTTGATTTTGAATTGAATTGGAATCGGGTTGAAATGATAAATACCCAAATTGAACTTTGACCTAGGATAGAGAATTAAATAAAACCCGATTGGTCAATAATTTGATTTAAAAATAAACGAAGATTTTATTTGAATAAATAATATGGTTTTGAAATGAAGATTGAAATTTGAATTTTTATGAAAGGAAAATGTTAATATTTAATAATCTGAAACAAAATATTAACAATGTAATTGATGAAAGAATGTTGCTTAATTTGAGAAATGATTGAATTAAGTTTGAAATTATAATTAAGTTTCAAATTATTAAACTTTGAAATGATTTAATAATTAAGTTTGAAATTATAATTAAGTTTGAAATTATTAAACTTTGAAATGATTTAATAATTAAGTTTGAAATTATAATTAAGTTTGAAATTATTAAACTTTGAAATTATTTAATAATTAAGTTTTGAATTATTTAATACTTAAATAAGATTAAATTATTTAATGATTAAATTGAATTGAAGTTCTTTAATAAGAAAAAATAAACTTTTGAATAAGTGAATTTTACTTCGTAAATAATTGAAATTGAGTTTTCTTTATTAAGTAAGTTTTAGAAAATTATTTAAGAAAGTAAATAAGTGAAATTGAATTTCTTTAACAAGAAATGAAAATGTGATATTTTTGGAATTAATGTAAGACTTGTAATTGAAAGAATTGATTTGACGAATTTAATTTAATTCAAAATTGTAAGTTTTGATTTAATGAAGTTGAACTTAAGAAATTGATTTAATGATTTGGAAATTTAATAGAAATTGTTTTGAATGATAAAGTAACTTAACGAATATTGAATGAAATCGATAAATGAGTTTAAATTGATTTGAATGTTAAATAAAATTTATTTAAATGATTTCGGAATGAAACTTATATACGAACTTGAATTAATATTTGAATTGTTTTAAAGAAAATTGAAATTGAATTATAAGATCTTGAAATGGTAATTTGGATGTTTTGAAACGTAAATTATTGGAAATTGGTTTTGGAAAGACAAATGAAATGTTGGTTTATAAATCCTAATTGGAATTGAATTTGATTTGGTTTTGAAATTTATTAAACGACCAATCGGTGTAATAATCACGGAAGTTATTAAAGAGACCGGAATCGGTTTTGGATATACTCTCTATCTAAACCGAAAACCACTTTAATAACTATACGCGGAGTGATGATCCAGAATGAAGTGGTTGGAATGATGTACGTTGATGACTGAAGAAAGAGAACGATAATGGATAGCCTTGACACTTGTGTCAAATTGGAAATGACTAAAACAGGAGCCGTGCCGGGCCAATGGAGGTCAGCTACCTCAAGTGGACACACTTCTTCGAACTACTCATTACTTGTTGTCGATTGGTGCACCCTTGATTTTGGGAGTGTTGTTTCACGGTGTTGCGGGCGCTGCGGCATTTCGTTCTCACCAGTCCGGATCAGGCGAACGGTAGTGTCACTACCTTGGGTATTGCCTCATGTGCCTTGTCATACTTGTATTCCCTATTCGCGACCACTACGAATCTGTTTTGTACCTTTAGTATATGGATTGCCCTCTGGACTTCCGGTTTTGGGGAAACTACGGTCTTGTATATGCTTTTGGGAATAAAAATGTGTTAAGGGTGGAATGGGCCATGACTTAACACTATTTTGATATCTTTATATTACTGATAGACATTATCTACTTATCGTACACTACTACATAGTAGATAGTTTAACGGATCCTTAAAGGATGGTTATTCCAACATCCTTTGAGTTACTTGTATTTCAATTGCTATTTCACTTGAGTTGGATTTATTAATATAAGAATGTTAATCCTGACTCGAGTATCTTGTGTTTTTGCTTTGCGCTCGGGTCAGACTGAGTGTACCAGTATTCGAGACTCACCTTTGAAGTTGGAGCCTTGCTTGAAGATCCAGCCATCTATTCTGCTTTCAGTATTTGATGATTCCAGTGGTGTATTCTGATTTGTATCTGATGTATCGTATTACTCTTCCGTTGTATCTGTTTTAACTCTGATGTAACTTATACATTTATATAGTAGCTTCATGAACTACTATCTCTTTTATTTCCGCTGCATTTATTACTCTGTGTCTGTGATCTGTGATTATTTATTTACTGCATATGTTCAGTTTTGCCAAATTTAAATTAACAACGCGGTATTTTGAGCAATTCAATTCCGGCATGAGTGTCTACCTATACACTTATAATGGATGCGAATAGTCCAAAATATCGGGTAGTTACAGTTGGTATCAGAGCTTTGGTAGCTCTAGGCAAAACTTAACATATAGGGTAAATGTATTTACGGAATCACTCTCATTCGAGTTTCAATCTCTTCCTTTGATTCAATTCCTTTGAATTTTGGAACGTTCCCCTCGGTTCCGAAATTCATTCGTGTCCTTCACTATTCGTCTTCTTTCAAAGTCTGGAGCACCCTATAACTCCATTTTGAATGATATCTATAATAGATCGGCAGTCTCGCCAATCTTCGAATGATTCGTAAAGGAGCAAAACTCCTTTACAATAGGCATTGGTTTACCGGAGATTTCTGTATCCTCGGTTTACGATGCTATCTATTCCCTGCTATACCTGAAATCCATCTCTTGAGATCGAGTGTTGATTTACCTCGGAATTCAGCAATCGATCTTACTCTTGAAGTTACGGACGACCCGGTTAAGGTTGCCCGTGAATTAAATAAATTCATCCATCTCCCGATTGTGGTAATTGAATTGTCTTATCTTCTTTTTCAAACTTATTTTCGAATCAAAATTCTCTTTGATTTGATTTCCATCAAATTTGAATCTCTATACATGTTTTGAAATCTATTCTTGTATCGTCGAGCGAGGAATTGTATTTGTAAAATTTCATTGAAAATGTTTTAAAAATATATTGTGTTGTTTGAGTTGTTGATGTTGATTTGGGTTTCCGATCGATTCGTCTGATCAACGCTATCGATAGGATTTCCAAAACGCTTAAACAGAGCAAACTGACACAATATTATTTTTAAGTTTGGTAAATGAAATGAATCTTGAATAATTATATTATATATATAAGTATGATTTTCTGAATTTTGATAGTTAATTGAATTGTTTGTTAATAAATAATATTGGATTTTAAATATGTCACCTAAACCATTGGCTTTTGTCTTATATATAAATAATTGAAATAAAAACATGGTTTATAAGTTATTTGAAAATTGTAACGAATTTAAATCAAGAAACTGAGAATTTAAATTTTCGGTGATTTCAAACTTTGATTTGAAAGTTTAAAAGTGTATAGTATTTAAAATATTTTCAAATAGAAATCGTTTTAAAAGAACTTTAAAATGTTGAAATCAGTGCTCTTCTCTTTGCGCTGAAAAATAATTTCGGTGATGGCGGCCGCATCATCGACATTCATTTTCGAGTTTCGAAGTGGAGATACTATTCTGTAGCTTTGCTACGGTTTTGTTTTGGAAAAATATTTTAATTAGAATTTCTTAAATATGACTTGATTTATATATATATATATATGGGTATATTATTTTAAATTTAATTTGATTTAATATATATAGTATATACATAATTATTTCTAAAGGGTTTGAAATTAAACGGAAATTTGATTCTTAAAAATCCTGTTAAAAGATGTCTTCAATTATAAATAAAGCTAAATTTTGAATAATTATTTAAACTTGAAATAATTGTATTAGGAAAATTTTATTTGTATATTGTTCAACTGCATTCTAATACAACTTACCTAAATCATTCAGAAGTTGAATATGTAATCGGATAATATATAAGATGAATTGAATTTATAAATAAAATTTGAGTGTTTATAATAAATGTTATACACTAAATTTTGATTATAATGATGTTAAATAGAGTTAGATAGGATAATAAGTAAACTCAGTTAATAACGAAATAAATTTGTTTTGAAAGAATTAACAAATTGAAATTTGATCAACTTATGAAAATACCTTGAATTTGAAAGCAATCAGTAAAGATAAATTAATTTAAATCGAAACTTTTATGTTTTAAATTAATTTATATGGGTTAAATATATGTGATTAGATATATTAAGTAGAATAAATTAATAATAATTTGGAATTAAAAAAATTAAATCTGTTGAAAATAAAATATGATTATAATAAAAGACTATTCAAATTTATGGTTTTAGAAATTGTAAATTGAAGATAATTGGATAATAAGATAATGAATTTAGAAATAGTTGAGATTGATTTTAGTGAAATCAAATGGATTAAATCAATTATTGAATATCAATTAATTTAAATTTGAATTTATATGGTTTAAATTAATTGTTATTTTGTATTTCAAATCTGTTTTTCTTTCTGGTTGTCTCTATTCTCCTACCTCGTTCCTTTTCGGGGACGAAAAGTTTTGAGTGGGGGAGAGTGTAACGACCCGTAAATTTCAACTATTTAATAACGTAATTAGTTAAAATTTTGTGAAATTTTAAACGATAAAATTTTGAAATAAAATTTAATATTTAGAATACGTCTAGTTAAACATAACGACTGGTAAATTTTCGTCTGAAAATATGGAAGTTTATTTCGCGCGTAAATTCACTTCAATTTAATCAGTTAAAAAGCGATGAAAATAAAATGTTCTCGAAACCTAAATATTTTTACATAGAAAAATTCTAAACCATCTTCGGAACAAGACGTCAATTTTCTTTTTTTCAAATTCGGACTTCTTTAGCTCCGCCGATCTTATTTTCCTACGTTTTTGCTGCATTTTTCGCTAGTAGAAAATTCGAATTTTTATAATTCAATCATACCACTGATATCTGTATACCGTTTTGATCGTCTCATCGCGCTGATCACCATGATATATTAAATTCTATATTTTGAAGTCCGTTGTGCGATGAAAACCGTGATACGGTTGCCGTATCGGTTCCGTATTTTGTGTCTTTTGCATTTCCGGTGACCATTCATTCTACACCCGGTTAAACATTATAGCCTCTAGCCTTTATTGTTCCCAAATTTCAACGTTTGACTCTTGTTTTCCTAGCTAATTTATAGTCTGGTTGTTGATTCATTTCGTCTCTACCTTTCACTCTCCCTATATTTAATCTTTGATTTTCCTTGTTCCAAGATATCCAACGGTCCATAAAAAAAATTAAAAAAATCGAATACATTATTCAAGAAACGTGAGTCTATTGTAGAGGCTTTTATTGTTGCTTCTTCCTGCAGTTGCCTATTCTCCCCACCTCTCCTTACCTGCTCCTTTATTTTGTTCCCCTGACCATTATATTTTCTCACGCAACTCCTCATTACTCTGGCCTTCAACCCAACCGAGTCTCACCGCATGCTTCCTCCTCTCTTACCTTTCACGTTCTAATATCAACCGAGCCTTTCCTCTTCGTTCGCGTTTCCTCTTCCCTCCTATATTTCATTCGCATGGCCGATCCACCACCGTGCTCTCCAGCCCCACTATCTCCTTCCTCCCACCAAGGTACGGCCAGCACCTCACTTGCCTAGCCACCGGCCACCTTGAAGCCCACAACCTCCGCCCGAAGCCACCCATCACTCCTCTGTGCCATTCATTTCCCATGCCAAGCCCAACTACACTATGCCATCCTGTCACCGACCTGCCATCTCTCCTCATCAGTGCTCCGCCTCCGAGATTTGCAGCCAGCAACCCCGGCTACCCACTCCTGCCGTGGCCGCACTTCTCTGATGATAGTTTAAGGTATATTTATATTATTATATTTTACTTGCTATGTTTTATAAAAGTTAATTAGTTGAAAAATATGTTCGTATAATTCTGTATGTTATATATACAAAGATATATATAGTTTAGATCTAGGTATATTATGATGTATGTACTGTGTACATGATATTTTGAAGGAATATGGATTTTGAATATGAGTTATTAATATCGTACGATATTTTTATATGTTATGTCAGTCTATACGAAAGCAAATTAGCATTGGGAAGCTACTGTTTATATATGAGAAGGTACTTGTATCCATACAAGTCTTGTTTAAGTATGTATATTTGTTTATTTACGTGTAAATATAATTTACAGTCGTAAAGTTATTCTGCATATTTAGTTATATGGAATCAATGTTATACTCCAGTTTATGAAATTAATATATAGTTATTTTTACGGGTATATATTTTATTATATATAGTGTTCCCAATGTACATTGATATAAGTCTGATTTCTAATACATATATTTTTCTGTTTGTTAAGTTGTTATAGATTCTAGGCTATAGAAGCTTTTCTTTATATTGCAATGTTCCATATTTGTTTGCAGCATACTTATTTTATATTTTTTTTTTAAAAAAAGAGGGCTTAGATACACATTGTATTATATTTTGCTTATTTGTGTAAATAAGTTTTACAGTAAAAATTGTATTACATCAAGCATACTTCAGTAGTATATAAGTATCATATAATCTATATTATAAGTTGTTTATATTATAATATTGATATTTGACTTAATGCGTGAGTTTATATTTATGGTATGGCTGAAGTATATATTTTATAGCATGAATGTATGGGTAGATATTTTGCATTTTGGGCTATCTTTGAAAGAACGTGTTACAAAGATTTGTATTAATGTAATATGTTGTTTTACATTAAGTATCTTTTGTTAAAAGTTTTGCTGTGCGTTTTATTATAATGATAATATATATACTTGTGTATATGTAGGTTTCGTGTGCAACATAGGAGTTTACAATATATGTATAAAAGATATGAGAATCTGACTATTTAAAGTATATATATATTTAAATATTGGCTTTATAATAAATATGGGTTTCAAAGTACATATTATTGGGTATCAAGACATATGTTTGATTTAAACAATGGATTTTGAAATATGGGTATATATACTTAATTTAATATATATGTGAATTTAGAACATAATTTATATAAATAGTTATATATATAGTTATACAAGTTCACTTATACCAATTGCCTTCACTGATCCCGTTCTGATTTGTTCCATCTAATTCCTTTATCAGCTTTCATCGTTGAATTCGGGCCGATGTTGTTTTGCTTCTATTCATCATTCAAATTTCAGTGTGTGTATCAGTGTGCATATCCGTATCATCTTCTGTATTCTCTAGCCTCGAAAGGTGAGCAATCACTCACGATTAACGTTCTTTTATTTATTAAATCTGATTTCAATTGAAACGACAATTGAAATATGCTGCTGTTAGTTAATTACACTGTTATATATGTTATTGCCTGTATCAGTTCACCTGTGACACCTGACACCATTATCTGTTAATTATTTATGCGATGATAATACAGTTTGGCTGATAATTGATTGATTGTTGATGTTTATATTGGACGTTAAATTGTTAATGTTAAAATGATAAATAGTATGCAATTGAACTTGATATAGGATAGTTAAATGTTAAATTTGATTAACTGACAATTTGTATAATATGACCCCTTTAACTGTTAAATTTATTGACACGTAGGATTTGTTTAATTACACTTTGAACCACTGAATGTATGTTGTTAAATTGATGATGTATGAAATTGTAAATAGATGACAAGTGAAGAACCGTAATGTAATAATCTTTAATCTACATGAAATGATAGTGTAGATTCTAGAAATAATTATATTAATTCGTACAAATAACAAATGCGAATTAATACGGTTATTTCGGGATTATTTGAATTGATTATTGGATTGATATTGATTGTTGTTATTGCTTGTTTATTTACTTTGACACCATCCCAGTTATCACACTGCAAGTTCCCTTTGCTATGTTTTGATTTTGAATTGAATTGGAATCGGGTTGAAATGATAAATACCCAAATTGAACTTTGACCTAGGATAGAGAATTAAATAAAACCCGATTGGTCAATAATTTGATTTAAAAATAAACGAAAATTTTATTTGAATAAATAATATGGTTTTGAAATGAAGATTGAAATTTGAATTTTTATGAAAGGAAAATGTAAATATTTAATAATCTGAAACAAAATATTAACAATGTAATTGATGAAACAATGTTGCTTAATTTGAGAAATGATTGAATTAAGTTTGAAATTATAATTAAGTTTGAAATTATTAAACTTTGAAATGATTTAATAATTGAGTTTGAAATTATAATTAAGTTTGAAATTATTAAACTTTGAAATGATTTAATAATTAAGTTTGAAATTATAATTAAGTTTGAAATTATTAAACTTTGAAATTATTTATTGATTAAGTTTTGAATTATTTAATACTTAAATAAGATTAAATTATTTAATGATTAAATTGAATTGAAGTTCTTTAATAAGAAAAATTAAACTTTTGGATAAGTGAATTTTACTTCGTAAATAATTGAAATTGAGTTTTCTTTATTAAGTAAGTTTTGGAAAATTATTTAAGAAAGTAAATAAGTGAAATTGAATTTCTTTAACAAGAAATGAAAATGTGATATTTTTGGAATTAATGTAAGACTTGTAATTGAAAGAATTGATTTGACGAATTTAATTTAATTCAAAATTGTAAGTTTTGATTTAATGAAGTTGAACTTAAGAAATTGATTTAATGATTTGGAAATTTAATAGAAATTGTTTTGAATGATAAAGTAACTTAACGAATATTGAATGAAATCGATAAATGAGTTTAAATTGATTTGAATGTTAAATAAAATTTATTTAAATGATTTCGGAATGAAACTTATATACGAACTTGAATTAATATTTGAATTGTTTTAAAGAAAATTGAAATTGAATTATAAGATCTTGAAATGGTAATTTGGATGTTTTGAAACGTAAATTATTGGAAATTGGTTTTGGAAAGACAAATGAAATGTTGGTTTATAAATCCTAATTGGAATTGAATTTGATTTGGTTTTGAAATTTATTAAACGACCAATCGGTGTAATAATCACGGAAGTTATTAAAGAGACCGGAATCGGTTTTGGATATACTCTCTATCTAAACCGAAAACCACTTTAATAACTATACGCGGAGTGATGATCCAGAATGAAGTGGTTGGAATGATGTACGTTGATGACTGAAGAAAGAGAACGATAATGGATAGCCTTGACACTTGTGTCAAATTGGAAATGACTAAAACAGGAGCCGTGCCGGGCTAATGGAGGTCAGCTACCTCAAGTGGACACACTTCTTCGAACTACTCATTACTTGTTGTCGATTGGTGCACCCTTGATTTTGGGAGTGTTGTTTCACGGTGTTGCGGGCGCTGCGGCGTTTCGTTCACACCAGTCCGGATCAGGCGAACGGTAGTGTCACTACCTTGGGTATTGCCTCATGTGCCTTGTCATACTTGTATTCCCTATTCGCGACCACTACGAATCTGTTTTGTACCTTTAGTATATGGATTGCCCTCTGGTGACTTCCGGTTTTGGAGAAACTACGGTCTTGTATATGCTTTTGGGAATAAAAATGTGTTAAGGGTGGAATGGGCCATGACTTAACACTATTTTGATATCTTTATATTACTGATAGACATTATCTACTTATCGTACACTACTACATAGTAGATAGTTTAACGGATCCTTAAAGGATGGTTATTCCAACATCCTTTGAGTTACTTGTATTTCAATTGCTATTTCACTTGAGTTGGATTTATTAATATAAGAATGTTAATCCTGACTCGAGTGTCTTGTGTTTTTGCTTTACGCTCGGGTCAGACTGAGTGTACCAGTATTCGAGACTCACCTTTGAAGTTGGAGCCTTGCTTGAAGATCCAGCCATCTATTCTGCTTTCAGTATTCGATGATTCCAGTGGTGTATTCTGATTTGTATCTGATGTATCGTATTACTCTTCCGTTGTATCTGTTTTAACTCTGATGTAACTTATACATTTATATAGTAGCTTCATGAACTACTATCTCTTTTATTTCCGCTGCATTTATTACTCTGTGTCTGTGATCTGTGATTATTTATTTACAGCATATGTTCAGTTTTGCCAAATTTAAATTAACAACGCGGTATTTTGAGCAATTCAATTCCGGCATGAGTGTCTACCTATACACTTATAATGGATGCGAATGGTCCAAAATATCGGGTCGTTACAAATATATTGATTTGAAATTTATTATTTTATATATGTTTGACTTTAATATTTGAGTTTATTTTAAATAATGATTTTTAAATACCTATATCTTTAATTTAATATCTGTTTAAATTTAGAATATGACTTTATTTTTCACTATAATCGTTTATCATCATCGATCAAATTCTGATTTGAGTTCGTCTATTCCTTGTTATCAGCTTTGATAATCGAACTCGTGCTTGGATTCGTAACTCAATTTCAGTATCCGTATCAGTGTGCGTATCCGTGTCATCTCCCGTTCTAGCTAGCCTCGAAAGGTGAGCAATCACTCACGATTAACGTTCTTTTATTTATTAAATCTGATTTCAAATTGAAACGACAATTGAAATATGCTGATGTTAGTTAATTACACTGTTATATATGCTATTGCCTATATCAGTTCACTTGTGACATTTGACACCATTATTTGTTAATGATTTATGTGATGATAATACAGTTTGGCTGATAATTGATTGATTGTTGATGTTTATATTGGACGTTAAATTGTTAAGTGTTAAATGATAAATAGTATGCAAAATTGAAATGGATATAGGATAGTTAACAATTTTAGAACTGATTTATATGTTAAATTTGATTAGTGAATATGACCCCTTTTAATTGTTAAATTAATTGATATGTAGAATAGGGATAATTACACTTTGAGCCATCGACGTATATTGGATTAATTGTTGTAGTGTAAAATTTGAAATTTGATGACAAGTGAAGAACCGTATTAATATTATTGTAATAATCTTTAATCTACATGAAATGATAGTGTAGATTCTAGAAATAATTACATTAATTTACACAAATAACAATGTGAATTAATACGATTATTTCGGGATTATTTGAATTGATTATTGGATTGATATTGATTGTTGTTATTGCTTGTGTATTTACTTTGACACCATCCCAGTTATCACACTGCAAGTTCCCTTTGCTATGTTTTGATTTTGAATTGAATTGGAATCGGGTTGAAATGATAAATACCCAAATTGAACTTTGACCTAGGATAGAAATTTAATAAAACCCGATTGGTCAATAATTTGATTTAAAAATAAACGAAGATTTTATTTGAATAAATAATATGGTTTTGAAATGAAGTTGAAATTTGAATTTTAATGAAAAGAAAATGTTAATGTTTTATAATCTGAAACAAAATATTAACAATGTAATTGATAAGAATGTTGTTTAATTTGAGAAATGATTGAATTAAGTTTGAAATTTTAATTAAGTTTGAAATTATTAAACTTTGAAATTATTTATTGATTAAGTTTTGAATTATTTAATAATTAAATAAGATTGAATTATTTAATGATCAAATTGAATTGAATTCTTTAATAAGTAAAATTGAACTTTTGAATAAGTGAATTTTACTTCGTAAATAATTGAAATTGAGATTTCTTTATTAATTAAGTTTTTGGAAAATTATTTAAAGTTAGTAAATAAATAATTGAAATTGAATTTTCTTTAACAAGAAATGAAAATGTGATATTTTTGGAATTAATGTAAGACTTGTAATTGAAAGAATTGATTTGACGAATTTAATTTAACTCAAAATTGTAAGTTTTGATTTAATGAAGTTGAACTTAAGAAATTGATTTAATGAATTGGAAATTTAATAGAAATTGTTTTGAATGATAAAGTAACTTAACGAATATTGAATAAAATCGTTCAATGAATTCAAATTTATTTGAATGTTAAATTAAATTAATTTAAATGATTTCGGAATGGAACTTATTTACGAACTTGAATCAAAATTTGAATTGTTCAAAATAGAAATTGAAATTGAATTATAAGATTTTGAAATGGTAATTTGGAAGTTTTGAAACGTAAATTTTGGAAATTGGTTTAGAAAGACAAATGAAATGTTGGTTTACGAATTGAAATTGGAATTGAAATTGATTTGGATTTTGAAATATATAAACGACCAATCGGTGTAATAATTACGAAAGTTATTAAAGAGACCGGAATCGGTTGTGGATATACTCTCTATCTAAATCGAAAACCACTTTAATAACTATACGCGGAGTGTCATCCCGAATGAAGTGGTTGGAATGGTGTTCGTGATGACTGAAGAAAGAGAACGATAATGGATAGCCTTGACACTTGTGTCAAATTGGAAATGACTAAAACAGGAGCCGTGCCGGGCCAATGGAGGTCAGCACCTCAAGTGAACACACTTCTTCGTACTACTCATTACTTGTTGTCGATTGGTGCACCCTTGATTTTGGGAGTGTTGTTTCACGGTGTTGCGATCGCTGCGGCGATGCGTTCTCACCAGTCTGGATCAGGCAAACGGTAGTGTCACTACCTTGGGTATTGCCTCATGTGCCTTGTCATACTTGTATCCCTATACGCGACCACTACGATTTGTTTTGTACCTTTAGTATATGGATTGCCCTCTGGTGACTTCCGGTTTTGGGGAAACTACGGTCTTGTATATGCTCTTGGGAATAAAAATGTGTTAAGGGTGGAATGGGCCATGACTTAACACTATTTTGATATCTTATATTATTGATAGGCATTATCTACTTATCGTACACTACTACATAGTAGATAGTTTAACGGATCCTTAAAGGATGGTTATTCCAACATCCTTTGAGTTACTTGTATTTCAATTGCTATTTCACTTGAGTTGGATTTATTAATATAAGAATGTTAATCCTGACTCGAGTGTCTTGTGTTTTTGCTTTACGCTCGGGTCAGACTGAGTGTACCAGTATTCGAGACTCACCTTTGAAGTTGGAGCTTTGCTTGAAGATCCAGCCATCTATTCTGTTTTTAGTATTCGATGATTCCAGTGATGTATTCTGATTTGTATCTGATGTATCATATTACTCTTCCATTGTATCTGGTTTAACTCTGATGTAACTCATAGATTTATCTAGTAGCTTCATGAACTACTATCTCTTTTATTTCCGCTGCACTTATTACTCTGTGTCTGTGATCTGTGATTATTTATTTACTGTATATGTTCAGTTTTGCCAAATTTAAATTAACAACGCGGTAGTTTGAGCAATTCAATTCCGGCATGAGTGTCTACCTATACACTTATAATGGATGCGAATGGTCCAAAATATCGGGTCGTTACAGTTGGTATCAGAGCTTTGGTAGCTCTAGGCAAAACTTAACATATAGGGTAAATGTATTTACAGAATCACTCTCATTCGAGTTTCAATCTCTTCCTTTTGACTCGATTCCTTTGAATTTTGGAACGTTCCCTACGGTTCCGAATTTCATTCGTGTCCCTCACTATTCGTCTTCTTTCAATTCTGGAGCATCACATAACTCCACTTCGAATGACCCTTATAGTGAATCGGCGGTCTCGCCAAACTTCGAATGATTTGTAAAGGAGCAAAACTCCTTTATAATAGGCATCGATTTACCGGAGATTTCTGTATCCTCGGTTTACGATACTATCTATTCCCTGCTATATCTGAATTCCATCTCTTGAGATCGAGTGTTGATTTACCTCGGAATTCTGCATCGATCTTATTCTTGAAGTCACGGTCGACCCGATTAAGGTTTCCCGCGATTTAATAAACTTATTCATCTTCCTATTTTGATTATTTAAGAATCTTGGCTTTGTTTCAATCTATCTTCGAATTTAAAATTCTCTTTGATTTGATTCCCATCAAATTTGAATCTCTATCCTTGCTTTGAAATCCATTATTGTATCGTCGAGCGAGAGAGTGTATTTGTAAATTAATATTTAAAATGTTTTAATATACATTGTGTTGTTGATGTTGATTTGGGTTTTCGATCGATTCGTCTGATCAACGCTATCGATAGGATTTCCAAAACACTTGAGCAGAGCAAACTGACACAATATCGTTTTCAAATTTGGTAAATAAAATAAAAGTTTTGTATGATTATATTATATACAAGTATAAATTTTCTGAAATTTAATTGTTAACTGAATTGGTTGTCAGAAAGGTAATATTTGATTTTCACTATTTGTTTTGTAAATCATTGATTATTCCAACATAAAAATAAATGGAATTATAAAAGTTGGTTTATAGATTTATTTAGAAATTTAAATGAAATTAAAGTAAGAATTTGAGAATTCAATTTCCTAAAATTTCAAGCTTTGGTTTTAAATTTTTTTAAAATGAATATTATTGAACGTATTTTCAAATAGAAATCATTTTCAAAGAATTTTAAAATGTTGAAATCAGTGCTCTTCTCTTTGTCGCTGGAAAATAATTTCGGTGATGGCGGCCGCATCATCGACATTCATTTTCGAGTTTCGAAGTGGAGAAACCATTCTGTAGCTTTGCTACGGTTTTGTTTTGAGAGAAAAAAATATATATTTGATTTGAATTTCTTCAGTATATTTTGATTCACATATATATAGGTATCTTATTTTAAAATTTAATTTGATATAAATATATTATATATCTCTCTAAATTGTTTAAAGTTAATCGGAAATCTAATTCTTAAATTTTGTTAAAGGATGATTTTAATTATAAATAAAACCAAAATTTGGAATAAATATTTAAACTTGAATAATTGAATAGGGAAAATTTTTATTTTGTATATTGTTCAACTGCATTCTAATACAACTTACCTAAATTATTCATAAGTTAAAATGTAATTGGATAATATACAATATAAAATAATTTTATAAATAAAATTTGGGTGTTTATAATAAATTTTATACACTAAATTTTGATTATAAAGATGTCAATAGAGTTAGATAGGATAATAAGTAAAACTCAATTAATAATGAAATAAATTGTTTTGAAAGAATTAATAAATTTGTTTTGAAAGAATTAATAAATTGAAATTTGATCAACATATGAAAATACCTTGAATTTAAAAGAAATTAATAGATGTAAATTAATTTAAATCGAAACTTTTATGTTTTAAATTAATTTATATGGGTTAAATATATGTGATTAGATATATTAAGTAGAATAAATTTAACAATAATTTGGAATAAAGAAGAATTTAAATTGTTGAAAATAAAATATGATTATAATAAAAGATTATTCAAATTTATGGTATTAGAAATTGTAAATTGAGGATAATTGGATAATAAGATAATGAATTTAGAAATAGTTGAGATTGATTTTAGTGAAATCAAATGGATTAAATCAATTATTGAATATCAATTAATTTAAATTTGAATTTATATGGTTTAAATTAATTGTTATTTTGTATTTCAAATATGTTTTTCTTTCTGGTTGTTTCTATTCTCCTACCTCGTTCCTTTTCGGGGACGAAAAGTTTTGAGTGGGGGAGAGTGTAACGACCCGTAAATTTTAACCGTTTTAATAACGTAATTAATTGAAATTTTACGAAATTTTAAACAATAAAATTTTGAAATATAAATTTGATATTTGGAATGCGTCTAGTTAAACATAGCAACTGGTAAATTTTCATCCGAAAATATGAAAGTTTATTTCGTACATAAATTCACTTCAATTTAATCAGTTAAAAAGCGATGAAAATAAAACATTTTCGAAATTTAAATATTTTTACATAGAAAAATTCTAAACCGTCTTCTGAGCAAGACGTCATTTTTCGTTTTTTAAAATTCGGATTTCTTTAGCTCTGTCGATCTTATTTTCTGTGTTTTTCTTGCATTTTTCGTAGTAGAAAAATTCGAATTTTTATAATTCAATCCTATCACTGATATCCGTATGCCATTTTGATCGCCTCGACGTGCTGATCTCTGCGGTATTTTTATTTCTGGGTTTTGAAACCCGATTCACAGCGAAATCCACAGAAACAGTCGTCGTATCGGTACCCGTTTGAACTTTTGTTTTGTTTGTTTTGCTTTCCTTGTGTCTTTCCATTTTCCACTGGGTAAACCAAATAGTTGGTAGCTTTTAATAATTTCTGAATTCAATCGATGTCCTTCACTATTCCCAATTTTCAAAAATTTATTCCCTTTGGGCCGTCACTATCTTCCTTTTGTTTGTTCTGCCTTCTTGATTTGAAGAAAAATTATACTATGAGTCTATGATGTAATATGAAAAGCTCATACATACTTTACCTGAAACAAGTTGCATTCTTTTTTTTTCTAAAGCCATTCAAAAACTCACGTACCATTTTGCCTGCTGCCTATTTTTCATGTCATGGCCTTCACTTCTCAAGACTATTTAATTTTTGCAATTCACTTTCCACCTTCAGAAGCCACCCTCTACTCGTCTATTCCTGATCACACTCCACATCTTTCGCTACCTCCTCAAACCACTTCTCTTCTCCCATGAAGCACGCCACACAACAGCACGCAACTCGAGGTCGCCTCCCTCAGCCCTGGCCACCACGTCTCTGACCAAGCAATCTCCCCATCTCCGCTCAAACCCTTTTCCCAGACCCCGCACCACCTCACCGACCTGGCCAGAGCCACCGCGACAACCACCCGTTCGCTTTCCGCCACGACACAACTCAGATCCATCTCCATCATGTTGCCGACCTCGGCAACCTCAAAACAGCACCTCCACCACTAGCCGACCCGCATCTCCACCCTGCCTGACAGCATGTGCCTCGAGAGCCGGCTCCTCCTCCTTCCTCTCGCCCAGCCTCGTTTCTTGTTTTGTCCATTTTCTCCCCTACAACCGAGCTTCTCTGTATATACATCAAGGTATATTTTATTCTATATGTATATTTCAAATTTTGGTAAATTTTACAGTAAAGAATATATGTATTGGATGTTTATATATTTTTGTTATCTTTCGACCTTTATTACTTATAAGTCATATTGAATATTGAAATATATATATATATACGTTATAGGTATATGTTTTATTTTATAAGTTTTATAGTTTATATGTTAGTTTTGTGTGTGTCAGTATATATAAGCTGAGTTAGAAATCTTCCCTACATTTTCAAATCAAAAGGGACTTCTTTCGCGTTTCTTCTTCATTTTTGTTTTTCCAAGATTCGGATGCATCTCCTTGCTGCCAATTGATTGGTTGGTTATACATTATTTTCTTGATTGTGATTTCTGCATTTTGATTTTCTACTCAGATTAATGTTTTTCCGTTTAGTGAAATGAAAGTTATTTTACTATTTTTTTTAGTTTGCTACCTTGCGTTTAATCACACTTTGTTACAACACAGTTTTGCAATAAAATGGAAGCACGATGCATACGTCCAAGAGTTTTACAAGCCATCTTGGTTTTCTTGGGTTTCCAAAAAAAAAGTATATAAGTTAAGTTGATTTTTTTTATACTAATTTTATATTAAATATCATTTTAAATATAACATATAGTGTTTATATATATATATATATATATCAGTTTGAAGCTTTTGGTTTGTTGGTTGATTTTATAAGTTATATAAATATATATGTTAAACCGTTAAAGTTTTAATATATTGATTTGAAATTTATTATTTTATATATGTTTGACTTTAATATTTGAGTTTATTTTAAATAATGGTTTTGAAATACCTATATCTTTAATTGAATATCTGTTTAAATTTAGAATATGACTTTATTTTTCACTATAACCGTTTATCATCATCGATCAAATTCTGATTTGAGTTCGTCTATTCCTTGTTATCAGCTTTGATAATCGAACTCGTGCTTGGATTCGTAACTCAATTTCAGTATCCGTATCAGTGTGCGTATCCGTGTCATCTCCCGTTCTAGCTAGCCTCGAAAGGTGAGCAATCACTCACGATTAACGTTCTTTTATTTATTAAATCTGATTTCAAATTGAAACGACAATTGAAATATGCTGTTGTTAGTTAATTACACTGTTATATATGCTATTGCCTGTATCAGTTCACCTGTGACATTTGACACCATTATCTGCTAATGATTTATGTGATGATAATATAGTTTGGCTGATAATTGATTGATTGTTGATGTTTATATTGGACGTTAAATTGTTAAGTGTTAAATGATAAATAGTATGCAAAATTGAAATGGATATAGGATAGTTAACAATTTTAGAACTGATTTATATGTTAAATTTGATTAGTGAATATGACCCCTTTTAATTGTTAAATTAATTGACATGTAGAATAGGGATAATTACACTTTGAACCATCGACGTATATTGGATTAATTGTTGTAGTGTAAAAATTGAAATTTGATGACAAGTGAAGAACCGTATTAATATTATTGTAATAATCTTTAATCTACATGAAATGATAGTGTAGATTCTAGAAATAATTACATTAATTTACACAAATAACAATGTGAATTAATACGATTATTTCGGGATTATTTGAATTGATTATTGGATTGATATTGATTGTTGTTATTGCTTGTGTATTTACTTTGACACCATCCCAGTTATCACACTGCAAGTTCCCTTTGCTATGTTTTGATTTTGAATTGAATTGGAATCGGGTTGAAATGATAAATACCCAAATTGAACTTTGACCTAGGATAGAAATTTAATAAAACCCGATTGGTCAATAATTTGATTTAAAAATAAACGAAGATTTTATTTGAATAAATAATATGGTTTTGAAATGAAGTTGAAATTTGAATTTTAATGAAAAGAAAATGTTAATATTTTATAATCTGAAACAAAATATTAACAATGTAATTGATAAGAATGTTGTTTAATTTGAGAAAAGATTGAATTAAGTTTGAAATTTTAATTAAGTTTGAAATTATTAAACTTTGAAATTATTTAATGATTAAGTTTTGAATTATTTAATAATTAAATAAGATTGAATTATTTAATGATCAAATTGAATTGAATTCTTTAATAAGTAAAATTGAACTTTTGAATAAGTGAATTTTACTTCGTAAATAATTGAAATTGAGATTTCTTTATTAATTAAGTTTTTGGAAAATTATTTAAAGTTAGTAAATAAATAATTGAAATTGAATTTTCTTTAACAAGAAATGAAAATGTGATATTTTTGGAATTAATGTAAGACTTGTAATTGAAAGAATTGATTTGACGAATTTAATTTAACTCAAAATTGTAAGTTTTGATTTAATGAAGTTGAACTTAAGAAATTGATTTAATGAATTGGAAATTTAATAGAAATTGTTTTGAATGATAAAGTAACTTAACGAATATTGAATAAAATCGTTCAATGAATTCAAATTTATTTGAATGTTAAATTAAATTAATTTAAATGATTTCGGAATGGAACTTATTTACGAACTTGAATCAAAATTTGAATTGTTCAAAATAGAAATTGAAATTGAATTATAAGATTTTGAAATGGTAATTTGGAAGTTTTGAAACGTAAATTTTGGAAATTGGTTTAGAAAGACAAATGAAATGTTGGTTTACGAATTTAAATTGGAATTGAAATTGATTTGGATTTTGAAATATATAAACGACCAATCGGTGTAATAATTACGAAAGTTATTAAAGAGACCGGAATCGGTTGTGGATATACTCTCTATCTAAATCGAAAACCACTTTAATAACTATACGCGGAGTGTCATCCCGAATGAAGTGGTTGGAATGGTGTTCGTGATGACTGAAGAAAGAGAACGATAATGGATAGCCTTGACAATTGTGTCAAATTGGAAATGACTAAACCAGGAGCCGTGCCGGGCCAATGGAGGTCAGCTACCTCAAGTGAACACACTTCTTCGAACTACTCATTACTTGTTGTCGATTGGTGCACCCTTGATTTTGGGAGTGTTGTTTCACGGTGTTGCGATCGCTGTGGCGATGCGTTCTCACCAGTCCGGATCAGGCAAACGGTAGTGTCACTACCTTGGGTATTGCCTCATGTGCCTTGTCATACTTGTATCCCTATACGCGACCACTACGATTTGTTTTGTACCTTTAGTATATGGATTGCCCTCTGGTGACTTCCGGTTTTGGGGAAACTACGGTCTTGTATATGCTCTTGGGAATAAAAATGTGTTAAGGGTGGAATGGGCCATGACTTAACACTATTTTGATATCTTATATTACTGATAGGCATTATCTACTTATCGTACACTACTACATAGTAGATAGTTTAACGGATCCTTAAAGGATGGTTATTCCAACATCCTTTGAGTTACTTGTATTTCAATTGCTATTTCACTTGAGTTGGATTTATTAATATAAGAATGTTAATCCTGACTCGAGTGTCTTGTGTTTTTGCTTTACGCTCGGGTCAGACTGAGTGTACCAGTATTCGAGACTCACCTTTGAAGTTGGAGCTTTGCTTGAAGATCCAGCCATCTATTCTGTTTTCAGTATTCGATGATTCCAGTGATGTATTCTGATTTGTATCTGATGTATCATATTACTCTTCCGTTGTATCTGGTTTAACTCTGATGTAACTCATAGATTTATCTAGTAGTTTCATGAACTACTATCTCTTTTATTTCCGCTGCACTTATTACTCTGTGTCTATGATCTGTGATTATTTATTTACTGCATATGTTCAGTTTTGCCAAATTTAAATTAACAACGCGGTAGTTTGAGCAATTCAATTTCGGCATGAGTGTCTACCTATACACTTATAATGGATGTGAATGGTCCAAAATATCGGGTCGTTACAGTTGGTATCAGAGCTTTGGTAGCTCTAGGCAAAACTTAACATATAGGGTAAATGTATTTACAGAATCACTCTCATTTGAGTTTCAATCTCTTCCTTTTGACTCGATTCCTTTGAATTTTGGAACGTTCCCTACGGTTCCAAATTTCATTCGTGTCCCTCACTATTCGTCTTCTTTCAATTCTGGAGCATCACATAACTCCACTTCGAATGACCCTTATAGTGAATCGGCGGTCTCGCCAAACTTCGAATGATTTGTAAAGGAGCAAAACTCCTTTATAATAGGCATCGATTTACCGGAGATTTCTGTATCCTCGGTTTACGATACTATCTATTCCCTGCTATATCTGAATTCCATCTCTTGAGATCGAGTGTTGATTTACCTCGGAATTCTGCATCGATCTTAATCTTGAAGTCACGGTCGACCCGGTTAAGGTTTCCCGCGATTTAATAAACTTATTCATCTTCCTATTTTGATTATTTAAGCATCTTGGCTTTGTTTCAATCTATCTTCGAATTTAAAATTCTCTTTGATTTGATTCCCATCAAATTTGAATCTCTATCCTTGCTTTGAAATCCATTATTGTATCGTCGAGCGAGAGAGTGTATTTGTAAATTAATATTTAAAATGTTTTAATATACATTGTGTTGTTGATGTTGATTTGGGTTTTCGATCGATTCGTCTGATCAACGCTATCGATAGGATTTCCAAAACACTTGAGCAGAGCAAACTGACACAATATCGTTTTCAACTTTGGTAAATAAAATAAAAGTTTTGTATGATTATATTATATACAAGTATAAATTTTCTGAAATTTAATTGTTAACTGAATTGGTTGTCAGAAAGGTAATATTTGATTTTCACTATTTGTTTTGTAAATCATTGATTATTCCAACATAAAAATAAATGGAATTATAAAAGTTGGTTTATAGATTTATTTAGAAATTTAAATGAAATTAAAGTAAGAATTTGAGAATTCAATTTCCTAAAATTTCAAGCTTTGGTTTTAAATTTTTTTAAAATGAATATTATTGAACGTATTTTCAAATAGAAATCATTTTCAAAGAATTTTAAAATGTTGAAATCAGTGCTCTTCTCTTTGTCGCTGGAAAATAATTTCGGTGATGGCGACCGCATCATCGACATTCATTTTCGAGTTTCGAAGTGGAGAAACCATTCTGTAGCTTTGCTACGGTTTTGTTTTGAGAGAAAAAAATATATTTTTGATTTGAATTTCTTCAGTATATTTTGATTCACATATATATAGGTATCTTATTTTAAAATTTAATTTGATATAAATATATTATATATCTCTCTAAATTGTTTAAAGTTAATCGGAAATCTAATTCTTAAATTTTGTTAAAGGATGATTTTAATTATAAATAAAACCAAAATTTGGAATAAATATTTAAACTTGAATAATTGAATAGGGAAAATTTTTATTTTGTATATTGTTCAACTGCATTCTAATACAACTTACCTAAATTATTCATAAGTTAAAATGTAATTGGATAATATACAATATAAAATAATTTTATAAATAAAATTTGGGTGTTTATAATAAATGTTATACACTAAATTTTGATTATAAAGATGTCAATAGAGTTAGATAGGATAATAAGTAAAACTCAATTAATAATGAAATAAATTGTTTTGAAAGAATTAATAAATTTGTTTTGAAAGAATTAATAAATTGAAATTTGATCAACATATGAAAATACCTTGAATTTAAAAGAAATTAATAGATGTAAATTAATTTAAATCGAAACTTTTATGTTTTAAATTAATTTATATGGGTTAAATATATGTGATTAGATATATTAAGTAGAATAAATTTAACAATAATTTGGAATAAAGAAGAATTTAAATTGTTGAAAATAAAATATGATTATAATAAAAGATTATTCAAATTTATGGTATTAGAAATTGTAAATTGAGGATAATTGGATAATAAGATAATGAATTTAGAAATAGTTGAGATTGATTTTAGTGAAATCAAATGGATTAAATCAATTATTGAATATCAATTAATTTAAATTTGAATTTATATGGTTTAAATTAATTGTTATTTTGTATTTCAAATATGTTTTTCTTTCTGGTTGTTTCTATTCTCCTACCTCGTTCCTTTTCGGGGACGAAAAGTTTTGAGTGGGGGAGAGTGTAACGACCCGTAAATTTTAACCGTTTTAATAACGTAATTAATTGAAATTTTACGAAATTTTAAACAATAAAATTTTGAAATATAAATTTGATATTTGGAATGCGTCTAGTTAAACATAGCAACTGGTAAATTTTCATCCGAAAATATGAAAGTTTATTTCGTACATAAATTCACTTCAATTTAATCAGTTAAAAAGCGATGAAAATAAAACATTTTCGAAATTTAAATATTTTTACATAGAAAAATTCTAAACCGTCTTCTGAGCAAGACGTCATTTTTCGTTTTTTAAAATTCGGATTTCTTTAGCTCTGTCGATCTTATTTTCTGTGTTTTTCTTGCATTTTTCGTAGTAGAAAAATTCGAATTTTTATAATTCAATCCTATCACTGATATCCGTATGCCATTTTGATCGCCTCGACGTGCTGATCTCTGCGGTATTTTTATTTCTGGGTTTTGAAACCCGATTCACAGCGAAATCCACAGAAACAGTCGTCGTATCGGTACCCGTTTGAACTTTTGTTTTGTTTGTTTTGCTTTCCTTGTGTCTTTCCATTTTCCACTGGGTAAACCAAATAGTTGGTAGCTTTTAATAATTTCTGAATTCAATCGATGTCCTTCACTATTCCCAATTTTCAAAAATTTATTCCCTTTGGGCCGTCACTATCTTCCTTTTGTTTGTTCTGCCTTCTTGATTTGAAGAAAAATTATACTATGAGTCTATGATGTAATATGAAAAGCTCATACATACTTTACCTGAAACAAGTTGCATTCTTTTTTTTTCTAAAGCCATTCAAAAACTCACGTACCATTTTGCCTGCTGCCTATTTTTCATGTCATGGCCTTCACTTCTCAAGACTATTTAATTTTTGCAATTCACTTTCCACCTTCAGAAGCCACCCTCTACTCGTCTATTCCTGATCACACTCCACATCTTTCGCTACCTCCTCAAACCACTTCTCTTCTCCCATGAAGCACGCCACACAACAGCACGCAACTCGAGGTCGCCTCCCTCAGCCCTGGCCACGTCTCTGACCAAGCAATCTCCCCATCTCCGCTCAAACCCTTTTCCCAGACCCCGCACCACCTCACCGACCTGGCCAGAGCCACCGCGACAACCACCCGTTCGCTTTCCGCCACGACACAACTCAGATCCATCTCCATCATGCTGCCGAGCTCGGCAACCTCAAAACAGCACCTCCACCACTAGCCGACCCGCATCTCCACCCTGCCTGACAGCATGTGCCTCGAGAGCCGGCTCCTCCTCCTTCCTCTCGCCCAGCCTCGTTTCTTGTTTTGTCCATTTTCTCCCCTACAACCGAGCTTCTCTGTATATACATCAAGGTATATTTTATTCTATATGTATATTTCAAATTTTGGTAAATTTTACAGTAAAGAATATATGTATTGGATGTTTATATATTTTTGTTATCTTTCGACCTTTATTACTTATAAGTCATATTGAATATTGAAATATATATATATATACGTTATAGGTATATGTTTTATTTTATAAGTTTTATAGTTTATATGTTAGTTTTGTGTGTGTCAGTATATATAAGCTGAGTTAGAAATCTTCCCTACATTTTCAAATCAAAAGGGACTTCTTTCGCGTTTCTTCTTCATTTTTGTTTTTCCAAGATTCGGATGCATCTCCTTGCTGCCAATTGATTGGTTGGTTATACATTATTTTCTTGATTGTGATTTCTGCATTTTGATTTTCTACTCAGATTAATGTTTTTCCGTTTAGTGAAATGAAAGTTATTTTACTATTTTTTTTAGTTTGCTACCTTGCGTTTAATCACACTTTGTTACAACACAGTTTTGCAATAAAATGGAAGCACGATGCATACGTCCAAGAGTTTTACAAGCCATCTTGGTTTTCTTGGGTTTCCAAAAAAAAGTATATAAGTTAAGTTGATTTTTTTTTATACTAATTTTATATTAAATATCATTTTAAATATAACATATAGTGTTTATATATATATATATATATCAGTTTGAAGCTTTTGGTTTGTTGGTTGATTTTATAAGTTATATAAATATATATGTTAAACCGTTAAAGTTTTAATATATTGATTTGAAATTTATTATTTTATATATGTTTGACTTTAATATTTGAGTTTATTTTAAATAATGGTTTTGAAATACCTATATCTTTAATTGAATATCTGTTTAAATTTAGAATATGACTTTATTTTTCACTATAACCGTTTATCATCATCGATCAAATTCTGATTTGAGTTCGTCTATTCCTTGTTATCAGCTTTGATAATCAAACTCGTGCTTGGATTCGTAACTCAATTTCAGTATCCGTATCAGTGTGCGTATCCGTGTCATCTCCCGTTCTAGCTAGCCTCGAAAGGTGAGCAATCACTCACGATTAACGTTCTTTTATTTATTAAATCTGATTTCAAATTGAAACGACAATTGAAATATGCTGCTGTTAGTTAATTACACTGTTATATATGCTATTGCCTGTATCAGTTCACCTGTGACATTTGACACCATTATCTGCTAATGATTTATGTGATGATAATACAGTTTGGCTGATAATTGATTGATTGTTGATGTTTATATTGGACGTTAAATTGTTAAGTGTTAAATGATAAATAGTATGCAAAATTGAAATGGATATAGGATAGTTAACAATTTTAGAACTGATTTATATGTTAAATTTGATTAGTGAATATGACCCCTTTTAATTGTTAAATTAATTGACATGTAGAATAGGGATAATTACACTTTGAACCATCGACGTATATTGGATTAATTGTTGTAGTGTAAAAATTGAAATTTGATGACAAGTGAAGAACCGTATTAATATTATTGTAATAATCTTTAATCTACATGAAATGATAGTGTAGATTCTAGAAATAATTACATTAATTTACACAAATAACAATGTGAATTAATACGATTATTTCGGGATTATTTGAATTGATTATTGGATTGATATTGATTGTTGTTATTGCTTGTGTATTTACTTTGACACCATCCCAGTTATCACACTGCAAGTTCCCTTTGCTATGTTTTGATTTTGAATTGAATTGGAATCGGGTTGAAATGATAAATACCCAAATTGAACTTTGACCTAGGATAGAAATTTAATAAAACCCGATTGGTCAATAATTTGATTTAAAAATAAACGAAGATTTTATTTGAATAAATAATATGGTTTTGAAATGAAGTTGAAATTTGAATTTTAATGAAAAGAAAATGTTAACATTTTATAATCTGAAACAAAATATTAACAATGTAATTGATAGGAATGTTGTTTAATTTGAGAAATGATTGAATTAAGTTTGAAATTATTAAACTTTGAAATTATTTAATGATTAAGTTTTGAATTATTTAATAATTAAATAAGATTGAATTATTTAATGATCAAATTGAATTGAATTCTTTAATAAGTAAAATTGAACTTTTGAATAAGTGAATTTTACTTCGTAAATAATTGAAATTGAGATTTCTTTATTAATTAAGTTTTTGGAAAATTATTTAAAGTTAGTAAATAAATAATTGAAATTGAATTTTCTTTAACAAGAAATTAAAATGTGATATTTTTGGAATTAATGTAAGACTTGTAATTGAAAGAATTGATTTGACGAATTTAATTTAACTCAAAATTGTAAGTTTTGATTTAATGTAGTTGAACTTAAGAAATTGATTTAATGAATTGGAAATTTAATAGAAATTGTTTTGAATGATAAAGTAACTTAACGAATATTGAATAAAATCGTTCAATGAATTCAAATTGATTTGAATGTTAAATTAAATTAATTTAAATGATTTCGGAATGGAACTTATTTACGAACTTGAATCAAAATTTGAATTGTTCAAAATAGAAATTGAAATTGAATTATAAGATTTTGAAATGGTAATTTGGAAGTTTTGAAACGTAAATTTTGGAAATTGGTTTAGAAAGACAAATGAAATGTTGGTTTACGAATTGAAATTGGAATTGAAATTGATTTGGATTTTGAAATATATAAACGACCAATCGGTGTAATAATTACGAAAGTTATTAAAGAGACCGGAATCGGTTGTGGATATACTCTCTATCTAAACCGAAAACCACTTTAATAACTATACGCGGAGTGTCATCCAGAATGAAGTGGTTGGAATGGTGTTCGTGATGACTGAAGAAAGAGAACGATAATGGATAGCCTTGACACTTGTGTCAAATTGGAAATGACTAAAACAAGAGCCGTGTCGGGCCAATGGAGGTCAGCACCTCAAGTGAACACACTTCTTCGAACTACTCATTACTTGTTGTCGATTGGTGCACCCTTGATTTTGGGAGTGTTGTTTCACGGTGTTGCGATCGCTGCGGCGATGCGTTCTCACCAGTCCGGATCAGGCAAACGGTAGTGTCACTACCTTGGGTATTGCCTCATGTGCCTTGTCATACTTGTATCCCTATACGCGACCACTACGATTTGTTTTGTACCTTTAGTATATGGATTGCCCTCTAGTGACTTCCGGTTTTGGGGAAACTACGGTCTTGTATATGCTCTTGGGAATAAAAATGTGTTAAGGGTGGAATGGGCCATGACTTAACACTATTTTGATATCTTATATTACTGATAGGCGTTATCTACTTATCGTACACTACTACATAGTAGATAGTTTAACGGATCCTTAAAGGATGGTTATTCCAACATCCTTTGAGTTACTTGTATTTCAATTGCTATTTCACTTGAGTTGGATTTATTAATATAAGAATGTTAATCCTGACTCGAGTGTATTGTGTTTTTGCTTTACGCTCGGGTCAGACTGAGTGTACCAGTATTCGAGACTCACCTTTGAAGTTGGAGCTTTGCTTGAAGATCCAGCCATCTATTCTGTTTTCAGTATTCGATGATTCCAGTGATGTATTCTAATTTGTATCTGATGTATCATATTACTCTTCCGTTGTATCTGGTTTAACTCTGATGTAACTCATAGATTTATCTAGTAGCTTCATGAACTACTATCTCTTTTATTTCCGCTGCACTTATTACTCTGTGTCTGTGATTATTTATTTACTGTATATGTTCAGTTTTGCCAAATTTAAATTAACAACGCGGTAGTTTGAGTAATTCAATTCCGGCATGAGTGTCTACCTATACACTTATAATGGATGCGAATGGTCCAAAATATCGGGTCGTTACACATGCCCTAAAGAGAGTTTTCCTCTGCCCCAGAATGACCAACTCATGCAAGCAACCAGCGCACATGACATACTCCCCTTTATGGATGCCTACTTCAGGTACAACCAAATTGCTATGCATGGTCCTAACCAGGAGCATACCTTGTTATGTTCACTCGGAAAATCGGTCGTTCAATGGAGATCTACGTGGATGGCATGCTGGTTAAGTCTAAAAGGGCCGGTGAGCATGTGAAGAACTTGGTTGAAAATTTTGGCATCCTCTACAGATACAACATGATTCTCAACCCCTATGAAATATTCTTTTACGGATTGATCTAGAAAGTTCCTTGCATTGTAGTATGCGTCAAGGGCACTAAGGCCAATCCTGACAAGATTCAGGCAATTCAAGAGATGCAAGTACCGCTCACAGTCAAGCAAGTATGGAGTCTAAATGGAATGATTGCGACACTAAGCATCTTTGTGTCAAAAGCCATAGACTGCTGTGTACCCTTCTTCAACCTCATCAAGAAGGGGAATTCATTCGTGTGTAGCGAAGATTGCTCCAAAACCTTCGAGGAATTGAAGAGACACCTAGCCACACCTCCTGTGTTGTCAAAGCCAGTTTACAAGGAGGACCCGTATTTGTATCTTGCAATGACTAACCACGCAATCAGCGCTGCCTTGATCTGCGACAAATAAAAAGTCCGGCGTCCCATCTACTACGTCAGCAAGAGGTTAACGAGCCCTGAAATAAGATATTCCAAGTTATAAAAAATGGCCTACTTCCTACTCATGGCCGCCGGGCGCCTACGACCGTATTTCCAAGCTCATCCCATTAAGATCCTCACCAATTAGTCCATGAAACAAATATTGAGCCGGCCTGATGCAGCTGGTCGACTGTTGAAATGGTCCATGAAACTCGGGCAACATCACATTACCTTCGATCCTCACACCTTAATCAAGGGCCAAGCTGTAGCCGATTTCATAGGCGAGTGCTCCAGCCCCAACAGCGAGAGTGAGGGGGATAAAAGCAATTTGCCTCCTTGAGAACTATATATCGATAACACATCTAATGGAAAGGCGCAGGGGTAGGATTGGTGTTAGGCATGCCCGATGGTACGAAACTTTGCTTCACCATTCTCGTAAGCTTCAAGGCCATAAATATTGAAGTTGAATATGAAGTTGTCATGGCCAGTCCTTACGAGTGGAATCATTATACATGTTCAATTGCTCACCATTAGCCATTAGTCAGATTGAAGAAAGCTTATAGATCAAAGGCAAGACGTTGGCCATCTGCATGGTTGAAGCCAAGAAGCTCATCTGCACCTTTGCTAGTTTTAAGGTAGAACAGATCCCCTAAGAGAGAAATGTCAAAGACGATCAGTTAGCCAAGGAGGCCAGCAATCCTAAATAAAATATCCCTAGGATCCCAATAAAGGTACGGTTAACCCCTACTTCAAACCAGGGGCAACCGCCATGGAAATCGATAAAGCCTGCTTCAACTCTTGGATGATCCCACTGATAAAGTATCTCATGAGCAGTGATCTGGATGTTGAAAGAAAAGAGGCCTAAGATCCTGTACTGGGCACCCCACTACACTATTATGGATAGAAAAGCTATACCAATAGGGATACTCAACTCCCCTTCAAAGATGTGTTATCAACGAAAAAGCCAGCCGCATACTGGAGGAATTGCACGAAGGTTTTTGTGGGGACCACACTAGGGGCAAAGCCTATCAAAGAAAGCTATCGTCAAGGGTATTACTGGCCAACCATGATCAAAGACGCAATGAGGTATGTTAAGAAGTGCAACTACTACCAAATATTCGCCAAGATCCCGAGATTCTCTGCGAATCTCTTGACTTCTATGACATCCCCTTGGTCATCTGATACCTGGGGAATAGATCTAATCGATAAGCTGCCGAACGCTAAGGGAGGATTCAACCATGCCATAGTCGATGTCGACTACATCACAAAATGGGTTGAGGCAGAGCCTCTCACAGAGGTCATCATGCCTAAGGTCCTCAACTTTATAGTCAAGAACATTGTCTGCCAATTCGGACTCCCAAAGAAAATCGTGACCGATAACATAACTCGATTTGAGAGTGGACTGTTTCAAGAGTTATGTGATCGAAATGGACTAGAAAAGTGCTTTTCCTCCATTGCACATCCCTAGGCCAACGGGGAGGTTGATGCCATGAACAAAACCATCAAGACAACATTGAAGAAGAGCCTCACAAAGGCCAAGGAAAATTAGGATGAAGACTTACCGCTCGTACTTTGGTCGTACCGCACTAGCAGCTGCACATCAACTGGGCACTCTCCTTTCTCTTTGGCCTGCGGGTCTGCAGCTATGTTACCCATCGAGGTCGATGTACCATCTCTGAGGCATCTGACTCACAACCTCAAACAAATTAGAGAGCTACTCAAACTCGGAACTAACAGATTGGAAGAAAAGAGAGCGGAAGCTGAACCTTGCATGGAAGCGTACAAAAGGAAGATAGCAAAACACTATAATGTGAGAGTAAAACTTTGCCAATTCAAAGCAGGGGACTTGGTTTTGCGCCATGTCTTCGCCAACACCAACGATCCGGTTGAAGGAGTCCTGGAGCAAAACAGGGAAGTCCCTTATGTAGTCATTGCTACCCTCGCTAGTGGGGCGTACCACATCTCGAATCCTGATGGCTCCAACGTATCCCGCGCATGGAACCCATAGCATCTTCTGACATATTATGTTTGAAAATTGTAAGTCGTTGTTATAAGGTTATGAAGTATTATCGCAGTTATAAAGCAATATGACTTGTATCACCTTTGTTTTGGTATGTGGAATGCGAACGGAACATCCTTGGAACATTTTCAGCCTACTAATCAGTTGGGACCAACTTATCCATGCCGACAGTCCCCCACCATCGTTGGGGCACCCTACAGCGTTGACTATCTGGAGGGGTCGAGCCAAAACCCACCACTGCCACCAGGGAACGCCAATGAAACTGCTCAATAAGGGTGCATAAGCCACTCAATGCTTCCTGCCTCATTGGAGCATCAACGAATCGATGGCGAGACCACCCCTACAGTGGTCTCGATTCGTTCGCCCATGATGTTTCCCATCTCCCTGGTAGGACAGGGCACTAGTGCCCTGACAGTGCAGTTACCCACGCTATTACTCCGAACCAGGCATCCGTAGTGCCACTTCGTGGGGATGTGCAAGCCACTCAATAATTCATTCCTCATCAGAGGCATCGACGAACCAATAATGAGACTGCCCCCTGTAGTTGTCCCAATACTTTCACCCATGATGCTGCCCGTTTATTTCATGGGATGGGACACTGGTGCTCTAGCGGCAAAGTTATCCATGTTGTAACTTTGAACTAGGCATCTATAGTGTTGCCCCGTATGGATGTGCAAACTGCTCAATGCTTCCTTCCTTACCAAGGAATTGACGAGCTGATGGCCAGACCACCCCCGCAGTGGTACCAATTTGTGCGCCTGCGATGCTACCCATCTCCCTGGTGGGATAGGGCACTGGTGCCTTGGCGATGTAGTTGCTCCATGGGATGCGTAAGCCATTCAATGCTTCCTCCCTCACTAGAGGCATCAGCAAACTGATGGCGAGACCACCTCCATGGTGATATCAATTTGTTTGCCTGCGATGTTGCCTACTTCCCATTAGTGGGGCAATACATTGATGCCCAAACAACATGGTTACCCACATTGTAACTTCAACCTAGGCCCAACAGTAGCCGTCATGCAAATATACAGGCTAAGAACATTCATTAAAAGATAAGTCTTATTTTTCTTAGATGCTCTTTGCTTTCATCATGTTTTCTTATGTTATCTTGTCCATAGATTGTCTACGTGTTTATTTACAACACCGGAGGCATCAAAGCTGCCCGACCTTGAATCGTAAAAAGTAAGCACAGGGGGCATACGAGAGTATGTGTGCGTGTGTATTTAAGTATGCGAAATGATTAACAAAAAATGCAAGGTAAGCACGGATAATTTAAACAGATGAAACTGATCAATAGTGACAACCTTCAACATAAAAGATAAGTAATGTTTAATATTTACAAACACGATCACAGGCCGATAAAGCCATCATCCAAAAAGACAAAAGAAGACCAACTCTACTACTTACGGGGGAGGAAGGGTCGCTGTGATGACCCGCTATTTTTAAAATCTAAAATCAATTATAAACAACGTTAAAATACGCTTACAACTAATTTCAGATATTAAAAACAGTGGACCGTCGGTAGATAAATATTAAATAATATTCTAAAACAATAAATAAAAAAGGAAACCTCATAGCGAAATCAAACATCAATATAAATGAACATTGACTCAATAATATAATTATTTTACAACATTGCCACATAAATTTTGATTTTCAATATTACAATTACCATTAACTTATGAACAATATAATAATGGTATAAAAGAAGACACCAAATCAGCTGCCCACGATATAGCCTACATCCTCATTTCCATTTCCTCTTTTGCTCCTACCTGCAACTTTACAATTATACATATATATTAAATAAAAGGAAAAAAGTTTCAACTATGTTTGGACTACAGCTAACCATATACACTACGACCATAGCCCACGTACTTTTATTTTCTGCTCTTCTCCTGCATCCCAATACTTGTTAGCACATTGCAACCATTGCAACTATTACAAACAATGCAATCAATACAACCATCGCAACCATGGCAACCAATGCAATCAGTGGAATCAATGCAACCAATGCGCCATTGCAACCATCACAACCAATGCAACCAATGTAATTAATGGAATTAATGCAACCAATGCAGCCATCGCAACCAATGCGAATAGTAAAAGCAGAATATAACATTCATACTCATCCATCACAACAAATCATCATATGAGGAAAGCACAACAATACTAGTACACAACCATCAAATATCAACAATATTCGATGAATACCATAATCCATCAATTAAGAAAATCACAACACACAAATATACTTACATACACCCTCATCAATGTAAATATAAATCATCAAATGTGTACCAATCCAATCAACATTAGTAACACAACATCCATTATCAAATAACCATAATTAACCACCTATCAACTAATAGCAACAATGGTATAATATCGCACGCTCATCAAAATGTAATGTCATCACCAAACATCAAACATATGTGATAATTACAATTAACAATCAATCACACATTTAACAACCATCATAGTAATATCTATATCCATTATTCTCTTAAGTATAAAAATCATTTGTTATTTTTTATTATAAAATCATTTTTATTTACTCATCCCAAAAGCAATAATAATAATACTTTCTATTATGAACAATGTAAAATTAATCATTTCATTGTTTACACAAAAAAAGACTAATTTCACTGAAATTCATATTATTATTATTTGAAGTCTCGTTCTATTTTTATAAACTTCCCAAATATCAATAAAATATAATTTCTGTTATTGTTTACGAATTTCCCCAAAAATTTATAAATAATATCGTGATTTAATTCCATACTTTAATTTTAGTAAAATTTGTTAAATCATCATTATTTTAACCTTATCTATTATTTATTAATTTAATTTCCTCATTATTATTCACTCCATTTCAATTAATTACTTTCCAATTCAAATCAATAATTAATTATATAATTAAACACCCAAAAATACTACAATCAACAATAATTACCCAACCAAGGCACAATACATTCAAAATATTGTAATAATTAAACAATCGTCCGTATAACATAACATACACCAACGAATATGATTTTTCATCAATAATTACGGATTTTATAATTTAAATTTCAATTGACTAAATTTCAATACATAGCAACACGTTTTGCCCAACAGTCTCCAAACTCAACAAAACTAGCACCACATCGTCTGAAATTTCATGACGAGTCCAATGGATGAAACCACACGTAAATCGGAGTTCGTATGTGGAAGATATTCAAGTTATAAGATGAGGGATATTTTGGTAATTTAATAATAATCAAAATAATAAGCATGGTACCTTCCCTTTTCTTCTTCCAGGCCATGCAAATTCATAGCCGTCGATTACCCCTACCTTTGACCACGTATTGCCATCACATGCTGCCTCCATTCGCCGCCTAACCACCACCAGCCGACTACCTTTGCCGCCCGCTTCCACCTGGCACTGCCTACGTCGCCTCCACATGCCCCAATCAACTCCCGTCATCAGGGTGTTGAAACCCAAATTCACGAATTGTCGTCGATTCTGGCCATGCTACGACATGCCACCACCACCCTTGTTCGACTCCCCTCGCCAAGTGCTTCAAGTCCATGCTTTCAATTTGGCTAATTGCACCAAAATCGTAAAGCCCCAATTTGGTAAACACTAACATGCCGTCGACATTTAAATATCGATTCAATACTTATGGTTATGAACACATTGTAATTACAACCTAATAAAATACTTCTTCTAAGGATTTTTTACTTACATATGTTTAATGTATTTATTTACATTGCTTGTATCTCTATTTAACCACACATATAAAAGTAAATAAAACCAAAACCATAGTTTTTTTGAATAAGATTCTTTTATAAGAGCTAAGTTTGCGTAATAAATTACATAATTGTCTCTATGACACATCCTTACCTCTATTAATCTCAAACTTGCACTTGAAACTGATTATGGTAAAGCATCATGCTCATACCTTCGACCAGTCTACCAAATTAGCTTGAGAATGTACCCTAGTGAATGGATTTGTGATATCATTATTTTGTATCCATTTTTTGATTACGCTTCCCCATTACTAATTAATTATTTTATCATGTGTTCGTTACGAAGAACGTATCTCAAAATCTAGACAAACTATTAGTTAAATTGCAATCTATATTGCATTATTGTAATCACAATACGTTATTGGATTTATTTATGGTGGGAACCAACCCTATCTTTTTCGTAAATTTGCACACATATATTGCTTTCATTGCGACGCTATTCAAGAAGATGTATTCAGCCTTTATAGTTAAATCTATCATAAGTTTCATTTAAAACATTTTCAACTCAAAGATCCTTATAAAGGGTGAACATGAATATGAGATTGTTATATTTTCAATGCGAAACTAAAAATATATTATTATCGTTTGACTTGATTTTTGTTTAATTTTCTTTGGAATCATGCAGATTGATTAATTAATTTTTTTTTATCAATGAGTTTGCACCAGTAAAATTTGATTGAGGAGAATCTTCTGCGTTTTAAGTTCCATTTTATGGGTGTAAGCCAAATATCCCAAAATATTTTTAAAAAGGGTACACAACCAAATTGGATAGTAATGAAAATAAGTTTTCAAACAAAAGTGTACGTGCAAACAAACAAAAGTATACATAAACAACACACTTGTATTGTTAATCAGACCCTGATATGATAAGAAAATGGACCTGGGGGAAATTAATGACAAAATATGACAAATTTTGGTACATATGCTAGATCAAAGATTCATTCGTGCACCACCACAGCTACAAGCCACAAAAAAATAACCGAGCAACACCACAAGTTAGATAATTTTCAAAAAGATTACTTGATAAAACAACAGTCAAGTGTCTCAACCACTACTTGCGAACAAACCCTGTTTTAAGAGCAATGAACAAGTAATGATCGGATTGAACCCATCCGATCGGAGTAGTATAAAACTGTAACCTTAATAATAATAATCACATCGAACTCGGGTTTGGGGTTGACTAGTCAAAACTAAACTTATACCGAGTTCAAGTTGGATTCAAGACGGTTGACAAGTTTAGTTCTAAGTGAAATTTTTTCTGCTGTATTAAAATCGTTTTATTTCCTTGAATTATAAATCGGCTTATTAAGCTCCAGGATAAGTATCGACTACTTATAATTCGTTGAAACGGCTATAAATCTAAATATGCCATGAAATAGTTCACAATCTGTACAATATCATATATAATCAACATGATTAAAAAAAATGGCCCAACAACCAGATGATAATAATCCTTTTACCCACAATTACCAACAGCAACAGTTGGTTAATCGAGTAACTGGTTCACCAACAAAGTTGATCGTCAATCGTTTTGATTTTTGATCATCAAACAGACCTTGGTTGGGCTTTGCACCTTTTCTTGTGATACCGGATCCAGTCCTGAACCCACTATCAATTGCACAACACTCGAACAAATAAAGTAACATTTACTTGATCGGCACCATTAAACAAACTACGTTACGCTTAAGAATGGCAGTTATGGTGTTCATTAGTTCAACAAAGTTGGCTAAAGACTACAACTCAAATAACGTTACTAGGTTTACTATATCAAAAATCACGAAAACTCATCTTAGGGTCTTCTTGCTTACCCCTACCTCTTCTTCCTCTCCCTCTCCCTCTCCCTCTACCTCTTCCACGCCTAAAAAAAGACTTGCCATGCTTCATCTCCACAAGCGAGTGCAACAACTCATCACACAATATGCAGCCTTCATGCAAAGTTGCTCCATTGTCCAATGGCGTATTGTTCTTATTAAAATCCACCTCAAGTATATTCGAGTCGCAGTCAGGGCACCTCTTGCCTGTGGTGGAGATTCTATGTGCCCCGTGTGGCAAAGACACTATGCAATTGCACATGTTGCAGTACAGCCTCCATTTGGGTGCGCTTACTGGGTCGAGGACAAGGGTCCCACTGCACTCTGGACATGCACAAACTCCTTGTGTTATCAATGAGTGTCGACAGGTTGGGTGAGGGCATAAGAAGCATGGCATGCCCGCCCCTTTTCCTAATTTGTTTGAATTGCCGGAGCCGAACAGTGTATCGATGCCTTCAAATGGAGGGCTGTTGTAGCAATAAGGGCAGAATGGAAATGTTTTTCCATCTGGGCCTGCCATTGAGAATAGCAGCAGTTCAAAGCTATCCAGAGGACATACCAGTTCTTTGTAAAGCTTTATGGCTCCATTTTGAGGCAGCTGATAGACCTCTTCGCATGTGTTACAGTACAGCCGTGTTGGTCTACTAGATATGTACTTCATATAACGTGTACATTTTCCACATTTGCTAAGCAAACGTCCTGAATCTGATAATGGTGAGAATTGTGCTTCAAATAGTGCATCCATGTTCTCTATCTGCAACGTGTAGAATCAAGCTATGACTGTAATAAACGCCTGGAGTGTCTATGGATTACAAATTTAAGATAGCAAAGGGATCTAACAATCAATTTCCATAATCCATGTCTATGAGCTTTTGTAAGGTAAATTCCTTCCTAATCGTAATATGCATGCAGGTTTATTCAAATTTATATTTTTGCAAGTGGGCTTGGTACAGATCTTCTGAAAACATACCTGCTTAACAAAATAAGAAAACTTTTGAGTGAACTGCTGAAGAGCATGCTGCACAACACGAACATGGTCGGCTTGACCTTTGGCTATCAGTGTTATTTGTTGTTCAATAAAACTACGTATGTCAGGTAAGCAAAGGTCTGGATCTATACATTGGTATCCTCTTATCAGAGTAGTCCCTAGGGTAGTTGGTACCAGTCTCCTTCCAGAGTTAACCTTGAATAAATAACTTTTTAAATTCAAAACATTGCAAATGCATACAAAATTGAAAGTTAATATTTTTGCTACTACGTATGAGAAGAGCAAAAAAAAGGCATTAGAATAACCTGCACATAGTTGCGTTCGCATATGTTATTTATATGTACAGGAATTGAAGCATCCGTGCCTATTCCATACTTCTCCATCAGTGATATAAGCTCACTCTCACTCAAGTAATCTGGAGGTGATGTGGTACCCTGAAAATTTATAAACATGTGTGGAACAGTTTACCAAATTGAGTTCCTCATGAAAAAATGGAAGTCGTATCATTTGAAAGTTCCAGCTGGATTGAATTTTTTACAGAGAAAGAATCTATTCAGAAATAATTTGACAAAGTTATCGAAGAAACCAAAGGAGAAAATGGAAAATCAAGTAATACCTCATACAAGTTAACTCGTGCAATCTTAATGCTTTCTCCTTTTGTGAACTGAGGAAGATTCTTTTCACCAACTGCCAACCAAGGCATGATAGATGTGAATCCTTTAGATATGACATGCTGCCCAACACAATGGAACCTTTCTTCTCCACTAGCGAATTCTACTCTAGTCCTATACAAAAACAAAAAAGGACAGTTTGTAAGGTACACTGCTATAATTTGAATTAGGACGGTAATTATTGATAAATTAAACCAATATGTCCTTGATTTACAAAATATTGTACGTAATAACTTAAAAAATTCAAGACAGGGAAGACATAAGATGATTAATATCATCATAATAATTTCACTACTGTTAGATTGCAAGCTAACTCATCCATTACAATTTACAAATGATTATATAATGGCTGTCACCATAATTTTGGACTTGGGCAATCAAGCTTAAAAGGTAAGATACTTACTGGATGAAAATACATCATTTGATAATACCATACATGGTAGGTCGTTACTGTTACATATGAGGTAGCCCGGTAAGTTTGCTAAGGTCCTAAGCATGTAAAGAGATACTTGGACATAGGTGAGAATCATAAATACCTACTGGACATTGGTTTGGACGCCAAAGTCTCAAAGACTTCTTGTGATATTTATTCCAGAGAAACACGACAACTCCAAGTCCCATCATAGATCCAAGCAAGAAGCATTGCATGTGTTCCACATGCTAATATATTGTTTGACCCACTAACGTAGGGTTTCCTATTATGTATAGTGGAATCTTAAACTACAAGCCAAAGTACATAGCTCATGGAGAATCAGTTGATAATTGTACTGCAGCTCAAAAGATCAAGCGGACTGAAAAAGAAAGACAACAGACCTTCTGTGTTTGCAATCAGGACTAACAGAGCCAATAAAATGCTGACAGATGTACTGGTAAAGCCTCCATGCATCATTTCCAAGCATATCTTCAGTTGCTGATCTCATGGGAGTAATAGGAGGATGATCACCTGCATCTGACCCACTTCTTGGCTTATGGAAACCTTCAGCTAATAATGATCTCACATAATCACCCCATATGGGATTATTTAACTGTACTCCAAGTGCACTTTTAAAATCAAATGATGCAGGGTATGCTGTGCTTTCTGTACGTGGATAACTGGACGAAAAGAAGAAAAAAAAATCATAATACTGTTGTGTTATAAACTACATGTATGATGAATCTATTATTGTTTCCATATAAAGGACCGCTTCAATTTGTTGAAATCTCGTAATAATATATGATAATGATTCTAGCCTTGATACTTCTACATAGGATAAACATCACTTAATCAACTGGAAGTCTAGAATGAAAGGCATTTAAACTTGAGTTCGCTAAAAGCAAGGAGAAAAAAGGCAGTTTCAACATGTATAGTGTGTGCGCACCCAATTTCATGGAAAGATGCTACAGTAGTACTTCACATGTATAAAGACCAAGAAAGTTCAGAAAGCAACAGAGGCAGAGATGAATAGTAGCAATGAAACTGACTGACTTGACTTGAAAAGGGCTTTAAAAATGAGGTTTTGACTTCACAGTTTAGACTAATTAAAATTTTCATGAGCAGAACGACAATTTAAGGGCATCAGTTATAATGAGCGACGTGGTATCTATTAAATAATAGTAAAACGGAAGAATTTCCCACTCTTTTATTAATTCTAGGTATTTTCTTCTATCTCCTTAATCCCCTCTAGATATTTAATTTTCAAATCCTACTATTTAACATTATCAATTTATCATAATTATTACAATATTTATATTGGTTATCTCTTCCATCGTTTTACATTTAAACACTAACAATTAATAAAGGTTTTTCTATTATTTTACATTTAAGTCAATATGTTAAAACTAACTAGGTGATCTTAAATTTAAATTTTTTAAATAAATACAACTAACAAATATCTATTAGTTGATCTAATAAATTCTTTAAAGAAATGAAAATTCAATGCGTGTACCACATTGATGATATTAGCAAAAATGGTAAAATTAATTTTTCATCAAGTCCATATAGTTTAAAATTTCCACAATCGTAAAAAATTATAACAATGTTTTACTAATTTTCTCCCTCCTCGTTATATATTAAATACTAAAGCTTAACAATTTTTACAATTATTTATGAATTTCTCCTAAGTTTTCTTATATTGTTTTACATTCAAGTCCATATATTTGAATTTATTAAGTGTTCTTAAATTTAAACTTTTTAAATATATCCAATCAACAAGTAATTACTAATTGTTCTAATGAATCATAAAAAATAACAATTCAATGTGTATATCACATTCATATTGACAAAAATACTATTTTTTTCATTCAAGTCCGTATGATTTAAAATTTTCACAATTATATACAAAATTATCTTTAATTCTATTATATTATTCTACATTCAAGTTCATAAAATTTCTTTGTTTCTAAAATTAGTATTTTAATCCAGAGAAATATACACATAATTTTTTCTTTCTAAAGTTGGTATTTCATTATAAACAATTATATCCACAATTTTTTCTTTCAAAAATTGGTATATCGATAATGTTTTTATTTTCCAAATTTTGTATGTCAAGTGAATTCTTTGTCGTTAATAAAATTAATGTTTGTGAAGAATGACATTACAATTAATGATAAGCGTTGAATGTTTGTATTTTATAATGCTGAAAAATAATCAACATTTTCAGTTAGAATGTTTTTGTAAAAAAATTATATTTTAACTATTTATATTTGTACTTTACGTTAATCAATAGACAAAATTCATCCCATACTTTGATTAGAAATATTTATCTTCTGTATTTTATTACCTTTTAGAGGCTAATGTTAGATATTTCTTGAACCTTTCAGTATAAATTAAAATGACAATGTGATTTGTAACATTTCAGGTCTTTTTTCACTTAATATTTCTTTCTGTAGTTAAATAAATATTTTGTTTATCACTTTGTCAGTATCAAGTACTTATTTTTGATAAATATGTGCTGCAAGAACTTTAAATGCATAAAATTTAAAAATATATTGATTCATTAGCATTACACTTTCATTTTAGGTATTTTCGCCAATTCTCGAGTAATGTTTGAAATTCAATCTATACATCATTTATCTTTTAGTCAAATGTATCAAAAGCTTAATGTCAATTTCAAAATCTATGTACATGAATATTTATCTATAAATTTTATAAAAATATTAATTTCAAAATTATTTAAGAATACTAATTTTCATTTATTTGCATAACAAATATTGAATCCTAAAAAATAATAATTTTTGTCAACAAAAATGATAATTTAATTTATATTCAAATATAAAAATACATAAATTTCATAACAAAAATTATATACTTAGAAATATAGTAAGTTCGATTTATAACTCATTTATCATAACAAATCCACCATCTCTTACATGATAAATTCTATTCTTCAAAAATATTTATAACATTTTTTTTCTACAACATACCATGTGCAACGCATGGATTACACACTAGTAAGCTAGTATAACAAATGTCTAATTGCATAGGATGGTGCATAATTAACTACGGTGGGTTTCTCCTTTTTTTTCGTGGGGGTGGTGGTTTTTAATTTTTTTGGGTTGTTTGGGGGTGGGGAGGGGGGGTGTTCGAGAATTTGGTTTGGAGGTCATCAAACTGTTTAATCAGTTTACGCTGGGAGAAAACAGAAAGGGGAACAAAGAGCTTATACAATTCTGTGTTATACAAGCTATAAATGAGAGTGTGACATAAAATAACCTACCAAAGATCTGACGTATTTCATGATCTGGTAAGTTAGAAATCTAGTTAGCCACTTTAAATAGCACAAATGGATTACAGATGGTTCGAGCCTATTGTACTGACATTAAAGAAAACATTTATTAACATCAACAAAGTACTTTTACCAGATTTGAGAATTCATTTAGTGCGTTGTGGAGGTACATGTATAAAATTGCTAGGTCTGTGTTACTAGGTGTAAGCTTAGTATGATCTCACAGGTGTTAAAAATCTAACTAACAACAATAGGATTCTGTTCACCCAGATGACATATTTTGCATTCAGTGACATTTTGCGTTCTGGAGGATTTGACAGTTGACACTGCTATGTTCAGCCAGGCAAAGATATACATATGCTACAATTAGACAGCCCTGGCACCAGAGATCATGGTTTAGCACCCACGGATTGTATTCATGAATCACACAAGTGTTTTCCATTCCGAGAACCATACTTAAAGCCTAAATCAATCATACACTGTAAGTACCCAACCCATGCTCAGATGTAATTTTATTTTATTTTTCAAAGGTACTAATTATCATTTATCCAACGCATAAAACCTCGCTTGAATGTGCTTTGGAACAGAAAAGTTATACGCAATCTTACCCTCATTATCGAAGAGGATATTAAACCAAGTACTGAAAGAAACTGAATCCAACCATGTGTCGACAATAAAGCTCAAACTTGCATATTTAAAACAAAACCGTTCAAAAATAATCAATGTCAAATTATATTGAAACAGGGTTTGCTATGTACCTAAGGTATTGGAAATAACTGTACAGTTCTGTTTGCAGCTAGAAAGAGGATTTTTAAGGCCATCATCATTTGAATTACAATCAGCTAGTCAAATGACATGCACGATGTGCACATATGTATGTTACTATTGGAAAATTTATAGGCGAACGGATGAAAATGGCAGCGAGATTTGTGATGATATGAAATCGTTGGAAGTGGAGGTGTAGGGGTAACTATCCCATTTCGTTTACAAATAATAGTAGAGATAAGACAACCAAGCACGAGGATGCAGGTTTTAAAGCATGATTTTGTAGAGATGACCTGATATATCCTTGAGTATATAACCTCTCTGCTATCTGCATGGCCATGTGTGGGCCAAATCCTAGTGCACTTGAAGCAACCTACAACAGAATAGATCATGTATACACAAATTGTTAGGTTATAATTTTTTGTGCAACTCAGTGTTGAACTGTAAGACAAGTATATTTAGTAGAATATTGCTTTGGAAGTCAACAAAAAGAAGACAAGAAACAACTAAAATAACCACAGCAGTTTCTCAAGCGTGTTGTTGTTGTTACTATTACTACTACTAAATCCGTGATGACATCATACTACTACTACTATTATTATTAAATCCGTGATGACATCGTGCACTCCTAAAACCTGTTGCATCGGTATTACCAAAAGTTTACATATCTTTAACCAGAAGCACCAGAATTTAGCTTCTAATTTAATATCCTCCGGTATTCTTAAGTCCTTAAATACTTAATTCTCTGATACCAACAAATAATTATAATGATCAAGTAACCATCCTCCTGTACAAATATTAGTTAACAAAAATATAGGTCAACTCTACAATGAATAATTTATACACTTCACCATTTGCATGGATGTGATGTAAATAACTATATAACAGCATCATTTTTTTAAAATATTAATCCAACATATACAGTTATAAAAATGTGTACATGGAACGGAACCTCAATTGCAAAGGAATCAAGTTAGAGATTAATTTGACTAACATACTGACAGATGCAATAAAAAACTTATGAATGAAATAGGAAACTTTGAATAATGGCTTGCTGAGGTATAACTATTCAGACAGCATAATGCACAGAGATTTTATTGACCTTAAGTAAGCTGACAGTGTTAAGGCCACATGGGCGACTTTTACTTTCTTCCTTCACTGAAATAGCGGTTACTCTAAGGAAACCATCATCACCTACGATCTTCTGAAACATTGTTGCTACCTAAATTCAAAATAAGATGGTGATTCCAATAAACTTCAAGAAATATGCATGAAAATTTAATGGGAAAGTTATAATAGAAACGAAAAATATTGTACATCAACATCAAAAATTCTGTTACGATCCCAATCCAATTGTAGTTCATATCCATCTTTAAGTACATAAGGTTGCAAGGACCAAAAATTTTCAGGTTTAAATGTAGTTATTTGCAAGTATCGCTGCACACAGAAACCAAGAGTAGGAGTTTGACATGGTCCATATCTGGAAACAGGAGAAATTACACAAATTATGTGATTTTAGCATGTAATAAAAGCTAAGTATACATCATTTTTAGCATCTTTTAGTAAGTACAAATTTGTTTGATGGAAAAAAACTAATTACAAAATGATCTCCATATACTAGGTACACATCTATAATCCATCCAAATTTCTAGAGAACAATGAAATTGTGTAGAGTTTAACTGCTGAGAAAGTGAAGAAACTATATAGAAGATGAAGAGGGGGAAACATGAGAAATCAAAATAGAAAGTTGGCTAACAAATAGCTGAGACATACGAGATTACAGTAGAATCAAGGTTCCCATATTTTCCTTGAAAATAGCGAGTTTGAAACCTAGTGAAGGCGACCCCAACTTTCAAGTCAATCTCTTGGCGTGCATCTACAGCCAGTGATTCATCTTTATTTGGTATAACAAGGTTATCCATTGCTTTTAATATGTCTTTCTCGGTTACAGACGAAAATCGAGCACGATAAATTCTCTTTCCGATCTCCTTTTCGGGAAATCCAGTACATTCAATAACTGGAAATTTATGACAGTATTCAGCCTGATTAGTCAAAAAAATTATAAGCTTAAAAAATCAAATATATACTGAGTTCAACAAGTTTAAAAAAATTGAATTATCGATTATTATTATTTTTAAATCATTAACCAACAGGCTATTACATATCATGTGTGTAATGTACATTTCTGCGCATACAAGCACATGTGCAATTGTTCAATAGATGACACTCATTGTATTTGTAGAGCATGGTAAAACAATTAAGGCTGGGGTATCAAAAGATGATTTATTTATGATAAAAGAGAGAACAGATACAGTAGCATCCATTCAATTCTTGCCTATAAAGATCACTTGATTATTGGTCAAGCAAAACATTACCTCCATACCAAACAGTTCTTTTTTCCCTCTCCATATACTATTTTAATAAAACCCAAGGATTCAAAAAGACATTACTTGCCTTAATGGAGATGTTGAAATGCAAAGGAGAATTATAAATAAGCAGAGGGAAAATGTAAATTAGGTACCATTTTATAATTTGTTTCGTGTAAACAATGCATCGTGATTCTGTTTGTGTTGAAGGACGTTGTTAATAAAATTCTTAAAATCTTACAATGTAAATCTCATTTTAGACTGGATCTCTCCCATTAGGATTCGGTTTACATTCAGATTCAAATTTAGTTAAAACCGCAACTGAGAAAAATTATTCAATCTATCTCGATTATAAGTCATGTGTTTCAAACAAAATAAAAATGGAACAGAAGAGAAAACCGAGTTTTGGGCTTAGACGCAAAATTTTAAGCATTAAAATCAATTTTAAAGTGTGTATAAAGCTTGAAATATGGATCTTTTGGACCTATGATTTACATTTAAATCCTGTTTCAATTTAAAGTTTGAAATTTACTATTTACATTCTGAATCTCGTTTTGAAAACCTTGTTAAAGGACATCTCAACCATTAAATTAGAAACTAACGTACTCTTTGAGACGACTAATATCAGGGTCCACACACTTATGTCTGTTGTTTCTCCATTAACTTTAAATTTGTTGAATTATGATTTGTTCTCACTTCTCATGTGCATTTTAGTGATGTGTCATATTTTAGTTGCAAGATTCCAGACTTGGGCATGCAGCACCAATAATCTGGATTGTGCAGGTCTACATGAAATTTGGAAGGCAAAAGCAGCAAGTACCATTACAATATATCATGTCTCAATGATCTTAAAATAAAAATACTATATCAGCAAATATACCTTTTGCTCTATACAAAATTGTTTTAACATGCTTCTATTGAGTCTAAGCGCTTATCGTAATGAAGATAAAATTTAGCTATAATACAAACCAACATGGCTGATTAGAATAGAATAAAAAATACCTTCATAACATATATTTTCACCTTCTCTATCACAATCCAACCACAGTACAAGACTTGAACATCCCTTGGCTTCTTGGGATAAATGTCGGCGAATATGAGCCTTAAAAAAATGCCAACAGAATAAGGGACAGAGGGGAAAAACTATGCATGAAGTGGATTAAGATTTAAACACCCCAAATAACTGGACATCCACTAACAATATAATAGTTAAATATGATCGTATACACAAGTGCAAATTAAAAAAATGGTATTAATTGTAAAGGCGCTGCATGTAAAATCATATAACCAAATTTTTATTGAAAGTGGCAACCATCGCCCTCCCTACAGAAGAAATTACATCCTTAAGGTTGTTAATATCAAGAATATGGATGATTGTATTATATACGGAAGTCAATTACCGGTCCTTTCAACAATGCAACAGGAAATGTAGAGGGGCTGAACACTGCTAAAATCTCAAGTGTAAAAAAAAAGAGGAGGAAAAGATATAACATCAATGCAGAACTTATGTTGCAAGGAATTCCCCATTTTACAAGGGAAAACAATCATATTGGGTGATTGAAACATTTCGTTCTGGCAACTTTATCCATCGTAGATCAAAAAATAACAATTTTGGTATTGATCAGCATTTTCAAGTTAATTGGTTAGTCAATTAGAGTACAAATGTACAACTTGTGTTCATGAGTCTATGCAAATGTATATGATATGTGCATTCAGAAGTATCATTTCAGATATCAGAAGTAGGCAAACATACAAAAATCCATGATGGCATACAAGCTTAAGTTGATATATAAATTAAAAGACCAAAATTTTAACTCAAGCGCACATCATGTACCAAACTAACATATATGACAATTATCTTTGGGATAAAATAAGCCATCATAAACTGGCCTGATGATTCAAAGTATAGATATCACATTGTCTGAATGTAGAGAAGCTTCACATACATTTTTCGCATGCGCAAACGAGGTACCCATAAACTTCTCTTAGAATGGTTTTGTAAAAGAAACTATCGGTACAAAACATCATTATCAACTAAAAAGCATAAAATAAAATAATCGGAATGCAAATCACACAATCTGAAATACCATAACTAAGGTTTATTACATACCTTTGGATTCGATTCAGACTTTAGAACTGGAGCTTGGAAAAGATCTTTAGGATCAGTCACTTCCCAGTTTTGGTACGCTGGTGGAAAGTCTAAACTGAAATAATTAGCATGAACAAAGATTTTATTCAGATGATTATGCCTATTAAAGCTTGTAAGCCTAGGACAATTAATAACTCTCAGGCGTTACTGTGTTAGTAACTATAATATTTTTGTTTGTTTTCACAGATAACTTGCTTTGACAAACTACAAAGTACTCAATGAGAACTGCTATGGTGAAGCAGAAGAAGAAAAAAAAATCTTCCCTTAAAATCGCATAATTCTTCAGACTACGGTAATAGAATGGTTTTTTTATACTTAACACTGCATTGTTGAGGAGAGAATGTACAATGAGCTAAAACTAATTGACAAGGCAAAACAGTTGGCAAAACAGTTGGCATACTATAGATAATTAAAACAATAAACACTTTAGGTCGCGAGGACAGCCAGATCCCACTCAAACCAACCCATCATACTACCAAGATTGTGCAATGTTCGTATCAAAACATGTTTGCAACTTTGCAAAATACTGTTGCACTTTTTCCATGGATCAGTAGTTATCAGCATGCGTATCAAAACATCATTCTTTTTTGTACAAGACAGTAATGTGCTATCACATACAAAAGCTGGATGGGACTTTTTTTTTCAAACACCATTCAAAAGTTTCAAAATCTACTTCCGTCACCTCTCAAAAACAAGTTTCACGAAACACCCCTGTCAAAATTTCCAGTGAATATATACATTTTAAACTACACATAGTTGCAGTTAGAAATGCAAATATTTGCATTATGCACTGCAAAAGTAAAACAATCTACACTGCAAGAATTGCATTCTACATTTTAAATATTTGCAGTTCACGCTGCAAATATTTATTTGACAAATACGTACATTTTAATTTGCACATATTTACATTTTAAACTGTAAATACTTGCAGTTCTAACTGCAAATATGTGCAGTTTAAAATGCATATTTCCGCTGGAAACTTCAATAGGAGTTTCGTGAAACTTGTTTTTAAAAAGGTTTTTCAGATATTAGGTTTGAAAACAAGGGGCACATCCTAATTTCCACAGGCTGGATCTACACTAAAATATACTGAATATAAGCCTCTAGAAATAAGAATAATTCTACGTTACACGTTACATAAACTAGTGAATTATGCCGTCATCTTTAGACAAATATGACTATGAAACTTAGCATATTAGCAAGATTTGTATTTCAAGTCGTTTTGCACATTACGTAAAAAATCAATACAATGGAAAGCAAGGGGTACAAAAAAGGGAAGATAATTTACTACTGAACGATTCGGATCATGCTTCAAAGCTTAGATAAGAATTGACAGTAGTGGATTTGGCTTATCATATGCGATGGACATATAGGCAGAACTCTTGAGTTTTTTTCCTCTCAAATAAACTTATGAAATTGCCTATATATCTTAATGTGGACATGCTAATCTAGTGCATACTGCCAATCATTAACTGGTATAAGAGAAATAACTAACTGGAATCACCCTGTCCAACTATGCATATGCCAAAAATTAAAGTATCTCACAGCTCCCTGTGACAGCTGTTATCCACAATTGAGTTAGCTTTGTAATTTCCACTACGACTCAACTTGCATGCCAATTCACGATACATCAATTACATATCATTATACCACATATGAACATGAGCGAAGTCTATAACATCGTGATACCTGAATACATGTCCAATAACCGATGTCACTTTGAAATATGCGTGAAGTCCTTGAAACTTTCCGTCAAACTCATGCACGTCAGTGCTAGCTCTTCGAGTTGACATCTGTGAATGCATAACAGAACTGCATGTGTTAGTAAATTGACAATGTCAGAAATCTAAGATGATACTCTGATACACCATATATATACAATGAAGACTCAACAATGCACAAGGACTAATCAACCATGCACAAGGAAACAACACCCAAGAGAGCCATCAACAAACCAAAAAGATTCCAAGACTAAGAGCATTTTAGAAGTAATTAGAAGAAGCTAATAATATAATTAGTTATACCAAAAATATAATTAGTTACGCATTTAGTCTTTTGTGAGTGAGGTGTAGGGTAGTTACAAAATCTGTCTCATTCTTAAAGGCCAAAGTTGGCTATATATGTAACAAGATATGAAATGTAATGATCAAGTACAGAATGAAAAATCTTCTTCTTCATCCTCTTTTCTCCCCAGTTTCCTTCTTTCTTATGCAATCTTCTTCCATACAATCTACAAATTAAACAAGCTACATCAATTGGTGCTTTCACTCCTTGATCACCATGGTTGAAACAACTCAACGAAGAAACCGCCTCATCGATGAAACTCTTCACCACTTCCATTGATACCATCACCCTCTCCTCTCAAGAATCCAACCTTGCATCCCAAAAATCCAAACTCACCGACATCAAAAATGTCTTACAAACACTGACATAATTCATAGTCGACCTAACAAAAATAGCTTCAAACTCAACAACACCTCCATCCCCTATATTGCACCCACTTACAACACCCCCCCCCCCCCAAAAAAACCACCACCACCCCCTTCACACATCTCCACACCCTTATTTCAATCCGTACCCCAAAACGTGAGCGATCATCGTTTGATGGGTCTAACCCACTAGATTGGATCTTTCAAGTCGAAAGATTCTTCACATATCACTCAACACCGGATGAACAACGTATAAAGCTAGCTAGCTTCTACATGATCAGACAAGTTCTCACGTGGTTTCAATGGATGGATAGAAACCAATAATTGTCATCTTGGCATGAACTCACTAAAGCTTTGGAACAAAGGTTTGGTCCCTTTTCTTTCATCAACCCCAAGCAACCTTGTTTAAACTTCGCCAACATGGTTCCAACGAAGAATACCAATCCATGTTCGAAACCGTAAACAACCGAATCACCACGCTGGCTGTCGAATGTCTCCTCTATTGTTCATTTTCGGTCTAAACCCCACCATATGAAATGAACTACACATCCTAAAACCTACATTCCTCTCCGAAGCAATTGATTTAGCTAAACTAGTTGAAATCAAGCTTGCCAATAACCGTTCTTTCCTCTACAAACAAACACCTTCTTAACCCACAAATTCCCCTTTGTCATCCCTTCCTCCAATTCCACCACCTAAATCAACAAATTATTGTTTGTAATCCATTCCTCCAATTTCACCACCTAAATCAACAAATGCTTGTTTGTAACCCTTTTCTACAATTCTACCACCTAAACCAACAAATTCCACAAACAACCTTTCAATAAAAAAAACTTACCTTCTCGGGAATGCAACTATACGCCGAGCTCAAGGCCTATGTTTTAATTGCGATGAGAAATTTCAACCCGGCCATCTCTGTCGACAGTGTCGAGCCCAATTCCTTTTTCTCCCAACGAAATCGACCCAGACCCAGCTAGCAAATCTCTAGCCGAAATCCCCCGCTGCTACTCACTGATGTCGAACCCCAACAAGCTGAAGACGAGATTTTACTCTATGCACTGACCGGCACAACCAATTCCAAAGCCCTTCACATCTCCAACCACATCAACCGCCGCCGAATCTCGGTCCTAATTGACACCGGCAGTACCCATAATTATTTGCAGCCAAGGGTCGTGCGTTTCTCAAATTGGATATCGACAATTCAAGCAAGTTTGCGGTGACAGTAGGAAATGGCGCATGGATATGGGGATTTGCAGGAGCGTTGAGGTAGTAACTGAGCACATTAAATTTGAGATAGATTTCCATTTACTTGAGTTTACTGGGGTTGATATCATATTGGGTATTCAATGGCTTGAAACACTTGACCCAATTACTACCAAACACAAATCTCTCATCTATGTCTTTTCTCCACAATAACTAAACTATGACCTTAGCAAGCCTACACACTTATCCTAGTCCAATAGAAATTTACATTCATCAACTTAAACGACTCAACACAACCTCCTCCATTGCTTATTACCTCCATTTACAACTTGACACTGCCCCCAAATACCATCACTACAAACTTCACACACAAGTCTACAAATTAAAAAAATTCTCAACAAACACTCCACCTTTTTCTCTCCTCCGACCGAACTACCACTACATAAACCTTCCTCCCAATGCCTCGCCTATTAATGTCAAGCCTTATCGATGCCCCTACTTCTAAAAATCCAAGATCGAAAAACAAGTTTGAGAGATGCTCCATGCAAAACTCATACGACCTTCTACTAGTCCATTTTCTTCACTGGTCCTCGTCGAAAAGAAAGATGGAACGTGGCGGTTTTGTGTTGATTACGGAGCATTAAACATCATCACAATAAAAATTGATTTCCAATCCCAACCGTCGACGAACTTTTGAATGAACTTCATGGCGCCGCTTATTTCACAAATTGGATTTGCGAAGTGGTTACTTCCAAATCCGAATACATCCTCGGATATTCCCAAAACTGTTTTCCATACTTATAAAGGACACTGAATTTATAGTTATGCTTTTTGGTTCAACTAATGCACCCTCCACCTTCCAAGCAACCACGAACAACATCTTCCAACCCCATCTATGTCGCTTCATATTGGTCCTTTTTGACGATATACTAATTTATAGTCCATCATTCGCCTCTCATATATCCCCCCTACACACAATTTTTTTTATCGACCTATCAACCGTGTCTTTGCTCTAATGAAAATTGATTAGTTTGGTCATTTAATTTCGGATCATGATGTTAAAGTTGATCCAAAAAAATACAAGCTATGATAGATTAACCAACTCCATTTCCTTTCTTGGTAAAACACTTCCCAAACTTCTCCAACTTAAGACAAACTTGAAACGAGCTCAATCGCGTATGAAAAACCATGACACTGAACGGACAAGGAATTTTCTATTGGAGATTGGGTCTTTGTATATCTTCAACCATACCGCCAACTTTCCTTCAGCAAAATCTTCCATAAACTTACAAAGAAATACTTTGGATCTTATCAAATCAATGAAAGAATTGGACCCGTTGCATACGAACTTCCACTTGACTCCAAAATTCATCTGGTTTTTCACATTTCCATGCTTTAAGCATTGCCCCCACCTTCACACCACTACAACCACTCCATTACCATCCACCAACCATGAAAGCCAACCATGTTATCAATTGTAGATAATTCTTGCAACAAGACAACTAACCCCAACATCATCATCCAATGGCAAGGCCTTACCCCTCTTAAAGCAACATAGGAACATAAGGAGCAACTACAAAAGAGTTTTGCCATTTTTACCTTGAGGATAAGGTCGTTCTTGGAGGTTGGGGGAGGGTATTGGTACACCATACATATTCAACAATGCACAAGGACTCATCAACTATGCATAATGAAACGATACCCAAGAGAGTCATCAACAAACCAAAAAATTGCAAGACTAAGAGCATTACAGAAGCAATTAGAAGAAGCTAATAATATAAGTAGTTGTGCCAAAAATATAATTAGTTACACATTTTCTCATTTGTGAGATGTGTCAAAATATGAGAGTAGTAGTTACAAAATTTGTCTCATTCTCAAAGGCCAAATTTGATTATACATGTACAAGATATGAAATGTAATGACTACGTATGGAATGAAAAATCTTCTTCTTCATCCACTTTTCTCCTTTATTTCCTTCTTTCTTATGCAATCTTCATTCATACAATCTACAAATTAAACGAGTCACATCATACTCACTCCAGCATTATGATTTTTTCGTATCTAACATTTTTTAAGGTTGTGTTTATTTGCACAGCTGTTTTCTCATATCATCCTCTAGAAATTAAAACAAAACAAAAACACACTCCATTATTTGTTGTTCACCATACATAAATAACCACATTAACATCTTCCTTTCATCTCGGCTGTGATTATTATTATTTTTAAAATAAGATATGAATTTATGTTTTATTAGGATTACATTTTGAATTTTGATGTTTATATGGTTTTTCTAAATTTTGGAAGAGAATGTTTGTATTACGATAGAAATAGGTAGGGTTAAGTCGAATCAATTAAAAGAAAGAGAGTTTCGACAACCCTTGGTAGGACGAGGAAAGGATGCCAACCTACCTCACCAGAGTTGGGCAAAGGAGGTTAGGTTCCACATTCAACTGCGACACAGTTGTGCTGCATACCACTCTCGATGAATAATCTTGAATAACCAAACTATATTTAATACAAGTACTTTATTCCAGATATGGTGGTCAGATGACCTTCAAGAGCTGTGAATCACCAACAAAGACTGACCCAACAATCAATGCTACTATGAATAAAAGACAATTTGTTCATACAAGAAATAACCCAGATATATACACAACGAGAACAAAAACACAAAACCATGCATATTTTTTATCCTAAAGGCATTCAATATGTAGTTCTAAAAAACTAAATTTTACGAGTGGTTTTGGTCAATTGTCCATTCATCAATATGGAGAGGAAAGATATATGTTATAAAAATTATATATCATTCAAAATTAAATTTTGTTCTGCAAGAAGTTGATATAAATTATGTTAATTATTATGTAGAAACATGAAGCTCTCACTTATAAAAACCATGGTACTCATGTTCTCAATTAAAAGATTCTTGGTGATGCATCAAAGTTTTGGAATATCTAAGAGACAAAACACTCATATTATAGTGTTAACAAAGTTTAATACCAATGTTTATCGAGCAATGACATCAAAAGATAACTACATTTCATATGCAATTTGAGGATAAAAGTATTGCTATAGATAGCGTTCATTCGTTTTTACATATTCCTAATGAAGGTCATTCAAATCAAAATATGTTCCTCTAATATAGATATACTTTTGTGCAGTTTGACAATTAAAGTTTATTTTTGATGAATGAATGGTGTAAGATATATATTAAGTTTTACTAAACTACATAAATTTGTTGATCGGTTTCTAAGAATGTTGCATGTGCTTGCAAGGTTTTAAATCTCGGATATCGGGCACGTTTCGTCTCGACGATTTTAGTGACTCGGTATCGTATCGGGGTAGATCTCGGACGAGACAAGTGCATCTCGGACGCCAATATCAGATTAACATCTCGGACCTAAAGTTCATCTCGGGACCAATCGGAGTATAATACATCACATAATTTATAGCACAAAAAGCATGGTATCGGTTTATTAAACATATACTGAATTACTACAACTAATCTTCACTATTCTAACTGAAAAAAATAATACAATTATACTTCAACTATATGAAATTGTTCAACAAAAGTTACAAAACACCATCAGTTTTAGCAATTACATACAAGTAGATGAAAGATGACAAATTAACTAGAAAAAAAGGGTTCTATACAATTACATATATGCAGTAAGAATAGCATAATAACAGTATCAGGAACTGATGCAAATAAAAGCAAATGCATATAAGAGATATCATGAATCGAAGGGTTTCAGGCAATGCAAATCTACCTGCAGAAGATTATGCAGTAAGAATAACAAACTAAATCTACTCTAAATTATATTGTATATTCAATTTTCGAAAAATTGAATTTCATTAAAATAGAAACAACCCTAATTTACATACATGTAGAGAGTAGAGAGATTGGTCGAAGACGAAGCTGCAGACTGTCAACAGCGAGATCGAGTAATCGAAAATTGGAAGCAAGCCGTCGGATGTTGAAAGAGGGAGTTTGATTTTTTTCTCTGGAGAAAAGGAAGTTCGATATTTTGACGAGGAACGTGATCTTTTGAGAAGTTGAATCAAAAAGAAAAGGGCTTTGTTCATTTTTTTTATGATAGGCTGAGATGGACTTATTTTTTTTGAAAAAAACAATATATCAGGGATATCTCGGAATATCATTTCGCTTCAAATAGCAGTCGATATATGTAAATTTCGGTCGATATAATCGAAACGAGATATCAACCGATATCTCATGTTTCATTTCGTCCAAGCCTTCAACCGAGATATCGGCCGGAATAGCCGAGATTTAAAACAGTGTGTGCTTGTTATTTTTGGTCGGTAATCTTCTATTTGCGTATGAAACTATGGAAGCAAGGTGTTAAATTCCAAATGAGGTTCACATAAATATTTAGGATCAACATTGCTAGTTTAATTACACAAACAATTTGGTTTATTTAGTATATGAGATTATATATATATAGACGCACACACATATGGTAGATAGTAGATGCGGGTATTATAATTTTGTTAACATTAATGTGAACGAGAGAAAATAATCCTAAATCCTTTATTATTTTCAAAAAATGGACGCATTATAGACGAAATCTCATACTCAAGAACATAAGTACTCTGATGGATGCAAAAGAACCATGTTTGTATGTAGTATGAAACAAATTGTATTTATAATAGTATATAATTTTGATGATATGTACCACTACTCTTCATATTGATGAAGCTACATGGGTCTTCCAACAATAAAATATCATTTATAGTTAGCCCATGGTTCCTCATTTTTTAGGGTTCGGTCCTTGAAACTTAACCCTTTAAATTAACCATATTTATAGTTGTGGGTTTTTATCAAGGTTTAAAATTCCAGTTTCCGGTTCCATTCAGGCCATTTGGCATTTTTACAATTACGGTTCCATTTCGGATATTTCGAAAACTCTGTCTCGATTCTAATTCCAAAATTTGTTTCTTTTTGGTATTTTTACCTGTATAAGTAAATTAATGTGTGCTATTAAATATCTATCACGTATATAAAAACATGACTTTATATACATAAGTCTGATATCTATCAAAATTATCAATTAAGAAGTTGCAGTCCAATATATCATTTCCCTTCTAAAGCCCAATATCACTTTTTCCATTCTAAAGCCCAAATCTCTTCTCCATTCTAAACCACAATATCTCTTCCAGTTACATGAAGCACTAGCTCTATCCTCTTGTTCTAATTCCTCGGCTTATGAAGACATCGCATGATGCTTATAATTCAGTTCAAAATTTCAAATCAAAGAGAACTGCACAAATTCGAAAATATCCCTCTTTATGGTACCCAAACCCAATGCACATACTCGATAAATCCTAAAATTGTAATATTTTACTTTGTTTAATTATGTGGATATTTCTTCTTCGAATCTTTTAATAGTTCAGAGCCGATTTGGTTCTTGCACCATTTTAAATCGATGAAAATTTCGTTTTTCATCAATTTGATCCAAAATTAGAATTTTTAGGCAATTCCGTCCCGGTCACTGCCTGAACCGGATCGGGATGACCAAAGTTTTGGCATACCGGACAGAATTTTAATCCTCAGTTTTTATGTGTCATTGTTGCATATGTTTTTTTCGATAAGTTATCTTGTTCAGATAAGGTGCCTTCTATTTGAAGCAGATATAGGCTTGTTTCATCCTTAATGGTGCTTCGTCAACCCTTGAAGTTTGTCGCCAACCATATCTAAAATGTAATCCTTATGATATATATATATATATATATATATATATAATTTAAAAATATTTATGATTGAGCATCCTTGCCCCACCTTAGTGAATGCATCAAACTCAAGTATTTTGATCCTTGCAACTGATATTTAATAAAAACCTACTTATTCTAACCATATCAAGCTTACTCCGACCCAACACTATCATTATTTTCAAACTAAAAAATATGTACATAAACATTCAAATTCAAAATATAATTACAATAAAACAAAAAATACTTTATTTTATGAAATAAAATACTAACTGAGATGAACAAAACGAAATAGGAAATAAAAAGGTAAATGCAAAAGTAAATTTATTGTAAAATGATAAATAATAGAGCGAGATGTATTTTGGTTTGATGTTAGATAAACAAAAAATAAAAGGGTATGTTTTTTAGAGTGCAACAAATAGCGAGTATTTTTAGATTGCAACCCACATTTTATTTCCACTAACCCACATTTACACCAACCTACTAAGAATACTAAACTCTCCCTACACGACCTCGTGCAAATTAAAAAACTTCATTCTCATGCAATGTTATCGTGAAAATCTACAATTGAAAACCCCAAATCAAAAGTTTCAATGTGATAACATTCAACCTACTCCCTAAATAAAGCAATTTTTAATCTTCGAAGGTAATTATACAGAACATTATTCATCAACAAATCTCTAAATATAAAACCTCGGTTTGCAGTTAAGTAACCATTTGAGTTTGTTGAAATAGTGGCATGGATGGAAGGTAAGAACTCTTGGTGAAGAAAAAGGAAAAATTGAAATGAGTTTTTTAATTATTTCAGTAGAAATGATTTGCATAATTACCCAACCCAGAAATCAACAATAACATGCAGTCAAACATTAATTTTAACTTGTTGAATTTGTGAGTTTTCTGAACATCTACATGATTATTAAATATTACCATGCATATTGCTAACATCGTATGATATTTCTTTAATATTATACATTTCTAATCTAAAATTGCTAAAACAAATAGTTCTTACGTTATTCTCTTTTTTTATTGCGGTTGGAGGAAAAATATAGTTTACGCGTTAAGGTTTGAAATAGAAAAATACTCATTTAAGCCACTATTAAAACAAAACATGTTTGAACTACTTTCAAATTATTACAAAACCAAGCTACTTACCACCTACATGGCAACAAAAAAATATCATTTTGAACTGAAGTTATTTCAAACATGTCTTGTGTTTTCTTGTGTTTTCAATAAATAAATGTATTGTCGTTATATAAAATAGTAGCATTACAATAATTACTATAATTGAAATAGCACCACTAATACAATTTTTATTTTTAAACAACGAACTGGCACTACATGTGATTGATCAAGTTCAAATTGGCATTTTTTTTACCATGTAGACAATTAGTGGACAATCATTGTAAACAGTTTTCAAATGTCAAGTATGTTTTCAAAACTGATTTGGAATGAGTGAAAAATCATTTTGTTGTTGTTGTTGTTTAGCTTTATTCGAAAGACAATTGAGTATATTGCAGCACCCCCTTTTTCCTCTCTTCTAGAGGTGCAAAGATGAGACTAATGTGCAAATAAAGGGGGAAATCGAGCTCGAATTAATCTGTATGCACACAACAGGATATGTCGATACTTATATTTATATAATCAAATAAATTTCTTAGTCACTCCACGTTAGTAATATGGAGTAATAAGTTTGTTTGACTTAGGTATTATTTGTTTAAAATGTCGAATGTTGAATACTGAATGTTAATTGTTGAATGTTAATTGCTGAATGCCCAAAATATTATTTGTTTGCGTTCTGATTAGAAATCTGTTTTGTAAACATAAATTGTCACTTGGACATATTACTCAATTTTAAAATTAATTATTATTTAATGAAATTGTCATACGAAACACATTTAATCATCATATCTTATGTCCGATATCATATATACAAACCCAAAAAACGAAGGCTTGTGCGTCTAGTACTACCCACATTTACAAACATGGTGAAAATAAAATTTTGATGATGTAGATATATTTTATAACAGCCCGTCGAGAAGAAAATATTTCATTATAAAAGTTGAAGCTTGTGATGTATCTGTATTACCCATTATTATTTTTCAACATTATTACAATAGATTCAACATGTCGAATAGGTTATTATAAAAATATCACATAGTTTTGTCCAACTTTTCGTAGTAATTTAATATGTTAATTTTTCACATATGTATTGTAAATTTTGATTTAGTTTTCATTTTAACTTCAAATAAATCAGCATTGTTTAGCTTGTCAAAATTATTTATTTATAATTTTTCGCATCTACATTACATATTTTATTTTATTTATTTTTGAACCAAGAATATATCTAAAAAAGATATTATTTCATTTCCTTTCTTATAAATCATTTTATAAATTATCGTATTTTAACTTCAAATCGTGTTCAAACATTACGATAGGTTGTCATCTTTTTTGTTGTAGTGTAAATATATCACTCCAGTGCACGGTTAAATCGCTCTATTTCATGAATGTTTCCCCTATCTCGGATAACAAAGGGTTGTTAGACAATGTTTTTTCAGGATACTCTGAAGGGGGTTTGTACAAGTTGTGATCACTTCTCCAAATCAAAAGAACACTCGAAATAGTCAGATGATGCTTGTATTAATTTCTTGATTCGGGAAAGCAAAAAAGAAGTTATATTTCGACGACGAAGTATTGTCGTGTATATATATGAAGGAAAGTTGTGTTGATGGTTACTGTTGAAACGAACATACACCTTTTTGTTCTCAACTGTCATAATTGTTTGTTGTTTGAATTCAAATTCAAACACAAACGAGATATACCGTTTTTCGGACAGGACACTGCCCTGCACCCCGCCGTAAGACACTGCCCCCAGACCCCACAACCTGACCGGTCGTTCGGCCGCCGTTGGCGAGGGCGTTGCTCCCGTACCCCACCTAGGAGTGTTGCCACCCTCGGACCCCCTTCGTAGTGGCAATCAATTTAGATAAGTTTATGAAAATACTTCCAACATTTTTTAGATTTTATTGGTTTTTAGCATATTCATTTCCAGGGAGTAGAAATTACATAGCATAAAACAAAATCAAAACAAACTAAAAAAGATTCATCTCAATATAGAAGGAGATAGAACTGAAAATAAAATTGATATTACATTTGACGTTTTTTAATTGTTTGAAATAAAAAAGTTTATAAAACAATTAAATTATGATTGAGAATTAAAAATAATGTGTTGCACATGGGTATAACTGAAATTGTAGTTTAATAAGGGTGTGTTCTTGATGAACGGTAACGGAGCATTTAAGCGGGATATTTGAACGGGAAGTTGGTTGAACGGGGAACGCGTTTGGCTGCGATCGGGGCATTTGAGCAGAGAATCTGAGCGCAGTATTTGAAATGTATATTTTAAAATAAAATAGATTTATATTTAAATAATTAATTATTTGTTTTTAAAGAGTATGTATCAATAATTTGCAAAAATAAATAAATTGTAAAATTATAAATTGCTTGGATTCAGTTCAAATCAATTCCATAATGTAGAGCACTTTGATACGATCGCAACGCAAAAAACCCGTCTCAAATGGACCTTATTTGCAAAAGTCATTAATTTTAGAAATTTATAAAAATATAAATTTTACTAATTAACATTAATTAACTCTCTAACGCACCAAGTTTGAGCTTTCACATGAACGGGGCATTTGGCCCATTACCGTTCTTGACGCGTCCGACGTGTTCGACGCGTCAAGAACGGTAGTCAGACAAAATAAAACTGCGAACGCACCCTAAGTGATCGGCACTAATAATAAGTAAAATTGGTCTGCATGTGACGTAATAGAAAAAATGTGTCTAGGTCTGGTAACAGATCCAAATTCGAGCTCTGCCTTGCACGCATTCTCGCAAAAATAGTACTCGGGATTATAGGTGTCATGAGTTGAAGTGATATGCACAACTTAATTCTCCTTGGGAGTTTATCAATCCGCCGAGTTCTCCTAGATATATTCAAAAGAAAATCAAAGAAAAAAAAACAAGGAGTAAAATTTTGCTTATTCATTTCACTTTAATAAAAAAAAGCTTAATGATAGCGCTTCTTTCAAAACAAATAAGTCAGCAACCTTTCATCTCTTGTTGGATTCAGTATTCAGTTCCTTTTCTTTCAAAACAAACAGAGCCTTATTTTCAACATTTTAACAATAAAAGTAGAGATAATCAAAAGCGAACAGAGATCTAGAGAATTATATTGCTGATATCGATGAATGAAAAGTTGAAACTAACCCGGCCATTAGAGAGAGCGGATGCTATCGAGAGAGCGATGCTTGGTTTCTCTGCTACCTGCAAGTTATATATAATTCGAATGAGCTTTCTGCCACGAATAAAGAAAAGAAGAAAGAAAGTACCATGAGTATTTTGGGCGCCATTTTCAGGAGAGAAACGAGCAACGCTAGGTCGGAGAGGAAGCTAAGTATATTGATTACACAATTTTAATTTTGGGCCGAGCCACTCCAAGTCGGGCTACGTATGAAATCTCCAAACTCGTTCAAATGGACTTGAAGAAGCTGTTTTTTGAATTTCTAAAACCAAAACCAATTCATTTTGATTTTCGAAAAGCGGAAAAGTAGTCTATTTAAGTCAATCTAAACAGACGGTAAATTTTGACTATATTATTCGGGAATCAAGTAGTGTTACTTTTCAGTATCAATGCTTATTTTTTGTTAATTAAATCAATAGTGAGATTATTTACCTTTTGTTGCTAAATAAAACCCATATGTGCCATGTCTCAAATTATTTTCATAACTCACGAAAAGAAGATAAACCAATGACACGGTAATGAACAACAGAATGTCCGTTGCACTTTTAGATCCTACATAAATGATACACTCAGAAAAAATAAATGCACAATATGATACTGGTCAAATCCAATTGACAAATCCCTACATGATCCTACAACTCTACCATATTGGCCTGCTTCACCCCATAATAAAAACTCCCACTCTTTTTGATATACTTTAATAAGCTACTTTTTTACTTTTGAATTATGTAACCTCCTCCAAACAGACCGTAAGGTACGAGACAAGTGTTCCCAACCTCTTTTACATTATCATGATCATAATCTGCCACTTACTCTGTGTTCATTCGAATAAAGTTCAGAAAGGATTATGACATGATTAGTTCTGGTTAGAAAATAATCCTGATTTCGGAAATCCAACTTATAATCCACATTCCAAAAACTTAACTAAATAAACTTATGTGCACATGTACTAGAATGAGTGGTATTGTATGTTGTTATATAGGATAATATATCCTCGTTTGCCTAAAAAGTTAGTGCAAAAGGTAGATACACTATCAAAAAGAAGTAGATATAAAGCAATAAGAGATAAACATAGAAGACGATACTAAAAGCACATAGCTAAAAGTAGAAACCCAAGCGGAATAATGAGGGAAGGTCAAAACCTTAAAGACTGAGTACAAGATGGTAAAAAGCAAGGAGAGCACGATAGTTCAAAATCATGGTAGAAGGAGTGAAAGTCCGCACTTTGGTCAACGACAATATAGAGATTGTCATGATATTTTGGTTTTGAAATTGATCCAATCTCATCGCCCCTCCTCCTGTGCAAGTCCATACTCAAGTGGAAACACAAGATAACGATAAGTACGATAAAGGATTTCTGTGTCGTTTTATTCTAACGGTTACCTATTAGGTAGGAATAACGAGTGCTCCACAATTCCTAAATAATAAACTCTCCTAACAATATCTCGACATTGATAACCAACCATTGTAGGGCTGAAAACTCACAATCCCCAAATCGAATACCGTTCTGCTCCTAGTATAGATCGACTTCGGTAAAAAAAAGTAAAGAAAAACAATAGATTAACAATATCCTCTAGTCAAAATTTTATTAATTTATCGAAAAATAAAAAAAAAGTCTAAAAATTGAGAAGAAATCTCAATCGCCAAAACCTGAATATAACATCCCCCTTTCACTCTAATCACAATGAAATATATAGAAGCCTATTTATAATAGGCTTATTATAATGCCTTCTTTAATCAGTTGAATTAAGGAACAAGAAATTAACTAATTGCTTATGTTAATTGGGTTTTTAACCCATCAAAATTCAATAAGAATTAGAACATTCAGACTACGCTAGAATAACTCAAGAATCGACCAAAAGAACCAAAAAAAGAAGAAAAGAAAGATCCAAGAGGAAAGATGCCAAAATAAGCTAAGATGATGGATCGCTAGCGATCCATCATCTATAGCTAGCAATCCATAAGGCTTGCTCATGGACCCTCCAAACCTCTTGCATCATGATTCATTACCATTTCTAAGCACGCCGGCCAAGTTTTATAGCATGCCAAACAATCCAGCTCGAGAAGTGAAGACTCATCTGATTCAAGCTGTTTGACCAGAATTAGCTAACTTAAAATGGACCTACAGAACTTATACGAAGTCGGATTGACTTGAAATTTTGGCAAAACATTTAGAAAACATAGGAGAATGGTCACAAAAAATGAAGTCATTTAGATTTGATTTAATGGATCACTAGCGATCCATCTAGATGGATCGCTAACGACCCATCTAGAGTAGGATCCACTACCTCAAATTTTTATGGTGGGTCCCTAACACCTTCTAGAGTGTTCCTGCAAAGTTTTGTTTGATTTCATTAAGATTTGAGCGAGATATGGATGATTCTTCTAGATCAGATAACCCATGAAGATGGATGATCAAACTAACTCCAAACGACTTGATATTTAAATAAGGCACTTAAATAGAAGATAGGAAGATAACCAAAAAAGATCACTTAAAAATATGCTAAGTGGATGGATAGCTAGTTATCCATCCCCTATGGATAGCTAGCGATCCATCATGATATGTCGGATCACCCTCAAACTTTCCGAGCTCCTTCGTAGCACTAAGTAAAGGCTTCTGGTAGAAAAATATGCTAAGTTGATGGATAGCTAGTAATCCATCCCTATGGATAGCTAGCGATCCATAGAAACGACTCGGATTGATTTGAGATTTTTGGTGATGATTTGGTATAACAAATGGACTCTTCTACACCTGGTCTTCTGGCTCAATACTCACTGAACTTCCCTATAAATACTCACCTACCTGCAACTAGAGATGGATCTTTTCCGGATAGAGAGCTGTCATTACTCGAATGGAATTCCTTAACTTCTTCGACTTTCTTCTCCCTCACAACAGTCATCAAGGGGGTTACTGTGATTCTCCAGTCAACCCTTGAACTTGTGACTTATTCTAACTCATTATAACTTAGATCTAAGGACTAACCAGTTGATATCCAGAGAGATTCAACTAGTATAATCATAATAAAGATTGATTAAAGTGGACGTAGGCCAGAGTCAGCCGAACCACTATAAAAATTAGATGTCTCTTTTCTTACTTCTGCTCTTTATTTGTTGTTTATCTGAGATTTGTGCTGCTGATTAACTACGCTGGTGCTTTCACACTTGATCCAAGGTGTTGATCCATTTTTTGGGTTAACACTTTGGTCCTTTCACTGATAACCTTGAACGAGATTTAAAGATTTGAAGTTTGAATCTAAGATTTAGAGAAGATGAGTATGCCTAATACTTGATCTAGAGCTGTAGCAAGTCAACCGGGGATTGGGGGCAGCCAGGAGGTGTCCTCAAATTCTCATCAACCCAACTATATGATTAGAGAGGAGCTGGAAAAGATGATGAAAAAGATGCGGGATGGAATCTTAAACAACAGGAGATGATGGATGGCTTCTTCCAGAGGATGGAGCAGCAAGGGATGGCTAAATCTGTAGGGAATAGGAATCAAACTTCAGGGAGCAACGCTGGAATCAACATAGGAATCAATCCCAATGCCGAAGTTACTATTGGATCACCAGGAACTGGTGGTACTGGAGCTAATCCAAATACTAAGATGCAACCGACGGAAGAATATGTACTAGAACTTCCTCGAAGGAACGTAGGTCTGAATGAAGCTAGAGTTATGAATCAGAACACATACATGCGGTCAGAAGAGTGCATCCCGAGATACCTCCACTGGAAGGGCAAAGTATTGCTTTAGGACGGAGACATTGTAACGACCCAGAATTTTGAACAAATTAAATTGAAAGTATTTAATTTATTTTAAATATTTGAATGATGATTTAATTTGAATCCCCAATATAACTTTGAATTTGGCGATTAAATTATAAAATTTAATATATTGAATGTTGAATAAAAATTTGAATCTTCAGTTTTAAGCTGAAGAAAAATATTTCAAAAGCTTTTAAAATTTATATCGATGATATTGAAGATAATGGAAGCGGTAAAAATTTAAATTTCAAGTGTTTGTTCAGTTTTGAATTTTATCGTTTAAATTGAATTTAAAAATAGCGTTCCGGGGCACAATCTCAGAATTCGACGAAACCAGTTCCATTGGGTCCGTAATATTGAATTATTACCGGATTTCAAATTTCGTATTTATCGGAGTTGTTATGTGAGCATGCGACATAAAAACGCGTTGAACATTTATATCGAAAAATTCTATTTAAAATTCTATTTATACATTCACGTGTTTATCACATCAGCACATTATCTTCCCCAAATCGCGCCTAAAATCATGAAGATGATCGTGCAACCCATACCTACGTTCCTAGTTAAAAGAATTGTCGAACTCTTCCTTCTTCCAGTTCAAATCGCAATTCGTTCAAAAGAATAATGACCACGTCCATCTCCCTCCTTCTTTTTAATCTCGTTCGAATTAAAAATGGCCGAACCATATTCAAATCCCTAAATCTCGTTCCCTCTCCTCAAATTAAAATCAAATAAGAAAGCGCGCCTGGTAATCGCGACCTAGGAATCGCATAGCGTCAATCAGTGGGAAGCACGGCGGCTCCTCAATGTTCTTGCGTTCGAGTGTGGGCAACTACATCGGCAAGCATGGTTCGTCATCAATGGGGTGACGCATCTGGAGCGGCGGCGATCATCGGAGCTCGGCGATAGTTTCTAGGTTAAGGGTTTTTTGGAATATCGAACTCGAGTTCGATCGAGGTGGTGTCGCGAGGCCAACTGAAGGAGGCGCGTGCTCGCGTGAAGACATGTCGCGACTGCGACTGGAATGTGGGGCAGTGTCGAATCGACGTTGATGCCAGTGTGTGGCGTAGGCGATGCAGGCGAAAGTGGAGGCGATGCCGCGTGGGTCGTCGTGATAGCCTGGGTTCACATTTTTTCCAGTGAGGTATAGAAATTATTTTTTTGTTTTAATTTAGTTAATATATATATATATGTAGATTGAAAATGTAAAAGGTTTAAGACAGAAAAACTTTTTGAATTGGTATAAACAATATGTAAATATTTCAGTTGCTAGTTTAATTTAAAATTGTAGTATGGAAGAAAATTATTAGTTTGAAATATAATTTTTGGTTAATTTAAATTATTAAAAGAAGATTAGTTTTGAATTTAATTTTTTTTGTTAAATAAATTTATTCAAAAGGAAATTTATTTATAATAAATTTAATAGTTGAAACCAATGTATTAAGAATTTATTGCTCGATTTATTCGAATATTAATAGAATTGTATAATTATTTATACAAGGTTAAAAATGGAGAAATGGTCAAAATGGAAAATGGATTGCAAATAAAAGGTGAGATTTTTCTCACTCAAATAAAATTTTGTTTTGCAGTTATTGACTGATTGATTGCTATTTGGATGTGATATTAGATATAGTAGGATATATCTATATATATAGCAATATATACATATTGGCATATGTATATATTGGATTGATTGATTTCCCGCACTGTATAGCGGATGAGACCCTATTACGCCGTTAGTAAGCGGATGATATTTTTTATAAAACCCATATACCGCGATATTCCACCTCGAAGTGGAATGGGTATTGTGCTAACGTCTATGGATGCAGGGAAACAGGTCGGAGGGATCCAACAGGATTCCTCACCAGTATTTATTTATTTACAGATATTGTGATGTATTCTGTTATCATATGATGATATATGATGTTTGTTGTCGTGATTGACAAATTTGTGTGTTGCATCATCGGATTCATTTTTGAAATTTAAAAATGACGATGTTGATTTTAAAAGAGATTTTTAAAAGTGATTTTTGAAATAAAAGTTGATTTATTTATAAAATGGTTTAAATTGAGATTTTTTAAGTATTATAAACGGTTTATTTAAAAGATTTAAAAAGTTGATATTTATAAATTTAAAACATTGGGATTTTAAACGAGTTTTGTAAGTGTTAGAACAAGATGAAATAAAAATTCGTAAGTGAATGAAATTTATAAATTTATAAATTGTGAAGTTATAAAATGGATGAAACTGTCGAATAAAAGATTTATAAGTAATTTACTTATAAATTAGATTTTTGCACTTAGATGGGATTTGAATAGAATTTGCTAATAAAAATGATTTTGTAAGTTGAAATTGTTATAAAGTATAAATGTGATTTATAAACGTTGTTTTATAAATCCGAAATCACTTATTTTGATAAGTGAATTATAGAAGTTAATAAAAGGAGATTTATAACTTCGAAGTTGTTAAAAAAATAGAATTTATAAACGTTGTTTTATAAATCCGATCAAAATTGATGAATTTAATATAGAAGGCTATTAAGGAAATTTTATCCACGATTTTGGACAGTGGATAATCTTTGAAATAAAATGTGTAGAAAATAGTGAAATTTGGTTAGTGAAGTATATTCACGATTTTGGACGGTGAATATATTGTTAAGTAAAATGGATATATTTTGGGGAAGTGACATTAAAAATGAAGTTAATTGTTTTAACGATGTTTTAAAATATGTTAAATATCGAAATCATAGATTTCAACATTCATTGTTGAAATAGACGTTTTCGAGGAATAAGGAAATGATGGACTATAACACTGTTGTTATAGTAAATGATTTCCGAAAGGAAATGTTTTATATAGTATTGGGATTTATATATCTATCTTAAGTTCGAATCCCTATACTAGTGATTTTGAGTCGTTGTAACTATGTTTTACGTAACATTCATTTTGACTCAAATAAGTGTGTTTAAGAGAATGATTTCCTTAAAGAATGAAATATATACTTAATTTTGATTTAAGTATATCGAATATTTTCGAATATTGAAAATAAATTGATTTGTGAATTACTTATTACTAAATAAGTATGGAAATGTTTTTCCAAAATGAAATGAAATGTTTTAAGAATTTATCTTCTTAAAGATAAATTGGAAATGAATATTTGAAATCGATTGAAAATCGTATATCAGTAGATATTTTGAGATATAAATTCACTATGGAATTTATAAAAAAATGGAAATTCGTTTTTAAAATAAATATTGATTTATTTTTTAAGTGTGGAAATTTTATATCTAGTAAAGATATTTTGGAAAATAAATAATTTGGAAAATTATTTGGAATCTGATGATGTTGCGCATCTTTATTGATAGTTAAATAACCGACTATCAATAATTACCTTGAATGGTATTTGTTGTGAATTGGATGAATTTGAATGCCACACTTATTTTTAAATAAGCGCTCACTATTCGGGTTAGCCGGGAAAGGACCATGGGGTCGTATAACCCATTCCGAATATATGATACGTCGTTATGAATTGCAATTGATGACCGGTGTTGAAGACCGGATATTTTTGAAAACGGAAGGATTACCGTCGAGTTACTCTACATCGGCTGATCTTCGATTTAGAGGTTTTATCACCCTTAGTGACGGGAAGTCCGAACGTGATTAGAAAATTATCCGAATTTGCAAGGGCTTCGTGAGAAGTGCCTTCGGTTCTGTTCGATCCCGGAACAGACTTGTATGGTTGTGTGTCTGACGTTACAAATTGAGATATATAGTTGATTTCTTTCAAATACATTTCTATTGGTGGCGGAGAATTTATTCTCTTAGCTTAACACCCTTCTCTGAGACGTACGAGCTCAGAGGTTATGTAGTTGAAATTTATCAGCAATATACTCCCAATTTGGTAACGTGGCATGTTGAGTGTTGCTGTGAAATGATCATTGTTTGATCATTTGTGATATGATCATTTGTTTGATCATTTATCTTTGTCATCATTTCTTTGATCATTTGTTTGACCCGAAGTATGGCTTTGTGACAAAGCGTAGCTTTGTGGATGAGACTTCGTCGAGCCTCACACCCCGGAAATGGTCAAAACAGGAAGGATGCGGCAAGGTTCTAGGGAGTAGCGCCCCTTAGTGTATGTCATTCCTTCTAGATAGAGGTGGTATCATGGTATGGAGCCCAGATACTTAACATATGTTGTTACTGCAAATTTATTATGTGGTTGTTGGAAATCGAGGATCCTCGGGAAGATCGGTTACGATCGGGGGATGGCATACGCGTGTCAGTAGTTACCTATTTTTGCAGAGGTAACCCGGCCTTGTGTTGGCAGAGATCTAACTGTAATGTTAGGTTATTTCTCAGGACGTCATTCCAGAGGCGTTTCCATGTGGCAATGGGAAGTTCCTTGGCCTGACCATTTGTTGGAAATCCAAACTCCAATACGAACTTTGTACGGTTTTAGTTGTAGAACCTGCCATCTAATATGGTAGCTATAGTAGGCATACTATAATGGTACATATGCTGGCTAAGATTTATATTGTACTTTCGAAATGTTTTTCCTCACTATGCACTAATAATAATATCCAAAAATGTTTTGTTTTGCGTAGTAAGCATCTTTGACTATCATAAGAAGAAATCTCCTCCAATTCTGCGTTTGCATTGTGTGTGTGGCGGGAGGTCTTATGGTAGTTTCATTTTCCAAAAGCATTGCGAATCTGTTTTATTTTCTTTGTGAAAAATAACTATTTTACGATCTCACACCAGTCACCATGACTGACTCGGAGTTTATTGTTTCCCTTCTAAACTCTGGGTGCCCATAATTTTCCACACGGGCAGCCTAGGGTTATGTTATCAGGATATTCCGGATATTCTGGAGCTTTGGAAGCAAGCTGGATGGCGAGACATATCACCTATACTATGTATTATTCCGCTGTGTATTCTGTATGAGGACAAGTTTATATAACTGTCCATTGATGTATTGAGTTGTATATTGACTCTGATGATATGATGGAATGTAATAACTGATATAGTTCTTTGTTTTAAAGATTATTCATTTATCTATTATATATTGTTCCGCTGCGAATGTGAGATTCTGATATTGGTTCCGTTCTGTGTTTTCTGTTGTTGTTCTTCCTTCTTTTTCTTCTATCTTTTCTTCTACCTCTTCTTTTAAACATTAAAGTTCGCGTTTCCGCCATCCGATTGTTCGACAGTTGCTACAGTGGACGTATTAGTGTCGGGTTTTCGGAAGACGGATTTGCGAGTCTTTACACCTTTATTTGATGGTGAGAACCGAATTGCTGAATTGGTACGAAGGTTCATTAGAGGAGGACCCCCGGATCAGGGTTTGAAAGACGTGAATAGGAATCTGTTTACTGCTAATACCCGGAATGTAAGAAATCCTCTGGATTTCAAGCTCCCGACATTGAAAATGTAAGACGGGAAGACAGATCCAACGATTCATATGATGAGATACATCTAGCATATGGAGGTGTTGGGTGCTTCTAAGGAGGTAATGGGGCAGTGCTTCCCATTATACTTAACGGATTTAGCTGCAATGTGGTTCAGACAGTTGGAGAATGGGTCCATAAGCACATGGACCGACCTGGTGAGCAAGTTCTTGAGACAGTTCAGATTTCATGCCTCACGGCCGAAGAATTTACTTACACTCTCAAACGTAACAAAAGCTTGGAGAGTCCTTGAGAAGTTATTTACCAAGATTCAATGCGGCTGCAGCTGTGGTTGATAAGCCGAATCCATCATTTATCCTAATGGTAGCAGTATCTGGGGTCGCGAGTAAGATTGATTTCAAAGCTACATTGAAAAGGGATCCACCGAGGGATCTTGCAGAATTCTACTACGAAGCTGAGAGATATTTGCGTCAGGAAGACGCTGAAGCCAAAGATGAGGATGTGGATGTTGAAACAAATGTCGTGGAGGATAGGGGACCATCCAGAGCTGGAATTGGAAAAGACAAAGGGAAAAGGAAAACTTATGACGACTTTGGGGAGCCAAAATGACAAAGGAAGGAGCTGAGATTCTCTTCATACACTGACTTGACTGAAACCCCGAAGAGGATATACTTGGATACTAGTGTTGAGACTTGGTTTTGATTCATGACACGAAGCTATCACTACAACATACAAACTCGACGACTGTTACGACAAAAAGAGAATATATACTACATGGAGACAAGACATCAAAATCGGTGCATCGATTTTTATATTATTTTGTTTTGAGTCTTAGGTCAGTATTGTTAAGATCTCTCCTTGTTTACGTATATATTAACTTATATAAATAATCTTCTTATTTTCAAATGATTTATACATATATAAGCATATAATATATATATATATATATTATCAAAGTTTTTAAAGTTAGAATCATATAATATATATATATATATTATATACCTGTGTAAACTGTGCAAATTGCACAGATAATACCAGGTCAGTCGACTGACTTGGTAGGTCAGTCGACTGACCTGCTAGCATCTGTGCAACATGCACATGTGCACAAGTATATATATAATATATAATAAAAATCGTTTGAATATTTAGTCGACTAACCCAGAGGCTCAGTTGACTGAATTTCTATAACGGCTATATTTTCTGAAAAGACACGATCATTCGTGAAGAGTTACGAATCTCTACTAAGAGATTTGGATGCGACGCTTCAACCGGAACTCTTCGCCAATGGTCGCTGCTATTTAACACTATAAATACATATCCTAACTTCATTCTAAAAAACAGAATATGCTTATCTCTCTTATCTAACTCTCTTGAATATTCTTGCGACTATACTCTCAAATATTCAGCATTCTTAACATATTATTGCTTGAATTAGATTTATATATCATATTCTAAGCAATACTATTCCTTTATAATCTTCATAAACTTCAAATATACATATTTATACTCGAGGAGAAGATCATAGGAAGGGTGTACTATAAATAGACTTATCTGTGTTATCAGAACACAAAAAGTCAAACAATCTTTTGTATTTGTTGAAGTCCTGTTCTGCTGCTCAGGCGTGTGAAGTCCTCTTCGGTTGCGGAGGCGAAATCCTGTTCTGCTGCTCAGGTCCCTATTCGGCTGCTCAGGGGTTGTATAGACATGTTCCTCCGGGTTAAGTGAGGGTTGTTGTTTTAGTGAAATTCCAGAAGGAGTCTGGGACTGGACGTAGGACGGAGCTCCGAACCAGTATAAAAATCTCTGGTGTTATTTTTATTATACTGCTCTTATATTCCGCACTATTTACTGTACAACTATCATCACTATATTATGTATTATCGTATATCAATATTACAAAATCCATAGCACACTTTCAACTAGGGGGCAGAACCTCTACTAGAGGCCACCTAGAAGGGAGCCCACTGATCGAGAGAAAAGATCTGAAAAGTTTTGCATCTTCCATGAGCTGAATGGGCATGAAATGAACGAGTGCCGACACCTTCATGATTTGATAGAAGAACTAGTTCAAAACAATTAGCTGCCATAGTACGTGAGGAACAAAACTGCGGTAGAATTGCGAGAACAACCACCATCCATGTCAAATGCATCAAGAAATGCCCAAAGATTTGAGCCAAGACAAATTATCCCATGATCGGGGTAGATGGGAATTAGATTCGGCTCCTATACTTTGCTTTATCGTTTATTTTTCTGCACTTTTCTTTTGGTGTATAGACAATAATAACCTCAGGCCGCTTAAAAGTGTATGGGAACTTGAACGGTCCCTATGTACGCTCTGAGTTGGATGCCTGAGATGACTATTTAGGACAATAATGACCTCGGACCTCTTACACGTGTACGAGACCCAGATTGGTCTCTAGACACGCTCTGAGTCGGATCTCCGAGGTGAAAATTTAGGATTTCTACTTGTTTTGATTCCTACTTATTTGATTTCTGCTTGTTTGTTTTGATTTGAATATTTGAATTTTGAAAAATCCACATTGATTATGATGACTGATATTGATCGCCTTAGAGTCCCGACCGTAGAGACGAGACCAAAGTGCAAGAAGTAAGTCCCCTCACCGGAGAGTAAGCGAATGGGCTTACTTAATACTCCTTAACTTAACAAACAAACGATCCGGAGAGATCGTCTTTTTATCTTAAAACATTAAACAATCCGGAGAGATCGCGCATTAAACTTAAACGATCAAGAGAGATCGATCCTTAAAACAAATTTGATTTAATAAAAGGATTCGAATGCCTTATAAATAGAATAAAACTGATAAATCCTGGATGAACACAGGATGATCTCGATATATGATGTGATTTTTGATATATAATGTGATTTTTGATATATAATGTGACAGCTTTGAATGAGAAGCAAAATGATAACGATGTAAATCTCGAATGAACATGGGACAATTATGATAGAGTTAGGGGTATGCCCTAGGAGTAATTATGTAATTTGTTACATATATCTAACTCGTTGACCAATCTTTTTCGAAATAAAAGGTATTTTCTTCCTATTATATACTTGATATAATATGATTATATTAATTAGTTAACTTAATTAAAAGTATATTTAATAGAAAAATCCATAAATGGTACATTTTGTGATAGTAGTTACAAAGTGTTGTAAGCGTGAGTAATTTATCACAACGAAACAAATATACCGTTTTAAATGTTCCTAGTCAAGATGCATCGAGACTGGGATATCAATGTATCCGTTGAGACTGGAGTACGTAACGCTCTCCAAATGTTGGGCAGTGTATTACTCATGATTGTTGGGGGCACCTAGGGGTTACGTACTAATAGTTATTGGATAACTATGGAATGACTCACTCGATAGTTTTTTGTTGGTTAATATAACTAAGGTCAAACAGAAAATATCGATGTGACTGATTTACACAGTTCTCTCGACTTAAGAATACTGTGAATCTTCAATGTGAAAGCTTCGCTTTGATTATAGCCAAATCATGGCATGGCGTCCATTGAGTGACTATAGTTTGATCGAGTGGAAGTATTGGAAGTGAAGCAATATTCAAGAGAGGATTCGTCTCCTCAGTCATATGCGGTTAGTATCACAGTCAACTCAAAGTCAAAGTCTCCGGCCAGATCATTTCGGTTAATAATAATTGTTATTATTTAACCAAGGACTTTGTATTTGGATTATAAAGTTGAACGCAGATGAGGTTGGAATTTTGACCATTACCAAATTCCATAAGTCCAAAGTGATATAGTTTTGACGAAGAGAATTGGTGTAAACAAATGTCACAACCGGGTAACGCTTATTAAACTAAAATTGGATTTTTACCGAAAATGAGTAAGCGATAAATTTGGCCATAATGCCACACCACCTGCTAAGTGGCATGTGAACGTTAACATTAGAATAGTTCGATGTTAATCGCCGACCAAATTTACACCCAAGAGTTACAAAGCCGAAATGATGAATTCCCTTAAGACCGAACGATTAAATTAGTTTATAATTGTTATAAATTAATTAAATTAATTAATATTTATGAAATATTAATTATAAAATTTGAATATGATTTGAGAAATAAATAATGTTATATATATTTATAATAGTTATAAATGTACCGATCGATATACAATATCGACAAGCGATTAAATTAGATTTAATTGCATAGTATTTGGCTTAGGCTTAGATGGGTTTAAGGCCCATCATTAGGGCTGCAAAATTTCAGTTTTGGGAAGGTCTAGGGGTGGCTAAAACATAGGGAATTGGCTTGGAGATAATGATTTGAGATCAAGTGAGAATGGATAAAAAGGTTTTCCTCGTTTCACTCTAATACAGCCATATATATATATATATATAGTGATGAAATTTTTTTGGCTGCCATTACCTTCTGCATTTCTGATTAAAACATAGCTGTCAATCTACTTCAAAATTCTCAAATATATTTCAAATTAAAATAATATTATTCGATAGTTAGAGGTCGGTGATTTCGGACTTGCAATCTGGCGAATCAAGAATAGTAAAAGGAAGGGAAGCCATTGCTTCAACGTGGATTCAAAGGCATCATTAAATTGGTAATTTTAATTCATATTACAGTAATTAAGTTATATTCCATGATCCTATAATGAGAAATTTCATATCTGTTTAAATATATTGTTACTATATGTTTAGTTATGTGAGATTTTTGTAAGTAGATGTGGTTGTCACAAATCAGTTTGGTTGTGTTCATAATTTGTTTAGTATACTATTTGATTTATGTATGGACAAATGTTGCTTACTGTACAAAATTAATTTTTATCATTAATAATTGTTATATATATATTTATTAATAATTTCATATATATATATACATACACACACACACATATATATATATATATATTGGTGTATATATTTCTCTCTCATAGTAGCATATATGCATATATAAGATATATATATGATTTAAAAAATTTAGTACACTATTTATATATAATATGAATTTACAAATTCGAAAATTAATTATCATACATATATTCATATTTTTAAATTAACATTTATTGAATTTTTAAATTGTTTATTATATAAAAATAATTATTGTACAAAATTCAACTTTATATTTTTAAAAATATTATATCATTTCAGAAACATAAAGAAAAAATTTAGGAATTTTTCAATAAAGTTTATTATTTTTAATAATTAATATTATTTCGGAAAAACTGTTTATGATTTATTAAAAACAATAATTTAATTAAAAATTTCTTCAAAATTTTTCGCAACCTTTTATTCATGATCCTAGAATTTTTAAAATTTGAATTTTTAATAATATATTATTTTATATTAAATAATTATTGCCGAAATCAATGTATTTGTTTTTAAAAATAATATTTCAACTTTGAAAAATCTTCAGATTTTTTCTAAGCTCTATTTTATGATCCTAGATTTTCAAAAATTGTAAAATTTGAATTTTCATCAATAGATTATTTTATGTTAATTATTTATGGATGAAAACATTATTTTATTCATAATATATACAGATTAAAATACTAAAATTATTATGTTTGCAGCACTAAGTTAATTTTGAATTATAAATATTTTTTTATAATTTTTCTCTCTCTTTCTATATATATTTATCTATATATAAATGTTTTATATTCATATATTATATATAATATATTTATACATACGTGTGTGTGTATTTTGTAACACATATACATGCACAAATTTGGACAACATAAATGACATGCAAAATGAGCTAATATGTTTGTTGCGATGTAAATCCTAACATCTACATATGGGCATATTATACCTTTCACGGATTATTATGTTACATATGTACTCACACATATATGTATATGATATATTTATGTATAAACTAAATCAAATAAAATTAATTTCATATCTTAATATATTTGAATTTAAATAAAATAAATGATTTTATTTAAATGAAATTTAGAAATGTTCTAATTTAGTTAGAGTTCATAGGCCTAATAAAAAATCCAATAGGGTAAAATTTTTGAAATTCACCTATAACTTCCGCTGCGGGCTAGTCCAGTTCCAACAATGGTATTAGAGCCCAATAGCCTATGCGGTCTAATTTAATTATATTATGGCTAACTAATTAAGCTTGCCCACTTAGTACGGTGTCTAGAAAGGTAATGTCTAGGATTGTAATTGGATAATCAAGTACCATGTCCTACCTGGTTACCGGCCTGGCCCGAAAGGTGAAGTGAACCCAAAGGTTGCTCCTAATAGAAAGGCCCAACTTAATTTGGGCCTTGGGTTAATTTTCAAAATCGTTTTGAAAATTAATGTTAAAGATTTTAAATTTAATAGTTAAATTTAAAATAAAACATGTTTATTATAAAAATTATAATACTGCATAAGTTTTCAAAATGTTTGAAAGGATAATGATATTTTCAAAATGTTTGAAAATATTTATATAATAATTTCAAATTTCAAATTTATTAATAAGATTAATAAAATAAATTAATTAAATATTTTAATTAATTAATGTATATATGCATGTATTATATATGTTGAAATATCTTATGTTATTTTAAAATGTTTAAGATAACATAAGTATACATGTATGTATACAAAATAAATTTTGAAATTAATAAATTTTAATATAAATTATTTAATTAAATAAATTAATTAAAGGTTAATTAATTAAATAAAATACACATATATATGATATATGTGTGTTACACTATAAAGGTTATCGTATACACTATAAATATTATAGTAAATATGTCCAATATAAAAGTTATACTGGAATACTAATTTAAAATTAATTAAAGAGTTAATTGATTAAAATTAATTAGATAATATTTAATTAATGATATATTATACGTAAGACTATCATATAAGTAATATGAAATATAAAAGTTATATAACAATCAAACTTATATGATATGTGTATAAACTAAATATGGAACATTAAAGAAACCCAAATAGACTTGAGAAATAAATACATATGTAAATGTACATATACCGTGATTTCTGATGTGTTTGACACTCGAAACGCTGGGGTATTTCATAAGAAATATATTATTCTATAAGTTGATATCACTCAATATATACATTGAAGATTATGAATCTTCAATATAATGTTGTCCTCTACCATATATATATTAATAAATTACTTACATACTCCTTAGTTATTGAGCAAACTCAAGCTAGGGATGTTATGCGTAGTATTATTAATATATTGAACAGATGAGGTAAGATAACTATATGTATTTGTTAAGCAAACTCAAGGTACATATACTATACTTAGGCCATCATGATATGATAGGTATGAGTGAATAATCTCTTTCAATTTGTTGAGCAAACTCAAGGTCGAAATGAGATTAGAACAAAGAAAAATGGGTTAGGAGTTGTATGTGATACAACCTATATGGGGTTATCCATCGTTTATGGGGCTATGATTTGTTGAGCAAACTCAAGGTCAGAATACCAAAACAAATGAGTCCTAACACCCACTAATGAAGCTGTAATACTTCTATGTTTCATCTTAGGGTTTGGAGAAACATAAAAGGCTAGTGGGAGCCTTATTAGAAAAATGAAATGGTAACATTTAATCTTTCTATATTGTAAGAACATATGCTATATAATGTTATAATTATCTACAATGATAAATTTGTGCATTTAATATGATTAATAAAACGTTTGTCAATTAACATATATAAACAAACTGAATTGAAAGTTTACAAATAGAAATATAATATATACTTACTAATAATTCTAATTACATGTTATATGATGTTTTTATACCTATGTAAGTGCTTAATTTCAACTACTTAATACATTCGTAAGTTGGTCACTTATATATTTATTTGGTTTAGACCGTGTACTGCATTTTATGAGTTTTTGAACTCTAAATGCAATTCAAGACTATGGATATTCGATCCATGTACTATCACATATAAATGTAATATGGTGAACAGTCATAGTTTGTGGGGTACAATATTTCGATGAAGTTAGTTCATTCGAAGTAAGCCAATAAACAATATTTTAAGATCATGTATTCAACTTGAATGATTTCAAAAGGATCATACTGTGTTAATATAACACAAGACCATAAACTACGAGATATATCTAAGAACTCGATCGTTGAAATGTCATCTTGATCGGTTTACATAAAGTGCAAAATATTTGATGTCTTAAATGTTAAGAATAATCGAATGCGCTTTATTAAAAGTTTGTTATGATATTATAGTAAGGTTTTCTTTTGAATAGTTTGACCATTTGAAAGAAAAACGAATGTATAAGAACAGATGTAGTTTAAGGTAAAGTTGGAATGAAGAGAATGAATAGTCACTTCTGCTTCATAGAGAAGCATTGGAAACAAGAATTGTAATAATAACTGATACTTAATATTAGAATATGAAATATGATTTTTATTTCGAAATGTATTTTCATATAGAAAATTGTTTTCTATAACATTTATTTCTTTGAGTTCAAGATATTTGATCAAAGAACTCTCCACTGTAAACTAGTTGTAGCATATGAAATAAGTAAACAATATTAACAATATTAAGTGAATGGTGGACTTATAAATTTAGTATGCTATTATAGTAATGGCGGAAATAGTGGGAGCATACCATATAACACCTAATGATTGCATCAAATTAAGAAAATTGTTTTCGTAAAATGTACCGAACATTATTTGTGAAATAATTTTTATTTTTGGTATTGACTGAAAATAGATATAACTATATTTCAATATGAGTATTATGCATATTCATTATGAAATAGAACTATATTATGGAATTTTTTTTCATAGTAAAAGTGATGCAACAAAAATACATATGCGTCTAATATTATTTATAGTTGTTTTGGAATTATAGACTAAGCCGTAGTTTTAGGATATAATTTTACTATATGATTATGAATCATATGATACAGGTTAATTATATCTCAAATAATTAATGGCTATGCACCCATTCAGTGGGAGCATCATAAGAGTTGATGAACTCTTTGAATTAATACATATGATGTATGCAATCACAAGTCTATTAATACCAAAAGGGTTCCACATACTTTGTTATATTCATTGATGATTTATTACCAACATGAACATGTGTATTAGATACACATGTAGTAAGTTTATGATAAAATAATAGAATATAAAAGAAAAGTAAATAAAATACCATGCAATAGAATAAAATGATTTGATTTGGTCGAATAAGTGAGTATATTGGAAAGAGTTGCAAATGTACCTAAAAATGAATATAGATTCAACCTCATAAGTCACTCCTCCATGTGATATATAATGATGCATCGATAAGGAGTAATCAGACGTTGTTGGACAATTTACGATTGAATTGTGAGTGAAGTTGAGTTAGTTTCTTTCTATAAGGTCATGTACTTAAGAGTAGTACACAAGGTTGATATTATTTCATCTAAACAACAATTTACCAAATCATACATGATGCAGCAGCGGATAACAGAAATGATGAAAATGGTGAAAGTCGCAATCGGTGGATTGAAGAATACCAAAGGCCCAAATCCGTTGATCCACAAATACCGGATTCTAGCTATCTTCGTCACGTTGATCACGCACGATGCCGTGAAGGAAGATCTACGATTCTTCGTACGTTGATCTAGCGCACTAGATACTGTGAATCGGCTTCAGCAGTCGTTGATTCGAGCGCACTCGAATGCCGAAAGTGGAGATAGGAGATCACACTCAACTACCAATTTGAGAAGTGGCACAAAGCACACAAACAAAGTTTTATTCAAAATCAAACTAACTATTACAAATGACACAACCCCATATTTATAGGTGTTTTACAACTCCACACTTACATCACAACACATAGGTCGTCCACGACCTAACACAGGCAACGACTTACGACTTACGACCTAGTATAGGTCGTTAACGACCTAACAAATAGTTACAACACAATAGCGACTCAACAGTTTACACATAACATCAATACGCGACCTAAGTACAACACACGCGACCTAAGTACAACATCACATAAGGTCAAGCGACCTAAAAATACACGGCAGCGACTTATCTTGAGCGACCTAAAGAGTAGCGGCATAAGGTCGAACGACCTAAAAAGAAGCGGCTTCAGGAAATCCTCGAGCGACCTAAAGTTGAGCGACCTAAGTTCTTCAGCAATAGAATCTTCTTCACGCGACCTATCTTCACGCGACCTATCCTCCAGCGACCTAAGACCCCGCGACCTAACTTAGGTCGTAACTCGTCTTTCTTACCGCAATATAAGGTCGAGCGACCTATCTCCCCACGACCTAACTTAGGTCGTAACTCTTCTCTGCGACCTATCATAGGTCGTAACTCGTTAGGTCGTTTGAGTAACTCGGAGCGACCTACAGGAATGAGTAACTCGCTAGGTCGTTTGTACGCCTTATTCTTTAACTCGTTAGCTTGTTCCAGCTTGTTATCTTCCTCGTTAGGTCGCACACGACCTATCAGCACGTTAGGTCGCTCGCGACCTAAGACTTGGTCATTTTGGACTGCATCATCCTCCCCTGGTTGGGAAAAATTCGTCCTCGAATTTGCACCCTCCTCTTCCTCAACAAGCTTATCCCCATGATACGGTATAAGATGTTTAACATTAAACACGTCAGAAGTGTATACATCTTCCGGCAACTTCAACCTATAAGCATTTTCATTTATCCGTTTCACAATCGTTACAGGACCAATCTTTCGAGCTTTAAGTTTATTGTATGCTCCCACTGGAAAACGATCTTTCGTTAGTACAACATGTACTAAATCTCCTTCATTAAATTCAACGCTTCTTCGCTTCAAATCCGCAGATCGTTTATACTTTTCATTTTCTTTCTCCAATCGTTCCTGAACGATTTTATGGCATTCTGTCAATCCATCAACAAAATCAACAGCCCGTTTAACTATCCCCTTCGGTTGTGGTACTATTGTCAAATCCAACGGCCCCTTTGGTAAGCTTGAATATACAATATGAAATGGACTGAAACCCGTACTACGGTTGATAGCATGATTATGAGCAAACTCTGCTTGACATAACTTCATATCCCAACTCCTCAGATTATCCTGCACAAGACATCGCAACAAATTTCCCAATGATCTATTCACCACTTCTGTTTGCCCATCTGTCTGCGGATGATAGGCGCTACTAAAATTCAGCTTCGTTCTAACCATCTTCCACAAACTCAACCAAAAATGGATTAGAAATCTAGTATCCCGATCAGAAGCAATAGATTCAGGTAGTCCATGCAATCGATACACCTCTTTAAAGAATAACTGAGCAACACAGAAGGCATCGGCTGTCTTTTTACAAGCTATGAAATGTGCCATCTTCGAAAACCTGTCCACTACAACATATATTGAATCATTCCCCCTCTGAGTTCTAGGTAACCCCAAAACAAAATCCATGTTGATATCAACCCATGGTCTAGTCGGCACGGGTAAGGGCATATACAATCCCGCATTCGTCGCTGTCCCTTTGGAAATTTGGCAAATATGACATCTCTCCACAAACCTTTCAATTTCCCGCTTCAACGAAGGCCAATAATAAGATTGAGAAATCAATTGCAAAGTACGATCTCTACCCACATGACCTTCCTCATGCAACTCCTTCACAATCTTCATTCGTAAGCTGCACTCTGGTATGCACAATTGATTTCCCTTAAAAAGAAAACCATCCACCAATACAAACTCATTCGTCTTTCCCTTCTCGACTTCTTCAACAAACTTAGCAAAGTAAGGATCATCAACAAATAATTCTGGCAACACACCAAACCCCGTCACCTCAACTTTCATTGTAGTCAACAAATGATTCCTTCGACTTAATGCATTTGCCACTCTATTCGTAATTCCCGACTTATGCTTCACCACAAATGTAAATTGTTGTAGGTATGCAATCCACGAAGCATGCATGGCTGCAATTTTGTCTTGTCCCTGCAAATTTTTCAGTGCTTCAAGATCAGTATATAGAACAAATTCTTTATGGAACAAATAGTGTCTCCAATGTTTTATAGCTTGCACAATAGCATAGAATTCCACATCATAAGTATTATATCTCATCTTGGCTCCCGATAGCTTCTCACTGAAGTATGCAGTAGGACGTCCCTTCTGACTTAACACCCCTCCAATTCCAACCTCCGATGCATCAGTATGTAATTCAAACAACAACTGAAAATCCGGCAACACTAGAATTGGTGATGTCGTCAAAAGTTCCTTGATTCTCTCAAAAGCAAGTCCCGCTTCCTCCGTCCATGAAAATTGCTTCTCCTTCATACAATCAGTAACTGGTGCCATCACGCTACTGAAGTGTGGAATAAATCTTCGGTATAATAATGCCAAACCATGAAAACTTCTAACTTCTGTTATCGTACTAGGTTGTGGCCAATTTATGATTGCTTCAACTTTATACTGATCCACCTGTATACCTCCTTCTAAAATAACATATCCCAAAAATAAAACACTATGCGTCATGAACACGCATTTCTTCGTTGCAGCATAAAATTGTTCATGTCTCAGTATCATCAACACTTCTTTCAAATGATGTAAATGCTCTTCTGTGCTTCTACTATATATTAGTATATCATCAAAATACACCACCACGAACTTCCCAATAAAAGGTCTAAATATCTGATTCATCACCCGCATAAATGTACTAGGTGCATTCGAAAGTCCAAACGGCATAACCAGCCATTCGTATAATCCTTCTCTCGTCTTGAATGCTGTCTTCCATTCGTCTCCTGGTCTAATTCAAATTCAACGTCGATCATCAGAGGGATAGTAGCGGACGAGACAAGCTCCTGCGTCTACAACAGATCCTGCAGTTTCAGCTTCGACACCAGATTGATGATAACCACTCTTCAAATCGATCTTCGAAAAGATAGTAGCCCCACTAAGTTGATCCAACAAGTCATCCAATCTAGGCATAGGAAATCTATATCTCACTGTAATCTTGTTCAACGCCCGACTATCGGTACACATCCTCCATGTTCCATCCTTCTTCGGCACTTACAAAGCTGGCACTGTACAAGGACTTAAACTTTCCTGTACACGCCCCTGTTCAAGCAACTCTTCCACTTGCCTTCTCAACTCTTCATGTTCCTTTGGACTCATTCTATAATGTGGTCTATGTGGTAACACAGCTCCTGGAACAAGATCTATCTGATGTTGAATGTCCCTCAACGGCGGTAACTCTGTTGGCAACTCTTCAGGAAATACATCGTCAAATTCTTCCAGCACTGGTTTTACTTCTTCAGGAATCTCCACCACTTCATGACTTTCCCGTCCAATCAATAAAAATACTTCAGGCTCCTCTTCGACTTCCTTAACAAACTCCTTCAAAGATAACAAAGTTTTAAGTTCTTCGATCTCCTCCAACTTGCTTTCTTCTTGTTGTCGCTTCTTGGGAATTAAAGTGATCTTAGTTCCTTCAAACATGAAACTGTAACTGTTAGTACGACCATCATGTTGCACCGATTTATCATACTGCCACGGTCTCCCCAACAACAGATGACATACATCCATGTCCATAACATCACACCAAATTTCATCTTTGTATTTCTTCCCAATCGAAAAATTAACACAAGCTCTTCGTCCAACCTTCACCTCCCCACCTTTCCTCAACCAAGCTAACTTGTAAGGCTTCAGATGCTTCTCTGTCTTCAATGTTAACTTCTTCACAGCTTCTGTAGAGATGATATTATCACAACTTCCCGCATTGATGACAAACTTGCAAACCCTTCCCAAGATAGTGCATGTTGATTGAAAGATGTTACTCCTCAATCAGCTAGTTTCCTCCTCCTGTTTTGGTGTCAAACAAGATCTCTTCATCATCAATGAATACCCTTCATCTCCCGACACATTTTCTTCCTCCTCAGTATGTGGTGAACTAGAACATTCAGCTTTTATGTCCTCATCTTCAACCTCAGCAATCATTGCTCGTTTCTTTGGCTTCGGACATTCATTGCTTTTGTGACCAATCTCCTGACAATTGAAACATTTGATACCACTGTTGACTTTGGTCTTCGCAACTTCACTAACAACCGGTTTTGCAACAGCCTTCGAAACATTCGCATTGCTACTAGCCCCTTTCATTGGATTGTTGGAATTTGTAAACACACCACCACCTCTCCTTCCTTGCTTCTCCCAAGCTAGAGCCTTTTGATGTGCTTCAGCAACAGATTTAGGATCAAACATATTCACCATATCTTGAATCTGCATTCTCAACCCTCCAACAAATCTAGCCGTCAACTGTTCCTCCGTCTCCATGATATCATTCCTCGCAATCAGTTGATAGAACTCATCCGCATAATCATTTACTGACTTTGTTCCCTGTCTCAAATTCTGCAATCGTTGATACATAAGAGACTGATAATTATACGGTAAGAATGTAGCCTTCATCAATTTCTTCATCTTTTCCCATGACTCAATCTTTGACTTCCCCATTCTCTCCCGTGTAAGTTTAGTTTGCTGCCACCATGCCATTGCTCTTCCTTTCAAACGAGTAGCAACCAACTTCACTCTTTGATGCTAGGGTACTTCTTTAAAGTCAAAAATTTCTTCCACATTAGACAACCAATCCAAAAATTCCTCAGCCACCATTCCTCCCTTGAATTCTGGAATTTCAGTTTTCATCCCCGATTCCCATCGACGATCATCCTCAACATCCCGATATGCATTTCGAACTTGGCCTCGATCTCTAGAATGAACACTACATCTACCACCATCTTCATCAAAAACAGATGTACTTCGATAACGATCTCGACCACCCACATCTCTATGATCTCGCATATCTCTTCTACTTTGTCTTTCATCATCATGGTATGGCTCATGTGCAAACTCACGTGGAGTCCTTCTCTCTTCATCTCTATACTTATGATGTTCTCTTCTCAATGAAACTGATGATTCTCTTCTTCCTCGATCAAATTGTGGCGATACCCTCCTCGCTTCCGTAACCGATGGCGAAACTCTATTTCCTCCATGGTTCGAGATTGGCGACCTTCTTCTTTGACCTTGGTTCATGTCCATCGTCAATTTCTCTAACCTCCCAATACCATCATCTAACTTCTCATTGAATTTGTTACTAATGCGTTGTTCCATTTGTTCGGCATCTTCTCTTTTGTACAAATCTTCAACATTTTGATGACGATTAGATCTTCTCGACGACATTGTCAAATGAAACAATTTTTAACCCTCGGCTTGTTCTACAAATATGATGCACGGCTTTCAACTAGCTCTCGGCTCTAACTTCCCTTAGTTCGGCTTTGCTTGATGTAGCTTGGCTTCACTAACTCCTCAAACTCTTCAATAAGAATTGGCTCCAAGACTCGGCTTAGCTATGATTGGCTAAGTCTCGCTCTGATACCAAATGATGCAGCAGCGGATAACAGAAATGATGAAAATGGTGAAAGTCGCAATCGGTGGATTGAAGAATACCAAAGGCCCAAATCCGTTGATCCATAGATACCTGATTCTAGCTATCTTCGTCGCGTTGATCGCGCACGATGCCGTGAAGGAAGATCTATGATTCTTCGTACGTTGATCTAGCGCACTAGATACCGTGAATCGGCTTCAGCAGTCGTTGATTCGAGCGCACTTGAATGCCGAAAGTGGAGATAGGAGATCACACTCAACTACCAATTTGAGAAGTGGCACAAAGCACACAAACAAAGTTTTATTCAAAATCAAACTAACTATTACAAATGACACAACCCCATATTTATAGGCGTTTTACAACTCCACACTTACATCACAACACATAGGTCGTCCACGACCTAACACAGGCAACGACTTACGACTTACGACCTAGTATAGGTCGTTAACGACCTAACAGATAGTTACAACACAATAGCGACTCAACAGTTTACACATAACATCAACACGCGACCTAAGTACAACATCACATAAGGTCAAGCGACCTAAAAATACACGGCAGCCACTTATCTTGAGCGACCTAAAGAGTAGCGGCATAAGGTCGAACGACCTAAAAAGAAGCGGCTTCAGGAAATCCTCGAGCGACCTAAAGTTGAGCGACCTAAGTTCTTCAGCAATAGAATCTTCTTCACGCGACTTATCTTCACGCGACCTATCCTCCAGCGACCTAACACCCCGCGACCTAACTTAGGTTGTAACTCGTCTTTCTTACCGCAACATAAGGTCGAGCGACCTATCTCCCCGCGACCTAACTTAGGTCGTAACTCTTCTCTGCGACCTATCATTGGTTGTAACTCGTTAGGTCGTTTGAGTAACTCGGAGCGACCTACAGGAATGAGTAACTCACTAGGTCGTTTGTACGCCTTATTCTTTAACTCGTTAGCTTGTTCCAGCTTGTTATCTTCCTCGTTAGGTCGCACACGACCTATCAGCACGTTAGGTCGCTCGCGACCTAAGACTTGGTCATTTTGGGCTGCATCAATACAAGATAAGGGTTTGTAAGAAATCCCAACATATCCTAGGCCAAGGAGTTGGCAGGTTGTGCGAGTCGAAAGATTGCACGTAATAATTGTTCATGAGGGATCTTGTATGAATCTCCAAAAAGTTTTTGGAAAGGTCTGTCATCAAATGACATATTTATGTTTTAAATATAATTTTTGTAAACTAAAATCAGTTTTATAAATAGAAAGGTTCATAAAGCATATATGAATCCCTATTCTATTTGCACTAAGAAACAATTGTTGTTTCAAGATATATCAACTTCATTGTGAAGGAATTTCTTTGAGAAATTTTTGGTAGTTAAATGGAATTCGATCTGATCCAAAGATAGAACTGATTATATGAGATGAAGTGAAATTAACTAACCTAAATGAACACATAGCACTAGAATGTCTAATAAGTATTCTTGTACATCGAAAAGAAACTATGAGTTTCTTAGTAATGTTGAAAATATACATTACCCTCGGTTGTTCAATTAAACCATTAAGATTGTTGATTCCATATGATATGATGCGCAAATCAGAAAGAATTCCTAGTACTCTATCAAAATATGATTTTGGTGGTCATAACCAAAGAGATGTGATCCATCGGCCGAGATTGTGTCTTTATTGGAAAGACTAATGTGGTTGGAGTTAAATGAGCAATGTTGATAAGAATAATATCACAAATTTCAATTGTTGAAATTAGAATAACAGATTCGGTATTCAACATGCTCAAGTTAATTCAGATTTACTTACAAAATTATCGCTCGATAAGACTTAGTGTTTGGTACTTATGTATTGAAACAAAAAATTCTAAATAATGAATTAGAGTAAGCCATTTACACATATTAACCAAAAATGCCTCGAAGTCAGTGGGAGCGATATTGGGTTTGTGAGTCTTTGGATATGATCCATGAAATGATACTAATGTATCATTTTATAAGCATCAAGATTGAATAAATATTTTGATAGAAGTATCAAATAGTTTGATTTTCAATCAAAGTGCAGAGGAAGTGCGTGTTCATAAGAAAGAACGTTAAAAGGTACATTGATATTTCAAAACTGTAAGTAAACAACACGTTGTTGATATTAACAATATGCTTGTATTAAAATCAACTTTAGGTCTTTTAATACTCAATTTTGGATTGTAAATGATGTATTTTATAATGAGTATAAAAGATATAGGGATTGTCCCAAAACGATATACAAGAGCATCCTATTAAAAAGAGAACATGTAAGTTGGATTCCTTATGCATTAGCAATAGGAATTATCATAGAGATAATGTTGTGTATGATATTGTGTTTTGTTTATGTATTTGATACATGAAGCAAATATAAAATCCAAATTGATATCACTAAATGGTTATTTGAGGTGTTCTCGCGTATTTATGAAATACGAGAGAATTGTTTATAGTAACAACGAACTCCTTATGATGGAACGTTTGGACACAAACTTTTATAAGTGATATTGAGTATAACATGTCAATGATAAAATTCAAGTTAAAATATTTAATTTGAAAATGTTTCAAAATAAAAGTGATTGTGGTTTATTCAATGAAATGTTGAGAACATTAACTTCAATAGCGCTACAATAAACCAATGTATATAGATATAAATACACAAATTTATAATTAAGCCAAAGGTGATTCCAAATGTTGAGAATCTCATAATATTGTTATAAGATAATAATGTCATGAAATTGGTCATGATAGAACTTAAAGCTAACTAGAAGTCGAAAGACATACTTCGAATCGTTCCACATGATAAAGGAAGTTTATTAGTGTCAGAGAGAGTTAGTCGACAAAGTAGATAATTAAAACATAATAACATACCCATTCACTAAGGGACTGACCTAATTGGTTTTGAAAAACCCAATTGGAGAAGTTGGAATTAGATTCCATAATTGACCCTAAGTGCAAGTGGGAGATTAATAGAGCTAGGGGTATGCCCTAGGGGCAGTTATGTAATTTGTTACATATATCTAACTCGTTGACCAATCTTGTTCGAAATAAAAGGTATTTTCTTCCTATTATATACTTGATATAATATGATTATATTAATTAATTAACTTAATTAAAAGTATATTTAATAGAAAAATCCATAAATGGTACATTTTGTGATAGTAGTTATAAAGTGTTGTAACCATGAGTAATTTATCACAACGAAACATATATACCATTTTAAATGTTCCTAGTCAAGATGCATCGAGACTGGATATCAATGTATCCGTTGAGACTGGAGTATGTAACGCTCTCTAAATGTTGGGCAGTGTATTACTCATGACTGCTGGGGCCACCTAGGGTTTACGTACTAATAATTATTGGATAACTATGGAACGAGTCACTCAATAGTTTTCTGTTGGTTAATATAACTAAGGTCAAACAGAAAATATCGATGTGACTGATTTACACAGTTCTCTCGACTTGAGAATACTGTGGATCTTCAATATGAAAGCTCCGCTTTGATTATAGCCAAATCATGGAATGGCGTCCATTGAGTGACTATAGTTGGGTTGAGTGGAAGTATTGGAAGCAAAGCACTATTCAAGAGAGGATTCGTCTCCTCGGTTATATGCGGTTAGTATCACAATCAACTCAAGTCAACTCAAAGTCAAAGTCTCCGGCCAGATAATTTCGGTTAATAATAATTATTATTATTGAACCAAGGACTTTGTATTTGGACGATAAAGTTGAATGCGGATGAGGTTGGAATTTTGACCATTACCAAATTCCATAAGTCCAAAGTGATATAGTTTTGACGAAGAAAATTGGTGTAAACAAATGTCACAACCGGGTAACGCTTATTAAACTAAAATTGGATTTTTACCGAAAATGAGTAAGTGATAAATTTGGCCATAATGTCACACCACCTGCTAAGTGACATGTGAACGTTAACATTAGAATAGTTCGATGTTGATCGCCGACCAAATTTACACCCAAGAGTTACACAGCCGAAATGCCGAATTCCCTTAAGACCGAATGATTTAATTAGTTTATAATTGTTATAAATTAATTAAATTAATCAATTAATGTTTATGAAATATTAATTATAAAATTTGAATATGATTTGAAAAATAAATAATGTTATATATATATTTATAACAGTTATAAATATATCGATCGATATACAATATCGACAAGCAATTAAATTTCATTTAATTGCATAGTATTTCGGCTTGGGCTTAGATGGGTTTAAGGCCCATCATTAGGGCTGCAAAATTTGGGTTTGGGAAGGTCTAGGGTGGCTAAAACATAGGGAATTGGCTTGGAGATAATGGTTGTGATCAAGTGAGAATGGGTAAAAAGGTTTTCCTCATTTCTCTCTAATACAACCCTATATATATGTATGTATGTATGTATGTATCTCTCTAAAAATAATGATGAACTTTTTTAGGCTGTCATTACCTTCTACATTGCTGATTAAAACACAGCTCTCAATCCACTTCAAAATTCTCAAATATATTTCAAATTAAAATAATACTATTCGATAGTTAAAGGTCGGTGATTCTGGACTTGCAATCTGACGAATCAAGAACAGTAAAAGGAAGGGAAGCGATTGCTTCAACGTGGATTCAAAGGCATCATTAAATTGGTAATTTTAGTTCATACTACAGTAATTAAATTATATTCTATGATCCTATAATGAGCAATTTCATATCTGTTTAAATATATTACTACTATATGTTTAGTTAGGTGAGATTTTTGTAAGTAGATGTGGTTGTCACAAATCAGTTTTCTTATGTGCATAATTTGTTTATTATACTATTTGATTTATGTATAGACAAATGTTGTTTACTGTACAAAATCATTTTTTGTCATTAATAATTGTTTTATATATATTTATTAATAAATTCATATATATATATATTAGTGTATATTTCTCTCTCATAATAGCATATATGCATATATAAGATATATATATATATATATATATATATATGATTTAAAAAATTCAGTACACTTATTTATATATAATATGAATTTACAAATTCGAAAATTAATTATCATACCTATATTCATATTTTTAAATTAACATTTATTGAATTTTTGAATTTTTTATTATATATAAAATAATTATTACATTAAAAATTCAATTTTATATTTAAAAAAATATTATATCATTTCAGAAACATATAGAAAAAATTTAGGAATTTTTCAATAAAGTTTATTATTTTTAATAATTAATATTATTTCGGAAAAACTGTTTATGATTTATTAAAAATAAAAAAATTGTTCAAAATTTTTTGTAACCTTTCATTCATGATCCTAGAATTTCTGAAATTTTAAAATTTGAATTTTTAATAATATATTATTTTTTATTAAATAATTATTGCCGAAATCAATGTATTTGTTTTTAAAATAATATTTCAACTTTGTAAAATCTCCAGATTTTTCCTAAGCTCTGTTTTATGATCCTAAATTTTCGAAAATTGTAAAATTTGAATTTTCATCAATAAATTATTTTATGTTAATTATTTATGGATTAAAACATTATTTTATTCATAATATATACAAATTAAAATACTAAAATTATTATGTTTGCAAAACTAAGTTAATTTTGAATTATAAATAATTTTAAATAATTGTTCTCTCTCTTTCTTTATATATATTTATCTATATATAAATGTTTTATGTTCATATATTATATATAATATATTTATACATACATATGTGTATGTGTGTGTATTTTGTAACACATATACATGCACATATTTGGACAACATACATGACATACAAAATGAGCTAATATGTCTGTTGCGATGTAAATCCCAACATCTATATATGAGTATATTATACCTTTCACGGATTATAATGTTACACATGCACTCACACATATATGTATATGATACATTTATGTATAAACTAAATCAACTAAAATTAATTTCATACCTTAATATATTTGAATTTAAATAAAATAAATGATTTTATTTAAATGAAATTTACAAATGTTCTAATTCAGTTAGACTTCATAGGCCCAATAAAAGATCCAATAGGGTAAATTTTTTGAAATTGACCCATAACTTCCGCTGCGGGCTAGTCCAGTTCCAACAAATTAGAGATAGGTGATGTAAATGGAGATATGTGATGTAATCGGAAATATGTGATGTAATTGGAAGCATGTGATTTAATTAGAGATATGTGATGTAATAACTCCGAATGAAATCGGAATGATTGTGATGTATGGATTACACTTGGGTAGAGTCCAAAGTCTTAGGATGCAACTGGTTTGGAATGACTTGTGATTGGCAAGAGAATCCGAAGGAACTGGACGATTCACCAAGGCTAAAGCAGCTAAAAAGCTCGATTATCGAAGAATGGAGACAAAAACTTGTTCTTAAACAAAACACACCTTTCATTCAAAAGGCGTACTTGGGGGGGCATGTGTTAAATGAGTTTTTAACCCATCAAAATTCAATAAGAATTAGAACATTCAGACTACGCCAGAATACCTCAAGAATCAACCAAAAGAACTAGAAAAAGAAGAAGAGAAAGACCTAAGAGGAAAGATGCCAAAATAAGCTAAGGTGATGGATCACCAGTGATCCATAAGGCTCTCATGGATCCTCCAAACCTCTTGCATCATGATTCACTACCATTTCTAAGCACGCTTGCCAAGTTTCATAGCATGTCAAACAATCTAGCTCGAGAAGTGAAGACTCATCTGATTCAAGCTGCTTGGCCATGATTAGCTAGCTTAAAATGGACCTACAGAACTCATACGAAGTTGGATTGACTTGAAATTTTGGGAGAACATTTAGAAAACATAGGAGAAGGCTCAGAAAAAATGAAGTCGTTTAGAGTTGATTTGATGGATCGCTAGCGACCCATCTAGAGTGGGCCCCACCATCTCAAAATTTTATGGTGGGTCCTTAAGACCTTCTAGAGTGTTCCTGCAAATTTTCATTCGTTTTCGTTAAGATTTGAGCGAGATATGGATGATTCTTCTGGACTAGATGACCCATGAAGACGGATGATCAAACTAACTACAAACGACTTGATATTTGGACAAGGCACTTAAATAGAAGTTAGGAAGACAACGAAACAAAGATCACTCAAAAATATGCTAAGTGGATGGATAGCTAGCGATCCATCCCCTATGGATAACTAGTGATCCATCAAGGTAGGTCGGATCGCCCTTAAACTTTCCAAGCTCCATCGTAGCACTAAGTAAAGGTTTCTGGTAGAAAAATATGCTAAGTTGACGGATAGCTAGTGATCCATCCCCTATGGATAGCTGGAGATCAATAGAAATGACTCAAATTGATTAGAGATTTTTGGTGATGACTTGGCATAACAACTGGACTCTTCTGCACTTGGACTTCTGGCCCAATACTAACCAAACTTCCCTATAAATACTCACCTATCTGCAACTAGAGATGGATCTTTTTCGGATAGAAAGCTGCCATTACTCAAGTGGAATTCCCTCACTTCTTCAACTTTCTTCTCCCTCACAACAGTCATCAAAGGGGTTACTGTGATTCTCCAGTCAACCCTTGAACTTATGACTTTTTCTAACTCATTGTAACTTAGATCTAAAGACTAACCAGTTGATATCCAGAGAGATTCAACTAGTATAATCATAATAAAGATTGATTAAAGTGGAAGTAGGCCAGGGTCAGCCGAACCACTATAAAAATTCTGTCTCTTTTCTTACTTTTACTCTTTACTTGTTGTTTATCCGAGATTTGTGTTGCTGATTATCTACATTGGTGCTTTCATACTTGATCCAGGGTGTTGATCCATTTTTTGGGTTAACAACTTCCACCTCTCAAAATAATTTATTTCCATGTAGATTATTTCTTACATTTTCTTTAATCATTCTCCAAAATCTAAAAAATCTATAAATATGCAATATATTTGAGTCAGAATTCCACATTGACTCAAAATACCTTCAAATTTTACTTTAATTTGGAGTTGTTGTATCATTGAAATCTAACAATCTCCACATTGATACAATATTTCCATACAAGCATACAACTCCACCTATATTCTCATACTCCAAAACAATCACCAATATCATCATGAAAAGTCTCCATCCAAAAAACCTTAATCAACCTCTAACCCACCTAATTACACATGCTCGCGAATAGAACATGCTCAACGTCAATGATTAGAAATGCTTGTATTACAACAAAGGCCTCTATGCGAACCATGCAACCTTTTGTTGTTGGCTCAACCTTGATTCAAACTAATTTGCCTCTCCAACACCACTTTGAGATATTCAATCATTCTCCGTCGTTTTTCCAATCAATTTGAATATGTTATAGCTTTCTCATTTTGCGCATAACATCTCCCTATTATCCTTCCAAACCCTTGTGACTCCACATCGAGTTGAAAAGTTACAATCTTTTCCTTCTAATTATCATACTAAAACAAGATTCTTCTTAATTTTTAGAGCATGCCTAACTCTTATAAGCTTCACCTCCCTTCCATCATAGATTTTCAACCCAATTGAACATATGCTTTTAACGTGCAAGCCTCCACCATTAGCAGATTCCACCTTGCTTTCTTGCTCCTTATAGTCAATGAATGCTCCATTTTGATTGCATGTATGGAAACATGCATCCAAATCAAGCATCCACTCATTTCTTTTCCATTTGTCAAAACAGAGCACATCCTTGCTAATACCAAAATTACCTCATCATCGTTGCTTTCCTCAAACTTGTCTACCTTCCTCTAATGCTTTTGTATTATATTTATCCATCTTAGCTTGTTGCAAAATCTCAACCGATGACCTAGTTTTTCACAATAATAGCAGATGAAATTGTTTCCTATGTTTGATCTATTTGATCGTCTTTCTATATTTGGACTATTACCCCTCTTTGCAAGATGCATCTCTTCAATTGGATTTCCTTTTTTCTTTCTTCATTGACCTTTTCTTTCATTAGGTTCATTCTTCGAATCTCCTTGTTAAGAAGGCTACTAACCACCGGCCCAATTGAGATAACTCCATCCGAATTTGAGTCGTTTAATGCAGCCAAAAGCATGTCCTAACTTTTCGATGATGAAGTCGTCAACATCAAAGCTTGTGTATCATCATCCATCTTGTAATCCACGGCCTCCAACTGGCTTACAATTGCTTGAAAATCATTAAGATACTCTCCAATGAACTCACCTTCCTTAAGCTTCAAATTTGTCAATCTTCTCATTAAAAGAGCCTTATTTGTTGTAGATTTCTTCGCATAATTTCTTTTAATTTCTTCCAAATCATATAAGCAGATATTTCATTAGCAACAATATAAAACACAATATTCTCAAAAAGCACCGAAAAACCATCGTAGTCTCCTTATCCAACTCCCACTAAGTTTCTCCCCTTTGTTCTCCAATGGTTAGTAAAGATCATTAAGATATAGAAAATCCTTCATCTTCATCTTTCATAAACCCCAATTTCTTCCATTAAGTTTTCCGACATTTACCTTCTTCATAACCAAACTCTAAAATTTGTATAGTAGGCTCTTATACTAACTATTAGGGATATCCCAAGGATCCTTACATAATTAGATTTGAGAAGATATAAGAACGGAAGGAAAAAGTAGACTAATAGTTTTCTCTAGACAAAACTTTATTAATTTACCAAAATATTGAAAAGAAAACCCCAAAAGTTGGAAGAAATCTCATTTCCCAAAACCTTAATACGATGACTCTCAGTCTCCCTGATCACAACGAACCATGTACAAGCCTATTTATAATAGACTTGATATAATACCTTCTTTAATTAGCCGATTAAGAAACAAAGATTAGATTGATTACTTCAATCTGTCAAAATAATTCATTTCTATGTAGATAAATGATTGCATTTTCTTTAAGCACTCTTAAAAAAATTAATCTATAAAAAATGCAATATATTCGAGTCACAATTTCACATTGACTCAAAATATCTTCAAAATCTACTTCAATTTGAAAATATTATATCACTAAAATCTAACACTAGTTTAATCGACCTTGATAACCAACCATTTGGAGATCAACAACTCGCACTTACTATCCACATTTGATCCTTCATCATACAAAGATTTGATTATGTTTCCTACCCACCTCTTATCCTCCATATTATTAAAGTTTGATTATGAAAACCAACTATGTGGAGATTGAAAACTTGCATTTCTAAAATATAAGCATGTTTTCTCTTACAGAGTTTGCATCATAAGATTATTCATTCATGCATGATAAACTATGCATCTCTCATCAATTCATCCTCCATTGTGCTAAGATTAATCATTTGAATGTCGGTGACTAATGCTTTAGGAACATAATGCAGCTCTCATTTCTTCCTTGGTTTTGTCGCCTTATCATGCAACCTCTAAGCAAGTCTCCAAGACCAACTCACATCATTAGCAATGTAAGCATGCATAATCAAAAAAGCCACGCATGCCGATGAAATGGGAAACATAGAGTGAACACTCATTAGAAATTTGGGATTCTACTACTTTGATCAATTATTGGTCGACTATGCAAATTACTACCAATGGTCTTCACCCCTAGTCGTTGTTTGCAACGACCTAGAATTTTATCGCATTGATTTGTGATTATTTAATTAATTTTAATTATTCAATAAATGAGTTATAATAATCAAATAACCCCGTTTTAATTAATAAATAATAATGGTGAGCTCATTTTGAAAGTTTGTTTTAAAAAATAAATAGTTCAATGAAAATTGAAAATGTGACCCGAAAATCGTTTTTCGACTTTTTATCGAACGGAAGTTATCGCAAAGTTGTTGCACACTTATGTACACACACATACGTATATAATAAAGTTTCAAATAGTATAAAATAAAGTAAAAAAAGTTTCTTTTCTTTCTAAAAAGTCATTAACTTATAATAAAGTAAAGTAATAAAGTAAAGTGGACTTTTCTTTCTCATTTTAAGTGCTAAAGTACTAAGTAGTATACTAATGAAGTGTGATATGATGGAAGGCACATGGAGAAGCCGTGGTGCATTAGTTGACACTTAGGGAAGTGTATGGAAGAAGCCATTTTGGAGGGAGTAATTAAGTCTTTTGGCTAAGGGGTATTTGTGGTCATTTGCCCTTTTTTCAAATTCTATAAATAAAGCACCTTCCACTTCATTTTTCCATCTTTGTTCCATTTCTATTTTTCATCTTCACTTTCATTTTCTTCATCTTCTTTTCCATGTCTTCCTCCTTAGTTCATAACTCAAAGCCACTTCAAATAACTTCTTTTCTCCTCAAACTTCTTCCATAAGCTTTGAAACAACATTACAACACCACCGTCTTGCTAAAGGTTGAATCTTTGAAGCACAAGAGCCCTTGGAGGCCCTTGGCCGTGAGCATTTAAGGAAGAAGAGGGGTTGGATGTGAGCAACGAGGAGGCTAGAGAGCTTGGCCGTGAGCTAGGTTGATGGTAGGAGGTGTTATGCTAGTTGTTTGGGTGTTAGCTTGGCTAAAAGTGAGATATCTCACTTTAAATTAATTTTGAAAATGAGTTACAAGTTGTAATAATTTTATAGTTGCTTGATTTAGTTGTTTGCATGTGATATTGTATATATAGTACTTGATGTTATTGTTGATTCCCACTTGGAAACGGATGACATAAATAATCATTGTTTTGCTGGGGACTAGCAAAGAAAAATGGAAGTCGAAGTGTCTTCGTAGTGAATAGGTCGCTATGTAAGCACTTTGAATAATAGAAATTTTGTAGAGAGATCCTAAAGGATTCCTCACCTTATGATTTTTATTTACGTACATTCTTGTTTATGTAAAAGTTTGTGTATATGGAAAGCGGATGTTGCATAGTTATAGTCAACCTCCTTATTGTTGGTTTTGCGACATTGAAATCCCATGCTCTCTTTTAAGTGGTTTACTACTTGTTTTCTAAAATATTTAGAAATGGTTTGCGGTTTGATTTTTGTTTTTCAAACATTTTTAGCAAAGGTATTAAGATGGTTTAAAATATAGAACGAAATATGGTTTAAAAGCTATTTGGGTTACAAAACAAAGTTTTAAAAGTTACGGTCCATATAGCGATAATCGTTATGGATCCACTTTGAAAATATATGATTTTAATAAAGTAAAAGGAGGTTATCTATTTTAGATATTTTGTAATTCTTTTCGAAGGTATTTTATAAAAGTTGTAATAATAGTTTAAAAGGAGTTTGAAGATTTAAATATATTTTAAAGAATTTATTTGAGTTATTTAAGCAAGAGGTTTAAATTTTATAAAGGAAACTACTTTGTTTCAAAAGTCAAGTTTTATTTAAAAGCGACCATCTTTAAAGGGATGTTTTAAATACAAGTTTCAAAATATGTTTTAAAGAGTTATAAAAGTAATTTTAAAAGAGGAGGGAAGCATGGATTATAACATTGTTGTTGTAATAAATGTTTCCGAGAAAAGGAAAGAAATTATGGACTATAACATTCTTGCTATAGTAAATGGTTTCGGGAAATTGGAAAGGAAGTTTGGTTTATAACACTTTTTTATTTAAGTTGTTTACTTTATAAAGGAAAGATGTTGCCTTTTAAATCAAACTTTGATTTAAATAAGTGATTTAGAAAGATATTTTTAATAACAAGTATATTGGAACTCTTAGATCCTGTTTTAATTTCTAGACTTCGATGTACGGAAACTTGTTTCTATTTTGAAAGTTAAAAGTGAATGTCGCGTCAAGGTCTTAGAGGTAATATTACCTCAACTTGAACGAATTCATTTCTAACCAATGAAAAGTACTAGTTTTAAATTGAAGATTGATGATAAGTTTATGGATTTGGGTTTCAGATTTTTTAAAAGATTTTGTTTTATGCAAGGGATTTCTTTGTCGATACCATTAAGTAACATAAAATGAATATGGTAAGTAGTGCTAAAATGTTGACACTTTTATGGAAAGTAAACCATCTTATATTTAGCACCAAAACCTGATGAGTAGACTTTGCTCTATCTATGAGATCTGATTCAGAGTGCTTTAACTAAGGCAAGGCCAGGTGCAACCAGTGCCCTGACTTACCTGTCTTCGATTCTATGCATGGGACAAAGAAGTCAAAATTATGAAAATGTGATACATATAAGAGGGTTTATAGAAAGGCCATATTAATTAAGTATATGGACGGTACTTCACCTTATACTTGGCACTAAATTTTGAGGTATGGAGCCCATTTTTATCTGTGAGAGTTTAAGAATGTACGTCAAGGCAAGGATAGTACTCTAACTTGTTAGACTTCATTGTCAATCGAGGGATAATAAGGGGTTATAATCAGAAAGTGGTGATAAGTATATGATGTCCGATTTTCCATATGCAAACTATATACTAACACCAGATAGTGGTTTATCCATTATCGATAACTTGACCTATTTTGACTTAGGAAGTATATAAAAGCCTCGTGATTTCATACGTTTGAGATCCCTTGAGAGAACTCATTTCGGTGAAACATCTCCCGCTTTAAGGGCAGATATTCGAGATCTTTTAGGACTCTTATATCGTCTGCTTACTTCTGAAAGAACCAGAATTGAGTTGACCAAAAATAATAGATTGTTTATTCAGAGAGACCGGGATCGAATAAGCATGAGTTATCCAAAAATTACTTCGAATCGGCGTAAGCATTCGGATTCGAGACATCTTGAAGATGATGGAAATCGAAGATAGAGCTCTTTGAAGTGCAAGAGCTACTTGCTACTAATCCTGAGGGTGATTCCAAAAAGGATGTAGTACCAGTGCCTTATTTTATTCATATCCTAAACAACTTGTATGGTTGAATGCTGGCATTGCATTGTTGCCTGAGGGGCAGTGTTAGCATTCCAAGTAGGATTGTTATATAAAAGGTAATCGTTGCCTCAAGCCTCACGCCCAGGAATGACTAAAACATGGGAGATGTGGCAGGGCTATGTGGTTCGCTACCATTAGGGTATGGTCATCACCTTTCTACATCACTATCTATGGATTTATGTATGCTGTAAGGTCGCTGGAAAGGTTGGAAAGCAACCGGGGTGATGACATATTCATTACTATCCAGGAAAGGGTAGGTCGGTCCTGTATTGGTAGAGGTCCATGTATTGGCCCTCGGTACATTTTATGTATAGATGTACTATGGTAAATGGTACCCCGATGCCTTGTCATTGATGGAATCCATTCTTCAATACGCGCCTTACGGTTTTAGTTGTAGAACCTAGTACCGTTGAATGTAATTATGGGTAACCATACCAGATATGTTATATATTTATTTTAAAAAAGGAAGGAAGCATGGATTACAACACTTTGTAGTAATAAATGTTTTCGAGAAAAAGAAAGAGATTACGGACTATAACATTCTTGTTATAGTAAATGGTTTTAGGAAATTGGAAAGGAAGTTTTGTTTATAACACTTTGTTATTTAAGTTGTTTACTTTATAAAAAAAGATGTTGCCTTTTAAATCAAACTTTGTTTTAAATAAGTGATTTTGGAAGATGTTTTTAATAACAAGTATACTATAACTCTTGGATCCTATTTTAATTTCCAAACTTCATGGTATGGAAACTTGTTTCTATTTTGAAAGTTAGAAATGAATGTCGAGTCAAGTTTTGAGAGGTAATAACACCCCAACTTGAACGACTTCATTTCTAAATAATGAAAAATATTAGTTTGAAACTGAAGACTAGTACTAAGTTTATCAAGTTGGGTTTTAGATTTTTTAAAAAGACTTTGTTTTACACAAGGGATTTCTTTGTCGGTGCTATTATATAACATAAAACAAATACGATAAGTAGTGATAAAATGTTGACATGTTTATGGAAAGTAAGTCATCTTATATTTAGCACTAAAACCCGAAGAGTAGACTTTTCTCTATCTGTGAGATCTAGAATCAAAATGCTTTAACTAAGCCAAGGCTAGGTGCACCAGTGCCCTGACTTACCTGGCTTCGATTCTAGGCGAGGGATAGAGAAGTCGAAATGTCGGAAACATGATAAGTATAAGAGGGTTAATTTCTATAAATAGGTCATGATTAATTAAGTATATGGAAAGATACTTCATCTTACACCTAACACTAAATTTTGAGGTATGGTGGCCCATTTCTATCTGTAAGAATTTAAGAATGTACGTCGAGGCAAGGGTAGTATTCTAACTTGTCTGACTTCATTGTCAATCGAGGGATAGTATGGGGTTCAAATCGGAAAGTGATGATCAGTACATAATGTCCGATTTTCCATTTGTAAACTATATACTTACTCTAGATAGTGGTTTATCTACTATCGATAACTTGACCTATTTTGAGTTGGAAAGTATATAAAATCCTCGCGATTCCATATGGTTTAAGATCCCTTGGGAGAATCTATTCTGGTGAAACGTCTCTTGCTTTAAGGGTGGATATTTGAGATCTGCTTAGGACTCTTATATCGTCCGCTTACTTCTAAAAGAAGCAGAATTGAGTCGACCAGAAACTATCGATTGTTGGTTTGGAGAGACCAGGGTCAAATAAGCATGAGTTATCCAAAAACCACTTTGAACTGGCATAAGCATTCGAATTGGAGACATCTTGAAGATAATGGAAATCAAAGATGAAGTTTTTTGAAGCGCAAAGGCTACTTGCTATTAATCTTGAGGGTGATTCCAAAAGGGATGTAGTAGAATTAGAGCATTTAGTTTGTTCATACCCCGAACAACTTGTATGGTTGAATGATGGCATTGCATTGTTGCCTAAAGGGCAGTGCTAGCATTCCAAGTGGGATTGCTATATAAAAGGTAATTGTTTCCCTAAGCCTTGCACCCAAGGATGACTAAAACATGGGAGATGCGGCAGGGCAACGTGGTTCGCTACCATTAGGGTATGGTCATCACCTTTCTAGATCACTATCTATGTATTTATGTATGCTGCAAGCTTGCCAAAAAGGTTGGAAAGCAACCGAGGTGATGACATATTCAGTACTATTCAGGAAGGGGTCGGCCGATCCTATGTTGGTAGGAGGTCCATGTGTTGGCCCTCGGTACATTTTATCTACAGATGTACTATGGTAGGTGTTACCCCGGTGCCTTGTCATTGATGGAATCCATTCTCCAATATGCGTCTTATGGTTTTAGTTGTAGAACCTAGTGCCGTTGAATGTAATTATGGGTAACCATTCCAGATATGTTATATGTTTATTTTAAACCCTAAACATTATTATAATACCATTGGATTTGCTATTTGAAATGGTTTGGTTATCGTAAGGTGAAAACTCGTCCATGTTTATGTGTGACGTGGTCGTACGAGATACCTTTATTTTTGAAAAGATTTTATAAATATAACAATCCTTATGATTTGAGTTTCTCACGCTGGTTTGCCAGATTAATCCGAGTGTTATTTTCTTATAATACTCGAGTCAGACCCGAGTATTTTTCCAAAGTTAGCTTTGGACTCTTTGGAGGTTCAAAAGACGAGCTGGATGCCTCCAAGACATATTCACGTAATTTTTTTTCGTCGTATTTCTTGCTTTGTATTTATCAACATTTTATGAGAACGGGCTGTTATAGCTCTTCATGCTAACGATAGGCTAGTTACTTTAATTTGTTATATATATATTAAACTTTCTTTTTGTAAAGATATGTTGTATATTATATATTACTCACACGATGTGAGATTCTGTTTAGTTTTTTCTTTTCTTTCACCCTAACAATCTGTCTTTCCGACACTTAGATGCTCGGCATGTAATACCATGGATGTTTTAGTGTTCGAATTTTGAAGGTCGAAAAGGTAGGTTGTTACATTATTGGTCGACCAAGCTATAAGGACCTATATCTTAAATTAGGAGAAAAAATGTAATGCCATGGATATGTGTATACTCGATCGATAGGTAAATGATGCTTTTTAAGCACAATGGAGTGCTTACGATTACTAAAGTCACATCATAGCTTGACATAGGGGCAGAAATGATAATAGTAGGTTGGGTCCGACGACACAGTAAGGTATGGAGCCTAAGTAGGAATGACTCATATAGGAAATTTAGATGAGAAAGTTCAAATTTTCTTATGGTGGGAAAACAAAAATTAAATTTTAAAGTCAAAATTCAAAGGCTAAATTTCCGCTATAATATTTCTTGCTCCGTCTATTTCTCTTATTTAAAATAATAAATCAACGAATGCTGAGGCTAAGTGCTGTGAAGGTATTAATGCAATGACTACCATTTTATTTTATTAATTATCTCCATTTATATTATTTTATAGCCAATCAACAATGCAACAATCAAATTAAGTGGTATATCAATGAGTTATTATGTGTTTTGGGTTGGATCATGGTGTACATATTTGGTATGCATTGGGTTGAATATGTAGTATGATAGACTATGTATAAATACATAGCCAAATAGGTAAACACTTAGTTAAAGCAATTTATTATAAACCTAATAGCACTAATGGGTGTGAGTTTAAATTTGTGGACACACTAATTTGATATGTAACTATCATTGTGAATAGTGTTTAAGTTTCTAATAACCTTTGTTTTGTCTTTCTCTTTTTATTTCCTATGTATGAAAACCCTATAAACTCTATAGTTCCTCGTATTTATAAAATTTAAGGAGTGGTTACCACATTAAGTGAAAATTCAAGCATGCACAACCCAACATTCAACCCAAGGTATTCAGTAGCATAAGTGGTAATGGAATTAATAGTCAGTTTAGGCAGTTGATTTTGGTAAATCAATAAAGTCATATTTGGATGAATTATGTAACCACTATTATGAATAATTGGTTAAAATAATATATTGTATTCGATATGATTTAGGTTAAATATTGGGTTATACAATGAGCTTGAAAGTATAATTGTAACGACCCACCTTTTCAACCCTTAAATGTCGACACTAATACATCCACTATATTCGCGTGCCGAACACACAAGTGCCGAAAAGACAAATTTTTAAGGTAAAATGAAAAGAGGAAAGAACAAGAAAGAAGAGAATATTTGAATCTCATAATGAAATGATAACATGTAATATCAAAAGACAATACAAAATGCTACCCTAAGATACATAGCATTTCAGAGTCACAATCCTAAGCACAATCATCGACCTAAATAGTTATAAGAATGTCCTCACAAATGATAATATGCATACTAGTAGTACAGTGGAAATAAGAATACTACGGTAGGTGAAGGCATCCAGCTTGCCGCCTCAAGCTTGAAAGAATATCCAACAAAAACCTGCCTTTCTTAAACTATTCGAAAGAGCACTTGAGGAATTAAGGGAAATATAAAAACACTAGTTGAAGATAAGTTTGGTATAAGAAACTCAAGAAATATATGTACAATGTATAATAGTAACTTTTGAGACCGTTCGAATCACCATAATGGTTTTCCCTTGGAAAGAACCAAACCATCTAATAAGTACACATGACAATATAATAGATAATGTCTAGGATGTAGAATGTAAATTAGTAAATAGTTGTGCTACTTGAATCTCACAACAGAACAATATTAGGTGTACAATAAAGACCACTAAGATACGTTTGCATATGGATTTTCGTGGAGTTATCCTCAGTATATCGAGGCCGACCTCCTGACAAGGGTCAGAAATAACCTTCCGAGCATCGTATATCTCTAAATAAAATATACTAATATGTTAAACACAACTAGATCATGCCCTGATACGTGATGCCGAATATCAACAATTCCCGGTACCAACATCTATAAGCATCACTAGATATGGAGTTGATATACCCTTTGGTTAGCTAAACCCACTAGCTGTGCAGCATACTCTGTTTTCTGTCATTTCCCATGGTGAAGTCACGTTCAGCATCTCATCACATGAGTCTTCATCATTTGAACAGATCTTGAATCTCTCCATGGATTCCAATCTCGAACAAATCTCTAATCTCTACATAAATTCTAGCATCTTGAACAGTTCACAAATCTCTACATGGATTTCAGCATAAGTCGTCCGACGAATGCTAATGCTGACCTCTCCCTTGGATTTGACCTTAGGATAGACAGTTTAACTTTATAAGATTTATCTAAAATGTTAATGTTGACCTCTACCTTGGACTTAACTTTAAGATATACGGTGCAACTCTGTAACATTTCGCTTCACAACCACTTCTAGAACAAAGAACACATATATCGGTTTTGAAGTGGTTACGGTTCCGACTCATCTCATATAAGTACACTCACCTGCTTACCGGACTCTTCAAAACCAATCGATAAAGTTCCGGTTAATTTAACTTTGGTTCTTTTAGAAATAAATAGACAACGCATAATGGTAAAGGTCATCTCTTATTCGGACAGATTTCCTTATCTCTTATCCTAGAAGAGCATGATGAGTTTATACGTAGGGTATCACATCACTACAAGAATAATCATACCTTATAATTCTCGCGTTTCTTCTAGATATTTCATAATTTAATTTTGGTCAAATTCAATAGGATTAAAAACGATCCCATATGGAAATCAAGTCTCATATACTTTTCACCATTTTCGACTTTTTCAACTTATGTCATCCCTCGATCAAGAGTGAAACTAGGTAGGTTAGAACACTGGTTGCATCCAAGCCCTACCTAGACACCTCATTCTTAACTGTCACTTGTAGAACAAGTCTACTTCGTCAGATTTTAGTGCTAAGTATAAGAGTAGATACTTTCCATAAACGAGTAAACACACAAACACGATTAAGTCACACAAGCGAGTTCTAATCCTCGTATTATCAAATAATACTTCTTTGTAAATACCTGTATTTATTTATTTATTTATTTAAAATACCCTTATAGAAGATATATGCATGCATACTACTACTTCACTATTCACTTCTACTCTTTACATTCTTTAAGATGTATTCATATTCTTATCTCAAAGGTATAAGAATATTCACAAATCATTTAACAAGATTTTCCACATTAAAATATAATCAAAGGGTTAAAAATAAATGTTACTAAAACATGTTACTATAAACCCCTTCTATTTTATAAGTTAAACCTTTTTCAAAACATTTCATACTTATCATTATCTTTAAAATACTCTTTTTAAAGATCAAAGTATACTTACAAGGGTTAAAGACAAATGTTACTTAAACATTGTCACTATAAACTCAAAGCCATTTATACTTAATAATTATCTTTAAAATACTCTTTTTAAAGATCTATTTATATTTAAAAGTATATTCAAATGGGTTATAAACAAATGTTACTTAAATATTATTTACTATAAACCCAATCCTATCTTACACTTAATATTATCTTTAAATTATTCTTTTTAAGATCTATGTATATCTACACTTGTTTAACAAAGTATATAATTTTTAATAACTTCTGAAAGTCATGCATTATAACTAACTGTTATAACCAAAACCCACTTATCCTTTTATAAAGTACTCAACTTACTTTTCCAAACTTATATATATAAATACTTTAAAAATATTTATAAATACATTTTAAATAGTTATATAAAATATTATTTAATAACTAATTTAGAATTTAACAAAAATCATAAAAAAGCTTGTTTTATCTTTAATAATAATTATAATACCTTTGGTGTCACACTCTTTTGGTATCAGTCTAAACAGCAAAAAAGCCCATCCATCTTAATATCACTTAAAAATTGGATCTAACTTCTTTTAAAAATTCAAAATTTTCCCCTATAAATATTATCAAATATTAATATCACTTAAACATACGACCTAACAAATAAACTTCCTACAAAAATTCAAAATGTCGCTCTACAAATATTACCAAATCTTAACATAACTTAAACATAAGATCTAACAAGTAAACTTCTTTTATAATTTAATAAAAACAAAAATCCAAACTAATAAAATGTTAGATGCTACAACTAAGAAATAAAAATTCAAACTAACTACACATAATTTCAACGTAATAATGTGCTTAATTTTCATGCAAATCATTTCTCTTGAATATGTTAAACATATTCAATTTATAGAAAAAAAAATCACGGGAAAAATACGTGTCATCATCATGCATGGAGCACGTGCCGTAACGCTCGTATATATAAACCCTTTACTTAAAAATTCATAAAAATTAATAAAAATATATTACTTAAAACCACTTTTAAAATACTTTAATACATATTATTAAACACCTCTAAAAAGATTTTGGAAAATACTTGATTAAATATCATTTAAAAACACTTTTAGTCCACAACATAGTCTATAACAACACATAATATCAAGTGGTGTAAAAAGGGTTTAGAACTACTACAGCAGGTCAAAAGTTCTACTGTCAAGTGCTGTAATAGACCATGGATGAGAATGGTTTTAAACATTAGAAAGTTTAGCCATTTTTCAACATGTTAGCAATTGTTTTAAGGTCCAATTTTTTTACAGTATGTATTATACATACAATATATATTTAACATGCTAAGAAACCCCCAAGAATGTCTTTACAAAATAGTCTAAAATTGATCAAAACAAGGGATTTCAAATTGCTTCTATGGTGACCTTTCGCTATACAAACCATTCCACATTCAATTCCTAACCAAACACAACTCAACCAAACATATATACACAATATCAAGACCACGATACATGTTATAGAAGGTCATAGAAGTGATGATATACAATATAGAGTTGTCATTTGCTTTCAAAAGTAAGGGGTCCAAAGTTATAACTTTATTAGTTCATTACTTAACTTTATATTCACGCAACACATATAACACAATATATACTATCAAATGTTGATTAACCTCACTCTAAAAACCTTGCTATCATCCCAGCATAAACATTAGAACAACTTCCTACCATCACCAAACAACCAAAGGCACTACTTTGCCTTACTTTTGCTCTTGGCCACCCCTACTCTCCACCTTTTTGCTCATGGCCAATCCAAGTTTGGGCTTTTTAGCTCCATTCCTTCAATTTATGGGTTGCCATTACATTTTCCTATGTTATCTTAGGACCTTTGCCAAAGTTTGATGAAGTTTGGAGTTGATTTGCATTAATTAAATGAAGAGAGATGAGGATAAAGACTAAATGTTATCTATGTCAATAAATAAATTTGCAAACAATTTATGAAACAGTTAAGAAGATTAAATAGACTTTGCCAAGAGGTTACTACCACCTCCTACCCTCCATGGAAGGTCACCAAGCATCCTCCCCCTTACATGCCAATTTTCCACCTTACTCTCCTTAAGGAAAATATCTCCTCTTTAGGAAATTTCCAAACACCTTCCCCTTACATGCTTCTTTCCACCTCACTCCTTATCTTGTACCCCTACATCCATTTAGGTAATCAAAACTAGAAAAATATATTTAGTTGTTGATTAACTATACATTAATATGTTAGGCAAGTCGAAAAAGTTTGAACAATATTTATCAAGTAAAAAGTCATTTATCAATAAAACGATTTTTGGTCACATTATCGATATTTCTTCAAACTATTTATTTTTGTAAACATATTTCAAAAACAAGTTTACCTTCATTAGTTATTAATTAAAAGGGAGTTAACAAGGTTATAAATCCAATTTAATCACATTTAACCAAGATTCAAATATTTAAATAATTTAGATATTTAAATACAAAGTGTTCGAAATTCTGAATCATTACATTTTCTCTCACTTAAAACATTTCGTCCTCGAAATTCCAACATGACCGATTAATAAAAGAAACAAGCACACAACAATACTCAATAGTATTCAAAATCTCTAGCAATCAAAGCTTATGGTTTGTTTAGGTTTAAAAACCCTCTCATCGCACAAGGACGATAAATAATTTACAAAGCGTACCTTATCAACAGCCTCAGGTTATTACTTAGAAGGTTATCTAGGCTACCCCAAAACAAATCGAAGAGTCATTCCATGAACTCTCCTAAGCCAGAAAAAATTAATGTATATAAGTCTGTATGATGTATGTGGATCATCCGTACGCAATATCCGATCTAATCACTTGCTCAATCATATAATTTTACTTCTAAACTGGTATTGACCACTTGAATTTTCTAGTGCGGACTCCGATCAGGTTCCTTGATTAGATACCTCTGTCTCCCTTACATAGCCATATACTATGATAGAAGACCTAGAAATCATATCAATAATCCATTTCAAGTGTTCATCGTCGAGAATCAAGTGAAAAATCCTTGTTCGGACCGGTGTAAATCACCTAAGAATTATGTATTTACATACAACTTACGTATTTTATCCCATTGGCTTCGTTAACTATACCAATTACTTTTTATATTACATTCATTTACAAAAATAGTATCTTATTTATTACTAAAACCATTCATGAACCATTTCATAAAACATACTTCAAGTTCATAAACATTTTATAAAGAAATAACTTTATTTATAAAACATTTCATAAAAACTTACTTTAAGTTATTACCGTATAATACTCTACTACATCCTAAGAGTATATGCAAAACATCTGATTTATTTTACTTTCTAAAATTCAGATGAAGGCCCTAAATAAATCTGGGTTATCTAACTAATTCAAACTCTTAGACCCCTTTACCCTTCAGATTAGGTAAGTAGCTAGGACGAGCAGGACACTGGTATCTAAACTCAAGATTAGAGCTTACTTTCCTTAGACAATCCTAAGGTAAAAATGTTTATTAGTCGGCTCGAGAACATCAAATGGTTTACTTACAGAGATGTTCAAACCAATTTAAAACTTATTTCAATTTACCACCTTTTCAACTCAAGAGTCGTAGAAACTCAACTTTATGTTTTAGAAACACTTAGCTTCAAAATCTAGAACGATCTAGAAGTTTCAAACCGTCCAAAATCATCAAATAATCTGTTTCGTTATAACAACTAAAAACTATCAAACAAACACATTAGACATGTTGAACATACTGCACTGTTCTAATGCATAGGATACATGCACCAATAAAATAACTTAACAGAGTTTTACTTGTTTATTAGACACATTTTATTATAAAGGGAAAACATGAAAAGGTTTCATCCTTTATTCTGGGCCATGCCACTACCACTTGGGCTCCCTACCTAGCATACATATAAAATTTTGCACACATAAAGTTCAAATTAAATTATATTTTACCAAGATTACTTTATAGCAAACTATTATTGTAGCGTCCCTTACTTTGAAACTCGAAAATGGACGTCGATGATGCTGTAATCATCAGTAGAATTATTTGCAATCGACAGAAGTGAGTTCAGTATATTCAAATACAATTTAAATAAACATAGTAGCTAAACATCATGATCTCAATTTATAAACCAATTTCCCAAATATATTCTTTAAAATCCATAGAATACATACATACATACATACATACATATATATATATATATATCGAGTAACATGAAAATGATTCCAAGGAACTGGGTCCTACCAAGTAGTATCATACATCCCCTTACATGGAGGATAATACTCAAGAGAAGTGCTTACCTACCAAATACATCTCTCGTCCACTTTCAATCACTTTCAAACCACTCGAACTAGCTAACATAAAATTATTTTGTCCCCAAATTGATTCGTCGATTCCAAGAGCAATCTCGAACTCTAACAAATCCTAAAACTCTTTTCTAAATATTAGTATTCACAAATACTTTCAAATAATCCTGTTATTATTTTCTCCAAAATCTTGGAAAATATTTTCAAGACAATGTGATTTAAGTTCTTGAAATATCAGTCTAAATCCTCTTCGTTTATAAACCATAGTTTATAACCATACTTATATAAAATCACTTCACAAATATTTATTCCCAAAATATATTATCATTCCTTTAGATTATAATAAACATATTTTATTAAAGTTAACTTCTAACCCAACTTGATCACCAATCGCCTTATAGTCAAACTTTGAAATTCAATTCACAAGGTGTTCGTTTCAATGCACCCACAAATACTATCTACCCAACCCATGTAGTAAAAAGGAAAACTACTCATAAACTAGTTGAGCACAAATCAAAAACAAACAAATAATAATCAGTGCTCATAAATTGGTTGAGCATAAGTAATCAATCAACAAATGATAACAATGCTCATAAACTGGCTGAGCATGACTAATCTAATTAGTGAGGGATAATAAATGAACATCACTAATCCATACACTAATTAAACTATACTTACAAATCATACTTACATAAATTACTATGTATAAGATCTTTTAAATTTCCGTAGTTAAAATACCTTTAAGGCATGCATTTATAACAAATACAAATATGCTCTTATATATATATATATATATATATATATATATATATATATATAATACACTCAATTCATTTCAGGGTAGCGCTTATCCTATCTCTAATGAGTTATACCCAACTAAAGCCAAGATTCTTGCTTAACCTTCAGCTCAGGTACCAGCTATAATGACCCGTCTTTTTGACACCCAAATGTCGACACTAATACATCCATGGAAATCCATATGCGAACGTACCTTAGCGGTTTTGATTATATACCTAATATTGGTGTGTTATGAGATGCAAGCAGCATGGCTATTTTATGATTTATATTCTACACCCTAGACATTATCTATTATGGCACCATATGTACTTATTAGATGGTTCGGTTCTTTTGAGGGGAAAATCGTTACAGTGATTCGAATGGTCTCAAAAGTTACTGTTGCACGCTATACACATATTTCTTGAGTTTCTCACACTAGACTTATGTTTGACTCATGGTTTTATCTTTCCCTTAATTTCTTGAGTGCTCTTTCGAATAGTGTGAGAAAGGTTGGTTTTCGTTGGATATTCTTTCAAGTTCAAGGAGGCGAGCTAGATACCTTTAGCTACCGTGGTATTCTTATTTCCACCGCACTACTAGTATGTATATTAGCATTTGTGATGACATGCTGTTATAACTGTCTAGGCTGTTGATATGTAATGATCCATAATTTTGGAGTCTTCGAATTTGAATATTTAATTTATTTGAATATTCGAATTCGAATTTAAATATAACAAAACCTAAGTTTCAAATAATTGCTTGATTTTTAATGACGTATTTTTAATTTAATTTATAGGATTTTTTCATAATTTTTAATTTGAATAATAATTAAATCTTTGTTTGACACATTTTGTGGCAAACGTAAATGCATCAAACGTTGGAATTTTTGAAACTACACAGAATTAGTTAACTAGTGTATTTTATTATTGTTTTGTGATCGTATCACATTATAGTATGCGATCGTATTTTTATTTCTGTTGTTTGTGGCTTGTACGCGAACGTGATATTGTATGGCGGAGTACCGTAAAACTTTAAAAACAAACACATATAACTATACATATTAACACACGCAAGAAAAAATACACACTCTTTTCTCATGTATTTTCCTTTGTCATTGCTCTTTACTTTTTTTTACTTAGCTATGAAGTATTTGGGTATTATTTATATGTACACATACACACGCAAGATAAAAAAAGAGGGGCACATTCATTTTTACACTTTTCTTCTCTTCATGAAACTTTACACAGTAGCCACCATTCACATTTCATCTCATTTTTACAATAACTCCTCAAATACTAGATTTAGCCAAATAAGTAAACTTCAAAGTTGTAGAGGGCGAGGAGAGCTACAGTTTTCATTCTTGTTGCACTCGAAAAAGTGGCATGTAGAGGTCGTGGAGGCCAGAGGTTGCTATCGAGGAAGATGTAGGCCATGATTGTTAGGGGACGTCGAGCTAGCAATGGAAGGTTCCGATGTGTAGAGGTCGTGACATTTGATGTGCTAGCGAAGATGACATGTGTTTTTGTAGAGAGATGAGAGAGAAGGGGGAGGGAAGGAACGACAAAGGGAGATGCATGCATGGGCATGAATGTCTGCAGGTACGGAGGCCGTGAATGTGGGTTTTGAGTTGGGTTTGGGCTTTGGCTCAATTGGGTGAGAAATATTCCAATAGTTTAGTTATTTAAATTAGTTAATTAAAAAGTTTAACTTTGAAAACCATAACTCACCCATATGAATTTCGATTGAGCAGATTTTTGTGTTAGACTCGTATTGACAAGCATAACATTTTCGTATAAATAGTTGATAGCTTTAATGAAGTATAAAATTTGGATAAAATGTTAGTAATTGAATTTAATTACAAATAACATAGTTAAATAGCTATACTTCATCGGTGTTATATATTTAGAAGAATAAAACATCGTTCTGCTATAATTATATTTAATATATTATTTTGTGATATCTATTTAGCAGAATAAATCCCTATTATGCTATTATATTAAATTTGGACATTTATTTTCATGCTAGTTAATTTTGAGGATGTGTTATTATTCATTTTGTTAATTGTTAATTGCTGATAATAATGTGTTTATCATTATTGTTTGTTTGGTTGTTTGAATTGTGCTCGGTCAGCTTATGAGCAATTAATTTCTATTTGCATGGGTTAGGTCGAAACAATCATAGGCTAACATCTTATGATTTATTTCACAATTTGACTCTAAATTTTTAGCGATAATTTTGGTTTATTAAATTATTGTAATTAGTTATAATAATTTAATATTTAAATTTTGAACTTTAGTTTAAATAAGTTGTTTTGAAAAGTGATTTATATTTGTGAAAGCATTTTCCCTAATTAGAATATTTTTGAAAGTAAATACTTTTGAAATAGATATTGATTGAAATTTTTACTTGAAAGGATATTTATAAAACTATCTTTTATTTGAATTTAAAACCCGGCGGTTTTGAAATCATTTTGAAAAGAGTTTTTGAAATGGTTTTGGAAAGAAATAATAATAGTATGATTTGAAGTATTTGAGAAATATTATTATTTCAATAAAAGTTTGGAATTTGTTCCAATAAATATTTACAAAATGTTTTACAAATATTTTTATTTATTGTGATGAATGACTAAAACCAAAGGGGATTGGGAGTTTTCCCATTTTGGTGCTCGCCAAGTATATTTATTTACTCTATTGTGTTAAGAGGTACCGGAATACCATTGGAGGCTCCCTTTTTTGTTTAGAGTTATACCATGCTCGGAAAGGGGGGCGCACCCTCCTTGTCATTGTTGGAAATAGTTTTGATATATTCCTTTTTGGAAAGGTTTTGAAAAAATATATTTTGAATAGAAAAACCTGGGTACTTAGTTCTAAATTATCTTTTGAAAAGAATTAATGATTAAGCCTAAGTGGGTTGATTTGGATACTACATTTGAATGTATTATGCTATGTAGTTTGGGAATTGCATATACGTTTGTGCATCGTAGGCTCCTTGAGTCCTATTTGTGGTAGGAGAGCTACGTTGGCTTGATCTTGTATCTAATTGGGTACCCAATTAGATATAGGTACGTAGGCAGTCACAAGTGGTAGTGATGCAGCCCCAATAACAATATAACATTTTTCTATTCAGTGTTTGCTATTTATCATGTGTTGATATATATATTTCCTGCTTATCATTTTATTCCGCATTGACATGTTTATTGAGTTTGCAAGAATGGCTGTTACTATCTCTCACATCAGAGTTGTGTAGTAGTAGATTTATAGTATTTTAGTTGGTATGTATTAAAGCACACCCTATAGAATAAATGATTACTATGATATGTTGTATTATTGAAATTGTATCATATACATTTAATAGTGTTGTTTATTCATTAGGTTATGATATGTCTTTTGGTAGTTTTCATTTATTTGTTTTAGAATGGATGGGTCTTCGGCGATTTTGACTAGTCCGAAAATCCAGGTCATTACATGATAATACTTAGGATTGGGCTCTACAATGATATGTATCTTAGGGTAGTACTTTGTACCATCTTTTGATATTATATGTTATCGTTTCGTTGTGAGGTTCAGATGTTTTGTTCTCTTCTTTCTTGCTCTTTTTATTTCTTTTTTTACCCTAACAATCCGTCTCACTAGCTTTTGGGTGTTCGGCATGTGAATATTGTGGATGTATTAGTGTCGACATTTGGGGGTCAAAAAGGCGGGTCGTTACAATTATACTTACTAGAGGTTTATTAGAATTACTTTGATTCACGTAGTTAAACTAAAATATGTGAATTTCTATATCACCTTTTTGTTAACTATCAGTTTGAATCTTAGGATTTGATTTAGAATGATTTCAAGTTGAATGGTGGTAGTAATTTATTAGAATTATTGGGAGTAAAGTGGTTCTAATGACCCACCATTTATGATACCCTGAACAAATGTTAAACAACCACATATTATTCTGAACATCGTGGATGATGGATCATCAAGGTAAATTTTAAAAAAACTATCCCACTAGATTATTGATATAATCTCACATCGAAATAATAATATACGTTATACATTTGGATCTAGCTTGTTTGACATTGGGTGAAGTAAGGTAAATTAAAAAAAATCCCTAAGTGGATCTTGATGGGCCTATGTAACTAACTAATTAGCATTTAGATCTAGTCTATATTTTAAAATAATGCTTTGTTATAATTTAAAATGCATGTATTTTGTATACATAGTGTACATTATAAATACTATATATATATATATATATGTATGTGTGTGTACGATATTTTGTACACATGTTATATTCTTTTTACTCTATATTGTCCTATTATATATATATAATATACTTACATATGTACATGAAAATTCCATATACATATTAAGGAGGTAATATACATATCTAAGCGTGTGTGTGTTTCAATGTGTCAAGATATGTGTATATGGTTTTATACACACATATTCTTAATACTACACATATATTGTGTGTGTGTGTGTGTAATATTTCCATGTTTAAATAATTTGTAGAAACTATATATGTAAATAAATGATTCTGAAATATAGTTTACACATATAAATACATTGAAAATTCAAACTTGTAATAAAATCTAATTATTTAGTTAAGTAAAATATCAATTTAAATTTAAAGTTTAAAATTAAAACATCTTAATTCAAGCTAGTTTGATTATGTTGAAGACATTTACTTATTTGAACTACGAGACCAATTTAACAATTTCAGAATCATATTGACATAAGATTTAGAATCTTAAATATAAAGATCTGGCATTTTGAGCAATTCAAACATTTTAATTTTAGAAAATATATTAATTATTTTCGACCAAAACATTTACAAATAACATATATACATATATTTATATTTTAAACTAATTAATTAAAAACATATTTATATATATTCAAACTGAAAACATATTTTATATCTAAATAACAAGTAAATGTAAAATAAAAGTATTTAGTATTTTATGAACTAATTTTATATAAAATTTACCTACATCATAGCTTTATAACAAAGTTGACTTTTCTTTATTTGTTCAAAGTTTAAGTACATATTAAATCATATAAATTATTTTAATTCTAAATTTATATGTGTGTGTGGGTGTGTGTGGCGATAATAGTACATATAAAGGTTGGGGATCATCTTGTAATTAGATCTACAAATTAAAAGTAACCTTGAAGATCTAACCACTCGTAACACCACAATCAGAATTTGATCTCTTAGAATTCTGAATCCACCACTGAAGCTTGCAAAGAATTGAGTTGTACCATCAATAGAGTGTTGTGTTTAAGCGGGATGAAGAGGAGTTCAGCTATATGGGGTAGGTAGCTAGGGTTTTCCAGAAAAACCATCTAAGAGGAATATGTTTGTATTGATATTTATGAGAGATCTATGGAGAAAATAAAATCTCTTGCCTCTTTTTAGTCAATCTCTTTACACCAGTTCAATCTAATTCTCAATCATCCTCCGCCATATTTGACTGGCCTTAATGTGGAGATAACATATGTAATTTTTTTGTCCCAATTAATTATATATGTATATCTAAAGCTTTGTTTAAATATATATCAATATCTTATATCGTTGTGTGCGCATATAACATTTATATATACAACCAAATAATTACCAAGGACACCCAAAAAATTTATAAGAGATAACCCAATCATTAAAAGCACCCCAAAACTCAAATACACTAATCATTAATGTTTCTTGAATATTAATTAATTTATAATACATTATGAACCAATTAAGTCACATGGTATTTTTGAGAATTCAAAGATGCAGTTGTTATAGGAACCCGGTCTAATTCGCAATTAGTGAAATTGATAAATTTCAAAAAATACCCTAGTTAGCGGCATATGAAATCTAATATCTATTACTAGATCCAATCTAGTTATTTAATAAAATTATAATTTATTTGAATGTTTTGCTTTATTCAATTAATCAAATTAATTAAATATATTTAATGTGAATATATGATAAAGAGAAGGGGTGCTAGCCAAGGATGAATTAAGAAAAAAGTAAAGAAAAAAAATTGATAGCAAAGGTGATACTTTATTAAAGCAGAGCACTCATTTTTATGTCTCAGGGCTGTGAATTTGGTCGAAGATTAATATTGAACAATTCAAATATTAACGTTCACACGTCACCTTACTTATTGGTGTGACAGTTTGACCAATCGCTTACAAACATTTTTGATAAAATCCATTTTCAATTTTTCTTAAGCGGTACCTTTTAGTAACAATAATTTACATATGTTCTCTTCATGAAAAATATATCACTTTAGGGTATATGGTATTTTGTATTGGTCAAATTCCGACATTATCCACATTCAACTCGATTTATCCAAAAAAAAGTTTGGTTTAATAATAACATTTATTACTAATTGTACTACTTTGACCAGAGATTCCGACTTTAAATTGACTACAATTGACCTGATACTAACCTCGTACAACTAAAGAGACCAAATCCCTACTGAATAGTGTTTCACTCCCAATGTTTCAACCCAGACTCAATTGCTATCAGCCATACCACTATGCCATGATTTAACTATAATCAAAGTGAAGTATTCACATTGAAGCTCCATAGTAATCATAAGTTGATGGAACTATGTAACATCATCACCTGGAGATTTACTATTTGATCTTATTGTTATTAACCAGTAGGAAACTCTCGTATGAATCATTACATAGTTACCCAACAACTACGAATATGAAACCCCTTGGTGCCCTCCCAAAGCTCTATAAGTAGTACACTACCCAAAATTTAGAGAGTGTTACGCACTCTAGTCTCAATAGATATATCAATATCCTTTCTCGAAACATCTCAACCAATAATATTTAAAATAAAATGTTACTTTAGTTTTTGATTAATTACTTACTATTGCAACTACAACTACAACCACATAACATTTTATTTAATGATATTCTTATTAATATACTTTAAATTAATTACTTAATTAATTATATCACAATATAACAAAGTATATAACAGAAATCAAACACCTTTATTATGAACAAAATTGAATATAGAGTTAGATATAAGTAACAAATTACATAATTTTCCCTAAGGCATATCACTAACTCTTTCAATCTCCCACTTGCATTCGCGGCCAATTATGATATCTTAATCTAATTCCTCTGATTAGTTCAAAACTGGTTAAGCTAGTCCCTAAGTGAACATATATGCTATATTGTATTTGAAAGAATTAATGGTATGACCTTGGGACAATTATGTATTTTGTTATATATATCCAACTCTACAATCAATCTTGTTTGTGACAACGTGTTTGTTTCTTATATACTTTGTTATATTGTGATATAATTAATGACGTAATTAATTTAAAATATATAATAAGAAAATCCTTAAATAAAATGTTGTATGATTGTAGTTGCAAATAGTTGAAATCATGAGTAATTAATCAAAAAATAAAATCACATTTTGTTTTAAATATTCCCAATCAAGATGTTTCAATAAAGGGATATTAGTTCATCCATTGAGACTAGTGTGCGTAACACTCTCCAAACATCAGGCAGTGTATTACTCATGGCTGTTGGGAGCACCAAGAGGTTACATACTTGTTGTTATTGGATAATTATGGAAAGACTTGACCAAGAGTTTCCTGTTGGTTGATAACAACTATGTCAAACATGAAATCTCAATTTATGATGTTACGCAGTTCCCTCGACTTGGGAATACTATAGAATTTCAATGTGAATACTCCATTTTGATTACAGTTAAATCATAACATAGCAATCCATCGAGCGACTATAGTTAGGTCTGAGTTAAAGCATTGGAAGTGAAACACTATTAAATAGAGAATTCACCTCCTTAGTTAAATGAGGTTAGAATCATGGTCAACTGTAGTTAACTCAAAGTCAAAATCTCTGGCTAGAGTAGAACGGTTAATAATAAATGTTATTATTGAACCAATATTTTTTTAGAAAGTTGTACTTATTAACAAAAGGAGAAAAAATTATTGGTGTTAGCAAATTTCTTCGCTAACCGAATATGCAAGGCAAGTCAAGGCTAGTTTGAATAAGGGCTTAAGTGGCCTTATGCAAGTTTAAATGTATATGCAAGTCCAAGTTCGAGTCTAAATCCTAAGACGAGTCTTATGCAAGTCCATTGTTCAAATCCATATCCAAAGATAAGTCATATGCATGTTCATTGTCTCAAATAGTCAATTAAGCAAGTACATGAGTAGTATGCTATGCAAAGTTGAATGTACAAGTCCTTATGTGAAAAAAGTTACAAGAGCACAATCGGCTCTAAAAAATTCCCAATTTGATTTAGGGATTACTACTTTAAAATCAAGGAATAGGTAAAAATGAATCACCCCTCTTTAGGTGTCGATGGGAGCCTATTTATAAGGATGTCGATCATGCTAGATGATCGACACATGACATGGCTTTGAATCCATGGGCTCCGATGGCACCATCTTGATGAATCCTTGCCATCCTATTATTGAGATTCGACATCACTTGATTATACAAGTTCGACAACATAATCTCCCTTGTAGAAACTTGACATCTTCTATATATTTAATGCTTCGATATCCCTTGCTACTTATAAAGCTCGAAACCCTTTGCAAATGTTGAAGGTCGATATCATTTATCAACAGATGCTCTACAACAGTTACTATGGTAGAGGCTCGATAGTAGTTGATGCATCATAGGCTTGTTATTCATAGAAAATCGATATCCTGCACTTGTAGTTAGATGCTTGACATTCTTTAGTGGTGCGACATCTTTCCTTTGCTACATACTATACAATGTTTTATGCTGTAAAGGCTCGACATCTCTTATTCTTCCAAGTTTGTTGTAGCTTGACATCTCTAAACATTTGCTAGTTTGACATCTTCATCCTTTTACAAGCACGATACCCTTCTTCATTGCTAATGTTCAACATCACCTTCTACTTGTTAAATGCTCGACAACACTTGCTATTGTAGAAGCTCATTACCCCTTAGAGACTCGGCACCCCTTCACTGCTTGTTAATCACTTGAACGTTCAAAGTCCTTAGAAACTCGACATCTCTTTATTATTATATGTTCAATTTCTTTAAAGACTCGATATCCCTTTACTTGATAGCTTTACCTTCTTTAAGCTCGACATCATTCATTATCTTCAAAATCGACATGTCCTCTTCAGATGCTTGACATACATATTTGCAGGAACATTTACGATTTACACCTCTGTGTAGAGAAAGCATATTATACTTTAGTGTAATTCTACTTTTCATATTACCGCCTATTGGTATCCCAATGTTTTCATGTTGTTCGTTCATTTGAATAGGAATCAACAGTCCTTGTTGTTTCTCTCTTCTTCTATACATACATGTCTTTCCTTCTCCAAAAGTATTACCTGCAAGCTTAAAATTCAAATTGCAATTATAATAGTATATCTATCCTCAATCTCATAATTTCCAAAAGCAGTAGATTTTGATTCCTTCTGTATTTAAGGTGCGATTTATATTTCAATCGATTTAAGGATAAAAGAGAAGGGATTTCAATTTTAAAACTAGAGTTTTAAAATTGAGTACTCACGAGCTGCTTTGGTTCAATTGGCAATTTGAATTCAAACTCGCTTGTGATTTGGAAATTTCAGTGTTTAAATCCAAATGTTGTTTGCAATTCGTACCCCTAATGAATAACAGAAATTCGATAATAAATGGAGTTCCGATAACTATCATAGACACGAAAACTTCTTGAAAATTCGACAATTAATTGGGGTTTTGGTAATTGTTAAAGACTCGATATATACTTAGAGAACCGAAGCCTGCTAGAGATTTGCTAACTAGTTATAGGCTCGCCAGCTAACTATAAACTCAACAATTAACTAGAGGCTTGTTAACTAGTTAAAGATTCGATAACTAGTTATGAGCTCGCCAATTAGTTATAAGTTCAGCAACTAGCTAGTGACCGATAACTAGCTATGAATCCAACAATTACTTAATGAGTCTTTAACTAGTTACAAATTCGACAACCAGATAGAGAATTGTTAGCTAGTTTCAAATTCGACAACCCTTTAGAGAGTTATTAACTAGTTACAAATTCGACAACTACTTATAGTATAGTTAGCTAGTTACAAATTCAATATCTTTTATAAGTTCGACATCTAGTCATGAAAAATATTCTTTAACTGGTTACGAACTCACTAGCTATTTACAAGTTTGACATCCTGTTATAAACCCATAACTAGATACAAGTTCTATATGTTATTATGGACTCGATAAATAATTATGAATTCAGCATTTTGTTATGAACTTGATAACTAGTTAAGGCACTCTAGTTACAAACTTGTTAAACATTTAGGAGTTCAACATCTCGTTATAACTCGATAACTGGTTAAAGGATCTTTTATTATTTACGAACTTGCTAACTATTTATGAGTTCGATATCTTGTTACCTATTTATTTAGATCTACTTAAAGAATTAATTTTCTTTGACATTTTCTTAAGTACTTTAGACTTTTATAAAACATATGATACTTCCTTAATTTCTGCATGATATTGCTTGATAGGAAAATGGCTGGCAATAAGGGCTCTAAATCTCCTCCTGCTTCAAAGAAAAGGGACTATAGACTCATTCAATCTTCTATAACTACTTCAGATGAGATAAATACTATTCTTCAATAGTTTGGCATTATCAATGTGGAAGCTAGGGGGACTGGCCCATCCGGAAGAATAGACAATCCTTCGGATGGATTCTTTGCTTTCACTCCAATCCATATTTGGCATTTGGGCTACTTTCCCTTTCTAAAATTTCTTGTATAATTTTTGGACAACTTGGGAATTGCTCCAATACAATTACTACCTGACTCTTATACATATCTAAGCTACCTTGAGATACTGGCTAGGGAAGCTAAAGTCCCCACACTCGATGCTGAAACCCTTCGTTCATTAGTAAATCTTGTTAAAGTGGGTAAACAACCAACGGGTACCATATATCGCCTTCTTCCTCATCCAATGAGCTTAATCATTAATTTGATCAACAGAGCCAAGGGTTTGGAAAACTAGTTCTTCTATATTAAGAGCCATATCCCCAGAATCGAGGGGTCCTTCTCTACCCCTAGTAAGTCTTGTTGCTTTCTCTCTATTACTTATACTATATTTTGTTTTTCTCTTCTAATGGCTATTATTTTTCGGAACTTGCTTCTAAGAGAACGAATTCTTCTGTCGTTCATACAATTAGTTCCTTGAGCCTGACTTCTTAGACTATTAGGGATAGGCTTAAACTCTTGATCGGAGTTAACCTTTGAAAGTATTCCTTGATTTTGGACAATCATGAAATGCTCGGGGAGCCTCCAATGATCAAGAAGGATGCTCATGGGAAACATGCTTTGGTTGTTGGCAACCAAAATGCCTTTTCTCCATATTCTCCTATTCAATATGATTCTTCCAATAATTTCTTACTACGATTTGGTAGAATTTTCTATACTGTCATCTTATGGTTCCTACTTTAACTTAGGTTCAACTTTTATCGTCCCGACTGCTAAGTCCAAGAAACCTAAAGCTCCTACCTCCTCCTTAGCTGTGTCTACCAAAGCTGCTCCCGTTGTTGACTCTATCGCTGTCACCCTTAAGGCTATTGAGAGTCCCAAAAATAAAAAGGATTCTAACAACTTATCTAGCGTTTCAATTCCTCATCTGGTTAAAAAGGCCAAACTTGGAGAAGATCGGTCGCTTGCTATTATTGGTGAGGAATCGATTGCAGCTACAGCCGCAATCAACCAAGACTCCTGTTTTATTGATTTATGCCTACCAGGCCAGAATCCTCAAGACCAAACAAAAGTCATTAACACACTAAGCCCTATTATAGGCATCATGAATCCCTCAACTGCAATTATTCTTCAACGTTTGTACCAGGGTTTGGGCTTAACTCCTCCTCCTCTTGAATCTCTGCCTTATGAAGCTTCGACTCAATCCATTTCATTAGAATCAATGATTTTATTTGCTTAGTCATTCAGTCCCAATCTATGGCTTCTCTAATGCCACTGCAGCCTTCTGCATTTTCTAGGGACCATCTCCACATTCTCTTTCCGCAGATTCTTGTGGTATGTATTTCTGTGTGTTTGGATAACACAAATTTTAGCTCTATACATCTTTACTCATTATATATTTTTATATATTCTAGGTGGTCAAGCACATGTTCTTCCTTCAACAAACCTCCCACGAATCTGTTAACCAAGTCCTAAATTTCAAAGAGCGAATTTCATCATTGACGGATAGAGTCAGGTTCCTTGATGGCCAAATCTTTGAAGTTGCAGCAAAGAGAGACGAGGTTATTACTAAAAGAATAAACTTGCCTCTGATTTATATGAAGAGAGAAATGTTAGGTTAGCGGTTGAAGAGAGGGTGAAATCACTAGAAAGGAGCTTGAGCAAGTCAAAACCAAGAATAATCAAATGGCTACACAAGTTATAACCTTGAAGGATGGTCTAGAAAGCTAGGAGGCTGCTCTTGTTTATACAAATAACGTCATTAAGGATGCCAAAAAGAAGGTTTCTATCTTTATAGACCAAGCCCTTCCTCAAATAAAGGAACAGTGCTATAAGGTGGCCCTCTTTATCGCGTAAGACCACTATCCATAGTTAGACTTCCCTTCGCTGTCAATATTAAAAGACATGTTTAAGAGAAAGTTTGACCTTAAACTGGGGAGAGTTCCTAGGTCATTGCAAGACGAATTCCCAAAAGAGGAAGCCATCAATTCTTAGGAATTTCTACCTTTTGATGATTCTCTGCTTGATGAAGACTAGGATAAGGATGATAGTGGGAATAGTGATAAAGATGGCAATGATGACGATGAAGATGATGACAATGATGATAATGATTTTGGGAAGGATAGGGGTGATGGTAATAAAAACTCCGAGGGACCATGAAGTGGTGGAAATGGGTCAGGTGGTCAGGACTTGGGCCTATCTGCTTACGATACAGATGTTTCCAATCTTCTCGAGCCTCACAATACTTCTTAGAAAGACACCTTAGCAACTGACGCCCAGGCTGCTAGCAAAGAATTGGGCAAGGAGAAAATTCGGGTTTCTGCCTCACAAGCTACCGCGGTACATATATAAAGCTTACTATCTTTAAATGATTAGATTTATCTACTAGCCTTAGCTAATAAATTTAATATTTTAGCTAAGTAAAAGAAACAAATATGACTTTAAAATTTTACATGAAAAGAGCGAGAAGGAGGTGCTGCGATTAAATAGAGAAATCTAGAAATTGGTTAAAGACCACAATAGCCTATCTGAAAAGAATAGGAGCCTTCCCATTTATGCCAAACGATTAAAAGATTCAAAGAGAAGCGAGTAGTCTTGCTCTTAAAAAAATCTCACGTTCATCAAGAAAGAGTTTTAAAGGAGAACGTGGAGTTGACCATACTTTTTTGGATGATTATTAAGGATAAGGGCACTTTAGTGGAATTCCTTTATAAATCTATACTAGGAATCTTTTTACTGACTTTTCCTTCCTAGGGAAGGAGAATGGGAATTTACTTAGGCGTCTTCATATAAGTATTTGAATGATCATGGGAATGATCCTCATCATGGGGAATGCTAGAATCTTCCCAGGATCGTGACAATTCCACTTTCTTCCCGTGATCTTCCTTTAGAGAAGGTCAAGTTCAATAAAGAGAAAATTATCTTCGAATTTTACAAGTGGTCCATATTGTATGAACTTGAGTGATTTTATTGTTTTATCATGTAATCCAGTCATGTAATCCATGTAATCTTTATGAATTTCAACGTACTTATTCCTTTGCGGCTTAGTTTGCTTTTCTTTAAATGCACAGGTTAAGGGACCATTGAGCACTTCTGTTTAAAAGGAACTTTTAAGTAAATTTGTCAAGTTAAAAAGGGATTTTAAGGAGAAAACAATAATTCTCAAAACCTCTCAATTAGCAAAATACTACTTTCTTAGGGATTTCAAGAACTATGCACGTAACTCCCCCACCTATATTTTGACTTCTTAGTTGACGAGAAAGATAGTTTACTCTAAGAGATCTGGTCTAACAATGCTAAACTATTATATAGAGAACTGCCTTCCTGTTATAGGATGGAATTATCGCCAGTTTCCCCCAGTTCATACTTCTTACGGATTTAATGTTCCTTTTGACTCTTTTTTCCCTATGTCTACGGGTTGACTTAAAAAAGCTCAGACTTCCATTTTCATAATTAAGGATTAAATGTATAGGACTCGAGTAGTTGATGTAATTTTGAATTTGTTCATGTTTGTAATACTTTGTTATTGTTAATAAAAGAATATATTTTTCCCACGTGTTTATTTTTTCTTTTATTCACTCTTATTAGGAGAGTCAACTAACGCTTGCATCCAGCGATCCTGACCTCTCTTCTCGACTGGATAAACTTAAGGCCAGATTGATGTTAGACATTGGGAAGCGCTCTTCTCAAGATGCCTTAGTTATACCATATCCAAACAACCCAGAAGCGTGCAAGTGGTATAACAAATACTATAAGTTAAGGTCAACATTAATATGTACGAATGAAACAATCTTGAGTTTATAGGAGAAAATCAAAGAGAAAGACAAGGAGATCAAAGAGCTAAATGAGAGTGTAGACATAGTTGGTCGACCAAGACCCCCAGACCAAAGGATTAAGGTAGATGTAGAAATTGCCCGATTGCATAAGAATATTGAGGACCTTGAAGTTGATCTATTAAAGAGTCAAGTACGAGCCAATCTTTAGAGCTTATTGCTAGTGGAGGCAGATCCAGCCTTCCCACTCCTACTCCCACAAGGAAAACTAGATCCTATTTCTCAGCCAGTAAAAAAAAATTCTTCCTTGGAAAACCCACATCCAGCCTTGGTTGATAGAAAATTGCAAGATGGTGTCGAGAGTATAAATACGAATGCACCCAGTTGCTGAAAGGAAAATGGGATGAATAAGTTTTGAAATATCTTAATAACTATCAAAGTCAGGTCGAGGAATTGGGACGCGGAAAATATGCTCTTGAGCAGAATGTTAAAAATTTAAAGAGGGCGAATAAAACACTCGAACGTGCATTAAAGATTCATACTGGTTCTGTCAATGACACAAATATTATCCGAAAGAAGAAGAGGAAACTTAAAGAGCTTCTAGATGTGGAGATTCGTCATATCACCGTACCCTTCTCCATCGTTGAAGTTTTGAAGTGGCAAGTACAGGACCTTGGGTCCCAATTGAAGATAATCGAGGTGATATCGCTTGAGAACTCCTGGTTGGATTCCCTTGTAGATTAATTGCTCGAAATAATAATTGCTTTTGGCTTAAAAATCGACTATTCCTTCTTAGGTACAGAAATGAAGTAGAGGTTGAGCATAGCAGCAGAGGTAGGATACATACGTTATTAACACTTTTTTATATGGGTGTATTGACCATCTCAAGAATATTGGAGGCCCTCCTTAATTTTTTGCTTAGTGATGCCCCTACTTCAAGAGAAAGTCATCCCTGTCTTCTTGAGGTTGAGGGGAAAGGGAAATAAAAAGTATACTGCATTATCCGCTCCCTTAACCTCCTCCTCAGGAAGACTAGGATGACTTTTCTTGATATCTGTAACTTTGGTATGTAAATTAGTAAATAACTTTTGTGCCTGGATAGTTGATATTTTGAATAGACCTTGTATTTTCTTCCCTATTCTTGTCTTGTGTCTGAACTTGTTAAGCTGTTTTGAGATTTGTAATTCACTTTATGGGCTTTAGTTTGATTCAATATGATCCGTGGCCTTTGATTAAAAATAAATTTGTTTTCTCTTTACTTCTTTGAAGAATGCTTTTAGGTAGGGCTTAATCTGAGAGATATTTTTCAGGCCTTACAATATTTGTTGCCTCATAGAGGCAAGTCTAAATTCATGCCTTGAGATTGTGAATTTTGCGATAAGTGCAAGGATTCCACAACCTTTATTTCAAGGGCAATGTTCATAATCTAGAAACTCGTTTAATAAGAAGTCCAATAAGAAAACCAGATATTCATTTGGTAAGAAGACCGGAAATCCTACTAATAAGGGGACCAAAAAGCCATCTGGTTAGAAAATCAGAAATTCATCTATAAGAAGACCAGAAATCCATCCGGTAACTTTCATTTTATAGGTAAAATCATTATTCCAACTCAATGGAAGGCCTAAAATCTGACCAATAACGAAGATTCCCATTATTTGATAGAAAGCTTGGATTACAATCCAGAAATAAAAGTGAGAGCTAATTTAGCTCTACATTTCAGAGAATAATACCCTAGGCTTTGATAATAATTTATGCTTTTGACAAGAAAAATTTAGAATTTCCTTTGCGACTATTATCTTCAAAAATATTCCACTGTAATAGTGGTTCGACCTTTCCTTTGAAGGTTGCACAAGGTTGCTTGTGTTCAATTGCTCCTCCTTTGGAAGATTTCTTTGGTCCATCCCTAAAATGGAATTAGACTCACTAGATTGATCTCTTTTTCCCCTTCTTACCTTTTTGGTAAGGATTTAGGCTGGTTGGTGCATTTGGTTAGCCATCTTTGGCAGAACCAAAGTCTTGCCAGTCCTCCCTCTAGGAGGCGCTCCGGTCAGGCCATATAGACGAAACCGAAGGTTGGTCGGTGCTTTAGCCAGGCCATCTTAGGTGGGATCAAAGGCTTGCTCCATCCTCCCTTTAGGAGGTGCTCCAGCCAGGCCACGTAGGCGGGACCGAAGGCTTGCGGTGCTCTGGCCAGGCCTTATAGGTGAGACCGGAGGCTTACTCCATCCTCCCTCTAGCTGGTGCTCCGGCCAAGCCACGTAGGTAGGACCGAAGGCTTGCGGTGCTCTGGCTAGGCCTTATAGGCAAGACCGGAGCTTATTCCGACCTCCCTCTAGGATGTGTTTTGACCAGGCCCTTACGGCGGGATCAAAGGCTTTTCCTTTATTTCATAAATCCTTTTCACGAAGCATTTCTCTTTTTATTAAGCACTTGATCTTTGTTGATACATTGATCTTTTGCTCAAATCTCGGAGTTCTCCTTTTTCCAAAAAATTCTCTACCGTCCCTTTTAGTGCTCGACACTGATTGGTTTCATGTCCATTTGTTCGGTGATATTGGCAATAAGCACCCTCGAGATTTCTTTCATTTCCTTATCACTTCTTCTTTGAAAGCCAATAGTACAACCTCTCCTTAGGTAGGAGATAGTTGTTTTCATAAGAGGTGTAAGGAAAGGGGCTCTAGTAGATCGGGAATTCCTAGAGGATCGTGTCTTTGGTCCCCATTTGGTTTTTTTGTAACATTGGATAGGCTCATTAGCTCTAAAGACAAGTTTTCTCTTTAAAAATTCTTGAGTTCTGATTGGTGTGGGAGAGCAATCGATTACTCCCTTCCACTTTTGGGCAAACTCATTGAATTCCTTTGTTATTTCATTTTTGAAGATGGTTCCTCTAGCCTGGAGCTGTATAGTTTTTCTCATTTTCGAGAACAAGTCACTCCTTTTCTTGTTCTCTTTTCCCAGAGTAAGATAATAGGCAAAGATCGGAGTAGATCCCATGTGGAATGGATTTATGCTCCAGTTATCTGGATAATAAGGAATTACTCGCCTCTTTTATGCTAGAGTTTTTAGTGCCAAGTTTCTCAACTTCAATACTTGCTTCTCATGGAATTGAAGGTTATGAGTGACTTGATAAGCTGGCTTGGCAAAATGAGGCACATCGGATCCTTTTCGGAGATAGTTATTATGCAGTTTAATAGGTTATGCAGGATGCAGAAAGTCCTCAATAGGAATATGTTGGATATGGAAAGTCCTTTATAGGGATATGCCGGATATGGATAGTCCTTTATAAGGATATGCCAGATATGGAAAGTCCTGTATAAAAATCTACCGGATATGGAAAGTCCCCTATAGGAATATGTAGGGGGTCGGAGGTTTGAGCCCTTCTTCTAGCGCTAAAATGTTAGCAAATTTCTTTGCTAATTGGATATGCAAGGAAAGTCAAGGCTAGTTTAAATAAGGGCTTAAGTGGCCTTATGCAAGTTTAAGCATATATGTAGGTCCAAGTTCGAGCCCAATTCCAAAGATAAGCCATATGCATGTCCATTTTTCAAATCCATGTTCAAAGATAAGTCATATGCATGTCCATTGTTCAAATCCATGTTCAAAGATAAGTCATATGCATGTTCATTATCTCAAATAATCAATTAAGCAAGTACATAAGTAGTATGCTATGCAAAGTTGAATGCACAAGTCCTTATGTGCAGAAAGTTACAAGAGTACAATCAGCTCTAAAAAATCCGTATTTTGGTTTAGGGCCTATAACTTTAAAATTTAAGAAATAGGGAAATAATGAATCGCCCCTCTTTAGGTGTCGATGAGAACCTATTTATAAAGATGTCAATCATGCGTGATAATTGACACGTGGCATGGCTTTGAATCTAAGGGCTTCGATGGCACCATCTTAATGAAACCTCGACATCCTATTGTTGAGATTTTGACATCACTTGTTTATACAAGTTCGACAATATAATCTCTCTTACAGAAACTAGACATCTTTTACATCTTTAAAGCTTCGGTACCCTTACTGCTTGTAAAAGCTCAAAACCCTTTGCTAATGTTGTAGCTCGATATCATTTATCAATAGATGCTCTACAATAGTTACTGTGGTAGAGGCTTGATAATAGTTGATGCATCATGGGCTTGTTATTCATAGAAACTTGATATCCTCCACTTGCGGTTAAATGCTCGACGTCCTTTAGTGGTGCAATATCTTTACTTTGCTACATAATCTATGGTGTTTTGTGTTATCAAGGGTTGACATCTCTTGTTCTTTCAAGTTTGTTGTAGCTTGACATCTTTAAACATTTGCTAGTTCGACATCTTCATCCTCTTACAAGCTCAATACCCTTCTTTATTGCTAATGTTCAACATCGCCTTCTATTGGTTAAATGCTCGACAACACTTGCTATTGTAGAAGCTCATTACCCCTTAGAGACTTGGCACCCCTTCACTGCTTGTTAATCACTTGAATGTTTGACATCCTTAGAAATCGCCACCTTTTTGTTATTATATGTTCGATTCCTTTAGAGACTCGACATCCCTTTTCTTGATAGCTTTACCTTCTTTAAGCTCGACATTACTCATTATCTTCAAAATCAACATAGATGCTCGAAATACATATTTGTAGTAACAGATACAACAGATAGTAACACCCAAAACAAGAAAGAAAATAAACTTCTCCACTATAAATAAAACTACTTCTCATATAGGTGTTAGCCTACCCACAACCTAACCCAACTAGCCATATGCAGTTAGTAAACTATTTTACTTCTAATTCACACCCAACTTCATTAAATCCCTATATCTGGTTTTCTGTAGTCATGGAAATTAAGTGGAAAATCCTCCTTCGCATATCTATTGATGTTGTTCCTCCACTTCCTACCGCTTTTAAAACTTCATGGTCACCTCAGATCTACTCGATCTACTCCCAGATTGCTACTCAACTCCACTTTAATCGCATTGATGATTGAAACATGATAGGGAGAGCCCTCCTTTAGATCTCTCAGTTTCGACAATAAGATGTTTGTGTCTATCAGAATTAGTTTGATATGACATACTCTAGTAAGCTCTTCGGCTGGAAGACTCTTAGGTTATGCTCTTGCAATAGATGCTATACTGTTATGGTAATGTAAATATCTCTTACATGTTTGTATATTTTGTTGTTGATTTGAGTTAGCATAATTCTCGATCGTCGATTGTAAATTACGGTTGTTTATTCTTATAACTTACAGACTAAGTTTAGAATTTGAACCGACCCATATCTCTAGTACACATAATTAAAAAAATGCTTGCTTGATTCTTTATGTGCATCACACAGGCTATATGTTACATCTTCTAAATTTACCCATTGTTGTAGATGATCTTTTATAGGTAATCTGTTCAGTAAAGAAAAATATGTTGTTATGGACATTTTTGGGGAGCAACTATGACTCTACACCTTGTCACACTAGTGAAGTTGTGCAGCCCTTATTCAAATTCCATCCCTTGCAAATTTGATTGACAACTTGCCTTTGTTTGGTTTCCATTCCCATGCATCATTGTTATTTTTGCTGTGTATACTGATATGTTGAATTGAGTTGAAAATATGTCTTGGTAAATTAACATTTGTGAAGTGTCATACATTCAGGTTAATGATGTTATTCACTATGTAACTTTGGGTGTTAAACAATGCCATGTATGACTATCCAAGTGTGTTTGCCAAAGATTTTCCCTTAATCCAACGGTCGAACCATAATTTGGTTTTTACTCCCATTTACGATATTCTTGTGTATTAGCTTAGAGCATTGTTCTCTATTTCTTAGCATTAATTTCTAAGTCAACGATGCATTATTGTCCAGTTTGGCTGTCCAAATTTTTTTGTCCATGTAGTACCTATTAATAATCCATTTTTCTCATAGTGAGTTTTGTTTGATGTAATTTCAGACCAGTTTTATAGCTTATAATTGATAAAGTTCCTCCAGATTTCTCAAACCTAGACCACCTTTGGTTTTTAGTTTATAAACCGTCGTCCAATTTATTTTGTGGTGTTTTCCATTCCATAGAAAGTTGAAGCATTGCTGCTCAATTTTGTGTAAAATGATTTTTGGAATTTGACAAATTTGCACCAGAACCAGTTGATATGGTGGATCATAGTCTTAATGACCTCCAATCTACCACTAGTATTTAGAAACTTGCTACTCCATGAATCAAGTCTACCATTAATTTCATCTAGTAATGCTTCAAAATCAATTGTCTTTAACTTATTGGATGAAAGGGGAATTCCTAGATATTTAATGGGTAAGCTTCCACTTTATACTCCAAGTAGTATTGTGATTTGTTCCTTAACTGCTACGCTTTTCCCAAAAAATATTCGTATTTTGGAGGTTATAACAGTTTGGCCTGCAAAATTTTCCATATCGCTTAGCACTTTTTTAAAAGAAATTGTGCTTTATATTATTGCTTTTGAAACATAAGCAAATCAACAGCATAGATCAAGTGTGTTAGCACTGGGTCTATGGTGTATGATGGGCTTAAAATACCTTGCAGATGCTCACCTTTCCGCCTTAAGGAGAGATATTCTATCGCAATAGCGAATAAGTATGGAGAAAGAGGGCCACCTTATTTGATTCCTCGATTACTCAAAAGAAAGCCCAGTGGAGTGCCATTGATGATGATAAAGAAAGTGGGTGTAGAGATACACCATTGAATGAGGGATGTGAATTGTGGAGGAAAGCCCATTCTTGACATGACTTGTATAATCAATTTTCTGTTTAATTTGCCATACGCATTTTGAAGGTCGACTTTCACACACATACTTCTATTGGTTTTCCTATTAAAACTCCTTGCCATTTCGTATTCTAACAGCGAACTCTTTGAGATGTTTATACCTAGAATAAAAGCATTTTGGTTAAAATATATAAGATCATTCATTAGGTTTTTCATCCTGTTGCAAATTAAATTTGTTAAAATTTTGCACGACACGTTGCAATAGGATATAGGCTTATAATCACTTATATTATGTTTTGTGACTTTGTAACTTGAGTAATGAAAGTATGGTTTAATTCTTTTATAAACTTCCCTTTTCAAATATATAGTTCATGGCAGCAAGCAATTCCTCTTTAATTTTCTCCCAATGATACTTGTCGAATTTTGCATTAAAACCATCAAGTCCCGGACTACTATTATCATATATATATGAAATGTTGAGCTCCTTGGTTCCTCCATGTTAATTGGCATTAGAAGTTTCCTTTGAGCATTTGTAGGTTTTTTACATATTATGTTTTGATCTACAATGTGGTTCCCAGCTATATCAGAATTGTACAATTCTATATAATATGCAATTGCTCATCTTTAAGTTTTTGGAAGTTTGTAATTGGTTGCCCAATTAATCCTATAAGATTATACATGTTGAGTTTATTTTTTATGGTAGTCATTTTGGAGTGGAAAGTTTTTGTAGGCTGATCTTCTTGTGTAAGCCAATTTATTTTTGACTTTTGTCGAATCTCCATAGCTTCTACGCTCAGCATTGGTTGTAGCACTTGAAAATTTTCCTTTTATGCTTGTATTAACTCTTCATTGTAGGGATTATCTATCATTTGAAGGTAAATTGAATTGTTTAACTCTTTATATCGTCACACTGTTTTTTTGTTACCCTGAATGCTGCTAGTCTATTCCTTTAGGCAGTTTTTGATTTGTCTAATCTTTTGAATAAGGCTGTAAATTAGGCTTTCGTTATGCTAGCAGTGAAACACTTTTCAATGCTATCTTTGTATCCACTTTAAAATGGCCACACATTACAATATTTGAATGGTTTATTGGTGCCTTGTCTGTATGTTTATTAAAATCGATCTGGAGTGGAGAGTGATCACTCGATGAATGATTTAGCATCGAAACATTTAGCATAGGGACTTTTGTATATAATTCAAGATTTCCTAATACTATGTATACTATAAAGAAAAAAATTCGTACCTCCTCTCCAGGTAAAGAAGTTACCAGTAGATCTCACCTTCATTAAACCTATAGCGTGAACAAATGATTAGAAGTCATTATCTGCATTTAGTGAATTATTTATTGTCACTCTCTCTGTAAAGACCCCAAATTTTATATATATTTAAATTAATAATTAATTTAAATTTTGAATAAAAATTGTAAAATAAATTGATAAAGTGATGCGAGTTTCCCCGGATTCAAATATATTCTGTATAAATCATTTAAATTTAAAATATTGTACATACATGTATATATCTGAATATATATATATATATATGTATTTGGGTATATATGAGTCAATTTGAAATTATAAATATATGTATATATATTTGACTTGAATTTAAATTGTAAATAAATGGTTTAAAAATAAAAATGAAATATATAAGATATAAAGTATAGAATAAATACATTGGATAAAAATCTAATAACAAACTAAATCTAGAAATTCACTTATATTACCAAATCAATATAAAAATAATTAGAATTTGAGTTAGAAATAAATAATGAAGATAGAAATAAAATAAAAATACATTCAAGTAGATTCAAGTGTGAATAAAATATACATAGCTATGTATATACACTTGCAAAAGAAAGCATATATTCAAGTGTAAGCAAATATATATATTTATCTATGTACACTTAAACAACACAATGATAACTAATGCCATATCATTATCATCTCAACATTATCATCTCAGCCGAGACAAGCAAATAAAAAGAAAGAAACAAAGTATATAAAATGAAGAGCTTATAAAAGAAGTCAACAATATCTTCATATATATTTTGTACAGCTGAAATAAAGGAGGAAAAAGTATAATTTGTTCAAGTCTAATTAATGCAAGCATTCTAAGAATTCACATCAGCCAACAATGGGGAAGATATCTCTGTTACAATTTTGTACCAAAATATAAATAATTGTTGTATAGAACATCATCTTAGCTCAAACAAATAAACATATATACCCTATAAAAACTTCACTTCTATATCAATTTATCTCATTTCGTCCACCAGAGACTAAGAAAATCTGAAGCAAGTATTTTCTTCAAAACTCAAACAAAAATTTCAGTTTAAACAACAATCAAGATCAATACAACCAGAGAATATTGCTTTCAGTTCTCAGCCAGTTTCAAAGAAAAGTCTCTGTTCTTTTTAAAAACAGGTGAGCAAACTACCTTTCAAATATTGAGACCTGTTTATATTTTTGATGTTGTGATGAATACTTCAAGTTGTTGTGAAAAATGCTTTGAACTGTATTGTTCTGTGTGTATGCATGTCTGTGTGTATGTATATCTATACATATGTACTGCTCTGTTAAATCTCTGGCTCAAAGCCACTGGAAAAAAGAAAAAAAAATGAAATTTTTCCTACTAGGATCAATTGTAGACTATGATTACTAAAAAGAAAATGAAGATGACAATGGAATTTCTTTTTTAGGAATAATTGGAAAATGGAAATACTCAGCAACCATTTCAAAAACCCATTCAAATATCAAATTCTTCCTCTTTAATTGATTTCAGGTTTCATAATTTAGATCAAACTTGTTTGTATAATCAAGCTTAAAGTTTAAGAATTATTTTCAAGTAAAATTATCAAGTGGATTTCCAGGAAATAAAAGAAGTCAGTAAAATTTGTTAATTCATGAAAAATCAATGCTTTTAATTTTATAAATGGATTTTGAAATCTGATAGGGGTTACGAATTGATGAATTTTGATAGTTAAATCTTGATTTATAAATGAATAAATTTCGAGCAATTGTATGATGATCAGAAAACCTATTTCTATCAATTTCCGATGACCCACGGCGAAGTGAATATCGTGATCATCAGTGAAGATAGCTGGAGCATTAAGGGTCAATGGAAAAATACAAATCGAATTTATAAATGATCATAGCATTGGGATGATGTGGATTTAGGGTTTAACGACCTTATTTAGTCAAGATTGGTTTTGGGGAAAATTCGTCGTCGACACAGTGTTTCAGACGATCGGTCCTAGGGGATTCGAAGCATTAGACATCAGAGAAGCTTCGAGCACGGTGGTATGATCGCAAACGACCGGAGGTGGTAGTTTGAGGCAGTTTTCGATCGAAGTTTGGGTTCTGTTGACGTTCGAGTGCTCGTTTTCGATTCGAGATGGGACTGTCGGATCTGGGCGGTCGGAGGGCTTATCGAGGTCATCGGTGATGTGTTGAGGCCAGCGTTGATGGTCGGAGCATCGCGGTCCATCGGTGTACGTGCACCGTGCACGTTTGTGTATCTGGGTTGTTGAAGTTTGGGGAAGAAGGGGGAAACTCGAAAATGAGCTCGGGGAAATGAAGTGATGGCTCGGGATTGGTTGCGTGTAGCTCGCAAGTGGGCTATCCTGTTAACAGTTTTGAATTTAGAACTAAACTATGTTTTTCTAAAGGAAATTTATAAAACGTGAAAGCTCGGGGAAACCCATATTTGGCTCGGGGAAGATATGATCTGGTCTCGGGTTTTTGAAATGATAACAGAGTTTTGAAGATATAGAAATAACCAGTTTTAAAAGCAATAATTAATTCAGGATAATGTGATAAGTTAATCATGCTAATTTGAGATAATTAATTTAAGTTAAAAGTTAATTAACTATTGAAAATAAATAAAGATAATTACTTAGTTAAAAGTAATTAATTAATGGTTAAAGTTGATTAAGTGATTAAGAATAATCACTTATTTTAATTAATTAAGGATAATTAATTAAATGGTAATAAATTAAGGGTTAATTTATTAAATAAAGATAATTAATTAAATGGTGAATTAAATAATTAAAGGTTAATTATTTAATAATTAAAGGTTGATGAATTATAATTAAAGTAAATAAATTTATTATTAATGATTTAATTAATAAATGATTAAAGAATAAATAAATCAAAATAATTTGTAATTAACCAGGATTAATAATTCATAAGAAATTAATCTGATTTGAATTAACCAGACAATTAAATTGACCCTACTTATGAATGTTTGGATTCTATGGAATGTTGAATTGTTTGATATCCTTGATATGTGATGCTTTGTGATATGAATTATTCTGATTTAAGCTATGAACTGTGATGTAATTTATTCATCTGTGATGTAACTTATTTATATGTGATGAATTTATATTGTTTATCTGTGAATCTGTAAATGAAGATAAGTGTTATAGATTATACCGCTTATCGATATTACTATGCTTAAATCTGTAATGATTGATGATGTTGCACTATTGTGTGAAACCCCTGGACCCCACTCTTACACACACAAATATGGATTTCACGAGGAAATCGGTTAAGTCACAGATGATGTAAATTTAGTGTTTTTGAAATTGAAATTTTAATTTCAACTGATTTTGAAATTGGAAATTTGGGTTTAAAGTGAAAAACTTTTGAAATGGAATTTCAAGGATAAAAGTTATTTTGAATAACTTAATCGAGTTTTGAAATTTAAATAATTTGATTTAAATTTGAATTCAAGTTTGAAATTGAATTCTATGATTTGAAACAAGGGATTAAAGATGTTGTACAAGTTATATATTGGTTAAACCATTTTAAAGGTATTGATTTGGGAATTTGAATTTAATTCAAGGGTTTTAACTCGTGTAAATATAACTGGATTTTTCTGAAACGAAACTATTTGTTTTCAAATAGTAAAAGCTTTCATATAAGTAATGAACTTCCAATTTGTGTTGAAAGGTTTCGAGTTTGAAATAGAATTGAAATGTTTTGAAAACTATGAAATGAGTCTTTAATTCAAAGACCGGATGAGTTAATCCAACTTGAAATAGAATTGTTTTGAAAGGCTATGAATGAATCTTTGGAAACTAGTTTTGAAAGCTATAAGTTAAATCTTGACTTAAAGATTTAACGAGTTAATTCAATTGAAATGGAAATTGTTTTGAAATCCATGAATGGATCTTTGTGAATGGGGTAAACTTTGTGAATTGAATCTTTTTGTTTAAAAGGTTAAAAGTGTGGAAATTGTTTAAACCATTGAAGGTTTTTGAAATGAATCTTTTTGTTTAAAAGATTGGAAATGGTAAATTGTTTTAACCATTCGAATGAAAAGTTTTGAGCTTTAAGCTGTGATTTAACTTAGACCCCAGTATCCATATGATTTTTTATTTGCGCTCATTATTCGGTTTAGCCGGGAAAGGACCTTTGTGTCATAAAACCCATTCCGAATAATGATGCGACGTATATGGATAGCATTTGAAGACCGGTGGTGAAGACCGGATATTTTCGAAAACGAAAGGATTACCTGTCGATTTTCTCTGCATCATGGCTCTGGTATAGAGATTCCCTAAGTGATGGGAAGTCCGGATGTGATTAGAAATTATCCGAATTTGCAAGGGCTTCTTTGGAAGTGCCTTCGGTTCTGCTCGAACCCGGAACATACTTGTATGGATGTGTGTCTGACATTACACTTTGAGATGTAAAGATGGTTTCTATCAAATACATTTCTGTTGGTGGCGGAGAATTTATTCTCTTAGCTTAACACCCTTTCTATGAGATGTACGAGCTCAGAGGTTATGTAGTTGATGGTTACTAGTGATACATTCCCAATTTGGTAATGTGGCATACGAAGTGCTGTTGATCATTTGTTGATCAAAGCGTGGCTTTGTGAAAAAGCGTGGCTTTTTGGACGAGACTTCGTCGAGCCTCACAACCCGGTAATGGTCGAAACAGGAATGTTGCGACAAAAGGTTTTTAGGGGTAGTGCCCCTAGGGTATGTCATTTCCTTCTTGATAAAAGTTGATATCATGGTATGGAGCCCAGATATTTTACCTATGTTGATGCTGCAAATTTATTATACTTTCTGGTTGTTGCTGTATGATCGAGAGCTCTCAGATAAAGGTCGGTGACGACCGAGGAATGACATAGCTCGTGTGTAACCTAGTTACAGCTTAGTTAAAGCGTGAGGTAGCGTCAGCCTTGTGTTTGCAGAGATCCGGTTAGGTTCTCGGGGCGTCTTTCCAGGGGCGTTTCCATTTCGGTGTAAGGAAGTTCCTTAGCCTGACCATTTGTTGGAAATCCAAAGAAACAATACGAACCCTGTACGGTATCAGTTGTAAAACCTGCCATTTACTTATGGTGGTCACCACTGTTTAGATGGTAGCTATAGTAGGCATACAATAATGGTTGTATGCTGGCTAAGATTAATATTGTATTTTCGAAAGGATTTTCACACTATGCACTAGTAATAATATCAAAAGAGTTTTCTTTTGCGTAGTAAGCATGTTTGACTATCATAAGAAGAAATCTCCTCCAAGTCTGCGATTGCATTGTGTGTGTGGTGGGAGGTCTTATGGTAGTTTCATTTTCCAAAAGCATTGCGGGTTTCAATGTTTAAAAGCCTTTTGTGTTTGTTTAAAGATAAACTGTTTTGTTTGCTCATACCAGTCCCACGACTGACCTGGAGTTTATTGTCTCCTTCCTAATCTCCGGGTGCCCACCATTTTCCACACGAGAAGTCTAGAGTTGGGTTTCTCAGATATTCAGGTTTAGTAGATTATCTGGAGATGGTTCAGTTCTTGGAGTTCAGGACTGCGCTTGCCTATCTTTGTGCATCGTGATGGTGGTTCGAGCTTGATATTGGAGTTATTGGTTCATTCTCTTTTTCAGATCGTTTGGAGTTATCAGTTCTGTTATTTCCACTGTATCATTATTTATCTCTGATATTGTTGTATCTTATTGATATCATTGTTGTATATCATTCTGGATATTGTATTCGTTGGAGTTGTATATGATATCATCTATTTCTTTCTTCCGCTGTGTTGTTATACTTACTGTGTTATAAGTTCCGGTGAACCAGATTCGGTGTTTGAATCTGCGGCATTTTGAGTACAAGTGAAGTACGTGTGCCGATTTTCAAAGGCCGATTTCAGGGTCATTACATTTGGTATCAGAGCTAAGGTTGAACTTTAGCTCAGGAGTATAACACATTAAGTAGCTCATTAGAGATAGGGTGAAGTATATCCTAGAATGAGTATTCCTCAGATATCTATCCGTATACCTCAGTAAATTCTCTTACTATCCACTGATAGTGAGTATGAGTGCAAGAAGAGGATGAGATAGAAGACAGGGGAATACGACTATAAATGGTCAATATCCTGTAACAAAGAGGAAGCAATCTTTTCTCTGTCAATCTCTTTTGTTCAGCATCTCTTCTCAATTCTTCGATGGTTTCTGGTAGATCTAGAAAGAAGATTCGATATATAAATATGGGACATAAACTCCAAATGAGCCAAAATTGTTATTTGGATGTATTGGTTGCTTTGATTGCTATGGTTGATAGGTATAATTTGGTTTCTAAACTAAAAATTTTGAAATTGTATCCATATATCTATCTATTTCTTTAGGTCCTAATATATTCTACGAATGGTTAGTTATCCCTTTGGACTAACCGATGCCATTGTATATTTCGTAGATCTGGATAACCCGAGTATCCTGTGAAAAATAAAATAGATTCATTCTCGTATCTATTATTGATATTCTGATTTGGTAAGCCAAATGCAGAATAGATATTCAGTTTGATTTGATGAAATATTCTTCACCTATCTTTGTGTCTCCTTCGCAAATTTCGAGAATGAAATTCTTTTAAGGGAGGAAATCTGTAACGACCCCAAATTTTATATATATTTAAATTAATAATTAATTTAAATTTTGAATAAAAATTGTAAAATAAATTGATAAAGTGATGCGAGTTTCCCCGGGTTCAAATATATTCTGTATAAATCATTTAAATTTAAAATATTGTACATACATGTATATATGTGAATATATATATATATGTGTTTAGGTATATATGAGTCAATTTGAAATTATAAATATATGTATATATATTTGACTTGAATTTATTGTAAATAAATGGTTTAAAAATAAAAATGAAATATATAAGATATAAAGTATAGAATAAATACATTGGATAAAAATCTAATAACAAACTAAATCTAGAAATTCACTTATATTACCAAATCAATATAAAAATAATTAGAATTTGAGTTAGAAATAAATAATGAAGATGGAAATAAAATAAAAATACATTCAAGTAGATTCAAGTGTGAATAAAATATACATAGCTATGTATATACACTTACAAAAGAAAGCATATATTCAAGTGTAAGCAAATATATATATTTATCTATGTACACTTAAACAACACAATGATAACTAATGCCACATCATTATCATCTCAACATTATCATCTCAGCCGAGACAAGCAAATAAAAAGAAAGAAACAAAGTATATAAAATGAAGAGCTTATAAAAGAAGTCAACAATATCTTCATATATATTTTGTACAGCTGAAATAAAGGAGGAAAAAGTATAATTTGTACAAGTCTAATTAATGCAAGCATGCTAAGAATTCACATCAGCCAACAATGGGGAAGATATCTCTGTTACAATTTTGTACCAAAATATAAATAATTGTTGTATAGAACATCATCTTAGCTCAAACAAATAAACATATATACCCTATAAAAACTTCATTTCTATATCAATTTATCTCATTTCGTCCACCAGAGACTAAGAAAATCTGAAGCAAGTATTTTCTTCAAAACTAAAACAAAAATTTCAGTTCAAACAACAATCAAGATCAATACAACCAGAGATCAACCAGAGAATATAGCTTTCAGTTCTCAGCCAGTTTCAAAGAAAAGTCTCTGTTCTTTTTAAAAACAGGTGAGCAAACTACCTTTCAAATATTGAGGCCTGTTTATATTTTTGATGTTGTGATGAATACTTCAAGTTGTTGTGAAAAATGCTTTGAACTGTACTGTTCTGTGTGTATGCATGTCTGTGTGTATGTATATCTATACATATGTACTGCTCTGTTAAATCTCTGGCTCAAAGCCACTGGAAAAAAGAAAAAAAAATGAAATTGCTCCTACTAGAATCAATTGTAGACTATGATTACTAAAAGTAAAATGAAGATGACAATGGAATTTCTTTTTTAGGAATAATTGGAAAATGGAAATACTCAGCAACCATTTCAAAAACCTGTTCAAATATCAAATTCTTCCTCTTTAATTGATTTCAGGTTTCATAATTTAGATCAAACTTGTTTGTATAATCAAGCTTAAAGTTTAAGAATTATTTTCAATTAAAATTGTCAAGTGGATTTCCAGGAAATAAAAGAAGTCAGTAAAATTTGTTAATTCATGAAAAATCAATGCATTTAATTTTATAAATGGATTTTGAAATCTGATAGGGGTTACGAATTGATGAATTTTGATAGTTAAATCTTGATTTTTAAATGAGTAAATTTCGAGCAATTGTATGATGATCAGAAAACCTATTTCTATCAATTTCCGATGACCCACGGCGAAGTGAATATCGTGATCATCAGTGAAGATAGCTGGAGCATTAAGGGTCAATGGAAAAATACAAATCGAATTTATAAATGATCATAGCGTTGGGATGATGTGGATTTAGGGTTTAACGACCTTATTTAGTCAAGGTCGGTTTTGGGGAAAATTCGTCGTCGACAGAATGTTTCAGACGATCGGTCCTGGGGGATTCGAAGCATTGGACATCAGAGAAGCTTCGAGCACGGTGGTATGATCGCAAACGACCGGAGGTGGTAGTTCGAGGCAGTTTTCGATCGAAGTTTGGGCTCTGTTGACGTTCGAGTGCTCGTTTTCGATTCGAGATGGGACTGTCGGATCTGGGCGGTCGGAGGGCTTATCGAGGTCATCGGTGATGTGTTGAGGCCAGCGTTGATGGTCGGAGCATTGCGGTCCATCGGTGTACGTGCACCGTGCACGTTTGTGTATCTGGGTTGTTGAAGTTTGGGGAAGAAGGGGGAAACTCGAAAATGAGCTCGGGGAAATGAAGTGATGGATCGGGTTTGGTTGCGTGTAGCTCGCAAGTGGGCTATCCTGTTAACAGTTTTGAATTTAAAACTAAACTAAGTTTTTTAAAGGAAATTTATAAAACGTGAAAGCTTGGGGAAACCCAGATTTGGCTCGGGGAATATATGATCTGGTCTCGGGTTTTTGAAATGATAACAGAGTTTTGAAGATATAGAAATAACCAGTTTTAAAAGCAATAATTAATTCAGGATAATGTGATAAGTTAATCAAGCTAATTTGAGATAATTAATTTAAGTTAAAAGTTAATTAACTACTGAAAATAATTAAAGATAATTACTTAGTTAAAAGTAATTAATTAATGGTTAAAGTTGATTAAGTGATTAAGAATAATCACTTATTTTAATTAATTAAGGATAATTAATTAAATGGTAATAAATTAAGGGTTAATTTATTAAATAAAGATAATTAATTAAATGGTGAATTAAATAATTAAAGGTTAATTATTTAATAATTAAAGGTTGATGAATTATAATTAAAGGTAAATAAATTTATTATTAATGATTTAATTAATAAATGATTAAAGAATAAATAAATCAAAATGATTTGTAATTAACCAGGATTAATATTTCATAAGAAATTAATCTGATTTGAATTAACCAGACAATTAAATTGACCCTACTTATGGATGTTTGGATTCTATGGAATGTTGAATTGTTTGATATCCCTAATATGTGATGCTTTGTGATATGAATTATTTTGATTTAAGCTATGAACTGTGATGTAATTTATTCATCTGTGATGTAACTTATTTATCTGCGATGAATTTATATTGTTTATCTATGAATCTCTGTAAATGAAGATAAGTGTTATAGATTATACCGCTTATCGATATTACTATGCTTAAATCTGTAATGATGATGATGTTGCACTATTGTGTGAAACCCCTGGACCCCACTCTTACACACACAAATATGGATTTCATGAGGAAATCGGTTAAGTCACAGATGATGTAAATTTAATATTTTTGAAATTGAAATTTTAATTTCAATTGATTTTGAAATTGGAAATTTGGGTTTAAAGTGAAAAACTTTTGAAATGGAATTTCAAGGATAAAAGTTATTTTGAATAACTTAATCGAGTTTTGAAATTTAAATAATTTGATTTAAATTTGAATTCAGGATTGAAATTGAATTCTATGATTTGAAACTAGGGATTAAAGATGTTGTACAAGTTATATATGGGTTAAACCATTTTAAAGGTATTGATTTGGGAATTTGAATTTAATTCAAGGGTTTTAACTCGTGTAAATATAACTGGATTTTTCTGAAACGAAACTATTTGTTTTCAAATAGTAAAAGCTTTCATATAAGTAATGAACTTCCAATTTGTGTTGAAAGGTTTCGAGTTTGAAATAGAATTGAAATGTTTTGAAAACTATGAAATGAGTCTTTAATTCAAAGACCGGATGAGTTAATCCAACTTGAAATAGAATTGTTTTGAAAGGCTATGAATGAATCTTTGGAAACTAGTTTTGAAAGCTATAAGTTAAATCTTGACTTAAAGATTTAACGAGTTAATTCAATTGAAATGGAAATTGTTTTGAAATCCATGAATGGATTTTTGTGAACGGGGTAAACTTTGTGAATTGAATCTTTTTGTTTAAAAGGTTAAAAGTGTGGAAATTGTTTAAACCATTGAAGGTTTTTGAAATGAATCTTTTTGTTTAAAAGATTGGAAATGGTAAATTGTTTTAGCCATTCGAATGAAAAGTTTTGAGCTTTAAGCTGTGATTTAACTGAGACCCCAGTATCCATATGATTTTTTAATTGCGCTCATTATTCGGTTTAGCCGGGAAAGGACCTTTGTGTCATAAAACCCATTCCGAATAATGATGCGACGTATATGGATAGCATTTGAAGATCGGATATTTTCGAAAACGAAAGGATTACCTGTCGATTTTCTCTGCATCATGGCTCCGGTATAGAGATTCCCTAAGTGATGGGAAGTCCGGACATGATTAGAAATTATCCGGATTTGCAAGGGCTTCTTTGGAAGTGCCTTCGGTTCTGTTCGAACCCGGAACAGACTTGTATGGATGTGTGTATGACATTACACTTTGAGATGTAAAGATGGTTTCTATCAAATACATTTCTGTTGGTGGCGGAGAATTTATTCTCTTAGCTTAACACCCTTCTCTGAGACGTACGAGCTCAGAGGTTATGTAGTTTATGGTTACTAGTGATACATTCCCAATTTGTTAATGTGGCATACGAAGTGCTGTTGATCATTTGTTGATCAAAGCGTGGCTTTGTGAAAAAGCGTGGCTTTGTGAAAAAGCGTTGCTTTGTGAAAAAGCATGGCTTTGTGAAAAAGCGTGGCTTTGTGAAAAAGCGTGGCTTTGTGGACGAGACTTCGTCGAGCCTCACAACCCGGTAATGGTCGAAACAGGAATGTTGCGACAAAAGGTTTTTAGGGATAGCGCCCCTAGGGTATGTCTTTTCCTTCTGGATAAAAGGTGATATCATGGTATGGAGCCCAGATATTTTACCTATGTTGATGCTGCAAATTTATTATACTTTGTGGTTATTGCTTTATGATCGAGAGCTCTCGGATAAAGGTCGGTGACGACCGGGGAATGACATAGCTCGTGTGTTAGTTACCTAGTTACAGCTTGGTTAAAGCGTGAGGTAGCGTCGGCCTTGTGTTTGCAGAGATCCGGTTAGGTTCTCGGGGCGTCTTTCCAGAGGCGTTTCCATTTCTGTGTAAGGAAGTTCCTTAGCCTGACCATTTGTTGGAAATCCAAAGAAACAATACGAACCCTGTACGGTTTCAGTTGTAAAACCTGCCATTTACTTATGGTGGTCACCACTGTTTAGATGGTAGCTATAGTAGGCATACAATAATGGTTGTATGCTGGCTAAGATTAATATTGTATTTTCGAAAGGATTTTCACACTATGCACTAGTAATAATATCAAAAGAGTTTTCTTTTGCGTAGTAAGCATGTTTGACTATCATAAGAAGAAATCTCCTCCAAGTCTGCGATTGCATTGTGTGTGTGGTGGGAGGTCTTATGGTAGTTTCATTTTCCAAAAGCATTGCGGGTTTCAATGTTTAAAAGCCTTTTGTGTTTGTTTAAAGATAAACTGTTTTGTTTGCTCATACCAGTCCCAAGACTGACCTGGAGTTTATTGTCTCCTTCCTAAACTCTAGGTGCCCACCATTTTCCACACGGGCAGTCTAGAGTTGGGTTTCTCAGATATTCAAGTTTAGTAGATTATCTGGAGCTGGTTCTTGGAGTTCAGGACTGCGCTTGCCTATCTTTGTGCATCGTGATGGTGGTTCGAGCTTGATATTGGAGTTATTGGTCTCATTCTCTTTTTCAGATCGTTTGGAGTTATCAGTTTTGTTATTTTCGCTGTATCATTATTTATCTCTGATATTGTTGTATCTTATTGATATCATTGTTGTATATCATTCTGGATATTGTATTCGTTGGAGTTGTATATGATATCATCTATTTCTTTCTTCCGCTATGTTGTTATACTTACTGTGTTATAAGCTCCGGTGAACCAGATTCGGTATTTGAATCTGCAGCATTTTGAGTACAAGTGAAGTACGTGTGCCGATTTTCGAAGGTCGATTTCAGGGTCATTACACTCTCATTGTTATTAAATGTGCAATTGAAATTTCCAACAAGGATCCATGGTAGGGAAAGGTTTGTAGCATCATCAGATATGTTTTCCTTAAATGTTCTCTTTCAGTCACCAAGTGCCAACATGTTTGGCTCAGTTGGTTGGTATTTCAAACAACAAGATTAAAGGTCACAAGTTTGATCCAAGATCGACACTTGTTGGCATTAATGAACCAAGGACTTTGTTTATGGACTAATCAAGTTGAATGTGGATAATATTGGAGTTTTGGCCGATACCAAATTTTATACACAATGATATAGTGTTAGCAAAGAGAAGACATGTATATTATTTTCACTATTGGCACTGCTTAAGATAGTATACAATATGATTTTACCAAAAGATTTGTAAGTGATGAACTCGGCCAAACTACCATACCACTAGTTATGGTAACGTGTGAATGTTTATATTTGAAATTTTCAATATTAATCGTGATTGAATTCACATCTTTGAGTCACACAACCATATTTGTGAATTCTTCGAAAAACACAGTTTAATTTGTTTATAAAGTGTTATAAATTAATTAAATTAATGTTTGTGAATTATTGATTTTCAATTTATTTGATGTTTTTGAGTATTGTTAGTAATCAATTGGATGTATATATAAAAATTATATATACGCTCGTATTGATATACAATATCGGTATGTATTTAAACATGGCTTCAAATACAATTAATTACTTAATAGGCTTTTTGAAAATTTTAGTCCATATAAGGGAATACATGGCCAGCCATAATAAGAGGGGAGGTATAAATTTTTGGCTTGATTGAAAATTAAATGGGATTAAATGGGGAAGTTGTAATAGAGAGAAAAGGAGATATTTCATTCTCTCCATTAAAACAAATCCCTTGATATTCTCCCATTTGGAATTCTTTCCTTTCTCTTTTTCCTTCTCGATTCTCTCATGATCGGCTTCCTTATCCACCCATGAAAAAAACATTCCTTTTTTCTTCAAAATTAAATCAAATAAAATTATATAAGGTTGCACCTGATTCTTGCAAAGTTGGATGTTGATTCTAAACATCTAAGGAGAACTTTGTGATTCAGCGTGTCACTGATTGGCCAGATCTATACGGTAAAATTCCCTTTACATTTATATAATTTTGTTGTATTATTCTTATCAAAATTTTATGTATATATTATTTCCTCGTTATTTTTTATAATTGATATCAAAATCTAAATGATTAATTAGATGACTTACTGTAATTTTAACTCCTGTTTAAATTATGTGTATATACATATGTGTGTGTACGAATAAAATCATAATTTAACCATAAATATGTTTGACATGCTTGTAATGATTTTCTAAAACAATATACAATTTTTCTAATAATATTAAATAAATAATATTATTTTTAATTAATCTTAAAACATGAAATATTTTCATCTTGTTTAAAACTTAATCCTTGATTTTTAATTTTAAAATTCCTTTTGGTTTATATATACACACACATACACACACACACACACACATATACATATATATACTATTCAAGTTGTTAATAAATATGATAATCTTATATGTTTATTAAAATGGGTAATTAATTAAAATTATTTTAGACACACACGCACACACACACACACACATCTTTAATATCATTAATCAAGTAGTGGTGCTTTTTATTTATCAACTTTGATCTAGATTTGATTTGACTAATTCTTTCCAAATAAAATCGATATCTTAACCTTAAATTTGGAGCTTGGAATTTCAACCTTAAAATTTTGTTAGGTTTTGTCTGCTACTAAACATAGTTTTCACAACATTTTATAATCATACATATATTTTACATTAATCAGTTAGATTGAGGCAACTAATATGTATATAAATAGCGAATATATACGTGGTAAATACAAATCCCAATATCTACACATGTATATATTGACCATGTTATTGCTTGTATTATATGCCTTTTAACATGTCATTATTATATATCATCATTTTGTGTGGAGATTGGGAATAGTGTTAATTAGATGTTTGCATAAGTGAAGGTGAAATCAATCAACAATTCAACCTCTTTGGATGTTAATGTATTTAAATACAGATCTATTACATAATTTTATTCACATCCTCAATTGAACATCAAGAACTTAACCTTACTACATATTTCATTTGTACATCATATCATTTATATATATATATATATATGAATATGAATATATTAGATATATTCATATTTATTCACATATTACATTTAATTAATTAATTAAGAGTGAAATATTAAAAATAAAATATGATTTTATTAAAACAATTAGATCAAATCTAATGTTAAATATTAGACTTCGCAAGGCCAACTAAGATCTAATTATGGAATTTTTTGAACTTTATCTATTTCATCTACTATAAACTGAGTTTGTTCCTTTAATGGTATTAGAGCCCAAATGGTCCATATAGTCTAATTAGTCAACATTTAAGTCAAATTAATCAAACTTATCTATTCGATGTGTGTCTAGAAAAGTAACGTCTAGGCTTGGGATTTAATAATCAAGTATTCACCTCTCCCTAGTTACCGTCCTGACCTAATAGGTGGAGTAAGTCCAAAAGGTTGGCGCAGATGAAAGGCATAAAGTTTTTTTGCTTGGGCTAGTTTTTGAAATTATGTTTGAAAATTTGAAATATATTTCAAAATTAAAAGTTAAGTTATAATATAAAATGAAATTTTATAAAAGTTATAAAATATTTTTCAAAATGGTTTTAAAGATAAATTTAATAACTTTGAAAATTATTTATTTATTAATTAATTATATTAAATAAATAAATAATTAATTAAAGGTCAATTAAGTAAAATAAACATATATAGTAATATATGTATATATATTTATCTTAAATTATTTAAGGTAAATTATAAACAAATTTTTTGAATTTGTTAAAGATGCTTGATTAAAAATGTTTTAATCAGATGAATAATTTGTTTGATAAATAAATTAATTAAATGTTGTGAACATATACATATAGTGATATAAGTATGTAGCTATAATTGTTAGCCATATATTTATCTTAAATTTGTTAAAGATAAATAATACTAAAATTTTGATTTAGTTTCTATTTTTAATTAAATAAAAGAATTTATCAAATTAATTAATTATGTAAAATTGAACTAATTGATGTATATGCATATATTGTTATGTATATATAAACAAACTACAAATGTTATTTATCTTATATAGTTTAAGGTGAATAATATAATTTTTTTGAAACATTAATAATTTTTTATTAAATTGGTTAATTAAATATAACTGAAAATTAATTAAATATGTTTTGATTAATAAGAATTCAAATTAATTAAATATGATTTGATTAATAAAGATATGTGTATGTATTATATAAGTTAATTACATTATAACAATTATAAATAAATTAAAGTTATACATCTACATATGTATAAATAGAATGAAAGTGGAATAGAAATAAACCTAAAATAGAATTTTGGAGTAAACATTTGTCAATGGTACATATATCATTATTTCAGATGTGTTTAACACTTAAATCATGAGGTTATTTCATAAGAAATACATTATATCTTAACTCGATATCACTCAAAATATATTAAAGATAATGAATCTCAAATATAGAGTTGTCATCTACCATTTATATATAAACAAGTATGGTGGCACGTCCATTGGACGTGTGCCAAGAAGGAAGGGTGAAAATTTTGTGTGCGCTATAGTTATGGTAGTGAAATATACACAGAGACACATACATACATATGTGCATAATATATGTGTGTATATCTTTAATAATAGTTGTAATACCTTTGGTAAAAATCCAGTACGCATGCACGTCCGATGGACGCGTGCTTAGAAAAATTTGATCAAAGCTGGAAATGAGTTTTAAATTCTATTGCTACCTTATTCTCTTATTTTTCCATCCACAGGTTTGTAATTTCAGTGTAGATAATATTTTTTGTGTTATGTGTATGATAAGTTAGAGGTGGAGTCTTAGCGCAACGGTTAGGTCACCTGCATGGTGATCTGAGCGTCCAGGATCGAGTCTGGAAACAACCTCTTTACAATGCGAGAAAAAGACTACATACATTATCGATCTCCCTATAGTCCGTTATTGTGCGGAGCCTCGTGCACTGGGTTCCACCTTTATGTGTATGATAAGTTACTGTTAAGAGACAGTAACAGATATTGATATGGAACAACATATATATTTTTAGTGCACTTCGTAAAGAAATGGTAAGCACATATTTTGACACGAACGTAAGGCTTGAAGTGCGATTCCTTAACAATAAGGGAAAATATAGAAATAAATAGTTCAGTTATCGTATGAAAGAAGAAACAACTTCACTTTAATCAAATATTGTGCATACGGGTGATTTCAGGAAAATGGAACCACATGTGTAGACCCCTGAATAAGTTAACATCTTTAATAAAAGATTTTGTAGCAAAGCCTTATTATCATGTATTTTATTAGAACATGCGTATGCAAAAGGTTAACACATTCATTCTCCCTTATCCATTCTTTTCAACTTTTTGAAGAATGTGTTGCATAGAGATTATCAAAAGAATTAGATTTAGAAAAGCACGATGAAATCATATTTTAGTAAGTAGGAGTACCGTATCTTTTTTGAATAATTGTTTTAGAAGTTTGTGTACAATGCGTAAATGACTTAAAGCGTCACAAAAAATTTGATAAGTGATGCATTATGCACTAAGATAAGTGAAGCATTATGCGTGTACGGAGAGCAAAAAAATGTAGACAACAGCAGTTTGGGTTACCTGAATATGACCGCAGCAATAATTAGGCAAGTCGATATTTGTAAAAAAAACAATTTATAATGTGTATACGTGTGATAACCCTGATTTTTGTGAGTAATTTCATGATTTAATTTAGTTTGTATTTGTTTGAAATTGCATTGGGAAAAATAGGAATAGGAAATTGATTTGCAGATACAAAGTATAAAACATGTACATGTGCACAAGACAGTGTACACATGCACACAGATTTCTGTGTAACAAAATTTGGCAGAAATTAATAGATAAAAATAAAATAACTGATTTAGAAATACATATGCATAAAGATAGAATTTTGTCTTTAAATAAAATAGAGTACAAAGAAAATAAGAGCTAGGCTGAAATAAACTAAAAATTATTTAAAGAAAGAAAGAAAAATAAAAGGCTTAGGTATACATAGGTTATACATGTATACAGTCAATCAATCTCTGGAAGGAAACAGAGTTGCATGAAAATGGCATGAGTCCCTAAACAAGCACTTTATCTATTCTCAGTAATTTCTTTTATTAAGAAAATAATAACAATAATAATAGGAAGTCATGCATATGACATGACCAGGGAAAATTAAAAGAGAGAAACTAATTTCTGGAAAGGAAGACAAGGACCACATACCCTTTTATTTTCTTGAATCAAACCAGAGACAGGCTATGTTTGGGATGGGGTAGAACTGACATTGGGTAAGTCCATAAACCCTAGTAACAACCAAGATTTATATAAAAGGCCTAGTATAGTAAGACCATATGTTTTTGTTCTTCATTAACCTAAAGAGAAAAATATACAAGGCATAAACCAGAGAAAATAGGAGAAGGCAGAAGACTAAAAGGGGGTTCATAAGGCATAGGAAGAAGAAGGATTAAGGTGAGTAATCTCACTGAAAACTTTGGCATTAAGACCTGAATATTGAGGCAGCCAGTTTGAACTAATTTTCTTTTACAAGTTATGTTTTATGATTGGATGACTTTGGTTTGTTAATGATTTGTTTAAGGGTAAAAACCTCTATCTGATTTACCCAGAAAAATAAGAGTCATGGATACATGAACTAAAATGTTTGTCTGAGATATAGGTTAGCTTTGAGATTAAGTGTTTTTCTTTTATAAGTTTTCTTTATAAGTTGTTTATAAAAATCCCCGGATTCAAGTAGTGGGTGTATGGTCTGAAGGTAGAAAGAAATATGGGCTGTAACATTGTGTTGTTGCTTATGTCTCATATTAATTAAAACAAAAGAAAATGTAGAAGTGCAATGTTGTACATGTGCTGAGCTTCTATGTTTTATGAAATACCCAATTCAAATATACTTGTGGTTTAGCCAGATCATGAATCTGATTGAACCAGAGGTAAGGGAAAATATATATCTAGCAAATTACTCAGGACCATATGCTTACATCTTGATCCAGTGAAACCCACAGGCAAAATAATGTGCTAAGAAGTCACCTCCCTCTTTCTTGATAAAATGTTTGCTTCTGAGAATATAACTTACCAAACTCTGGATGAAAACATGTTGCTTGCATTATTTATATTTCTCTGATTAAGAAGTAAGATGCAGAAGGGATTAGCACTGCTATGAAAAATAATAATAACACTTAGTAATTTAACTAAGGACTTGGGATCTTAGGGCTACCAAAGTATAGCTTGGCAATGGGAATATTGCAAGTTCACACATGGTATATTTATACCCAGGGGCCTGAGTGTGCTGGGTTAACAGAGAAATGTCCCAGGCAGTGTGTGTTTAAAAAGAAGAAAGTAGCTAAAGACCCTGTTATATTTGATAATGAATTCTAGGAATAGATTCAGGAGAGGCCTGGGCAAAATCCCTGATGGCCAGTAAAGTTAAAAAGGGGATGATAACTGAATTGATGTTTGTATTTGGTTGTTTTGGTGCTTTTTATGGATGAACCTTATGATTGTTTTCTATGAATCAAGTCATGGTGCTTATATGTGTAAATAATCTGTTAACACTGAGATGAAGGAACATGCTTCACAAAAACAAGCATAGGGAAGATACTGAGTTTCTTATTCATGTAAAGTTTGTTTATAAAGAGAATTGAATGAGATCATGTTTTCAGTTGGATTATTCATACCAGACAAATAGTCTGACCCTTTTGTGTTTATGCACCATTGGGTGTCTCATATTCATATGGGGCAGTTCATGGTGGTTTTGCAGGGAAATAGGAATTGCTTTGATCAGGCTTGGATGTTAAACTGCTTAAGATTTGGATGCTATGTTTTTAAAAGACTTTGCTGAAGTAAACTACAACTTCATGATGAACTAGATTAAGACCTATTGTTTAAAATTACTTTGAGAAACCAATGTATGGTTAATTACTGTTTTGTAGTTGTTGAACTTATATGTCTCAGCTGAACTATGTGCTTTGTTTTGTTAAATGCTTTGCTATGGAAAAAAAAATGGATTTTAAGCTTCAAGAACAGTTAGGCTATAATGGTAGAAGATCTGAGATTAAAAGAATTTGTGGTTTGTATGTATATCTATAGAACTGGCATAAGAAAATCCATGTTCAAGTCAAAAATAAAATCTGATAGAAAGAGTTTGAATTGCTTTAAAAAGAAAATAATATAGCATGTATTATGTAACTGAGTAGTGCAAACCAGAACAAGGCTAACATAGCCCTTTTTCTTGAGCCTGGGTCAAGCCAGCAACTAAGGATTTAAATTAAATGTTTGGATCTGTTTCATAGCCAAAGTATGTAATAGGTTCAGACAATTGTGTTCACAGGAGAGAAATAAAAAGGAAAAAAAAACAAAAATTGGGTTTGAACCGACCAGCATAGCACTCGAACTCGTGACCTCTCATGTGTAAGTTAGGCGCGTTTCCATTACGCCTAGATGTTGCTTGTGTTCACTTAGGATCCACTTTCTTTTAGCCTGAGTTTGACACTATACAGACTTTAACACAATCATTCATATTAAAAGCTTGCTTTCCACTGATTATTACTTGATCATTCCTTAATTAGTATAACAGACTAAAGTACATGTTTCCAGTGGATTCTATGGTCAAAAATCAGATTACAATAATTAATCTTTTTAAGGAATTATCACATTTTAATAGATTTAAAAGGAATTCTACTTACATATTAACATGCTCTGATTCTAGTAGAATATAACATAGATATCTTCATATATGTATGTTAGGGATGATTTAGATTTAAAACAATATTTTTATATTGTGAAAGATCCTGGATATATTTTGTTTATTGGAGAAAGAAAATGACCCTGGGAAATATATTTGTAATGAATGATATGTCTATATATCATTTCAAAAAAAAAAATCCTTATGAAATTAGGGTGGAAATAGGAGGGTCATTTCAGTTGGTATCAGAGCTATGTTGTTAAATAACATAGCAAAAATTTTGTATGAATTTGTTTGCATTGGATGTATAGAAGTGTTTACTGCTTTGGATGTTTTGTTTTTTTTTATTTACACTATTGATATCTATTATGACAGAATAAGTGATAAATTGAAATGAATTAATCTATAGAGCATTAGGCAAAACAGACTAACCTAAGTGTTATATCCATAGAGCTATGGTAGGACCCAGACATCAAAATGTAGGAACAAGTGAACCACCCATGGTGAATGTGCAAGAATTCATGAGGGCCATAAGAGATGGAGTAGGCAACAGGCAGGAAAATCCACATGAGGAACTTTCCAAACTACTCAAGACTTTTACCAATCTTGGAGGCAAAACCTTTGATGGCACAGAAGGAGTTATGGGGGTTCAAAATTGGCTTAGAATTTTGGAAAGAATCTTTGCAGACATGCAAGTTGAAGACCAAAGGAAGAGGCAAATTGCATCCAGGCAATTGAGAGGAGCAGCTTTGGATTGGTGGGAGGTTATCATAGCTGGAAGACCCGAAGGAGAAGTAACATGGGATCAGTTTAAAGCAATGTTGGAAGGTAGATTTATCCCTGCATCAGCTAAGGAATCTTTACTGGAGGAATTCATCAAATTGAGGCAAGGGACTATGAGTGTCACTGAGTACACTCAGAAGTTTGAATCATTGGCAAAGTATGGTGCAGTGCTCATCACTACTGAGGAAGCTAAGAATGGCAGATATATCCAAGGGTTGAACTCTAGCCTTAGTAGAGCCATGCTACCATATAAGGATAAAACTTTTGATCAAGTTTTGGATTTGACTCTGAGCATTGAACAACATGATAAAGCTAGAGAGAATTTCAGGGCATTCAAAAATAATCAAAACAAGAAGGGAAAGGGTAAATTTCACCCTTATGATAAAAAGAAAACAGACATAACTTCCACCAAGAAACCAGAAGAAGCCAGAACTGCTGAAGTTAAGAAGAGGATCACTTGTTACAACTGTGGACAAGAGGGGCACATGAAAAATAGGTGCACCAATCCTAGACCAGCATCCTTCAATTGTCACCATTGTGGGAAGGAAGGTCACATAAAGAGGAACTGCCCAGATTTTAAGCAAGGAAAATTAGGGGCTTTGGAAGGGAAAGGCAAGGCAGCTGAGGGATCAAATGTTGAAAAGCATGGTCAAGTTGAAGGTACTTTGCTTATCCATTCAATACCTTTAACAGTAGTATATGATACTGGGGCTACACACTCATTGATCTCTCATGATATTGCACAACAATTAAAATTGAACTGTATGATTGTTGATAAACCACTGCTAATTAGAATCCCTATAGGTAGTTCATGTGTCATGGGTATGATGTGCATGCAATTGGGATTAAATATAGGAGGACATGTGTTTGAGTCAAACCTATATGTGTTGCAATATCCAGACATAGGAATTATTTTAGGAGTTGATTGGTTGAGTAGATATAAGGCTATCATAAATATGGAGACATCCACCATATCATTGAAGGTTTCTGATGGACAAAGAATAATCGTCCTTTGTGAGGCAAACAAAAATAGAAGTATAGCCAACCTTTCTGCATTGTCAAATGAAAAACCCATGCCTGCATTAGAAGAGATCCCCATAGTTAATCAATATGATGATGTGTTTGGGGAAGTAAGAGGAGTTCCTAATCACAGGCCAGTTGAATTTTCAATTAGAATAATTCCAGGAGCTAGCCCAGTGGTTAAAAGACCAACCAGAATGGGGCCTAAGGAATTGATGGAGTTGAAAAAGCAATTAGTTGAACTAGAAGAAAAAGGTTTTATTAGACCCAGTAGCTCATCATGGGGAGCACCAGTAGTCTTTGTTAAGAAACATGATGGATCCCTGAGATTATGTATTGACTATAGGGAATTAAATAAAGTCACAGTTAAAAATAAATACCCCTTACCAAGAATTGATGATCTCTTTGATCAATTGAGTGGTGCAAAAATATTCTCCAAGCTTGATTTAGCTTCAGGCTTTCATCAGATTAAAGTAGAAGAGGAAAGCATTAAGTATACAGCCTTTAACACCAGATATGGACTTTATGAATTTTTGGTGATGCCATTTGGCTTAACAAATGCTCCTTCCTATTTTGTTGATTTGATGAATAGGATTTTCAGAGAATACTTGGATAAGTTTGTATTAATATTTATTGATGATATACTAATTTATTCTAAGTCAGTTAGACAGCATGAGAACCATTTGCATATAGTATTTGAGAAATTGAGACGGAAGACTTGAAAGCAAAGTTTTCAAAATGCACTTTTTGGCAGAATGAAGTGAACTTTCTAGGCCATATTATATCAGAAAAAGGAATAGCTGTGGACTCCAATAAAGTCATTGCAGTGCAAGCTTGGAAAAGGCCTACTAATGTCACTGAAGTCAGATCATTTATGGGAATGGCTGGTTACTATAGAAGATTTATAAAAGATTTTGCAAAAATCTCAATTCCATTAACCAGATTGACTAGGAAAAATCAAGTGTTCACTTGGACTGAGGAGTGTGAAAATGCCTTTGGGAAATTAAAAGAAGCACTGGTACAAGCTCCAATTCTTAAAGTACCTGAGGGAAATGAAAACTTGGTGGTGTATACTGATGCAAGTGGACAAGGGCTTGGAGCAGTATTGATGCAACAACATCAGGTAATAGCTTATGCTTCTAGGCAGTTGAAATCAAGTGAAGTAAGGTATGCTACTCATGACCTTGAATTGGCTGCTGTAGTGTATGCCCTTAAGCTATGGAGACACTACTTGTTAGGGGCAAAATTTGAAGTATATACAGACCATAAATCACTCAAATATTTGTTTTCACAAAAAGAACTAAATATGAGGCAGCAAAGATGGATTGAACTCTTAGCCTCATATGATTTTGAAATATTTTACACACCAGGTAAGGCTAATAAAGTAGCAGATGCCCTAAGTAGACAACATGCTAAAGTGGCTAGATTAATGATAGAAGAGTTTAACACTTTATCATTATTAATTGATTCAGAGATAAAAAGTGATAACATAGAAAACATGAGCTTATGCAGTGGGAAGTTAGAAATGGGAAAATTAAGTTTTATTACTCTGGGATCAGAATTGAAAAATAAAGTTGCAATGCTACAAAACCAAGATCCATTTTTATTTGGAAAGAAGACACAAATATTAAATGGTGAGACAGTAGAAGGTTTTCAGTTGGATGATCAGGGCCATCTGAAGAAAGGAGAAAGAATATGTGTTCCAGCAATGGATGAGTTGAAGCAAGAAATTTTGGATGCTTACCACAAAAGCAAATATACTATACACCCAGGAAGCACAAGAATGTATCACAACCTCAAGAGAGATTATTGGTGGAGTGGTATGAAGAGTGCAGTGGCAACCTATGTATCAAGATGTATGGTTTGCCAGCAGGTGAAGGCTGAGTATCAAAAACCCTCAGGAATGCTTCAACCTTTGCAAATACCACAGTGGAAATGGGAAGACATATCAATGGATTTTATTGATGGTTTGCCTAGAACTAGGAGGGGAAATGATAGTATTTGGGTAATGGTGGATAGGTTAACCAAGTCAGCCCACTTTATACCAGTAAAATCAGAAAGAAATGCTAATACCCTAGCCCAGTTGTTCATTAAAGAAGTAGTCAGACTGCATGGTATACCAAAGACTATAGTGAGTGATAGAGATACCATCTTCACTTCAAAATTTTGGCAGAGTTTTCACAAGGCAATGGGGACTGATTTATGTTTGAGTACAGCATACCATCCTCAATCTGATGGTCAAACAGAAATTGTGAACAAATTGCTTGAAGACATGTTGAGAGCATGTGTATTGGATTGGGGAGGAAGCTGGGAAGATTACATATATCTAGCTGAATTTGCATACAATAACACCCATCACAGTAGCATAGGCATGGCCCCCTTTGAAGCTCTCTATGGAAGGCCATGTTTATCACCTTCAAGTTGGCATGAGTCTGGAGAAAAAGTGGTCTTAGGACCAGAAAATGTGAAGGAGACTTCTGAAAAGGTAGCCTTGATCAGAAAAAGAATTGCCTCTGCCCAAGATAGACAAAAGAAATATGCAGATCAAAGAAGGAAGGCAGTACAATATGATGTTGGGGATTATGTGTTCATCAAGATATCACCCATGAAAAAGGTTCTAAGGTTTGGGAAACAAGAAAAGTTGATTCCTAGATATATAGGACCATATAAAATTCTAGAAAGAATAGGGACAGTAGCCTATAAATTAGAATTGCCAGAAGAAATGAGAGCCATGCATGATGTCTTTCATGTGTCTCAACTAAGAAGATGGGTTCATGATAAGGAAGCAATACTAGAATCCTCTAAGGATGTGCAGATTGATCCTAGAATGATCTATGAAAAGGAACCAGTGGGCATAGTTTCTAGAGAAACCAAGAAATTGAGAAACAAAGAAATTAAATTAGTAAAAGTACAATGGAGTCTAGACCCAAATGATTGCACATGGGAAGTGGAGGATAAAATCAGAAATGATTATCCCCAGCTGTTTGATTGAAGAAAAGGTAAATCTATATATATATATACATACTAATGAATGTGTTGGTTGAATAAGAATTGTGATTTTTTATCTTGTGTTGATGTGCATAGTGCTTAATAGGTGATTGGTTTGAAAATGGTTTTGAAACCAGAAAAACTCATTTTTCTGAAGAGATGATACTTAAGTTAAGTATGAAAGAATTGTGGGACACAATTCCTAAAAGGAGGGGTATATGTGATAACCCTGATTTTTGTGAGTAATTTCATGATTTAATTTAGTTTGTATTTGTTTGAAATTGCATTGGGAAAAATAGGAATAGGAAATTGATTTGCAGATACAAAGTATAAAACATGTACATGTGCACAAGACAGTGTACACATGCACACAGATTTCTGTGTAACAAAATTTGGCAGAAATTAATAGATAAAAATAAAATAACTGATTTAGAAATACATATGCATAAAGATAGAATTTTGTCTTTAAATAAAATAGAGTACAAAGAAAATAAGAGCTAGGCTGAAATAAACTTAAAATTATTTAAAGAAAGAAAGAAAAACAAAAGGCTTAGGTATACATAGGTTATACATGTATACAGTCAATCAATCTCTGGAAGGAAACAGAGTTGCATGAAAATGGCATGAGTCCCTAAACAAGCACTTTATCTATTCTCAGTAATTTCTTTTATTAAGAAAATAATAACAATAATAATAGGAAGTCATGCATATGACATGACCAGGGAAAATTAAAAGAGAGAAACTAATTTCTGGAAAGGAAGACAAGGACCACATACCCTTTTATTTTCTTGAATCAAACCAGAGACAGGCTATGTTTGGGATGGGGTAGAACTGACATTGGGTAAGTCCATAAACCCTAGTAACAGCCAAGATTTATATAAAAGGCCTAGTATAGTAAGACCATATGTTTTTGTTCTTCATTAACCTAAAGAGAAAAATATACAAGGCATAAACCAGAGAAAATAGGAGAAGGCAGAAGACTAAAAGGGGGTTCATAAGGCATAGGAAGAAGAAGGATTAAGGTGAGTAATCTCACTGAAAACTTTGGCATTAAGACCTGAATATTGAGGCAGCCAGTTTGAACTAATTTTCTTTTACAAGTTATGTTTTATGATTGGATGACTTTGGTTTGTTAATGATTTGTTTAAGGGTAAAAACCTCTATCTGATTTACCCAGAAAAATAAGAGTCATGGATACATGAACTAAAATGTTTGTCTGAGATATAGGTTAGCTTTGAGATTGAGTGTTTTTCTTTTATAAGTTTTCTTTATAAGTTGTTTATAAAAATCCCCGGATTCAAGTAGTGGGTGTATGGTCTGAAGGTAGAAAGAAATATGGGTTGTAACATTGTGTTGTTGCTTATGTCTCATATTAATTAAAACAAAAGAAAATGTAGAAGTGCAATGTTGTACATGTGCTGAGCTTCTATGTTTTATGAAATACCCAATTCAAATATACTTGTGGTTTAGCCAGATCATGAATCTGATTGAACCAGAGGTAAGGGAAAATATATATCTAGCAAATTACTCAGGACCATATGCTTACATCTTGATCCAGTGAAACCCACAGGCAAAATAATGTGCTAAGAAGTCACCTCGCTCTTTCTTGATAAAATGTTTGCTTCTGAGAATATAACTTACCAAACTCTGGATGAAAACATGTTGCTTGCATTATTTATATTTCTCTGATTAAGAAGTAAGATGCAGAAGGGATTAGCACTGCTATGAAAAATAATAATAACACTTAGTAATTTAACTAAGGACTTGGGATCTTAGGGCTACCAAAGTATAGCTTGGCAATGGGAATATTGCAAGTTCACACATGGTATATTTATACCCAGGGGCCTGAGTGTGCTGGGTTAACAGAGAAATGTCCCAGGCAGTGTGTGTTTAAAAAGAAGAAAGTAGCTAAAGACCCTGTTATATTTGATAATGAATTCTAGGAATAGATTCAGGAGAGGCCTGGGCAAAATCCCTGATGGCCAGTAAAGTTAAAAAGGGGATGATAACTGAATTGATGTTTGTATTTGGTTGTTTTGGTGCTTTTTATGGATGAACCTTATGATTGTTTTCTATGAATCAAGTCATGGTGCTTATATGTGTAAATAATCTGTTAACACTGAGATGAAGGAACATGCTTCACAAAAACAAGCATAGGGAAGATACTGAGTTTCTTATTCATGTAAAGTTTGTTTATAAAGAGAATTGAATGAGATCATGTTTTCAGTTGGATTATTCATACCAGACAAATAGTCTGACCCTTTTGTGTTTATGCACCATTGGGTGTCTCATACTCATATGGGGCAGTTCATGGTGGTTTTGCAGGGAAATAGGAATTGCTTTGATCAGGCTTGGATGTTAAACTGCTTAAGATTTGGATGCTATGTTTTTAAAAGACTTTGCTGAAGTAAACTACACCTTCATGATGAACTAGATTAAGACCTATTGTTTAAAATTACTTTGAGAAACCAATGTATGGTTAATTACTGTTTTGTAGTTGTTGAACTTATATGTCTCAGCTGAACTATGTGCTTTGTTTTGTTAAATGCTTTGCTATGGAAAAAAAAATGGATTTTAAGCTTCAAGAACAGTTAGGCTATAATGGTAGAAGATATGAGATTAAAAGAATTTGTGGTTTGTATGTATATCTATAGAACTGGCATAAGAAAATCCATGTTCAAGTCAAAAATAAAATCTGATAGAAAGAGTTTGAATTGCTTTAAAAAGAAAATAATATAGCATGTATTATGTAACTGAGTAGTGCAAACCAGAACAAGGCTAACATAGCCCTTTTTCTTGAGCCTGGGTCAAGCCAACAACTAAGGATTTAAATTAAATGTTTGGATCTGTTTCATAGCCAAAGTATGTAATAGGTTCAGACAATTGTGTTCACAGGAGAGAAATAAAAAGGAAAAAAAAACAAAAATTGGGTTTGAACCGACCAGCATAGCACTCGAACTCGTGACCTCTCATGTGTAAGTTAGGCGCGTTTCCATTACGCCTAGATGTTGCTTGTGTTCACTTAGGATCCACTTTCTTTTAGCCTGAGTTTGACACTATACAGACTTTAACACAATCATTCATATTAAAAGCTTGCTTTCCACTGATTATTACTTGATCATTCCTTAATTAGTATAACAGACTAAAGTACATGTTTCCAGTGGATTCTATGGTCAAAAATCAGATTACAATAATTAATCTTTTTAAGGAATTATCACATTTTAATAGATTTAAAAGGAATTCTACTTACATATTAACATGCTCTGATTCTAGTAGAATATAACATAGATATCTTCATATATGTATGTTAGGGATGATTTAGATTTAAAACAATATTTTTATATTGTGAAAGATCCTGGATATATTTTGTTTATTGGAGAAAGAAAATGACCCTGGGAAATATATTTGTAATGAATGATATGTCTATATATCATTTCAAAAAAAAAAAAATCCTTATGAAATTAGGGTGGAAATAGGAGGGTCATTTCAATACGATTACCTATGTATACCGCACATAGTTAGAGAAATGTGTAGATGGAAATCAAATTATGCATGTGAAGCAGCAGTGTATATGACACAACAGTTGTAATTGTTAATTTATTGCCAAAGTACAGTAGGAGAAAATATGCAGCATAACATGGAATTGATTAAATGTTGTAGCTATAAATGGAGTAATCAGTTCTGCGAACGTTCTGCAAGATAGCGCTCAACAGCTCGATCACACTCTTCGATCTGCAGGAGAAGGTTAAAGGAGTTGAAAGTTATACGATTGATATATTTGTGCGAAAATATGCAGATGTGTTGAAGTATATGTTAGTATGTGTTGCATACCACCTCGGGAGTGAAGAAATCATCCCAATTACCGTCTGTAGGGTAAGGTGCATGGGGATGTTGGTCATTAGTGATTTGTAGTTGAGGTGAAAATGCAGATGCTTCCTTCAAGTCACTTTTTTTTTCTGGGCATTCTTTGTTGTTGCTATGTACGGTTGAAGATGCTGTAGTCGTTTTATGTTGGTACCATTGTTTGATTTGTGTTGTTGGGAAGGAGATGGCGGTAAGGGAGCAGAAGAAGCAGTTATTTCAGTAGGAAGAGTTTAAAGAAGCTTTGTTGAACGGGTGCATTTTCGTTTATTCCTTTCGATGGAAAGGTTTACTGCACCCTCTTGAGTGGATGTTGAACATTTGGACTGCATTTGAAGAAGTCATTAGTGAGTTAGAAGGAAATGAAATAAGGAAAAAAAGTAGTGCAATAACAGTGAACAGCTGTATTTGTAAAATGCGGAAGGAGTTACCTTTGTCATTGAAGGAGGAGGTTGTATTAAGCAGACAGTAAAACTGTACGGCGTTGAGGAGTTTATAAGTTGGTGGCGATGTGAGGTAGTGAGTGGAGGAGGAGAACGTGGGAGGGAATGAGGTAGTTACTGGAATATTTGAATCAGTATAATGCAGCAATTGGGGTTAGTTGGTGTCAGTGGGAATATGTTGAAATGGATGTGAGGGAGACACGCAAGGGGGAAGGAAATGGAAACCGGTGTGTGATGGGGGTAAAATTGCTGTAGAATAGGACGTTGCATGTATTTGTGTACGTGCAGTACTGTGCGTGGAAAACAGAGCAAGGTGATGTAGGAACAGTTGCGTGCAGGATGAGTTAAGCTGTCCATTTATAATAAAGGATCCTGAAGAATAGCATGCGCCGTTCAATAAGCGGAAAAAAATTGTTGTAAAACGGTATTTTATTAAGTTTGAATTTGTATGTAAACTGTGCAGCGAGACATTTCCAGGGGGGTGTGAATTGGTACGAAGTACAGTGGAAGTGAAGTTTCTTCAAAGCATGTTAAGTACTGAGAAATAGCAGGGTGTCAGAAAAGTGGAGAAATAGTACAGTTTCCCACGTAGTAGAAGTATGGTAAACAAATGCTGCGTATTTTACACTGAACCTATGTTTATAAAATTGCTTTGTATTTGTGTACAGTTGGTATTTATGTTTGATGTAGCAAGTGCAGGCATAAGTTGTAAGGTGTGAGTATGAAAAAGTTTCAATGTACAAACTGAACATTGAGGAAGTGAATTAAAGATCATCTTGTGAACAGAACAATGCGTAGGTGTGAAATATTTGAATATGCATGGGTGCGTTTGTTTTTTTATGCTGAAAGGTAAAGATTGAATGTTGAAAGCTGCCGAATGTGAAATGCTTAATGCTGAGTATAGGAAAATTTGGTTGGTTTCATTTTTTAAACTTTTTATCAAGAACTTCTAAATGTAACATTTACTTTTCAAAATTAATACACAAAAGAAACAGCCAATTCATGATATTTTTGCTGAAATTTTATATTTTACTTTAGTTTGTCATCGTTAAGTAGTTAAGCAAACAAATATAAAAAAAGTTTTTCTGATCGCTTGTTTTTAATCATTCCGTGGTTACTTTTGGAAAACAAACAAACCCATACAGCAGGGATGTAAGTTAATAGGAATATTTTGCAGAAAATAAGAATTTTACAATGGCCAAATGAATGGAGTATGCGACTGTATGGCAATTAAAAATTCAAGCAGAGCACAGAGCGTACTAACGAAACATGGATGCACAGCAAAATGCAGAAATGTAGAGGTCACAGTAGGGTATGCAACATAAGTGCAGAGCAGAAATAATGATTCAGCTATGTGCAGTAGAAAGTGGGAGGAGAAATAAATATATAACGGCAGCAGGAATTCGTACATATATTTGCTAAGTTTCAACATATGCAGCTACAATAAATGTTACATATCATTCAGCATGTGCAAATAAATATTAACACTATGTAATCTAAGCTCAAACGGTATCTTCATGTAGTTTAAAACGGTGAAGCATGATGGTTGAGTTAATCAGTGTCAACAGGTGACGAAGCAAGAAGACTGTCCAAATGCATAAGCATACCATGTAGTTGGAGGTGATTGTGCAGTGAGTGGTTGTAGTGCATCTTCCCATGTTTGTACTTATGGAAACCTAAAGTGAAACAATTTAAAACAAAGTTGGTGGATCAAACGAAAATTTATTTGTAAGATCAAAGGATGACAGTAAAAGCGGAATAGAAAAAGATAAATAAATGTACATCAGTTATGTGACAACAGAATAGCAAAGCTGTTTCATTAGGAGAGCAAATGTAGTTATGAGTACGCATGCATTACAACAACGATATATGCATAAATGAAGGTGTAATAAATGATGGCAGATTGTACCTGCGGAGGAAAGCGTTGGCGAAGCAGGGCTTGGATCTGTAGATAGCGTAATAAAAGGGAAGGAACGGTGCACTGTAAACGGTAATTACTACGCACGCTGGCCTCTGTGAGGGTGCCAAGTAGTATTTTTCTTGTTGAATGCAGTGTAACAGGTGGCATCCTGTGAAGTGTGTGAGCAGTTGTGTTGTTGGTAAAATACGAAGTGACGGCGGAGCGTTAGGGTGCAGTGCACATGTTGTTGACTTGTTTGTATTTTAAATTAGCCAAACTTTGCATGTACAACGACTGCTGACTAATTCCTGCAACAAAAAACCGGTGAGACAATGTAGTGGAAGAGGAGTACGGTGTGATAAGTAAAAAGTTACAGTCTGCTAGTTTCAGCACTTACATTTTATTTCCACCAGTTGAGTTGAGAGCAGAATGGTAATCGTAGTGTGGAACAACGACATTCTTGTTGGATGATAAATGTGTGGCTGCCATAATTGGTCATCGTCGCGAATAATTGAGGGGTGCAACCACCTGCCTTGGTCAAGCTCAGACCATGAATCCCAGTTGTGGATGGCGAATTAAATCAGCGGAGGTTTGTTGTTGAGAAAAGGAAGAAGAAATAGAGTGAGTGTAAAAAAATAGAGCAGAACTTGAGCAGCTTTTTATTATGTAGTATGCGCACATGACAGTTAATGATTTGAAAAATGAGGTGAGCGGTTGCTAATTTTGTGTAGATGCACATGCTGAATAGATGAACAGGTAGTGTGCTGGAGGTTGTGGTGGAGGCAGTCCCGTATGCAGCCCCAACACGTGAACTATAGGAGAAGGAGATAATATATGCAAGGCAATGGAAACGGTGCAAGAGGATTGTGAAATCGGAGGATGTTTTTATGTCGTTGGAGAAGTAAAGCAGGGGGATGGGAAGATGTGGGAAGTGTGAGTTGGAAAGGAAGTGCGGGGAAGGAAGGATGGTTCGTTAGTTAGGTTGTGTGGAAGAGATGTCCATACTTTGAGAACATGTGAACAAAACATCCTTGTAAACAACGTTTCGAGTATGCGTTCCATTTTTATGATGTAGCTTTCCATTCTGAACCAAATTTTTTGTCGTGCTACTTGAAATACCTCGGCTTAAAGCGACATAAAATTGGCCGTGGGAGAAAACGTGGTTGGGAAGATAAATTCCAACGTGGGGGATGGTTTGCCCTTGTGATTTGTTAATTGTTAACGCGAACGCGAGACGAACAGGGAATTGTTTACGGATAAGGGTGAATGGTAGGCTTATGCTTTCAGAAGGCTTTAATGGTATACGTGGAATAAACACCCGTGTACCTTGGAACTGACCGAAAGAAATTTCAGCGTCTATAAGGTTTGGATGGAAGGCACGACAGAGTAGTCTCATCCCATTACATAGCCCAATTCGTGGATCAATGTTGCGGAGTAACATTATTGGCGATCCTTCTTTTAGAGTTAATTTGTGAGGTGGCATACCACCCGTGTTGAGTGAGTTCAAGAACTCAATTTGATATAAGTTAGACGTGTTGTCTTCTACTCTGTCGAAAGAGTAGTAAACATGTTCATCACCGGGAAAATTTTTTATTATCATGTTATTAAGTTCATCCGCTGTTTCGTTTGTTGGTGATAAAATTGCTCGTTGTAGTATGTAGTCTGTGTTGGAAAAATTATCATTTAATGCGGGGAAGATTTCGCGTATCAAAGAGTAAAATGAACTTGTGCCGTCCCATGGTATGACAATATTCGGTGGTAGTTTGATCATGTCTTCCTGTATGGTGGGTTCGGTACCATTTCCAATGCGCAGAACAAAATCAGCGTATGGTTGGTCAGCGCGGGCCCTTATATTTTGAGTTAGATGAAATACTGTAACAGTCGACCACAAATATGACCGAACTATACATGCGTCAGTTGTTTGAGCTCTTGTTCCTCCGGGAACAACAGGTAAAACCTGCCGAAAATCACCGCCTAAGATAACAATTTTTCCACCAAACGGAACATCCGAATCGATCAAGTCTCGTAACGTTCGGTCAAAAGCCTTGAATGCATGGCGGTGAGCCATGGTTGCCTCGTCCCATAGGAGAACGGTTGCCGCGGATAAAAGTTTTGCAGTGTCAGACTGTTTACTGATATGGCATGTGGAGGAAGAGTCTAATTTAATCGGGATTTTAAATCGTGAGTGTGTGGTTCTACCACCGGGCAACGCAATAGAAGCTATTCCGGAAGTAGCAGTTGCAAGTGCAATAAGACTTCGATCTCGTAGATGAGCTAAAATTGATTTATATAGAAAAGTTTTTCCTGTCCCGCCAGGACCGTCGATGAAATAAACGAAGCTCTTTTTTGAATTTACCGAAAGCATTATCGCATCAAATGCTTCCTTTTGTTCAGGGGTTAACTTATGTATGGCTTGTAAATCTGGTAACGGTATTTGAATTGACTGTTCTTCTAAAATAAGGGTGGATACATTGTGCTGCTCAGGTGAACGTAGGGAGCTATGTGGTAAATCATAATCAAATATCGTTCTATTATATTGTTTTAGAAGGTTGTTAATATCAGAGAGACATTGACCAATTAAGTATGATGTTGGGATGGTGGCAGAAGACGTAGTTTGGTAATCTTCGGTGAGAAAGGGCCAAAATTTGTCCCACAATTCACGTACAGCACATGGTTCACAATATACTAAAAAGGTAACAAATAGTCGTCGTAAAGCAGCAGGCATATGGGTGTTCGAAGAATCAGTTAAACAGTCGTTAACACTGTCATCATTTTCTAGTAGTCCTCGATATTTTGCTGCTTCTTTAAATGTACGGTGAACAGTTCCGTTGACCGTAAGTAAGTCTGTGAAGGAAATTGGGCCTGGGATATGAGTTAGTAGCAAACGTAAATAGTAGCGATCACCTTCAGTTGGCTGTACGGTGTAAAGACGACCAATTACTTTACGGTTAATACGTCTACGTACCCGTTGTTTATGTTCGTAGTTCCACTAATACTTTTCTGGGAATTCATGGTAAAGGTAGCGGGATGCCTCCTCGTTCGCTAAATTATGGTTGAAAAATTCTGTAAGCATAGTTTTAGTTCTACGTTGATCAGTCAGAACAGAGCGTAAGGTTTCATTTGCGTTAAATTGAACTTGTTGCATGTTAGGTAGATGCATCTGCAGTCCTATTGCAGACGGAGACATGCTGCTAAGTTGGAACTTAAATATTCTCCATAATGACTCTGGTGCACAAATCCATTAGGCATTAACAAATTCAGAAATTTCATCGATCGTCTCTGATGAAGAAGATAAGCCTACAGAAACGCGATCTGATCCTTTGTAAACATATTTATATAGATATTTGACAGATTTAATACTGGAACAAATTTCAACGTTTATATGACAGTCATATTTTAGAAGTAAATATGGGTTATACGGAACGACCCAACGATTATCTATTGCTGTAGAAGTTGGTTGATCGTGTATTCGAATATCACGTCGCCTATAAATGGGTATGAATCATTTCCTTGTAAAGTTGATGACGCGAAGGGTTTAGGAAACCCCTTCTTACATATTCCATCTCGCATGCATACGACATTGGGGTTGAAACTACCGCATGGATGATGAATCATATGTTTAGTAACTAATGTGTGCAAATGTGGTTCTAGTTGTGCATTTGGAATTTCTGCTCTAACCATAGCATCGTAGTCATCAGGAGTGTAAAGTTTATCAGTTTCTAAAAGAATAAGCAAGATATGAGCGTGTGGAAACCCTCTTTTTTGAAACTCTATGACATGAACATGTGCAATGACTTTACCTAAGACATGTTATCAAATAAATCAGTTTTAAGCTGTTCCAATTTTGCATGGAAAACTCGAGTAGTTAAATCAGGGCGATCTTGCGGTTGTTGAAAGGGAAGTAGGTCTTGTGTAATTTCTAACCAATTAGGATTACATGTTATAGTAATAAATAAGTCGGGCTTTCCATACATTCGGACTATTGCCATTGCGTCCTGGTACCGTTGATGCATATCACGTGGACTACCAACATGTGAGGATGGGAGGACCTTTCTAACTCCAACGTTTCCTGCAGATAGCACCGGTGCGTACAAAATTAAATATGTAGGTTATTTTTTTAGTAGCGCGAAATGAGTAGAAGGGAAAGTTCTTACTGGCAGTTGTCTCCCCTTTGTCTAGAGCGTCTTGTAAGCCCTGATATAAGTCCGCTCGTATAGTATCTTGGTGGTCTCAAAGATATCGTAGTCGCATAGTTTCAATTTTGACGAACGTATCAACAACAAATTGTTGGAGAAGGCGACCACTGAGTAGTAGGAGGGGCTGTTCCATAGGTCGTACCTATGATGTGCACAAACAGTTAAGTGTGGACGGTTTGGGAGAGTAAATGTGTGTGAGGTTTGGATAGAAAAGTATTAAAAGGAAGTAGGTACCTGCAACAGATGGGAGTAGTAGGCTCTACAACTGATTGGGTTATGTCCAGTATTGTGGATGTTTAGATCCCATCCTTGTTCACCGCGAGGTAGAAGAAGCGGATATTGTAGTGGGTCGTAAAATCCTATTGTATCTGCAACACGTTGTAGCGTTCCTGATCTTGTTACAACTATAATATCCCTGTCGCTCGAATTGTGTGAGTTATTGTCTCCTACAACGATACCCGTGACCTGTGATGCGGTGGGAAGTTGGTAGGAATGATGGTCAATGATAACTTCTTTTATTATCAATCTGTAATCCTGTAAATCAGTACACTGCCCTAACTGTCTCAGCACATGGACATAAGGATTGTAAAAATCTAAAATTTGTTGCACTGTTTGTAGAATATCTTCTCTTAATGCTGCACTATCCTGCTGTCGATTTTGAATCTCATGATCAGTATCGTAGATGTAAAGCTGGAGGTATCTGGGTCTGGTGCCAGGCATAGGGAGAACACTTCCGATGCCGTGGTAGATGGAACCCTATGCATGGTAGGAGTAAATTCCATTTTGAGCAGAAGCTAAGTTTTGATCGATGTTAGCCCCCATAGACGTGAATGCGAAAGCATTGTTGTAGGATCGAATATTGGTTCGAAAATGTGTCCCACGTTCAGTGTCTTCAGTGTACAAAGTGAAAAGCTCAGGAGGCGGTGGAGGGTGGTGAATGTTAATTTTACCACCGGAGCAACAATTTCCGGTTGGTTCGCGGGAAAATAACTTTGCGTTACAGTGTCTGCAGTAAGTGGGTTGAGGTAGGATATGATGGGCGAAAGTTTGGGTCGCAGTAAAATTCCGACCGCAGTTATAACGTGTCGGAATTATAGATTGATTTAGAAGTAGTTGTTGGGGAGTGGACCTAAGTGTGGCTGCAGTATGAGAACGAATAATTGGTAAACAGTGCATGTACTATCATGTAAGACAATTGAGGATTGAATCGGAGAAAAAATACCTGAATCATCTGTCGCAGAAGTTGAGGGGTGGCTGACTACCTGCGTTGCCATGGTTCGGGTGTTGGTAGAGGAATGTCCTGTAGTGGTAATGGAAGACAGAAATTAGGGGAATGGTTTTTGTAAAAGGAAAGAAATAATGTACACAACGGGAAAACAAAGGAGACAGTAGTTGAGTAGTGAAGCAGAAATCTGTTCGGAAAGTAAAATAAATTGTTAAGTGAAATGCTGATTGTTGGAAAAGTGATAAGCATGGCCGAATATATAGAAAATTGAATGGAATATACAAAGCTGTTTGCATAGGGTAAGCAAAAGTAATCAAATAGAAGTGAGTTTGTTAAGAGGTATATTAGAAGGAGAAAGCAGATGGGGTAAGCATAATGATACTACATTTGTTAATAGTAACAGAGGTTGGTAAGAAGCATATTTTTGCTGTGCACAGTATATTCTGCATATGTGTGAGTAGGGTACAATTTTAAAGCGTTAAAAAATTGATGGGAGGTGGATAAATAGTACTGTCAGACCTTAGAAAGAAAACTAAAATTGGGGTATAGAAGTAGTAGTAAGTTAATTTGTTAGGGAGGAGCAGTAAGTTGAAAATTTTTGAAAACCAAAAAATCTGAAAAGCAGTAAACTGAAAAGTTAAAACAAACCCAGTAAGTAAACAAAGCAGTCATTAGTATTCAAGACGGTTGGCAAAGAAAATTTTTTTGGTCTGAAGTGACAAATCTATTTGCGCAGTATAATAAAATGGAAGTGAAAATGCGGAAATCATCAAAACGGTAAAGTTGAACCAACGTTACATTGCAGAAAAAAAATTTGTACAGAGATGACATGTATTTAGAGCTGCGTATGTGAAAAAATTGTACACAACTTACATGAATATATTAAATCAGTAATATACAAAGACAGTTGGGTTTTTAAAGGTAAAATTAAGTACTGACTGATATATGAAAGTTTTAAACATTAAAAAAATACCATATTAATTTGTTTTCTGAAAATGTACTGTTGGAAGTAAAATATGAAATAGAAGATGCTAAGTTTAAATCAGTACAGTATGCATAGCAGAGTTGTAGTAAGTTAAATTTTTTTTTGGAAGTCATAAGGAAGAAAAGGTGGTGACAGCAGAAATTTGAATAATAAGAAGTGCGCATATTGGACAGTAGAAATAAATACTACGTCAGTTGTAAAAGTGTAAACGAAAAAAGTAGGAAATTAATTAATTTGGTACAACTGTAATTGTGGAGTTTATGTTTTAAAATAGCGAATTAATTTATGTTGTAAAAAAGAACAGTTTGGAATTTAAAAGCCAGAAAAGCAGGGCAGAGCACAAATTCCACCAATTGTAAGTAAAAAATAAATTGACAGTAGAAGTAAATACACATTCAGTTGTAAAAGGCTGAAGGCTAAAAATAAGTAACAGAAAATTGAGCAGTTGAATGAAAACCCAGGTAGCAAATAGTGCAGGTGTTAATATTGAACATGTGCGTGAACAAAATTTATTTTTACTTTAAAACATGTAAAAAATCATGGGAGGTGGATAAGGAGCACTGTGAGAACGTTAAAAGAACAATAAAATTTGGGTACAAATTAGTAATAAATAAAGTTGGGACAGAGAAGAAAAATTGTAAAGAAGTGAATTAATGAGAAAGTTGGAGAAAATTGAATCTGAAAATGAAAAATTCGAAGAAACCCAGCCGCAGACTGTGTAAAAATAGTAATACATAGTTTGTAATAACGGAAGGGCAGTAGGAGTTTAAAAATGATGCGTATTGTTGTAAAAGGTGGAAAAATGATGCGTAATGTTGTAAAATGATGCGTATTTTTGGTGTTCAAATATAGTCCTCATATCTGTGATTATGACGCATTTTTAAAACATGAAAAAAATCGTGCGAGGTGGATAAATTGAAAAGTAGAAAATCGAGCAGTTAAATTAAAAAGAAAGGAACGAAGACAGTTGAAAAAAGTGAATTGCAAAAGCAGAAGTTGTAACTAACCCACATTGTTGCAAACAAAATTTTTTGCTCTGAAATAACAAATCGGTTTACAGTGGATAGTGAAATGCAAGTGGAATTGTGTAAAACGTAAAACTGGTAAGGTTGAACCAATGGTACATGGCAGGTAAAAAAATTGTACACAGCTGACATGAATATATTAAATCAGTAATATACAAAGACAGTTGGCTTTTTGAAGGTAAAATTAAGTATTGACTGATATATGAAAGTTTTAAACATTAAAAAAATACCATATTAATTTCTTTTCTGAAAATGTACTGTTGGAAGTAAAATATGAAATAGAAGATGCTAAGTTTAAATGAGTACAGTATGCATAGCGGAGTTGTAGTAAGTTAATCTTTTTTGGAAGTCATAAGGAAGAAAAGCTGGTGACCGCAGAAATTTCAATAATAAGAAGTGCGTATATTGGACAGTAGAAATAAATACTACTTCAGTTGTAAAAGTGTAAACGAAAAAAGTAGGAAATTAATTAATTTGGTACAACTGTAATTGTGGACTTTATGTTTTAAAATAGCGAATTAATTTTTGTTGTAGAAATGAACAGTTTGGATAAAACAGAAATCAGTGGTCGTTATGGGTAAAGGACTATTCTCTTGTGGAATTTAAAGGCCAAAAAAGCAGTGGAGCAACCAAATTCCAGTAATTGTAAGTAAACATATAATTGACAGTAAAGTGAAATAAAGATTCAACTGTAAAAAAGACCAAACAAATTTGTTTGTGTGAAATGTGCATTTGGAGTAAAAATATAAAGTAGGGGATGTTATGGGTAAAGGGCTATTTTTTTGGAATTTAAAAGCCAGAAAAGCAGGGCAGAGCACAAATTCCACCAATTGTAAATAAAAAATAAATTGATAGTAGAAGTAAATAAACATTCAGTTGTAAAAGGCTGAAGCCTAAAAATAAGGAAATTAAGGGGTCGTTTGGTTTATTTTATATTTTATGTTTTGAGTTTTCAACATTAATTACAAAATATGAGAAGAATGAAGAGGGGTCGGAAGGGATGAACGAAAGATTAGAGGGGACCACGAAGTGGATGGAGGGACGACGGAAGGATGAATTGTTGCTCGTTCTTCCGTTTTTCTCAAAACACGAAAAATGAAAAAAAGTTGTTTTCTATTTTGTGTGTTAAATTCGTTTTCTAAAATGATCATTTTTCATAATATACATGTGTCGTGCGTATTTTTGTATGGACGAAAACTCAAAACTAAAAACAGTAAACCAAACATAGCCTAATTTTTTATACGATGACTGATGTTGTTCAGGGAAACAAAACAGAATATATATATGAAGACATGCTTGCATTGAACTTGGTAATTGATATTATTCAATATAGCTACCGTCTTTTTCAAAGTTCAGAAATAAATTATATATTTGAGAATAAAATAAAATAGTATAATGCTTTGTTTCAACTTTCAACCTGTGGATATAGTTGTTAGCGTGACCACTAAATTTAATTCAAGGTTAAGTAAAGGCATGCTTAGACGATATATTTGAGCTTGCAAAAAAACCTGGCAATTAATGTACAGTATGTAAACACATTTTAATATGGTCTCAAGTACATTTTAATATGGTCTCGACCAAAAAAGTAATCAAGAATTCTTACACAGCTGATAATAACGAAACAGCAATGCACGCATCTGAAGTAGTAGTGATTTAAAATGAAACATATAAACTGATGAGGAAAAAACCTGATGAATGCTGCAGACGTTTGCTTTGACCCATGCCTGTCCTTCTACCTGCAAGGGCAGTCTGCCTAGAATGTTGACGCCGTGCACGCTGAGTAAGTCGTCATCTTTCTCTCTGCTGCTGGTCCATAAGATAACACAAATGTCAGTTATTAAAGGGAAAGGTGGACACAGTAGTGGGCAGTTGCATAAACGTGGGGAAGTATTGATGTGGAAGTTAATGGGGAAGGAGTCGGGTGTGAAGGGAACAATTGGGTGGAGGTAGCTGTGGAAAGCACATACGTATATATAGAGGGGAGTAAACGTTTATACAACTGACATATGAAGAGGAGAAAAGGTTGAAGAAGTCTAAGGCATGTAAATCAGGAAAAAAGGGTGGGCTCAACGGCCATAACATCGTTGATGGGATGGCAACAGTTATGAGATGGGATTTTTATCTTCGGTACAGGTTTGTAGGGAAGAAGCCGTTGGATAGGTGGAAAAAATTATGAAACAGTTAGCGTAAAGACAGTGCAATAGAGCAGGAGGAAGTGGAGGCGGAGGGAAGGGAAAATTGGGGAGGAATCGTACAATGGAATGGCAAGAAAAAATCAAAACAAATAAAAAACGAACAGAGAGAGAGAGGTCGATATCGTACCTTGCTGACATTGCGCGCAGAGGCAGAAGGCAACTAACGACCGTGGTCTTTAGCAGAACAGGCAGAAATTGCGATGCCACGGGGAGGAGTATTACCATCTCATCAATAGCGTCGTAGGTACGTCAGAGATTGGCAAGGGCAGCAGTTCCGATTTGGGGTGGTGGTCGATTCGCGAGGTTTTGGGTAGGCGATGACATAATTTGCAGTCGGGGACGGTTAGGTTAAAATGCACGGCGTTTGAATTGCTGAGGAGGGGAGAGGACGGTGACGGTGAACTGGTTGACCTGGAAATTGGTGAGGAGGGGAGAGGACGGCGACGGATCCGTTCGATGGGGCAAAAGGGCACACGTACGACGCAGAGTAAGAAGGAAGAAAGGGAAGGGGAAGAAAGGGAGGCATCATAGGAATTGCTGTTAGGGAGGTGGAGGAGGGAGAACGCCATTTTAGGTAGGGTTTGGTGAAAGTGGATGTGGAAAGCAGGGAAGGGGAACCGAAAAGAAGATGGGGCAACGTGGGAGGTAGGAAAAAGGCAGAAGTGCCCTTGTGCGAACAGTTTGATATTGGGTAGAATGTGGGGTAAAATGGGGAGTGTGAAAAAGGCTTCACTTTGACCGGTTTGACCAAGGTTTTGCATTATAGTATAGATATATTACTTGCATACGCTTTAGATGTTGAGCAAACTCAAGCTAGGGCTATTATGTATAATACTATTAATATATTGCCTAGATGAGGTAGGATACAAACTTGTATTTGTTGAGTAGACTCAAGGTATTCCCATTATACTTAGGTCATCATGAAACGATGGGTAAGAGTGAATAATCTCTCTTGATTTGTTGAGCAAACTCAAGGTTTAGGTTGAGATTAAAGTAAAGACCCTGGTTAAGAGTTATATGTGTTAGTCGCATAACGTCGATTAATATTACTTGCAAGTCGCTATGTACAGGATTGATAATGGCCAAATATATAAATATAGAATTGAAGCGTAGTAATCACATCAACAACAATTTAAATATAATAGCAATGGAAATAAAATCACAAGGTTAATTTTATACTTCGGATCTCCAATCCTACATCGAGTCCCAGAATATAGTCCCAGAATCTCTATTCTGGCTTTTCACTAACTAACACCCTCACATCACACGAAGGAATAGGCACCTGAGTAGCATAATAAGTTTTCAATACACTTGCTCGAGCAGTTGAACGAGACTTCAATACCTTTGCCTGAGCAACAGAATAGGACTTCAACTTTGTAACAAAAGTTACTTTTTGACATAGCGTATCTTAATATACAAATTTGTCTCTTTTAGCATATAAACTCCTATAACCATCATAAACAATATGGAGATGAATGAACAAAGTGTATAGGAAGTGATATGGACTTTATTGGGTAAAGTGGAGTGATAATGTGAGGCCTAGAGTATCTTAATTTACCGTTTTGAGTGATTTAGAAATGAAAGCACAATTAACATAAATTGGGGTTTTTGATTTGAGAATAAGAATCAATTTCAATCGAGAGAAAAAGAATTCGAGTGCATATGATTGAGTGATTGCTTTGGGGATGATAGGAGACTTATATAAGAGTGAAGGGAAGCCATTACATAGGTGTAATCCTTCAAAAAATTATTTGGCAAAGAGAAGTTATTGAATATACATGAAGTACCTTATTAAAATATAGCCGTTGGAGGAATTTTAAACATAGGATTTAAAACAACATTGTACAACAACATTTTTCTTCAAAAAACGCTATCAAAGGCCTGTCCAGAATGTAACCGTTGAAGCCTTTGATATCATTTTCGGCAAAATGCTTGCTTTGCTGTTGTGTAAAAATTGTTGTATATATTTGCATTTGGGAGAATTAGTTTAAAGGACAAAAATTTATATTTTTTACACTACGCCATAGATGACCTTCTGCAAAGTGTTGCCAGCTAAAATGTTGCGATAGCTATAAAATTTTGGTCCTACTGCAACGTTGTATTTTTGGTGTTACCTTAGCCATAAAAATGTGTTGCTCTAGCTAAACAAGTGTAACAGGATGCAACATTTTTATATAGTGTTGCTATAGATGTATTTAAATTAAAAAATTAATAAAATTAGCAATCCGCGTGAATACGATCCAACGGTCTATATTTAATCTGATTGTTAAAATGGATCACCACTACAATTTGTCCCCAAATTTCGTTTTCCCGCTTTATTTTTCATAACATTTCGTTCTCACCCCCAATTTTCAAATCCCTTATTTCCAAATCATATTTTCGTTCCTCACCCCCAGCTACCCCCTTACCCATCGCCCCCAGCTACACCCTGACCCATCGCCACCAAATTGTCACCCTCACCCCCAGCTACCCCCTGACCCATCGCGACCATCTAGCTCCAACCAGAGCCCCATCACGACACCAAAACCCGAAGCCAAACAAAGTTTTCCGTTCAAACCCCTTTTGCCATCGCTATCGTCGCCATCAGCTCTTCTTTCTCGTTCCTCTCTATGTGAAAATTAGGGCACGCGATTTTTCTTTCTTGTTCCTCTCTGTGAAAACTAGGGCACGCGATTTCAGTTGCTTTGATGCTCTGATTGATCCAATCTAGTGTGAGAAACGTTCCTGGTAGCTTGCTCCTTCATTCTCCTTGATTGATTGCTCGAATTGCTTTGACTTCGTCGTCGGCTGCGATGTGATATTATTTGGTATGTTTTCTGCCTTCTGGTTTACTTGATTATTCTCGATTTTGGTTACACTCGCATGCTTTTGCCGATGATGAATTGGGATTTATTTATAGGCTTTATTTCCTATAATCTCGAGTTTGATCTTTATGTTGGACTTTGATAAATCTGGTATGTTGGATTGCGATGATGTATTGGTATGTTGGATTTTGGTTCACTGGCTTGATTTTGCTTTGCCGGTGATGAATTGCGATGTGATATTATTTGGTATGTTGGATTTTGGTTCACTGGCTTGTTTTTGATTTCTGATCTGAGCTTGTTAGCTCCTTTCTGCTGCATTTGTTAAACCAGAACATGAACTGATGCTCCAAGTCCTCTGTATATCATATTACTGCCTATGTTTCTCTTGTACATGCCTAATGCATTCACTGTTTTTGCTTGATGGGCTGCCTATGTGTACTGCTATGTTTCTTGCACTGGCTTGTCTATATTTTGCTGAACATGGTTCTTGTTTGTTTTGTTGGTTGCTTGGCCCTGAGTTGAATCCAGTCGATGACTCGGGTTTGACCTTGTGCCGTGTCCTTGTATCCATGTGTTGCATTCATGTTTGGCTTATGCACTTATGAAAAGAAACAACCCAACCTGAGGCAAATATTATAACAAAAATATTTTCATTTTCTGTTTGAGTTAAATATTATTTTCTAGATTACTGCTTTTGAATTATATGTGACAGGTATTGAAGACTGGACAGCTGGATACAAGCTTGAAGACAGAGTCAAATCAAATGTGCATGAGTGTATGAATGCATGAGCTTGAAGACAGGTTTCAAAGAAGGTCGATCCCCGCCGGGACTGCGGTGCCCCGGACCCCCGCCGGCGCTGCGCCCGGACCCGCTTCTTGGCTCGCCTTCGGCTCGGCACTCGGCTCGTCATATATTTGTTAGTGTCGGTGTCTGTATAAATTGAATCTGCATATGTAATGAGTGAACTGAGTGATGTAGTGAGGAATATCTGTATATGTGAATATCAGTGTTATATATCATTGAATTGTAAAATAGTGGAGTCAGGAATTTGTACTATTTCAAATGTTGAAATAAAATATTTATTTAAATAAATTACTGTTTAAATATTAAATTTTGTGCAATAGCATTTTATTAAATTAATATTTATTTTTATTAAAAAATCAAATATGCTCTACATTGTGGGCCCCACAAATTCAGAAAGTTATATCTATAGCAACATTTTGGAATGTTGCTACAGATACCTATGGGTGTTGCCATAGACCCAAATAGGGTTCTATTGCAACAATATTACTTATGTTGCCTTAGATAGTCAAAATGTTGCCTTTGAGGTCTAAGGCAATGGCAAAAATTGCATCACCCTAAAAGTGTTGCCATAGACCTATGGCAACATTTTTCGGGCCTGAGCCAACATTTTTTTTGTGTTGCAGAAGGCCATTTATGGCGTAGTGTTATCTTAAGGACACAACCTCCATATTTTAGCCACAAGACAAACATTCTCCTCAAGTCATAAGGACAAACATCCAAAATTATCAACCATCACTTCTCGCACCACCACAATCCGCCATCACCTGCACCACCAGCCTCGTCGCCGCTCCCAACACCACCATAATCGCCAAAATCTGAAATTTTAGTAGTAGATTTGACACTGCTACTATGTAGTAACGGTTTCCTTTTATTAAATAAAATGATACTAGATGGTATCATTAATGTCATTATAAACTAAAATATGCATACACTTTTACTTTTTTAATTTAAATTTACTCCTTCATAATGACCATCAATACATATCCTACTATACATAAAGAAAAGCTGCATAATTAACTAAAAAAACAACAGAAAGACTAATACTGCACATTATCATTTATATCTTCTATCAAAAAATTGCTACTATCAAATGTGTCTAGAACTACTACTATCAAATGTATATCTACTATCAAAAAACTGCTACTTCAAATGTGTATAAAACTGCTAATATCAAATGTGTATAAAACTCTTACTATCAAATGTATATCTACTATCAAAAAACTACTACTATCAACTGTGTATAAAATTGATACTATCAAAATATATATAAAACTTCTACTATCAAAATGTGTATATAGTATCATTTACTACTACTATCAAAAAACATAAAATGTGTATAAAACTGATACTATAATTCATAAATACTATTAAATGTGTATAAACTGCTACTATAATTCATAAATACTATTAAATGTGTATAAACTGCTACTACAATTCAAAAAAAACTAAAATTCATAAACTGCTACTACAAACATAATAAATGCACACTTTATCTATAAAATGGTACATTTGTTCAAAAACTACTACTAAAATTCATAAACAACTACTATAATTCATAAAAATTCTACTATAATTCATAAATACTATTAAATACGTATAAATTGCTACTATAATTCAAAATAATAATAATTACAATTCAGAAACTACTACTACAAGCATAACAAGTATTAAAAAATAAAATAAAATGATACTACGATTGTAATTTTTATTACAAGTAAAATACAACGAAGAACCATTGATCAAAACTGATACTATATAGTATTATTTAATTCTTATTTAATTCAACTAAAAATATTATATGCTACTACAAAATAGCATTGTAGTCTAAGGTTACACACTCCACCTACAAAATGATATTACAAATCATAAAAATACTATACAAATTAAAAAAAGTTAAATACTTTAAAACTGATACTATACAGTAGCACTATCCTTGAAGCTAAAAAATTGTCCTTCTGCTACATTATATTGAAAATTTTGTCCTTCTAACTAAAAAATTGAGGGCATGTCCTCTAAGCTAAAAAATTAACGAATTTTGTCCTTCATACTATTTTCCTATTTACATTTTTGGCATTTTTATGACTTTTCTAACGTTTGAAAATTCCAGAAAAATATAAAAAAAAATACCTTAGTTATAATTAGAATTTGTAAAGGTTGTATAAAAATTTGGAATGGTTTGGAGATTGTTTGTAGGGTTTTAATAGTTCTAGACTATAACGAATCAACAAAGACTCAACTTATGACATACATTCTTTTGAAACTTTTGAGTCTGTTTCTTCTTGTCATCTTGACGCATCTGAGTCCACAAAGATTTTTAAACACCACTATTAATCTTTGAATGCTTGAACACTCCATAATTGATTAGTATCCTTTATATCTTGTACTTGTGCATATGTATGTTATCGTGCTGAATTGTGCGCAAGTATTTGCTTCTTTAATCACCTGAGTACTTGATGAAATCATCAATAGCATTGCTATAATGTTCTTTTCATCAAAATACTGATATCATTTTCCTAACAATATGTTTTATCCATTGCTTGTAGGCCTATGCTTTGTTGAGCAAACTCAAGGTTAGAATCCTAAGGCATGCGAGTCCTAAGATTCACTAGAGAAATCAAAAGCTTTCTACATTTCTCTTAGTTTTAAGGGATACAAAATTCTAGTGTGGATCTTATTAGAAAAATGACATTGAACCATAATTTTGACTCAACATCCAAGATGTTATAAGAGTTGGTATTATTCAAAAATGTTCCAATAATACCCATTGGTTTCAATACGATCATGAAGTTATCCAAAGTTCAAGTTGCATTTTCAAAGGTAAAATAGGAAAGTCACATAAATATGCAATAGTCCCTTGTTCATATGTCAATGGGAAGAATAAGCAATATGCAAGGTAGCTTTTAATTTGAACAAGGGCTTAAGTAGCCTTCCATAAATTAAATAATATGCAAGTCCAAGTTCAAAAATAAAGTCATGTGCACGTCCATCATTTAATAACAATCAAGTATTACATATGAGAGAAATATGCTATGCAAAGTTAAATGTCCAAGTTCTTATGTTCAAAAATTTCAAGTGTTACAAGCGGCTCTAAAAATCCCTAAATTGGTTTAGAGTTTACAACTTTTAAAAATTGAGAAATAGAGAAAGGATCCTTTTTTCTTTAAGGTAGCGAAAGATGCTATTATAAGGATGGCCAATAGGCGGGATGCCCGACACGTGTCCCCTGGCAATCCCTTCATATGGTAAATACTCGGCAGCCCATATGTTTTCTAAGGTTCGACATGTCTTTCCACTTGTAAAAGCTCAAAATCCTTTGCTAGTGTTAAAGCTTGTCATTCCTTTGAAATTCATTATCCTTGTAGAAGCTTGATATCACTTGTTGTTTATAGATGCTCCATAGCAGTTACTGTTGCAAAGGCTTGATAACTGTTGCTATATCAAAGACTTGTTTTCCATAGAAACTCGATATCCTCCCCTTGTGATTATATGCTCGACATCTACTAGTGGTGCGACATCCTTCCTTTGCTACATACTCTACAACACTTTGTGGTGTAGAGGTTCGACATCCCTTCCTACGTCTTTGACAAACTCGACACCTTCTTATTATTAGGCAATCGATACCTTTCTTCATTGTTAATGTTCGACCACCTTCTACTGGTAGATACTCGAGAACACTTGCTGTTGTTGAAGCATGACAACAGCTGATGTAGCAAGGCTCGTCATCCTTAGTACTCGATATCCTCCTTTATTTTAGACGTTCGACAACCCTTATGGTTGTAGAGGCTCGTTAACCCTTAAGGATTGGGTGCTTATTCATTGCTTGAAGTTCAACATCCTTAGGGATTCGCACCTCTTCTATGCTTGTTAACTACTTGAATATTCGACATCCTTCTTATTGTAGAGGCTCGATATCCCTTTGTTATTGAATGTTCGATAACTTCTTGTTATTGCTTAGAGGCTCGTTATCCTTTTCTGAATGTTGAATGTTTGATACCTTATTTCTTTAGGCTAGATATCCCTTGTGTTTCCAAGCTCAACATGTTCTCTATATGTGTTTGATACTCGTATTTATAGTAACATTTACCCCCTTTATATAGAAGAGACATATTATAATTTAGTATAACTGCACTCTTCATATTGCCACTTATTGATATTCTAGAGCTTTCAATCTCATCTATTCATTAAAATAAGGATCAATGCTTCTTATTGTTTCCCTCTTCTTATATAAATACTCACCTTTCCTTCTCCCAAAAGCTTTACTGGCAACTTAAAGCTAAGATTGCATATAATTTTTCTTTTCAATCTTACAATTTCAGAAAAGAATCTTTCGATTCCCATTATATTCAAACTTGATTCAAGGTGCGATTTCTATTTCGATTGATTGAATATAGAAAAGAAGGGGTTTTTTATTTTAGAATTAGGGTTTCAACAATCGGGTGTTTATGAACCGTTTAGGTTTGATTAGTGATTAGATCCAAAAACTTCTCATGTTTTAATAATTTTTGTGTTTGGATTCGAATGTTGTTTGCAATACGTATCCCTAATGATTAATGTAAACCAGACAATATGGATTTCTGATAACTATCATGAATTCGATAACTTTTAGAGACTCGGCATTTAATTAGGGTTTTGATAGTTGTCAAAGACTTGACATCTACTTATAGACTCGATACCCATTTAGAGACTTACTAACTTGTTATAAATTCAATAATTGGTTAATGACTCAATCAATAGTTATCGAGTCGGTAACTAACTATAAACCCGATAACTGTTTAGAGAATCGTTAATTAGTTACAAACTCGACAACCATTTAAAGAGTTGTTAACTATTTACAAGTTCAACAACTATTTAAAGAATTGTTAATTGGTTTCGAGCTTGATAACTTTTCTAAATTCAACATCTAGTTATGAATTCGATGCATAATTAAAGAATTTTCAACTAGCTATGAACTCGCTAACTTACGAGTTCGATACATAGTTATAAACTTGATAACTAGTTATGAGTTTGACATCTTGTTATGAACTTGACAACTAATTGAGGAGTCTCTGTCTATTTATGGACTCAGCAACTATTTTTGAGTTTGACACCCGGTTATGAATTGGATAACAAGTTGATAATTCGATATCTTCTTATGAACTTGATAACTTATTATGAGTTTTATAACTTATTATGAACTTGATAACTAGTTGTGACCTCAATAACTATTTAGAGAATCGTCAACTAGTTACTAACTCGATAACTATTTATGAATTCGACATCTAGTCATAAACTCGATAACTAATTAGAGAGCCTTCAACCAATTACAAACTCCATAACTACTTAAGAGTTCAATATCTTATTATGAACTTGATAACCTGGTCAAAGAATCTTCAATTAATTATGAACTCTCTAACTATTTATAAGTTCAACATCTAGTTTTCCATTCCTTTATATCTATACTTAGGGATTCAATTTTTCCTTAACCTTTTTGAAGTATTTTAAACTTTCATAAAGCATATGATACTTTCCCATTTTTTGCACGACGTTTTCTAGCAGATAAATGGCTGGGAAGAAGGCTCTAAATCCTCTCTTGCTTCATAGAAAGGAGACTATAGACTCATCCAGTCCTCTATCACTACTCAGGATGGAGTAAACATCATTCTCCAACAATTCGGCATTACCAAAGTAGAAGCCAAGGTGGTAGACCCATCCAGAAGGGTAGATAATCCTCTGGAAGGCTTCTTTGCTTTCACTTCGATTCATATTTGGCATTCGGGATACCTCCCCTTCCTAGAATTCTTTATCCAATTTTTGGATCATTTGGGAATTGCTCCAATACAATTGCTGCTCAATTCTTATACATATCTAAGCTGCCTTGAGATACTAGGCAGGGAAGCTGACCTCTCCTCACTCGATGTTGAAACTCTTCATTCTTTGGTAAATCTTGTTAAAATGGGGAAACGACCATCGGATACTATACATCACCTTCTTCTTCATCGAAAGAGCTTAATCACTAATTTGATCAATAGAATTAAGGACCGAGAAAACTAGTTCTTTTATATCAAGAGTTATACCCTTAGAATTAAGGGGTCTTTTTCTATTTCTAGTGAGACTTATTGCTTTCTCTCTATTATTTATACTATATTTTGTTGTTCTATTATACTAGTTATTCTCTTTCAAAACCTGCTTCTAATGGAAATAATTCTTCGGTCGCTAGTACAATCTGTGCTTTGAGCCTGACATCTTAGACTGTGGGAGACAGGCTTAAACTCTTAACCGAAGCTAACCTTCGAAAGTACTCGTTGACCTTTGTTACTACCAATACCGTATCGAAGGAATGTGGCATGGCGATATAGTCATGATCTCACATCAATAAATTAAGAGTGCTGAAGGTCGTCAATGCCACATATCGCCCATAAAAATGAATGAGTGATGCTAAAGGATCTTATGTCGTAAGCCATCAATGTTATAACAACATTGATGCCGCCTTATAATGATTCTGCATTCTATTAATGAAGCATTTACTTCATGAAACTAGGAGAACCAATGTCGCTTCGGATTAATACCGCATCTCGCCATTGTAGTCTTATTCTAATGTCGCCCTTCAACGTAAAGCCATCTCCTATCAATGCCGCCTATTATCAATGCCATCTGTTATTAATGCCGCTTATTATCAATGCTGCCTAGTATCAATGTCGTCTGCTATCAATTCCTCTTGTGATCCATGTCGCGTGTTATCAATTGTGCCTAAAATTAATGCCAGCTCTTATCAATGCCGCACCTACATTGATGCCGGTCCCTATCAACATCACTTCTTCATCCAGGCTAGTTCTTGTCAATGCTGACTCAAATCAATACTGCTCATTGCTAATGTTGCTATTTATTAATGACACCAGTTATCAATGCCATGCTTTAGTGATACCGTGTAAATGTCTGCACCTTACTTAATGCAGATGTTGTCCCCAATTTAGTCACCTCCGCCTCATGGGCCAAGCCAAGGTATGAGGTTTTGTTCCTCAAAAGGCCTCGACGTTGTTATAAGGTGAAGGCTTTGGTATATAGGTACCCACTTTATAGAGTTTTTCCACGATGTGGGGCAATTATTCCCATTTTGAGAGGTGTTACAATCTCCCCCTTTAGAGCCCAACACCCTCGTTGGCTCATGAACACAACTCCACCTAGGCGTTGTGGCTGTAACACGTACGGTCCACAATTTCGGCTGGGTATGGCTCTAATACCAATTGCAATAGCCCGCACCTCACTTAACGTGAATATTGTCCCCACTAAGTCACCTCTGCCTCATGGGCCAAGCTAAATTGTGGATTTTTGTTCCTCAAAAGGCCTCGACGTTGTTATAGGGTGAAGGCTTTGGTATATAAGCACCCACTTCATAGTGTTTATTTGCAATGTCAGATTACCATTCCCATTTTGAGGGGTGTTAAATGTAACAACCCGCACTTTCCGACATGAATCATACCGAGAAAATACGAGCTATTGGATTTTTAAAACATTACAAAGCGTAATTACAGAGATAGAGTTCTAAGACATTCTACACTTCAGATCTCAAAGTGAAAGGAATAAAAATATAAATATAGAAAGATAGACATTTCATAAAAACATTCTCCAAAATACTTCCTTTACAAAATACATTGTTTCCAAACTACAATATAAGTTTACATTCTAATACAATAAGTAATTGTAAGAGAATAACATAAAATACTAGAACTGCATCATTGAGCTTCTTTCTTCCCCGTACTATGTCCAGTTACTGCTAACCTATCATCCCGTGATGGAGGAAAATGGAAAGAAAGAGGGGGTGGGTTAGACATAAAGTATGGTGATTTAAAGTGTGTGTACAATGTCCGTGTACCTAAGGTCACATGCCTAAGGTCGCATATTAAAGGTCAGTGACCTATCATCGTGGGAATAACAAGAGATCGTACCTCATTGAACGATCGTTTAGTTTTGGGGAATTGCTATCCCACTATAACTCACACTAGGCCTGGAGAGGAAGAACACGCATGTAAACTCACATAGTGAATCATCATATGCACCCGTGCCCAACTTGATCCTAGCGGGAAAATACCTCTTACGTACCCTCGGGAGTTACTGCACCTAACTCCTACTGGTACTGGGCACTATCTAGCTTTCAGCGTCTACGCCCATACAGGCCCACAGGAATGTCCATAATCGGCACAGTCTCTGATCCCAACATCCCGACTAATGGCCTGTAATACAATCCCAACACCTCGACTAACGAATGGTAATCCGATCCTAACACCTCGACTAACGATCGGTAATCCGATCCCAACACCCGTGTGCACCTTTTGCAACATAAGTTACACGTCTCAACGACACTCCGCATCCTACTTTATGATACGGAAACGCGACCTAAGTCCTCCACCTCAAATAAGAACACCTAAATGTGTCTACACAAATCAAGCAATTTATAGAACAACTAGGTTCATACACCTATCAGCTCAAGGCCCCAAACAGTCTACTAAGTCTAAGGTGACTTACGATAGTCGACCTACGCTAGTCTTAGATCGATTGCCTACAATCCAGACATCTTTCAATTTGCATGTTTTAAGCAAATTAATCCATTGCATTCGATTATCAGTCTTAATCCATTTAATTTTTATTTCAATTAGGCTAATCTATTTGTCCTATATTTATTACATTTTTTGCAGCATTTACATTATTCTAATTGAAAAAATATAGGTGTCAAATCCAATTTAACATATGGTTTATGGTTTTACAACTTACGTATGTCAATTACAATTAGATAGAAATCCATTATTCTAATCTCGGATTGAACAATTTAATTAAATTATTTAATTTTAATTTCTACCCTATATTGATTTAACACGAATCATGTTGAGAAAATACGAGCTATTGAGTTTTTAAAACATTACAAAGCATAATTACAAAGATAGAGTTCTAAGGCATTCTACACTTTCAGATCTCATAGCGGAATGAATTAGAATATAAATACGGAAAGATAAACATTTCATAAAAACATTCTCCAAAATACTATCTTTGCAAAATACATTGTTTCCAAATTACAATATAAGTTTACATTCTAATACAATAAGTAATTGTAAGAGAACAACAGAAAATACAGAACTTCATCATTGAGCTCCTTTCTTCCCCGTACTATGTCCAATTACTACTAACCTATCATCCTATGGTGGGGGAAAATGGAAAGAAAGAGGGTGTGTCAGACAAAAAATATGGTGAATGAGAACAAGCCTAACAAGAAAATCAAATACAACTAACTCCAAGTCTACTCTAGGTGATATAGAGTGTGTGTACAATGTCCGTGCACCTAAGGTCACATGCCTAAGGTTACATATCAAAGGTCAACAACCTAACATCATGGTAATAACAACATACCATACCTCACTGAACGATCATCGAGTTTTGAGGAACCGCTATCCCATTATAACTCACACTAGCCTGGAGAGGAAGAACATGCATGTAAACTCGCATAGTGACGCATCGTATGCACCCATGCTCAAACCCTCGATCCTAGCGGCAAAATACCTTTTACGTACCTCCGAGAGTTACTGTGCCTAACTCTTCTTGGTACTAGGCACCACCTAGCTTTCAGCGTCTAGGCCTATATAGGCCCATGATAATATCCATAATCGACATAGTCTCCAATCTCAACACCCCAACTAACGACCGTTAATATGATCCCAACACCTCGACTAACGACCGGTAATCTGATACTAACACCCGTGCGAACCTTTCGCAACATAAGTTGCACGTCTCAATGACACTCCGCATCCTACTTTATGATACGGAAATGCGAACTAAATCTGCCACCTCAAATAAGAACACCTAAATGTGTCTACGCCAATCAAAGCAATTTAGAGAACAACAAGGTTCATACACCTATTGGCTCAAAGCCCCAAACAGTCTACTAAGTCTAAAGTGACTTACGACAGTCGACCTACGCTAGCCTTAGATCGATTGCCTATAATCCAGACATCTTTCAATTTACCAATTTTAAGCAAATTAATCCATTTCATTCGATTATCAGTCTTAATCCATTTAACTTTTATTTCAATTGGGCTAGTCTATTTGTCCTATTTTTATTACATTTTTTGATACATTTACATTATTCCAATTGGAAAATTATAGGTGTCAAATCAAATTTTAACATATGATTTATGGTTTTACAACTTACATGTGTCAATTACAATTAGATAAAAAGATCCATTATTCTGGATTCCCAATTTAATAATTTAACAAATTAATCTCAGAATTAATAGTCAAATCAACATAGGGTAGAAATTAAAATCAATTATTTTAATTAACTTGTTAAATATGTGCCTACTCACCTCTGTCTTAAGCTTTAGGTTTGCCTCTGATGCCACAAGATTTCTCCTTTAAATTCGCTTAGGCCTCTTTCCAATTGCTAGATCTCCTTTTATTTTAATTTAGGTTGAGATTTTGAATATAATTGGGGTTTAGAAATTGATTTGGGAAATTAGGGTTTGGGTTTTATTTTGGTAGAGCTTTGCTGTAATGGAGAGAATTAGGTTTTAGGTTAACCCTAGCTATCAATTTATAAGGGAACACCTCAACTCACTACAGTCAGATTCCAGTCCAAAATCATCTCGTTCGTCGTCCAAAATCGTGGCCAGCATGCAACAATCTCGCACACACGAAATGAACCGACTCCAGGTCATGACCCTACGATTGACACAGGGTCGGGTCGACTGCCCTAGGGGCTAGCTCGACCGTCCCCGGTCGACCTGGCCCTTAACTATTTTTTATTCAAGCCTTTATAACTTTTTCAAGTTATATATGAAAGTTGTCCAGAAAATTGCTATGGACACAATGGTGCAAGTCCTGCAGTCAAATTCATACGTTTGTAAAAATTATCCTTTTCGGTTCATTCTTATCTTTTAACTATATTTCCTTATTTATTTTCAAGAAAATCCCGGGGTGTTACATTCTCCCCCCTTAAAGGATTTCATCCCCGAAATCTCTAAGGACAATAGAATGCAAATAACAACCAGCAACCAAATCTACATCTATCTACTCGTCCATCATCCACGGCAACCATAATCTTTAATAATTCTAATGCAATTATATAATTATGCAGCGTGGAATGCACATGAACCTAACTAATGCAAAAGAGTAGTCGGTCTACTGATTCAGTCAACCTTCTGTTTATGTTATGCATCCATATGTATGCAAGTCCTAAAATAAACAGATAACTCTACATGTATGCTCGACCATACATCCAAATGCAACATCCATTTGCAAAAATCATCCATGGAAAACAATTAAAATCAGCAAGCAATATGCACAATGTATGAATGCATGTGCCTAAGGGACCCAATATCCTAGTGCATGCAATGCAACCACTTGAATCTATAAACATCCATGTACATCCAAAAGTATCCATCAACCATAACATGTCTCAATTGACATGTTTACAACCATACCTATCATCCAAAGGTCTCTACCTAAATGGTATACCAGCTAAATTTTATGTTCAAAGGTAATCTAAGCTTTTCTAGCTAAAATGGCCCGACTAAGGTGACTACCCCATATAGACACTTCCATAAGTGCCTAATAACGACTTCTCTATAAATAAGTCATATCCTATCTCTCTTTGAGGGTTTTCTACTTGCCTATTCTCTACCATGGACTCGACTCCATGGACTCTATACGGACTCGGCTCCATGGACTACCCCACGCCTCCTGTTAGTACTTGCTTCCTGCCTATTCAGTGCAGTCCTTGTCTTTTTATTAGTTGGACCCCGATTACACTAACCAACTCTCACCACCATCCAAAACTTTCCATTCAAATCACATGTACATTGGTAACTTTAAACAATACTTACTACCAACTCAAATGGTGTCGTCTTGCACCATGCTAAACAACTCGAGTATGAGTATATTCTCGCCAACTATAGCTCCATTAAACCTCCAATGCATAACATACTATCTTTACTCTTTCATCGGTTTACCTAATCACCTCCAAGCTTAGATTCCAAGTGTGATAGCTCTATTATGGATTTCACTTCCTCTTTCTATGGTACTTTGCACTTAGCCCTTTGCTATACTTCCTTTTCCCTCAAGGTTGCCCAAACTGGTGATTTCCTAAATTTAAAAAAATTACCACAACTTCTTTTCCAAATTCAGCTCAACTCAAATCATTTCTCTTTTCGCTTGGGCTGTTTCCCAAACTCTCTAAAATCGTAGTACCTAAGTATCATGTCTATGGTCTCCATGGATCTATTCCAAGTTCTACAAATGGAAGTTTAGTCTATCTCTCTTTAGCCTTAACAATAAAAGTCCTCTAATTCATTAGAGTTATAATTTAAGATCATTCTAACCAAATAATATCCATTTAAGAGTTACTTCACTCGCGAGCGGTTAGTACGCATACGACTATGTATTATATGTCAGCCTCCATAAATTTTCTTAAGAAAATAATCTTCTTCCAATCCGGGCAATGTTTGAGAAAAATCTTTTTATCACCTTATTCAAATCTTACCTAAAAAATTTCCGATCTTCTTTTACATAAAAATTTCTTTAGCGTTTTTAATATATGCTATAACAATACTTTTTCTTGACCGAGATCCAAATTATTGAATTAACTATCCATCCAAAATCTTGACTAAATTATCATTTAGGATATGCTCATTGCATTTTGAATTTTCAAAATTTTCCTTTTTCTATTCCTTGTTGTTACCCATAAACGGGACACTTTATAAAACACAACCTCTTATTACATTATTCCATCGGTTTCTTTTATTCTATGGTGGGTACAACCTAAGGTGGAACGGTGCTTTGCCATCTTAATCCAACAAATATGCCGACAATTAGTTTGGTTTACTCTGGGATTTCCGCGTTTTAATGCATTGGAACTATATCTTTCCCTAAAAGGAAATGTGAACCCTATAAATTTCTATAAATTTTCTAAAAGAGAATTTGTGTCACATTTGGAATTACAAGGAATTATTTTTCTGCTAATATTGAAATAGACAATACAAAATACAGTGACCATCCCTGTTTTATACATCTCTTTCTTTTGTGGTATATTTCTTATTATTTCAAATGATACACTTTATACTGAAACTAGATAATTTATGGTAACTTACATTGATACATACTTTATTCCAATGAATTAAAATGCAACTTAAATCCCACTCCATTATATAACATCTTCTGATTCGGTGTTTACTATGCCATATCAATTATTTAAAAATTTGCTGCGATGACTAACTCTACGTTTTTATTTGCTTAAATTATGTAGGTCTACAAATCTAGAACTAATCATACCATTTCCTTTACGAATGTCCCCATTAGTTTAGAAAATACTTCTTTCCTTATTTTCCATACTCCAATATATGCTATACTCAACCCTACATTCCAAGATCTACATTAGGCATACATGGAACACGTCTACACTGATATAAACCAATTACATAAACCAAAAGGTATACTTTCCCATTTATGTCCACCTGGTCCGCCCATAGCCTTCAGGGGAGTAACATAATACCTAGACCGTTCGTAGCTTATAGGTTTCCTATCCTTACCTATATGGTATCAACCTCGTTGCTATAGTATCGAGCCTACACTTACTATTCTAGTTAGATTGCCTAACGTGATCAAGGAAATTCCTATTTGTTACTTAACATTCTTTATAGTAGACCCCACTTAGCCCTCTTACCCTTTATACTGAAAAATGTTTCGCGTCTACAACATCCTTGGTGTAATAAAGCATCTTAGCCTACTATTTCCTTACTTGGAAATATGTTAACCCAAATCAAACTTGTCAATCTTCCTTATACAAGGATCCTACAATTCAAACCATACTTAGAAGGGAGGATACGTGGTGACATTTACTCTTTACTATTTCAAAAGTTTGACTTACTACTTTTAACCGTCAATTGGAAAGGTCATCAAATTCTCATTTTACCTTTTTGTCTTTGTCTCAATCATTCCAACTTTTTGAAATTTTATAGTCAATCTTATCCTAGTGGGCTGTTTAATCCTATTAATCTAACTCCAAATCTATTTCTTTACTTTTAAAGTCTAAGTGTAGTCAAAATATTTTCACTTCACCTTTCTGAATCAAAATCTTTGATTTTTAAGTTTCTTTAATCAAATCATCAAAAATGATCGGCTTAATTAATAAAATGATACGTAAACACGTCATTTTATAATTCCTTTCATGAATAAGAAATTTTCATAAAACGTATTTTTAACTTATTATTATTACTTTATTATTTTCAATATCATTTTTAAAGTATGTCAAAAACATTTATGAAATATTTTCAAATACATACTCATTACTTAATCATAGATGGAGTTAAAAAGTAGTGCCTTACAGACTTTTCAAAATTTTCCATCAGTTCTAAAAAGAAAAATACACATTGGGGTTAAGTGCGACAATGTGCTTAAAAGACAAATTAAAAGCTCTAAAACAATTATTGGAAAAATAACCTTTCACCCATTTCTCTACTTTTACTTCTTAACAAATTTTATAAAATTTGTCCGACTAGTTTATATAAAATCATAAACCAACTTTCTTTCTCTTTTTTTCAAAAGTTTTGTTTAGAAACACAGTGCACATTGAAGGTAAGGATAACAATGTGCCTAAGAGACAAAACAAGAATTTATAACTATTAATAAAAAAATTCTTTTTGTCAAATTCTTTTAATCTCGCTTTTCAAACAAAATTTACATAGTTTGTCTGATTATTTTATAGAAAATCATAAACTAACTTATTTTTCCCTTTTTAAAATATCAAACGTCCACTACTTCCTTTTCAAAAGCTCTCTTACTAAAAGCAAAATACACATGGAGGGTGAATACAATAATGTGCCTAAAACTAACAAAAGCTTTATAATAGTTATTGAAAAATAACTTTTTACCAAATTCTTTAATTTTGCTTTTTACACAAATCCCATAGAATTTATCTGACTATTTTATATAAGATCGTAAATCAACTTCTTTTATATTTAAAATATCAGATATCTACCATTTCTAACTTTTAGAAAACATTTCCATTAGTTTATAACTTAAATTGGAATAGACAATAGGAACTTAATTACTTAAGCCCACTTCTACCTATCAATGCCTTAAATGCAAAATTTTTACAGTTCTTCTTTCCAAAGGTGGTCAAATCAAGTTTTATTTTCCTTTAAATAAATGTGGGTTCTTACGACTACTACCAACAGGGTTTTTGTTTTGACTGGGGAGATTGCCTTAAGGTTATAAAGTCCCATTTCATATATTTTATGCTTTATCTTCATCTCATTCTCATTATATAGGTCTTATAGTGCTAATCTTCTTCATTCACCCTTCAACCCATAGTTTATTTGTCCCTGCTAGTTGGTATAAGAAACCTCTACTAGTATTTCTTACCAAAATAAATATGAAAGGTCTATCCTATAACCTTAACTTGTTCTCATTCTCACTATCTGTGCCTGGGAATTATTTTTCAACTTTCCACGTAGATAGTATAGGCACGAATAAAAGGAATTCGACATATACAGATAAAATCTTTAGAATTCCCATTAAAAACTTAGACACACACATACATACATATATATATATATATATACATATACATACACATACACACATATTTGAAAACTTTTTGGAAACCCTTTTGAAAAACTTCTTGAAAAACTTCTTTTCAAAATATTTTCAAGTACATTCTCCCATTACGTGCCTAATCCCTATGTAATCCTAAACCTAAGCTTTGATACCAAATATAACAACCCGCATTTTTCGACACGAATAATGCCAAGAAAATACGAGCTGTTGGGTTTTTAAAACATTACAGAGCATAATTACAGAGATAGAGTTCTAAGACATTCTACACTTTTAGATCTTACATAAAAGGAATTAAAATATAGATACAGAAAGATAGAAATTTCATTAAAACATTCTCCAAAATACTTGCTTTATAAAATACATCGTTTCCAAATTACAATATAAGTTTACATTCTAATACAATAAGTAATTATAAGAGAACAACTAAAAATACTAGAACTCCATCATTGAGCTCCTTTCTTCCCCATACTATGTCCAATTACTACTAATCTGTCATCCTATGGTAGGGGAAAATGGAAAGAAAGGGGGTGGGTCGGACACAAGGTTTTAAATCTCGGATTTCGGTCACGTCTCGTCTCGAAGAATTTAGATAGCTTATCTCGTATCGGGTGAGATCTCGAACGAGATGAGTGCATCTCGGTCGTCCATCTCGGATTTACATCTCGGTTTCCAAAATTCATTTCGGAGTTATCTCGGAGTATATGTCATGTCAAAAATTAGTTTTCATACACCTAAATTTATAATACTAGTCACTACCTTAAGGAAAACACTATGCACTTACCTTGAATATATCACACGCTTATCATTAGTAATTTAGTATGGAAAAATATCACTTGTATCATGTAAAATAAACAAATAACTAGATTTCATGAATAATGTTCAATATAATATCATATGAGATAAAGTAGACAAGAAACAAACCATAACATATGCACCTTTACGTTGTTTGATCATTCACTTAACTTTCCTACACAATATAATGTCTCATTTCTACCTTTTATGATTTATAGTGCTGTAAGGGAAATCTTAATTTTATAACTTCAAATACAAAAGTCTACAAGTAGAATTAAGATATTCTATGTCTGATTATAGTATTTAATTATTAGCAAACAAAATCTCATTAAGCAACTAATAGCATAGATATTTCAAACAAATGTAGAAAATAGCATACATAGTACAAACAATTTCAAACATTTAGTAATATTATAAGAAAAGCAAAAAAATGATGTACGAATGAACATGTAATCATCAAATGAAATTAATAGATGAAAGATAATTCCTTTATTGCTTAAAAATAAGCCTTGAGGAAAAAAATTATAGCAGCAAAGACTAAATGAAATCAAATTGGGAATCCATTTAGAACATAAAGTTAAATAAGTGAAGCCCAAAATTTATAGCCGCAAAAAAATAGGGTTAGGAAAAAAACTCAAGAAAGTGTCGAAAAAAGAAAAATGAAATCGGATGTAAATTAATTTGGATCAGAAACCTAAATGAAAATCATAAAGTGAAATACTTACCATAATCGATGTAGATTTTATCATCTTCTTACACTTGTCACTGCCGTAAAATAAGAGACGAAGATTAAATGAGATTTATATAAGAAATAAGGGTTAAAAAAGTACAATTAAGAAGGCTTAAATTAAGGTAAAGGATGAGCTAGCCCAATACGGAAAAGAGTTGATTTTTCCAAAATTCAAAAATTCGGCCGATATCTCGCTGTTAAATCTCGTCCGAGATACCGGACGAGATACTGAAATCTCGTCCGAGATATGGGTCAGACGAGATTCAAACGAAATTAGTTGTTTCGAATCGCCCAGGCTAGAAAACGAGATCTCGCCCGAGATCTCGCCCGAGATGAGCGAGATTTAAAACCTTGGTCGGACATAAAGTCTGGTGAATGAGAACAACTAATAAGGAAATTAAATACAATAGACTCCAAGTCTACTCTAGGTGATATAGAGTGTGTGTACAGTGTTCGTGCACCTAAGGTCACATGCCTAAGGTCATATATCCAAGGTCAATAACCTAACATCATGGGAATAACAACATATCGTACCTCACTAAACGATTGTCTAGTTTTGTGGAACTGCTAGCCCACTATAACTCACACTAGGCCTGGAGTGGAAGAACATGCATGTAAACTTGAATAGTTACTCATCGTATGCACCCGTGCCCAACCGCTCGATCCTAGCGGTAAAATACCTCTTGTGTACCCCTGGGAGTCACTGTGCCTAACTCCTATTGGTAATGGGACCCACCTATCTTTCAGCATCTACGCCCCTACGGGCCCACGAGATTGTCCATAATCGGTAGTCTCTGATCCCAACACCCCGACTAACGACTAGTAATCTGATCCCAACACCTCAACTAACAACCGGCAATCCGATCCTAACACTATGCCACCCTTCGCAACATAAGTTGCACTCTCAAAGACACTCTACATCCTACACTATGATACGGAAACGCAAACTAAGTCCGTCACCTTAAATAAGAACACTATATGTGAATGCCAATCAAGAAATTTAGAGAACAACAAGGTTCATACACATATCGGCTCAAGGCCCCAAACAGTCTATTAAGCCTAAAATGACTTACGACAGTCGACCTATGCTAGTCTTAGGTCGATCGCCTAGAACCCAAACATCTTTCAATTTACATGTTTTAAGCAAATTAATCCATTTCATTTTATTATCAGTTTAATCTATTTAATTTTTATTTCAATTGGGCAAATATGTTTGTCCTATTTTTAGTACATTTTTCACAGCATTTACATTATTCCAATTGGAAAATTATAGGTGTCAAATCCAATTTTAACATATGATTCATGATTTTACAACTTACATATGTCGATTACAATTAGATAAAAAGATCCATTATTCTAGGTTCTCAATTTAATAATTTAATGGATTTCAGAATTAGCAATCTTTCTCCTCTAAATTCGATTAGGCCTCTCCACCAATTGCTAGATGGATCTCCTTTTATTTTCATTTAGGTTGAGATTTGAATAGAATTGGGGTCTAGAAATTGACTTGGAAAATTAGGGTTTGGGTTTTTATTTTGGTAGAGCTTCGCTGTAATAGAGAGAATTAGGTTTTAGGTTAACCCTAGCTATCAATTTATAAGGGAACACCTCAACTTACTACCGTCGGATCCTAATCAAAAACCATCTCGTTTGTTGTCCAAAACCATGGCTAGCATGCAACAATCTCACACGCACAAAATGAACTGACTCCAGGTCACGACCCTGCGATCGACAAAGGATCGGGTCGACCGCTCTATGGGCTAGGTCGGCCGCCCCCAGTCAACCTGGGCCCACTGTGGGTCAACTTGGCCCTTAATCATTTTTTTATTTATTCAAACCCTTATAACCTTTTCGTTTTAGCTTGGATTTAAACAAGTTAAATATGAAAGTTGTCAAGAAAATTGCTACGAACATAATTGTGCAAGTCCCGTAGTTAAATTCGGATGTTTGTAAAAATTCTCCTTTTAGGTTCATTCTCATCTTTTAATTATATTTCCTTATTTATTTCCAGGAAAATGGTAGGGCGTTACAGACTGCACCCCATCAACCTTCAAGGAATGTTGATAATAGATATCATGAATGTAGGCTATTATGGCATTATAGGCGCAAAGTGAAAAGCACACCATTCCGAAGTTCATCATTAACCAAGATATAGTGCCTTACACCATCAATATCAATGCCGAAATCCAAGCATGTCGGATGGACACATGGCAACAATGCCGCATCTCTTAACCCCTAGAAATACGGACCTAGGCATAATGGAGAAAGGGAAAATCAATATTGTCTTCTTTCTTACATTTTAAATCTTGTAAACCTAAATTGATTTGGGGATTTAGAGCCGATTATGGCACTTGAATTATTGCACATAAGACATTGTGCATTCAACATTATTTGGAATAAGAACCAGATTATTTGGATTATGGCTTGCTTTCAAGTTCCAAAGCATTTGTGATTCTTACATCATAATGTGCTTCAAAATCCAAAAGCACTCATAATCTTGAGTTTGATTGCTCTACATGACTTGAACTATTGACTCCTATATGACATGCAACATGACTTTAGCTTTGATATTGAACATGCGTAAGACTTTCAAGGATTCGACATGGTGCATACTCCATCTTAGCAACTTAGCCTAGGATTACTTTATTAGATCAATCCACTTTTCTTATACTTTTAGGGTTAATGAAGAAATTCGTTAACGTTTTTGCACTAGAAGGAGGGCTTGAACTTACGCCTTCATTAAAACATTAAGTGAAACTACCCTAGCTTGCATTTATAGGGCTTAAAGGAATTGCCCCTGCCAAGCGAATCCCATTCCAAGGTAAACTACCTTTGATTCTTAACACCAATTAATCACATCAACTAAGTTTTGATTAGTCATGCCAATTAATTGTGTTAAAATCTCTGAACATGGATCCTCCAAGCCTCAAATAACTAGGTCAACTTATCAAACGCTAGCAACCCACGACTTCATAAGGAGCAAGTATTAAGGCTTATGGCACTACACATTATGGAAGAAAAGAAAAGACAAATAGCTCCCTATGATCCAGAAAAATGGAGCTTGAACCCATTTCATGTAGGGCTAACACCAATCTTCGCCCTAGGGAGGCAGTATAAAAAGATAATATTTTCATGAAGATGAGAAAAGAAATCCATCTCCAAGCAAGGGAAACAATGTTTGAAAGAGTGATAACAAAATACTTCGATCAATTCACTAAGAGATGGAAGGATGTGCTTAGTCATTCCTATAAATTGAATGAGGCTCAAAGCTCTTTGAAAGGGAAGTTTTCTATAGAAGTTAAGGAGCCCATCGCATATAACAAAAGAGCCAAGAAAGAATCGTCTTCCAAAAGACCAAGGCTTTCCAACAATTGCTCCCTTACTACTTCCTATGAGAATATCTACCTCTTAGCCAAGGAAAACTTAACTAATGACCTTTCCAAAAGAAGTGACCAAAGAATGAATAGAACCTCAGAGGATTATACTGCTATTATCATCGCTACAATGAACATAGCACAAACTAATGTTGAAGGCTAAAAGGATTGATTAACCATTTTCTAAGGAAGGGAAGCTTAATGAATTTGTAAGAAGATGTTAGAAAAGTCATCAATAAAATAAAATTTCTGCATTGAATAAGTGCATCTACATGGTTAAGGAGAAAAAACTCCTAAAATAAAGGAAAAAGCCATTGATCCTGCCAAGATGGCCTGGTCAAAGCTCCTCCTAGAGGGAGGACAGAGTAAGCTTTTGGTCCCATCTGAGAAGGCCTGGCCAAAGCACCGACTAAGCCTTTGGTCCCGCCTACGTGACCTGGCCAGAGCATAAGCCCTTGATCTTGTCTTCATGGCCTAATTAAGGCCCCTCCTAGAGGAAGGTCAGAGTAATCCTATAGTCCACCTGAAAACGGTCTGTCCAAAGTTTCTACAAGCCCTTAGCCCTGTCTATGCGGCCTGGCCTATGCACCTCCTAGAGGGAGAATGGAGTAAGCCTTTGGTACTTGGCTGAAGCACCAAACCAGCCTTCAGTGCCGCCATCAAAGCCCTCGCTGAAGCGCCCACTATAAGAAAATTTGCTTTTAGTAGCATTTCTTGGTAGCGTTTCAAGGCTTATGCAACCGTTGATTAAGTTAACTCATAAAAATGAGAAAATAAACGTGCCAAATTGGTTTCCGCCAACAATTCACGAAAATTTTCCTAAAATTTTACGCGGCCACTCCTTATCTCTTTTATACGCTTGAATTTTTTTCCTCGTCGCTGAAATTCCATGGCTGCTTCTTATCTCCTATCTCTCTCATTTTCGTTTCCTAAATCATCCGTCTAAGTCCTCACAAAATCCCTCGTCTTCGTCTTCTAAATCTTCCCTCTTTGCCATCGATCTACTGACGAAGCAGGAAAACCTAAATTGATTTTCAACGATCTATTTGGCTATGATGTACTGATAAATTACACTAGGAAGGATAAATCGTCATCACACTAGCATTGGCGAGCTTGTTGATTGACCAACTCAACCTAGGTATTGATTTTAACTTTAGTTTATAATGATGATTTACTGTTGTTAATAAGGAAACCAATAATTTATAGTAGAAAAAACTATTTTGAGTTTCATTCCTAGATTTAAATTTGGTTTATAGAATCTCTTATGGATCAGTTGTTAAGAAGCCTAGGTATCGATTTCCTTATGTATCAGAATTGGTTTCCTGAGAATTTGTTATTACAACCGCTTTCTGTTTCGATTTACTAAGATTGGTTTACTGAGTTTACATCCAATATACATTCTCTGTTTTTGGATGGATAAATGAATACAGGGAACTTAGTTTGTTTATTGTTTGATAAATTTATTGCTAAAACAATGCAAACCCTAAAAAATGTTTTTTTTCTACTGAACATTTATTTTAAGGAGTTTTATAAAAGGCAAAGCATAACAAATTTTTTAATCCTATGAAGCTCAATAATTTGTTTTTGGGGTTGTTACCAATCACTTGTTAGAAAAAGTTGCTTAAAATCTAGAAGTAGGGCTGGGAGCATATGAATACATACAACTAGCTGGGAGCATAACCGAGAGTACTTTGCATTCTTTGATAATTTGAAATTTGCTGCTCTTATATATATCTTACCTGGTTCTTTTCCATATAACTGAGAGTTCTTCGCCGTATATCAAAAGTCAAATGGTGGTATTTATTCTCTGTTTTTAAACTCTATATACACACAGACAACTCTCTAACAATTGTAATTTTTCTTTACGGTTTCAGAAATATATGTTAGATGCATCTTTTCATGGTAGGGGTCTTTTTAAAATTTGGATATTTATTTGGTTAGACTGTACCATAATTGTGGTATTTGTACACGTTCTTTGTAGATTTTTCGCTATTCTTTCATACCTATACATGGTTATTGATTATGTTGTTTTCCCTATCAAAGATAGTTCGGTACCACCACTTTGAGTGCTATATTGTAAGACAGTGAGTGACGTTGAGATGAGGCTAGTTGAGGTTAAGGATAGTCGGGTGGTAACTGGGCATATGGATGTTTGTAGCAACATTGGGAGAGGAGATGTTTGTAACACTCACGTTTTCAGTCCATTTTATTAGATTATCTTTTCACTTGACACTTAACTTTGAATGATAAGTAAAAAAGAAATTTTGAAAGCATCACCATTGAATATTTAAACATTGTTGAATTGTGAAATTGCTACTGTGCCTTATATTGTAATGTAGTGGATCATGCAGCTCTTCTCTAACACCTCTAAATTAAATATAATATTTTGATTTAATATTCATGATTACAGTGGTATAGTTGAGCTTGTTTGTGTCTTCCAGTTATAACCTATAGAGATATAAGTTCACAGTACAATTGTAAAAGTCTTGGTTATATGTCATTTTTGCTTTTCTTTAATATACATCAGTATGCGATTAATCTTGGAGAATATTTTTCATTGTTGTTATATGTCTGCCTGGCTATATTACTAGTTTGTGTCATTACTATTTCATACTCTGTTATGACTTGTTTTATACTTTAAAGTGGTTGATATTTTGCACGTATTTACTGTTTTTATGTGAGTGTGTATTTCAGACTGGGTCAGGTTAGTGCAAGTGTAGGTTGAATAGCTTTAGTGATCATGTGTATTACTATGCGTAGGTGTGTGTATACTATATTCGTTGTTTAACAAGCTGAAGATCACCAAGTTTAATTTTGTTTTCACTTCATATTTTGGTTAGATTTATGTTTATGTAGTTATTTATGAAGTCGATGCCTTGGTTAAAATTTCAAAGATGACTCCACAAAGTGTTGGGCATTTTCTGGTCAAATTATGATTATTGCTTTCTAGAATTCTTTGTAATAGAGATATTTTAGAAACAACTGATGCATAGTTTTGATTTATATTCAGTCTGTTTCCAGTCACGATTCAATGGACCTATCCTGTTCTCACTTCTACCCCTAACCCTTTTTCACCTTTTTGCACCTAGAAACAATGATTGCACATATTTTTATTTCTTAAAATACATAAAACTAGAACAAATGTTTGAATAAGTTTGATTTCATTATCATGGTTGTCTAGACCATTTTTTAGCGAGTCAACCTGAGAATATTGGTTGGCATCATTACAACTTTAGTCCACTTCTATACTTTTCTAAATGAAAGTACTGTTTTCTTAGTCTAATACCAATCAGAAATGATGCGATTTCAATTTCCTTTTCTTGTTCTAGCACATTGAGGCGAACAAGCTTATAGAAGGAAGGCATCTTGATAATTTAGAGTTCATGAAGTGGATGAAGAGATGCTGTGATTCTGTCAGTAGTGGTGCACCGGGCAGGTAATATTTTGACTTCATTGGCTAAACTTGTTGGTTTATATGGAAATCATCGATTAGAAAAAACATATAATATTGTATCTGTTTATAGACCTTTCAATTGGCATTCTTCTATTAATTTGCATCCTACATATGCATCGTACTATGTAAATAATATCCTGCTCCACTCTTTCTCAAATGTTACCAGATGTGAGTTGTGTTCTTATCATGTTCTTGGAATTTCAACGTAATGCACTTATTTGAGTTTAGCTTTGTTAGCTTATAATATAGGTAATGCTAAACTGGTGATATTGAATCTTATGGATGCCCTATTTTAAGGTTTAGTTTTGGATTCTTGGCTGCTTATCACCGTTTTTTATATAAAAAGTTTTCCACGATTTGATGTTTCTTATTGGATGGGCTTGTCTTATAGCAAAAAAAATTGATTGAATTTGTTGTTATGTGAAGGTGCACTGCCAAGTCTAATGGTGTTATCAGCGGCAATGTTGACAATGGAACTCGAGGAAGTTGGCTGGCCTGGGATGATGAGCATTCGAGTTCATGAAATTGAAGGGATGTTTGATCATCCATCTTTACCTTTAAATGGAGATACCTGAGAACTACTAGAGATATAGTGTCATTCTAAATTAGATTCAAACTCCGATGAATCAATCCACTCTACATTTGGGTCCCGTTACGTTCGAACCTCTCTTCCAAGGTAAGCAAACTATACATAAAATGCTCTAACATATACCCATTCTATGTTCAGATGAATGTAAGTGTCGTATCAAACTGTGTAGGTATCGCATGCCAGAGAATTCAATACCCAAAGAAGCTGCTTTTCAGATAATAAACGATGAGCTGATGCTGGACGGGAATCCAAGGTTGAATTTGGCGTCATTTGTCACTACGTGGATGGAACCAAAGTGTGATAAGCTGATGATGGCTTCCATTAATAATAATTACGTTGATATGGATGAATATCCTGTTACCACTGAGCTTCAGGTCTTTCTTTTCTTTTCTTTTCTTTACATTAATAAGAATTACGCTATATCATTCAAATATTTTTTAATTATCGAAACAACATTCATCCACACAGGTTCGGTTGAACTACCAAATCCCCATGGATAAAAATATAAATAAATAATATTGATACTTCTTTGATTGTTTGTTGCTGTATTATATTGAATTAAAATTTTGAAGGATATATAACTTGCATTTTTTGTACCTTAGTGATTTGAAAATGAATTTTAGACCAGGAAACACATCAAGAACACATTTTTAGTCGATCTGTCTTCGTTGATTATCGGATTTGTCAGTTAATGCTGTTGTAAGATGCATTGAATTTTTCAGTAGCATATAAGTCAATAAAGGGCTGAAAAAATAAAAGTCATGGCTGGAAAAGTATGTTAATAATTTCTGGTTAGGTGCACACTGTAGTGACTGCATCATGCCAGCATTGTTAATTATTTTATGTTCAAAATAATGCAGAATTATCAAGTTCTAGGTCTATTGAAAGGAGCTACAAATATACTTTTCTTCATCAACTAGGTCTTCAACCTACACTATTTACCATATAAACTAAACATGTATTATCAGTTATCTCCATTTATAGTGATTGTGGTGACTGACAGTGCACAAAGCCATTTGTAATTAGTGTAATATCAGTGAAGGCTTCAGGTTCCTTAAAACCAGTGTGAGGTAAATACCAAATAATATTTACATCATATGCTAGTAACTATTTTGCTTACTTGGTATTGGAAAGATTGCTCAGTATTCCACGCTTATGTCATTTGCTTAAGTACAATCTTTATTAAGTTTGGAGTATGTTTGTAAATTTTGGTCTGATCATGTAATTCCCACACTGTCCTTACTGTATACAGATAAGATCACAAGTTTGAAAATTCGATGATGACAAAACTCAATCTCTATTTTTATTTGGAAAATTTGAAATATCATTAAGGTCATTGGTTAGAATCCCGATGATTATACATCTATATATCAATATTCATTCATTTATTTCAGTTTTATGTCGAATGACACTATGTATTTGGATTTTATATCATTTTAGCTTATCTTGTGAAAAAAACGTTTTGAAAATAAATGATAGTTTCATATAATCGTAAATAAACAACTAGACTTTACTGGAAGTGTGCAAAATTGATTCCTACTATTTAAGCTCAAGAAAGGACTTTATTTCATTTTTTTATAACTTTGATAATTTATATGACATCATTTATAGTAGGATATACTTGTATAATGTTGTAGATGTTTGATCTCATATTTAAAGTCCTACGAGTTAACGTAATTGTTTGACTATCTGTTGTGCTTTCACTTGTGTAGGCATCGGACTTTTGAAGAGAGCAAATTTGGACTTGATGATGCTAGCTTTCACTTATGTATGCAACAAAGAATTATGGGTAATCAAACGTTTTGTTAGCACTAGTTAGATATAACATTTATTAGCACCCGATGTGTAAATTTGTATACAAATGGTTATTGTATGTGAGTTAGGTCATTTTGTCGAAAAACTATTGTATTGGAATGGTTATGGATATTTTATTTGATTATATGGTTAATGTGTTTTTTAACTTATTTGAATATGATGATTATGTGAGTGATTGTTGATTGATATAATAGAACCAAAATAGACCATTAACAGGAAATAATAGCATGAAAAAATGGTGTAAAATAATAAACAACTTTTAGTAGCGTTTCAAAAACGCTACCGAAATATATATAGTGGCGTTGAGTAAATGCAACCGTAAAACAGGGGTAAAGTTGGAAATTCTATTAGTAGCGCCAAAAAATATTTTGGTGGCGTTTTTTAAACGCTACAAAAAGATTTATGGTGGCGGTTGAAAAACGCTGCCAAAAATGCATTTATAGTGGCGTTAAAATAAATGCAACAAAAAATCATGGATTTTTAGTCGCATGTTTTCTCACGGCTTTTATCAAAACGCCACCAAAAGTTTTTGAAGCGTTTTTTGAGCGCCACAAAAAATAAAATTTCTTGTAGTGGCCTCCTAGTCGAAGGTCGGGTAAGTCTTTAGTTCTGCTTAAGAAAAGCTAACCAAATGCATCAGACAAGTATTTAGTACCATCTCCAAGGCCTTGCTAAAGCTCCTCCTAAAGGGAGGTTAGGTAAGTCTTTGGTTTTAATTAAGATAGCAAACCAAACACACAAGAAGACAATCATCATCAAAGATGGTGCCAATCGAATTCAAGTGCAAACCTAGCTCTATCCTAAAGAATGGATAAAAACAATCTTCTAAAGGAAGATATGTCAAAAATGAGTCGATTAGCGCTTCAAAGAAAAAGAGCAATCTTCAATAGGAAGATCTATCAAAAATAAGCCGATTAATGCTCCGAAGCAAAAGAGCAATATTCAAGAGGAAGATCTATCAAAATTAAGCCGATTAATGCTCCGAAGCAAAAGAGCAATCTTCAAGAGGAAGATCCATCAAATATGAGCTGTTTATGCTCCAAAGCAAAAGCAATTTTCAGATTCTAGATGGATTTTCTGGTCTTCCTTATTGCCGTATGAGTTTTCTGGTCTTTCTTCACTATTACTAGATGGTTTTTCTGGTCTTCCTTACCAAATAGGTTTTCTGGTCTTCCTTATTAATTACCAGATGAGCTTTCTGGTCTTTCTTCATTATTGCTAGATGGGTTTCCTGGTCTTCCTTTATTATTGCTAGATGGGTTTTTGGTCTTCTACCACTAGATGGTTCTTTGGTCCTCCATTCACACTATAACCAAAATAGTTCTTTGGACTCCTATTCAAATTATCATCAAAAGGATATCCTAATAGCGGAGCTTCCTTAAATTAGCTCTCAATCTTTCAAATTTAGATTGGAATCCAACTCTCTTATTAAACGAGACTCTCTGTTACTAAACAAGCTGTGGAGTATCTATAAATAAAGAAGCAAACTCTTACATCAGGATAAAACTCATGATGTACTGAAATGATGAATGCTTAATTAGTCATACTTATAATCCTTTTAATAAGCAAATTGGCAAAATTTTGAAATATTGGAAAGCACACAATGCATCTTAGATAATTCAAAAAACTCTGAAAGAGAAAAGTGCATACGATACATCCGAGTAAAATACATTAAAATATAGATTTATTTACAATCTAATACATTATGTGCAAAGTTACAGGTACAAAAATTAGGCAAAATTAAGAGCGTGTTTAAAGCAATTCGGTGCTAAAGCTCAAAGCTCTGTGCCATCCTATCCAAACCTTCAGCAACCGATGAAGAGTCAGTATAGCCACATCCAAAAGCTCTTTAAGTTTCTTCTCTTTTTCTTGGATAGCATCCCTATCGTCAACTGAATCAATTTGAGTTTTTAGTGCACGTTAGAGAGTCTTATTAGCTCCTCTTAAGATTTAAACTATACCCTTTAATTCATTAATCTCTCGCTCGAGAGTATGTATCTCACACTTAAGCTTTTCAACTTGACCTTCATAATCATCAAGGCGTTGAGAGACCTTTTCATCCCATTTCTTATTGAAAAACCGCATGCATCAAACTTGACCCGTCTTCTCCATTTGGAAATTTCTTTGTTGCTTAAACCTGGAGGTTTAACAGTGTAGGAAATTCTTTGTCGATTAAGGATTGATATCTTCTCGTTCCCCAGGAATAGGAGTAGGAAGGCTAGAATTGCCTTCGCTCGCAATAAGCTCTAAAGATTGGCAGGATACTTGACTCTTCATTAAGTCCACTTCAAGATCATCTATTCATTGATGTAGTCTAGGCTTTTCTGCATCAACCTTCATTGGGTGCCCAAATCCTAAACCCGAGTCTATCTTTTCTTTCAATTCCTGAAATTCTTTGTTCTTTCGTTAATTTGATTTTCCAAGCCAGAGGTTATTTCCTTATAGTTGCTAAACGTTGGTTTTAGTTTATAATATCTCCTATGCAATTCTTACATGTCTGGATTATTTGGAGCCGCAAAGTTGAAGCATCTTGAGAAGACTACCTCTTTTCAATATTAGCCATCGATTTATCTTTAATATCATGCAACCGAAAAAGAACATCTATGGGACCAGATGCAGTCTTTAATTAACTTTCCTATTTAAATTAAATAAAGCAAAAACTAATAAACAAAAAGTAATCACTTTTATTTATAACAGTAAAAGATATACAAATGATAAGGAGATTCAAACTATATTACAATTCCATTTTTTGAATATTCAACTAACTCTTAAATTTGTGAAACATCAGTTTTAGCCTTTTCAAATGACCTAGCAGATAGGGTTAGAGTATATTTAAATGAACCTTTGATCATTTCGGGGTAGCAACCGAAGGTATCGATGATAGTCTCATTCCCTAGTTGGAGAGCTCATTCCCCAGTTGGAGAGCTAGCATGATCGCATATAAATTTGGCATGATAAGTTTGAATTTCACTAAGTAGTTTATCTTTTCACCACCCCAAGAAATCAAAGCCAAAATGAGGAAATCGCATGTAAACTTATTGTTGATCTCTAAGAAAGCAGTGTTTTGCTTACTGAGACATTCTGAGAGTTAAATATTTTTCTTTAAAATCCCTCTTTAACTTGACAAATTTACCCAAGAGTTCCAAGAGAATATGGCTACCAGAGATTTCCTTAATCTGTACAATATGTTAAAATTAGGCTAATAATAGAGAAGCATAAACGATAAAATTTATAAGCTACTTGAAGTACACATATTATACAATTATTCGGGTATAATATTGATTTCTTATAAAGTTCAGAGATAAATCTCTTCTTATTATACTTAATCTTTCCGAAAGGAAGAGAACTAGAAGTAAGAGGAACACTTGCAACCCTAGGTAAGTTCCAACAAGCTCCAGGATGATGGTCGCTTCCATGTTCGTCCAAATATCTTTTATGAAGCCATCTAATTAAACCCCCGTTATTTTTGCCTAAGTAAGGGAAGTCGACAAACTTGCCCTTGGTGTAAACTTTGTAGAGGAACTCCACCAAAGCATCTCTATCATCAATCAATTCGGTACTCTCTCTCATAATTTTATCTCGATGAATACGAGCTCTTTTCAAGCGAGGAGCGGCCTGGTTCTCCTTAAAAAACTGTAATCATGCAGTATCACCAGAAAGGCATTTATATTTTTCTGACAAGTCATTATACTCCTTAAGTTGCCTTTCAAGTTCCCTATGCAGTTTGGTCTCCTTATCCACACCCTTTTCATAAAGAATTTCATAATGGAGTTTGTTTTTTTTCCTTAACTAAAATAGGAAGCTTATAAATTAATAGCTAAGTAGATAGCTTTAGACGTTTAAATGAAAACTGCATACTTGGGAGACTGGAACTTGAGATATAAGAGTCTTCCTCTTTCCCTTTGGCTGATGGCTGGAGGGAGCGCATCTTTTGGAGCAAAATCCTTCCTTGTAGTATCTTGTGGGCCAGGGAGCTCGTAAGAGCCAGTGTCATGAGTAGACCACTCTAAGTTAGGAACGCTTAATCCCTCTCCTCCATCATGTGGTCCTCCAAGACCAATTCCATCACCATCATCCCTATTATCATCATCATGATCATCGTCATTGTCATTATCATTGTTGTTGTCATCCTCTTCTCTATCAAATTTAGTCTCTTCGTCAATTGGAGGGTCATCAAAATTTAGCCATTTTTCGACACCGACCTTTTCCTTGATAGGGAATTATATTTGAAGAGTCTCTTTGTCCTTTCTCAGCCTAAGACCGAACTTTCTTTTGAATTTTTCATTCCAATCCGAGAGGGATGGAAAATCTAAGTCTGGACATTTATGAAGATTTTCAGCATATGCTACAAACAAAGTATATTCGTAACACTTCTTGGTAATTTTGGAAAGAGCATTATCAATGAAAGAGGTAGTTTTCTTCTTAGCGTCGCTGATAATACTATTCGAGTAGGCCAAGATGGTTGTTTTCCTTTGTAGCATGTCCTCTAAGGATTGGTTCTTACCAGCCAACTCGATCTTTTCTTTGTTGGAAATCTCCAAATCTGCTTTTAGTCTAGCTTTCTCTTTATCGACCTTCTCAAGGTCTGCTTTCAATGCCTCCACCACCTTCTCCGGCAATTGTTTAGCATTTTTCTCCTTATTGAGCAAGGAGACGAGCCTTTTGTTTTCAGTAACAACTTCATCTCTTGCTGATGCAATATCAATTACACTATGATTAAGCAAAGAGATCTGTCTTTTGAGCTTAATTACTTCGTTAGAAGGCCTTGAGAAGCCTCTTGAATAAGAAACATGTTCTTTCCTACCTAGAATGTATAATAAGTTTAAGTCAAGATAGGATTTATGGTGTTGAAGAAGATTAACCAAACGAAGGGAAATGTGTACCAATAAAGCTGCTTAAGAATAATAAAGAGATGGTAACTGGAATAAATTGATGGTTGCGATGACCCAAGATAAGTAATAGAAGGAGACGAATGGCTAATTGAACCAAGTCATCAAAATTGTCCACAGGAGACTGGACCCGAGCCTCTGAAGGAAGACGATATTTAGAGAAGGAGACAACCCAAGATTAGCATATAAACGACTCAAAGCTGTAGAAGAAGATGAAAGAGTAATTTTGAGGAGGGTATCCTGAGAGTGAGCCACCTCAGTCGATTCTTGAGCTGTATGCCTAAGAGATTCCAAATTTACCACCTTAGAACTCGAATCAATATTGATATGTTCCTCCTCATTCACAACAACGGGGGTGAAATCCCCCATAATTTTGGGCCTTCTGCTTAGGGAAGGAAGAGGAATATAGGTAATGACATCTTCACCTGCATTCTTTTATATTGCTTCATTTGCTCTAGCAACGGAATCCTTGATAGAAGTAGGCTTACTCAACTGAGAAAGTGTAGGAACCACATCTTTATTCTTCCTCTTCTTGGAAGCATAATCTTCAACTTCTCTCTCTTTAGAAGCAATGACAAGGGCAGACGGGTTTAAAATGAAAATAGAAGTTAATAAAACAATAACGTTAGCAATTCAATATTAGCTATATTAAAATATACTGATAAGCTTAATTTGAATTGGAGAAGAGGTGGAGAAAACATTTCTGTTTTTGGTAACCAATGATAGTTTTCCTCAAGTGTTTTCATTCATCATTAGAGGTTCTCCAAGTATTATATGATTATCTTGGATCAATGAGTATTGATGGAGATTCACTTCCATCAAAAGTGTAAGTTTATCACCCCTGCTCTCAGATGCCATAGTCAAGGATTGAACAGTTTCACTATCAGTAGGGCTTAAATATTTAGGAGCCGGATCTAAAAGGAAATACCTATCATAAGAAAGTGATGAATACGACATAGGTAACATGAAATAGAAACTTACTCATAACATAAAAAGTTCTCCTAATCCCAGAGTAGCATTTGATGTAGAAGAATCTAGTCTCCCAGTCCTTGGTTTTGCTGATAGCATTGGACATTAAACTCTTAGGGAGGGGACAAAAGCGATACAATGGATTACCCAGCTGCTCACTGAGTTTTGTAGGGCAAGCTATGTAATGAATAACTTCAGTATTTAAGGTGGGAAGCTTAGCCTCCTTGGCAAGAAGCTCCAAGCAAGTTAAGTAGGTGTATGAGTTTGGAGATAACTAGATTGGAGCAATATTAAGGCATTCTAGGAATCTTAAGATAAAGCCTAGAAACGGACGATATGCTGAATGCCATATGCATATTGGAGTGAAGGTGAAAAAGCCTTCTGGAGGGTTGTTGATTCTACCGAAAGGACCGACATGAATAACTTCTATGCCTACAATTCCAAATTGCTTAAGGATGGAATCCACCTCTTCTTTGGTGGTGATAAATGACTAGTGAATAAGATTATCTACTTTCTTAGTAGATGGAGAAGCTTTCAAGCTCTTAGTGGCCTTCTTGACTGCTTTTGTAATTGGTTTCTTGCCTTCCATTTGCCTACCAAGTGATATTACGCTAAATCAGAAAGATGACAGTTAAAACAATCATAATAAGTTTTTACATGCTAAAACAAAGGGTAATAAATTGATTCATGTGATATCTAGAATCATAATACCTAAACGATAGAGGACTAGAAACCAACATAATACTCACGACAAGTCGATGACCATTGGATAGTAAATGTTAACTTCATAAAGTACTTAAGCTTTTGGTCAAACAAAAAGTATACGAATGAAATGTTGACGTTATAATAAGAAAGTAAATTTATAATGGTATAAAATTTATCCGTCCTAAATATATCTTAAGTGTCTTGATTAAATCAATGAATTTATAAATCAATGTCGAAGTATTTTATATAAAATAAACAATACTATTTCGGTAGAGTATAAATAACCCATGAGTTTGTTACAATAATTGCGTTACAAAATGAATGCGGCATTGATAAAGTGCAATATGAATATCATTAATAAAATACGACATAGAACCCATGCGGCATAAAATTTATGCGGTATTAATTAAATGCGCTATAGAATTAATGTGGTACGAAGTCAATGCAGCATCGGTTAGATGTGGAATAGATCAATATGGCATATAATATAGGATTAATATGTTAAGAAGACAACACGGTATTAATAAAGCGCGATATAAAAAATGCAACATGAATAATATATGATATCTACGACGACATGAGTATATCGCACTATAACAATTTCCATCTACTGAGTGATGCTATAAAGTATCAATTTTGAAAATTAAGAAAAGCGATGTTGGGTAACGGGTTTAATAATTTACTCACTAAAAATACCTAAGTTTCCAAATCGATGTCACCTAATATTGATTAATTAAGTAAATCATCTGCGTAACAAAGAAATTCATTACTAATTCAATTGATATGCATACTAATTATTGATTTAACCGAAAACGTGAAGATTAACCACACCGATCTAATATCAAAGCCTAAGCATTAATTTGAATTCAAAATCCCCAAAATTAAACCCTAGTAATTAATCGAATAAAAGCTTGAATTAAGCTCCATGATTTAACCTATAAGATCCGTACCTTAATTTCAGCGCTAATACCTAAAGACTGTGATTTTTGGAAATTTGAGAATTTAATTTTGTTTACTTGAGCTTTTAGTTAGAGGTGAAAGAGGAGTGAAAAAGGAGCTTCAATATTTATAGGAGGAAGGAAGCAAGTAGAGGCTATTGGATATGATTCAAATAAACGATCAAATTCAAATAGAATACTAATAGGCGGTAAAAAGTCCATGCTGAAAATGTTGACTTGAAAAGTCAAAGCTTCCTTCATACTAAGGAGCAAATGTTACTACCATTATCAATCTCAAAGGAATGCGGTATGGCGATATAGTCACGATCTCACATCAATAAAGCTAAGAATGCTGAAAGTAGTCAATGCCGCATATCACCCATAAAAATAATGAGTGATGCCGAAGGATCTTATGTCGTAAGCCATCAATATTATAGCATCGTTGATGTCGTATCATATTGATTTCGCATTCTATCAATGAAGCATTTACTTCATGAAACCAAGAGAATCAATGCCGCTCTAGATTAATACCTCATCTCTCCAATGTCGCCTTATTCTAATGTCACCATTCAAAGTAATGCCGTCTCCTATCAATGTCGTTGATCATCAATGTCGCATGTCATTAATTCCTCTTATCATTAATGTCACATATTATCAATGTCGTCGGCCATTAATGCTGCTTGTGATCCATGTCGCATGTTATCAATTTCGCCTGAAATCGATGCTGGCTCTTATCAATGTCGCACCTACATTGATGCTGGTCCCTATCAACGTCACTTTTACATCCATACTGGTTCTTGTCAATGCTGACTCAAATCAATACCACTCATTGCTAATATTTCTACTTATTAATGGCGCCAGTTATCAATGCTGTGCTTTAGTGATAGCGCACTCCATCAACCTTCAAGGAATGCTGATAACAGATATCATGAATAAAGGCTATTATGGTGATATAGACACAAAATGCTAGCACACCATTTTGAAGTTCATCATTAACCAAGATATTGTGCCACGCGCCATCAATATTGATGCCGGATGCCAAGCATGTCGCATGGACACATGGCAACAGTGCCGCATCCCTCAACCCCTATAAATATGGACCTAGGGGTAATGGAGAAAAGGGAAAACATTCTTGTCTCCATTCTTACATTTTAAATATTATAACCCTAAATTGATCTAGGGATATATAGTCGATTGTGCACTTGAACTATTACACATAAGACATTGTACATTTAACGTTATTTGGAATAAGAACAAAATTACTTGAATTATGGCTTGCTTTCGAGTTCCAAAGCATTTGTGATTCTACATCATAACGAGCTTCGAAATCCAAAAGCACTCATAATCTCGAGTTTGATTGCTCTATATGACTTGAACTATTGACTCTTATATGGCATGAGACATGACTTTAGCTTTGATATTGAACATGCATAAGAATTTCAAGGATTCGATATGGTGCATACTCTATCCTAGCAACCTAGCCTAGGATTACTTTAGCTTAGCCAAATCCACTTTCCTTATACTTTTGGGGTTAGTGAAGAAATTAGTTAACAACCTTGGAAAGCCCAAAAGTGCTTGGGGAGCTCCCAGTGGTCAAGAAGGATGCTCACGGGAAACAAATTTGGTAATCAGCAACTAATACGCTTTTTCTCCTTCCTCCTCCATTCGACGTGATTCTTTCGGTAATTTCTTAACATGGTTTTACTATAACTTCTTATGTTGACATCTTATGTTTCTTTCCTTGACTTTGGCCTAAATTTTACCATCCCAGTTGCAAAGACAAAGGATGTTAAAGCTCCTTCGTTCTCCTTAGCCATGACCGGTAAAGCTGCCCCCGTCGCTGATTCTATCACTGACGCTCTTAAGGCTATTGAAAGTTATAAAAGAAAGAAGGATTCTGACAATTTGCCGGGTGATTCAATTCCTCCTTCAAGTAAAAGGCCAAACTTGGAGAATATCCAACACTTCCTGCTATTACTGAGGAATCAGATGCAACTACGACCATAATTAACGAAGACTTCAGTGTTATTGATTTAAGCTTGCTAGACCAGGATCCTCAGAACCAAAAAAAAGTTGCTCATACCCCGAGTCCGGCTATAAATATCATGAATCCCTTATCTGCAACCACCATACAACGTTGGTATTAGGAGTTAGGTCTGATTCATTCTCCTACTGAATCTCTTCCTTATGAAGATCTGGCTCAACCCGTCCCTTTAGATTTCGATGATTTTGTTCGCTCAATCATCCGGTCCCCATCTATGGCTTCCCTAATGCTACTGCACCTTTATGCCTTTTCTAGTGACCACCTCCACATTCTTTTTTTGCAGCTTCTTGTGGTATGTCTTTATGTGTCTAGCTAATACAAATTTTTGGCTCCATTTATCCTTATTTATCATAAATTTTTATATATTAGGTGGCTAAGCGCATGTTCTTCTTTCAACAAGCCTCTCGTAAATTTGTTAGCCAGGTCCTAAATTTTAAAGAGCAGATTTTATTGCTGACGGATAAAGTTAGATCCCTTAAGGGTCAAATCCTTGAAGTTGCAACAAAGAGAGATGAGGTTGCTACTGAAAAGAATAAACTTGCCTCCGACTTGGACGAAGAAATAAAAATAAGACTAGCAACTGAGGAGAGGGTGAAATCCTTAGAAAAGGAACTTGAACAGGCCTGAATTGAAAATACTCAAATGGCTGCGCAATTTACAACCTTAAAAGATCAACTGGAAAGCAAGGAGGCTGCACTTGTTTATAAGAATAACATAATCAAGGATGCTAAAAAGAAAGTATCTTATTTCATAAATCAAGACCACCCCCAAATAAAAGAGAAATGTTATATGGAGGCCCTCTTCATCACGTATTTTGATAATATATAAAATTATCTAGAATTAGACTTCTCTTTACTCCCGAGACTAAAGGTCAAGTTTAAGTGGAAGTTCGACCTTAAACCGAAGTGAGTTCCTGGGTCATTACAAGACAATTCCCAGAAGAGGAAGCCATCAATCCTCATGAACTACTATCCTTTGATGATCCTTTGCTTGATGAAGACATGGATGATGATGATAGAGAGGGTTATGATAAGGATGATACTGATGGGGATGAAGATGACGATGAAGATAATGACGATGATGATAACAATTCTGGAAAGGATGGGGGTAATGGTAACAAAGAAACTGGTGGACTAAGAAGTGGCAGTAATGGATCAAGAGGCCATGACTTAGGCCCATCTGCTCATGATGTGGATTTTCCTGATCCTCGTGAGTCCCATAACGCTCCTCAAAAAAATATTACGTCGAAGGATGTCTATACCCCCGACCATAGCAAGGAAAAAACTTGGGTTTTTGCCTCACAGACTCCCGCGGTATAGGTATAAAGCTTATCATCTTTAAATGCATTAAATTATTTGTTAGATTTAGTTAATAAGTCTATTATTTTAGCAAAGGAAAAGAAACAAATATCTTTTTGAGGTTTTACATGAGAAAAGCGAGAAGGATATGCTATGATTGAATAGAGAAATTGAAAAACTGATTGGAGTTCACAAAAGTTTATCTGAAAAGTATAGGAGCCTTCTCATTTACGACAAACGATTAAAAGATTTTAAAGAAAAATGGGTGCCCTGCTCTTAAAAAGGCCCCGTCTTCATTAGGAAAGAGTTATAAAGGAGAATGAGGAGTTGACCTCACTTTTCTGGATGCTTATCGAAGATAGGGGCAATATAGTGAAATTCCTCTATAAAATCTATACCATGAATCTCTTTACTGACTTTTCCTTTATGGGGAAAGAGAGTGGGGGCTTACTTAGGCATTTTCATTATAGGTATTTGAATGATTACGGGACCAATCCTCATCCTGGAGAATGCTGGAACCTTCCTAGGATTGAGATTGTTCAACTTTCCTCCTCCATCTTCCTCCAGAGAAGGTCAAGTTCAACAAAAAGAAATTTATCTCTGAATTTTACAAAGGGTCCATATTGTATGAACTTACATGATTTCATTGTTGTATCATGTAATTCAAACAATCTTTATAAGTTTCAACATTCTAATTTTTCTACGGCTTGGTTTATTTTTCTTAACATACACAGGTTAAGGAACTATTGAGGGCTTCTATTTCAAAAGAACTCTTAAGTAAATTTGTCAAGCTTAAAAGGGATTTTAATGAAAAATAATTAATTCTCAAAACCTCTCAATTAGCAAAATACTGCTTCCTTAGGGACCTTTAAGAAGTTTACACATAACTCCCCACCTATATCTTGACTTCTTAGGTAACGAAAAGGACAGTTTACTTAAAGAAATCCAGTCTGATTATGCTAAAAATTTATGCAGGAAAATTAGTCCTCTTACTAAGAGATGGGATTATCACCAGTTTCCTCCAATCAATAGTCCTCACAGGTTTTGTGTTCCTTTTGATTCCACTCCACTTTCCCTATGTCTGGGGGTTCACTCAAAGAAGCAAGACCGTTACTTCCAAAATTATGGATTGAATGTATAAAACTTGAGTTGTTGATGTAATTTGAATTTGTTTATGCTTGTAATACATCGTTGTTGTTAATGAAAGAACATATTTTTCCCAAGTGTTGATTTTTCTTTTGTTTATTACTCTTTGCTAGGAAAAACAACCGACGCTTGCATCCAGTGGCCTTGACCTCTTCTCTCAACTGGATAAACTCAAAACTAGGGTAATGTTAGATATTGGGAAGCGCTCTTCTAAATAAACCTCAGTCATTCCTTTTTTAGACAACCCGGAAGCATGCAAATGGTATAATAAATATATTATAAGTTGAGGTCAACATTAAGTAATACGAATGAAATGACCTCGAGTTTAGAAGAGAAAATCAAAGAGAAAGACAAAGAGATTAAAGAGCTGAAAGAGAGCATAGATACAATTGGTCAATCCAAATTCCCAGCCTAAAGGATTAAGGTTGATGCAAAATTGCTCGTCTGTATCAGAAAATTAAGAACCTTGAAATTGATCGGCTAAAAAGCTAGGTGTCATGCCAATCTCTAGAACTTACTACAAGTGGAGGAAAATCTAGTCTCCCCACTCCTACCTCTACAAGGACAACAAGATCCTAATCCTCAGCTGGTAAAATGAAAATTTCTTCTTTGGAAAACCTACCTCCATGTTTGGATGATGGAGAAATTGCTAGATGGTGCCGAGAATATAAATATGAATGCACCAATTTTCTTAAAGGAAAGTGGGACGAACAAGTTTTAAATATCTCAAAAATTATCAAAGTCGGGTTGAGGAGTTGGGACACGAGAAATGCGCTCTTGAATAGAAAGTAAAAAAATTTAAATGGGGCTTTTAAAACACTCGAACATGCATTAAGGATTCAAATTGGCTCTATCGATGACATGAATATTATCTAGAAGAAGGAGAGGAAATTTAAAGAACTACTGGATGTGGCGATTCATCACATTACCAAACCTTCCCAGCCACTGAAGTCTTGAAGGGGCAAGTGCATGACCTTGAGTCTCAATTGAAAATAATCGAGGTCATGTCGCTTGACAACTCTCGATTGGATTTGCTTATAGATTATTTGCTTGAAATAATAGTTTTTGGCTTAAAAATCGACTATTCTTTCTTAGGTCCAAAAACGAACCAAAGGTTGAGCCAAGCAGCGGAGGTAGGATACAGACGTTATAAAAACTTCTTTTTATATAGATGTGTCGACCATCTTAAGAATATTGGAGGCCCACCTTTTTTGCTTAGAGATGCCCCTGCTTCAAGAAAAAGTCATCCAGTCTTCTTGAGGCTGAAAGGAAGGGGAAAGTATACCAACACAATCCACTTTCTCTACCTCCTCCTCAGGAAGACTTGAATGGGTTTTCTTGATATTTGTAGCTTTCCGTATGTAAATTCGTAAATAACTTTTGTACATGAATAGTTGATATTTTGAATAGATCTTGCATTTTCTTCCTTATTCTTGTCTTGTATTTGAACTCGTTGAGCTGTTTGAGATTTTTGATTCACTTCAAAGCTTTAATTTGATTCAATATGATTCATGGTCTTTGATCAAGCATAGATTTGTTTGCTCTTTGCTTCTTCGAATAATGCTTTTAGACATGCCTTAATTTGAGAGTTGTTTGTCGGGCCTTACTATGTTTGTTTACTCCCCTCCTTGTATGAAAGAAGCTTTTTACAATTTAGTGTCAAAACCCAAATATCTTCTTACCTTTCCAGCTCTCACTTCCCTTTAAACACCTTTTGATATTAGAAAATATAAAGTAAATAGTGATAACTTCCATAATTTCAAGAAATTATTTCTTTCTCAAACCGATCATCTTGTTTTGTAAATGCCAAAGAAATTTGTGAAAAAGTTTAATTGTTAAACTTTGAAATTTTGAAAGCTTTGAAATTCACTTTGGAATGATTACTGAATAAGTAGAATAAGCCTTTCAAATATGCAGATCGATTTGCCTCCTTATCTTTCTAGGCTAAATGACTTCAAAGACGAATCTTCGTTGCTTGAATATTACTTCTTGGCTAGTTTTTTAGAGTAAACTTCTTTCCCTCGGCCTGGGTTCCTTGGATGATTATTTGATTGTTTTCTTTTATTATATGAGATTATATGAGCATGAAAAGTTGCCTGACCTTTCCTTTGGAGGTTGCTTTAACTTTGCCTTCTAGTAAGATTGATCGTGTTTGATTGCTCTTCCTCTAGAAGATTGCTTTGGCCCATCTCTAAGATGGAATTAATTCATCTAATTTATTTCTTTATATAAGGTTGCCCATTTTGTACCTTTTAGGTAAGGATTTAGGTTGGTCGGTGCTTTGGCCTAGCCATCTTAGGGGGGACCAAAGTCTAACCCGTCCTCCCTATAGGAGGTGCTCTAGACATGCCTAATAGGATGGACCGAAGGCTGATCGTGCTTTGGCCCGGCCATCTTAGGCGGGACCAAAGGCTTACTCCATCCTCCCTCTAGGAGGCGCTCCGGTCAGGCTATGTAGGCGAGACCAAAGGCTTGCGATGCTCTGGCCAGGCCTTATAGGCAAGATCAGAGGCTTACTCTGACCTCCTTGTAAGTGGTGCATGGTCAGGCCTTATAGGCGGGACCGAAGGCTTATAGTACTTTGACCAGGTCCTTGTGGCTGGATCAAAAGCTTTTCCTTTATTTTTGCAAATCTTTTTCATGAAGCACTTCTCTTTATTAAGTGCTTGACCTTTGTAAATATATTAGTCCTTTGCTCAAGTCTCATTGACAAACTCTTGGAGTTTTCTTCTTCCTAAGAAATTTTCGATCATCCCTCTAAGGACTCGACAATGATTTGTATTATGTCCATTCACCAGATGGTATTGATAAAAAGCTTTTTCGAGATTTTTTTCATTTCCTTGTTGCTTCTTCTTTGAAGGCCAGTAGTCCAATCTTTCTTTGGTTAGGAGATAGATGTTTTCATAGGAGGTGGTAAAGGAATAGTCTCTAGCGGATTGAGAGTTTCTAGGGAATTGTGCTTTTGGTCCCTATTTGGCTCTTTTGTAATATCCGGTAGGTTCGTCTGTTTTTTACGTCAAGCTTTTTCTCTGAGTATCGCTAAGTCCGGATTAGTGCAGGGGAGTGATTGATTATCCCCTTCCATTTTTGAGTAAACTTATTAAGATCCTTTATTATTCATCTTCGAAGATCGTTCCTTTGGCTTAGAGTTGTATAGCTTTTCTCATTTCTGAGAATAGGTCATTCCTTCTTTTCTTCTCTCTACTCAGAGTAGGATGATAAGCAAGATTGGGGTAGGTCCTATATGGAATGGATTTATGCTCCAGTTATTCAGATCGTAAGGAGTTACTCGTTTCTTTTCTGCTAGAGTTTTCAGTGCCAAGTTCCTTAATTTCAATACTTGCTCCTTATGGAATTGAAGTTATGAGTGACTTGATAAGTTGATTTGGTAAAATGAGGCTTAGATGATCCTTGCTCGGAAATAGTCATTATGCAGTTTAGTAGGTTATGTGAGATATGGAAAATCCTCCGTAAGAATATGCCAGATATGGAAAGTCCTCTGTAGGGATAAGCCGGAAGATGGAGATTTCCTGAAACAAAGTTTACTTAATTAGTCTCAAAGCAAAGAAATGATGAGATGGAGGTTCAAGCCCTCCTTCTAGCACTAAAATGTAGAACCATAATTTTGACTCAACACCCAAGATGTTATACGAGGTGGTATTATTCGAAAATGTTCCAATAATACCCATTGGTTTCAATATGATCATGAAGTTGTCCAAAAGTTCAAGTCGCAGTTTCAAAGGTAAAACAGGCAAGTCAAGTAAATATGCAATAGTCCCTTGTTGATATGTCAACAACCAGAACAAGTAATATGGTAGGTAGCTTCTAATTTGAACAAGAGCTTAAGTAGCCTTGCTCAAATTAAATAATATGCAAGTCCAATTTCAAAGATGAAGTCATGTGCATATCCACCATTTAATAACAATCAAGTATTACATAAGATAGAAGTATGCTATGTAAAGTTAAATGTCCAAGTCCTTATGTGCAAAAAGTTCAAGTGTTGTAATCGGCTCTAAAAATCCCCAAATTGATTTAGGGTTTACAACTTTTAAAAATTGAGAAATAGAGAACAGATCCTTTTTTCTTCTTAAAGGTAATGGAAAGGGTCTATTTATAGGGATGGTCAATAGGCGGGATGGCCGACACGTGTCCTATCGCCATCCCTTCATATGGTAGATACTCGACAACCCATATATTTTCTAAGGTTCAGCATCTCTTGCCACTTGTTAAAGATCGAAGTCATTTTCTAGTGTTGAAGCTCATCATTCCTTTGAAATTCGTTATTCTTGTAGAAGCTCGATATCACTTGTGGTTTATAGATGCTCCACAACAGTAACTATTATAGAGACTCGATAACCGTTGCTATATCAAAGACTTGTTTTCCATAAAAACTCGTTATCCTCCCCGTGTGATTATACCCTCGATCGACATCCTCTAGTGGTGCAACACCCTTCCTTTGTTACATACTTTACAACACTCTATATTGTAAAAGTTCAGCATTCCTTCCTATTGGATCATAAGGTTTTGAATGCTGACAAGGGACGAAACTTCTTCACGAATCTACGACTACGACAAATCCGACTCTTCAACTCAAATATGGTTCGTATTGATATTAATGTAACTAGAGTCTTTAAGTAATCAGTCTAGTATAGAATTTTTTTAAAATATATCCTCAAAGCTTATCACTCACAAATTCATTTTATGAAACTTGCATATTGTTTATAATACTTTCATATATACTCAAAGTTTTTATATGAACTGAAAAACATTATTCAGTCGACTGAATACTATATATCAGCTGACTGATGCTGCTTATGAATTTTTTTTAATATACAGCAGTCAGTCGACTGAACTGCTTAAGTCAGTCGACTGACACCGTACACGTTTTTGTGCACGTTTGAAATTCAGCCGACTGCCCAAGCAAGTTCAGTTGACTGAATCTGCAACTGTCATTTTTCTCCAAAAGACACTTCTTTTGATCAAAGGGTTCCTTCTTCCTGGAAGGTCACAACCCTTAGATTCTAATAGATGTTGATTTCCAGAAGTCATATCTCATCACACACTATATATACACTCAAGATTCATAGATCCAATTACTCAATTTTCTATTCTCTTTTGATCTATAGCACTTAGCTTTCTTGAGTTAAATATATACAAGCTCTCATACAGTCATTGCTTACATATTCATTACCATACTCTTCAAGTAATATTATACTTCCTATTCTTCATACACACACAAATATACACATCTACTTTGAGGATAAGATTATAGGAAGGGTGTACTCCAAGTGACAAATCCGTGTTATTCAGAACACACAAAGTCAAGTTAAAATCTAGTTTGTAAGAAAGTCCTGTTTGGTTGCTCAGGCGGTCAAAGTCTTTTTTGGTTACTCAGGCGGTCAAAGTCCCATTCTGTTGCTCAGGCGGTCAAAGTCCTGTTTGGTTGCTCAGGCGGTGTAATACTTGTTCCTCCGGGTTAAGTGAGGGTTGCTAGCTAAATCTAGAAGGAGTCTGGGACTGGACGTAGAATGGGAGTTCGAACCAGTATAAAAATCTCTGGTGTCATTTTTCTTTACTGCTATTATTATTATTTTCCGCACTAGTTATTTATTATATTCCATATTACATGATCCTTCAGTATAGTATCTTTCATTTGGTATCAGAGCAAGGCTATCATTTAACCGTAACATAGTTATCTGATATATTTTTTAATATGGAAAACAACACGAGCACTATAACCAACAATACTTTTCTTGAAGGTCAATCTACTGCATGACCACCTCTATTTAATAGAATGAACTATAACTATTGGGCTACTAGAATGAGAATCTATATACAAGCAAGTAGTTATGAAACCTGGAACATTATGCAATCTGAATATATTATTCCTACTACTGAATATTCAACATGGTCTAACACAAAAAAATTAGATGCTACTGCAAATGCTAAAGCTATGAATATGTTATATTGTGCATTAGACAAAAATGAGTTTAATAGAATAAGCATGTGTAAAACTGCTCATGAAATTTGGCGTACACTTAAAGTTACACATGAAGGTACTAACAAAGTCAAACAAAGTAAAATTTCTATGCTCAAAAATCAGTTCCAGAATTTTAAAATAAAGCAAGATGAGACTATAAATGAAATGTACTCTAGATTTCAAGATATATATCATTCTTTGATAGCATTAGAAACTTATACAGATTTTGATATTGTTTCAAAAATCCTCAACTCAGTTACGGATGAGTGGGAACAAAAAGTCTTAGCATCGAAGAAGCTAACGACATTTTGACCATAAAACCAAAAGAGTAGATTGGAAATCTAATGTCTTATGAAGTTAATCTCCAGGCAAAACGAGTACAGACCCAAGTTAAGAAAAATATAGCAATCTAGGTAGAAAAAGATGAGTTAGATTCAGATGAAGAAGATATGGCGTTCATTGCTAAAAATTTCAAAAAGTTTTTGAAATTTAGAAAGAGCAACAAATTTAGAAATAACAAGAACAGCTCCAGCAACAATAACAACATCAACAAACCATCATCATCTGCCCTAGAATGTTATGAATGTCACAAGAAAGGACACATAAAGAAAGACTGTCCTGAAAAGAAAGATAAATATAAGCACAAAAAGGACAGATTCAAGAAGAAAGCTTTCTTTGTCACATGGGATGATACAGAATCATCTTCATTATCAGATAGTGATGCAAAACAAGTAAAAGTATGTTTTATGGCCACAAAAGATGAGGTGAGCGATCTAACTTTTGATGATCTATTGGAAATAAACTCAGAATTACTTGATAAGCTAAAAGACATCAAAAGAAAATACAAAGAATCTCTTGAAAAACTGAATAGAATTGAAATCGAAGTAGATATGCTAAGAGACGAAAAACAAATCTTAGAAGAAGAACTTCAAGTTACTCAAGAATCATGTTCTAATATGACATCTCAACTTTATCTGCTAAGTCAAGAAATAGAAACTCAGAAAGAAAAGAATGATGCTTTATTAATTGAAAATCATGACCTTAAAGCAAATATCAAGATTTTAGAATTAGATAACTCTAGCTTTAAAAAAAAGTTAGAAGACATTACTAAAAATGTTTCTAATTTTAATAAAGGTAGAGAAAATCTTTCCAAAATCATAGAAAATTCTCAAAATACTTCAAATAAGAGAGGACTAAGATATAAGCAATCGTCTAAAGTTATTCCAAAGAAAAAGAATTTTTCGAATAAAAGGAATAATATTAAAGTTAAAAAACCTAGTTCAAAAGTTTCAAAATTTTTGAATCAATTAAAATTTGGGTTCCTAAAACAAATAATTCTTTAATTAGAAATAAATATATAAAATCTTCTATAAAAACTGTTCATAAAAACAAAGACTTTATTTTCAAAAGAAATTCTGAACCCACTTGGGTTTGGCTTCCTAAGACCTAACTTTTAGGACCCAAAATAAAAGGGTGGGTACCAATGTTATCTCTATATTTTGCAGATACTATCCAAAAAGAGAGGAAAATGGATACTAGACAGTGGTTGCTCAAAACACATGACAGGAAATAAAAGAATGCTAACAAACATTAATTACTCAGATGGAGGTTCTGTCACATTTGGAGATAATTCCAAAGGATATGTCATTGGCAAAGGCGATGTGAGCAATAACGGTATATCTAATTTACCTCTTATTACAGACGTCTTATTAGTTAAAAATTTAAAGCACAATTTACTCAGTATCAGCCAATTGTGTGACAAAGGATTTAATATTTCCTTTTCTGAAAATAAGTGTAGCATTTTTGATTAATATAAAAATATTATTTTTGAAGGTTTTAGAGATAAAAATATTTATGTTTTAAATATGAATATAAATTATAATACAAATATGTGTTTAATAGCCAAAGAAAATGATCCTTGGTTATGACACAAAAGGTTTTATCATATTAATTTCAAAGCTATAAATAAATTATCTAAAAATAATTTAGTAAACGGTTTACCAAAAATGAACTTTAAAGTAAACAATATTTGTGATGCTTGTCAATTAGGAAAATTATCAAAATCATCCTTTAAATCTAAGAAAAATATTTCTACTGTACAACCACTAGAACTATTACATTTAGATCTCTTTGGTCCAACTCAAATTCAATCTATGAATCATAGTAAATATGTGTTTGTTATAGTAGATGATTTCTCAAGATATACTTGGACTATTTTCTTAAAAAATAAGAGTAATACATTTGAAATTTTCAAAATTTTTGCAAAGAGAATTCAAAATCTCAAAAATTAAAAAATTAAAAATATTAGAAGTGATCATGGAGGTGAATTTGAAAACGAAGCTTTTGAACATTTTTGTAACAAAAAGGGAATTTATCATAATTTTTCTTTTCTAGAACACCCCAACAAAATGGAGTTGTAGAAAGGAAAAATAGAACATTACAAGAATGTGCAAGAACTTTATTAAATGGAAGCACATTACCAAAACATTTCTAGGCAGAAGCTGTAGCAACTGCTTGCTATGTTCTAAATCGTGTTTCCATCCGACCTTTAACAAAACACACTCCATACGAACTTTTTCATCAAAGAAAACCAAACATTTCATATTTTAAAACTTTTGGTTCAAAATGTTTTATCTTAAACACAAAGGATTAGCTTGGAAAATTTGATCCAAAATCTGATGAAGGAAGCTTCGTAGGATATTCAGAACGAAGCAAAGCTTATCGAATTTTCAATAAAAGAACAAAAATAATCGAAGAAACACTTCATGTTTCATTCGACGAAAATTTCAAACTTAGTAATAATTTTGAAGATGATGAAAATATACCTAAGATGGTCATAAATACAGTTACTCAAAATAATTTTGAAGAAGATGAAAACATTGTTTATAATTTTGAAGAAAATGAAAACATTATTCATAATGAAAATGAATTAAGATCTCCTCCTAGAATTTTACGAGATCACCCAGTAGAAAATGTCATAGGAGAAATTGATTCACATGTTAGAACTAGAAATCAACTAAATCAAATGGGCCATGTAGCATTTCTTTTGAATATTGAACCTAAAAATATAAAAGAAGCCTCTATTGATGACTATTAGATTATAGCTATGCAAGAAGAGCTAAACCAATTCGAACGAAACAACGTTTGGGAACTAGTTCCTAGACCAAGTGATCAAACAGTTATTAGTACTAAATAGGTCTTCAAAAATAAAGCAGATGAACAAGGTAATATAACTAGGAATAAAGCTAGATTAGTTGCACAAGGATATAATCAAGAAGAAGGAATTGACTACGAAGAAACGTTTGCTCCAGTCGCACGACTTGAAGCTATACGAATCTTATTGGCCTTTGCATGTTTTCATAATTTCAAACTTTATCAAGTGGATGTTAAAAGTGCCTTTTTAAATGGTTATATAAAATAAAATGTTTATGTTGAACAACCTCCTCTATTCACACATGAAAATTTTCCTGACCACGTCTATAAACTTAAGAAAGCCTTATACGGTCTAAAATAAGCACCCCGTGCTTGGTATGAATGTCTTAAGAGCTATCTAATAGATTATGGTTTTGAAATTGGGAAGGTTGATCAAACTCTTTTTATTAAAAGATCTAAAAAGGATATTTTAATCATTCAAATTTATGTATATGATATTATTTTTGGTTCTACAAATGAAAAATTATGCCAGGAATTCTCAAAAATAATGACCAAAGAATTTGAAATGTCACATATGGGAGAATTATCTTATTTTCTTGGATTACAGGTTAAACAAATAGAAAATGGAAGTTTTATTAATCAAGAAAAATATTGCAATAATCTAATTAAACGCTTTAATATGGAAAATACTTCCTCTAAACCAACTCCAATGAGTACAATAGTTCATCTTGATAGAGATGAAGAGGGAAAAAGTGTTGACCAAAAATTATATCGAAGCATAATTGTATCACTACTTTATCTTATTGCTAGTAGACCTGACATAATGATGAGTGTTTGTTTATGTGCTAGATTTCAAGCAAATCCTAAGGAATCACGTATGCGAGCAGTAAAACGCATATTACGTTATCTTAGCAAAACCAAAGATTTTGGACTTTTCTATCCAAAAGAATGTCCTTTCGAGTTAGTTTCTTATAGTGACGCTGACTTTGGAGGATGTCGGATGGATCAGAAAAGTACTAGTGGGATTTGTCACTTCATTGGACAATCCTTAGTCTCTTGGTTTAGCAAGAAACAAAATTGTGTTTCACTTTCAACTTGTGAGGCAGAATATATTTCTACTGCCTTAGCTTGTGCTCAAGTCATTTATATGCAACAAACACTACAAGATTTTGGTGTTAATTTATCTAAATCAATAATTTTTTGTGATAATACTAGTGCTATAAACTTATCCAAAAATCATGTCAATCACTCACGAACTAAACATATTGACATATGTCATCATTTTCTTCGTGATAATATTGAAAAGGATATAGTCAGACTGGAATTTGTATCCTCTGAAAATCAATTGGCAGATATATTTACAAAACCTTTAAATGAAAATATCTTCATAAAATTAAAAAGAGAATTAGGAATTATATCCATGCAGGATTAATAATTTTTTAATAAATTTTTTTCTTCAAAGACTCAAACTCAGGATCTCTTACTTGAAAACCTGGTACTCTACCACTTCACTACTCTTCTCTTTACAACTAAACTTGGTTTACTTTCTATTTTTTATCGTTTACCTTACATTTTTTAACTACTTTACAACCAATTTTTTCTCTGGTTCTTATCAACCTAACCATCAATTCTGTTTCTATTTATATAAAAATCTTACATATAAATACATTTTTTTCAATGAAATAAAAAAATTATATAGTTTCATTTCATTTAATCAAAATGTCTTCCCAGCTCACTTCTGAATCCTCTGCCCTATCATATTCTTCTCCTAGTTCAGGATCGGTAAATTTACCTACTCCAACACCGATTTATGAACAAGTTCCTATTGTTCCACCATCTAACATCCACACTGGTTATACCCCTCCCATCAAAAGAGCTAAACGCTCTCTATTTTTTGGCTCGCCGTCTACAAAAGAAAAAATAGACGACATTCATCACTATCAACGGGAGACTCTCGAGTTACAACGAGAACTATACTACGAGCAGAAGGTAAATGCGAAGCGGCTAAGCTTCCTTGAACAAGTGCCTCTTAAATTTTGTTGTTCGTCTTCACACAATACGGTTCATCAACCAATAACTCCTTCACATCGTAATCCATGGGAACCATCACCTAAACATCCACCGTTATCTCTGAATTCTTGGGAATGTGGACAAGGCTGGTCACCATTACAACCTCTGCATGAGAATAGAATACAAAAGTGGAACCGGAAGACTACCACACTCCTTCCTCTTCATCCAAATCATCTTGATTATATATATATATATTGTATTGGTATATAAATTATGTACATTAATTCATGTAATTCAAATTTTTCGTTTATACACTGGTCAATACATTTTTTTTTACAACAAGGGGTTTACCCTAAAAATTCAACAGCGCCAGTCGACTGAATCAAATAATCAGTCAACTGAACCTGTCTTCCAAATATTATTTTTCCTCTACAGTCAGTCGACTGGATCTCCAAAACAGTCGACTGAATTCAGGGTTTTTCTGTTATAAAATCTCAGGAAAGAATCAGTCGACTGAACCTAATTGTCCAATCGACTGAACTCAGAAAATTATGTTTTTAAACACGGTACCAGTCGACTGCCTATGAGTATTCAGTCGACTGATACTGGGTACCCAACTTTTTTACCCTCTTTCAGCCTCTACAAATTAACTTTTCACCTTTACCAAACTCACCTTTTACTTTCAATCTTTTTAACTTTCTGCCATTAAACTCTTTTTCAACTTCAAATTCACCTATAATTTCATAAATTCTCTCATAAATTTGTCCAATTTTTCTCATTTGAACCTCCCACTTCATCACCAAAACCGTAGTTCTTCACATGACTCCTAAATGACCTCATCATCATCAATCTACAGCAACTTCTTCGGATTCACAAATAAGAGAATGGCTTCACAATGGCAAGGCAGTGCAACGCTTTGAAAAGATGCAAAACTCTAGGATTTTCGAAGGTTCTTTTATAAAATTCCCTGATTTTTCTTCTTATGTTATTCAAGACTTAGCTCGCCGTAGCGGATTGGAGCATCTCATTGATTTTGCGGCAAATAATAACAAGATTAATCACATTCTTGTTAAACTTTTCTACACCAACTTAAATCTTGATCACCACACAATTACAAATCCGGATGACTGCATTTGGATGGTAGTATGTGGTAAAAAGATTTTTCTACCACTACAGCGACTTGCACGGATTTTGCAATGTCCCGATGAGGGTGACGAGCTATCTGAGATTGCCGTAAACATGGCTACCCATGATCGAGTTAGTTATTTGTTCCTCTCAGATGATTTAACAGAGTTAAAAGCGGTAGCACTAAGGCCAAAAGCTCATATTATGCATAAAGTGCTTACCCACACCATCAATCTCCGCACCGGAAGCTATGAGAAAGTCTATCGGCGTGATTTCCAATCCTTATATGCCATTTGGGGAAATAGACGAGTAAACTGGGCAAAGGTCATTCTAGATGAGTTTCAAACCTTTAATCAAGGACGAATGAGGATGATCTATTATGGTGCTTACATCATGCGCATTCTCAAACATTTCGATGTTCCTTTTGTTGATTCCGAATGTTCGAACATAGGTTCCTTGAATACTAAAACCCTTAATCTCATGAACCTACCAAAGCAATATCTTGACCACACCATGATTACTTATGAACATTGCTTGAAAACCAAGCTGCGGGTCAAGCTCAACCTTCCTCCCAACAAGCTCGTCAACAAACTTCACATACGCAAGCCTCTTCTTCATCCCAACCTCCTCGGCCTACTCGAGAAATTTACGAGATTCAAGAAATAGATCCTCAAGCTCGGCCTCACGAAGCCGTTACTTCCATTGCTCGTAATCAAAGACTTCTCGATAATCATCTATCTCGAGTTGAATCAACTATCTCTAGAGTTGATAAAAATGTCTCAAAAGTTAATAAAAAACTTAATTATATTAAGTCCTTCCTCAACAATATCTGGGATACTATCACATGCTCCCAACAATCTTCTGCCTCCGTCCACATACCAACATCTCATGGAAAACAACCGGCAGAACATTTTACGTGGTCTACATCAAATGAGGAGCAGGAGGAAGAAGCTGAAGAGGTAGGTGATGATTCAGATGATGAACAAAGTTCAAATGACGAAAGTCAAGGTGATGAATAAGCTTTTTTTTATCTCTCTCTACGTTGTTGTTAGTCTTTATTTTTAATTTCTTGTGCTATTATGTAATTGTCTAAAACTCTATTTTTTTCTATATGTATGTCATGTTGTTTTATTATTCTCAGGGGGGATGACTGTTCTGTTTCTATGTTCTGTGCTAAGTTTCAGTTTCATATGTATGTGTGTTCCTGTACAATATTACTCGTACTTTCACTACCCTACACCTTGAGTACTCTCCTTTTTGTCGATGACAAAGGAGGAGAAAAACATAAATTGTTGTTTACTGGAAATATATCATATATTCAAGGGGAGAATATAATATAAGTTGCAAGCATATTACTCAGGGGAAGATATATTTTAACAAAATCATGTCAAAGATTCACTCGTAGCAAATGGAGTTGTCATCATCAAAAAGGGGGAGAATGTTGGATCATAAGGTTTTGAAGGCTGACAAGAGACGAAAGTTCTTCACGAATCTACGACTACGGCAAATCCAAACTCTTCAACTCAAATATGGTTCGTATTGATATTAATGTAACTAGAGAGTATTTAAGTAATCAGTCTAGTATAGAATTTTGTTAAAATCTATCCTCAAAGCTCATCACTCACAAATTCATTTTACGAAACTTGCATATTGTTTATAAAACTTTCATACATACTCAAAGTTTTTATGTGCACTGAAAAACAGTATTCAGTCGACTGAATACTATATATCAGTCGACTGATGCTGCTTATGAATTTTTTTAATATATAGCAGTCAGTCGACTGAACTGCTTAAGTCAGTCGACTGACACTGTACATGTGTTTGTGCACGTTTGAAATTCAGTCGACTGCCCAATCAAGTTCAGTCGACTGAATCTACAACTTTCATTTTTCTTCAAAAGACACTTCTTTTGATCAAAGGGTTCCTTCTTCCTGGAAGGTCATAACTCTTAGATTCTAATAGATGTTGATTTCCAGAAGTCATATCTCATCACACACTATATATACACTCAAGATTCATAGATCCAATTACTCAATTTTCTATTCTCTTTTGATCTATAGCACTTATCATTCTTGAGTTCAATATATACAAGGTCTCATTCAATCATTGCTTACATATTCATTTCCATACTCTTCAAGCAATATTATACTTCCTATTCTTCATACACACACAAATATACACATCTACTTTGAGGATAAGATTATAGGAAGGGTGTACTACAAGTGACAAATTCGTGTTATTCAGAACAACAAAGTCAAGTTAAAATCCAGTTTGTAAGAAAGTCTTGTTCGGTTGCTCAGGCGGTCAAAGTCCTGTTTGGTTGCTCAGGTGGTAAAAGTCTTGTTCTGTTGCTCAGGCGGTCAAAGTCCTGTTCGGTTGCTCAGGCGATGTAATACGTGTTCCTCTGGGTTAAGTGAGGGTTGCTAGCTAAATCCAGAAGGAGTCTGGGACTAGACGTAGAACGGGAGTTCGAACCAGTATAAAAATCTCTGGTGTCATTTTTCTTTACTGCTATTATTATTTTCCGCACTAGTTATTTATTATATTCCATATTACATGATCCTTTAGTATAGTATCTTTCACTTCCTACATCTTTGACAAACATGACAATTCTTGTTGTTAGGCGATTGATACCTTTCTTCATTGGTAATGTTTGACATCACCTTCTACTTGTAGATGCTCGATAACACTTGCTGTTGTTGAGGCTTAACAACAGTTGCTGTAACAAGACTCGCCATCCATAGATACATGATATCCTCCTTTATTTTAGATGTTCGAAAACCCTTATGGTTGTAGAGGCTCGTTACCCCTTAAGGACTCGACACCTCTTTATTGCTTATTAACCGCTAAAAGTTCGACATCCTTAGGGATTCATCACCTCTTCTATGCCTGTTAACTACTTAAACATTGGACATCTTTTTCGTTGTAGAGGCTCGACAACCCTTTGTTATTGTATGTTCGGTAGCTTCTTGTTATTGTGTAGAGGCTTGTTATCCTTTTCTTAATATTGAATGTCTGATAGCTTTACTTTCTTCAGGCTCGACATCCCTTGTTGTTTCCAAGCTCAATATGTTCTCTCTATGTGTTCGATACTCATATTTGTAGTAACAAATGAAATGATTACTTTTAACCTTTCTAATATTCTAAGTACACATATTATACAAAATCAAAGCAACCTACTTCATTAAATTTGTGCAACTAGTTTAACTGATAAAATTATTTATCAGTTAAAATATACTAATGTGTTGAATTAATATTGAGAAATAAATATAAAATATATTTTCAATAAATCTTTTGGCATGTTGTCACTTCAAGACCCATGCAAGGGCCGAGTAATACGACTACTAAATATATTCATACCTTGCTTGCTTAAATATTTATTTTCCTAATACCATTGTTACCTTCCATGAGTTTTAAACTCTAAGGCAATATAAAAATATGAATATTTGAACCATATTAGATCACATACAAAAGTTGATGGTGAATAGTTTTATTTGTAATGTACAAAACGTGACACCCTACCTTTATACCTATACCAACAAAGGGTATTATAGAGCAACATTGCCTGGTAATATGGAGAATGGGGCATGTTAAAAGCGATCACACATGAATATTCTCTTGAGCTAGCACCGATACATTTTCTTACCTCATATAATACACAAATATACATACTTGGTATCAGAATAAATCAATGAACACGTTAATTTACCAGGATAGAACAATACACAATATAATCAGAGAATATATAGTCACATCACGCTGCAGAAAATATAACATTACAATATACATATCATAAAGTAGGTCTATAAAATGAGGAATCCGTCCTACTACAAAATATATACATTAATACAAGTCAAATATCATATACATCTCAACCTCATCGCATATATACATACATGGATACATCAAAGAAATATAATAGACTTTAGAAATAAAATATAGCAAATAATTGTCTCACCAATAGGCCCAACATATAAGAAAGGTTAATGTCCTTGTACCTGTAAAATCTCTGACTGACCTGAGTATTATATAAATAATAAATGGCTCAGACTATGCCTAGATTTAAATGTAAGGTCATCTTAATGATATATATAATTATACAGATACTAATATGCTGAATAGGATTCAAAACAAATAGAATGAATGTCAAACACACTCAAAATAAACCCTAATCCACGTCGAATAACATATATGATGTCATATTATACGAGTCATATCTCTATTCAATATGACCAAAATTGCAAATCTACTCATGTGATTCACTCCTAATCACAATTATTAAGAGTTATGTTTATTAATTATCTTGTTATCGTGAATTGATCATGGTTTAATTTATATAGATCTTTGAGTGAACACATGAGCTTTTTCATCCGTGTATACACTCTTGACTCTTCCAGATGCCAATGGAGGCAAGGTACATGACCTTTTTCATCCCTATTCCCGTAGACTTGAAATGTGGATGCATTTACACGACTATTTGCTGTACGATTCTCTATTGCATGGGCATCATCGTTCCCATCAAATATAATATGTGCTCGTCATTTGATGTGCCTATACAGTAGGTCATTTGACTAATGGAAAATGAGCCAAAAATGTTACTTGATCCTAGCTAGGATGGATCTAGCCCATCTAATATATCATCTCATCTAATCAATTCAATATATTTTTCATGCTCTCATTATAACAGTAAACCATCTTAACTGTCCTTTGACCTAGTGTCACTAGGGGTTATTAACTCGTATCAATGACCAATACACTCAATATCATACCATATTATCGAATCAAAAGAATAACCAAGAAAATATTACCGAACGTCCTACACCGTTGGTATTATAACCTCGTTTATTCAAAATTATCATCATATAGAAGTTCACAAATCTCATATGATTCAACCATTTATTTATTCGGATGGGGTTTTATTATAAATACTTATTTCCAAAATCCTTATAGCAAATTTCCAAAAATCATTATCAACCCCAATGAGGCTTTAGTTATAAAACTCCTTTCTATTCCAAAATATTTGTTTAATTCCAAACTTCAATATTTTAAAAACTCATGTTCAATTACAAAGAAATCCTTCGCTTAGACCTTTAATAAATTAGAAGTCACCAAACTCTTTTTTGAAGATAATTTGTAGAATTTAAACTCATTTAGACTCTTCAATAAACTAATAAAAGGATTTATAATCAAACAATTCACTAAAAACACCGAATCTAGATTATATAATTCTCGGTCCAAAATATTTCCAAAGGTCTAATATTAATCTTTAAATTAATATATAAAATCCTTATGAAACCACCTACAAAATATAATAATTGAACTGAAATTCTCCTTGTATAAAATATTATAAATATTTATATGATAACATTGACTTATAAAATACTCTTTTATATAAAATTCCAAAGCTTCCTATTTTAAGATATTCAAATGGAATACTTTTATAAATATTTTCAAACCCATTTAAATCAATTTTTTATTTATCTAAGATAATCAAATAAAAAATAGATTACTACCCGACATTATACTTGATCATATATATGATAAAGTTTCATTAATAATATATTACATATAATAATTATTACATCACATTTTTAGAAAATTTATTTCAAAATATTATTTTACATAACTTCACATTTATTCAATTCCATTAAAAATAACTCATCACTTTTGGAATATAACAATTTTTTCTCCTTATTATAACCTTATACAAATAATATAAATCTACAAATGTATTTATGTAATGCCTCACCTCAATACCCATACTACCAAAGAGAATTACTAGGTAATCCTGTTTGGTGATATGGAGAAAGAGGCTTGTTAGGAGTGATCACACGGGAATATTACCTTAGGCTAACACCAGTACATATCTCACCTCACAATATATCAACAATATACGTAGCCAGTATCGGCACAAAGCAATAAACACATGGGTTTACCAGAATAGAACAATATACGACATATACAAATGAACACATAGTCATAAGTCGCAGCGGAAAAATACAATACAAAATGTTACCAACTGATGTCTATCTCACTATGACAATACATGCCAAATCAAGTTCAAAATACACAACTCATAGACATCTCATCACAAACAAATATGAGGAGACATCTAGAGGAAAATGTATCGACTACTCAAACATGATATAATATATACCCTGTCTCCTCTAAAGCCCAACATCCAGAATGGCTAGTGTCCCTATATCTGAAAAGTCTCGAACTAAACCGAGTATTATATAAATAATGAGCGGGTCAGACCATATCTAAATGTACGTTGAGAAAATAACAATAAGCATGTTAATAAATAGCAAAGTACGAACACAACTCAATGTAACATCCATCACAACATTATAATAACATACCATACAACATCTCAAATATCGCCCATGAAATACATATAAGGAAGTACAATTCAAATCATCTATAAATTGGGTGATAACGATCAAACTCATCGAAATCACAAAGTACTATGGATAAGCACGCAACATATCCATAAATCCACAATAAAATTGTAAATCCCGAATTAAACCAAATCGAAGGGTCAACAACCCAATATAAATCTTGGCTTGCAGTCCTAATTGAAGTGTAGACACCGACTGTTAAGCCTTAGAAATATAAATCAAGATTGGCACAATCCCAAATAAATAGTTAAGCATCAAATCTCGGCTTCCAGCCCCAATGGAAGAAATAAATCCCGACTTCTAAGCCATAAAAGATAAATAAGGAAAAATGGAATCCAAATAGAACGAAATCCATACCAAATATAGTAATCAATATGCAAGAATACTATCTGGACTTACAGTCCAGACGGAAGTAAAATCTTCCGACCATTAGACCTAGGAGATAACAAGAAGTGCAAACCCCAATAAAAGCACAACTCATACAAAATACCAAAAGCAATATCCAAATAATTATCTCGATCTATAGTCCTAATGGAAGTGATAACTTCAGACCGTTAGGCCCTTAGAGATTTCAAGGAATAAATAAATCAAATCAATATTAAAAAACCAATCAAAAACTCAATATACAAAATCATATATCTCGACCCATAATCCATTGAGAGGCGAGACTCTTGACTGAATGGTCCTAGGAGATAGAAACAACAAATCAGATAAAAAGGAGATCTCTCAGCCATAGGCTCTTATGAGAGTGACAAACAAGCTCACAACATGTCTCTAATGTCATAGATAGACAACAACCAGCTGCCTCGGTTCAGGCTAACTCAAACGATAAACTAACACACAACTAATCTCTAATGTCATGTGGTCATCGTCTCCAGTGAGGTGATAATATCAAGTGTTTCGCAAATAATGGATCTGCCTAAGTCATCCAGATGAGAGACTAATATACTGCAGCACTGCTCCAGAAACATTAATGACCATCCTGCAGTCCCTAAGTTACTCCTAGAATCATGACACTCATATCCATTGCATGTCATAAACACGCTATCAGGCTACATCGAACATTGGCCATGATTCCTACTTTCTCTTAGTAACAGACTGTTGGTCCTTAAGTGACGTTGGGGAAAATGGCTCTAATGGGAGAAATAACTCTAAGCCTACAACTCTAAAAGGTAAAATCACGGATCTGGGGCATGACCCTTGTAACGACCCGTAATTTTCGATAAATTAAATTTGGTAATATAATGAGATTTTGGTAATATAATATTAAAAGAAATAAAAATCTATGATTTAATAATGGAACGAATACTGAAATGAAATGTAACAAATGATAATTAAAGCTAATTATTAACAACTTGAATGTAATTCCAATAAATGAAATAATGTAAATGTTATACTTGGTTATAAATTGAATATAAGGAAACAAATGTAAATATTTAATTTATTAATGGTAATTGAATAAAACCAGTATGGTGTAAAGAATTATAATAATTGTTGTATTAATGTGTGCATTAATTTATAATGGGATATAAAAGGTAATTTGTAATTTAAAATGTTGACTTATTGATAAAATAGTGTGTAATGAATGGAAATGGAATAAAATTAGTGTGATAAAAGAAATGGTAACATTGGTTGTAAGTAATAAACTTATAAATGCAACTAAGGTAAACGGTGACAATAATTATATGCTACCTATTTGGTTAATCTGTTAAATGGGAATTTGAAATCAATTGTAATTAATTCACTTAATTAATGCAGTTAATGTAAATTAAATTGATCATTGTATAATATTAATTTGATAAGAGGTAACCAATGTAAATTTCAATCATAATACGACTATTGATTTGAATAAAAAGAATTCGAATTGTGTTTGACCAAATTTTGGATTTTGAATTACAATAAGTGAATTTATTTCAATTAAATGCAATTAAAGATTTCACTTATGAAAAGTAAGATGAAATGGTAAAATATTAAGATACTAAGGTATACAAGAATGATGATTATACCCATAAAATGACAATTGATGGAATAACAAGTTGAAAATCAAATAAATGAATTTATTGAAATTTAATTTACAATTACTGAATTTTTCTGAATTTAATGAAATTGAAACGTAACACTGAAATTGATAAATTAATCAACTTTAAATTGACATCTAAATTTGTTTAAATTATTGTAAATGGTTAAAGAAATCAAAAATGATAGAAATTGTAAAATTTTAAATTTAAACTGAAAATTTGATTTAATTAATTTAATATTAATTTATTTAATTAACTGAAATATAGCCATTTTGGCCACTAACTCGGATTTCGACGAAACTAGTTTCATCAGATCTGTAATGGTGAATTATAGGATTTCAAGTTTTGTAACGATCAGACCCGTCGTTTGATCGTACAGACTCGAAATGTCCAGAAATCAAATCAATTGAAATCAATTTGAAATAAGCTAATTTTATCATAACTTCTTCATACGATGAAATTAGGACTTGAAACCTATTCCATTGAGTTTAAAATATTTGAAAGCATCTATTTTGATATATGGGATGATCCATTTTCGTTCCGGAGACGGAACGGGCTTTTCGGGCCATTAATCGTTCAACGTTATAATCAAATCTTGTCCATTCATCTCAATTCTGACCTACCTATAAATAACCTGTTATAAACCCTAGTGTTCCTCAACTCAGTTTTTCTGTATGTACAATTTCATTTGTTCCTCTTTTTTCAATGGCAGACAAACCCTAATTCCCAATTGTGAATCCAAATCAAAAATCAAATTGAAAATCAAACTCCTCAAACTATATCGAATTATATATCGATTTGAAGCTCTCGACGAGCGCATCTCAGATCTGTAATTTGTTTTCCAATTCGAATCACTGTTTGTCCAGAAATCGAAGAACTATTCTCGGCCGTTCGTCACGTTCCGATGAACTTCGACTGATCGTCAAATCGTTGATACAGTATTGTGGAGAGGACCGAGGGGATTGCATCGGCATGGTTTGTTCGATGATCTGACGGCTAGATCGCCTCAAACAATTGAATTAGGGTTAAAAGGCATTGGCGGCGGCTGCAGGTGTGAGACCGGTGTTCGACGTTGTATAGGGTCGTGGTCTAGTGGGCGACATCGGCGTGGCTCTAGAAGCGGGGGGCGGTGCCACGATGGCCTCCGGTGGCGCGATCGTTCGAGTAGGTGGCGCGAGATGGAACGTCGTAGCGGGTTGGGTTCGAAATGGTTACAGGAGGTGATGACGTGGCCTTGGTGAACGTGAGTTTGTTTTGTTTTTTATTTTATTTTATTTAAACTTTGAAATTCAATTGTTCTAATCTATATAACTTTCACATACGAGGTTCAATTAACGCGCGGTTTCTTGCGTTGGGATCGTATTAAAATTCCGAACATCTTGACGTTGGTTTGGACGAATTCTGAAACGGTTCAAATTTTGGGTTTAAATTGGATTTAAATTTGATTTAAATTCAAAGGTGAGTGTTTTAACCCACTCACAACTTCTAAAATTTCTTATGTTTGTTAAATTTAATTTATGATGTGATTATAAATTTATTTATGACTGTTTGGTATATTTTAAAGCATCAACTCAGTTAATTTGAATTTATTTGAATTAAATCATTATTTAATTTATTATTGAATATAAATTGCCAGTTAAATACCTGTTATTGATTATCAGTTCTATATTGATATTTATTGATTGATTTGGATGATGATTGTGATGAATGCTTGATTGTTGATATTGGATGAACGGATGTTTATTTTATATCATTATAAACAGCAAGTTCACTATGGGTTGAAATGATACATGCCCGAATGATCAATAGATTAAGGAAAATCGTTATGGGTTGAAATGATAGACTCGAGCGATTTTATGGATTTAATATTTTCAGGATTGCGGATTGAAATGATATATATCCGTAAATATAAAATTTTAAATTTCGGATTGAAATGATATATATCCGTAAATATAAAATTCTAAATTTCGGATTGAAATGATAAATATCTGTATCACTTGACCCTAGGGTCTAGAATTATATACGGACACCAGATTGGTTAAATTAAATGATTTTAAAATCCTTAATTTTCGAATTTAATTAAATGATATTTTGAAATAAAATTTGATTTATGTAAATTGAAGTATTATTGGAAAATTAAGTTTATGATGAAATGTGAAATGGTTTAAAAGGAATTGCTTTAAGAAATTAAATTGAAAGTTAAAGTTAAACTTTTAAGTATAAATGAAATTCTATCAAAATTAAGTTATTGAAGTTGTTTGAAAATACTTTGAAATATTTTGAAATTGGAGTAATCCGAATTGATATTTGAACATGGATTGAAATGATATGAAATTCAATAGTTTATTGAAATGCTAAATTGAAAGATTTGGAATTTGGTTTGTTGACTTGGAAATTTAAAATGGTCCAAATGCGTTGAAATGAAATGAATAGTTTAATTTGATATAAATTCCAAATTCATGTTTAATATAAACTGTTTTAAAAATATATTATTTCAAAATTTCTAGTTATTAAGATTTTCAAAGTATTAAACTATTTTAACCTGTATTAATTATATTAAATCATTTTAACCTATTTTAAACCATTTAATTTATTTAAACTAATTAATCTATTTTAACTTATTTTAAATCTAATTAATCTATTTTAAAGCTATTTGATCTATTTAATTATATTTAATCTATTTTAAATCTATATTAACTATTTATAACTATTTAAACTATTTTCTTCTAAATTCCAAACCAAGAAAAATGGATGGGTTTATATTCAAATTCTCGATTTTTAAGTGAATATGGTTAATGATGTTATAACCTAAGTTGGGATTTAAATAACATATTTGGTTTAATATGATAATTTTGAAATGAGAGTTTAGCCTATTTTGGAAATATGACTTTTGAAAGAAATATAATTTCGAACTATGATTTCAATGTGGTATAATTTCGGAAGTAAGTAATGATTTCAAAAATGATATGATTTGAATTGAATATGATATTTTGATATCAATTATGAAATGATTTTGGAAATATAAAAGAACCATCCGGTGTGTAATAAGCGATTGGTTGTTAAAGAGACCGGGATCAGATATTGTCATACTCTCTGTCGATACAGAAAACCACTTTAATAATTGTGTACGCGGTGGAGATTCCAAAATGAAGTAGGATGGTGGCGACGATCCTATATGAGGTATATACATGGACCCAACTCCCGTGAGTTGGCTTAGGTGGCTAAAACATGAGCAATCGACAGGCTAAGTGAGGTCATTCCTCCGATCGGGCACATTCCTTCGATACTATATTCTGACTTTGCGATTGATTTGGTGGCCACCCCTCGATTTTTGATTTGGGAGTGTGTTCCAAGGTGCGCGGTAGTAGCTGCTATGCGTTACCACCAGCCCGGAAGTGTAATTGGTATATCTACCCTGGCATTGCCTAGTTGTGCCGTGTCACCTACCCTAGCGCGCCTTCTACGAGTTTGGTTTGTACCATACCTATGGAGTGCCCTCTGACGACACCCGGTACAGGTGGGATTACGGTACTGTATAGACTGTGGGAATATATAAAATGTGTTAAGGGGGATATGTGTGATAACCCAAATTTTGGGACATCTGATAATTGGATAATTAACTGTTTTAATCAATTGAACAGATAAAATTCTAATAATAACAAATATCCGGATATGTAAATGAATTTGGAAATATAATAAAAATTGAATTATAAATATCTGGATAAATATTTTTATCTCCTAATATAATTAATATTTGACAAATTATTCTTTTAAAACAAACAATAATGATTGTATATATACATGGATATAAGAAGATTTTAAATATAAAATTATTATATTCAAACAAATTAAATTCGTGTTTATTTAAGTAAAAATATTTGTGTGAGTTAATTTTAGTTTGCATTTTTAATTTGAATTTGAATTTAAAATTCAAAGGGTAGATATATATAAATATATCTTAAATATATTTTGGATTTAAAAATATATATATGATTTTTGTAGGAATATAGTTTGTTTTATTGTATTCTCTTTTAAAAGATTTCATTTATATAAATTAAAAAGTGTATTTTGTTATTAGGAATTTATTCTAAAAACCCTTATTAACATTTAAGAATATATTTTTGCATGTAACATTACAAGTGTAAGCTAATAATATTAGCTAAGCATATGTGTTAACAAAATAGATAAGGGAAATGACAAGTGTCAATTTTCTTTTATTTTCAAAAATTAAAATTAAAATTTAAAACAAAGTTATATATATACATCACCATTTCTTCTTCTATTCTCTTTTCCTCATATTCAAACTAAACAAGATAAAATGCAAGCTATAAAATCTGAGATACAAAATCAGAAAAGAAGTAGAATCTGTAAACAAAACAAAGAAAACAGATCAAAAGCAAAAATCTGAAACTAAAACCAGTAAACAAATCAAAGAGAAAGCAAACAACTATCATCTTCTCCCAGTTTTCAAACCAAAAGCAACCTAAGATCAACTCAACAACATCAGATTGACGCTAGAATTCAAATCATAGTAGCTGTTCAAATTTCCAGTTCAAAGGCAAAGTTTTTCCAGTTTTCTCTGTTCATCTTTTCTGGTGAGTAAACTACTATCTTAAAAATACTTAGTCTGACCTATAACTTGATTTCTGTGATTTATGCGTGAAGTAAAGTGGTTGCATGGATATAGATAGGTTATATATATATATATACATATAAATGTTAGAGTGTGTATGTCTGTACATATGAATATATGACTCTGTTCTTGGTTACAGATTCTTAAATCAAGTCCAAAATTCAAACATCTTTATTTTATTTTTATTTTTCAAAGCTTAAACTCAAACTCAAACAAAAACAAACAAGAACAGAAAGTATTCAAGGGCAGATTCAACTACAGTTTTCTCAAAACATCAAGTATTCTTTGTTCAAAGGGTTGCAGGTGAGTAAGCTACTGTTTAAGAAAACTTAATCTGGTGTAAATCTTGATATAAGAGATAATCTTTGAGGTTATGGATGTAAATCTTGTTGTATATCTTTATGTAGGGAGGTTTAGTGTATACAGTTTAGTGTAAATGTTTATACTTCTCTGTTTAAAAGAAGTCTACAGGCCTTAACAATTTAAGGAATCAAATATTCATCTCCTAAACTCTTTCAGGATTTGACAAAAGTTGTTTGAATCATCCAGATCGTAACCTTAACAATATTTCAAGTGTTATTGGTTTAAAATTTTAAGGGAAGTTTGAAAATATAGTAGATTTTATTTAAGTATGGAAAACCCAAACATTTTAAAATGTTGATTTGAATTCACCACTTAAATCGTCGTTCAAAAATTTGATTTTTAAAAGGAAGATCACGAATTTTAGGTTTGTAAATTAGGAGATATTGTAAGTTGATCGAAATTGGGTATAGTGGCAAATTCTGGCGATCGGGATACTTTCTGGGGTCGGGATTATGCTCGAAGGTGGAGGAGGATCTGACGACCTCAGCAAAAATGTCTGACGAGTTTATCAATCGTGATAGAGGCCGGACTATGTCGATATAGGGTTTTAGCTTGTGATTGTGTATGGTGTCGAATTCTAAGTGATGCGTTGTTCTCAGTTGACCGGACCAGTTCACACCCATGGCAATCGAAAGAGGAGGAGTTGGAGAAGCACTGACCAGAGTATCGTCATCTCTGGTGACCTAGGGATTCGGGGCGAGGCGTTTCTTTGAAGATTGTTTTTGGTTCCAGTTGGGTTGTATTGCTCGATTTCGTTTTCACCGTAAACTTCGATTGCTGGGTGAACGTGGGTGTTCGTGGGGTCATCGCCGACGTGATGGTGATCTTAACTTCGTTCGGTAGTGGATGGAATCGATGTGCATGTGCACGCGAGACTCTGGTATCAGTTGAAGTTGTGGAGTTGGGGAAGACAAGGGTAACTCGGGTCAGACTCGAAGTAAATCGCTAGAAGACTCGAAGAAATGAGGATAGTAACTAGCTCGGGAATTTCGTAGGAATGGCTCGGGTGTTCATTCGTTTGTCTCGAGTTGTTTTCTGGTAACTGACCAGGTTTTAAATTATAAAATAAATGTCTTATTTAAGTTAAGATTTAATAACGGTTTTAAAATGAATTATTTTAAATCAATTAAGTTAAAAGTGGGTTAATATGTATAACCTTTATTTTAAAGTTTATTTTACATAAACTTAATAATGTAATTAAGTGGTAAATTAAGAAGATTTAATGTTTTTAAAGAGTAAGTTAATTGGTTAATGATAATTTATTTAAAAAAATTATTAAATAAAGATTTAAATGATAATTAAGAGTTAATTACTTAATTACATAAATTAAGGTAATTAATTAATAAATTATTAGTGAATGTGATTAATTTAAAGTAATTAATTATGGTATAATTAATTAATGAGAGTAATTAAGGATTAATTAATGGTTAAAGGATAAATGTAATTAATTAGAGAATTAATTACTTAATGTAATGATTAATTAATGTAATTAATTAATGAAGGAAATTAAAATTACTTAAGGTAAGTAATTAAATGATAGTTAATTAAACTAAGTAATTAAAAGTTTGATTAATTAAGGAAACTTATTAAGGGTTAGTTAATTAATGAATATGATTAATTAAAAGATAATTAATTGATATAAGTGATTATGAAATAATTAATTTAAGTGATTAATTAAGGATAATTACTGTAAATGGTTAAGAATGATTAATTTTGTGAAATTAATTAAAGGTTAATTACTTAATGTAATTAAAGTAAAATTAATCAAGGATGATTATAATTGGTTTGTAAGCAAGGTTTAAAGTAATTGAAGTAATTAACTTAATTCATTTAAGGTTAATTAAATTAATTAGAGATCATATGGTTGATTATTCTTGCTATGAATGATTAAATGATAATTGTATGTCTTGGATTAGTTGATATCTCTGTTACGTGATATAATATGTTGGGTTAAAATAGTGACTCCCTGTATTTAAAGTTTGAATTGTATTTCATTTGAATAATTTGGGTTAAGATGACATTGAATTCGAAGAGACAGGAGTCGGGTATTAGTTAATACCCGAAACCACTTCGATTTGAAATCATCTAAAATTCTTTATAGATTGATATGTGAAACCAATAGGCTGGTTGGGATAAAATGAACCATTTAAACTAAGTTGGATACTTAGATATTGTTTTGTGAAAATAAGTGTTGACTATATAAGTTGTTTACTTGTAATAATGTACGAGTTACCCCGGGTTTTAAATAAGTTCTATAGATTGGAATTTCTTGTTAGATGAGTTTACTCACGCTGGTTTCCAGCCTGACCCGGGTGTTACTTTGATGTAATGCTCGGGTCAGACCGAGTATTACAGATTTTCAGGTAAGAACGTTCTGGAGCTCAGGAGGCAAGCTAGATGGCAGAAACGTATGGAGTGATATCCGTTGTATATTATTGTTGATTATCTGAGACATGTTTTCGAATTGTCCTGTGTTGTGTAATAATGTAACTCTGATATATAAATGTATAAGTGTATGGATACAGTTGGTTTTGTAAAAATGTTATTTATGTGATATTATATTTTGATCCGCTGCGAATGTGAGGTTTCTGTGTTTTGATGTTTCTGTTTTCTTCTTCTTCTTCTATCTCTTTCTTTTTCTTTTTCCTTAACAATTCAGGATTTTCGGAGTCGAAATTTCTGGGTCGTTACATTTGGTATCAGAGCAGAAGGTTAAGCGAAAACCTTGGCTCTGTTAGGATTACTCGTTAAGGATAGGGTCAATGGTACCCTAGAACGAGTTGAGTGTATATATATATATATGAGAGCGTAATTGTTATTTTCTTATATAAGGATTTTAAATGATTTTATATAAGAATATATTTTGATATATAAAATGATATTTCTTCTTAATAAATATTAAGGTAATCGGTTGTTAATCATTGGAATTAAATAAAATAATGAGAATTAAATGATAATGGTAATACAACCAAATTGAAATTAAATGAAGATAAGTTTGAAATAGATCCAAACTAAAATTAAAATCTTGAATTTGTAGAAGTGTTTTCAGAATAAAAATAATAATGAATTGATTTCCAGATATGATAATCTTAGTTATTATCATAAATGGTTATTGTGTTAATAATGAAATGTTGTAAATAATTAAGCAAAATAAAATGTTTTAGGGGAGTAAAACATTTAGGCAAGTATGACTTGTAAATTGAAGTGGGTTTTAAATTGAGAAGTTTTAAATCTAAGTCCAGAAAACTTGAAATAGTTTTAACGAAATTTGTTTTGAATTAAAAACCAAAGGTAGTTTAAAATTTAAGGTATAACTTGGTGTGTAAAGGAAATAAATATGTAAAGATGAGGATATACATAATATCAAAAATGATTTGAAATAAACTCTAAGTATTGAGTTTTAAATTTTTCCTTGGAATGTGATATGAAAACCCAAAGTAATAAGTTTTTGAACTTATAAGTGGAAAGATTATTAATATGAAGTTTAAAATTTGAAAGGAGAATTAAAATTGGGCAAAGTTGTTTGAATAAAATTGAAGTGAATTTAATTTTGGGAAAATTAAATAAGTTTAGAACAAACAACTTGAATTTGAAATTTCATGATGAAATTGGAATTTAACTTGGAAAGTTAAATGGTTGATTTTAAATGGGAGTTATGAGTGATCTCAAAATGGGTTTGAGATCTAGAAATTGAAAATGGATAATAAATTAGAATCTGAAATTTAATTGTTTTTGAATCCTTATTTGAACTTTATAATAAGTTAAGTAAAGAAAATTTTAAAATGGAATTTTGGAATTTGGATTCAGAATTAAATGGTTTAAAAGACTTAAGTTGTTAAATTAAAAATAAAGGTTGATTTGATTTAAAAGTAAGGGTTAATTTGACTTAAGGGATTAAATCAACAATTAAAATGTTTAACTCGAATTTATATAATTCGAGATGATTTTAAATTAAGATTTGAATAGAATTAGTTCAAATTGAAATTGATTTGGATTAATTTTAATTGTGATTTAAGATGGATAAGCATAAGTTTAAATGGAAAATTTGAATTGAAATAATTTGAAGTAAAATTGAAGTTGAATAAGTTTAAAAATTCAAGTGGGAGATGATTTGAATGTGGGATAGAAATTGAGGAATAATTCAACTTGAATTGAGGTTAAATCAATTTCAATGGAAATTGAAGTTATTTAAATTGGAATTGAGTTAATTTAAATGGAATTAGAAATTTAAATTGAATTGATGGGGAATTGAACGGTTTGACTCTGGACTATTTTCAAAGTAAATTGTTTTAATACAAATATATTTTTCCAAACTATTTACTATATAATTTTTCTTCTTAAACCCCAAACTATCTTATACTTATTTTACAATTATTTTGGAACTATTTAACTATTTTGAAACTGTCTTATAAACTAATTACTATTTTTCAGTTACTTATATCTAATCGCTATTTTAAAAACTATTTTGCAATTATCTAACTATTTTATACCTACTTAACTATTTTACAGCTATTTTACAAACTAATAACTATTTTTCAACTACTTATCTATTTTAAATTTTTTTTCAAGCTATTTTTAAATTTAAATAGGTCAGAGTTCAAACTGTTTGTAATTAAAGTAATAACTCAATTGTAAATGGAAGCGATTGAGAATAAGAGAATAGAATTAAAGGAAAAGTGGATAGAAAGGAGAAATTGATTTAGCTACTAATCAATAAAGATAAATACGTAGGATATACGTATATTATTCTATTCGCATAAGTGATTTGATCCAGATTCGAACATAGAATTTCGAGATAGTATTATCGATCCGAGTTGGGATTTTTCGCTCGATTTTCGACGGCGAACCTGGATATGGAATTTTGATTGGTTCTGGATATTCTCTATCATAGCTACGACTATGCAAGGAGAATGACGGTTTCTGATCAAGAAATTAGATCTGAGTCCGCACTAGGAAGTCGGGTGGACGATACTAGTTCGGAAGTGAAATTGTGTGATCGAGTGAGCGATTAAATTGGTATAGCGTACGGATGATATATGTACATCGTACGGGTTTGAATGAAATTGGCATTGAAAATTTGTGGATAAGAAATTTGAAATGGTTTTCGAAATGAAAGGTATATTATGTGAAATATAATGGAATTGGATATTTCTTTGGTTGAAATTTACTTTATGGAGATAAGTAATATGGTAAATAACTTTATAAAGAAATAAAACTTGAATATTTGATTTGGCAATAAATAAAGTTATATTTTGTAATATGATAAACTTCCCTTATTGAATCTAGCCAGAATAAAAAGGGATTTTGGAAGTATTTGAAGTATAAAAGAGGTTTTATACAAGTTGAAGTGATCCAAAGATTTTCAAAGTTATATATATCTATATATATATATATAAAGGGTTTTATGAGAATGATTTTGGAAAAGGTTTTGGGAACCTATATAATTTGGAAAAGGCTTTTGATTTTTGGGAAAATCAATTTTAGGAATTTGGAAAGCCTAGTTTGAGAATTATCGATTTTGGATATCGATTTGTGTAAAGGAGATTTTGATATAAATCATAAAGGGTATGATTTGAAGATACTATAAACGTATAGTATAAAATGTTTTGAGTATAGCTCTGGGAAAAAAGGCGCTTCCTTGAAATGAACTTCTCAGGAGTGCCACTGGGTGGTACTACCTTGAACCCCAAGGGGGGATTCTAAAGTTAATCCTGTGAGGAGTCCGGAATAAACTAGTTCCTGAGGATTATTTGTGTAGCGAAAGTCGAGGGGCTGGTGCCCACAGAGGCATTTGGGTTATGCTGTGACGACAGTTTAACTCGATGTCACTGCGATCTACTGCAGACCATAGCGAAAGTCATGTGTGCCGCTGAGAGCCAACTGTCTACGTTTGATTTTATATCGATAGACTGTGACACTATGGTAACATAGCGAAAGTCGTTTGTGCCGCTGAGAGCCAACAGTCTGCGTTTGATTTTATATCGGTAGACTGCGACCTATGTGAGAGAAGTTTCATTTTGACAGCGAAATCGTGTGTGCCGCTGAGAGCCAACAATTACATGGACTTTTGCTGCGATGGCAACGTAACCCTGGAATGTAACTGCGATCTGTTGTGGGTTCCATGCTGTTATCAGTTACATGGACTTTTGCTGCGATGGCAACGTAACCCGTGATGTAACTGTGACCATGGATGGGGGTAATGATTTCCAGAGCATTCTCACCAAAGATATTTCCTCTATTTTCAAAAATGTTTTCGATATTTCTAATAAATTATTTTCCAAGTATTTTCACTAGGTGTTGAAAACGGGTCTGCTAAGTACTTATAGATTTTCAGTCTTACGCCTGATCAACGTATGACCGAATTTCTGTGAGAACGAAGATGGATTTGTTGAAACATCAAGTTATAAAAGTATTTTTACAAAAACTATTTTGATAATATTATATAGATTTTAAAAAGTGTTTTAAAGATGATCAAAGAAAATTTATCAGATTATAAGAACTGAATAAATTCTGGCTTCGTTCCTTTTCGAGGACGAAAAGATTTAAAGGGGGGAGGAATGTGATAACCCAAATTTTGGGACATCTGATAATTGGATAATTAACTGTTTTAATCAATTGAACAGATAAAATTCTAATAATAACAAATATCCGGATATGTAAATGAATTTGGAAATATAATAAAAATTGAATTATAAATATCTGGATAAATATTTTTATCTCCTAATATAATTAATATTTGACAAATTATTCTTTTAAAACAAACAATAATGATTGTATATATACATGGATATAAGAAGATTTTAAATATAAAATTATTATATTCAAACAAATTAAATTCGTGTTTATTTAAGTAAAAATATTTGTGTGAGTTAATTTCAGTTTGCATTTTTAATTTGAATTTGAATTTAAAATTCAAAGGGTAGATATATATAAATATATCTTAAATATATTTTGGATTTAAAAATATATATATGATTTTTGTAGGAATATAGTTTGTTTTATTGTATTCTCTTTTAAAAGATTTCATTTATATAAATTAAAAAGTGTATTTTGTTATTAGGAATTTATTCTAAAAACCCTTATTAACATTTAAGAATATATTTTTGCATGTAACATTACAAGTGTAAGCTAATAATATTAGCTAAGCATATGTGTTAACAAAATAGATAAGGGAAATGACAAGTGTCAATTTTCTTTTATTTTCAAAAATTAAAATTAAAATTTAAAACAAAGTTATATATATACATCACCATTTCTTCTTCTATTCTCTTTTCCTCATATTCAAACTAAACAAGATAAAATGCAAGCTATAAAATCTGAGATACAAAATCAGAAAAGAAGTAGAATCTGTAAACAAAACAAAGAAAACAGATCAAAAGCAAAAATCTGAAACTAAAACCAGTAAACAAATCAAAGAGAAAGCAAACAACTATCATCTTCTCCCAGTTTTCAAACCAAAAGCAACCTAAGATCAACTCAACAACATCAGATTGACGCTAGAATTCAAATCATAGTAGCTGTTCAAATTTCCAGTTCAAAGGCAAAGTTTTTCCAGTTTTCTCTGTTCATCTTTTCTGGTGAGTAAACTACTATCTTAAAAATACTTAGTCTGACCTATAACTTGATTTCTGTGATTTATGCGTGAAGTAAAGTGGTTGCATGGATATAGATAGGTTATATATATATATATATACATATAAATGTTAGAGTGTGTATGTCTGTACATATGAATATATGACTCTGTTCTTGGTTACAGATTCTTAAATCAAGTCCAAAATTCAAACATCTTTATTTTATTTTTATTTTTCAAAGCTTAAACTCAAACTCAAACAAAAACAAACAAGAACAGAAAGTATTCAAGGGCAGATTCAACTACAGTTTTCTCAAAACATCAAGTATTCTTTGTTCAAAGGGTTGCAGGTGAGTAAGCTACTGTTTAAGAAAACTTAATCTGGTGTAAATCTTGATATAAGAGATAATCTTTGAGGTTATGGATGTAAATCTTGTTGTATATCTTTATGTAGGGAGGTTTAGTGTATACAGTTTAGTGTAAATGTTTATACTTCTCTGTTTAAAAGAAGTCTACAGGCCTTAACAATTTAAGGAATCAAATATTCATCTCCTAAACTCTTTCAGGATTTGACAAAAGTTGTTTGAATCATCCAGATCGTAACCTTAACAATATTTCAAGTGTTATTGGTTTAAAATTTTAAGGGAAGTTTGAAAATATAGTAGATTTTCTTTAAGTATGAAAAACCCAAACATTTTAAAATGTTGATTTGAATTCACCACTTAAATCGTCGTTCAAAAATTTGATTTTTAAAAGGAAGATCACGAATTTTAGGTTTGTAAATTAGGAGATATTGTAAGTTGATCGAAATTGGGTATAGTGGCAAATTCTGGCGATCGGGATACTTTCTGGGGTCGGGATTATGCTCGAAGGTGGAGGAGGATCTGACGACCTCAGCAAAAATGTCTGACGAGTTTATCAATCGTGATAGAGGCCGGACTATGTCGATATAGGGTTTTAGCTTGTGATTGTGTATGGTGTCGAATTCTAAGTGATGCGTTGTTCTCAGTTGACCGGACCAGTTCGCACCCATGGCAATCGAAAGAGGAGGAGTTGGAGAAGCACTGACCAGAGTATCGTCATCTCTGGTGACCTAGGGATTCGGGGCGAGGCGTTTCTTTGAAGATTGTTTTTGGTTCCAGTTGGGTTGTATTGCTCGATTTCGTTTTCACCGTAAACTTCGATTGCTGGGTGAACGTGGGTGTTCGTGGGGTCATCGCCGACGTGATGGTGATCTTAACTTCGTTCGGTAGTGGATGGAATCGATGTGCATGTGCACGCGAGACTCTGGTATCAGTTGAAGTTGTGGAGTTGGGGAAGACAAGGGTAACTCGGGTCAGACTCGAAGTAAATCGCTAGAAGACTCGAAGAAATGAGGATAGTAACTAGCTCGGGAATTTCGTAGGAATGGCTCGGGTGTTCATTCGTTTGTCTCGAGTTGTTTTCTGGTAACTGACCAGGTTTTAAATTATAAAATAAATGTCTTATTTAAGTTAAGATTTAATAACGGTTTTAAAATGAATTATTTTAAATCAATTAAGTTAAAAGTGGGTTAATATGTATAACCTTTATTTTAAAGTTTATTTTACATAAACTTAATAATGTAATTAAGTGGTAAATTAAGAAGATTTAATGTTTTTAAAGAGTAAGTTAATTGGTTAATGATAATTTATTTAAAAAAATTATTAAATAAAGATTTAAATGATAATTAAGAGTTAATTACTTAATTACATAAATTAAGGTAATTAATTAATAAATTATTAGTGAATGTGATTAATTTAAAGTAATTAATTATGGTATAATTAATTAATGAGAGTAATTAAGGATTAATTAATGGTTAAAGGATAAATGTAATTAATTAGAGAATTAATTACTTAATGTAATGATTAATTAATGTAATTAATTAATGAAGGAAATTAAAATTACTTAAGGTAAGTAATTAAATGATAGTTAATTAAACTAAGTAATTAAAAGTTTGATTAATTAAGGAAACTTATTAAGGGTTAGTTAATTAATGAATATGATTAATTAAAAGATAATTAATTGATATAAGTGATTATGAAATAATTAATTTAAGTGATTAATTAAGGATAATTACTGTAAATGGTTAAGAATGATTAATTTTGTGAAATTAATTAAAGGTTAATTACTTAATGTAATTAAAGTAAAATTAATCAAGGATGATTATAATTGGTTTGTAAGCAAGGTTTAAAGTAATTGAAGTAATTAACTTAATTCATTTAAGGTTAATTAAATTAATTAGAGATCATATGGTTGATTATTCTTGCTATGAATGATTAAATGATAATTGTATGTCTTGGATTAGTTGATATCTCTGTTACGTGATATAATATGTTGGGTTAAAATAGTGACTCCCTGTATTTAAAGTTTGAATTGTATTTCATTTGAATAATTTGGGTTAAGATGACATTGAATTCGAAGAGACAGGAGTCGGGTATTAGTTAATACCCGAAACCACTTCGATTTGAAATCATCTAAAATTCTTTATAGATTGATATGTGAAACCAATAGGCTGGTTGGGATAAAATGAACCATTTAAACTAAGTTGGATACTTAGATATTGTTTTGTGAAAATAAGTGTTGACTATATAAGTTGTTTACTTGTAATAATGTACGAGTTACCCCGGGTTTTAAATAAGTTCTATAGATTGGAATTTCTTGTTAGATGAGTTTACTCACGCTGGTTTCCAGCCTGACCCGGGTGTTACTTTGATGTAATGCTCGGGTCAGACCGAGTATTACAGATTTTCAGGTAAGAACGTTCTGGAGCTCAGGAGGCAAGCTAGATGGCAGAAACGTATGGAGTGATATCCGTTGTATATTATTGTTGATTATCTGAGACATGTTTTCGAATTGTCCTGTGTTGTGTAATAATGTAACTCTGATATATAAATGTATAAGTGTATGGATACAGTTGGTTTTGTAAAAATGTTATTTATGTGATATTATATTTTGATCCGCTGCGAATGTGAGGTTTCTGTGTTTTGATGTTTCTGTTTTCTTCTTCTTCTTCTTCTTCTATCTCTTTCTTTTTCTTTTTCCTTAACAATTCGGGATTTTCGGAGTCGAAATTTCCGGGTCGTTACAATATGGGTAACGCCTTACGCTATTTTAATAGTTTATCCTACTATAGACATATTATAATAGCGTATTGTACTACATAGTAGATAGTTTAACGGATCCTTATGAGATGTGAATCTCGAACATCTCTTAAGTTACTGCACTCATGTTAGACACTGGATAAGAGATGTCAAACCCCGTAAATATCTCCGACGCTATTTACACTCATATTTATTTACCGTTGATTTGACTTACATAAGATCTTTTAGTTCTGACTCGAGTGTTTTGACTTTTCAATTCGCTCGGGTCAGCCTGAGCAATTAAGGATTTGAAGACCTTATTTCTAGAGGACGAAGATTTGTACTACTATTATTCACTATATTTGTTCCACTGCATTCATACTGTTCCGCTGCATTATTATTTGTTTATCTCTGATATGTGTAACTCTAATTTTGTATTGTATAAGTATAATCAAATGTTTTGTATACAGCTTCATGAACTGTTATTTGATTATTATATTTTGTCATTCCGCTGCGAGATTCTATTTTGTTTTTTTCCTTTCTCTACTTTTCTTATTCACCCCAATAACAATCCGCCCTTCTGTATGATTTGAGTTGGCACGTGTGTCTGCTTAAAGCATCCAAAAAGGCGGGATGTTACAACCCTGCAACTTGGATCGCTAGGCTGGATAACTAGCCTATTTGGTGGGTCTAATTCATGTGCTCTTCATACTGGCGTGAGCCCTATGACGTAGATTACCAACAAATACCCTGAACTATATAAGTCCTAATGAGAGTAATAACTACTACTCTCGACACTAAGAGTCCTGATGAGAGAGAAAACAATTGCTCTCGATCTAATAAGTCCTATAGAGAGTGATAACTGATATTCTTGACTCGATGAGTCATGGTGAGAGCCACATCAAATACTCCCGATTCTAGGAGTCCTGAAGAGAGTAATCGTATCGACTATACAGGTCCTAGTGAGAGCATCTCAACTTAACAAAATCCTCGACTACTAGTCATAAGATTAGATAGCGATACTTGACTAGTTATCCCTTAGAGGGTACAAAGAAATACTCCCGATGAGATGAGTCCTAATGAGAGTAATAACAATAAGTACTCTCGACTCCATACTTCCTAATGAGAGCGTACAACATAACAACTCCTCAACTATTAACCCTAAGAGTAAATAATAGTATAACTCGGCTTGTTAGTCCTAAGAGGATAAATCTATAAATCCTAACATATCTCTAGCTTGTAGCCCTTGGAGAGTAATATGACTCTCGACTACTAAGCTCTAAGCAGTCACCTCTAGACGATATCATAAATTCCAAATCCATCTCCAGAATATAAGTGACATCTACTCACCAATAGTAATCGAACATATATTACTTAAGTGTCCCATTCCATTTAGTATTACTCGAACGTTTACTAGAAGCTAGTAAACTACACTCACTAAACAACAGTTATTCTACAATATGAGTCAACGAAATAACTAGAAAAATAACACCAAAGCCCCCATCCCAGACGGTATTACTAAACCATTTATTCAATCTCCTTATTATATATACTTAAACACAATCAACATAAATATAAGTCATTTCAAATCAAACCATATATGAAAGGGATGATAACTCAAAACTCTCATAATCCATTTAAATATTTCATAATTTAATATATCTTTAAAATAGATAATATACTTTAAAAATCCCCTTTCAAAATATTTCTTGAATCCTTCATATTAAATATACACTATACGAAAGAATTCCCCTTTCGAAAAATATTATTAAAAACATTTCATTTATACTTATAAAAATTCCATACATTCCAATATAATGAAATTCTCTATTTTTATATTAAAATAAACTTTTATTTGCAAAACAATTTCCAACAACTCATTTTATTTTAAACCCACTTTTATTTATTTATAAATATACTTCAAATAATTTTTAAAACACCAAAAATGATTTCTCGAAGCTTCCAAAAATATTTTGAAAATGAGAAAATCAATAAATCATCTAAAATATAATCTATGGAGCAAAATACTCCATAATACACAACAAATCATCAATATAAATTTTATCGTTCAACCCGAATCAAATTACATCGAATTCTGGTTATCCATAAATTCACACACAACAAATAAAACTTCATAATCCATCTCGACCGAGTGTTCTAACGAGAGGAAATACTTCAACTGAATTGCCCTAAGAGATGTAAAATATACAAATCAAAATGCAATCGGACATCATCTCCTTTACATTTTGGACAATCCAACATACACAAAATCTGTCAATTTAATCCAAATTCACACAATCAATCCAATATCCTAAACAAACAATTCATCTAAACAATTCAATCAATAACCTCAACGATTCAAAGAAGCAATGCAATCAAATACCGGGATAAATAAATAAATATATATATATGTGTGTATATATATAGTAGGCAATTAACTAGATATAGATGTGAGTGAGAAAACTCTATGAATGATGATTGAACAACGCTACTAGTGATTGCCCATAGTCCAGACTTAAGAATTGCAATCGCTAGCCATTCCCGTACCTTGAAATTCACTTCAGACCCAGCAATTTTGCCCCCAAAATCTGGCCGCCTGAACAACATGTGACATTAGTATTTCCAGCACTGGTCTCCCCATCCCAACCTACGTATGCTAGCACCACATCACTTCGTTCTCCATCATCGCATCGTTGTCAGGGCAAAACCTCCATGCCGCACGAATGCCATCGCCCTAACGTCGTCGATCGCCTCCAGTTGCATGCCACATCGCAATCTCAGCCGCCCCTCAAAATCATGTCCATACCCCATCATTGCGGTCACTCCTTGATATCACCTCCGTGTCTTTGGCTAGATTGTGACCGTTAATCCATTTCATTTTTTCAAAGTCGCGAATCATTTTATGACTTGGAGAATTTTCTAGAGAATTGGGATTGGGGGATATGGTTTTGGATTTTGAAGAGGATAAAGTTTTTGGGCTTGCATTTTATAATAAAAGAAAGGGAATGGGTTTGAAGTTTAGAAATAAAAAGGAGGATGGATTTTTATACGGGCTTTGAATTTGTTTTGGGCCATTATTAATTTAGTTGACTTTTCTTTTTAAATAACTATTGTATTTTATTTTTGAATAAAACTCCAATCTAATATGAATTGATTTACACTTCACTCTATAAATTATATTTTGATAATTGGACAATTTTATTCAATTCGATGCCCAATTATTTATTTTTCATTATTTTAATCACATAACAATTATTTACATTTTAAAATTACATTATATTCAATTGAAATAATTTATTCTATTTCAACAAATTATTCGAAAAGAATCTATAAATTTAATTCAATTTATTGACACAAAAATCTTTTATTAAAGCCTTCAATTAAATAAATATTTACTTCCAAAAATAAAATTGTCAAATATCGAATTCAAATATTTTTATTTTAATTAAATTTATTAAATTTACGGCGTAGAAAGCAGGGTTGTTACAGACTTCCCCTTTAAGAAAATTACGTCCTCGCAATTTCTTATAGGAAAACGTCATACGCAACTCAAACATGTACCTTCTTCATATTCTACAAGCTTCTACAAGCTTACACAATCCTCTATGTGGGTCTTTCATGACTTCTCTTATCGTATGCTATAGATTCATTCAACAACTTTCTATTTTTCGCATACGATAATTTGTGAAAATTTGTCTAAGTGTTGAATTTTTCAGAAAATTTCAGTAGTGTCTCCTTTGTACAGAGAGCGTTCCTAAAATCAAAACACAATATATATTATAATAAATATACATCACGATCAATGGGGCATCCTGAAATATGGAAAAACAATACAATATCACATAATATATCGATATACCGTAAAAACATACCTTTTGATTAGCACTTAAGCGAGCTATTTCGCTTTTATGTGAGCAAAAGCAAGCTATCGCTTGCAAAATAATCCACATAAGATCCAAAAGTACCTGTTCTCAACTTACGTTCAAATATTAGTCGCATATGAAGAAGTATAAGAGGTATACATACTATCATTTAATATCAAATAAACATATTGTTTAAGTTTTGACCACATTTCGACAAACTTCCATTGGTGAAAAGCACAAAATTAAACAATGATATCAAAGAGTAAATAGTTGCATAGTGTGTTAGCTTTCCATAACAATTTTTGGATCATAATAATGTGGATTACAACTCAAGTTATGACATTTTTCTGAAAGTAGAAAATTCTGAATTGGTTATTTAAGCCCAAGCATGTTTAACAAATGTACGTTTTTAACCTAGTAAACTTCAAAAAAATTCATAACTTTTAAAATAAAAGTTATCTCTTATGTTCTAATCTTTCTTTCCGAAAAGGGAAAAATTATCTAAATCGGACAAACCTTTCAGAAGTAACGGTCAATGAATTTCAGCGACAAAATTCTTAATTCAGGATAGCAATATACATTCATTGTAATTCATTTTTAAATCATAGCCAACTTCAAATTTTTGAATTGCATTTCAAATGAAAATTGTTCGTTAATAACATAGCTTTCTAATAAAATTAAAGTCATCAAAAACATATCAAAAGTTTGAGATCCATGGTTGAAACAAATCATAACCGCAACATCAAATTTTCTATGTTTGCTAAAGTCTATCATTCATTTAAAGCAACTTTTATCAAACTAATTTTCAAAATTGATTTTTAAACCTTCAAAATTCAAAATTAATTTAAAATTTATCACAAAATATTTCTTATTGAGAAACAATGCCTTTTCTTTCCCCTATAATATTTCATTTCTTCAACAATTTCATTATACACAATTTTCAAAAATAGAGCAATATTATTCTCTTAGTAAAAAATTTGATTTTAAATAAATTTCTCAAAAATCCAAAAGTCTTTTATATAGAATTTCCCTGAAACCTTATATTCTAAAATATTGAATTTTTTATATCATTTATTATTATCATTATTTCCCATAATCTCCTTTCCTAAAACTAAGAGTTGCAAAAATTTGAATTCTCATTAACAATTTAGACTTATAAAGTTGAAAATAATTTTTTTTCAAACATGTTTTAAAATCATTAACGTATTTTCACAAACTCGTTACTAATATTTATTTTTTGATGTTTCAGTTTCTCTCAAATTAATATTCAACTTATCTTAAACAATTACTTACTTCCCAAAATATCATTTATAACACTTCTTTTCAAAATAGTAATTCTTTTCAAATCATTGTGTCGAGATGCCTCATCCTAGTATTTAGGAATCCCTATCAAATACTTGCACACCAGCAATGACCAGAATTCTTAAAGCACTTGATGAACAAATTAACACCAAAACAACCTACTAAAATAAATGAATTCATATTTTAACAAACCATTTGCTTGTTTGTAAGAAAATATTTATTTTCGATACTCGTATATACATCCAATTCATTAACTATTAACAACAATGAAAATAATCACACATCATCCATCCATAAAATCAAACAAGCATATACAACAATGCACGCATTTTCATACAAGCAAACAAACACCTTCAGTGGAAAGTTATCAATCAGTTTCCACTGCGCAACTCTAATTACTACTAGATCCTCTACTCAACTCGCCTTATCAAAATCTAGAATTATGAAGTATTTATAATGCAAGATTCATATTACGGACTTTTACAGCTTTCCTAACCAAACTACTACATTCACATTTAAGCCACAAAGAGGTCTATTCACCATCATCAACGCCGATACTACTCGTCAGGCTAACCACACTTTACTTCATTACCTCTCTCAACAACTTCCATTTCACATGAAAACAAATACATACAGAAGAGGTAGAGATAAGGGATACATATTGTAGAAAAAATAACAAGTACGCCCCCAAATGATTACCTCAATAATCATTGTATACTCCTACTATCCCTTTAATATAGGGTAACTACCACACACCCAAAGGAAACAGAGAATCTAAAGTCACTTTAAAGCCAAGACTCGTGTCACATATATTTTTACATCGCTCTGAACTTGGCTCTGATACAAAACTGTACCACCCCACCTTAATTACCCATACTACTAAAGAGAATTACTAGGTAATCATGTCTGGTGATATGAAGAATGAGGCTTGTTAGGAGCGACCGCACATGAATATTCCCTTGGACTAACACTGGTACATATCTCACCTCACAATATATCAACAATATATGTACCCACTATGGCACAAAGCAATAAACACGTGGGTTTACCAGGATAGAACAATATACAATAGACACAAATGAACACAGAATCATAGATCGTAGTAAAAAAATATAATACAAACTGAAACCAACCGATGTCTGTCTCACTACGACAATATATGCTAAATCTAGTTTAAAATACATAACTCATAGACATATCATCACAAACAAATACAAGATGACATCCAAAGGAAAATTTATCGACCACTTAAACACGATATAATATATACCATGTCTCCTCTAAAGTCCAACATCCAAAACGATTGATGTCCTTGTACCTGAAAAGTCTCAGACATATCCGAGTAATATATGAATATAAATGGGTCAGACTATATCTAAATCCAAGGTGAGAACATAACAATAAGCATGGTAATAAATAGCAAAGTACGAACACGACTCAACGTAACATCCAGTGCAGCATAATAATAATATACCATGCCACACATCTCAAATATCACCCATGAAATACATATAGGTAAGTACAAGTCAAGACATCTATAAATTGGGTGATAATAATCAAACTCATCGAAATTACAAAATATTATGGATAAGCACGCGAAATATCCATAAATCCATAATAAAATAATAAATCCCGAATTAAACCAAATCGAAGGGTCAATAACACAAAATATCAATCTTGGCTTGTAGTCCTAATAGAACCGTTGACTTCCAACTATCATGCCCTAAAAATATAAATAAAAAATGGCATAATCCCAAATACATAGTCAAAGCATCAAATCTCGGCTTACAACCCTAATGGAAGAAATAACCCCCGACTGCTAAGCCATAAAAGATAAATTAGCAAATATGTAATCCAAATAGGTCGAAATCCAAACCAAGTATAGTAATCAATATCCTAGAATACTATCACGACTTACAATCCAGATGGAAGTAAAATCTTTCGACCGTTAGTCCTAGGAGATAGCAGGAAGTACAAACCGCAACAAAAGCACAACTCATACAAAATATCGAAAGCAATATCCAAATAATTATCTCGACCTATAGTCCTAATGGAAGTGATAACTTTTGACTGTTAGGCCTTCAGAGATATCAAGAAATATAAAACTCAAATCAATATCAAACCCAATCAAAAACTTAATGTCGAAAATCATATATCTCGACGCTCAGTCCTTGAAGAGACGAAACTCTTGACTGAATCGTCCTAGGAGATAGAAACAACAAATATGACAAAAAGGAGACCTCTTAGCCATAGGCTCTTATGAGAGTGACAAACAAGCTCACAACATGTCTCTAATGTCATAGATAGACAATACGCAGCTGCATTGGGTTAGGTTAACTCAAATAACAGACTAACATTCAACTAGTCTCTAATGTCATATGATCATCATCTCTAGTGTGGTGATAATATCAAGTGTCTCACAAATAATGGATCTACCTAAGTCATCCAGATGGGAAACTGACATGCCTCAACACTGCTCCAGGAAACGCTAATGACCGCAGTCCGTATCCTATAGTCCCTAAGTTACTTCCAGAATCGTGCACTCCTATCCATTGCATGTCATAAACACGTTGTCGTGCTACGCCAAGCATTGGCCATTATTCCTACTTGCCTTTGATAACGGACTGTTGGTCCTTAAGTGACATCGAGACAATGGCTCTAATGAAAGAAATAACTCTCAGCCTACAACTCAACAAGGTGGCATCATGAATCCGAGGCGCAACCCTGCAATTAGGACCGCTAAGATATATAACTAGCCTATCTAGTGGGTCTAATTCACGCGCTCTTCATAGTGGCGTGAACCCAATGAAGTAGATTTCAAATAAATCCTCTCGACTATATAAGAACTAAAAAGAGTAATAACTAGTACTCTCAACTCTAAGAGTCCCGATGAGAGTGAAAACAGCTGCTCTCGGCTCGATAAGTCTTATTGAGAGTGATAACTGATACTCTCGACTCAATGAGTCATGATGAGAGCCACATCAAATACTCTCGACTCTAGGAGTCTCAACGAAAGTAATCGCTCTCGACAATACGCACTATGCCACAAAGTGAATCAGACAACAATGATCACACAACATTAGGTAGATTTTCTATTATCCTACTTTTTCACACAACACGTGACAAAACCATTTGTTGTTTGAAGAGCCACATAATCTTTCATATGTTGTCCGAATAACCCGTGAAATCTCTATGAACAAGCTTGTTATTAAAACAACATTTTATATGTCATTGATTTAAGTTATCAAAATTTTTATTTTGGGCTCCATCTTTTCCCTCCCAATTATTTCGTGGCCGCTTTTTTTTGTTTCCCCCATATATATTTTTGTTCCTCCTTTCTTTCTACTCTATTTTTTTACTCATTTCTTTCTTTCACTCCATATCAAAAATTAATCGTTTTTGGAATTAGGGTTTTAGCCACTTTGAAATTCGTTCGAATCGTCTTGCTCCTTCAATCTCCTTTCTTTGCGGGCTTGTTACTAAGTTGATTGCGTGCTTTGATTTAAGGTGATTTGAAACCACCGCTTTGAAATTGTTGAAATGAATCACCTTTCTTCTTCAATCAATGCTTACGTTCATCGATTAGTAGGCAATTTATGGTTGCGGCTACTTCTTGTCGAGAGTTCTTCAATTTATATTGGTATGATTTTTGCCCCTTTCGATTTTGTTCTCGACTTCTATGTCTAAAACCAATGATGATTTGGGTATATTTATAGGGTTTTATTCCTTATATTTTCGGTTTTGAAACTTTCATGCTTTGATTTCTGTTGTTCCATGTCCACACTCGTGTGTGTTGCTTGTACTTGATGTACAATGTTGTATTTCTTGCTTAGTTCATGATGAAGGTAGTTTGGTTGGTTCTTGCTTTGATGCATATGTTGGCTGTTGTTTTACTTGTTTACTATGTAGAATTCAATTTTCTTGGAGTTTGCTTGTGTGTGAGTACATTTAATTATGTTTATGCTAATGTTGCTATTGTTTGGGTATATTTATAGGATCTTTCTCGGTTGTGGATTTCTTTGTTGTTTTTATTTTCTTGTTCATCTTGGTATAATTTTTGGCACTGCCTTGTTCAATTTGTGCCTTGTTCAGTTTGTGGCATTTGCTATTTTAATTTGTGTCACTTGCTATTTTAACTTGTGTTCCTTACTGTTTCAATTTATGACAAGGCAGTGCACACTAGCGATGCCTTGTTTGTGCCCTTTGATGGTCCATGTTACTTTTGCTGTCTTGGTTCATCCATACATGTTGTTGAGTTTCCTTTCTACTCACTATGTACATATATACATGTATATACATATGTGTATATATGTATATTAGTGTGCCTGGTTATGTCGAAATATGTGTGCTTGGTTATATCAAAACTCTCCCTTGTTTACTGCATTTGCACTGGCACTTGCATATACATATGTGTGTATATATATATGTATGTATGTTTATATCTGCATATCACTACATATTTATCTATCACTACATATGTGTGTGTATATGTGTGAACTTCTATGTATATACATACATATGTATGCATATATGTGCGAATGTTTTTATATCTGCATATATGTTTTAATTTGTGGCACTTGCTTTTGCACTGTGATTTCTTGTTAAACTTTCAGTTTGATGTTTTAATGTGTGAACTTCCATGCTCGAACCATTTTGAGGTTTAGTTGAACTTGTTTTTAGTTTTGAACCATTTTGAATTGCATTTGAGTCGATGTGTGTGCTTGGTTTTGCTGTCTGGTTCAAGGCAGTGTTGAGATACTTTTGATACTTTTGAGCTGAACCAATTTTGAATTACTTGAGCTTGAACCATTTTGAGTATGTACATATATACATGTATATACATATATGTATGTATGTATATTACTTAAGCTCTGAAGCTTGCTGTTTGATTTGCTTGTACTTGTATATGTGCCTGGTTTGTTTTGATTGACTCCCTGATGCTTGCTGTTGGTTGAATCTCTGAACATGTGTTGCATATATACATGTAAACGGTATATATATATATATGTATGGGTATATGTGTATTGCTACAACACTTGTTGTTTTGCTTGAGCTTGTTTATATGCACCGTGATTTCTTGTTACACTTTCAATTGCAAATCTGTTTATGTTCAGTTCTCATATATACTAGTATGTACTTGAGCTTGAACCATTTTGAGTATGTACATATATATGTATATACATATGTGTATATATGTATATTACTTGAACTCTGAAACTTGCTGTTTGGTTTGCTTGTACTTGTACTTATATATGTGCCTGGTTTGTTTTGAGTTGTTGAATTACTGAAACTATTTTTATGATATGTGCACCTGAGTTGAGCCCAAGGAGGCTTGGGCTTGACCATGTATACATTTGCATTGTGTTGAGCCTTCGGGCTTGACCTTTGCAATAGTCTGTGAGATTTAATCAATGCTTAGCCTTGTGATATTCACAAGTGATACATTGTGCATATCATAAGTTGTCCGTGCACATATATATTTGTCCCTGTCTAAAACATAAAAAGAAAACAAACCCATAAGCTGAGGCAATATTAATATTCAAATTCAATTTTATTTTTGCAATTTACGTTTGTTTCCTTTTCCATTTTACTGCGTTGTTTATTTGACAGGCATAGGAGATGGCTGGACATAAGCTGGAGTAAGCAAATCAAGATCAACATCAAAAATAAACTCGAGTAAGTGTGAGTGAGTGCTACTAAAAAACGTTATATATGAGAGTGTAGAGAAAAGTTGTATTATATTTGAAAATATAAGTATAGTGAAAGTTGTATTGTATTTGAATTTGAATTTTATTTGAAATAAAATATTTGTTTAAATAAAATTGCAATTCATTATTTCATTCTATAAATATAACATAAGCGTAATTGGTATGCATATTAGTTAATATATATATATATATGTTGTCTAATAGGAAATTCCAGAAATGATACTACAACATCAGACAATATAAGGTTTTTTTATTTTTGTTGTGTCAGTGCATATCAGATGATGGGGCATATCTGTGGTCTGATGTGCAATAAGAAGGCATGAGATTTAACGACAGATAGATATGCAATCACACAACGGAGCATATCTGTCGTCTCATGCGTTTTTCTCCATAGTGACGGGTCTTGGTGAGAGCATCTCAACTTAACAAAATCCTCGACTACTAGTCCTAAGAGTAGATAACAATACTCGGTTAGTTAGTCCTTAGAGGGTACAACGAAATACTCCCGACGAGATGAGTCCTAATGAGAGTAATAATAATAAGTACTCTCGACTCAATACTTCCTAATGAGAGCGTACAACATAATAATTCCTCGACTAGTAACCCTAAGAGTAAATAATATTATAACTTGGCTTGTTAGTCCTAAGAGGATAAATCTATAAATCCCAACATATCTCTAGCTTGTAGCCTTTGGAGAGTAATATGACTCTTGACTACTACGCTCTAAGGAGTCACCTCTGGACGATATCACAAATTCCTAACCCATCTCCAGAAGATAAGTGACATCTATTCACCAATAGTAATCTAACAAGTATTACTTGAGTGTCCCATTCCACTCAGTATTACTCGAACGTTTACTAGAAGCTAGTAAACTATACTCACCAAACAACATTTATTCTATAATATGAGTCAACGGAATAACTAAAATAACAACGATTGCCCCCATACCAGATGGTGTTAATAATCCATTTATTCAATCTCCTTATTATATAGAATTAAATATAATAAACATCAATATAAGTCATTTCAAATCAAACCATATATGAAAGGGGATGAAACTGAAAACTCTCTGAATCCATTTAAATATTTCATAATTTAATCTATCTTCAAAATAGATTATACTTTAAAAATCCCTATTCGAAAATATTTGTTGAATCCATTTTATTAAATACACACTATATGGAAGAATTTTCCTTTCAGAAAATATTATTAGAAACGTCTCGTTTATACTTATAAAAATTCTATACATTCCGATATAATGAAATTCTCTATTTATATTTTCAAATAAACTTTTATTTGCAAAACAATTTCCAACAACTCATTTTATTTTAAAACCATTTTTATTTATCGATAAATATACTTTAAAAAAATTTTAAAACACCAAAAATAATTTTTTTGAAGCTTCCAAAATATTTTAAAAACGGGAAAATCAATAAATCGTCTAAAATATAAATTATGGAGCAAAATACTCCATAATCAACAATAGATCATTAATATAAATTTTATCGCTCGACCCGAATTGAATTACATCGAATTCCGGTCATTAATAAATTCACATACAACAAATAAAACTTCATGATCCATCTCGACTGACAGTTCTAATGAGAGGAAATACTCTCATTGAATAACCCTAAGAGATATAAAATATACAAATCAAAATGCAATCGGACATCTTCTTCTTTGCATTCTGGATAAACCAACATACACAAAATCTCCCAATCTAATCCAAATTCACACAATCAATCCAATATCCCGAATAAACAATTCAATCAATAACCTTAACCAATAAAACGAAGCAATGAAATCAAATATCGGGATATATACATACATACATACATACACACACACAAATATATATATCAAGTAATAATATATATATATATATATATGAGTGAGAAAACTCTATGAACGATGATTGAACAATGCTATTAGCGACTGCCGATAGTCCGAACACAAGAATTGCAATCGCTAGCCATTTCTATACCTCATCTTCCATCATCGTGTCGTTGTCAAGACAGAACCTCCCCATCGCACGAATGCCATCGCCTTTCTCGCCCTGACGCCGTCGATCACCTCCAGCTGCATGCCACACCACGAACTCGGCCGCCCCTCTAAATCACTTCCACACTCTATCATCGCGGTCGCTCCTCGATCTATGTCTTTGCCTGGATCATGACCGTTCATCCTTTTCATTTTTTTCAAAGTCATGAATCAATTTCTGACTTGGAGAATTTTCGAGTGAATTAGGATTGGGGAGTTATGGGTTTTTGATTTTGAATGGGACAATGTTTTGGGCTTGCATTTTATAATAAAAGAAAGGGAATAGGTTTGAAGTTTAGAAATAAAAAGGATGATGTATTTTTAAATGGGCTTTGAATTGATTTTGGGCCATTATTAAATTAACTTTTCTTTGTAAACAACTATTGTATTTTATTTGTGAATAAGACTCCAATCTAATATGAATTGATTTACACTTCACTTTATAAATTATATTTCGATAATTGAACAATTTTATTCAATTCGATGCCCGCTAATTTATTTTTCACTATTTTAATCACATAACATTTATATACATTTTAAAATTATATTATATTCAACTGAAACAATTTATTCGATTTCAATAAATTATCCGAAAAGAATTTATAAATTTAATTCAATTTATTTGCATAAAAATATTTATTAATATCCTTCAATTAAGTAAATATCCAGTTCCAAAAATAATAATGATCAAATATCAAATTCAAATATTTTTATTTTAGTTAAATTTATTTCATTTACGGCGTATAAAGCAGGTTGTTACAATTTACAAAATAAATAAACCGATTCTAACTTTCCCAAATTTATTTATTTATAAAATTTCATAAAATTGTCCACTTTAAATTATATAACCTTTCCCTTTATATATTACAAAACTATTTATTACCTTCAACGATAATTTATATAAAGCATTACCTTACTATGGAATTTCCATTCCCATTTAAATGCCAACTTTAAATTATACCAATTTCTCAAATGGATTTCCAATTTAAACCATTTCCAAGGCTAAAATATTCTATCTCAAAATTAACATTTAAAATCCTTTAATGCAATCAAATTCCAAACTCTTCCCTTTTAATAATAATATAATTCTAACAAATTTTTATTATCATTTGAAAAAAGGTATTTAAATCAGTTCCCCCCATTCGATCATTTTCAAATGCCGATTCTAGCCACTTGCAAACTAAATTCTAACATGCAAATACTGTAATGCATTACAAAGTAAATCAACATAAGTTGACCATGGTATTAATCAAATACAAGGGACATTTCGTCATAAAATGGTCATTCCAATCACCAATTCATCATATTCAACCTAATTGCATTACAACAACAATAAAAAAATGACATGGCAATGGAAAACCGACAACAAAAATCAAGGATGTGAGAAAATGTTCACTTCAATTACCAAGTCAAAACCTTGTTTTCTTCCAAAATTGCGAACTCAAGGCTTGAAATCCCCAAATTAGAGCTTCACTGCTCCAACCCGACTTCGCCTCCCGCTTCCTCCTTGCATGCACACAACCGTGCTTCTGCCATTGCTTCTGCTCACACGTGTTGTCCTTTTTTTCTTCTTCTTTCTTATGTGCGCACGATTGCGTCTCAAACGCTACCATCACCCGAGCATCCATTGATTGCATATTGGAGGCTAGGGCAAATGAGGGATTTTGGGGATGAACGGTTTGGGTTGGGCTTCAAAATGAGGGAAAAGAAATGGATGTGTTGAGTAAATTGTAAAGGAGGAAAGAATTCTATATTGATTTGTTTTCTCATTTTTATTTCAATCGACAGCAAGTAATTTAGATTTTCGATTTTCTTTTCCTATTTAGTTACAAATTCAGTTCCCCTTATGTACACATATAACCAATTCTCATCAGTTATATATATATATATATTAAATTTAAATTAATATACTATTTATTTTACAAAGTATATTTCAATAAATTATACCAAATATTTAAATTCAACAATTGTTTATTTTCATTGATTTGTTTATTTTGTTAATATCAAACAATACTTCCTTTTAGCTATTTCAATCATATATACAAATTATTTACAATAAAATAAAAAAATAATATTTTATCTTCACTGTAAATATTTTATTCGAACTCAATATATTTTCACAAAATAATTCATAATTAATTTAATTTGTTAAAACAATTTTTTTAACCTAATTAGCTTTAATTCGATGACAATAGATTTTCAAAAATATTATTTATCCAAAATTAAACTTGCTCATTATATTTTTACTTAAATTTTATTTATTTTAACGATGAAAAATTAGGGTTGTTACAGACTTCCCCTTATGAAAATTTTGTCCTCGTAATTTTTATAGAGAAAATGTCATATGCAGCTTATAACCTTAACTTTCTTCGTCTATCATGGTCCTCCACCAACTTTAGAAACATTCGATCCTCTATGTGACTCTTCTCAACAAAGACCAAACCCTCTCTTCGTTATATTATTGTATGTTATAATTTTGTATAGATTCGTTTATCGACTTTCTATTTTCGCATACAATAAAATCATACAAAAAAATTTCTCCGTGTCGAAATTTTCAAATTTTTTGGAAGAGTCTCCTTTGTACGAAAAACTTTCGATAATTTATTACAGCATAATAAATAAGTATACACAATCAAAACAGATTGGATTCTCAACATATCACACAATATCATATATTTCAATATACAAGCCTAAAACATACCTTGTTTTGAAATTTTATGAGAAGTTATTTACTTTTAAAACAAGCAAAGCTAGGTAGCACTGCAAACTAATCCGAATAGCAAACTTATGCACCTATTCATAAAGCTTCCATATAAAAATATTTATTAAGTAAGGCATTTATGTAACAAAAACCTATAATACATTCTTATATTTTTTCCGACTAACTTTAAGGCGTTAAAAACAAAAAAAATAGTAAATACCTTCATGAGTAAATTTGTAGCATAATCTATGTACTTTCCCAATTAATTTATGGATCACAAAAATATGACATATAATAGAAGTTACAGTGGTTTTACTAGGCTTTGTAAAATCTGAAATGAGTTTTTAATCAGCAGGCCCACCTCCTTAATATGCAGTTTTAGCCTAGAAGACACTAAAATTTTGTAAAACCCATAAAACAAAAGTTATTTCTTATCTTCTTAGCTTTCTAGAAAGTACAAGATCATCGAAGCGGATGAACTGTTTGAAAGTTATGATCAAATTAATTCAATGTTGTTTTGAATGGTTTTTATTTTTAGGACAAAAATACACTTACTTATTAACTCAACTTTTAACCTTAGTAAACCTTTCTATTTTGCATTGCACTCAAAAGAGAATTTTTTCCTCCAAAGACATAGGTTTATAATGGACAGTGTGAGATTTATGATTAAAACAAATCATTGCTTTATTACAAAAATTTCCTATGCTTTGTCAAAAATCTTTTATTTGTGGAAAACATCCTTTCACAATAATAATCTTCATATTTAACTTGTAAAACCTCAAAAACTCATAATTTTATTTGGTTTTTATTACAAATACTTCTTATTAAAGAACAACATTTTTCCACTAATATTTCATTTCCTACCCAATTTCGTTATATAGGAACTTTTTTCAAAACAAAACAATATAATTTTCCTAGTAAAAATTTTTCTCAAAATTCAAAAATTTTGAAATATTTTATTCCAAAATATCAAATTTATATCATTTATTTTTTCCAATTCATATATCTCTCTTTTCCAAAATGTCTTACAGATTAAAATTTCTTTTTCGAGAATCAAATCTTTCATAGTAAATTCAAAAATAACAAAAATTTTCACTTTAATTCATCAAACATTACTTGAATTATTATTTTAATTCATTTAAAAATCTTTCCCAACATATTTATTCACTTTTTAAAACTGAAAATTTTAATTCGTCACTTTTTCCAATCCCCATTCTTTCACAAGTCTATAAATTTCATTCCTTTTTTTTCAAATCTGTTATACTATTTTCAAATTAATTTTCATGAGTTATAACTCATTGCTAAAACGTTTTACCCATCATTCCTTTATATCTGAAAAGCTCACCTTCTCAATTTATTTTAACAATACTTGCATAAAATATATCTTTCTTAACTCATATTTACATTTTCAAAAATCAATATATTTCTAGATATTTTATCCCCGATTGTAAAATTAAATTTAAAATATAAACAGTATGATATATGTTACATGCTTACTCCAATGATGTGCACAAACCTTATGTGAAAGAGTATCAAAAATTTTCTATATCCTAAGCCTTTTTAAACCCAAAATTTTGACCACACAAATAAACGTAGTACAACACACAATTATTACCATTAGTCATTGGTAAATACAATATGTGACTTTTCAACCATAGTTCTATTAGATGTAATATTGTTCAAAAGAAGATGATTATAATTTAGTTTAACTGTGTAAAGCTACTAACCCACTTTCAAAAACAAAATGTTTATGATATAATTTGGATATTTAATTATCAAACTTTAAGCCTGCATAAGATCCATTAATCCAAATTCCTAAATAAATTTAAACTAAAATTTTGACAAAGGAACTAAAACTCAATCACAATAAAATTAAGGTTTACTACTTCTGAAATAAATACATATTTTCCAAGACATGTTTTATAATATATATAATTCTTCCATGCCTTTTTGACAAACCTTTATTAATAAAATAGGTAGTATATTTATTTTTATTTTATTTTCTTGATAGAAAATTTACCTTCAACTCAAAGCAAAACTATTATATATCCAATATATATTATTAGCAAATATTTTTGATTCATACTTTAAAAAATATATATATATATTTACATACAATAATTAATAAAATAATTTATATTAAAATATATAACATTGTCATGCTATAACATTCAGTGATTCATCATGCAATTGGCGCAACTATTGTTTAAAATAATGTAATCTAGAAAACTAATATTTTCATTTTCTAAAATAATAATATAGAAAAATATAAAATTCTAAGTAAAATATTTTTTTACTATTTTCAAAATATCGTGTCGCAATGTCTCATTTAAACGTTTAGGAATCCATATCGATAAAGATAATCAAACGTAACGACCAAAATGCTTAAGGCACTCAATAGACAATTTAACACCAAAATAAACTATTAAAATATTTTTTATCACTTTATAAAATAATATTCATATTTTATTAAATCATATTCTTGCTTTTATAAAAATGTGTATTTTTAAAATTTGTATATTAGATTAATTCATCAACCATTAACAACAATGCAATTCATCACACCACAATAAGTTATTCACAAAAACAGGCAATCCTTCAACTAATTATATTTTATCATTATTTTTCCACTCCACATTTTAATTATATATAATATATTATTACTTTTCTTTTATAAAACAAATATGTGTGTGTGTGTGTATCCCCTCGTAGTTTCTTCCATAAACGAATGAATTGCTGGCTTCTAACTTTGGCCCCATTCAGATTCAGGTGAGTTTATAAATTTTCGAGTGATAACACCTGCTTAATTCCCCCTTTTAGACTAAGCCAAATGAAAACAAACATTAATACAACCAAATAAACATCAATAACAAATGCCTTTAGTAGAAAACTATCTATCAGCTTCTGCTGCGCAACTTTGATCACTATGGATCCCTTTTCTCAATCTCCCCTTATCATAATTTAAAATTGTGAAGTTATCAATGCGAGAAGATTAAGGTATTTTACAACTTCCCTAAACGAGCTACTTCATTCTCATCCAAGCCACAAAGCGGTTTGTTCAACATCACCAATGTTGACACTGCTGGTCAGGCTAACAACTCTTTCCCTCACCACCTCTATCAACAACTTCCAGTTAGCACAGGGAAAAATAGAAAGAAGAGGTAGGGATAAGAACAATATATAATAGAAAAAAATAACAAGTACGTCCCAATATGATTACCTCAGTAATCATCGTGTACTTCTATTATCCCTTTAATATACAGTAACTACCACGCACCCAAGGGGAAACAGGGACTCTAAGTAACTCTAAGGCCAAGGCTCGTATCTCACATATTCTATATTGTTCTAAACCTACTCCGATACCAACAATGACACCCCACCTCTATATTCATACAATTAAAGAGTATTACAAAGTAATATTGTATGGTAATACAGAATGAGGCCAGTTTGGAGCGATCACAAGGGAATATTCCCTTAAGCTAACATCGATATGTTTTCTTACCTTATATAATACACAAATATATGTACTGTGTATAGACACTAACCGATGAACACGTGGATTTGCCAGGATAAAACAATATACAATATAATCAGAGAATACAGAGTCATGTAGCGCAGCAGAACATATAATATCATAACAAACATATCATAAAGTAGGTCTACAAATGAGGAATTTGACCTAATACTAAATATATACATCGAGACAAATCAAATATCATATACATCTCAATCCCATTGCTTATACATATATATGTACATGGAGACATCAAAAGAAAATATATATAATAGACTTTCAAAATATAATATAGTCTATAATCGTCTCTCCAATAGGCCCAGCATTCAAGAAAGGATAATGTCCATATATTTGTAAAATTTGGACTTACCCGAGCATTATATAAATGATAAATGGGTCAGACTATGCCTAGATTTAAATGTAAGGTCATCATAATGATACACATAGTTATACAGATACTGATATGCTGAATAGGATTCATAATAAATATAATGAATGTCAAACACACTCAAAATAAACCCTAAACCCATCGAATAACATATATGATGTCATAACATATGAGTCATATCTCTATTCAATGTGACCACAATCGCAAATCTACTCAACTACATTTTACTCCTAAACACACTCAAAATATGATTCACAGTACGAATTTTTTCCAAAGGTCAAATGTTAATCTTCAAAATCAATATTTAAAATTCTTATTTACTTTTAAATGCTTATTAAACCACCTTCAAAAATTAATCATTGAACTGAAATTCTCTTTGTATAAAATATTATAAATATTTATATATAACATAGACGATAAAACTCTCTTTTATATCCAAATTCTAAAGCTTCCCATTTTAAAGATATTCAAGTGAAATGCTTTTATAAATATGTTCAAAATGCATTTAAATCAATTTTCTATTTATTAATGATATTCAAATACAAGATAGATTACTTCAAGACATTATACTTAACCATATATATGATAAGTTCCATTAATAATATTTTACATATAATAATTATTACATCATATTGTTTTAAAAATTTATTTCAAAAGTATTGTTTTACATAACTTCACATTTATTCAATTCCCATAAAAATAACTCATTACTTTTGGAATATAACAATTTTTTCCCCTTATTATAATCTTATATATAAATAGTGTAAATCTACAAATCTATTCATAAAATAAATAAATTGATTCCAACTTTTAAAATTTAATTTCTTTTTGAAATTTCATAAAAAATAGCTACTTTTAAATATATATCCTTTCCCTTTATACATCACAAAACTATTTATTATCTTCAATGACTCTGTAAAGGATTACTTTAGTATCAAATTTCTATTCCAAGATAAATACCAACTTTAAGTTATACCAACTTCTCAAATGGATTATCAATTTAAAACATGTTCAAGGCCAAAATTTTCTATCTCAAAATTGACATTTAAAATCCTTTGGTACAACTAAATTCCAAACTCTCCCCTTTAAATAATAATATAATTCAAACAATTTTTTATCATCATTTAAGAAAAAGTATTTAAATCAGGTTTTCCCACTTTTGATCAATTTCAAATGCTTATTCCTGCCATTTGCAAACTATATTCTAACATGAAAATACCACAATGCATTACAAAGTAATCAACATAAGTTGACTATTGTATCAATCAAATACAAGGGACAATTCATCACTAAATGGTCATTCCAATCATTATTTCATCACATTCGGCCAAATTGCACCACAACAAAAGCCAAATAATGACATGCAAAGGCGAAATCGACAATTACTAATTCAAAACCTTGCTATCCTTCCTAATTGAAAAATCAATGATTAAAATCCTCAAACCATAGCTTCACTGCTCCAACCCGACTTCGCCTCTCGCTTCCTCCTTGCATGCACATAATCGCACCTCTGCTATTGCTCCTACTAACACGCACTGTCCAATTTATTCCTTCTTTCTCTTTGTGCGCACATGAATATGCCTCACATGCCACCATCGCCCATCCCTTTGCCTCTCTACTACCATGTGTGAATGCGAGCAACCGCTGCTCCTAACACGCCTACGCACGTCTTTTCTCTTCTTCTTTTTTCGATCACAGTTTTATTTTTTTGTTTATTTCTCCTAGTTGTTATCTTTTGATATGCGTATTGGGGGCTAGGGAAAAGGAGGGATTTTGGGGATGAGTTGTTTGGGCTTGGGCTTCAAAATAAGGGAAAAGAATAGATGGTTGGGTTGAATAAATTGTAAAGGAGGAAAGAATCGTATATTGATTTGTTTTCTCATTTTATTTTCAATCAATCTTGCAAGAAATTTCGATATTCTCCTTTTATTTTTTCCTTTTAGTTACAAATTTGATTCCATTTATCTACACATATAAACAATTCTCATCATTTATCTATATTTTTTAAAATTTTAATTACTCTACTATTTATTTCACAAAGTATATTTCTATAATTTATACCAAATGTTTAAATTCAACAATTATTCATTTTCATTGATTTATTTATTTTACTAATACCAAACAATACTTCTTTTAAGTTCAATCATATATACAATTTATTTACAATAAAATAAAATAAAAACATTTTATCCTTATTGTAAATATTTTATTCGAATTCAATATATTTTCACAAGATAATTTATCAGTTAATTCAAATTATTAAAACAAATTTCTTTATCAAATTAGCTTTAATTTGATGATAATAAATTTTAAAAAATAAAATATCCAAATTGAACTTGATCATTGTATTTTTACTTAATTTATTTTGACAGTGAAGAAGTAGGGTTGTTACACGAAATCTAGATGAAATTGGTTCATTCAAATTAACCAAATATATTATTGTGCTAGAGCATGTGTTCAATATGATTAAATACAATAAGAATCTGATTATGTCGAAAACAATGAAAGACCAAGGACTAAAGATAGATCTAGGAATTCGATCAATGAAATGTTAGTTTTGATAAGTTTACTTAGGTCCAACCTATTCGATATCCTTAAAATGTTAAGGATGTCTGAGTACACTTTTGTAAAGGGTATGAGGTAGCTATATAATAGAAGTTTCATTTTAAATGGTTCAACCATTTAGAAAGGAATACAAATGTTTGATAGTGGATGTAAAATAGGCAAAGTTGGGATAAAGATAGTGAGTAGTCACTTCTACTTCATGAAAAAACATCGGAAATAGGAATGTATAAAATACCACTAGATACATATGGAATGAGAAATCTGATTTATATTCCAACTGTGTTTTTATATAAAACTGTTTCCTATAAGTGTTATTTCCTTAAGTTCAAGATATTCGATCTGAAATTCTCAACTGTAAACTAGTTACAGTGGATAAAAAATAGCTTATAGTAAGTTATTGAATGGAGCTTTGCATTTCTTGCACTACTATAGTAATGGAGGAAATAGTGGGAGCACACGATATGACACTTATTGGTGGATGCACCAAATTAAGAAAGAACGCCTTCGTATATATACAAACTATTATTTATGAAATTGTTTGAACTAGAAAATAGCACAAACACCCAGAAGATTAAGTAGAGAATAAAAAGTAAAGAAATTCAAATGAAAACGAGTAGAAAAGAACACATAGCAATTTATAGTGGTTTGGCTAATCTTGGCCTACGTCCACTTAGTGATATTATTGATTAGATCACTGGATTACAGACAGTTGTTCTTATGAATTGGTATAAATCCGTGGGTGATTATATGGAATTAGAGTAGAGAAAGAAAAGCCAAAAAGGATCTTGAAAAACGACCCTTACCATCCTATTTATAGCTGTAGGAAGCTTAGAAACTTGCATCCAATCTCACCTCGTTTTCTACGCCAAGACCAAGTCCCTTAGAGAAAATGGAGGCCACATCATCAATTTCCTTGGATCGGTACCGATCTAAGGGCCTGGATCGGTACTGATCCATAAATTTAGTGCATTGATCGTCGTGAACTCCTTTTCCTGGCCTAATTCATGGTTAGCTTCATGATTCCAAAATTGTTTGCACTAATACTAGCCTGTTTCTGAGTCCGAATGATAGACGCTGGAAGAATGGTGTTGCAGACTTCAATTGGTTGTTGAGATCGATAGAGGATTGCATGGAATCCATGAAGTAGGACTTAAAATAGGCTCTTGGCATCATCAATAGAGTATAGGAGGAATGGGGGAAAGATTTGGTGAAAACAGGTGGATTGGTACCGATCTAACCCTTGGATCGGTATCAATCCAACCCAATGTTGGATTTTGGTCTTTGAATTCATGTGGCACTCTAGTGTTTGCCTATGGCTTTGTTTGTACTTGATTTCTGGACTCTGGGGCTATCTCTTCGGTTTGCCTTCCTCGATAATTCGTAAGTCTGATTCGTTCAGTCTGCCTGAATATTGCCTGGTCAAAAGGCTGAATAACACTTGCCTCCGAAAGTACGTGTTGTTTCAGACATGATGTGCTTTCAATCGAGACAAGTCAGGATTGTTGTGAAGGGCTCGACTCCGTGTTTTGAATGGTTGTTGTCCTTCCTATGGATCATCTTTGTGAAGAGTTATGTCTATAGCTATTTGTCGTGATGCTTTACCAATATCTACTGCTATAAATCTAGAGTGCGCTATCACAATCTGTCATTCCAAGTTCAGCATTTTTGAGCTTTTTTGGATTTTTTAGGCTTGGATTTGATTTTTTTCAATCCCAATTGTTGGATGTTGAATGTAACTACACACACATATATACGTGCATGTTCTCCAAAGGCTCCATAGTCATAGGCACGCACACATGCATGTGTACATGAATGGTCATCTCCATCATCATTTTTTTATAATTCAGTACCGATCCAAGTTCTTGGATCGGTACTGATCCCAGACTTAAGAAAAAGTCGGGCTTTCTCACTTGCTTTCGAATTCTGATGTTAATAAAAATTGAACTTTTCCTTCCAAGTTCTATTTTGAATGTGAATAACAAAGACTTTTGTTTTGTTCAATCTTTATTGGAATCCGTTTAAGTATTTAAGAAATGCACTTTCCACTCAATGTACTTACGATCCATCTCTTTTCATGATTATTGTCGGCTTAAGTCATTAGCCCATTCCTTGATTTGCCAGCTTTTCGTCGTTCTAATGAACGTAAAGCAATTTTTGGGATGCCCATCTCCAAGTGCCCATACGTGACCATGTCCACCTAGAACTTGGTTGAACTTCGATCACCTACGAAGATGACTTAGGTATTCCTCTTATGGGAACTTTGAATGTGCTCGCGCCTGCCTCCGGGCATCGATTGACATGAATTGGCTTGATCGACAAGTTTAGCATCCTTCTATGGGATGTAAGTTTCGACCATACCAAACTCCGGGCATTGATCTGGATTGACCACTTGGGATCGTGGTTTGGGTACCCCTTTTTCTAGATACATGTCTCGACCGCGTCAAACTCCGGGTGTTGTTTAGGTTTTTACCACTTAAGATGGTGATCGAGACTTTCCTATCCAGAACGTTTGCTTATGGTCGTGCCAAACTCCGAGCATCGATCGAGGTTCATAGAGGAGATCCCGCCCAACTCTGGACGTGGATCTTTTGCCTTGCTTACTACGGGCAAGGTTTGAATGTTGTCATTTTGGACCACGCCTAACCCTGGGCATTGGCCAAAGCTTGGGTAAGACCTTGCCTAACTCTGGGCAAAGATCTTCGGCCTTTCCATCCTCTAGGCAAGGCATTAGAGCTCTACCAAACTCTGGTCATGAGTTATCGGATGGACGGTCTTGTCACATCCTTTTTATTTTATCAACCTCACCCTCCTTTGGGCAAGGCATTGGTTCTCTGCCAAACTCTGGGCACATGCTATCGGATGGACGGTCTTGTCACGTTCATTTTGATTCATCGACCTCGTCCTCCTCTGAGCAAAGGGTTAGCGCTCCGCCAAACTCTGGGCGTGATCCGAGAGATGGACGCTCAAGTCACATCCTTTTTGATTCATACTCCTGCCTCTGTATCAAGGGCAAGAGTTAGTGGATGGATGGTCAAGTCACATCCTTTTAGGTTTAAACTCCTGCCCCTACATCAAGGACAAGATTTAGCGGATTGACGGTCGTCACATCCCTTTTGGTTTATACTCATGTCCCCACATCATGGACAAGAGTTAGTTGGCGGACGGTCAAATCACGTCCTTTTAGGTTTATACTCCTGCCCGCCATCAAGGACAAGAGTTAGCTGGCATCCATCTTCGGGTGCCAAGAATGGTTGAACTCCAAGGATCCGATCATGGACCATAGAAGTTTGGTTGGTACCTAACTCCAGGTACCTGCATACCTGCATTATGCACATATAGATCTATTCGAGTCGGTTATATTTCACAACTCTTAAGCTATGTAAAGACAGAGACACAGATCCAGAGTATCATTTCATTTATTAAAGACGGGAAATGACATGTTCTGCCTTATTACATAGCTTTATAAGTGAAATAGCATCGTAAGTGCTCGCTATTCCATGCCCTCGGGAGTGAGATCCCATCAACTGTTGCTAGCCTGAAAGTGCCATCTCCAAGCTTTTGTTCTATTACATACGGACCTTCCCAAGTCGAGCCCAAGTTTCCAGGGTTTAGGAAGATTCATTTGAGAACCAGGTCGCCGATTTCAAAGGTCTGATTCCTGACCTTGGAATTGCAATACCGAGTGACTCGGTTGCCGTGCACAACTGCTCTCAAGTCAGTTTCGTCTCGTTTCTAGTCAATCATGTCAAGAGATTCCAAAAGGAGTTTTTCATTCATCTATGGATTGTAGTGAATTACCTGATGAGAAGGTACTTCCAGTTCAACCGGAATCGTAGCCTCCGATCCGTAGGCTAGGAGGAATGGAGAATGGCCAGTCGTTGATTTATGGGTCGTTCGATAAGCCCAAAGTACAAATGATAGTTCATCGACCCACTTGCACTTAGCTTTTTCCAATCGCTTCTTAAGAATTGACTTGATAATCTTGTTTACAGCTTCAACCTGTCCATTCTCCTAGGGGTGTGCCACCGTAGCAAATCTCTTCTCTATGCGTTGTCGATGGTAGAAATCCTTAAACTCGCTGCTGTCGAATTAGGTTCTATTATCGGTAACGATTGACTATGGAACTCCAAAATGATAGATAATATTCCAGACTACAATGTTGATCGCTTTCTTTGTGGTAATTGTGGCTAATGGCTCCGTCTCAGCACATTTGGTGAACTAATCAACCGCGATGATGGCATACTTCATGCCATCTTTAGATATCGGCAACACACCGATAATATCAATTCCCCAAACTACAAACGGCTAAGAATTGACCATTTGGGAAATCTCCATCAGCGGGGCTCTTGGAATCTTAGCAAACCTCTGGCACTTGTCACAATTTCTAGTGTAATCAGCTGCATCTCGGTTGAAGTTGGCCAAAGTACGCATAGTGGAGAATCTTCTTCGCCAAGGTTTACCGCCACTATGGTCACCATGGGCCCCTTCATGCACTTCTCTCAAGACTTGTTTGGCCTTGTCATTGGCGACGCGTCGTAGCAGTCGGATAGAGAAACCCTTCATGTATAGTAATCCTTCCTGTTTGATATATCTCAAGCTTGGTGAAGGAGTTTCCATCGCTTATTCCTCCTATCGGAAAGGATTCCTCCCTGCAAGTAGTCTTTTATTGGAGTCATCCATGACTCTCTTTCAGGTTCAGCCTCTAAGATCCAATCGACGTCCATCTGGTCGATGCTCGGAGCTGACAATATTTCCACTGGAACCAAGCCCATGAGATGCGCATCTCCGAAACTGCCCAACTTAGCCAGTGAGTTTGCCTTCACATTTTCCTCTATGGGAATATGCATTATCGTATAATATTCAATGTCACTGAGCAGCTAATGGACTCAGTTTAGATAAGGGGCTAGCCTTGCTCCTTTTTCCTAAAACTTTTTCTGCACTTGACACACAACTAATTGGGAATCACAGAAAATATGTAAAGTTTTTATCCCTGGTTCCTTTGCAATATTAAGTCCTGCAATCAAGGCTTTGTATTCTACTTTATTATTTTTCATAGGAAAGTCAAGTTTCAGGGCATAACAAATCAGATATTTCTCGGGAGTGACAAGTACAACTCCAACACCGGAACACCATTCGTTAGATGCACCATCCGTGTACATCTACCACCTAGCGTCTTGCTCACCACTGCTCTTCGGAATATAATCACAAGTAGTGAACTCGATGATAAAATCCATCAAATCTTAACCTTGGATAGCCCTCCAAGGATGATAGGTTATATCATATTGGCTCAATTCAATGTTCCATTTTAATAGCCTTCCAGAAGTCTCAGATCGTTGTAAGACTTGTCGCAAAGGCTGGTCCATAAGAATTTTGATCGGATGAGCTTAAAAATAAGGCGGAGCTTCCTTGAAGTGATCAACAAGTAGTATGTAAGCTTTTCCAGCTTCGGGTAATTTCTTCCGCTCTTGTCAATCGTTTACTGATGTAATAAACCGGTCGTCGGATGCGGGCTTCTTCACATACCAGTGTGGCGCTTAAAGCATGCACCGACACTACCATATATATAAACCAGTCCTCGTCATCCACTGGTTTCGAGAGGATATGGGTCTCTCCAAGTGATCCACCATAGGCTGGAATGCGTCTACACACTCCTGCATCCAAGCGAAGTTTCTTTTTCCTTTGGATTTTTCCTTTTTAATTACGTCAAAGAATGCGATGCATTTGTCGGTGGCTCTAGAGATGAGTCGATTCAGACCGACGACCTTCCCATTCAAGCTCTAGACCACCTTAACTGTCTTCGGGGCTTCCATGTCCCCTAATGCCTTTATCTTTTTTGGATTGGCTTCAATCCACGGGAGTTCATAATGAAGCCCAGTAATTTCCCTAATGCAATGCCAAAAAAGAATTTCAAAGGGTTGAGCTTCATCCCATATTTTCGAAGAATGCCAAACATTTCTACCAAATCGTCAATGTGGTTTCCCGAATATCATGAATTCACGAGTATGTCGTCCACATAGACTTCCATCAAGCGTCCAATCTGATCTTTGGACTTTTTATTTACCCGTCATTGGTAAGTTGCTCCAGCGTTCTTCAACCCAAACGGCATGACCAGATAGCAATACAATCCCAAGTTGGTAATAAACCTGGTATGTTCCTGGTCCAGGATGTGCACTAGAATCCGATTGTATCCAGAATATGCATTCATGAATGAAAAAAATTCATACGGATGGTCGAATCCACTAACTGATCAATCCTTGGTAGTTGGAATCTATCCTTCGGGAATTCCTTATTCAGATCGGAATAGTTGATGCATGTCCTCCACTTCTCGTTTGACTTTTTCACCAAAACTAGATTGGATACCCATTCCAGGTATAAGGCGTCATGGATAAAGCCGTTGTCCTTCAGCTTCTCTACTTCTTCTTTAAGTGCAGTGGATCTCTCTGGACCCAGGCTGCGGCGCTTCTGTTTTATAGGAACACATTTAGATTTATATTCAATGCATGGCTTGCTATCTCCGGTGAGATTCCACACATATTAGAGTGCATCCAGGCAAATATATCTAGGTTTTCTTAGAGAAAACAAACCAACTCCTTCATCATTCTCACGCTGAGCTATGGACCAGACCTTCAGGACCCGTGTCGGATCATCCTGGCTGACCCGAACATTGATCGTTAACTCGGCAGGAGCTACTCTTCCATCCAGTGGCTCTCTTTGGGAATTCGTATTCTTATCGAACTGACTGTGATGCCCGAGCCAAGGCTTGGGCATTGGTTTTTATGCGTCTAACTCCTTGATGCAGAGAGTCCCTTTTACACCTTTTACTTTCTCTCTTTGCCTTGCCTCCCTTAGCTTGGCACATAACATTCACGGCCAAGCCCTTGATCTCCGTGCACTACTCCCACACCGTTCTCCATAGGAAATTAAAGCATCAAACACCAGGGAGCTATTGTCACTCTAAACTCAACTGGGGTCGGTCAGCCCAAAAATGCATTATAAGCAGAATATATATCCAACACCATAAAAGGCACGACTCATACTCGCTTGCGGACGCCCTCTCCAAGTACCACCAATAGTTCCACATACCTAATCGGCTTCGTAGCCATCCCGTTAAATCCCTAGATCCAAGATTTACATGATTTCAAGTCCTTACCCTCCAGAAGCATCTGGTCATAGGCTTTTTTGAATAGAATGTTAACCGAACTCCCACAGTCAATTAGCACCTTTCGACGATAGCAGGGGCAATTATGGCCGTTATAACAAATGGGTCGATCGTAGGGGCTTCCACCCCATCCGCATCTTTGTTTTGGAAAATAATGTCATCTATCATGGTTCTAAATTAATTTCCGGGGTTTCATTATCAACTACAAAACAACTCTCATACTTGGTATGCTTCAAAGCACCAACATACCTGTCCTTCTCGTTTAAACTCTTGTCTGCTGGCTGTGGTCCACCGATGATTGTGTTAATTACTAAATGTTTTTCAAGCCGCCTAGACTCCTTACCACTAGGACCAACTTGCCTCTTTTGGGAAGACAATCCAAGGGAGATAGAATTTCCTTACCCACTACTCTACGGTGCTTTTACAAACTGTTGCGGTTTCTTCTTTCGAATCAGCTCCTCAATTATATCACGCAAGTGCCTACATTCATTGGTATTATGACCGTGCGTCTCATAAAACCTGCAAAACTTGCCAGATCTCTTCTCCTTCTCGGTCGACTCTCTCGGAGCCGGCTTCCTATACTACTCAGTACCTTGAGTTGCCGGATAGATGTTCTCTATTGAATTATTCAGTTCAGTATAATTATCGTATTTAGGAATCCTGGGATGATTTCTATTATCTGGCTTTCATTTCTCGGCCCCATTGTCGCTCTTTTTCTGGCCATCAATCTTGTTGCCAATATTCACATCCACATTTCCAGAACTTCCTCCAGATTGCTTTAAAACAATGTTGCTTTGTATCACTTCATCTGAATTTCCAGCACCGTTCCTTCGGGGATGATTACTCGCTTCTAAAAGTCTTGTGGATCGTATATTATCTAACTTGTGTATAATATGCAAGTGTATGAACTAATGCTATAGTAGATAATAAATAGTAAAGTATAAAAAGCATGAAAACCATAGTTTTTATACTGGTTTGGACCTTCCGTCCTACGTCCAGTCCCGAAGCTCCCCTTCGGTATTTTCTTTAACCAAATTACCCTTGTTTTGCTCAGAGGAATACGCTAATATAAAAGTATATTTCTGACAATCTTGTGTTCCAAATAACATAGTTTTTGACTTATAGTACAAATCTTTCTATGATCTCCTTTGAGTATGTGAGTATGAATGCTTTGAGTTGTAGGAAATGGTTTAACCAAAATTATATTTTGGTTATAATAGATCGAGAATTTGTGAATAATGTGCACGCAAGAAAGTGTTTAGAAATCAAGAGAGGAAAGAATAGATTAATTCAAGTTAGTTGATTTCTACTTCTCAATTAAAGTAGTATTTATAGATTCAAAACGGTGTAGATGAAGAGTTGTTACTATTTGAAAAAGTCTATTCACTTTAATGGCTGCAACCTTTCGTTGAAAGATGATTTCTTTTTGTTTCAAACTGAGGCGTCTTTTCAAAATTGGCAATTTTTGCATATGTCAGACATTTGTGGTAAAACCTCATATGTTTCTGACTTTAGTAAATTTTAATTCGAAAATTGTCACAGACGTCTGTGGTTTTATCTCAGACGTCTGTGATATGTAAAATCAGTTTTTCGACTTAATTTTGATGTATATAAAATTGTATGTGATCATATATGCATATATACTCAAGTAGACCTTAACAATAATTTACCTAGGACTCTTTTACAGTAGAATAACCTTACTAATCAGTGGTATGGTCAATGAATCTTCGTTTCTCTTTGAGTCTCAATATCTTCGAGCATGGTGTCTTCTTGTAGCATATACCTACAAACTTGATAAGGTCTATATATATATGCTCGTATAGTTGTTATCATTGAAACATAAACCGAAGGTTCTAATAATCTCCTCCTTTTTGATGATGACAACCATATAATCAAAAATCAACTATACAATAAAAAATTAGAAGTATTGTTATGTTTGTCTCCCCCTACGTATATGCATAGATTCCCCTCCCCTTTGTCATTATCAAAATGGAGGAAAATGATATGAAATACGGAGATATTAAATAGACATAACATGTTATCCACTAAGATCATGGGAAATCAAATATGGAAGTTCAAATAAAATTAGAGACAATTGTAACAAAAGTTGTAAATAGTGAAATAAACAAGCCTAAGAATTGCAAAATAAAGGAAAACACTAATTGTACTGATTTTGTGAGTAAGATATGCCCCCATAGTTCTCGTAATATTCCCAATAAGAAGATGGATCCTGTTCATATGTACCTGGCCATTGTGTTTGATCATTATACTCCTCATCTTTGTTAATTAAAAGGCCTTGAAACGCCATGTACGATTGTTGTTGAAAATGGGGAGTATTGGATACGTACATGTCACCACTGTCTTCTTCTTCTTCCTTAGGTTGTGCGTCAATAGGAGTCTTCCCTTAGTCATCTCTATTATGAGACATACCTTCTAGCGAGGCTTGAAAGCGAGTATCTGAGCCCAAGGTGGAGGTGTTGGTGAAGATGAGGATGATGAGCGAGAAGAAGATCGACCACGTACTTTGCGCATAAATTTGCCTAAATGTGGAGACCACTTTGTCCAAAGTCTTCTCCATTTTGTCATCCTTATGGAGAAAGAACGTTCCAATCCAGTCATCTTTCTGTTTAAAGCTCGCTGATTAGCCGTGATTATCTTTTGGTTTTTAAGTGACAAATCACGAAGAGATCCATTTAGCGCTGGTTCAACGTGAGTTTCTTGTATTTTAAAGTCCGAATAATATTCGATAGCATGACTAGAGGAAGGTGGTTGTTGTGAAGGATGAGGGGAGTAAGTATGCTAAGGAGCGCTAGTTGGAGGAGGGCCATGATGTTCTTGTTGATGCTGTTGTAGAATCCATTGGTCGAAGGGAATGATACGAGGTGGGGTTTTGGGAAGATGCATCAAAGATATATATCGTGGACCATTATTTTTTGTTGAAATTTCTTCATATTGTGATAAGTATGAACTCCAAGATCTTGCAAGATGCGCATTATGTAGGGAGCATATACAATTGAGCGACGATGTTGAGTCCAAAAACCTTTAATTTGGTCATGAATAAATTTTGCCCAATTAACCAGTAGGCAACCAAATATTGCATACAAAGCTTGATGGTCATTGGGATAAATTTGCTCATGACTACCTAGACGGGGAATGATTGTGTTAATTATCATTCGATTTAGTAGTCTAGTACGTGGGCGTAGGTAAATGGATTTCCATTAGGCCATCCTACCTTCCCATATTTGATGGGTAACTTCATCCCTGGGTAAAAGACTGATCCGGTATATCCGTAAAGTCAATTCCTTCATAAGAACATCCAAGTATACGGCCGATCGTGTATATATATATATATATCAATTTTGATTTCTTTCCATCACTACACCAAAACAGAGGATTCCCAACGAGTATAAGCATTGCCAAGAATTTCAGTAACACCTATATGTGTCGCTATAGGGGCGTGGGTATTTATTTGCAATGCTTATAAGCGTTGGAAGATTTTTTTCACCAACGCTTATAAGCATTGGGAAAAAAGATCTTCCAAACGCTTATAAGTGTTGGGAAAAAATATCTTCCAACGCTTATAAGCGTTGGGGAAAATTATCTTCAATGCTTATAAGCGTTACAAATAAATACAAAAATAAACACTTATCAGTAATGTGAATTTTGAAAGATATAACAGTTTGAATGTTAAAAGATACAATGTAGACTATATTTAACATGAAATATTATCTTAATTTAGCAAATTATAACCCAATCAATATCAATAAACAATATTCATAATCAGTAATAAAAAAGAGTATCAATTAAGAAAAGAGAAGTTCAATACATAATTAAGTTATCATTACATTGTTTACCGCTTGATTCATCTTTACTTGTTTCATAGATTAAGTAGAACTAACTGCTCGACAATAATTTTTATTTCTATCGGAACCATAAACTTCCAAAATTGGATCGTTTTCAAGATCTTCTACTTCACCATTATCACTAGAACTACCATCCAGTTTCCTCTTTTCTTCCACTTCTTCTATAAGTACCCACATGCATTCAATATCATATTAAATTGGAATTTATACTAAAAAGAATGACAAATAGTAATCAAGGTGATAACACATAATTTAACAATAGAATGACATTAAATAAAACAAGCAAATATGCAGGGACGATAATTTGAAATTAAGTACTTCATATATGCAATAACATGTTTGTATTTTTGAGGTGGTAAAATACAGAACTGGTCAGATGGTTTTTTAATTTTTTTTATTAACAGACATTAAAGGCATTTCTTTTCTTCGATAGCACTGAATATTTAAAACAGTTATACACATGTAATCAGCAATACCTGAAATATACACTTTACTAGAATTTCCCACTCTTGTTTAAAACTAAGGCGGAAAAAAAGATCTCAGTTTAAAACTGAGACGGACATGACCACAGTTTAAACTGAGGCGGACATGGCCTCAGTTTAAACTAAGACCTACATGGCCTCAGTTGTTTAAACTAAGGTACAATGGCCTCAGTTTAAACTGAGGCCACAATGCCTCAGTTTTAAACTGAGGCCAACACGGCCTCAGTTTCTGAGGCACAATGGCATCAGTTTAAACCGAGGCCATTGTGCCTCGGTTTTAAAGTGAGGCCAACATGGCCTCAGCTATTTATACCGAGGCCACAATGGCCTCAGTTTAAACTGACGCCACAATGCCTTAGTTTAAAACTGAGGCCAACATGGTCTCAGTTTTAAACTGAGGCCACAAGTATATGTATTTAAATGAATGTAACTTGTTTATTAGCTCTATAATGAATAGGTTGAACAAGATAGATATAACATCAGCTTAAACAAAAATGTATAAACTGATTTGTATATAGCTACACACACACATGCAGGCTATCAATTACATACACTACTCACCAACTCAACTTTATAAAAATAGTAATATATATATACATATATATAGTACTTCCTTCCCCATCATCAAATTCATAATACTCAATAGTGTACAGCACATTCACCTATAACACAAGTATACAAATATTTATACTCATGGATACATGCACAGAGATTTACTATTTCCCACATTAACAATAAATACACACTACTATAAATGACATGACAAGATCGGTATAAATAATATTTCTAAAATCACTATATACATCTACTAAATTATACCTACATAAATATATATATATATATATATATATATATATATATATATTGTCATATGGAAAAGTATCCAAGTATAGAAAGGTACTTATATATATAACAGAGTTAAACTAGTTGTAATGTAAATTCAATTTTGTAATGACAAAACTAGTTGGTCAATACAAGAATGGGAATTATAGAAATATATGTCTATTCAAAATGCTTCATCACACATTAAGGAAATTTAAAAGCAGGTTAGTAAAGTATTGGGTACTTTTGCATATAATTGAAACTGGAAATATAACTAAACTCAGTTCAATGAATGGATACTTAAAACAAAGCAAATAGCATGCACTAGTATTCTCAGACTTCAAACCAAAGAAAAGTTAATTAAGAGAAGGAAGGGCGGCATACTAAAGAAATATACAGAATACTTAAACAAGCTCATCATCTCTATATTATTTCATTCGCTCATGCAACTCTTTCTATGACCAGACTTGAGTTGGCATGAAGACATAGACAACAAGGCATTCAAGTATTACATAACATATATACACACGCAAGCACCCTTGCTCCATTGAGAATATTTATTTAAAAGTTCCATTATTTAAATATATGTATTTATGTCATTCGATAATGTGATAATTAGATTGTTTAGCATTTATAATACTAGTTCGAAATTGGTAAAACACCTTTCGATAATTATAACTTTATTTATATTAACCCAAACTTATAATTATCTCAATTGTTAAAACTTAGAATGTCATAGCTTATATTTTAATCAACTTAAACTTATATATTATCTCAAACATTGACTTTATTAACTTCGTTAATTTTTATAAATGATCTCAAACTTATAAATTTTTATAAATTTAGTTAATTTTTTATTGTTATTTTTTATGGGCTTATTTAATTTTTATAAAACTTAGTTAATTATTATTATTATTATTAATTTTTATCAAACTATATTATTATTATTATTATTATTATTATTATACGTTAGCTTCATGTGTTACTATATACATATATTTTCTTGTAGTCTTGTAAACTTCATCCTTCACATAAATCACAATTCTTTTTTCGTATCCATTGAGCCTCATTAAACACCAGCTTCATGCATTTCTATATGTACATTATGTGTGGTAAAATGAAGTAATATAAGCCTTCAAAAAATCAAGTAATTCAAACTCACCAGAGTGCCATTTTCCAGTTACTTCGCCAATGCCACCATACTCAATCATTCTTCAACCATTCTTCATCCATGTAGCCATTGTCTACAACTAAATTTCCAATGATTAAAAAAATGCAATTAGTATACACTTTTAACTAAGTGTGTGGATTTTATACCAATAACAAAAATATTTGATATTTAGGTTGATTATATTTAAAAATATAAGCATGAAAATGGAATTTCTGAACAATGACTGAGAGTTAATTCACTTATCATGTTGAGATATTCCATAAACCATAGTCAGCATCAAATAATATTTTCAGATGGACTTTAATATTCTGAATTAGATCATAGTCTCTATTTAAACACTATGATTACAAATGCTTAGAACTACTAGAATTTAAAGTTCATTTGACATTGTATGTCTACCTGTGAACTAAAAGTCATTTCTTAAAAACAATTTCAAGCTAAATGTGAAATTATTTTGGTTCTGCGATAGATTATCAAGTGATAGTTGTTTGTTTGGTGAAACAATTCTACGACAATGAATATCTAGAACTGGTGGGTAGCCGTGGCATTAGCAAGAGATGCAATATTTTATGAAATTTGGAATATCAAACAGCAGCTGCTACAAATATTTCACATTATAACAAAATTTATAAATGCAATATCAGACTGGTCAAAGTCAAGCATAGATAATAAAATGCTAACTGTTACTAACCGTGGCTTACCCGTAGGCCACTAACAATAAATCTTTATGACCAAAATATGATTTTAGGAACATTTAAGAACATGTAGTCCAGTTGTTCTATATTGCATTACAAAAATCCCAACGCAAGTTAACAAGTAAAACATCATAATAATTTCCAAATGGCTTATGAAATGACAAGCATTTAACCAGAAAAATCATGCTTTGGAATTAACCTGCTGGTGCAACTTCCAGGCTTTAAGGGCACAATCCTCATACTTCTTCACAACCTGCTCACATTCCCACAAACTCTGAGAATTCACCTTATAACACTCTTTGCATGCCTCGCATTCAGCTTTGTATGGCACTGCATTCTGATAAGGAAGCTTGAATTTCTTTTCTCTAAGCTCCTTAGCTCTCTGATTCAGCTCTTCTGTCATGTTTGCCTCCTTCTGCTCCAGTTTCTTCATTATGCTTTCGCTTTCTTGAAGCACCAAGCGAATGGCTTCTAGCTCCAAAGTTGCTATTGTGACAGGTGGTGCTGAGGGTGGCTGAGCTGGCACAAGCATGAAAATGGGTGGTTGAACAGGCCAATGGTTGCTAGAGATGGGTTTGGGACCCGGTTCATGCTTAGGTGGGACTGTTGCTTTCTTTCGTTTTGATTTCTTGGGTTTCTTCTTCAGTTGGCCAGATTCTCTGGCTAGTTTGTTCACCAAGTTCGAGCTTATCTGAATCGTGTATGGTTCTTCCATTCGTGGGTCTAACGTAGGCTTGTCAAACGGGTTGGGTTGGGTCAAAATGGGTTGGGTCGATTTTGACCCAACCCATTTATGACCCATTCTTTTTTACTCATTTATGACCCAACCCATTTATGACTCAACCCACTTAATAAACGAGTTACCCATTTAACCCATTTAAAGATTTAAATTTAATTTGACTAATAAAAAACAAATAAATATAAAATAATTTTAATTCTAATTCTTATGTTTTGAGTTCCGATAAAAATTTAAAATTCTAATTTTCATCAAAATTAAAATATAGGGATGCAGTAGCTTATTATTTTCTAAGTACAACTGTCAGTCCCCTTGGAGAACTACAGTGTGTGTTCACACGATAAAATAACTGAGTGTTCCATACTGCCCGTAATTTAGATGGGAGTTAATCGATCGAAGTCCCGCCTGATTCTGAGTTAGAACGAAGGAGTTATTGCAATCGGAGCAAAAAAATAGCGGCTTCTGCACTAGGCGGAGTTCAAATAAGTGGATGTGGTAGCCTGTTATTTTCTAAGTACAAATGTCTGTCCCCTTGGAGAACTACAGTATGCGTTCACACGATGAAGTATCCGAGTGTTCCATACTGTCCGTAATTTAGGTGGGAGTTGATCGATTGAAGTTTTGCCTAATTCTTAGCTAGAACGAAGGAGTTATTGCAGTCCGAACAAAAAAAATAGCGGCTTCTACATTAGGCGGAGTTCAAATATAAGAATGCGGTAGCCTATTATTTTCTAAGTACAGTTGTCAGTCCCCTTGGAGAACTACAGTGTGCGTTCACACGGTGAAGTATCTGAATGTTCCATACTGTCCGTAATTTATGTGGGAGTTAATCGGTCGAAATCCCGCATGATTCCGAGTTGGAACGAAGAAGTTATTGCAGTCCGAACAAAAAAAATAGCGGCTTCTATACTAGGCGGAATTCAAATATGGGGATGTGGTAGCCTATTATTTTCTAAGTACAATTGTCAGTCCCCTTGGAGAACTACAGTGTGCGTTCACACGATGAAGTATCCGAGTGTTCCATACTGTCCGTAATTTAGGTGGGAGTTCATCGGTCGAAGTCCCACCTGATTCCGAGTTAGAACGAAGGAGTTATTGCAGTCTGAACAAAAAAAATAGCGGCTTTTGCACTAGGCGGAATTCAAATATGGGGATGCGGTAGCATGTTATTTTCTAAGTACAATGTCAGTCTCCATGAAAAACTACAATTTATGTTTAAAATTCTTATTTTTCAAATTTATATTAAAATTTAATGTTTTCAATAAATGAGTAAATGAGTTACCCATTTATAACCCTTTTTAAAATGGGTCAACCCAACCCATAACACATTTAATAATATTCATAAATGGTTAACCCAACCTATTTAAAAGTAGGGTAAATGGGTTGGGTTAATGAGTTGGGTCATATTTTGATAGGTCTAGTCTAACGATCTGATTATTTTCCAGAATTCTTTTTAAAAACAAAATAAAAATGGCATCATATTTTATATACATTACCAATGCATAGATGTCGAATACAAGAAAATTTGATCATTTGACAATTTGGATACTTTATATGACAAGTCAAGCATCAAATGTAATGCAATTTGGCAAAAATGTACAATCTCAGGGTCAGGTTTTTATGTTGCCAAAGTTAGTGACCTTCAATATATGATTGCACTAAAAATTATGTATAATATGCATGGTTAAATAATTGTACAAATCAACCATACCTGTACTAACTAGCTGGCACCCTAGTTCTTCAACTTGGGGATGATAAACGGACAAAATTTAGAAATAATCTTATCTATCAGCAAAATAAAAACAAGATATTAAAATTGAATTAAACTCATAGATGATGATCCCAAATCAGACAATTTTTTATCAAATAGTACAAAATTGATGATAATAACCATTTTGAGAAGAAAAAATGATCAATTCGCACAAAAATAAACTTAAAAAATTAACAGAAGAAAGTCACCCGCAACTAGGTTTGTAATGCAGGAGAGACACTTTGTTTAATTTCCCCTACCACAGTGACGGATTTAGTCAAGTATATTAGGGATTTATGTAGTACAAAGTCATTTTCATCCTGACTATAGTATACACTTTTAGTTTACAAGGCTCTTTTAATCAGCATTTCCAAAAAAATGATACATTACAAATATTGATCACACTACCTTATTTATATTGAATTTATGATAATAAAATTAACATAACTTACAAGTTTAGCATTAGGAGCTACTACCATTAGTGTGCAAAATGGAAGAACTACAACAGTTCCCCATGTAAATGCTTTTGCTGTAATTTGTGAACTTGTTAAGCCTACATTTTTTGGAAAGAAACAATAACCTTTAACAACATTTTGAGTAAAACTAGTTTTGTTTGGAGCACCCTAGTTTAGTACATGAATGTCTGAACCTTATTTATTGTCCTGGCCAGATGAACTAAAAAATAAAAGGTTAATGATTTAAAATTCCAAACCAATAACAGTGAACATAAAATTATATAACATTAAAATAAACATTGCAATTAAAGTAAACAATATTAAAAAGATTACACAAACACTATATCTATTCTTCATCTTCTTGAAATGCTTCTGATATGATATTAAATTTAGTGACAATCAAAGCATCGATACATACATGAAGCTAGTATAAAATGAGGAAAAAAATGCAATCTAACTTTTCACCAAGAGTTTATTAAGGTTTTAACCCATTTTTAGTTTTCTACATGTTCATTTCAGTTTCAATTCTTCATGCCCATGAACTTTCACCTACATTTTTTTAAATACAAAATAAAATGTGAAAAATGAATGATAGAAAAGGAAAATATTAAAATGAAATTTCAAGTTAATATATACAATCACTTGCGCAATGTACTAAACATAGAGTAAGTGGCTTCACTGCTACTCTGTGAGCTAGCAAGAGGTAGCATAATACTATATTTTGGGATGCTCTTTTAAAAATATCAAAGGGATTAAAGTACTGACATATGTCTTTCATTGATGAGGGTCTCTATTAGAGTAGGGAACACTTTGCTCGGCTCTTGAATCATGAGCATTACCATGTCAACATTATTCATTTATATAAGTTGAAATGGCAAGCATAGCCAAGTTAAATCCATATATAAGTAAATACGCGAAGAAGAAAAATCAAAGAATGTGTAACACCAAGAGTGACTAGAGAGTGCGTAATATTTTGCCCACTAATTTAGAATAACGTTACTATATAAATGTATAACTAAACCAAGGTATAACACCAGGTTAAATGTGGCTTCGCCCATGTCAATGATAACATTTAGGTAGCACCAAGTAAAATTTGAAGGTAAAACTTGAAATTAGCCACAAGAATATTTGCTGGACTTGTCGATTTCTAAGCAGTTTATTGTGCATACAACACTACAACAAAAATACCCTATTACAATGGACATTGACTGCCCGTTGTAATAGAATGTTATTACAACGGCCCTTTCAGTCCCGTTGTAATAGATGTCCTATACAACACCCTTTTTACAACGGGCAGATATTGCCCGTTGTAATAGAATGCTATTACAACGGTCCTTCTAGGCCCGTTGTAATAGATGCCAATTTTACAACGTTCACAAAATGCCCGTTGTAATAGATGCCAATTTTACAACGGTCGTAAAATGTCCGTTGTAAGAGATGCCAATTTTACAACGGGCATAACGCCCGTTGTAATAGGTGTCAATTTTGCAACGGTAAAAAATGCTCGTTGTAATAGATGCCGATTTCACAACGGTCGTAAAATGCCCGTTGTAAACGATGCCAATTTTTTTTAATGTAGACGGTTTTATTGGTTCAAACTAGTCGATTTTAATAATTAATTTTTAATAATCAGTGATTACTATTAAATAATCATTAATTAATAACTAAAAATTGTAACAACCCCGTTTTGAAGTTGTAATATTAAACTAATTTATTTAAAATAGTAATGTTAGAATTCAATTTGTGACAATTATTATTTTTAGAATCAAATTATTATTCATAAGTCTATTTAATGGAGTTAGTTATAATAAAATTTGATTTAGCTAACAAATTTCATTTTAGACAGTATAATAAAATTTTAAATAAAATGGGTTAATAAATATGAAATATCTTATTAAGAGAGTACAAATTTTGGGGCAACATGTAACTGACATGTACAAACAAGAAAATATCTTATTGTATTCATCTCGTTCACAAACTCAGGCTAACAATGTTATCAACATAGAACAAGGAAGAAGCACATACCACTTAATGTATCAAACGATCTTCAGCATCGAAAACTTTAACCACTTCTTCTCAACGTAGCTCAAACTCGGGTACAAAGATAAATGTAAAACCTTCGAGAAAAGATAAATGAATTCTTTTAATAATAATTTAGGGCCCGTTTGGTTTGCTATTTTTAGTTTTGTGTTTTCGTCTAATAAATATGCGCATTTCTTATGCATTGTTGGAAAACACACAATTTTGAAAAATGAAATTAATATAGAAAATAGAAAACAAGTTTATTTGATTTTTCGTGTTTTGAGACATAATAAAAGGACGGAAAACAATTCCTCTCATCCATTTCTCGTCCATCGTTGTAATGGCTAAGAATTGTAAAAAAAATTCTCATGTTTTCTTGTATTTTGTAGTGTAGGTTGAAAACACAAAACTCAAAACGAAACCAAACGGACCCTTAGTTTTTAACATATCATTCGAGCTTTACAATGTTCACTTGCAAAGATATACCATATGGATAAGATATGCCTAAAATGTGTACAAGTAATTGGCTTATTATCAAATAAAATGAATGGTTTAAAAAAAATACAGAGCATTAAACAAAAGATGAAATAAAGCCTATATGCAACAACATTATTAGGGATGTACTACATTTAACAGTAAAGAATCTAATGATTACAAACAAACTATAGATAAATCGCGTACCAAATTAGCTTGCTGTCACATAAAATGTACAACGTGAGAAAATATGGACAACCTGAGCATTAAATTTAGCTTGCTGTCGAGTATGGACAACCTGAGTATTAAAAAGAGCATACTATAACAGGTAGCTTGCTGTCAAATAAAAACACACTGAACCAAAAAAAAAGCATTAAAAACCTGAGCATTAAACAAAAATTAAAATGAAATAGAGCAAATATGCATTAGAAATAAACTAGAGCAAATACGCATTAGAAATAAACTAGAGATGCAGATCCGATACCCTTAGGCAATTGCCTGTTTTATTTTCTCAAACCCGATACCCTTATTTCTCAAACCTGACTTCAACCCTAATCCCCAAATTACATTTGACCTCAGGCAATTCAACAAAAAGAAAATGGAAATAAAAAAAAATTAAACGAGAACGACGACTTAGGGGAACGCGACCTGGCCGGCGTTGGCAGGAGGCACGACTACGATGGTGGGCACGTCTCTGATAGCGCGAAAACAAAGGCCACAGGCTTGCCATCAAAGAAAGATCGCAGGGACAGATTTCGTCCGTCGTCCTCACCTCCGACTACGATTCACGACCGATCAGTAGCTGAAAAGTAGTTTTCTTCTCCTGTTTTTATATGATTTTCGTGTCTTTTGGCATCTAGATGTTTATCAGTTCTGTTTGTTGAAATTTAATCAATCAACTGAGACAATTGGACAAGGTATGGGCTACTTATCATTTCTATTTCTTTTCTTGCACCCGCGGAAAGTGACGCCCATTTATTAATCTTTATGGGCCTCAATTTACTCTTTAACTACAACCTTGATTCACTTTTAATGTTCACATTCATGCATGGAAATTATCATATATATATCACTATATTTGAACTTCTCATGCATTAATACTACTTTTATTTAACTCTACTCTGTGTTATTTATGAACAACTGGCAGTAGCATTTCACTGCAAAACGCTATGATCTGACAGATCCGTTTCTCTTAAAATAACAAAACGGTATAATTAAAAGAAATAAAAAACATGATGGTGGTTGAGATAGAAAAGAAATGGCACGATCGAGAGGGACAAGAAATGGGCAAGGAGTGTTATGATTAAGTCCATGCCCCCGGAAAAGTGAAGCAACTCACATTAGCTCTGTTTTCTCCTTTTTATATTTATATTTCTTTATTGAATTTCATGCATGCACGTATAGCATATAGTGCTCATATTAATGAGCATATCTTTTTTATCGTATGTGTATTTAAAGCCGCATAAGATATATTTTTATTTCTTTGTTGTTTCTTCATTATCTAATAAATTCTTTTTATGCCTGTCACTTGTTATGTTTAACAATTAACCTTTGAGCATCTTGATAGATTGTTCCATGTGGTCCGTATTAGGGAATTCCAGCCTGTTAATTATGTATTAGTAATCAATCATAATGTTAATCTTAATTAATTTGGGTTTGAGATATGTTTAGCACCTGGGAAACAATAATCGTTTGGATGATGATTAATTGATGATGTTAAATCTTTGATTAAGTTGACTAATCATTGGTTGTTTGTCAGATTTAGGAACAGTCTACACGATCCATTATATTTTGGAGGAAATAAGCACATTTGTAAAGGATTGATATATATGTTATGTAGTTAGTATACTGATCATGTTATGCTTCCATAATCACATATCTCAAAGGGTCAAATGCTCAATACAAGCTTTTTCATATGCCAAATTTGTAAATCTATCATGAGCTGAACTAAATCCAGTTATATTAATACTTTTCTGTCCAATTTGACAATATATATGCTTTGAGATCAGTGCAACATTTATACATATACAATCAAATTGGATTTACTTAAGCAGTAGAATACTGCAAATTGAGATCTTCAGTAGTACTGAATGAACATATAAATGCTACATGTATCATCGACCATAATATTTAGTCGTATATGTTATGGTGTTATGGGATACATATGGGACATGCCTTGTCTGTAAGGATTTTCATTGGCATTATTTTTCCCAATTTTATCTAATTTATCATATTTCTGTTTTGGATATTGTTTACTATATAGATCTGTTGATTTCTGTCTTTATTAAATTATCTCATTAATAACAGGTCAAGTGTCAGTTTTGATGTTAGTATAAAACTGTCAAACATAATTTATATGACATAAAAGTTATACTAGAATGTTTATCATAACTTACATGCTATAAAATATTGTATTGTAATTTGTAGTCTACATTTATGGATTACCAAATTGTATATGTACTCCACTAGCTCGCTTAATGTTGGTAAATAGAAAATCTTTATGATTGATGGAAACTGTCATAAAATATATAAAAAAAAGGCTCTGTAGTTTGTATCAAAGGGTGCTGAACTATGAAGAATAAAAATAAATTTAGAAATTGCCAATGCTGAAAGTAATTTTGGTTTGATTTTATTCACATAATTTTAAACTACTTTTATATTGGATGAACAGTATACTGGCAACATACGCTAGTTGAAAACAAATAACATTGAACATTTTCAGTTTCAAGCAAAATTATAAAGAAATGGTAATTATGTATGATCAACTGGTTAAATTTTAATTTGCTTAGAATCGCAGTCAATCTTTGTCCAGAAAAACATGGGATATGGTTGCATTGTTTGCGGAGATGCTACAATTTTGTTTGCTCTGATCCAGCATTCCAGCTCACTTTCTCTTATATATATTTTGTACCAATGTGTATAATATGTCTATGTTCATCCTCATCTTCATGCTAACTAGTATTTAATTGCAGTACAGAAAAGTATATACGGCTATACTGTCTTTAATTGATGAAACAAATTACTTACAAAGTGTTTGTGCAAACTGCAAGATTAACTTTATCTTGTTATAAATAAGCTAGTTATTTGTAAAAAAATTCAACAATACGTATGTGTGTCTGGGGGGGTGTGAACAGGCAAATTGAGAAGTAATTATGTATGGTTTATGCCCTTTGAAAATAAGATACTTGTAGAACACCTACTTCTTTAAAAAAAGGAGATGTGAAAGAACATGAAAAGTAGCTGAAAAGTAGTTTTCTTCTCCTGTTTTTATATGATTTTCGTGTCTTTTGGCATCTAGATGTTTATCAGTTCTGTTTGTTGAAATTTAATTTGTTTTCAGGGAAGGAATGGGGACAAGAGGGAAGCAGTGGACAGAGATCTTATCATGGGAGCCTAGAGCATTTATTTATCATAATTTTCTTGTGAGATTCTTTCCTTTTACATGTTATTGCCTCATATTTAGCTGTTTAAATTATATTAATGTAAGAATTCATAGGGTATGCAGTATCATGAGTTGATGATTGGCCTGATATCATCTAATTGTGCTTGATTAATCCAATACCTTGATTTTTTCAATCTGTTTGACAAGAATAAAACAAGGCTGACGCTAGGCTGAGTTTGGGGATGAGCTAAGAACTTTTTCTTACCATAAGTTTTCTTGCTTGTTAGGACATGAATATGTCACTTGCAAAATCATTTGGAGAGGATAGAATGAGATAACAATTTTAGCTCATGATCGCTCTCAAGATTAAACTTTGGGATTGTGCAATGCACCATTGTAGTTTAATTGTTTGAAAATTTACATGGTGATTTGCGTTTTTCCTTAAATCCACATGATTTAGGAGTGCATTCCCGTGATTTCGATGTCTGCTTGTAATAGAAACTTAAATATTTTGTATACAATCTGATTTGAATCTGGACAAACTATTGTAGATTTCCATCATGATATTAGATCATTAAATTACTTGCCTTTCAAACCATTAATATTCTCCTATGTCCTTAGCTACGTTAAAATTTGTACTTTTTCTATTTATTTTGATAAACATTGTTATGAACGGTGTAGATAAAAAATTGATAATAGACATTGAATAATCATGTACCGTACTTTTTTATATTATTTAACAGTAAGTGAAAACTGGGAATGCTTGCTGGGGTATTTATATAGCTAACAATTTAGCAAATTATTATGGTATTTATTTGATTTGATAACAATATAGATCTATAATAACCTTGGTATATGTTTTTCTCTAGTCCAAGGCAGAATGCGAATACTTGATTAAACTAGCCGAGCCTCATATGACAAAGTCAACAGTCACCCAGACGTCCAAATTCCCGTATCTGGTACATCTACTAAGTACTAAAGCACCTGTCATTTTATGTTTAAAGATCAAATTGCATTAATCTGGATTAAGTTATTGTTCTATCATAAATGAGAGATACTCAGTCATTTTATATCAGTACTATTGTCAATGATGAAATTGAACTTTGCATAAAATTATTGTGATATCAAAGGAAGTACGCTAGAGGAATCGTCAGCTGAAAGAGTTATTCAACACAAAGGACGATTTAAGATTACAGCAGAAGAAGGTAACAAGGTATGTGATTATGTTTCTGTACAGATTTCATAAAGGCGGAAAATGGCATATCATAGAAGTTTTACATGGCAAGCAATTTGGATGGTTAAACAAATATTTTCTACGTGTGATGAGATCTTATATAGGACTGTTATGGTATTATTTTACCAAGTGGTATCGAGGAAAAGAACAATAAAAACACAGTGATTTGGAGAGCAGTACAAAAACAATTGGTTTACCATGCTGACTCGAACTTATAAGCTCTGATATGGACTTCATGTTACTCACATTCCTTTTTGGCATCTAGGTTGCACCATCAGATAATCGAACTCTCAAGGCAATCATCGGAACATCAAGTAATTCACCTAAGGATACTATTATTGCTCTTCCAATGCTACAGTTATTGATGCAGCAGAGTATTATGCAAAAGGTCAGCCTAAATCCTTGAAATAAAAGTGTTTTTCCCCCCTTTCTACTTTAGCACATTTATGTGGCCTTTGACTAATGATAGATATTAGGTGATATATGCATTTCATAAATATGTGCATATGTACATTACGCAAGTATTGACACTAGCCATTGGTGACATAATGAATCTCACCGTACAACATTTTTTATTTACTGGAAAGCTGAAAATTATTGGTTTCAGAGATATGCTTCTTTTGATTCCACCGTACAACATTTTCAAGAACTCTTGCAACAATATTTTTCTTTTTAATTTTCAACATTTTCAGAGATATGCTCATTTTTTAACAACAAAGAGTGATGGTTGCAAAAGAACTTGTGCAGGAAACGAAAATGCATCAAAATTTTCAAAATCTGGTTTGTACTACTTATCCCAATTAATATTATTTAACATAGTAGAATTTTGCATATTCCTTGCAGTAAAAGGATTGCTAATACCAGCTGCTATTTGTACAAGTAACCTTTTTCTTATTATTTTCCATCAGTTTCCTGTTTTTATTCATTTAGACTGCGGAACCAATACCGGCATGGCTATTGGTTCTGGATGGTAGGGCCTAGTAGCTTATGCTACTCTTGGAAGTTATTACTTGTTTGTGGTTCCTGCCGGACTTGTACTAGGGCAGGTATATGACTTTCAAGTAGAGGTATGTCCTAACTATATCTACCCTGTATTAAAGAAGCAATGTGTATGTGTATGTGTGTAACTTTTCTTGATAGTATTCTCAGTTAGAACCGATCACATAACCAATTGACAAAGCAAGCACATTTTACTGTTTAAACATTCTAATTTCTGTCAAGCTGGATCATCATCTGTCATGCAACGTGCATATACTGCTGGGATTATAGCTGCCTCTCATTTTGAGCTACCCTGATGTGTTGTAATTGATATGCTGGGATTATTAATTATCAATTGTTTAAACATTCAAAATGAATCGATATAACTAAAATTTGAAATGAGTGGAGCATAGGATATGATTAGCACAGAAGTATGAAATGTTGCATGTATTATAGTTGTAGGAAATAACACATCAGATCTTAACTTATTCAAGGCATATTTGGGTTGTATTCCTATTGATGGTAGATACGCTAATTCTCTCTCCGTCTCTCTTTGAATTATAACTTATTTTGCTGTAATATGTTGTGATATATATATAACTCTACCGAATGAGGTTGCTCCCAAAAAGTAAATTTAATGAACAGAGATCTTTATTTTTTTTTAGGATAAGGCAATTGATTCAGGTTCATGTATGAATAGCCATATGACAACCCCAGAGATCACTGCTTTAAATTCTCGGATGATGCATCGAGGAACCAGGTTCGATCAATTGTCTTCTCAAGGTCGGTAACATTAAATTAATTACAATATTTTATCAATCCTTTTCTTTTACTACTCCGATAGAGCATGGTGTATTTTATGTTTATTTATCTAAATACTTTTGACTCCATGTTTTTATGTGCGTTTTTGTCTACTTTTGTAGTTAAAGTTTTCTTCCATTGTTCATGCAGTACTATTGATAGATGAAGAAATTGAACTATCAAAGCGGTCGTTGGATCAACCGTCGTGTGGCATAAAGACTTCATCTTTGTGGTATAGTATGATTGTACTTAGAACAAGATATTTGTAGCGGACTGTTATGTGTTAATGCTTTATGTATTTGGCATGTAAACTTATCTAACTTTTTGGAGTGTTAGAATTCTATGACTCTAGCTTTTAGTCTTTTCGTATGTGATTTTAATTATTTTACGACAATATTTAGTATTAGTATGGATGTATTGCATTGATGCTGCTATAATTTTTTTTAAAATTTGCATTTATTTTGCAACGGGCAATGTGTGTTGTTATATGAGTTTTTTACAACGGTCAATGCATGATGTGAAACAGGCTATGCAACTAGTATGGTTAGTCTATTGCAATGAGTTTTGACCGTTGTATTATAGTCTATTACAACGGTCATAACCAGTTGTAAAAAAGTATACTGCAATAGTTTTTACAACGTGCTTTGTCCGTTGTAAAATGTGGTGGATCTATTACAACGAGGTCTATTACAACGGGCACATGCCCGTTGCGAAAACCATATTACAACGGGCATTGCCCATTGTAAAAGACTATTTTGTTGTAGTGTAATGATTAAATTAACAAGTAACTTATAAATTGTTGTGACTATAGCCTAAGTAACATGATGTTGATATTGGTGCAGCTAATACCAAACCCATATATGCAATTGTTCCTTCTCAATCTCTTTATATCTTCTATAATAATAAAAATGGAACAACACGGTTAAAAGAAAAAATTACGGGTAATTTATGTAAAATTTATGTGACTCCATCATATTTGTTGCTTGCTGCTACTTCATATATCGTGTGCTTTAATCCTAATTAATCAGCATATAATAGCCAAATGACCAAATCAAATAAACATCTAAGTTAGCATACCAATCCAAATTGCTTCATATGAATCCAATCTTTTTAAACTTATATAATTTTTTTTTTTTCAAAATAGACTGGTTTTCAAAAGTATTGGCATAAATAGACTAGTTTGAAAACTATTTGCATTTGTAGACTAGATTTGGCCAGCTCAGCGATGAGCTGACTATTTTTTTTAAAAAATAATACAGGGCGCATTTGTGAAATGCGCCCCTTATAATTTACACTGACGCATCTGCCAAATGCGCCAGTGTAAATTTTTCAATCTAACACAAACAGAAAGCAGAAGCTACTCATTTGTTTCACAACATATTCGAGCTACAAAATCCAATTTCGTACCTTTCTTCCATTCACCTCAAAATCTCAAAATATACAAGGATTACTAGTCGGATTACCTCTACAGCCATTTGCATCAATTTGAAGGTACAATTCTAGGTTAAAATAAAACCTTAGCTCAATTTTTAGTTATTTTCATATTCTACTTTTCACATATCTATCCTCTCATTTTTATGCTTTATTATGTCATTAGTATTTGTTTAGCAATTGATGTTCTAAAATTAATTATGTTTTCCTTTTTAGAAGTATGTCGGATTTCATCCCAATTATTTGCTACTTTGATGGAAAATTGACTATGAAAGAAAACAATACACCAGTATATGTTAGTGGTAAACAAAAAGGTTCAAAGGTTAAATTTTTTTGCTCCTATCATGAACTAAAAGAAACGGTGTATAGGGTTACAAAAATTAATTCACAAGAGCATGATGTAAAACTAGTAAGCAAGTGGGTAACGGATTCTGGGTCTTCTGCTATCGACGTAAATGATGATGAAGATGTCGATGTTATGTTTTCCGTTAATATGAAAGTGATCGAATTATTTGTAATAAAAGAGGAGTTGAGACATTTTGAAGAGGCAATTACCACTAATTTAAACCAACATTCATGTGCTAGTGCTACAGATGATTTTCAGTACAAAGAGTTAAGGGGACACTTGAAAACTATTGCTCCAGATGCACATGTTTGGATTGAAAGGAGTTTACGAGGTGCAGAGGAAAATTGGGCTCTATGCAAGGATAATGGTGGAAGATTTATGATGATGACAACAAATGTGTCCGAAAGTTTTAATGGGGTTCTAAGAGGTGCTCGTGCTTTGCCAGTTAAGTCGTTAGTAGCAAGAACGTTTTATCGTTTAAACGACTATTTCATGAATATTTAATTTGATTCTAATGTATTCAAATTTTTTATTTATTTTACAGCTTTGGGCATGGACACATCTTCCCATTGGTCGTCCAAACGTGACTTCATCCATGCAGATTGACAGAACATTGCCTTACAGTGCAAGGTAGTTAATTTCCAACTACATTTACATGTGTGTATTCTTGTACTAATAAAACTCTAATTGTATAACTATTTATATAGATGGTTTGGTTCAAGGAGTTGGGTTAAGTCTCCAAAGCAGGTGGCCACTTACTACGAGACCAGCTCGATATGTTAACAGATGAAGCTGTTATATGGAATCCGTACACACAGGATGTGCTAGTCGATCTTCCGCAGATATGTCTAAATGGGATGCACAGTTGGCTTTGTAAGACACCTATCATATGCATGCGAGATGTAGAAATGTATAATCCTGATCGAGTGATGCGATAGTTTGGTCTTCAACAACACATACCTGATCCATGCGAACCAAAGCCGGATTTGGAGTTTGCTATCGTCCAATGGAACGATAGACATAATCGTATCGTACACCAACATTTTCCTACCATTTCTATTTCGAGATACATGACTTGGTACTGGTCGATTACTCGAAGATTCATTGTTGCAGATCGGACTTCTCACGAACGAGCATACACCGCTCGTGCACCACTTGAGCGGGATGTGGTAAATCTTCACATTATCATGATATATTTAGTTCGTGTAGGATCTAGATTAACCCTAGAGGGGGGGGGGGGTGAATAGGGTTATAGCAAATTTTTACGAATTTACTGAATTAAACACGAAAACAAACTGCAGAGAAGTAAATATGCTGAAAAGTAAATCACACACAAAATTTACCCAGCTTCGGCAACCCCTGCCTACTGCTGCATTCCCAGATTTCTACTAGAATTAAACAGTCTCCCGCTTACAAACACTCTAACAGACTCGCACACCCTGCTACCGCCTATAGAGTTTTGCAAACTCGCACACCCTGCTTACTGAACTAATCCTAACTAGACAATCTGACACTACCTAAACCCTAGGTGGTGATTTACCCTAATTTGAAAAGAAAAACAGAATTTAAATTTAAAAACAAAATAACTCAACACCCTAATTTAAATTTTCCTAGCCCAAATAATTATAAAGAAATGCCGATCCAACATATTATCACTCAAGAAAAAAAAAATGCAGCCCTGTTTCTTTTATCATTGTCGGCCCGTTCCTTTGTAATGCTTTGTGAAAAAATGATGGCTTCTCTTCTTTCTGAATTTTGGGATTCGGCTCTCTGCTTCCAAAATTAGGGCTTTCGTGCTCGTGTTTGTGAGATTATCTACGACTTCGGCCTCGTCTTCCTTTTATGGAATTGATTTCGACTTTGGCCTCGATCTCGTTCCTCTATGAGCAATTAGGGCTTTGAGGCACCGCTTGAATGCTGATCGATTGAACGAATAATCGCCTGTTGCTCTGTCGATCGTTTGACTCCTTGTAGCTTTCTTCGGCTGCTTCAGATCGAATTCGACTTGATGATTTCGGTATGTGATTTTCTCGTTTTACTTGCTGGTTTTGATTGCTTGAATTCGATGAATTTATTGCTAGTGATGATTGGGCTTTTATATAGGATTCGATCCCTATATTTTCGTTCGTACGATTTCTTTTGAAATTGTCAATTGATTTTCTCTGGCCGTTGATATTCGTATAGATGATGATGATTTCACTGACTGATTCAAATTCGTATTTTTACGTGTAGTTTGATACTTGTTTCCCACGGCTTTGAATCTGAACTGTTCGTTTCCTTACCACCTCATCTCTGACCTGTTCATATGCGTTTATTTACTTGGTTTTTACGGCACTGACTTTGTTGTGACGATGATTCCTTTCTTTGTGCTTGTGATAGATTCCTTGATCACCTCTGTTTCGAATTTCTGGTTTGCTCGATTACCATGGTTTGATTTCTGATGGCATTTTGTTGACTTCGGTCTCTTGTTTATGTGATTCCATGACTTTATACTCGACTTTGGCCATTTGTTTTTATTCCCGTAGCATTGAGTTCAAAAACTAACTTCGGCTTGATCTTTGTAAAAATATTGTCTGTATATGTGCATATATACATTAGTATGTGTGTATGCATATATTGTTGACTTTTCATTGCATTCCATTGTTTGCTTGTATTCAAGTTGCAGTCTACCATCTCCGTGCTCATTGTTTTGTGATTTGGTTTGTTGCTGTGCACTTGAGTCTTTTGAGTACTTGGCATTTGTGCATTGTTTCATTAGTTCACTGTTGTTGGTCTTCATGGTTCATCACTGATACTTTAAGTCATGTTAAACTGTTTACATCCAGCTCGATTTTGTGTCCATGTATACTTGATGTTGTCTGCTTTGAGCATGTTTCACTGTGAAGTATTCGAGCTCTTTGAGTTGCAGTGCATCGTCACTTGTCTGTTGTTCATTGTACTAGTTTGCATTGACCATTTTGTCCAGACCTTTGCATATACTCTCTGTAGCATGTATTGATGTTGGATTTGTTGTGTTCATATCACTGGGCATGTCTGCACACTCTTGAGTCTTCATTGCAATCATATTGCCTCGAGTACATGTACAACTCTGTAAATATGTATGGTTGTAGTTGAGCTTGTACTGTCCATTATTGCATTCTCTTTCTGTAGCATTTGAGGTTGCCTCTACTTGTGTTCTGGTTGTTATGCATACTGGTCCTGACATCATCCTTTGTAGTGTTGTATAGATTGCTGTTGGTCTGGTTCACTTTAACCTTCTGATATGGTGCCATCTGATGCCTCTGAGTTGTTTGTTGATTTAGCTTGGTCGACACTTTGTACTTCTGGTTTGTTGAGACTGGTCATTCATTTTACTGCTGTCTTCATTGTCGTATTGAGTTGAGTCATGATATCAGTGACTTGACCTCTATTTCCCTGTGTTGAATCCAGCTTAAACGCTCGGGTTTGACCTTGTGCTTGTGATTTGACTTTATTTGTGTTGCACTTGAGTTGAACCCGGCTTTTCTTTTGGGTTTGACATGAGCTCACCTGTCCCTGTAACATTATCAAGTGTACATTTCGGTGTGCACGGCCTTGTGGCATGTACAGTGATACACTGTGCATGTCACAAGCTATTCGTGTATGATGAATTCAAATATGATGACGAACAACCCAAATAACTGAGGCAAATATTATTTTCAAAATCCATATTTTGTTTTATACTGCAAAAACATTTTATTTTCAATTTTACTGCGTCAATGTATATTTCTGCAGATTGCTCAGATGCTGGATTCACATTGGAATGAAGTTGAAGATAAATACGAGTGTGAGTGAGATGTAGTAAGGAACCGATGTAACTTTGAAATTGTGATGTAATTGTATTGTGACTGAAATTGTATAGTTATAGTGAGAGCTTGAAATTGTACTATCAAGATTGTAATAAATATTTGTTTGAATAAAATATTCGTTTGAATTCCAATTCTGTGTTATTTATTTTATTCAGCAAATATTTATTTTATCTGTGAAAAATAGAATAGTACAATATCAAATACATTTAAATGAATGTATATATGTTTATTATAATCAAACAAAAATCATATACATGCATATTCCACAATCTCCCCCTTTTGATGATAAAAAACATATATTTAAGATTTTGAATATATTAAATGTATTTGATCATTCAATTTGCTCCCCCTATTTAAATGCTCTCTTTCTACACAAAACTCCCCCTACATATATGCATGAGAATAAAAAATTCAAATGAGCTTTGATACAATTAGAAAATCTTTTACCTTTATTTTCAAAATCTTAACTTTTCTCTCCCCCTTTTGTTATCAGCAAAAGAATAATAGTAATAGAAAAATAAAGATATAGTGATAGACATTAATACAATATTAAAGCTCAATCGAGTGTATGTATTAATTTCAATAAGAAAATCAAACAAAAATCATAAATACTTTAATTGACGCATATTCCACTTTAGAATGATATGAATGATTTCATCGAATAAAACCATATAGTTGTGTCTATTTGTGGTATATTTATTTCAGGAAATTTGAATATCTACTAACCATGCATAACCGTTAGGACTTTTAAATGAGATTAGTAGTATTCTAAATTTTTATTTTAAAAATGAATTCAAGTATCTTCTAACCACGCATAACCGTGAGGACTTTTAAATGGGATTAGAATCAACTTGCCTATTTAATCAATCAATTTTGATATGCGTTCCATACATACATAACTGTGATGACTTTTAAATGAGCATGGAAGCACATAATCAAAAATCCAAGTAATTCACCCATGCATAACCGTGAGGACTTTTAAATGAGAGTGAATATTTTGGATATTATTATTTATTGTTAGAAATATAATAAAATTGAAGCACAAATGATTTCCCGTTTAAACTACCACATATTGACATACTATATTGACTTTTGATGAGTGATGGTCGATAGAAAAATGATAGAAATAGAAATGATCATGGAATATTTATCAACAAAAAGTTTTTATAACTCTTGTTTAAATTTCTAAAGAAATTTTCTAATTATACTTTCTCAAGTCATAATATATGATTAATATCAACACTCATCTTATTTTCAATCACTATCTATCTTTTTAGATAATTATTAGGGGGTCAGATCAGTTACCATAGTTATTTAAAATCAATTTCAAAAATAGTTATAAAATCAAATTTTCTTAAATAACTAATCTGATATAAGGTCAACAGAGATTATTTTCTAGAAGGGGTTTTTAAGAAAAATTTCTGCTAAAATAGAAATTATTTCAAGTGAAAAATATGCAGATATTTTCTTTGAAAAATGATGCAGCAAATGAATGTCTCGAAATATAATCACGTTCCACTAGTAATTTTTCTATCAACTCTATTACCAGTGTGATCTGCATCTGATTTTAATTTTCACTCAATATTCACTCGTTGGATGTCATAGACCAGATTGTGAAATTTCAACAAACTATCTTAGACTTATTTTCAATAATTTTTAAACGAAATTTTCTTGACTTTGAATTGAAGTCATGTTAACCATCAAACAAATATCATAGAGTCAGATTTAGAAACCGTAGGATCAACAGTCATTAAAACATCATCATTATTTCAAAGCAATTTCTTGACGTTTCACCAATAAAGTTTCAACAGTTTCAACAATTTCTAAAAATCCTTTTTATAGCATGAGTAATCAGTAATCAATCAACATCATAAATTGACCAAACAGATTAAGTTCAATGATGAAAAAAAATGGTTGGTCAACATTTAAGCACAAATCAAAGTCATAGATAAGAACAAGTCATGTAAGATCATATCAAGTAAGTTAGAATCTGTCAACTGTCATGATTACTTCGAGTAATTCTATTTAAAGATGATTGGTTAAAAAAATAAGAATTAACATCATCAATCATTTCACATAACTGGCTGATTTAATTCAGATTATGGTGCAGATTTTCACATTTTATCTATCATTTGAAAATAAATACAATTACCTGTTTTACCTGTATGATAATCTTTCATTGTTTGCCCATTGTGAATCTGTCACCTTTATACTAGGCTAAGGAACGTTGATTTGTCGCCCGTTGTGTGTCTGGAACAGCCAGAATCCAGATAACACTAATGTTGTTCCTTAGCCTGCCACCACACCTACACGGTAAAAAATTTTTGCTAGACTGGGATCACTTATATAAAACATATTGCATCCTTTTACTTCTTTCTTTCTATTTCCTTCTCAAAAACAAGAAACTCAAATGTAAATTCTCTAATACAAATCTGGAAATATTCAGTAATCAATATCTCTCAAAACCTTTCTCAAACAAAATATGTTCATATGCAAATCTGAAATCAGAGAACCAAATGCCTCAAACCAGAAATCAAAAATCAAAATCAGCAACATATAATTCAACTTCCAAATCAAACCCCTGTAAATCTTCTTCAACCGAATCAAATCTGAAACCCCTCCTTAATCATAGCAAGCAAATCCTCTGTAAACCCTTTTCGAATACAAAAGATTTGCCTGCATGCAAATTTAATCATCAAATAAGCAGCCTCTACATATCTTTGAATCTGGGCATATAAAGATTTAAATCTGAAGCTAGTTCAAGTTCCAAATGGCCTACATGCAAGTTTATATTCAAAAGTAAAAAGGAGTCTGGATTTGTTCAAGTCTGCATGCAAATCTAAAACAACAATATCACAAGTTTTATCAAAAGCAAAGAAGATTTGGCATTATATTTTCAAGTCTTCAAAACAGTTTTCAAAATCAAGGCTCTGTCCTCATTTGTTTCAGGTGAGTAACAATTTTTAAAAATAAACTTAAGTTGATTCTAAAATTCATGTTAAGTATTGAATGGAAGATGGTTGCATGTGAATATTATAGGTAGTTCTGCATATAAATATATTGATGTATGATTATATATGTGAATTTCTATGTATACATGGATGAATAGTTATGTGTGCATATCTGTTATCTTTGAACCCTGTTCTGTTTGTTGCCCAGACTTAAGAATTTCTTTTAAAATCTCTTACCTCTGTATCTAGTTTTTGTAATGACTTAATTTACAAACAAAATATGATTGATTTGTAATAAACTAAAGTTTTAAAGGTTTAATTAAGTCAAAACTTTACACTGAGTGCCTTTGTAAACTAAAATAACAGTGCATGTTATAAAATGTAAAAATTCAAACTCGATAATTTATAGATTCAGGATTATACATGGAAAATATAAGCTATAACATGATTTTTAACATTAATATCATAGTTTTTAGTTTAGAATTAAAAGAGCAGTTCTGATTTTAACTGAAAATGGATTTTTGGTTAGAACTGTTAATCTAAGAGGATTGATTTACCAATATCATGTTTGGTAATAGTGGAATGATCAAGGACGAAGGGAAAATTACTAGAATTTAAACTAAGGCAGTGAGGTAGAAATAATTCAGGTTTGAAATTTTTAAACCTAGTTTTAACTAGGCTAAGAAAATCAATCACCACGTTTTCTCAAGTGGATCGAGTGCTTCAGGACTTTTACGAAGGGAAGTTTGGTCGTTGATGAAGTAGTGGTCGGAGTCGCCGAAGCTCTGGTGGTCGAGATTTTGAAGACAAGGAGTGTTGACAGGCTTTGAAAGTGTTGTCTGGTTCCAAGTTTTGGGGATTTAGGCTCGATTTTGAATTTGACTTATTTTCGTTGATCGAGAGGGCGGATTCTGGTATAGGGATGAACGTGGACTGGTGGAAGATGTCGACGATGACCGGAGACGCCGTAGATGATCGTGCACGTGTACACGATTGGAATTTCTGGGTGAAGTCTGGTTTACTGGAAGGTAATTCGAGTTCTCGGGTTTATTTCGTGGGAGACTCGGGGTTTTTAGTGTTTGGCTCGAAGTAGGAAGGGGGTAAGTTTCTTCGTTTAGTTGTAGGGTTTTGACAGGGAAAACTCGGGTGAGACTCGAAGGGTTTAAGGAAGCGACTCGAAGTAATTTAGGTGGACTCGAGCACTTTTAGTTGACAGGTTCAAAACTGTCTGTTTATAAAAATTTAAACTGAATTTGAATTTGTAAAGAAATTTTTAAACAGGAATTTTAAATCTAAAAGTTTAATTTGAAATCTAGTTTAAATCTGAATCTCAGATTTAAAATAAAAGCAGTTTTTAAATTAAATTGTTTAAATAACTTTATTTTTAAATTGTATATTAAATGATAGAATTTAAAGGTAAATTTGATTCAAATTCTTTAATTATTTATAAGATGAGTAATTCCTTTAACTTGTAAAATAAAAGAGTTTAGAAATGTTGTTTAAACATGGTTAAAAATAAATTGTTTCATTTTAAATCTTTAAATTTAAAATAAAATTTTGAAGATAAAATTTAAGTAAATTGATTTAAATTGCTTTGTAAATGATAACTTGATTTTCAATAAGAACAAAGTTTATCTTAAAGTAATTAGAGATTTGTGCTTATTAAATTAATTAGTAAATTATTTGATTAATTAATTTAATTGATTAATTAATCATTTGGATTAATTAAATAGGAAATAAATGGTTTAAACAAATTAATTTATGATTAAATTGATTAGGAATGATTAATTTATAATTAAGGATTATAAATTAGAGTATTAATTAATGTTTAGAAATTAATTAATAAGTAATTAAAGATTAATTAAGTTATGGATAACACTTAATTAATTAAATAATTAGAGATTAATTAATTGGTTATTAAGATTTATTAATTTGGAATTAATAATTAATCTAAGTTAATTACTTAAGAAAAGTAATTAAATAATTGTTAATGAAGGTCATTAACTATGGATTATTAAATAATCAATTAATAGGATTAATTTTAATAATTAATTAGATTAATTAATTTAAAGATAATCAATTATAGAATTTGTTTAAAATGAATTACTTAATGGAAGTAATTAAGAAATTAATTACTTATTGTAATTAATTAAGTTAATTTGATTTAGTTAAGTTAATTAATTAAGTTTAATTAATTTAGAATAATCAATGGATGAATTGATAAATAATTACTTAATGTAATTATTAAGGTATGATTATTTAGGAAGTAAATAATAAGATAATTACTTGAAGTAATTAATTGATGGTTATGTATTAAGGAAGTAATTTAAGTTTAATTACTTTGAATAATTAATCAAGGGATTAATTAAGAAATTAATTAAGGAGTAATTAATTTATTTAAAGAAGTAATTAAGAGTAGTTAATTACTGAATGAGATTAATCAAGGTGATTAATAAATGTTGTTTAATTTAAAGTTAATTACTTAATGTAATTAATTTAATTAAAGTAATTAATAATTAAGTTGTAATTAAGGATCATTAATTAATATAATTAATGATGTAATTAAGATTGATTAATTAAGAATAATTAATAATTGAAGTGATTAATTAATGTAATTAATTAAGGATTAATGTAATTAATTATAGTGATTAATTTAATTAATTATAGTTAATTAATTAGTGAAGTAATTAAAGGTTAATTACTATAAGTGGTTAAGGTTAATTAATTTGAGTAATTAATTAAGGATAAATTACTTAAAGGTAATTAAGAGATAATTAATCAAAGATGATTAATTAAAAAGGTAATTAGAGGATAATTAATTAATTTGTAATTAATTAATGTTTAAGTAAGAAGGATTTATAAAATAAAAGTAATTAATTTAATTAACTTTAAATTAATTAGAGATGATATAGATCATTACTTATGGATGGATGATAATACTGAATGCTTTGCATTTGATTGATATCTCTGATGAGATATATGCTATGTGATATGGATGTTTAGTTGAATTGTGATAATATGGATTATCTGATGATATTGATAATGTTGATTATCTATTGTGAATTATCTTTCTAAGTGTATAAAGATAATGAATTAAATTGTTTTAACCTTTAAAACAACTTGGCCTTAAAAGATACGTCTTTGGATTTCGATGAGACCGGGATCGGGTTTCCGTATACCGGATTTCCAGGTCTGGAGACCCGAATACCACATCGATCCAAATTAACGATAGGTCGTGAATCAAGTGAAGATGAAGATTCAGAGTGCAAGGGTTATTGTCGTTAACTCTGAGGGTGATTCCAATACGAGTGTAACGAGATAATGCCTTCGGTTTCGTTCGAACCCGGAACGAACTTGTATGGATTGAATGCTTTCAGAACATCGTCCACCTGACGATGAGCATTCTAAGTGATGTGTTCTTTTCTAAGGTAATCGTGACCTCAAGCCTCACAAACCGGGAATGGCTAAAACAGGGGAGGTGCAGCAAGGTTAGTGGGTAGCACCCAAGTAGGACAAGATTACCTCTGTCTAGATGTCCCTTTCTATTTTCGACTTAGTGTGTGCGGTTGAATCATGACAACCGTGGGGTATCTTGTGCGGGAATTATCCAGTAAGGGATGTTCCGACCTTGTGTTGCAGGGGATTGGGAGTGATCCTCGGTACGGTGATCTAGGCCACGTACTGTGACGGGCGGTACCCCGGTAGCCCTGCCATTGTTGGAATCCAAACTCCAATAAGTGCCGTACGTTTTAGTTGTGCCCAACTATGTTGGAACGTGAGATGTAAGCATTCCAGCTATTTCATATTTACTTGAAAACCCTAGACCTATGATAATACAATCGAATTTCCTATCAAATGTTTTGGTTAGCGTAAGGTAAAAACTTACCCATATTTATTGGTGGGGAGTCTTACGTGATACCTTTTCTTTCAAAAGGTTTTGAAGTTAAACAAGTTTAACCTGTTACTCACACCAGACCCATGTCTGACCCAAGTTGTTTATTTCTGTTTTATAAACTCTTGGGTACTCAAATTTTTACGAGTAGCCAAGGGATTCAGGTTTAGCTTTGACGAGTAATCTGGAGGAGCAATGGAGCAGGAGGCTTCGGCGTTGTAGATATAGATAGTAGTTTTCCGCTGTGTTGATCTTTGTATTGATCTGTATTGTGTTGAGATGTAATAACTAGACAGATGTTTATAACTGTCTAGTATGTGATGTGTAATCTGTGTAACTCTGATAGATGATGTATATGATACTATGTAATATTTATGTGATATATTATATTTCGTTTCGTTTCCGCTGTGAGTATCTGTTGTTGTTTTCTTTTCTCTTCTTCTCTTTTCTATTTCTCACCCCTTTCTTTCTTACTGTCGATGCGATTTTCCGGGAGTGGAAAGTCGGGTCGTCACACGTGGTATCAGAGCCAGGTTCATAGTTGTGCACGGTGCACGTACACCCACGAATCAACACCTTCCGACTCTTCCCCTGATCGTTGATCAACCAGCGTTAACCTCGCCGTCTCTCACGTGAACCCAGGTCACCATATCCACCAACGAATCGAAATTCGATCACCTCCCAGGCCTGGAACCCATCAGTTCAAATTCGCCAAAACCTGTCATCACCCAAAGCTCGCCGTTCCGATCATCTGCAGGTCAACCCTTCCGGCCGCGACACCGTCTACGTGACTACTACTCATTCCCAAAAACTCGACGAACTCGATCCACTACAGGGATCACGACGATCGATTCTTCCAAGCTTCATTTTCTAGGGTTAAAAAATCAAATTCTAAATCACAACTGCCTCAAAGTTTTAATTCATCTATTACTATTTTTCCCTGTAACTTCGATCATTACTCCACCACCAGAAAAGATACTGGCCACCCAAACTTCCTAGATCGACAGTTCTAACCCAAAATTCATTTATAGTTAAAACTAGAACTGCTCCTTTATCACTAAACTAAAAATTATAATTTCAATGCTAAAAATCATATTATAGTTTAGGTATTCCATTTATAAACCTGAATTTATGAATTACCTAGTTTGAATTTTCACTTATATATACATGCACTGATTTGTTTTTGGTTTTCCAGAGAAATTTCACATTCATTTTAAACTACATCAACCTTAAAACTTTAGTTTATGATGAAACAAATAAATCTTGTTCAAAGCCTAAGTTCTAATAGAGATTAGACAAGGAGATAATAAATTTTTGAATCAAAACTAGAGCTTGAAACTGTGAACAGGGGAATTACAGATATATCAACCATGCACACATGACACATCATACATTTAAAAACATACAGATAACTCGTATATACATTCACATAACATATTTATTTCCAGATGTAAACATGCAACCAACTTATACTTAAGTAAATTTTTAACAAAATGTTACTCACCTTAATTGAGAGTGAACAGAGCCTTATAATTTGAAAATCTTTGAATCTTTAAAACTGAAATGCTTTTGCTTTTGAAACTTTAAACTTTGAATGTGGCAATTGCTTCTGATTTAAAGACTGCAGTTGCAGATGCTATTGAAACTTGTTGAAGATGACTTAAGACTTTATTTTGAGTTTGCTTCTTGAATTGATTCCAGGTTTTGAAAAATGCAGACAGGCCTTGAATGTTGAAAAGAATTACAGGGGTCTTTGATTTTTTTGATTACAGGTTGGCTTTCAAAACAGAGAAGATATGTTTGATGATCTCAGTTTTGAATTTGAAACTGGTCTACAAGTTTTGATCAGAGGATGACAGATTGAAGAAGAATTTTGCAGGCTTTTGAAATGGTGGTTTTGAGAGGGGTTTGATCTATTTTCAGATTTGTATTAGAGAATTGTTACTGATCAGATTTGTACTAAAGAAAGAGATTTGAGTTTATCTTGTTTTTGAGAAGGAAATAGAAAGGATGAAGTAACGAAATGCAGATGTGAATATAAGTGAATTTATGATAAATAAAAATAAAAGAAAATGAAAAAATGAATAAAGACACTTGTCATTACATTAGCTAATTAAATTACACATGTTATAATGAGTCATTAGATAAAGACACATGTCTTTTAAGTATTTATCTTATTTCTATTTATTTTAAAGTAATTAAAAAGCCTTTTTCTTATTTAATAAATACTTATCTATATATATAAATCATTTTAAAGAAACAAAACCAATTATATTTATAATTAAAAGTTATACAAATATTATAATATCCAAACAATTTAAATATTTATTCTCTTGAATTTCAAAGCTTAAATTCACATTCAATTAAATTAAATCCTAAGATTCAATTTAAAAAGTCAAGTTATATATATATTCATATACAACTACTTATTCAATTAAATAACAATTTCATATTCTTTAAAATCCATTCATATTAATAAAAATAATACATTATACTTATTATATGAAATTAACATATTTGATATTTAAATAATTTATATAAGAGATTATATTATCAAATGATATTTTAAAAAGAAACAAAACAAGCCTTTTTGTTAACTCTTATATAATTTTAAACTTAAGTAAAAATATCTTAAGCAATTAAAATATTTACCTAAAGTATATTTAAAACTATAAAGTTACTTATTTAAATAACCTTGAAAAGTCATATTAAATTAAATTTAAATTTCCAATTTGCCCAAAGCTTTCTATTTACAATATATACAAATAAATATATATATTCAAATAGAAAATATCTTATTAACTTTTAAAAGATAAAATCACCAATTAATACTAATTTAATCAGATTATTAAATTAAATTCAAATCTTATTATCAAAGATCATCAATATCAATTTAATTATTTAACAGATTATTAAATTGATATTGTTAAAATTTCCGGGATATTACATTCCTTCCCCCTTAAAATAATTTCATCCCCGAAATTTAAACAAAGGTAATTTAATAATCTTATTAAAGATTTTAAATTTTAAAACACAAGCATATACTATCATCTATATGCTAACAACCATAGCAACCAATTCATCCAATCAATCAAATCTAACTATCCAGACAAAATTCTAGATAGAATTCCTCGAGTTTCCCCAAGTATATATATACCGGGATACTCACTCTATAACAATCTAAACTACTAAGCTATAGATCTCCTACTCATCTAGATCTACAGAACTAAACAGAATATCAGACTACAGACGAGTCTGACTCAACAACTAAACCTTCCAGAACTGCTGATTCTAAAATTAAAGATAGATCTTACACGTACTCCCTCAGAGATACGTAAAATTCAATGAATTCCAATTATCCAAACTGACAATTCAATCCTGAAAACCCAATACTTATCCAAATCAGAACACAGAAGAGATCCAAACATAACTTTACTTCACAACATCAGTAGATTCCAAACTTACTTCTCCTATCCAGAGATATACTCCAAACTGCTTTCGCTGCTCAATTCTGATCTGAGGTAGAACACAAGCACAGATTGGACAACTCCTGACTTCTTTGAAGACATCCAGAAAAACTCTGATAACCCAAGAGAACCCTCAAACTATCGCAAGTCACTTTTGCGATCAACCCAGCCTATTTCCAAAGAAAACTGTTCCTCTTAACAAATCAGAACAGCCCATACTTAACTATCCAATTCATCGAAGAAATGGATGCACCCTGCTGATTCTGAATTTCACCTCCAGAAAAACTACTCAGCCTGACAACTTCCTGCCATCACAGAATACTCCGAGCTGCACTGCTGATACTGATGCCAAGGACTTTCTATCCAAAGATCTTTGAGAAACTCGAACTCCAAACTAAACAGAAACACCATGCTGAACTCAGCCACAACACTGAAATAGACACACTTCCTTAAACTCGTTCCAAAGAAAACATCTTCGGGAACATCCATCGTCACTGCATCTCATCACACAGCTACTATTACCTGAGGTATCAAGATACCATCACTTGCTTCTGCCTCATCGACAGATCCAACTCTACTCATCCAAATTTTCACTTCAAAGATAAACTCCGAACCATTACAGTTTCCTTCGGAGATTGGTGAAAACCTTTATCACAGCAAAACTTACTCGAGACAGTATTGGGTCTACAGTCTCGATAAATATACTTCCAACCTCAACATTCAAATTCCAACCATTGGTAGTCGTGTTTTACACACCACCACCCTATCTACCTTTATAACTTATATTGGAGAACCTGAACAGGTAACCCAACAATAGGTAGAATATATATATAGTTATATAAAAATTACAAATACGCTCTCTCAAGATAGACATCACTCCAGAGCTAGGTATTCACTCAACCAATAGCTCTGATATTCACTCAACCAAAAGCTTAGGCATTCGCTCAACCTAAGCTCTGATACCACGTGTGACGACCCGGCTTTCCACTTCCGGAAAATCGCGTCGACAGAAAGAAAGAAAGGGGTGAGAAATAGAAAAGAGAAGAAGAGAAAAGAAAACAACAACAGATACTCACAGCGGAAACGAAACGAAATATAATATATCACATAAATATTACATAGTATCATATACATCATCTATCAGAGTTACACAGATTACACATCACATACTAGACAGTTATAAACATCTGTCTAGTTATTACATCTCAACACAATACAGATCAATACAAAGATCAACACAGCGGAAAACTACTATCTATATCTACAACGCCGAAGCCTCCTGCTCCATTGCTCCTCCAGATTACTCGTCAAAGCTAAACCTGAATCCCTTGGCTACTCGTAAAAATTTGAGTACCCAAGAGTTTATAAAACAGAAATAAACAACTTGGGTCAGACATGGGTCTGGTGTGAGTAACAGGTTAAACTTGTTTAACTTCAAAACCTTTTGAAAGAAAAGGTATCACGTAAGACTCCCCACCAATAAATATGGGTAAGTTTTTACCTTACGCTAACCAAAACATTTGATAGGAAATTCGATTGTATTATAATAGGTCTAGGGTTTTCAAATAAATATGAAATAGCTGGAATGCTTACATCTCACGTTCCAACATAGTTGGGCACAACTAAAACGTACGGCACTTATTGGAGTTTGGATTCCATCAATGGCAGGGCTACCGGGGTACCGCCCGTCACAGTACGTGGCCTAGATCACCGTACCGAGGAGTACGCCCGCTCCCCTGCAACACAAAGCCGGAACCATCCCTTACTGGATAATTCCGAATAAAATCACCCTACGGTTGTGTACATCAACCGCACCACTAAGTCGAAAATAGAAAGGGACATCTAGACAGGGATGACCTTACTCTCAGTGGGTGCTACCCACGAAGCCTTGCTGCACCTCCCCTGTTTTAGCCATTCCCGGTTTGTGAGGCTTGAGGCTACGATTACCTTAGAAAGAACACATCACTTAGAATGCTCATCGTCCACCTGACGATGTTCTGAAAGCATTCAATCCATACAAGTTCGTTCCGGGTTCGAACGAAACCGAAGGCATTATCTCGTTACACTCGTTTTGGAATCACCCTCAGAGTTAACGACAATAACCCTTGCACTCTGAATCTTCATCTTCACTTGAGATTCACGACCTATCGTTAATTTGGATCGATGTGGTATTCGGGTCTCCAGACCTGGAAATCCGGTATACGGAAACCCGATCCCGGTCTCATCGAAATCCAAAACGTATCTTTTAAGGCCAAGTTGTTTTAAAGGTTAAAACAATTTAATTCAATTATCTTTATACACTTAGAAAGATAATTCATAATAGATAATCAACATTATCAATATCATCAGATAATCCATATTATCACAATTCAACTAAACATCCATATCACATAGCATATATCTCATCAGAGATATCAATCAAATGCAAAGCATTCAGTATTATCATCCATCCATAAGTAATGATCTATATCATCTCTAATTAATTTAAAGTTAATTAAATTAATTACTTTTATTTTATAAATCCTTCTTACTTAAACATTAATTAATTACGAATTAATTAATTATCCTCTAATTACCTTTTTCAATTAATCATCTTTGATTAATTATCTCTTAATTACCTTTAAGTAATTTATCCTTAATTAATTACTCAAATTAATTAACCTTAACCACTTATAGTAATTAACCTTTAATTACTTCATTAATTAATTAACTATAATTAATTAAATTAATCACTAAAATTAATTATATTAAACCTTAATTAATTACATTAATTAATCACTTCATTTATTAATTATACTTAATTAATCCATCTTAATTACATCATTAATTATATTAATTAATGATCCTTAATTACAACTTAATTATTAATTACTTTAATTAAATTAATTACATTAAGTAATTAACTTTAAATTAAACAACATTTATTAATCACCTTGATTAATCTTCAATTAGTAATTAACTACCCTTAATTACTTTCATTAACTAAATTAATTCTCCTTAATTAATCTCTTAATTAATCCCTTGATTAATTATTCAAAGTAATTAAACTCAATTTACTTTCCTTAATATATAATCAATCAATTAATTACCTCAAGTAATTATCTATTATTTACTTCCTAAATGATCACACCTTAATAATTACATTAAGTAATTATTATCAAATCATCTCTTGATTATTAATTAAACTTAATTAATTAACTTAACTAAAATCAAATTAACTTAATTAATTACAATAAGTAATTAATTTCTTAACTACTTCCATTAAGTAATTCATTTTAAACAAATTCTATAATTGATTATCTTTAAATTAATTAATCTAATTAATTATTAAAATTAATCCTATTAATTGATTATTTAATAATCCATAGTTAATGACCTTCATTAACAATTATTTAATTACTTTTCTTAAGTAATTAACTTAGATTAATTATTAATTCCAAATTAATAAATCTTAATGACCAATTAATTAATCTCTAATTATTTAATTAATTAAGTGTTATCCATAACTTAATTAATCTTTATTACTCTATTAATTTATTCTTAATCATTAATTAATATTCTAATTTATAATCCTTAATTACAAATTAATAAATCTTAATCACTAATTAATTAGTTTAAACCATTAATTACCTATTTAATTAATCCAAATGATTAATTAATCAATTAAATTAATTATCCATTAAATTTCCTAATAAATTTAATGAACACAAATCTCTAATTACTTTAAGATAAAACTTGTTCTTATTAATAATCAAGTTATCATTTACAAAGTATTTTAAATCAATTTACTTTAAATTCTACCCATTTAATATCCATTTTAACAATTTAAGTTATTTAAACAATTTAATTTAAAAACTTATACTTGTTTTTAAAACTATGGAAACAAAATTTAATTTGAATTCACATTTCAATTTTGTTTTAACTCCATTTAAAATCATGCCTTTTAAAATTTAGACTTAGGCCAGACAGTTTTCAAAAAAAAAAAAAAAACTGTGACGGGTCTTATACATATTGAAGATAATTAAAAAAATACATATCCCGGGATTTCAGGGAATTTAAAATGTGATAATCTTGTAAATTAATTATTTAAAATTGGAAAAATTGTTGTTTCAAACAAATTAATAATGAGTTGTTTTTAAATATAGTTATGAGTAGATTCTTAAATGGAATAATTAGTTAAAAAATTAAATTGTGTTATTTAGAAATAGATTTTTAATTAGACATATTATTCCAAATTAAAAAGTGTTATTTAAAAATGTGTGTATTTAAATTGATTTTAAATAGGTTAATTATTGATAATTAATAATGTGTTTGGTTGAAATGGATATCTATATTTATTTAAATTAATTTTAAATTGGACTTTAAATTGACTTTGAATTTGGATTTAAGAATTGAATTTAAAGAAAAAAATATATATCTTAAAATGAAAATAATAATATAGTTTGAATTTAAAATATATGAATAAAGTTTTTATTTAGAAATAAGATTTGTTTTATATTTTTCTTTTTATAGAAATTTATTTATAGAAATTTGAAAGAGTATTTATTTAATAGGAATAAATACAAAAGCTTTTGAATATTCATTTAAAAATGGATTAAATATAATATATATGATTTTATTAGAATATAATTGGTTTATATTCTATTTCCTTTTAAAGATTGTATTTACATAAGGTTTAGAAAAGTATTTATGAATTAAGAAATGTATTAATCAATTAGGAAATTAATAATAAAAAGCTTTAAAAATAATATGAATATAAATAATGACAAGTGTTAACATATTAAACCTCTTAAATAACATGTGTTAGCATATTAGATAAGGTATGAGACAAGTGTCACTTTTATTTTCTTTTTCTTTAAATTTTAATAAAATCAAAATTTACTTATATAAACTTCTACCTTTCCCCTTCCTTCTTTTTCTCTAATTTAAGTTCAAAGACCAAAAACCCAAAACCAGAAAAGTTATCAATCCCGAAATGATCTCCACAACTCAAAAACAGAAATATATTTCCAAACTCAAGAATCAAATCTGAAATCTTCTTCTCAAAACCAAATCAAAGTCCAAACCTGTAATCAAAGCAAACTTTCCAGTAACAAGTTTTCAAAGCTCAAGCTTCATCTCAGCTTTCAAATTAAATATTCACAAAATTAAATTAAATATTCCTCCCCCCTTAAAAATAAATAACTTAAAAATATAATACGAATCAATCATATTCCTCCCCCCTTAAATTACGAATAATTAAAACATGAACTACCTTTAAAACTCTTGGGTACTTAAAATACTATTTAATTATTAATATAAATTTAACAAAAAGTATTACATTTATATTAATAACAGAATCAGAGCTGTAGGCTGTATTATATTAAATTAGAGTTAAAATAAGTTTCTCAAGCATATATAAATATGTTATAAAAATTTGATCAAAGCATAAGTTATTTTAAATAATTGTTTTTCACATTTGTATATTTATTAAAATCTAAAGCTTATTTATAAAAGGAGATAAATACATTATATACATATAAATATTTCTTAAATACATATAAATGACTTAAATAAATTAATTAAAATAAGAATGTACACTTGTAAGTTTTTAAAGGTAGTTTAAAGACAATTGTAAGAAAATAGGCATATGTGTAAGTTAATTAACCTCTAAGAAGGACAAATGTCCACCTTTTCTTTTTAATAATTAAATTAAATAAATAACATATGAAAGAAGAAATATATTTTTACTTTCAGCTGAATTAATCTATCTTCACTTCTTTCTCCACAAAAAAATACAATTCGAATCTAAAATCAAAAAGAAAATGAAGACCTGGAAATCAAAATTGAAAGCAAAGCAAAATCTAGAAATTTCAAATGAAAATCAGAGAAAGAAGATCAAGACAACAGAATTTCAAATCTTCAATATGCAATCTAAAGACATGCAATCAGAGAAATAAATCAACAGCAAGTTTAAATTCATAGCAGCTAGATTCAAATTCAACTAATCAAAAGAAGTTCAAAAATCTGGAACATCAGCCTGGAAACAAATCTGTGTTCTGTTCTCTGTTCTCTGATAAATTGGTGAGTAAACATAAATTTTAAAAACAGTTTGAAATTTGGGACTTTAACTTAGTTGCTTGTGATGAAATGATGTAGAAATATGGTATAAATGTTTATAGAAAATGCTTTGGTTTGAATGCATATGTATGTCTATATATTATGTCAGTAAACACTGCTCTGTCATTTTTATTTGTAGGCATCATTTTCATTAGACAATTTTTATTTACACATACCATTGATTTTGTACTTGGATTTGGTAATGAAATATGATTATAACAACATGGTAACAATTCTAAAAATAGTTCCTGGAATTTTAATCTAGCAATTAATTTAAAAATTAGAAATTGCAGTGATAATCAGAGATAAGTCAAAAAAATCAATATTCATAATTTTTAGATTGGATTATATAATTGAATTCGTCGTGGAAAACAATGAATTTAGAAAGAAGAATCATGATTTTTAGATTAGAAATTGTTGTGAAATTCTGTGTTGATCAGAATGGGCATTTTTGTCGATTGACGATGATCGGCGTTGAAGTTTGCGTTGAGGTTGGGTCTGGAGGTGGCCAGTAGAGTGTAGATCATCGGAAAAATAGTGGTTGATTTTACTTTTGGCCGTGGTGGTCGGAATGAGGTGATCTAGGGTTTAGTCGACAGATTGGGTTGACAACGTATTCGAGGAGGTTGCGTCGCCGTGGGGAGACCGGACTCGATCGCATAGGGTAGGATCGAAGCATGGTGAAGTGACGCTGTTCTGGACGAAGCTGCTGGGGTTCCGGTGGTGGCGATCATCAGAGGCGAGGGGATTGGTGGATCGAGCTTCTGCAGTTTTTCGAGCAATAGGTCGAACTTCAGTTTAAATTGGCATTTTTGTTTCTGGGTTGAGGTAGTAGTTGTCGAGGTCGTTTGGGGTTGGTCGACGATCAGTTGGATGGTCGGAGGCGTTCAGATTAAGTGTGCACGTGTACGTGTACACGTTTGGGTGTACAGGAGTTCGAGAGTTGGGGAAGAAGGAAGAAACTCGGGAAGCTCTCGTGAATATCGCGTGGAAGACTCGGAGTAGGTGAAGTCGCGAGTGACTCGGGGCAAACTCGTGTGGTTTTGGGTTTTACTCGGGAAATTTAAGTGAGTTACTCAGGTTGTTTATTTAAGTAACCAGGTTTTGAAATTTTAAAGCAACTCATATCTGGGTTTTAAAATTTAAGGTATGAACAAGTTTTTAAGTATTAAAAACAAGTTTTAGATAAATAATTGTTTAATTGGATTAAACATGTTTGAAATGTTTTTGTTTCAAAGATTTCAAGTATATTAAAAATTAATATGTGAAATTAATAAGGATAATTCATTTACTGAAAATGATTTAAGAATAGATAATAATTTAATTAAGATAATGATTTTCTTAATTAAGATATTTAAGTATAAATAGTTAAGAAATTATTTAATTAAATTTAAATAATTAGATAAATAATTAACTAAGTAATTAATTAGTGATTAGTTAGAGATAATCACTTATAAATTATTTAAGTATAATTACTTGATGAAGTAATTAAGGAATAATTACTAGATGTAATTAAGTAAGGCAAATTATTTAATAAAGTGATTAAAGGATAATTATTTTATGAAAGCAATTAAATGGAAATGATTAAGAGTTAATTACCTAGTGTTATTAATTAAATAATTTAGTTAATAAAGTTAATTAATGGATTAAGGTAATTAATTGTTGGTTAAGGTAAATAAATTGTTGGTTAAGATAATTAATTAAAAAAGTAATTAATTAATGAAAGTAATTAAGGGAAGTTAATTACTAATTAAGATTAATCAAAGGTGATTAATAATTGTGGTTTAATTAAGATTAATTACTTAAATGTAATTAATTTAAATAAATAAATAATTAAAGATGTAATTAGAAATCATTAGTTTATAATTAATTAATGATGTAATTAAGAGTTGATATTAAGATTTATTAATCAAATGATAAGTGATTAATTGTAATTAATTAAGGATTAAAGTAATTGATTATAATTAATTAATTAATGAAGTAATTAAAGGTTAATTACTGTATTTGATTAAGAATAATTAATTTGTGAAATTAATTAAAGATAATTACTTAAATGTAATTAAAGAATGATTAATCAAGGTGATTAATTAAAGTGGATAATTAGAGAAAGATTAATTAATTTATTGGTAATTAATTAATGATTATATAAGTAAGATTTATGATGAAGTAATTAATTTAATTTATTTTAAATTAATTTGAATAAAGTAATTAATTTAATTCACTTTAAATTAATTAAAGATAGAGATAGTTAATTTAATTCATTTTAAATTAATTATGTTGTGATTAAGTAAATCATTGCTTATATAAGAATGGATGACATTGATTGTCTTGAATGGATATAATCTCAGAAATGAGATAAGATGTTGTGTGATATGAATGCTTGGTTGCATTATGATGATAATATAGATTAACTATTGTGATATTGATATTGATTACCTATTTGGTTATGAATCATCTGTTTAATTGATAATGTGATTATCAGTTGTGAATTGTGAATTATCTATCTGTATGAATATAGATAAGTTAAATTGTTTAAACCTTTAAACAACTTGGCCTTAAAAGATACGTTTTGGATTTCGATGAGACCGGGATCGGGTTTCCGTATACCGGTATTCCAGGTCTGGAGACCCGAATACCACATCGATCCAAATTAACGATAGGTCGTGAATCTCAAGTGAAGATGAAGATTCAGAGTGCAAGGGTTATTGTCGTTAACTCTGAGGGTGATTCCAAAACGAGTGTAACGAGATAATGCCTTCGGTTTCGTTCGAACCCGGAACGAACTTGTATGGATTTAATGCTTTCAGCACATCGTCAGGCGGACGATGAGCATTCTAAGTGATATGTTCTGATTAAAGGTAATCGTAACCTCAAGCCTCATCAACAGGGAATGGCTAAAACAGGGGAGGTGCAGCAAGGCTTCGTGGGTAGCACCCACTGAGAGCAAGATAGATCCCTGTCTAGAGGTCCCTTTTCTTTTATTCGGCTTAGTGTGTGGTTGGTCGCGCCAACCACGGGATTGTCTTGTTCGGAATTATCCAGTAAGGGATGATTCCGGCTTTGTGTTGCAGGGGAGCGGGCGTACTCCTCGGTACGGTGATCTAGGCTACGTACTGTGACGGGCGGTACCCCAGTAGCCCTGCCATTGTATGGAATCCAAACTCCAATAAGTGCCGTACGTATTAGTTGTGCCCAACTATGTTGGAATGTGAGATGTAAGCATTTCAGCTATTTCTGTATTTTACTTGGAAACCCTAGACCCTATTATAATACAATCAGATTTCCTATCAAATGTTTTGGTTAGCGTAAGGTAAAAACTTTTCCATGTTTATGTGTGGGAAGTCTTACGTGATACCTTTGTTTTCAAAAGGTTTTGAAGTTAAACAATTTTAACCCGTTTACTCACACCAGACCCATGTCTGACCCAAGTGTTTATTTCTGTTTTATAAACTCTTGGGTACTCAAATTTTTACGAGTAGCCAAGGGATTCAGGTTTAGCTTTGACGAGTAATCTGGAGGAGCAATGGAGCAGGAGGCTTCGGCGTTCGTAGATATAGTATTCCGCTGTGTTGATATCTGTGTTAGAGTCTTGTATTGTATTTGAGTTGTAATATCTAGACAGATGTTTTATAACTGTCTAGTATGTGTTGTATAGTTGTGTAAACTCTGATAAGTGTTGTATACTATGTAATAGTTTATGTTATTAATATAATTTATTCGTTCCGCTGTGAGATCGTTGTTGTTGTTTCTTTCTTTCTTCTCTTCTTTTCTATTTTCTACCCCTTTCTTTCTTCATAATGATGCGACTTTCTGGGCATAGGAAGTCGGGTCGTTACATTTGGTATCAGAGCACTAGGTTGAGCGAATACCTAGGCTTTGGAGTGATTTCTATCTTGAGAGAGCGTATTTGTAATTTTTATATAACTATATATATATATATATTTATTTCTACCTATTTGTTGGGTTACCTGTTTGGGTTTTCCCAATATAAGATATAAAGGTAGATAAGGTAGTGGTGTGTGTGTAACACAACTATCAATGGTTGGAGTTTGAATGTTGAGGTTGGAAATGTATCTGTCGAGACTGTAGACCTAATACCGTCTCGAGTGAGCTTTGCTATGGTATAAGGATTTCTCTGATCTCTGAAGGAAACCTGTAAAGGTTCAGAGTCCATCTTTGAGTAGAGTTTGAATCTGTCGGATGAGCAGAAGCGAGTAATGGTATCTTGGCAATCTCAGGAAGAAGTAGTTGCGTGATGAGATGCAGTGACTGGATGTTTCTGAAGATGTTTTCTTTTGGAGCAAGTTTAAGGAAGTATGACTGCTTCGGTGTTGGGGCTAAGTTCAGCATGGTATTTCTGTTTGGTTTGAGGTCCGAGTTCCTCAAGAAGCTTTGGATAGGAAGTTTTGGCATTCTATGTCAGCGGTGCAGCTCGGAAGTGTTTTGTGTTCCAGCAGGAAGATCTTTTGGCTTTGTATTTTTCTGAAGTGGAGTTCAGAAGATGCGGAGTGGATCCGTTTCTTCGATGGATTGTCTAAGTCAAGCATAAGCTGTTCTGAGTGGTTAAGAGAGAACAGTTTATTTGGAATTAAGCTGAGTGAATCGCAAAAGTGACTTGCGATAGTGAATATTCTCTTGAGTTATCTGAGACTTTCTGGATATCTTCAGCAAAGTCAGAAGTTTGTCTGCATTTGAGATTGAGTTCCTTATCAACTTGATTTCAGGATTGATACCGGTGGTTCAGCTTAGTAGAAGGATGTCTACTAGAGAAAGGATTTGGTGAAGCAGCTCAGTATTTCATGGAACTTCTGAGTTTTATTTTTATGGATCTGTTGAACCTTATCTCCAGAATGTGTTGTCTAGTCTGTGCACGAGTTCATCGACGGCATTCTTATCTGCTCTAGATCAGAGTGGTGCAGCGGAAGCAAGATGGCAGCTGTTCTAGAGTGGAAGCAACCGGAAGTTGGAATGATTTGGGATTAGAGAATTTCTACAGGAAATATTTTTAGATTTGAGTCAAGATTGGTTAGTGCATCTGTTTTGTCTTTTCCAGATAGGAGAAGTAAGTTGTAGTCTTCTGATTTTGAAGTAGAGTTTGTGTTCTGGATTTGGGTAGATTTTGAGAGGATCATTTTGTGGAGTTATTTTTGATTCAGTTTGTTTCAAGAAGCATCAGCAAAGGTTGAGCTGATCGGAATAGATATAGGCAGTCCGGAATTGTCAGAAGAGTTCTGAAGATTAGAGACGGAGGAATTGGTAGTTGAGTTAGACTTATCTGTAGTCTGATATCCTGTTTAGTTTTGTAGATTTAGATGAGTAGGAGCTCTGTAGCTTCGTAGTTTAAAATTGTCTTTAGAGCGAGTATCCCGGTATATATATATACTTGGGGAAACTCGAGGAAATTTAGGAAGCTTATCCGGGATCTGTATCCGGATAGCTAGAATTGTTTGTTTGATTGAATTGTTTGTTTGGATGAAATTGATTGTTTATTTGTGTTGGCTGATAGGTATGCTTAGATTGGTTGAAATAAAATAAAACTTGGGATTATCTTTTGTTTTAAATTTCGAGGACGAAATCTTTTAAGGGGGAAGGAATGTGATATCCCGGGATTTCAAGGAATTTAAAATGTGATAATCTTGTAAATTAATTATTTAAAAACTGTAAAATTGTTATTTTCAAACAAATTAATAATGAGTTGTTTTTAAATATAGTTATGAGTAGATTCTTAAATGGAATAATTAGTTAAAAATTAAATTAGTGTTATTTAGAAATAGATTTTTAATTAGACATATTATTTCAAATTTAATAAGAGTTGTTTAAGTGTATATATATGTATTTAAATTGATTTTTAATTTGGATTTTTAAGAATTGAATTTAAAGAAATATATATATCTTAAAATAAAAATAATAACATAGTTTGGATTTAAATATATAAATAAGTTTTTATTTAAAATAAGATTTGTCTTATATTATTTTCCTTAAAGAGTTTTATTTATATAAATTAAGATAGTGTTTATTAAATAGTAATAAATACAAAAGTTTTATATTATCATTTAAAAATGGACTAAATATACTATATATAATTTTATTTAAGATATGATTGGTTTTTATTTTATTTTCTTTTAAAGGTTTTATTTTTATAAATTGAGAAAAACATTTTTTATAAGATATGTATTTATCTATTTAGAAAATGTAATTTAAAAAGCTTTAAAAATCATTTAAAATTTATTTATGCATGAAAAATTACAAGTGTTAACATATTAAACCATCTAAGCATATGTGTTAGATAATTAGATAAGGTAAGAGACAAGTGTCACATTTATTTTAATTTTCTTTAATTTTTAAATCCTAAATTAACACTATATAAACATACACCTTCTTCCCTCATTTCTCTTTTTCTTATCTTCACATCTTCAAAAGCTAGCAAGAAAACAATCTGTAACCATGTTCGAAACCTGAAGTTCATTCCTCAAAACAACTCATAATCAAAACCCTGTAAAACATTTCACCAACTCAAAAACCAAAACCTGTAAACCATTTATCAAAGCTTGTAACAAATTCCTCAAACCAGAGAACTGTCATCAACCTGTAACCATTATCTCAGGCCTGTATCTTTTTCAAACCTGAAAACAACTTCTCAAAACCAAATCAAAGTCCAAACCTGTAATCAAAGCAAACTTTCCAGTAACAAGTTTTCAAAGCTCAAGCTTCATCTCAGCTTTCAAAGACCATCATAGCATTCAGTTTTCAAAACCAAGGAGCTACTTCAGTTTCAAGCATTTTTCAAATTCTGGTTTTAAAGAGAAAATCATCTCTGCAATTCAAAGTTTTCAAGTTTCCAGTTTTTCAAGTTTCTGCTTCAAACTTCAAAATGGTGAGTAAATCTAATTTAAAAAAACAGTTTTAAAAATCTGCTACTATGTTTGATAGGTCTGATAAATGTTATAATAACATGATGAAATGTTTACTTGAATGATTAGATATAAATGGATGTTTAGATAAAAGTTTGTTATAAAATATTTGTGCATATTGGTGTTCATGCTCTCTGTTATTTTCCTATGAGTAAACTTTTAACTAGAATGCTTAGGTGATAAATAGTTGTGCATGTGTGTTTCTGGAATATATTTATGCCTGTATGTATGGATATATACAAGTATAGATCTGCATGTTGTTTGTATTTGAATTTTCATATATGTGCTTCTCTGTTTTCAAGTTACAGAGTATAAACAAAATAAAATTCAAATCCTCTTTATCTATCCACTGTTAAACTTTTGTTTCTAAACAAGATAGGATTGTTTAACTATAATTTATCTTTTAAAAAATATGGTTTAAGTATCTTAGCTTTGAAATCGACTGAAATTAAGAAATATACAGTGTAAGATCTTATAACATGTTAAATCAAGTATTGCAATTTGCTAATTAAATTATATAATGTGAATCCACTCAGAAAAATAGGATTTTTAAAACAAATATGGTAATTTTTAATTGAGTAATTTAAGAGCAGTTTGGAGTTGAAATTGAAATGGGTTTTCACCATTTTCTGGTGATCGAGCGACATTGGGATCGCGGGGTTTTGGTCGAAGCTTGATTGATGGCCAGGGATGTCGAGAAAAATGTCAGATGATTTTATCATCCATTGTGGTATTGGAAATTTGATAAACTAGGGTTTAAGCGCTTTATTTGGTCGTGGTGAAGGACGTGACGATTGGATCGTCTACGGTGGATCGAGCTTCACCGGAGCAATGGGGATGGAGGCGTGGAGGCCTTGCGATGTTGTGACCAGAGTTTCAGGAGGAACGGTGATCGGAGGCGTGGTTGCGTGACGTTCTTTCAGGCGATGACGAACTCCTGTTTTCAAATTGAAGACTCGATTTCGATTTAGGATAAGCACTGTCGTTTTAATGCTTGAAGTCGATTGTCGTGATGCTTTACGACTTGCCGGAAGTAGCCGAGTTCATCGGAGATGATCAGATCGACTGTGCACGTGCACAACATTGATGGTGTGTCAGGGGAGATGGATGCGTGGGCGACTCGAAGGGAGTATCGGGAATTCTGGGTTCAGACTCGAGCACTTGCTCGTGATTGTGAGGGTAGTATGTTAGCAGTTTAGTTTTATAAAAGAAACTAGGGGAGAAAGAAGAAGTTGGGAAAACTCGAAGCGATCTCGAGTAGGAAGGTGAGATGACTCGAAGCAGGGATCGGGAGAGGAAGTGTTAAGCACGTATTAAAGTTTTATTAATAATAGGTTGAAAATTTAAAGATGGTTCTCTGTTTAAACTTGTCTAAACCTCTTTTAAAATGTTCTTAAATTTTATTTAAGGGTATGTTTGACTAATTTAAGTTTGTTAAAAACTTAAATAAAATGTTTTAAAACTAAATCAATTTGTAAATATAATTAAATGTTAATTAAAGGTTAAGTTTAATTAATGTGATGTAGTAATTAACAAAGGAAAATGATTGGTTAAAGATAATTAAGATTTTTGATAATTTAATAAAATAATTAAAGGGTGATTAATTTAATTAATTTTTGACTTAGAATTTATTAATAGTTAAAGATTATTAATTAATTAATTAGAGGTTAATTAATTTGTAATCAAGACTCATTAATTAAATAATTAGAGATTATTAATTAATGATTAAAAATTAATTAAGGATAAATCAAATGGTAATTAAAGATTAATTAAATAATAATTAAGGATTGATTAATTTGCTATTAAGTTTTATTAATTGATAATTAAGGTTTATTAATTAATAATTAAAGAATAATTAATCTGTAATTAAGGTTAATTAATTTATTTAAGAGTAATTAAGGAATGAATTACTCAATTTTAAATAATAAATGGATGTGATTAATTTAAGTTAAATAAAGATAATCACTTGATAAAGAATTAAGTATGAATACTTAATAAGGTTAAAAAGTGTAATTACTTAGTATAAGTAATTAATGTATAATTACAAGATGTAATTAATTAAAGGATAATTACTTAATGAGAAGTAATTAAGGATTAATTATTTGGTGTAATTAATTAAAGGATTAAAGTAATTAATTAAGGAGTTAATTAATTAGGGTAAGTAAATTATAGGATGATAATTACTGTTTATGATTAATTAAGGTGGATTAATAGAAGTGATTAATTAAAGTTTAATTAATTAATGTAATTAATTAAGGGTCAATGTAATTAATTATAGTTAATTAATTAATGGAAATAATTAATTAAGGATTATTAATTAATGTAATTAATGAAAGTAATTAAAGGTTAATTACTGTTAATGGTTAAGAATAATTAATTTGTGAAATTAATTAAAGAATAATTACTTTATGTAATTAATGAATAATTAATCAAGAGTGATTAATATTTAATGATTAATTAATTAAATGGATTGTAATTAATTAATGGTTGATTAAGCAAGGTCAGGAATTAATTCTTAAGTAATTAATTTAATTTAAATTGATTATAATAGAGATTAATAAATGGTTGCTTATGAATGATGGTTGAGTAGAATGTCTGATTTGGTTGATATCTATTGGATGATCTACTATGATATATCTGTGATAAATGTGTGATATTTATCTATGTTAATGCTATGTGAATTCAAGTATTAAATTGAATTGAATTGTTTAAACCTTTAAACAACTTGGCCTTAAAAGATACGTTTTGGATTTCGATGAGACCGGGATCGGGTTTCCGTATACCGGTATTCCAGGTCTGGAGACCCGAATACCACATCGATCCAAATTAACGATAGGTCGTGAATCTCAAGTGAAGATGAAGATTCAGAGTGCAAGGGTTATTGTCGTTAACTCTGAGGGTGATTCCAAAATGAGTGTAACGAGATAATGCCTTCGGTTTCGTTCGAACCCGGAACGAACTTGTATGGATTGAATGCTTTCAGCACATCGTCAAGTGGACGATGAGCATTCTAAGTGATGTGTTCTGATTAAAGGTAATCGTAGCCTCAAGCCTCATCAACCGGGAATGGCTAAAACAGGGGAGGTGCAGCAAGGTTAGTGGGTAGCACCCAAGTAGTATAAGATTCCCCTGTCTAGAGGTCCCTTCTTTTTATTTCGGCTGTGTGGGCGGTTGCTAGCTACAACCGTGGGGTTTCTTATGCGGGAATTATCCAGTAAGGGATGTTCCGGCCTTGTGTTGCAGGGGAGCGGGCGTACTCCTCGGTACGTTGATCTAGGCCACGTACTGTGACGGGCGGTACCCCAGTAGCCCTGCCATTGTATGGAATCCAATCTCCAATAAGTGCCGTACGATTTAGTTGTGCCCAACTATGTTGGAACGTGAGATGTAAGCATTCCAGCTATTTCTGTATTTTACTTGAAAACCCTAGACCCTATTATAATATAACTGGATTTCCTATCAAATATTTTGGTTAGCGTAAGGTAAAAACTTACCCATGTTTATTTGTGGGGAGTCTTACGTGATACCTTTGTTTTCAAAAGGTTTTGAAGTTAAGCAATTTAAACCGTTTACTCACACCAGACCCATGTCTGACCCAAGTTGTTTATTTTCTGTTTTATTAAACCTTGGGTACTCAAATTTTTATGAGTAGCCAAGGGATTCAGGTTTGCTTTGACGAATCTATGGAGGAGCAATGGAGCAGGAGGCTTCAGCGTTCGTAGATATAGTGTTCCGCTGTGAGTCATTTGTTGAGTTGTATTTGGGTTGTAATGACTAGACAGATGTTTATAACTGTCTAGTATGTGTTGTATGAGTTGTGTATCTCTGATGTATATGATACAATGTAATATCTTATTTGATTAATATAATTTATTCGTTCCGCTGTTTAGATTCTGATGTGTTTCTTTCTTTCTTCTCTATCTTTTCTCTTTTCTATCTCTTTCTTTCTTCAAGATGATACGACTTTTTGAGGAGAAAAGCCGGGTCTATGTAACGACCCGACTTTCTATGCCCAGAAAGTCGCATCATTATGAAGAAAGAAAGGGGTAGAAAATAGAAAAGAAGAGAAGAAAGAAAGAAACAACAACAACGATCTCACAGCGGAACGAATAAATTATATTAATAACATATACTATTACATAGTATACAATACTTTACAGAGTTACACAGCATATACATCACTTACTAGACAGTTATAACATCTGTCTAGACATTACAACTCAATACACTACAGAGATACAGACACAGCGGAACTACCATATATCTACAACGCTGAAGCCTCCTGCTCCATTGCTCCTCCACAATTCGTCAAAGCTAAACCTGAATCCCTTGGCTACTCGTAAAAATTTGAGTACCCAAGAGTTTATAAAACAGAAATAAACAACTTGGGTCAGACATGGGTCTGGTGTGAGTAAACGGTTAGATTGCTTAACTTTGAAAACCTTTGAAAACAAAAGTATCACGTAAGACTCCCCACAAATAAACATGGGTAAGTTTTTACCTTACGCTAACCCGACTATGTAATGTTAATAAGATTAATATGTGTTTATGTTATTAATATCCCGAATACCACATATTCTTAACCATTAACAGTAATTAACCTTTAATTACTTCATTAATTACATTAATTAATTACATTAATCCTTAATTAATTAATTAATTAAACTTAATTAATTACCTCCATTAATCCACCTTAATTAAATTTAAACAGTAATTATCCTCCTGTAATTACTTACCTTAATTAATTAACTTTTTAATTAGTTATATTAATTCTTTAATTAATTACACCAAATACTTAATCCTTAATTACTTTTACAAAGTAATTATACTTAATTACTTCTCATTAAGTAATTCCCTTTAATTAATTACATCTTGTAATTATACATTAATTACTTATACTAAGTAATTACACTTATTAATCTTATTAAGTATTTATACTTAATCAGCATCAAACTTATCTTTAATTAATTTACAAATTAATTAACTTAAATTAATCACATATATTTATTATTTACAATTGAGTAATTCAATCCTTAATTACTCTTAAACAAATTAATTAATCTTTAATTACAGATTAATTAATTCTTTAATTATTAATTAATAAACCTTAATTATCAATTAATAAAACTTAATAACAAATTAATCAATCCTTAATTATTAGTTAATTAATCCTTAATTACCATTTGATTAATCCTTAATTAATCTTTAATTACAAATTAATTTATCTTTAATTACTTAATTAATTTGTCACTAATTACAACTTAATTAATTAATCACTAATCATTAATTAATTACTAAATTAATTAACCACTAATTATCAATAATTTATCTCTAATTATCTAATTAATAATTCTTAATTATAAATTAATTAACCTCTAAATTAATTAATTTATAATCCTTAACAATTAATTAATTAATTACTTAATCAATAATTAATATAATTAATCATATTTTACTTACTTCATTTAATTATCTTAATTACCTTTAAGATAAATCATCATCTTTAATGTCTTTATTAACATTAACCTATTTAAACCAATTTCTCTTCATAATTAACATTCCTTAATTAAATCATTAATTAAAATTTCAAAAATAAAATAATCATTAACTTGATAAATTAAAGTTAACAAGACTTCCTTTAAATTATCAAGAAATATTTTAAACAAATTTCACTTTAAACCTTAAAGCTTATTTTAGGAAAATCTTCAAATTTCCATTTTTAATTTAAATTTTAAAATAACTTTAAACCTTATTTAACAAAATTTAAATCAAACAAACCTCAAAACTTCTTAACTAATTGTCAAAGGAAACAATTATTATATAAAGTAAATTTATATAGAAGTTTAAACTAAAATTTATTTTCAAAAATTTCAAAAACTTTGTTTTAAAATCTTTCTAAAACTTTGCCTCGAGACTTGCTTCGGGTCAACCCCGAAGATTTACTCGGTCTAACCCGAGTTCCCTCCCCTTTCAAAAATTTAATTCAGTTTAGTTTAAGTTTTAAAATTTATAACCTGCTAGCAACTAGAACTGATAACAGGCTAAACTTCACCCTCTACTCTCGAGTTTAAACTCGAGCCAATCTTTCTTCTCCCCGAGTCAAAACCCGGAAGAAAAACAATGTCGTTCAAAAACCAAAACAAACGTGCACCGAGCAACTCGTGCACCTGCACCGCTCATCATCGAGACTCCGGCGTCTACGACCATCATCGACAAGTCATCCACGAGCTCCTAAAGCCATCAGACCACCTAGCTCCCTCAAATGATCACGAAAATTAAAATTCGAAGGTCGAACCCATCTGAACAAACTGCTCCGACCAAAAGTCGCTTCGCCCAGACAACACCGATCACCAGAGGCCTTGCCACCACGTCCAAAGCTTCATCACGATCCTACGCGTCAAACCCCCCTTGTGCGATCACTTCCAGATCATTAACGATAACGAAAACGATTCAAGAACAGTAACGACTAGAACCCAACCTTAAACCCTAAACCAATGTCGTTCATCCACTCTGATGATCGAAAAATGCTTCGAGCATTTTTCCCTTAATCCCCTACCTTCATACTTCCTCCAGACCCAAACGCGACCCCCCTCCATCGCCGATCGCCAAGAAATTGAGCGAAGTTTGAATTCTGATCAACTCAGAAATTCCCAATAATCCCAATCTTAAAAATCATGAAATCATTATCTAAAATCATCATTCTTTTATACGAATTTGTTTCTATAATCAAAACTAGAAATTAAGATGATCGAATTTTCTGATTTGAAAAGATTTTACTGTAATTTCCCATTTTCAAAATATTAACTCAATAATTTCACTTGAAATTATTTTTAAAAATGATGTTACAGTCTTACCATCATTTCTTCTTTAGAGATCATAGCCTAAAAAGGTTTAGAGAGAAAGGAATTGATCTTTAAACTTGTTATTCCCTTATGATCTAAAAACAGAGATATGTCTCTGGGTAAACAAAGACATGCACATGTAAACATTTTCATATATATATGTATACAGGCCTATTTACATCTATACAAACATTATTCACAGCATACTTCAAATATTTTTCACAAACACCAAGTTATATACTAAAGCTTTTGATAGTTTACTTACTGGAAACTAGAACAGAGAATAATGAACATTCATATGCATAACAACTCTTATGTAAACATCCATTCATACCCAACATTCAAGTAAACATTGCATATCATTTTACTTTGACATTTATCAGGTATATCAAGACATAATAGCAGATTTTAAAACTGTTTTTAAAGTTAGGTTTACTCACCCTTTTTACCAAAATGCAGAGAGCTTAAAACTGAGATGAAAACTGAATCTTTTGACAATTTGAAAAACTTGGTATTGCTTGATGATCTTTAGACTGGAAATTTGACTTTGTTGAGATGAAACTTTGAAAAAGATTACTGGTTGGAGCTTGCTTGCTGATCTTTGGTTTTTCTCTGGTTTTGTTTCTTCAGTTTGAAAATGGTTTACAGGCTTTAGTCTTCAGATTTTGGAATTATGGGAAGGAATTTGTTTACAGGTTTAAGTATTTATTAAGAGGGATTGTTATAGATTTCGTTACTGACTTTGTTTCTTGTTTTTGAAAAGAGAAGATAACAAAAGAATTTAAGGAAGAGGGTAGGAGTTTATATAGTGTTAATTTAGGATTTATTAAAATTAAAGAAAATTAAAATAAATGTGACACTTGTCTTAACCTTACTTAGTTTGCTAACACATGGTATTTAAGAGATTATTAGATTAACACATGTAATACTACATGCATAAATATTTTTAAATGATTTTAAAAGCTTTTTATATTTATTTCCTAATTAGATAAATACATATCTTATTTTATAAATGCTTTTCTTAATTTATAAAAATAAAACTTTTAAAAGAAAATAAAATAAAAACCAATTAGATTTTAACTAAAATTATATATAATATATTTAGTCCATTTTTAAATGATAATATAAAACTTTTGTATTTATTACTATTTAATAAACACTATCTTAATTTATATAAATAAAACTCTTTAAGGAAAATAATATAAGACAAATCTTATTTTAAATAAAAATTTATTTATATATTTAAATCCAAACTATGTTATTATTTTTATTTTAAGATATATATATTTCTTTAAATTCAATTCTTAAATCCAAATTCAAAGTCAATTTAAAAATCCAAATTAAAAATCAATTCAAATATATATATATATATATATATTAAATTTTAACAAGCACATTATTAATACTAAATAATTATTCTATCTAAAATCAATTTAAATACACATATATACATATATTTTTAACAACACTTATTAAATTTGAAAATAATAAGTCTATTTAAAATCTATTTATATTTATATTTAAAAACAACTCATTATTTAATTGTTTGAAAATAACAATTTTACCAATTTTAAATAATTAACTTACAAGATTATCACATTTTAAATTCCCCGAAATCCCGGGATATCACATTCCTTCCCCCTTAAAAGAATTTCGTCCTCGAAATTTAAAACAAAAGATAATCTAAAGTTTTATTTTATTTCAAAAAAAAAAAATTCAAACAATTTTAGCATACAAATCAGCCAACACAAACAAACAACCAATTTCATCCAAACAAACAATTCAAATCAAACAATCAATATTAGTTATCCGGACACAGATCCGAATAAGCTTCCTAAATTTCCACGAGTTTCTCCAAGTATATATATATATACCGGGATACTCGTTCTACAGACAATCTAAACTACGAAGCTACAGAGCTCCTACTCATCTAGATCTACAAAACTAAACAGGATATCAGACTACAGACAAGTCTGACTTAACAACCAAATCTCTCTGAACTACTGATTCCAAAACCAGAGATAGATCAAACACGTACTTCCTTAACGATACGCGATATACTCCGAATCCCAGTTATCCAATCTGGCAATTCAATCCTGTAGATCAAACACTTATCCAAATCAGAATACAGAAGAGATCCAAAACAACTCGGACAGATTTACCCAATCTTGTAGCTCCTTTTACCAGAGAAAATTTCAACAATAACGAAGTCTCCAACTTCGAATTCCAAATTCCTCCGTCTCTAATCTTCAGAACTCTTCTGACAATTCCGGACTGCCTATATCTATTCCGATCAGCTCAACCTTTGCTGATGTTTATAAAAACAAACTAGATCGAAACAATCTAACAAACGGATCCTTTCAAGATTTACAGAAATCCAGTACACAAACTCTACTTCACAAACCTCAGTAGACTAAATCTACTTCTCCTATCCGGAAAAGACAAAACAGATGCACTAACCAATCTGGACTCAAATCTAAAAATATTTCCTGTAGAAATTCTCTAATCCCAAATCATTCCAACTTCCGGTTGCTTCCACTCTAGAACAGCTGCCATCTTGCTTCCGCTGCACCACTCTGATCTAGAGCAGATAAGAATGCCGTCGATGAACTCGTGCACAGACTAGACAACACATTCTGGAGATAAGGTTCAACAGATCCATAAAAATAAAACTCAGAAGTTCCATGAAATACTGAGCTGCTTCACCAAATCCTTTCTCTAGTAGACATCCTTCTACTAAGCTGAACCACCGGTATCAATCCTGAAATCAAGTTGATAAGGAACTCAATCTCAAATGCAGACAAACTTCTGACTTTGCTGAAGATATCCAGAAAGTCTCAGATAACTCAAGAGAATATTCACTATCGCAAGTCACTTTTGCGATTCACTCAGCTTAATTCCAAATAAACTGTTCTCTCTTAACCACTCAGAACAGCTTATGCTTGACTTAGACAATCCATCGAAGAAACGGATCCACTCCGCAGCTTCTGAACTCCACTTCAGAAAACTACAAAGCCAAAAGATCTTCCTGCTGGAACACAAAACACTTCCGATCTGCACCGCTGACATAGAATGCCAAAACTTCCTATCCAAAGCTTCTTGAGGAACTCGGACCTCAAACCAAACAGAAATACCATGCTGAACTCAGCCCCAACACCGAAGCAGTCATACTTCCTTAAACTTGCTCCAAAAGAAAACATCTTCAGAAACATCCAGTCACTGCATCTCATCACGCAACTACTTCTTCCTGAGATTGCCAAGATACCATTACTCGCTTCTGCTCATCCGACAGATTCAAACTCTACTCAAAGATGGACTCTGAACCTTTACAGGTTTCCTTCAGAGATCAGAGAAATCCTTATACCATAGCAAAGCTCACTCGAGACGGTATTAGGTCTACAGTCTCGACAGATACATTTCCAACCTTAATACTCAGACTCCAACCATTGGTAGTCGTGTTACACACACACCACTACCCTATCTACCTTTATATCTTATATTGGGAAAACCCGAACAGGTAACCCAACAAATAGGTAGAAATATAGATATATGTATATATAAAAATTACAAATACGCTCTCTCAAGATAGACACCACTCCAGAGCCTAGGTATTCACTCAACCTAATGCTCTGATACCAACTGTGACGACCCGGCTTTTTCTCCACAAAAAGTCGTATCATCAAGAAGAAAGAAAGGGATAGAAAAGAGATAAGATAGAGAAGAAAGAAAGAAACACATCAGAATCTAAACAGCGGAACGAATAAATTATATTAATCAAATAAGATATTACATTGTATCATATACATCAGAGATACACAGCTTATACAACACATACTAGACAGTTATAAACATCTGTCTAGTCATTACAACTCAAATACACTCAACAAATGACTCATACAGACTAACACAGCGGAACACTATATCTACGAACGCTGAAGCCTCCTGCTCCATTGCTCCTCCATAGATTCGTCAAAGCAAACCTGAATCCCTTGGCTACTCATAAAAATTTGAGTACCCAAGAGTTTAATAAAACAGAAAATAAACACTTGGGTCAGACATGGGTCTGGTGTGAGTAAACGGTTTAAATTGCTTAACTTCAAAACCTTTTGAAAACAAAGGTATCACGTAAGACTCCCCACAAATAAACATGGGTAAGTTTTTACCTTACGCTAACCAAAACATCTGATAGGAAATCCAGTTATATTATAATAGGGTCTAGGGTTTTCAAGTAAAATACAGAAATAGCTGGAATGCTTACATCTCACGTTCCAACATAGTTGGGCACAACTAAATCGTACGGCACTTATTGGAGATTGGATTCCATACAATGGCAGGGCTACTGGGGTACCGCCCGTCACAGTACGTGGCCTAGATCAACGTACCGAGGAGTACGCCCGCTCCCCTGCAACACAAGGCCGGAACATCCCTTACTGGATAATTCCCGCATAAGAAACCCCACGGTTGTAGCTAGCAACCGCCCACACAGCCGAAATAAAAAGAAGGGACCTCTAGACAGGGGAATCTTATACTACTTGGGTGCTACCCACTAACCTTGCTGCACCTCCCCTGTTTTAGCCATTCCCGGTTTGATGAGGCTTGAGGCTACGATTTACCTTTAAATCAGAACACACCACTTAGAATGCTCATCGTCCACCTGACGATGTGCTGAAAGCATTCAATCCATACAAGTTCGTTCCGGGTTCGAACGAAACCGAAGGCATTATCTCGTTACACTCATTTTGGAATCACCCTCAGAGTTAACGACAATAACCCTTGCACTCTGAATCTTCATCTTCACTTGAGATTCACGACCTATCGTTAATTTGGATCGATGTGGTATTCGGTCTCCAGACCTGGAATACCGGTATACGGAAACCCGATCCCGGTCTCATCGAAATCCAAAACGTATCTTTTAAGGCCAAGTTGTTTAAAGGTTAAAACAATTCAATTCAATACTTGAATTCATACAGCATTTAACATAGATAAATATCACACATTTATCACAGATATATCATAGTATATCATCCAATAAATATCAACCAAATCAGACATTCTACTCAACCATCATTCATAAGCAACCATTTATTAATCTCTATTATAATCAATTTAATCAATTTAAATTAAATTAATTACTTAAGAATTAATTCCTAACCTTGCTTAATCAACCATTAATTAATTACAATCCATTTAATTAATTAATCATTAAATATTAATCACTCTTGATTAATTATTCATTAATTACATAAAGTAATTATTCTTTAATTAATTTCACAAATTAATTATTCTTAACCATTAACAGTAATTAACCTTTAATTACTTCATTAATTACATTAATTAATTACATTAATCCTTAATTAATTAATTAATTAAACTTAATTAATTACCTCCATTAATCCACCTTAATTAAATTTAAACAGTAATTATCCTCCTGTAATTACTTACCTTAATTAATTAACTTTTTAATTAGTTATATTAATTCTTTAATTAATTACACCAAATACTTAATCCTTAATTACTTTTACAAAGTAATTATACTTAATTACTTCTCATTAAGTAATTCCCTTTAATTAATTACATCTTGTAATTATACATTAATTACTTATACTAAGTAATTACACTTATTAATCTTATTAAGTATTTATACTTAATCAGCATCAAACTTATCTTTAATTAATTTACAAATTAATTAACTTAAATTAATCACATATATTTATTATTTACAATTGAGTAATTCAATCCTTAATTACTCTTAAACAAATTAATTAATCTTTAATTACAGATTAATTAATTCTTTAATTATTAATTAATAAACCTTAATTATCAATTAATAAAACTTAATAACAAATTAATCAATCCTTAATTATTAGTTAATTAATCCTTAATTACCATTTGATTAATCCTTAATTAATCTTTAATTACAAATTAATTTATCTTTAATTACTTAATTAATTTGTCACTAATTACAACTTAATTAATTAATCACTAATCATTAATTAATTACTAAATTAATTAACCACTAATTATCAATAATTTATCTCTAATTATCTAATTAATAATTCTTAATTATAAATTAATTAACCTCTAAATTAATTAATTTATAATCCTTAACAATTAATTAATTAATTACTTAATCAATAATTAATATAATTAATCATATTTTACTTACTTCATTTAATTATCTTAATTACCTTTAAGATAAATCATCATCTTTAATGTCTTTATTAACATTAACCTATTTAAACCAATTTCTCTTCATAATTAACATTCCTTAATTAAATCATTAATTAAAATTTCAAAAATAAAATAATCATTAACTTGATAAATTAAAGTTAACAAGACTTCCTTTAAATTATCAAGAAATATTTTAAACAAATTTCACTTTAAACCTTAAAGCTTATTTTAGGAAAATCTTCAAATTTCCATTTTTAATTTAAATTTTAAAATAACTTTAAACCTTATTTAACAAAATTTAAATCAAACAAACCTCTGATTAAGTTTATATAATTATAGTTTAATTTATAGTTTTCTTTATATCCCTTAATTAACATAGTTTTCTTCTTCTATTCCTATCATTTAAAATAACTTTAAACGTGTGACGACCCGACTTTCCACTCCCGGAAAATCGCATCGACAGTAAGAAAGAAAGGGGTGAGAAATAGAAAAGAGAAGAAGAGAAAAGAAAACAACAACAGATACTCACAGCGGAAACGAAACGAAATATAATATATCACATAAATATTACATAGTATCATATACATCATCTATCAGAGTTACACAGATTACACATCACATACTAGACAGTTATAAACATCTGTCTAGTTATTACATCTCAACACAATACAGATCAATACAAAGATTAACACAGCGGAAAACTACTATCTATATCTACAACGCCGAAGCCTCCTGCTCCATTGCTCCTCCAGATTACTCGTCAAAGCTAAACCTGAATCCCTTGGCTACTTGTAAAAATTTGAGTACCCAAGAGTTTATAAAACAGAAATAAACAACTTGGGTCAGACATGGGTCTAGTGTGAGTAACAGGTTAAACTTGTTTAACTTTAAAACCTTTTGAAAGAAAAGGTATCACGTAAGACTCCCCACCAATAAATATGGGTAAGTTTTTACCTTACGCTAACCAAAACATTTGATAGGAAATTCGATTGTATTATCATAGGTCTAGGGTTTTCAAATAAATATGAAATAGCTGGAATGCTTACATCTCACGTTCCAACATAGTTGGGCACAACTAAAACGTACGGCACTTATTGGAGTTTGGATTCCATCAATGGCAGGGCTACCGGGGTACCGCCCGTCACAGTACGTGGCCTAGATCACCGTACCGAGGATCACTCCCAATCCCCTGCAACACAAGGTCGGAACATCCCTTACTGGATAATTCCCGCACAAGATACCCCACGGTTGTCATGATTCAACCGCACACACTAAGTCGAAAATAGAAAGGGACATCTAGACAGAGGTAATCTTGTCCTACTTGGGTGCTACCCACTAACCTTGCTGCACCTCCCCTGTTTTAGCCATTCCCGGTTTGTGAGGCTTGAGGTCACGATTACCTTAGAAAAGAACACATCACTTAGAATGCTCATCGTCCACCTGACGATGTTCTGAAAGCATTCAGTCCATACAAGTTCGTTCCGGGTTCGAACGAAACCGAAGGCATTATCTCGTTACACTCGTTTTGGAATCACCCTCAGAGTTAACGACAATAACCCTTGCACTCTGAATCTTCATCTTCACTTGATTCACGACCTATCGTTAATTTGGATCGATGTGGTATTCGGGTCTCCAGACCTGGAAATCCGGTATACGGAAACCCGATCCCGGTCTCATCGAAATCCAAAGACGTATCTTTTAAGGCCAAGTTGTTTTAAAGGTTAAAACAATTTAATTCATTATCTTTATACACTTAGAAAGATAATTCACAATAGATAATCAACATTATCAATATCATCAGATAATCCATATTATCACAATTCAACTAAACATCCATATCACATAGCATATATCTCATCAGAGATATCAATCAAATGCAAAGCATTCAGTATTATCATCCATCCATAAGTAATGATCTATATCATCTCTAATTAATTTAAAGTTAATTAAATTAATTACTTTTATTTTATAAATCCTTCTTACTTAAACATTAATTAATTACAAATTAATTAATTATCCTCTAATTACCTTTTTAATTAATCATCTTTGATTAATTATCTCTTAATTACCTTTAAGTAATTTATCCTTAATTAATTACTCAAATTAATTAACCTTAACCACTTATAGTAATTAACCTTTAATTACTTCACTAATTAATTAACTATAATTAATTAAATTAATCACTATAATTAATTACATTAATCCTTAATTAATTACATTAATTAATCACTTCAATTATTAATTATTCTTAATTAATCAATCTTAATTACATCATTAATTATATTAATTAATGATCCTTAATTACAACTTAATTATTAATTACTTTAATTAAATTAATTACATTAAGTAATTAACTTTAAATTAAACAACATTTATTAATCACCTTGATTAATCTCATTCAGTAATTAACTACTCTTAATTACTTCTTTAAATAAATTAATTACTCCTTAATTAATTTCTTAATTAATCCCTTGATTAATTATTCAAAGTAATTAAACTTAAATTACTTCCTTAATACATAACCATCAATTAATTACTTCAAGTAATTATCTTATTATTTACTTCCTAAATAATCATACCTTAATAATTACATTAAGTAATTATTTATCAATTCATCCATTGATTATTCTAAATTAATTAAACTTAATTAATTAACTTAACTAAATCAAATTAACTTAATTAATTACAATAAGTAATTAATTTCTTAATTACTTCCATTAAGTAATTCATTTTAAACAAATTCTATAATTGATTATCTTTAAATTAATTAATTATTAAAATTAATCCTATTAATTGATTATTTAATAATCCATAGTTAATGACCTTCATTAATAATTATTTAATTACTTTTCTTAAGTAATTAACTTAGATTAATTATTAATTCCAAATTAATAAATCTTAATAACCAATTAATTAATCTCTAATTATTTAATTAATTAAGTGTTATCCATAACTTAATTAATCTTTAATTACTTATTAATTAATTTCTAAACATTAATTAATACTCTAATTTATAATCCTTAATTATAAATTAATCATTCCTAATCAATTTAATCATAAATTAATTTGTTTAAACCATTTATTTCCTATTTAATTAATCCAAATGATTAATTAATCAATTAAATTAATTAATCAAATAATTTACTAATTAATTTAATAAGCACAAATCTCTAATTACTTTAAGATAAACTTTGTTCTTATTGAAAATCAAGTTATCATTTACAAAGCAATTTAAATCAATTTACTTAAATTTTATCTTCAAAATTTTATTTTAAATTTAAAGATTTAAAATGAAACAATTTATTTTTAACCATGTTTAAACAACATTTCTAAACTCTTTTATTTTACAAGTTAAAGGAATTACTCATCTTATAAATAATTAAAGAATTTGAATCAAATTTACCTTTAAATTCTATCATTTAATATACAATTTAAAAATAAAGTTATTTAAACAATTTAATTTAAAAACTGCTTTTATTTTAAATCTGAGATTCAGATTTAAACTAGATTTCAAATTAAACTTTTAGATTTAAAATTCCTGTTTAAAAATTTCTTTACAAATTCAAATTCAGTTTAAATTTTTATATACAGACAGTTTTGAACCTGTCAACTAAAAGTGCTCGAGTCCACCTAAATTACTTCGAGTCGCTTCCTTAAACCCTTCGAGTCTCACCCGAGTTTTCCCTGTCAAAACCCTACAACTAAACGAAGAAACTTACCCCCTTCCTACTTCGAGCCAAACACTAAAAACCCCGAGTCTCCCACGAAATAAACCCGAGAACTCGAATTACCTTCCAGTAAACCAGACTTCACCCAGAAATTCCAATCGTGTACACGTGCACGATCATCTACGGCGTCTCCGGTCATCGTCGACATCTTCCACCAGTCCACGTTCATCCCTATACCAGAATCCGCCCTCTCGATCAACGAAAATAAGTCGAATTCAAAATCGAGCCTAAATCCACAAAACTTGGAACCAGACAACACTTTCAAAGCCTGTCAACACTCCTTGTCTTCAAAATCTCGACCACCAGAGCTTCGGCGACTCCGACCACTACTTCATCAACGACCAAACTTCCCTTCGTAAAAGTCCTGAAGCACTCGATCCACTTGAGAAAACGTGGTGATTGATTTTCTTAGCCTAGTTAAAACTAGGTTTAAAAATTTCAAACCTGAATTATTTCTACCTCACTGCCTTAGTTTAAATTCTAGTAATTTTCCCTTCGTCCTTGATCATTCCACTATTACCAAACATGATATTGGTAAATCAATCCTCTTAGATTAACAGTTCTAACCAAAAATCCATTTTCAGTTAAAATCAGAACTGCTCTTTTAATTCTAAACTAAAAACTATGATATTAATGTTAAAAATCATGTTATAGCTTATATTTTCCATGTATAATCCTGAATCTATAAATTATCGAGTTTGAATTTTTACATTTTATAACATGCACTGTTATTTTAGTTTACAAAGGCACTCAGTGTAAAGTTTTGACTTAATTAAACCTTTAAAACTTTAGTTTATTACAAATCAATCATATTTTGTTTGTAAATTAAGTCATTACAAAAACTAGATACAGAGGTAAGAGATTTTAAAAGAAATTCTTAAGTCTGGGCAACAAACAGAACAGGGTTCAAAGATAACAGATATGCACACATAACTATTCATCCATGTATACATAGAAATTCACATATATAATCATACATCAATATATCTATATGCAGAACTACCTATAATATTCACATGCAACCATCTTCCATTCAATACTTAACATGAATTTCAGAATCAACTTAAGTTTATTTTTAAAAATTGTTACTCACCTGAAACAAATGAGGACAGAGCCTTGATTTTGAAAACTGTTTTGAAGACTTGAAAATATAATGCCAAATCTTCTTTGCTTTTGATAAAACTTGTGATATTGTTGTTTTAGATTTGCATGCAGACTTGAACAAATCCAGCCTCCTTTTTACTTTTGAATATAAACTTGCATGTAGGCCATTTGGAACTTGAACTAGCTTCAGATTTAAATCTTTATATGCCCAGATTCAAAGATATGTAGAGGCTGCTTATTTGATGATTAAATTTGCATGCAGGCAAATCTTTTGTATTCGAAAAGGGTTTACAGAGGATTTGCTTGCTATGATTAAGGAGGGGTTTCAGATTTGATTCGGTTGAAGAAGATTTACAGGGGTTTGATTTGGAAGTTGAATTATATGTTGCTGATTTTGATTTTTGAATTATATGTTGCTTGCTATGATACCACGTGTGACGACCCCTCAGAGATACATAAAACTCAATGAATTCCAATTGTCCAAACTGACAATTCAATCCTGAAAACCCAATACTTATCCAAATCAGAACACAGAAGAGATCCAAACATAACTTTACTTCACAACATCAGTAGATTCCAAACTTACTTCTCCTATCCAGAGATATACTCCAAACTGCTTTCGCTGCTCAATTCTGATCCGAGGTAGAACTCAAGCACAGACTGAACAACTCATTCCAGAAATAAGGTTCACTGATCCATAAATAAAACTCAGATATTCCAGCAAAACTTGAGCTGTTTCACCAAACTCTATCTCTAGGAAAACATCCTTCAACTAGGCTGAACTACCAGTACTACTCCTGGAATCCAGTTGATAAGAAAACTCAATCTTCAAATGCGGACAACTTCTGACTTCCTTGAAGACATCCAGAAAAAAACTCTGATAACCCAAGAGAACCCTCAAACTATCGCAAGTCACTTTTGCGATCAACCCATCCTATTCCCAAAGAAAACTATTCCTGTTAACAAATCAGAACAGCCCATACTTAACTATCCAATCCATCGAAGAAATGGATCCACTCTGCTGCTTCTGAACTTCACCTCCAGAAAAACTACTCAGCCTGACAACTTCCTGCCATCACAGAATACTCCGAGCTGCACTGCTGATACTGATGCCAAGGACTTTCTATCCAAAGATCTTTGAGAAACTCGAACCCCAAACCAAACAGAAACACCATGCTGAACTCAGCCACAACACCGAAGCAGACACACTTCCTTAAACTCGTTCCAAAGAAAACATCTTCGGGAACATCCATCGTCACTGCATCTCATCACACAGCTACTATTACCTGAGGTATCAAGATACCATCACTTGCTTCTGTTCAACCGATAGATCCAAACTCTACTCATCCAACTTTACAGATAAACTCCGAACCTTAACAGGTTTCCTTCAGAGATTCGATGAAATCCTTCATCACAGCAAAACTTACTCGAGACAGTATTGGGTCTACAGTCTCGATAAATACACTTCCAACCTTAATTCCAACCATTGGTAGTCGTGTTTCACACACCACCACCCTATCTACCTTTATATCTTATATTGGAAAACCTGTACGGGTAACCCAACAATATAGGTAGAATATATATATATATAGTTATATAAAAATTACAAATACGCTCTCTCATGATAGATACCACTCCAGAGCTAGGTATTCACTCAACCAATAGCTCTGATATTCACTTAACCAAAAGCTTAGGCATTCGCTCAACCTAAGCTCTGATACCACGTGTGACCACCCGCCATCCTACGACAAGGAAGACGCATCGTTTTGAAGAAAAGAAAGAGGTGAGAAAGTAGAAAAGAAGAGAAGAAAGAAAGAACAACAACAGAATCTCAACAGCGGAACGAATAATTTATATTAATAACAAAAGTATTACATTTTTTCCATCATACGATGCGTAGGCTGTATTATATTATTTTAAAACTCTTGGGTACTTAAAATACTATTTAATTATCTGAAATAGGTTAAGTGAATATCATACGAATAATTAATAAGAAAGCTGTTATTAAGTTTTATTATTCGTATTATATTAATAACATTTATATCTGAAAGTTATCAATCAAATAGACATTAATATAAATTAATAATTAAACTGTTATTAAGTTTTATTAATTGATAATTAAGGTTTATTAATTAATGATTAAAAGAATAATTAATCTGTAATTAAAGATTAATTAATTTATTTAAGAGTAATTAAAGGATGAATTACTCAAGTATAATTAGTGAAATGAATGTGATTGAATTAAGTTAATTAATTTGTGGATTAATTAAAGATAAATCACTTGATAAAGGGTTAAGTAGGAATACTTAATAAGATTGATAAGTGTATTTACTTATTGTAAGTTATTAATGTATAATTACAGGATGTAATTAATAAAAGGGAATTATTTAGTGAGAAATAATTGAAGTATGATTACTTTGTAAAAGTAATTAAGGATTATTATTTGGTGTAATTAATCAATGGATTAAAGAAATTAATTAAGAAGATAATTAATTAAGGTAAGTAATTACATGATGATAATACTGTATATGATTAATTAAGGTGGATTAATAGAAATGATTAATTAAAGTTTAATTAATTAAAGTAATTAATTAAGGATAATTAATTAATTAATGGTAATTAATTAAGAATAATTAATCAATGCAATTAATAAAAGTAATTAATGGTTAATTACTGTTAATGGTTAAGAATAATTAATTTGTGAAATTGATTAAAGGATAATTACTTTATGTAATTAATAAATAATTAATCAAGGGTGATTAATATTTAATAAGTAATTAATTAATTAAAGGTTTGTAATTAATTAATGATTGATTAAGCAAGGTTAGATGATTAATTCTTAAGTAATTAATTTAATTTAAGTTAATTAAATTAATTATAATATGGATTAATAATGATTGCTTATATATGATTGTTTTGTAGAATATCTGATTGGTTGATACCTATTGGATGATATGCTGTGATATGATATTGGATATATCTGTGATAAATGTGTGATATTTATCTATGTTAAATGCTGTGTGAATTCAAGTATTGAATTGAATCAAATTGTTTAAACCTTTAAACAACTTGGCCTTAAAAGATACGTTTTGGATTTCGATGAGACCGGGATCGGGTTTCCGTATACCGGATTTCCAGGTCTGGAGACTCGAATACCACATCGATCCAAATTAACGATAGGTCGTGGATCTCAAGTGAAGATGAAGATTTAGAGTGCAAGGGTTATTGTCGTTAACTCTGAGGGTGATTCCAAAATGAGTGTAACGAGATAATGCCTTCGGTTTCGTTCGAACCCGGAACGAACTTGTATGGATTGAATGCTTTCAGCACATCGTTTTGCTATTAACATAGATAAATATCACACATTTATCACAGATATATCCAAAATCATCTCACAACAAAAAGCTAAATTCATTTCTCAAACCAAAAATATACAACCTGAAGCCATTGTTCTCAGACCTGAAATCTTATTTCAAACCAAATCAAGGCCCTGTTAAACATTGTACAAGTTCAAAACAAACCTGCAATGTTTTTAAGACCTGTGACAAACATCCTTCAAGCCTGTAACCATTTGCTTGTTTCAAAATCAAGTCTGTCACCATTCCAAGTACATGCAATATAATTTAAGGCAGAAGCAAGTGTCAAAAGCTTTCCAAATCTTTTAAAGGAATCAAAGCAAAGTTTCCAAAGCAAGTTTCAGTTTTTAAAAGCAAGCATTTCAATTTTTCAGAGCTTCCAGCAAGGCTCTGTTCATCTCTGAAATAGGTGAGTAAACCTTTAAATTAAAACTTAAAGTATCAAATATTATTGCAAGTGAATTAATGTGTGGTAATTATATACGATTTTGATGTAAACATTTGGAATATCTAATATTTTAATGTCGTAAGTTAATTAAAATGTTTATAGATTTGTGAATATTCTATAAACAAAACAGATAATTAACTTAAATTCTGTATTTCCAGATAATTAACTGATAGTTTAATTTTGTGGAGAAAAATTAAATATTTCCAGATAATTAACAATCTTATGGACCGGTCCATATCTGGGCATAGGAAGTCGGGTCGTAAAAATTTGTAAGAAAACTAAATATGCCTTAACAATTGTATACGCATGCAATAAAACAAATGGCAACACCTTGTTAAAAGAAATTTAAGTATATATAAAAATGTTGTATTAAGGAGAAGCCTGGAATTTCTTTTCAGATCGAAACATTTTTACTTTCTCAAATCTTTCTCTCTTCTTCTTCTAAACATAAAAACTGAAAATCAAAATACAAAACTCAAACAACAATTTCTTTCAAGCTTCATTTCAACTAAGCCTAGTCAAGTAAAGATAGATCAGATTCAACATTAAACAAGCATGCAAGGATTTCAACAACAAAGAGAAATCAAAAGTATTGCCAGAAACAAAATCAAATACAAGTTCTTTACTGCAAAATCAAACCAAAAATTAGAAATCTGCAATATTCAAACCTACTGCAACTAAAATGGATGATCCCATACAAGTTTCAGCAGCTTTAAATCAAAGATTTCAACATGCAAATGGTTCTATTTCAACAACAAAGAAAATCAAAAACAGTTTCCAGAATTCAAATTTCAAAAGCCTGGAAGTAATAAAATCTGCCCTCTGTTTCTTATTTTAAGGTGAGTAAATTCTTTTTTTAAAACCAGTTTTAAACCTGTTCTTATGATTGATACATGTGATGAATATGTTGTGATATGGTTGCATAAATGTTATATCTGGAATATGGATTAAACTGCTATATGTGTAGGATGATCTTCCTTTGATATTTGCATTTATAGACTACAGAAAATGTTCTCTGTCCCCTGTTTTAAACTAGTAAACTAACTTTATTATTTATTTAAAACCCGATCATTCTTAACTCTTATGCCTGTGCTGCTGATGGTTTGGAATTATGTTTATACAGATGAAAATGTATTGTATGTATATATAAAAAGAGATATAGGCATGCATGTTTAAATACAGGTACATATATATAACTCTGTTAAAAACATATAGTCTTTAACCAAATTCGAAATTTAATTTCTCTTCTTCCAATCTTTTATAGTATATGATCTCTGAATGAAATGTGTTAGCATTACCCAGAATTCACTTTTAAAAATAATTTCAAGTAATTATATTAAGCAATTAATTCTAAAAATGAGGTATCACAGTGATAACTAATATTGGTCAGAAATCAAATGATTTAAACTCACGTTTTGATTCTATAATCTGATTAGTATTTGTAAATGACGAATTTAGAAAAATGTGATATCCCGGAATTTTGGCAATATCAATTTAATAATCTTTATAAATAATTAAATTGATTTGTTGATTTTATTTTATAAAATTGACAAGTTTATTCATTTTAAAGGTTAATAATATTTAATTGGCAATATTTATTAATATCTTTTCTAACAATTTAAAATTGGTAAGATTTATCTTTCAAAACTTATATAAATGTTTTCTATTTATAATGTATATATATATATTGGTATATATATTATAAATAGGGAGTCTTTAATTTAATAAAAGACTATGTTTTCAAATTATAATATATATGTATATATATATTGTTATTTGAAGTTATGTATTAAAATTCAATATGATGATTATCAAACTAATGTAAAAATATTTTCCATTTAGAATATATATATTTGTATATTTATATAGAATCTTAAAGCTTATTTATAAAAGAGATAAATACATTATATACTTATAAATATTTCATAAAAACATATAAATGTCTTAAATAAATGTATTAAAAACAAGATGTACACTTGTTAGCATATTAGAGTGGTGTGAAGACATTTGTAAGGAAATAAGCAATTTGTAATTTAAATAGCATAGGTGTAAGCAAATTAAAGAGACAAGTGGCTATGTTTTAATTTAAGTTTTAAAATAAATAAAAATTAGTATGTAAGAAGAAATCATGATTTTTAAGATGGGGATGATCGAGATTTTTCGAGTTGAACTGAAAACTTATTTCAGTCAATATCTGACGAACGAGGACGATCTATGGGTCGAGATTAATGCTGGAGATGGTCGGGGGTCTTGTGATCATCGGAAAAATACTAATTGGATTTATTAATGATCGAGGTGGCGAAACGATGATAAACTAGGGTTTATTTTGTAATTGAGTCGTCGTTGAGGACGAGATGAATGGTGGCATCAGTGGCTCGATGTTCACGATCGCGATGGGGGGAAAATGTTCGTTGGTGACGAGGCGGTTCGATGGAGTGGTCGGAGGGGCTTCTCGAGGCGGAGTTCATCGGCATTGGGTGGTTTCTGATCGGAATCTGGTTCCAGTTTTGATCGAGATTGTCAAATTTCGATTCGATGAAGTATTTTTCGATCTGGGTTTCTAGTTGTAGTCGCGTGAGTATTAGTGATTGTCGCGAGTTGCCGTGATGATCACCGGAGGAAGGAGTTGGTGGTGTACGTGCACCACGTACACGTTTGTGCACTGGTTCGAGAGTTTGGGGAAGATGAAGATGGATCGGGGAAGGTCTCGTGATTATCGCGTGGAAGACTCGAAGCTGTTGAAGTCGCGACTGACACGAAGATAGCTCGGGTTTGTTTGGGTATGACTCGGGTTGTTCTGGCTTTTAACTGAAGCTTGAGTTCAAAATGTTTTCAAGTTCAATAACAAAGTAATTAATCAATTTTTAAGATAATTAGAGTTCAAAAGAAAAAGTATTAATCAAGTTTTAAATATAATTAAAGTAGGTAAGTTATTAAGATTTTGTTTAATTTTAAATAATTTGTTTGTGAAAATAAATAAGGTTAATTAATTTTTATTATTAACTTAAGAATAGTTAATTAATGTAAATGATTTGTTAATAAGTAAAGAGATTTATTAAGATAAATGGTTTTCTTATTTAATTAAGGATTTTGAAATATAATTAGTTAATTATTTATTTAATTTTAAATAATCACTTAATTATGGATTAATTAAGTGTAATTACTTAATAAAGTAATTATTGGTTAATTTTTGAATGAAATTACTTATGGAAGTAATTAATAGGAAAATTACTCATGGGGTAATTAGTTAAAGTGATAAAAGGGTAATCACTTGATGTTATTAATCTTAGGAATTGATTTATATAATTGTTGAGATTAATTAATTTTGGAGTAGTTAATTAATTAATGAATTAAGGATTATTTAGTAATGGAATTACTTATTTGTTAAGTAATTAATTAAGAAAGTAATCAAGATTATTAATGGAAGTAATTAGAAGATAATTACTTATGTAGGTAATTAAGTGTTAATTCTTAATTATTTTAATTAATTAATTAATTAATGTGATTAATTAAATGTGTTTAATTTAAGATTAATTACGAAGTGTAATTAATTTAAAAGTAATTAATTAATAAAGTAATTAATTAAGGATTATTTGTTAATGAAATTGATTAATAATTACTAAATAAAGTAATTAAAGAATAATTAATTAGATTAATTAATCAAGGTTAATATAAATAATTAAGAAGTAATTAATTAAGAAAAGTAATTACAAATTGTTAATTACTTATTATGATTAATTAAGACTAACTAATGAATGAAGTGGTTGATTAAGATTAATTATTTAATTAATTAAAAGGTTAATTAATTAATAAGAATTATTTAATGAATTAATCAAGGGTGATTAATAAAAGTAATTAATTGAAGTATGATTAATTAATTGTAATTAGTTGAGGATTAATAAAATTAATTATAGTTAATTGATTAATGAAGGTTCATTAATTATTGTAATTAATGACAGTAATTAAATGTTAATTACTGAATATGGTTAAGGATAATTACTTGAATGTAATTAAAGTATAATTAATCAAGGAAGATTAATTAAGGAAGATCACTAAGATGTTTAATTAATTAATTTGTAATTAATTAATGATAATAAGCAGGATTAAGATAATCCAAGTAATTAAAGGATAGTAATTAATTTAATTAAAGGTTAATTAAATTGATTTGGAGTTAATCAATTCTGTTTAGATAATTGATTAATACTGGATGTTTGACATTTGGTGATTGGTTGATATTGGATGATTTGAATATCTCTGATATATATATGATATATGCTGCTTTGTGAGATGAATGTTGATATGAATTATCAATTGTGATAATATGATTTATCTATCTGTTTATATCATCCTGAATAAGTTTAAATGTTTAAACCTTTAAACAACTTGGCCTTAAAAGATACGTTTTGGATTTCGATGAGACCGGGATCGGGTTTCCGTATACTGGATTTCCAGGTCTGGAGACCCGAATACCACATCGATCCAAATTAACGATAGGTCGTGAATCTCAAGTGAAGATGAAGATTCAGAGTGCAAGGGTTATTGTCGTTAACTCTGAGGGTGATTCCAAAACAAGTGTAACGAGATAATGCCTTCGGTTTCGTTCGAACCCGGAACGAACTTGTATGGATTGAATGCTTTCAGTACATCGTCAGGCGGACGATGAGCATTCTAAGTGATATGTTCTGATTAAAGGTAATCGTAACCTCAAGCCTCATCAATCGGGAATGGCTAAAACAGGGGAGGTGCAGCAAAGCTTCGTGGGTAGCACCCACTGAGAGCAAGATAGATCCCTGTCTAGAGGTCCCTTTTCTTTTATTCGGCTTAGTGTGTGGTTGGTCGCGCCAACTACGGGATTGTCTTGTTCGGGATTATCCAGTAAGGGATGGTTCCGGCTTTGTGTTGCAGAGGAGCGGGCGTACTCCTCGGTACGGTGATCTAGGCCACGTACTGTGACGGGCGGTACCCCAGTAGCCCTGCCATTGTATGGAATCCAAACTCCAATAAGTGCCGTACGTATTAGTTGTGCCCAACTATGTTGGAATGTGAGATGTAAGCATTTCAGCTATTTCTGTATTTTACTTGAAAACCCTAGACCCTATTATAATATAATTGGATTTCCTATCAAATGTTTTGGTTAGCGTAAGGTAAAAACTTTTCCATGTTTATGTGTGGGAAGTCTTACGTGATACCTTTGTTTTCAAAAGGTTTTGAAGTTAAACAATTTTAACCCGTTTACTCACACCAGACCCATGTCTGACCCAAGTGTTTATTTCTGTTTTATAAACTCTTGGGTACTCAAATTTTTACGAGTAGCCAAGGGATTCAGGTTTAGCTTTGACGAATATTCTGGAGGAGCAATGGAGCAGGAGGCTTCGGCGTTCGTAGATATAGTATTCCGCTGTGTTGATATCTGTGTTAGAGTCTTGTATTGTATTTGAGTTGTAATATCTAGACAGATGATTATAACTGTCTAGTATGTGTTGTATAGTTGTGTAAACTCTGATAAGTGTTGTATACTATGTAATAGTTTATGTTATTAATATAATTTATTCGTTCCGCTGTGAGATCGTTGTTGTTGTTTCTTTCTTTCTTCTCTTCTTTTCTATTTTCTACCCCTTTCTTTCTTCATAATGATGCGACTTTCTGGGCATAGGAAGTCGGGTCGTTACATATGGTATCAGAGCAGTAGGTTGAGTGAATACCTAGGCTCTGAAGTGGTGTCTATCTTGAGAGCGCGTAATTGTTAATTATATAAAAATGGTTTTATATTGTGTTAATTGATCGGTTGAGTGGTATATGGATTCTGGTCAATACGAGTAGCTAACGTTATTGATAGGGATCTCTAAACACTTGAACCAGGCCAACGGACACAATATTGTTTTAAAGAGGTAAATGAAATAATTTTACCCAGAAATAATTTCTATATAAAAAGTATCATTTTAAATATATATATATATTTCTACCTATTTGTTGGGTTACCTGTTCGGGTTTTCCAATATAAGTTATAAAGGTAGATAAGGTGGTAGTGTGAGTAACACAACTACCAATAGTTAGAATTTGAGTGTTGAGGTTGGAAGTATATCTGACGAGACTGTAGACCTAATACTGTCTCGAGTGAACTTTGTTGTGGTGTAAAGATTTCACCGATCTCTGAGGGAAACCAGTTATGGTTTAGAGTTTATCTTTGAAGTTGGATGAATAGAGTAGATCTATTGGATGAGCTGAAGAGAGTGATGGTATTTTGGTAACCTCAGGAAGTAGTAGCTGTGTGATGAGACACGGTGGCTATGGACGTTTCTGAAGATGTTTCTTCTGGAACAAGTTTGAAGAAGTGAGTCTGTTTCGGTGTTGTGGCTGAGTCCAGTGGGGTGTTTCTAATTTGCTTTGAGGTCCGAGTTTCTCGAGGAGTTTCGGATAAGAAGTCTTTGGTTTGTGGCAGCAGTGCGGCTCGGAGTGTTCTGTGTGTTAGCAGGAAGTTTCTGGATGAGTAGTTTTTCTGAAGTTGGAGTCCAGAAGCAGCTGAGTGAATCCATTTCTTCGATGAATTGGATAGTTAAGTATGAACTGTTCTAATTTGTGAAGAGAGAACAGTATCTGTGGAAGTTAGGTCGAGTTGATCGCAAAAGAGACTTGCGATTGATTGAGTGTTCTTTTGGGTTATTGGAGATTGAGATTCCGTATCGACTTGATTCATGGAGTTACCGGAAGTTCAGCTTAGTAGGAGAATGTCTTCTAGAGAAGAATTTGGTGAAGCAGCTCAGGATTCTTTGGAGAGGGATTGACCACACCTAATTTTCTGGTGAGGATTCTGTTAAGGTATTTTGACCAAGTAGAATGGTTCACTAAGATTTTATAGATATGGTGAAATGTGGATGATCAAGTTTGTGCTCGAATTTCTCCGATGACATTCTCATCTGTTCAAGATCAGAATTGTGCAGCGAAAGCAAGATAGCAGCTATTCTAGAGTGGAAGCAACCGAGAGTTGTAATTTTCTTCGAGTAGAGGATTTCTATAGGAAATTCAAGTGTATCTCTAAGTGTGAAGAAATTTTCGGGATTTGGAGGTAAATTTGTCAAGTGCAACTGTTTTGACTATTTCAGATAGGAGAGATAGTTCGAAGTTCTCTAATGAGTATGGAGTAGAGTTATGTTCTGTATTTCGGTGTATTTTTGGAAGAACCATTTTGTTGAATAGAATCCAGAAATTTGTTTGATATTGGTCTGGTTTGTTTCAAGAAGCATCAACAAGAGCTAAGCTGATCAGGAAGGATGAAGTGACTCAGGATCGTCAGGAGAGTTATGCAGTTAAGAATGGATGGAATTTGGAATTTGAAGTTGAAATTTGGATATTATTTAAGTTTTCTCCGATCAAAGGAGATATAAGATTTGGAAAAATTGGAGAGTAAGCTCCGGAAGTACTATGAGATTTTTCTGTGTTCTCAAAAGGATTAGTTCTTTGATCTATAGGATTGAGTTGCCAGTTCGGATAACTGGAATTCATTTTATTTCACATATCTCTGAGGAATATGTGTATGATTCATCAAGGGATGGAATCAGCAGTTCAGAAGGATTTGGTAGTTGAGATGGTTTTGAGTTTAGTCTGATATCTTGTTCAGATTTGTAATCTAGATGGGAAGGAGTTCTAGATTTTTGTAGATAAGTTAGTTAAGATCCAGTAGAACGAGTATCCCGGTATATATATATACTTGGGGAAACTCGAGGAAATTCTATCCAGAATTTGTCTGGATAGTTAAATTTGTTTGATTAAATTGTTTGCTATGATTGTTAGAATATGATTGATATGTATGGTTGCTGTTTGAAATTAAAATTAAAATTTTGCTGGGTTATTAAATTATCTTTGCTTTTAAATTTCGGGGACGAAATTATTTTTAAGGGGGGAGGAATGTGATATTTAATTACAATTTGATTACTATTTGATTAATCCTTATTTAATCTTTAATTACAAATTAATCACTCCTTAATTAATAATTAATAAAACCTAATTATTAATTAATAAACTTAATTACAAATTAAGTACTTCTTAATTATCAATTAACTAACCTCTAATTACAAATTAATTAATCTTTAATTACTAAATTAATAAATCTCTAATCATTTATTAATCAGTTTCTAATCACTTAATTAATTAATCCTTAATTATTAATTAATAAACCTTTATTAATTAATCAATTCTTAATTACCCATTTATTAATCTCTGATTACTTAATTAATGCTTAATTACAACTTAATTAATTAATCGCTAATTACAACTTCATTTCTTAATTAATTAATCACTTAACCTTGCTTAACCCATCTTTAATTAAAACTTAAAATAAATTCTTAACTTAAATTAACATTTAATAAATCTCTTATTACTCAAAATAGTTTTAAAGATAATTAAATTTAGTCTTAACTTGGTTAAACTTAAACTTGATAACCTATGATTTATAATCCGAGGTAAACCCAAAGTTTACTCGAGCATATACCCGAGTAACTCACGATATCCACTCAACTTCGAGACAAACACCAGAATCTTCGAGTACGCCCCGATAATCACCTTTCTTCCCCAAAAATAAACAACGCTGCCAAAACCAAACGTGTACACGTGCACGTGCACAGCGCAACCCCGCCGTCGCGACCACCGATGATCCTTCCCACATGTCGACGATGCACCCTAGAATCGATTCCAACCATCGATTACACACCACTTAACCCAAATCAAAAACACGGATTCCAGTCGAACCTGGAAAACTCGACATCACCAGAAAACGCTCTCGAACCACCCACGCCAACCACCGGTGACGCTACAACTCGGGCCACACCTTGCCGACCTTCCACACTGCCATTTCCCAAAGCCTCGAGAAACTCGCATCACCAGAGACGATGCAGAGATCAAAATTCCGACCCCGACCTTAAACCCTAGTTTCGCCCAACGCCGACACGACGTCGATCGATTTCCACCTTCGCTATTTTTCCTGACCTCGCCGACCCTTCCTCCATCTCCAGTCGAAACCTCGATGACCACAGAACCTCCGACCATCAGAAATTCCTCAAACTCATTCTCTGGTCATCACTAAAATGCACATTCAATCCTAAACTAAAATTCATGATTTTCATTTTAAAAATCTTAGTTTTCAAAGAAGATTCAGGTTATATACATGAATCAGCAAACCATGATGATTGATTTTAACATGTTCTTAAGTTTTCCACTGTTCTTCTTGATTTCCAGAAAATCTCAAACTTATTTCACATAAACATATTTTTAAAATTTTGATTATGCTTAAACAAAGATAACTTGTTTAAATTCCTCAGCCTATAAGAGATTGTATGAAGAGAACTTGATTTTTGTTCAAGATTTAGCCTGTTAGTATAAAAACAGAGACATGCATAGGTTTACAGATATGCACACTTATAAATCTACATATTTATAACATGCAAGCCAAAATTACACACATGCAAACAATTATCACATCACAAACAACTATTTAAAACAAATGTTAGTTGTTTACTCACAAGTTTAAAGCAGAGGACAAAGAACATATTTTCTAGTCTGTGAATACAAATATCAAAGGAAGATCATCCTACACACATATGTTCATAGCAGTTTAATCCATATTTCAAATAAAAACATTTAAGAAACCATATTACAACATTCTTATACATATTTATCACATGCATCAACATAAGAACAGGTTTTAAACTGTTTTTAAAAGAAAATTTACTCACCAGAAAATGTTGAACAGAGAAACAGGTTTTGTTCTTTATTTGATCTGGAAATTTATTGATTTTGAAAACCGATCTGCTTGATTTCTGGAATTTGAAAAACTGAAGCTTTGAAAACTTTGAATTGCAGAGATGATTTAAGACTTGATTCCAGGTTGTAATTTGAAGATGAAATCTTTGCTACAGGCTTTTGATCTTGGTTTACAGGTTTTGGCTTTGGGTTTCAGACTACAGGCTTTTGCATTTGAGTTTGAGAGTTTGTTTTGAGGAATGATTTCAGGGTTTTGATTTGGATTTATTTCTGGTTTTGTATTTGTTTTTGAGGAGTGAATTCAGGTTTCGAACATAATGGTTACAGATTGTTTTCTTGCTAGCTTTTAAAAATGTGAAGATAAGAAAAAGAGAAATGAAGGAAGAAGGTGTATGTTTATATAGTGTTAATTTAGGATTTATTAAAATTAAAGAAAATTAAAATAAATGTGACACTTGTCTATTTGAATGCTAATTATCTTACACATGGTATTTAAGAGGTTTATAGATTAACACATGTAATACTACATGCATAAATATTTTTAAATGATTTTAAAAGCTTTTTATATTTATTTCCTAATTAGATAAATACATATCTTATTTTATAAATGCTTTTCTTAATTTATAAAAATAAAACCTTTAAAAGAAAATGAAATAAAAACCAATTAGATTTTAACTAAAATCATATATAGTATATTTAATCCATTTTAAATGATAATATAAAACTTTTGTATTTATTTACTATTAAATAAATACTCTTCCCTTTCTATAAATATTTTTTTTTAAAGAGAATAATACAAAACAAATCTTATTTTTACATAAAACTTTTATTCATATACTTTAAATTCAAACTATATTATTATTTCATTTTAAGATATATATAAATCTTTAAATTCAATTTTTAAATTCAATTTCAAAGTTAATTTAAAAATCCAAATTAAAAATCAATTCAAATAAATAAATATATATATATATTTAAATAGACTCCTTATTAAATTTGAAAATAATAAGTCTATTTAATATCTATTTATATTTATATTTAAAAACAACTCATTATTTAATTGTTTGAAAATAACAATTTTACCAATTTTAAATAATTAACTTACAAGATTATCACATTTTAAATTCCCTGAAATCCCGGGATATCACATTCCTTCCCCCTTAAAAGAATTTCGTCCTCGAAATTTAAAACAAAAGATAATCTAAAGTTTTTATTTTATTTTAACCAATTTTAAAACAATTCAAGCCTACTTATCAACCATATACTATCAACAAACAACTATTCATCCAAACAAACAATTTTATCCAAACAAACAATTTTATCCAAACAACTATACTAGCTACCCGGACACAGATCCGGATAAGCTTCCTAAAATTTCCTTGAGTTTCCCCAAGTATATATATATACCGGGATACTCGCTCAACAGAATTCAAACAACCAATTCTACTGAGCTACAGAGCTCCTACACAACTAGATCTATAAAACTAAACAGAATATCAGACTACAGATAAGTCTAACTCAACTACCAATTCCTTTAGAACTGTTGGTTCCAAAACCAGAGATAGATCAAACACGTACTTCCTCAAAGATACGCGATATACTCCGAATCCCAGTTATCCAAACTGACAATTCAACCAAGTAGACCAAACTCTTATCCTTACAAAAACTCAGAAGAATCCAATACTCCTTGGAGTTAACCTCACAGTCTTACCCAATCTTATTTCTCCTTTGACCGGAGAAAATAACAACAAAGTCTCCAACTCCGAATTCCAAATTCCTCCGTTTCTTATCCATAGAACTCTTCTGACAATCCTGGGCTGCCTACACCCTTCTTGATCAGCTCATCCTTTGCCGATGCTTCTCGAAACAAACAGGACCAAAAACAATCCAACAAATGAATTCTCTCAAAATCTACCCAAAATCCAGAACACAAACTCTACCCCACCATCAGTAGACTACAACTTACTTCTCCTATCTGGAAAAGACAAAACAGATGCACTTACCAATCTGGACTTAAATCCAGAAATATTTCCTGTAGAAATTTTCTAATCCCAAATCATTCCAACTTCCGGTTGCTTCCACTCTAGAACAGCTGCCATCTTGCTTCCGCTGCACCACTCTGATCTAGAGCAGATAAGAATGCCGTCGATGAACTCGAGCACAGACTAGACAACACATTCTGGAGATAAGGTTCAATAGATCCATAAAAATAAAACTCAGAAATTCCATGAAATACTGAGCTGCTTCACCAATTCCTTTCTCTAGGAGACATCCTTCTACCTAGCTGAACCACCGTTAGCAATCCTGAAATCAAGTTGATACGGAACTCAATCTCAAATACAGACAAATCTCTGACTTCCCTGAAGATATCCAGAAAGTCTCAGATAACTCAAGAGAATATTCACTATCGCAAGTCACTTTTGCGATTCACTCAGCTTAATTCCAAATAAACTGTTCTCTCTTAACCACTCAGAACAGCTTATGCTTGACTAACCCATCCATCGAAGAACTGGATCCACTCTGCTGCTTCTGAACTCCAACTCTAGAAAACTGCTTAGCCAGAAAACTTCCTGCCGGCACACGAAACACTCCGAGCTGCACTGCTGACCCAGATGCCAAGACTCCCTATCCAAAGCTTCGAGAAACTCGGACTCCAAACCAAACAGAAAAGACTCTGCTGAACTCAGCCACAACACCGAAGCAGACACATTTCTTCAAACTTGCTCCAAAAGAAAACATTTTCGGAGACATCCATAGTCACTACGTCTCAGCACGCAGCTACTACTTCCTGAGTTACCCAGATACCATCACTTGCTTCTGCTCTTCCGTCAGATCCAAACTCTCAAAAATCTGCTCACACGAGCGCGATCAAACTTACCCTACAATGATGGACTCCGAACCTTAACAGGTTTCCTTCAGAGATCAATGAAATCCTCACACCATATCAAAGCTTACTCGAGACGGTATTAGGTCTACAGTCTCGATAGATACATTTCTAACCTCAACATTCAAACTCCAACCATTGGTAGTCGTGTTTCACACACCACCACCCTATCTACCTTTATATCTTATATTGGAAAACCCGAACAGGTAACCCAACAAATAGGTAGAATAAAAATATATATATAGTTAAAAATTTACAAATACGCTCTCTCAAGATAGATAGAAATCACTCCAGAGCTAGGTATTCACTCAACCTACAGCTCTGATACCAACTGTGACGACCCGGCTTTTTCTCCACAAAAAGTCGTATCATCAAGAAGAAAGAAAGGGATAGAAAAGAGATAAGATAGAGAAGAAAGAAAGAAACACATCAGAATCTAAACAGCGGAACGAATAAATTATATTAATCAAATAAGATATTACATTGTATCATATACATCAGAGATACACAGCTTATACAACACATACTAGACAGTTATAAACATCTGTCTAGTCATTACAACTCAAATACACTCAACAAATGACTCATACAGACTAACACAGCGGAACACTATATCTATGAACGCTGAAGCCTCCTGCTCCATTGCTCCTCCAAAGATTCGTCAAAGCAAACCTGAATCCCTTGGCTACTCGTAAAAATTTGAGTACCCAAGGTTTAATAAAACAGAAAATAAACACTTGGGTCAAACATGGGTCTGGTGTGAGTAAACGGTTTAAATTGCTTAACTTCAAAACCTTTTGAAAACCAAGGTATCATGTAAGACTCCCCACAAATAAACATGGGTAAGTTTTTACCTTACGCTAACCAAAACATTTGATAGGAAATCCAGTTATATTATAATAGGGTCTAGGGTTTTCAAGTAAAATACAGAAATAGCTGGAATGCTTACATCTCACATTCCAACATAGTTGGGCACAACTAAATCGTACGGCACTTATTGGATTTTGGATTCCATACAATGGCAGAGCTACCGGGGTACCGCTCGTCACAGTACGTGGCCTAGATCAACGTACCGAGGATCACTCCCAATCCCCTGCAACACAAGGCCGGAACATCCCTTACTGGATAATTCCCGCATAAGAAACCCCGTGGTTGCGGCCAAACAACCACCCACACAGCCGAAATAAAAAGGGACTCTAGACAGAGGAATCTTATACTACTTGGGTGCTACCCACTAACCTTGCTGCACCTCCCCTGTTTTAGCCATTCCCGGTTGATGAGGCTTGAGGTCACGATTACCTTAAATCAGAACACATCACTTAGAATGCTCATCGTCCACCTGACTTTCCACTGTATGTTCTTAAATAATAATAAATTAATAATATTGTATTAAATAAACATGATACAATATTGTATGATATTTTTATACGCATCATTAATATGAAAACTCTGATTTATATTCACAGCAAACCCGATCCCCGTATTATGTTGATTCATGAATTAAGAGTAATTAAAGTTTTATATTTCTTCATCTTCACTTGACAATATTTAGCTATCGTAAGGTAAATAAGTAATTAATTATATGCAAAAACATATCAGTGCTCTGATACCACTGTAACGACCACGACTTTTTCTCCACAAAAAGTCGTATCATTAATAAGAAAGAAAGGGGTGAGAAAAGAGAAAGAAGAGAAGAAAGAAAGAAACAACAACAACGATCTCACAGCGGAACGAATAAATTATATTAATAACATATACTATTACATAGTATACAACACTTTACAGAGTTACACAGCATATACATCACTTACTAGACAGTTATAACATCTGTCTAGACATTACAACTCAAATACAAGACAAGACACTATCACAGATATCAATACAGCGGAATACTATATCTACGAACGCCGAAGCCTCCTGCTCCATTTCTCCTCCAGAATATTCGTCAAAGCTAAACCTGAATCCCTTGGCTACTCGTAAAAATTTGAGTACCCAAGAGTTTATAAAACAGAAATAAACAACTTGGGTCAGACATGGGTCTGGTGTGAGTAACAGGTTAAACTTGCTTAACTTCAAAACCTTTAGAAAGAAAAGGTATCACGTAAGACTCCCCACAAATAAACATGGGTAAGTTTTTACCTTACGCTAACCAAAACATTTGATAGGAAATCTGCTTTTATTATAATAGGGTCTAGGGTTTTCAAGTAAATTACAGAAATAGCTGAAATGCTTACATCTCACATTCCAACATTGTTGGGCACAACTAATACGTACGGCACTTATTGGAGTTTGGATTCCATACAATGGCAGGGCTACTGGGGTTCCGCCCGTCACAGTACGTGGCCTAGATCACCGTACCGAGGAGTACGCCCGCTCCCCTGCAACACAAAGCCGGAACCATCCCTTACTGGATAATCCCGAACAAGACAATCCCGTAGTTGGCGCGACCAACCACACACTAAGCCGAATAAAAGAAAAGGGACCTCTAGACAGGGATCTATCTTGCTCTCAGTGGGTGCTACCCACGAAGCCTTGCTGCACCTCCCCTGTTTTAGCCATTCCCGGTTGATGAGGCTTGAGGTTACGATTACCTTTAATCAGAACATATCACTTAGAATGCTCATCGTCCGCCTGACGATGTGCTGAAAGCATTCAATCCATACAAGTTCGTTCCGGGTTCGAACGAAACCGAAGGCATTATCTCGTTACACTCGTTTTGGAATCACCCTCAGAGTTAACGACAATAACCCTTGCACTCTGAATCTTCATCTTCACTTGAGATTCACGACCTATCGTTAATTTGGATCGATGTGGTATTCGGGTCTCCAGACCTGGAAATCCGGTATACGGAAACTCGATCCCGGTCTCATCGAAATCCAAAACGTATCTTTTAAGGCCAAGTTGTTTTAAGGTTAAAACAATTCAATTCAGTTATCTATACTACACAGATAGATAATTCACAATAGATAATCTACATTATCACAAACAGATAATTCATATTATCATTACAATTCAACCAAACATCCCTATCACATATCATATATCTCATCAGAGATATCAAACAATGCAAAGCATTCAATAATATTCATCCATCCTAAGTAATGATTTATATCATCTCTAATTAATTTAAAATGAATTAAATTAATTACTTCATTCTATAAATCCTGCTTACTTAATTATTAATTAAACCAATTAATTAATCATACTTTAAGTATCATCTTAATTAATCAATCCTGATTAATTATACTTTAATTACCTTAAGTAATTAACTCTTAATTAATTTTACAAATTAACTAACTTAAACCATTCAGTAATTAATCTTTAATTACTTCATTAATTAATTAACTATATTTAATTACATTAATCCTTAATTAATTATAATTAATTAATTACTTTAATCACTTATTATTTATTAATTAATCTTAATTAATCAATTCTTAATTTCATCATTAATTATATTAATTAATGATCCTTAATTATTCTTAATTAATTATCTTATTTAAATTAATAATTAATTAGTCACATTTATTAATCACCTTTGATTAATCTCATTTAGTAATTAACTACTCTTAATTACTACACTTCATAAATTAATTACTCCTTAATTAATTATCCTTTAATTAATCCCCTGATTAATTATACAAAGTAATTAAACTAAAATTACTTTTATTATTAAAATCTTCTTTAGTTAATTACATCCACTAATTAACTTTAATTACTTTCCTAAGTAATTACACTTCACTAATTACATTTAAGTAATTATATTTATCACATCTCTAAATGATTATCTTAAATTGATTTAATTAATTAATTTAACTCATCAAATTTATTTAATTAATTACCTTAAGTAATTAATTCCTTTAATTACTTTCATTAAGTTATTATACTTAACCAATTCATAAAAGATTTATCATTTATTAAAATCTATACTTATCTAAATAAATGATTAATCCCAAATTAATTAAACTTAATTTATTAACTTATAATCCTAATTATTTAATTAATTAACACTAAATCATTAATTAATTAAATTACCTAATTATTCTTTAATTACCTTATTAATTTAATGACTCCTTTATCATTAAACCTTAATCACTTTCTAAATTAAAGTATTAACCTTTAACTACTTTAATTATTACTAACAAAGACTTTAAAACATTTACATTAAAAATCTTTCTTTTAATTTATCTTAAATTAATGCTTTAAAATAAATTACAATTTAACTTTAACCATAATTTGAATCAAATTTACAAAATCTTCTTAAATTCCAAATGTTAAGAAACACTTAACATTTAAAAGATTTTTAAACCAATTTATTTAAATTCAAAACCTTTTTAAAATATACTTTTAACAATTTAAATTTGTTAAAACATTATTTTTATAAAACTTTATTTGTCTCAAATTCTAGGATACACATTTAAACTTGAACCCATAATTAAACTTGATTTAAATCTGGATTTAAATCCTGCTTCAACTTTTAAAACTCATTCAGATTTAAACACTGTCAGGCTTTAAAAACATAACATCACAAATGACTCGAGACCATCTATCAAAATACCCGAGCAAAAACTGAAAACCCCCGAGACAACTTCGAGTTTTCTTCCGTCCCTATTCCTTCGAGTCGAACGCAAAGAAACTTCGAGCCAAACCCGTACCGTCTCTTCTTCCCCAAACTACAAGTGTTCTGATATAACGTGTACGTGCACAGACGTTCTGGCCATCTCCGATCCATACTCCGACCATCGACAAGTCAGCGACCTCCTCCCCTAACGTTTCGATCCCCCAGAAACTTGAATCGATGACGAACTCAAAATCGAGCAACTCGATACAACCTGGAACCCAAACTTGATCATCCAAATCCATCTCGTTCTCGCGCCTCCGACCACCGGAGAGACATCAATTCTGGCCTCACATTCGCCAACCACCCTACTTCCATTTCCCAGAATCCCCTGCAACTCGATCTACCAGTGAAGACGTGGTGATCAAAATACCAATCCTAGTTAAAACTAGGGTTACAGACTAGAACAACCTCCTGTCACCGCCACAGTAGTCAATCCACCTTTCTGACAATTTTGTCGAACTCACACATCACTCCACTACCTCCAGTGGAAACCCCATCATTCCCGATCACTTGGATCATCAGAATTTTCCCAAACCATCATTTCTGTTCAAACCAGAAATGCTCACTCAATCCCTAACTAAAAATTATAATTTCAGTTTTAAAACTCATGTTTTGGTTCAAGGATTCAATTGATGTTCCTGAATTTATGAATTGAGAAGTTTAAATTTTCCACTTTATACTAATTTTTTTTTTTGCTCTGTTGTTTTAATTCCAGAACCAATACAAATTTTTTTTTAACTTATATAAATTTTTTAAAACCTAATCTATGATCAAACAATCATGTTTTGTTTGAATTTTAAATCTTAACAGAGATTGGATTAAGAGGAAATGGATTTTATCAAAATCCTGGCTTCTAAAACTAAGTACTGTCAAAAGCATATATAACAGCATCATATATCTATACACATCCACATATTCATACATATATTCACAGAAATGCACTGAAAATTTTACACACAACCATACAAATATATAAATATGAACATGCAACAAGTTTATTATACTTAGGCTTTTAAATAAAAAGTTACTCACCTATTTGAGAATGAACAGAGCATATTAAATCCTGGAAACTTGAACTGGAATACTTGCTTTGATTTAAACTGAGTTGCTTTTTGATCTTTTAAAACTTTTAACTTGAATACTTTCTGTAGAACTTGCATGCATGCTATGAAACTTGTTTGTGATGTGTGTTGCTTAGATTCCAGGATTGCTTGTTTTGAACATGCTTCCAGATTACAGAAAAATGATGAAGAAGATTTTTATAGGCTCTTTGTTTCCAGGTTTTTAAAGAAATGCAGTCTTGATTTTGAAGAATGGTTAACAGGGATTTGATCTGAGATTATGGTTTGAGGAATTTGGTTACAGAGTGTCTTTGAGAGGAGGATTTAAGTTATAGATTTAGTTTTGGAAATAAATTACAGGTTATTGTTCTTTTGATTTGAGGGGTTTGATTTTGATAAATTTTGGTAGAGGAATGTTTGATTACTGATTTGTTATGAGGAATTTTATTCAGTTTTCTTAGTTTTAGGAATGAAGATAAGAAAGGAAATGAAGATGAGAGTTAAATGTTTATATAAGTAAAAATGTAGTTTAATAAAAATAAAAGAAAAACTAAAATTAAAACTTGACATTTGTCATTCTCCTTTGTTAATTAATTAACACTTGTTATTTAGGTGACTTTATAGATTTACACATGTCATTTAAGTAATCTTTTTATTTTAAATATAAATAAAAGCTTTTAAATCTTAATTTATTTATTTACAATTTCTTATTTATATATATATATATATATATAAGTTACTTTAAAGAAAATAGAACTAATCATATATAAATAAAAGCTTATCCATATATTTTAAAATCCAAAACTATTTAAATATTACCTCTTGAATTCTAAATTCAAATTCAAATTAAATTTAAAAATCCAATTTAAAGTCAATTTAAAACAACACATTCAATTTGAAATAACAATCCTATTACTTTAAAATTTATTTATATAAAAACAATACACTATTAATATTGTTTGAAAATAACATACTTATTAATTTTAAATAATTGATAAAAGAGTTTATAAATTACTACTCTTACTAAATGAATTAACATATCATATGTAAATTGTATTTTAAACTTATATATATATATTTTTATTCTCTTAAATCATATTAAGCAATATTTAAAAAGAAAATAAATTAAACCTTATTATTAATCTTATTTAAAACCATATAGATATTAATTTTAAATAACTTTGAAAAGCTAATATTAAATAAATCCAAATCTCCAAACTATCAATATATATATATTAGAAATTTAAAACAAGAATTTATTTATTATTTAAATTACAAACCCAAGCTTATCTATTTACAATACATACAATTATATATATATTATAAATAGAAATCATTTTATAAGTAAAATTCACTAATTAAATATTCATTCAATTAGATTATTAAACCAATTCAAATATTTATTATCAAAAATTATCAATCAATTTAATTATTTAAACAGATTATTAAATTGATATTGCCCAAATTTCCGGGATATCACATTCCTCCCCCCTTAAAATAATTTCGTCCCCGAAATTTAAAACAAAGGTAATTTAATAATCTATTTAAATCACAAGCATATATTATCATCTATATGCTAACAACCATAGCAACCAATTCATCCAATCAAACAATTCTAACTATCCAGACAAAATTCTGGATAGAATTTCCTCGAGTTTCCCCAAGTATATATATACCGGGATACTCGCACTACAGAATCCAAACAATCAATACTACTAAGCTATAGAGCTTCTACTCTCTAGATCTACAAAACTAAACAGAATATCAGACTACAGACGAGTCTGACTCAACAACCAATTCCTCCAGAACTACTGGTTCTAAACCAGAGATAGATCAAACACGTATTCCCTCAGAGATACGTAAAATACATATCGAATTCCAGTTATCCAAACTGACAATTCAATCCAGTAGACAAAACTCTTATCCAAAACAGAATATAGAAAAGATCCAATATTTCTCAGAGCTGACTTCCCAGACTTACCCATCTTATAGCTCCCTTTACCAGAGAAAACTTCAACAACAACGAAGTCTCCAACTTCGAATTTCAAATTCCTTCGTCTCTTATCCACAAAATCCTTCAGACGATCTTGGGCTCTCTACAGATCCTTCCTGATCAGCTTAACCTTCGCTGATACTTCTTGAAACAATCAGGACCTAAAATAACTCAACAGAATGATCCTCTCAAAATCTACCCATAATCCAAAACACAAATCTACTCACAACATCAAAAGACCAAACTAACTTCTCCTATCTGGAAAAGACAAACAGATGCACTCCCAAACTGCTTTCGCTGCACCATTCTAATCTGGAGTAGAATGAAAATGCTGATGAAGAACACAAGCACGGACTAGACAACACATCCCAGAAAATCTCAGATAACTCAAGAGAATACTCAGCAATCGCAAGTCACTTTTGCGATCAACCCAGCCAAAATGCAAAGAAAACTGTTTGCTCTTTACCAATCAGAACAGTTCATACTTAACTATCCAATCCATCGAAGAAATGGATTCACTATACTGCTTCTGAACTCTATCTTTAGAAAAACTGCTCAGCCAGAAAACTTCCTGCCAATGCACAGAATACTCCAAGCTGCACTACTGCCACAGATGCCAAAGACTTCTCAATCCAAAGCTCTTCGAGAAACTCTAACCTCAAACTAGACAAAATCACCATGCTGAATTCAGCCACAACATCGAAGCAGATACACTTCCTCAAACTTGTTCCAAAGAAAACATCTTCGGAAACAATCCATAGTCACTGCATCTCCTCACGCACCTACTACTCCTGAGATACCATCATACACTTCTGCCTAACCGACAGATCCACACTCTACTCATCCAATTGCACTTCAAAGATAAACTCCGAATCTTAACAAATTCCTTCAGATTGGTGAAATCCTTACACCACAGCAAAGCTTATTTGAGACGGTATTAGGTCTACAGTCTCGTCAGATACACTTCCAACCTCAACACTCAGACTCCTAATCCTAGATGATAAATTATTATCATCTCAACCAATCAATACAAATACCATATACATTTAAAATGATACATTTTATATAGAAATTATTTCTGGGTAAAATTATTTCATCTACCTCTTTAAAACAATATTGTGTCCATTGGCCTGGTTCAAGTGTTTAGAGATCCCTATCAATAACGTTAGCTACTCGTATTGACCAGAATCCATATACCACTCAACCGATCAATTAACACAATATAAAACCATTTTATATAACTAACAAATACGCGCTCTCGTATTTGTTACGAGTAGCCAAGGGATAGATATCATTAATAAGAAACTGTGACGACCCGGCTTTTTCTCCACAAAAAGTCGTATCATCTTGAAGAAAGAAAGAGATAGAAAAGAGAAAAGATAGAGAAGAAAGAAAGAAACACATCAGAATCTAAACAGCGGAACGAATAAATTACATTAATCAAATAAGATATTACATTGTATCATATACATCAGAGATACACAGCTTATACAACACATACTAGACAGGTATAAATACCTGTCTAGTTATTACAACTCAAATACAACTCAACAAATGACTCAGAGAAACTAACACAGCGGAACACTATATCTACGAACGCTGAAGCCTCCTGCTCCATTGCTCCTCCAGATAACTCGTCAAAGCTAACCTGAATCCCTTGGCTACTCGTAAAAAATTTGAGTACCCAAGAGTTTATAAAACAGAAATAAACACTTGGGTCAGACATGGGTCTGGTGTGAGTAAACGGGTTAAAGTTGTTTAACTTCAAAGCCTTTTGAAAACAAAGGTATCACGTAAGACTTCCCACACATAAACATGGAAAAGTTTTTACCTTACGCTAACCAAAACTTGATAGGAAATCGAGTTATATTATAATAGGGTCTAGGGTTTTCAAGTAAAATACAGAAATAGCTGGAATGCTTACATCTCACATTCCAACATAGTTGGGCACAACTAAATCGTACGGCACTTATTGGATTTTGGATTCCATACAATGGCAGGGCTACCGGGGTACCGCCCGTCACAGTACGTGGCCTAGATCAACGTACCGAGGATCACTCCCAATCCCCTGCAACACAAGGCCGGAACATCCCTTACTGGATAATTCCCGCATAAGAAACCCCAGCGGTTGTAGCTATTCAACCGCCCACACAGCCGAATAAAAAGAAGGGACCTCTAGACAGAGGAATCTCATACTACTTGGGTGCTACCCACTAACCTTGCTGCACCTCCCCTGTTTTAGCCATTCCCGGTTTGATGAGGCTTGAGGCTACGATTACCTTTAATCAAAACACATCACTTAGAATGCTCATCGTCCACCTGACGATGTGCTGAAAGCATTCAATCCATACAAGTTCGTTCCGGGTTCGAACGAAACCGAAGGCATTATCTCGTTACACTCGTATTGGAATCACCCTCAGAGTTAACGACAATAACCCTTGCACTCTGAATCTTCATCTTCACTTGATTCACGACCTATCGTTAATTTGGATCGATGTGGTATTCGGGTCTCCAGACCTGGAAATCCGGTATACGGAAACCCGATCCCGGTCTCATCGAAATCCAAAACGTATCTTTTAAGGCCAAGTTGTTTAAAGGTTTAAACAATTCAATTCAATTTAATACTTGAATTCACATAGCATTAACATAGATAAATATCACACATTTATCACAGATATATCTAATATCATATCACAGAATATCATAGTATATCATCCAATAGATATCAACCAAATTAGACATTCTACTCAACCATCATTCATAAGCAACCATTTATTAATCTCTATTTTAATTAATTTAATCAACTTAAATTAAATTAATTACTTAAGAATTAATTCCTAACCTTGCTTAATCAACCATTAATTAATTACAACCATTTAATTAATTAACCATTAATCACTCTTGATTAAATTATCCATTAATTACATAAAGTAATTATCCTTTAATTAATTTAACAAATTAATTATCCTTAATCATTTATAGTAATTAACCTTTAATTACTCTCATTAACTACAATAATTAATGATCCTTAATTAATTATTTCCATAAATTAATTAACTAAAATTAATTATATTAATTAATTAAACTTTAATTAATCATTTCTATTAATCCACCTTAATTAATAATTATCATCATGTAATTACTTACCTTAATTAATTATCTTCTTAATTAATTATATTAATCCATTGATTAATTACACCAAATAATAAATCCTTAATTACTTTTACAAAGTAATCATACTTCAATTATTTCTCACTAAATAATTCCCTTTTATTAATTACATCCTGTAATTATACATTAATAACTTACAATAAGTAAATACACTTATCAATCTTATTAAGTATTCCTACTTAATCCTTTATCAAGTGATTATCTTTAATTAATCCACAAATTAATTAACTTAATTCAATCACATTCATTTCATTAATTATTCTTGAGTAATTCATTCTTAATTACTCTTTAAACAATTTAATTAATCATTAATTATAGATTAATTATTCTCTTAATTATTAATTAATAAACCTTAATTATCAATTAATAAAACTTAATAACAGTTTATTAACCTTTAATTATTAGTTAATTAATCCTTAATTAATCTTTATAGATTAAATAAAACATAATTATAAACTTAATTAAGTATATTGAGTTAATTAATGACTAAAGGATAATTAATTTGTAATTAAGGATCATTAATTAATATAATTAATGATGTAATTAAGATTGATTAATTAAGTATAATTAATAAATGAAGTGATTAATTAATGTAATTAATTAAGGTTTAATATAATTAATTATAGTGATTAATTTAATTAATTATAGTTAATTAATTAATGAAGTAATTAAAGGTTAATTACTATAAGTGGTTAAGGTTAATTAATTTGAGTAATTAATTAAAGATAAATAACTTGAAGGTAATTAAAAGATAATTAATCAAAGATGATTAATTAAAAAAGGTAATTAGAGGATAATTAATTAATTTGTAATTAATTAATGTTTAAGTAAGAAGGATTTATAAAATAAAAGTAATTAATTTAATTAACTTTAAATTAATTAGAGATGATATAGATCATTACTTATGGATGGATGATAATACTGAATGCTTTGCATTTGATTGATATCTCTGATGAGATATATGCTATGTGATATGGATGTTTAGTTGAATTGTGATAATATGGATTATCTGATGATATTGATAATGTTGATTATCTATTGTGAATTATCTTTCTAAGTGTATAAAGATAATGAATTGAATTGTTTTAACCTTTAAAACAACTTGGCCTTAAAAGATACGCTTTGGATTTCGATGAGACCGGGATCGGGTTTCCGTATACCGGATTTCCAGGTCTGGAGACCCGAATACCACATCGATCCAAATTAACGATAGGTCGTGAATCTCAAGTGAAGATGAAGATTTAGAGTGCAAGGGTTATTGTCGTTAACTCTGAGGGTGATTCCAATACGAGTGTAACGAGATAATGCCTTCGGTTTCGTTCGAACCCGGAACGAACTTATATGGATTGAATGCTTTCAGAACATTGTCAGGTGGACGATGAGCATTCTAAGTGATGTGTTCTGTTTTAAGGTAATCGTGACCTCAAGCCTCACAAACCGGGAATGGCTAAAACAGGGGAGGTGCAGCAAGGTTAGTGGGTAGCACCCAAGTAGGACAAGATTATCTCTGTCTAGAGGTCCCTTCTTATTATTATTCGGCTGTGTGGGCAGTTGTGAGCTCCAACTGCTGGGATATCTTGTGCGGGAATTATCCAGTAAGGGATGTTCCGGCCTTGTGTTGCAGGGGATTGGGAGTGATCCTCGGTACGGTGATCTAGGCCACGTACTGTGACGGGCGGTACCCCGGTAGCCCTGCCATTGTATGGAATCCAAAATCCAATAAGTGCCGTACGTTTTAGTTGTGCCCAACTATGTTGGAACGTGAGATGTAAGCATTCCAGCTATTTCTGTATTTTACTTGAAAACCCTAGACCCTATTATAATACAACTGGATTTCCTATCAAATGTTTTGGTTAGCGTAAGGTAAAAACTTTTCCATGTTTATGTGTGGGAAGTCTTACGTGATACCTTTGTTTTCAAAAGGTTTTGAAGTTAAGCAATTTTAACCCGTTTACTCAAATTAAACAATTAATTAATTATTTATTTAATTTTAAATAATCACTTAATTATGGATTAATTAAGTGTAATTACTTAATAAAGTAATTATTGGTTAATTATTGAATGAAATTATTAATGGAAGTAATTAATAGGATAATTACTCATGGGGTAATTAATTAAAGTGATAAAAGGGTAATCACTTGATGTTATTAATCTAAGAAGTTGATTTATATAATTGTTGAGATTAATTAATTTTGGAGTAGTTAATTAAATAAATGAATTAAGGATTATTTAGTAATGAAATTACTTATTTGTTAAGTAATTAATTAAGAAAGTAATCAAGATTATTAATGGAAGTAATTAAAAGATAATTACTTATGTAAGTAATTAAGAGTTAATTATTTAATTATTTTAGTTAATAAATTAATGTGATTAATTAAATGTGTTTAATTTAAGATTAATTACTAAGTGTAATTAAATAAAAAAAGTAATTAATAAAGTAATTAATTAAGGATTTATTACTTGGTATAGTTAATTAAAGGATTAATATAATTAATTAAGAAGTTAATTAATTAAGGTAAGTAATCATAGGATGATAATTACTGTATATGATTAATTAAGGTGGATTAATAGAAAGGATTAATTAAAGTTTAATAAATTAAAGTAATTAATTAAGGATAATTAATTAATTAATGGAAATAATTAATTAAGGATAATTAATCAATACAATTAATAAAAGTAATTAATGGTTAATTACTGTTAATGGTTAAGAATAATTAATTTGTGAAATTAATTAAGGATAATTACTTTATGTAATAAATAATTAATCAAGAGTGATTAATATTTAATGATTAATTAATTAAATGGATTGTAATTAATTAATGTTGATTAAGCAAAGAATAGGAATTAATTCTTAAGTAATTAATTTAATTTAAGTTGATTAAATTAATTATAATAGAGATTAATAAATGGTTGCTTATGAATGATGGTTGAGTAGAATGTCTGATTTGGTTGATATCTATTGGATGATATACTATGATATTCTGTGATATGATATTAGATATATCTGTGATAAATGTGTAATATTTATCTATGTTAAAGCTGTGTGAATTCAAGTATTGAATATAGATAAGTTAAATTGTTTAAACCTTTAAACAACTTGGCCTTAAAAGATACGTTTTGGATTTCGATGAGACCGGGATCGGGTTTCCGTATACCGGTATTCCAGGTCTGGAGACCCGAATACCACATCGATCCAAATTAACGATAGGTCGTGAATCTCAAGTGAAGATGAAGATTCAGAGTGCAAGGGTTATTGTCGTTAACTCTGAGGGTGATTCCAAAATGAGTGTAACGAGATAATGCCTTCGGTTTCGTTCGAACCCGGAACGAACTTGTATGGATTGAATGCTTTCAGCACATCGTCAGGTGGACGATGAGCATTCTAAGTGATGTGTTTTGATTAAAGGTAATCGTAGCCTCAAGCCTCATCAAACCGGGAATGGCTAAAACAGGGGAGGTGCAGCAAGGTTAGTGGGTAGCACCCAAGTAGTATGAGATTCCTCTGTCTAGAGGTCCCTTCTTTTTATTCGGCTGTGTGGGCGGTTGAATAGCTACAACCGCTGGGGTTTCTTATGCGGGAATTATCCAGTAAGGGATGTTCCGGCCTTGTGTTGCAGGGGATTGGGAGTGATCCTCGGTACGTTGATCTAGGCCACGTACTGTGACGGGCGGTACCCCGGTAGCCCTGCCATTGTATGGAATCCAAAATCCAATAAGTGCCGTACGTTTTAGTTGTGCCCAACTATGTTGGAACGTGAGATGTAAGCATTCCAGCTATTTCTGTATTTTACTTGAAAACCCTAGACCCTATTATAATACAACTGGATTTCCTATCAAATGTTTTGGTTAGCGTAAGGTAAAAACTTTTCCATGTTTATGTGTGGGAAGTCTTACGTGATACCTTTGTTTTCAAAAGGTTTTGAAGTTAAGCAATTTTAACCCGTTTACTCACACCAGACCCATGTCTGACCCAAGTGTTTATTTTCTGTTTTATAAACTCTTGGGTACTCAAATTTTTATGAGTAGCCAAGGGATTCAGGTTAGCTTTGACGAGTTATCTGGAGGAGCAATGGAGCAGGAGGCTTCAGCGTTCGTAGATATAGTGTTCCGCTGTGTTAGTTTCTCTGAGTCATTTGTTGAGTTGTATTTGAGTTGTAATAACTAGACAGGTATTTATAACTGTCTAGTATGTGTTGTATAAGCTGTGTATCTCTGATGTATATGATACAATGTAATATCTTATTTGATTAATGTAATTTATTCGTTCCGCTGTTTAGATTCTGATGTGTTTCTTTCTTTCTTCTCTATCTTTTCTCTTTTCTATCTCTTTCTTTCTTCAAGATGATACGACTTTTTGTGGAGAAACAATGCCATAATTGGTTTTATTTTCTTTAAAATACTTTATATATATATAGGTAAGTAACTAATAAATTAAGTAAAAGGTTTATTTACATTTAAAATAAATATAAACTAAATAAAAGACAAGTGTTATCATATTAAGACTCAAAGTAATATGTGTAAATTTATGAACTAAGATGTATGACAAGTGTCCATCTTTTAAATTTCTATTTTCTTTTATTTTTAAGAAATTATTTCAGCCTATACAAACATTGTTCTTTATCTTCATTTCCTTTCTTATCTTCATTCCCAAAAGCTAAAGAAAACTCAAACCTTTTTTTCTCTAAAAACAAATCAGATCAGTAATCCAAAACTCCTCAAATCTGAAAATCAAAAGCCTACAAACCATACTCATTTACAAATCTGCAAACATCATTCTCAAATCTGGAATTAAAAGCAAATTCAAAGGCATGCAAGTTTTTAATCAAACAAAGGCCACTTTCCAGTCTCAAGTTTTCAAAAGACAAATGCCAGCAACTCAATTTTTAAAAGATTCAAGTGTTGTTTTTAAAAATCTGGAGTCTCTGTCTTAAAATCTGGTGAGTAACATCACTATTTCTAAAGTTTAAATTATAAATAAGTTGCATGTTAAATCTTTGTGACAAATATGTATTGCATGTATGTATAGTGGAATCTGCTGTGACAATATGATGTATTGATTGCTCTGTTCTTGTTTTGGTTGTCAGGCTTAAAATTCTATTCGAAATTCCTTATCACTTGATCTAGTTTTGTTTAGGACATAATTTACAAACAAGAATTGTTTGATTTATTATATACTAATGTTTAAAAATTTAAATTAAGTCAAAAAAAATAAATAAAGTTAAGTTTCTCTGTAACCAAAATATATCTGTGCATATACATAAAAGTGAAAAACTCAAATATGTTAAACTTGTGATTCAGTATCATAAAACCAAAGTAATAATAAAAACTAGATTTTTAAATTAAGAATCTGTATTTTTAGGTGTTAGTTAAAATTGCCATTTAGAATTGAACTAAAAATGAATTTTTAGTAAATTATGTTGATTCATGAATTGAGAAGTCTTGGGATTCTTCTGAGTGATGAAGAAGGTATAGGAGATGCTCAGAAAAATTAGAGAAGTGGTTAAAACTTATTAGAATGGATGCAGTTTGAATTTTAATGGTTAAACCCTAGTTTTGATGGGTTTTAAGAATTGGGTCATTTCAGGATGAAGGATGAATCGAGTGCTATGATATTTGGGAATTGGATAGTTGGTGTGTGGTAGAGTTCGAGGCCGGAGTGGGTGGACCTCAGATGATCGGAACGGCGAGCTTTGGGTGATGACAGGCTTTGGCAAATTCGAACTAATGAGTTCCAAGCCTGGGAGAAGATCGAATTTCGAATTCGAGCAGTGATCGAAGAAATTGCGATCGTGATATGGTGTAGGGATGAACGTCGACTGGTGGAAGATGTCGTCGATGACCGGAGTTGAAGTGGATGACCGTGCACGTGCACGAGATCGTTGGTGTATCTCTGGTGAAATCTGGGATTTAACAGGGGAAGGTCTCGGGTTTGTATGCGAGTTGTTTCGTGCGATGCTCGAAGTTTTAGAGGGCGCGACTCGAAGTTTTAGTGTGTGTGTTCGAGTTTGTAAGTGTTGCCAGGTTTTTGAAGAAAAGAAAAACTGTCTGTTTATAAAATTTAAACTGGATTTAAATTTGTAAAGAAAATTTTAAACAGAATTTAAATTGTGGAGTAATGTTTAAACAAGAATTTAAATCAAAGTTTAACTATATAGATTCAAGTTGGTTTTGAATCTTAAAGATTTGAAATAAATAAATTTTATAAATTTAAATGTTTTAAATAAGTTTTAGATGGTAGTTAGATTTAAATGTTTGAAATTAAAAAGGAATTTGGTTTAAACTCTTTTAAAATTCTTTTATAAGAGATAAGAAATTTTTAACAAGTAAAAGTTTTAAATTGGTTTTAAAACTTTGTTAAAAATAAATTGGTATTCATTTTAAATACAGAATTTAAAATGAAATTTAAAAGTTAATTTGAAATGGATGTTTTCAAATGTATTTAAGAATGATAATGTAACCTTTGATAAGAAATGTTTTATCTTAAAGTTTAAATCATTAAATCTTTAAGGTAATTAAAATGGTTAAATTAATTTGATTAATTAATCATTTGGATTAATTAATAGATAATTAAAGGTTTAAACAAATTAATTAATAATTAAGATTAATTAATTAGGAATAATTAATTTATAATTAAGGATTATAAATTAAAGTATTAATGAATGGTTAAGAATTAATTAATAGAGTAATTAAATAATTAATAAGTTATGGTTAACACTTAATTAAATAATTAAAGATTAATTAATTGTTTACAAAGATTTATTAATTTGAAATTAATAATACTTAATCTAAGTTAATTACTTAAGAAAAGTAATTAAAGAGTTGTTAATAGTTAATGAAGGTCATTAACTATGGATTATTAAATAATTAATTAATGTAATTAAATTTTAATAGTTAATTAGATTAATTAATTTAAAGATAATAAATTATAGAATTTGTTTTAAATGAATTACTTAGTGGAAGTAATTAAAAGAATTAATTACTCATTGTAATTAATTGAAGTTAATTTGTTTAGTTAAGTTAATTTATTAAGTTAAATTAATTTAGAAAAATCAATGGATTGATTTGTTAAATAATTATTAAGGTATTATTATTTAGGGAAATAAATAATAGATAATTACAGGAAGTAATTAATTTAGTTAATGGAAGTAATTAAAGGTAGTTAATTACTGATTTAGATTAATCAAGGTGATTAATAAATGTTGTTTAATTAAAGATTAATTACTTAATGTAATTAATTTAATTAGAGTAATTAATAATAAAATGTAATTAGGGATCATTAATTAATATAATTAATGATGTAATTAAGAATTGATTAATTAAGTAATAATTAATAAATGAAGTAATTAATCAATATAATTAATTAAGGATTAATGTAATTAATTATAGTTGATTAACTTAATTAATTTTAGTTAATTAATTAATGAAGTAATTAAAGGTTAATTACTATAAGTGGTTAAGAATAATTAATTTAAGTAATTAATTGAGGATAAATTACTTGATGTAATTTAAAAGATAATTAATCAAAGATGATTAATTGAAAAAGGTAATTAGAGGATAATTAATTAATTTGTAATTAATTAATGTTTAAGTAAGAAGGATTTATAAAATAAAAGTAATTAATTTAATTAACTTTAAATTAATTAGAGATGATATAAATCATTACTTATGGATGGATGATAATACTGAATGCTTTGCATTGATTGATATCTCTGATGAGATATATGCTGTATGATATGGATGTTAGTTGAATTGTGATGATAATATGGATTATCTGATAATTTTGATTATCTATTGTGAATTATCTTTCTTTGTGTATAAAGATAATTGAATTGAATTGTTTTAACTTTAAAACAACTTGGCCTTAAAAGATACGTTTTGGATTTCGATGAGACCGGGATCGGGTTTCCGTATACCGGATTTCCAGGTCTGGAGACCCGAATACCACATCGATCCAAATTAACGATAGGTCGTGAATCTCAAGTGAAGATGAAGATTTAGAGTGCAAGGGTTATTGTCGTTAACTCTGAGGGTGATTCCAAAACGAGTGTAACGAGATAATGCCTTCGGTTTCGTTCGAACCCGGAACGAACTTGTATGGATTGAATGCTTTCAGCACATCGTCAGGAGGACGATGAGCATTCTAAGATAGATGTGTTCTATTTAAAGGTAATCGTGACCTCAAGCCTCACAAACCGGGAATGGCTAAAACAGGGGAGGTGCAGCAAGGTTAGTGGGTAGCACCCAAGTAGGACAAGATTACCTCTGTCTAGATGTCCCTTTTTATTTCGGCTTAGTGGTGCGGTTGCTGATCCCAACCGTGAGGTATCTTGTGCGGGAATTATCCAGTAAGGGATGTTCCGGCCTTGTGTTGCAGGGGATTGGGAGTGATCCTCGGTACGGTGATCTAGGCCACGTACTGTGACGGGCGGTACCCCGGTAGCCCTGCCATTGTATGGAATCCAAACTCCAATAAGTGCCGTACGTATTAGTTGTGCCCAACTATGTTGAAATGTGAGATGTAAGCATTTCAGCTATTTCTGTATTTTACTTGAAAACCCTAGACCCTATTATAATACAATCGTATTTCCTATCAAATGTTTTGGTTAGCGTAAGGTAAAAACTTATCCATGTTTATGTGTGGGAAGTCTTACGTGATACCTTTTCTTTCAAAAGGTTTTGAAGTTAAACAAGTTTAACCTGTTACTCACACCAGACCCATGTCTGACCCAAGTTGTTTATCTCTGTTTTATAAACTCTTGGGTACTCAAATTTTTACGAGTAGCCAAGGGAATTCAGGTTTAGCTTTGACGAGTAATCTGGAGGAGCAATGGAGCAGGAGGCTTCCGCGTTGTAGATATAGATAGTAGTTTCCGCTGTGTTGATCTTGTTTAGATCTTTGTTTTGTATTGAGTTGTAATAACTAGACAGATGTTTATAACTGTCTAGTATGTGATGTGAATCTGTGTAACTCTGATTTTGTAAAGACTATGTAATAGTTACGTGATATATTATATTTTGTTTCGTTCCGCTGTGAGTATTTGTGTTTGTTTCTTTTCTCTTCTTCTCTTTTCTACTTCTCACCCCTTTCTTTCTTATTAGCGATGCGACTTTCTGTGGAGAGAAAGTCGTGGTCGTTACAGTACTGTGACGACCCGACTTTTTCTCCACAAAAAGTCGTATCATCTTGAAGAAAGAAAGAGATAGAAAAGAGAAAAGATAGAGAAGAAAGAAAGAAACACATCAGAATCTAAACAGCGGAACGAATAAATTACATTAATCAAATAAGATATTACACTGTATCATATATATCAGAGATACACAGCTTATACAACACATACTAGACAGTTATAAACACCTGTCTAGTTATTACAACTCAAATACAACTCAACAAATGACTCAGAGAAACTAACACAGCGGAACACTATATCTACGAACGCTGAAGCCTCCTGCTCCATTGCTCCTCCAGATAACTCGTCAAAGCTAACCTGAATCCCTTGGCTACTCGTAAAAATTTGAGTACCCAAGAGTTTATAAAACAGAAAATAAACACTTGGGTCAGACATGGGTCTGGTGTGAGTAAACGGGTTAAAATTGCTTAACTTCAAAACCTTTTGAAAACAAAGGTATCACGTAAGACTTCCCACACATAAACATGGAAAAGTTTTTACCTTACGCTAACCAAAACATTTGATAGGAAATCCAGTTGTATTATAATAGGGTCTAGGGTTTTCAAGTAAAATACAGAAATAGCTGGAATGCTTACATCTCACGTTCCAACATAGTTGGGCACAACTAAAACGTACGGCACTTATTGGATTTTGGATTCCATACAATGGCAGGGCTACCGGGGTACCGCCCGTCACAGTACGTGGCCTAGATCAACGTACCGAGGATCACTCCCAATTCCCTGCAACACAAGGCCGGAACATCCCTTACTGGATAATTCCCGCATAAGAAACCCCACGGTTGTAGCTAGCAACCGCCCACACAGCCGAAATAAAAAGAAGGGACCTCTAGACAGGGGAATCTTATACTACTTGGGTGCTACCCACTAACCTTGCTGCACCTCCCCTGTTTTAGCCATTCCCGGTTGATGAGGCTTGAGGCTACGATTACCTTTAATCAAAACACATCACTTAGAATGCTCATCGTCCACCTGACGATGTGCTGAAAGCATTCAATCCATACAAGTTCGTTCCAGGTTCGAACGAAACCGAAGGCATTATCTCGTTACACTCATTTTGGAATTACCTACTTAACTTTTAATTAAGTGTCACGACCCGACTTTCTATGCTCAGAAAGACGTATCGTGAATTAAGAAAGAAAGGGATAGAAGAAGAAAAGAAAGAAAAGAAAGAACTAAACAATATCAGAATCTCACAGCGGAACGAAACAAAATATAATATATCACATAACTATTACATAGTCTTTACATAATCAGAGTTATACGACTTATACATCACATATTAGACAGTTATAAACACCTGTCTATCATACATCTCAAACATCACAGAGATACAGACTCAATACAAACACAGCGGAAACACCATAATATATCTATACGCCGAAGCCTCCTGCTCCATTGCTCCTCCAGAATATTCGTCAAAGCTAAACCTGAATCCCTTGGCTACTCGTAAAAATTTGAGTACCCAAGAGTTTATAAAACAGAAATAAACACTTGGGTCAGACATGGGTCTGGTGTGAGTAAACGGTTAGATTGCTTAACTTTGAAAACTTTTGAAAACAAAAGTATCACGTAAGACTCCCCACAAATAAACATGGGTAAGTTTTTACCTTACGCTAATTAAAACGTTTGATAGGAAATCTGATTGTATTATAATAGGGTCTAGGATTTTCAAGTAAAATACAGAAATAGCTGAAATGCTTACATCTCACATTCCAACATAGTTGGGCACAACTAATACGTACGGCACTTATTGGAGTTTGGATTCCATACAATGGCAGGGCTACTGGGGTACCGCCCGTCACAGTACGTGGCCTAGATCACCGTACCGAGGAGTACGCCCGCTCCCCTGCAACACAAAGCCGGAACCATCCCTTACTGGATAATCCCGAACAAGATAATCCCGTAGTTGGCGCGACCAACCACACACTAAGCCGAATAAATAAAGGGACCTCTAGACAGGGATCTATCTTGCTCTCAGTGGGTGCTACCCACGAAGCCTTGCTGCACCTCCCCTGTTTTAGCCATTCCCGGTTGATGAGGCTTGAGGTTTACGATTACCTTTAATCAGAACATATCACTTAGAATGCTCATCGTCCGCCTGACGATGTGCTGAAAGCATTCAATCCATACAAGTTCGTTCCGGGTTCGAACGAAACCGAAGGCATTATCTCGTTACACTCATTTTGGAATCACCCTCAGAGTTAACGACAATAACCCTTGCACTCTGAATCTTCATCTTCACTTGAGATTCACGACCTATCGTTAATTTGGATCGATGTGGTATTCGGGTCTCCAGACCTGGAATACCGGTATACGGAAACCCGATCCCGGTCTCATCGAAATCCAAAACGTATCTTTTAAGGCCAAGTTGTTTAAAGGTTTAAACAATTTAACTTATCTATATTCAATACTTGAATTCACACAGCTTTAACATAGATAAATATTACACATTTATCACAGATATATCTAATATCATATCACAGAATATCATAGTATATCATCCAATAGATATCAACCAAATCAGACATTCTACTCAACCATCATTCATAAGCAACCATTTATTAATCTCTATTATAATTAATTTAATCAACTTAAATTAAATTAATTACTTAAGAATTAATTCCTATTCTTGCTTAATCAACATTAATTAATTACAATCCATTTAATTAATTAATCATTAAATATTAATCACTCTTGATTAATTATTTATTACATAAAGTAATTATCCTTAATTAATTTCACAAATTAATTATCCTTAATGATTTATAGTAATTAACCTTTAATTACTATCATTTAATTACAATAATTAATGATCCTTTATTAATTAATTAACTATAATTAATTATATTAATCTTCAATTAATTACAATTAATTAATCATACTTAAATTAATTACTTTTATAAAGTAATTATACTTCAGTTACTTTCCATTAAGTAATTCCTTTTTTATTACATCCTGTAATTATACATTAATTACTTTACTAAGTAATTACATTTATCAATCTTATTAAGTATTCATACTTAATCCTTCATCAAGTGATTATCTTTAATTAATTTACAAATTAATTAACTTAAATTAATCACATTCATTTATTATTTACAGTTGAGTAATTCATTCCCTAATTACTCTTTAAACCAATTAATTAATCTTTAATTACAGATTAATTATTCTTTTAATTATTAATTAATAAACCTTAATTATCAATTAATAAAACTTAATAACAAATTAATTAATTCTTAATTATCAGTTAATTAATCCCTAATTACTTAATTAATTAGTCACTGATTACAACTTAATTAATCTTTAATTAATTAACTAATAACCCTCAACTATAAATTAATTAATCCTTAATCATTAATTAATTAAATAAATTAATGACTCTTTAATTGCCTCATTTATTTATCAAACCTTAATTAAGGTAAAGATAAAACATTATCTTAATAATACCTTAATTATCATCTAAAAACATTTTATCTTAATAAATGACCTAATCATCATTTCAATTTAAAACATTTTATCATTTCAATTAACTTTACTTAATTGAATCATTTATTAAGATTTAATCAAATAAACATTTAACTTGATAATTTAAAGTTAACAAACTTCCTATATATGTTTAAAATATTATTAAGTAGCAGTTTTAAATCTAGCTTCAATTAAACTTTCCAAAACCTTGTTTTAAAAATTTAAAACTTGATTTCTTTAACAAAACTTTGCCTTATCTTAAACTAGAATATCACCTCAGGCCCAAACCGAGTCAAAACACTATAAAACTCGAGTCAGCCTCGAGTCACCTGAAAAACTCATTTACTTCGAGTCGCACCTCGATTCGCTCGAGCACAACACCGAGACCAAATGCTTCTTCCAAAAACTTACATCGCCAGAAAACACACGAGTGCACCGTGCACGTGTACCACCATCAGAACGCCCTCCGACCGTTTCCGTAGCTATCATCATGTCGGCGACGACATCGTCAACCCACTCGACAACCCAGAAAACTCGAAAACCCATCAACACAAAATCGAGCAATTCGAACGAATCTTGAAAAAACGATCAAAAAAAAAAACCCCTGGCATCACCACCACAGACAGCCTGAGCTCACGCCACCACGTCCAGAGTTACGTCACACGTCAATGCTCCGATACCCCCCATACCGGTCGCCTGAAGTCCACCCACGGCGATGCAGCAACCACGAGAACCCAGCCATCCCAAACCTGACCTTAAACCCTACATCATCTAAATTCCGATGCCACGATCACCAGAAAAATCCACGATCATTTTTCCTGGGCCCATCCACCTACCAGCCTTCTTCGACCACAAACTCGACGCCGTCCACCATGTCGATCGCCAGAAATTGGCAATAAACCCAAAACCCCTCAACTCCGATTTTCCCAGTGATTACTAATCTAAAATTTATGATTTTAGTACCTAAATTCATGATTTTCTAACTCTAATATGAATCTATAATCCAAATCAGAAATTAAGATGTTTGATTTTAACTTATATTAAGATCATGACTGTATTTCCTTATAATTTGAAATATTTACTACATATAAAATCCTGAGATCATTTTTAAAATTAGTGTTACCAAGTTACCAAACTTTTTACTTTAAAGATCTTAATCTAAAATTCATTTGTTTGGGAGATATAAATTTTTATTGATGACAGTATTACTGTAATACACCAGAGATGATCATTTACCTACACAGACACATCACATATATGTATACACATACATTCAAATCTAAGCATACATGCAAATCATTTCCTACTATTTTACTTCAAGATTTCATTCATGAATCAAAGTTAAATCCCAAATTTGAAAACTGCTTTTAAAATAAAGTTTACTCACCTTAAACAGAGCAGAGCACTGTTTTTGTCTTTCCCAGGTTTTGAAAATTTTGAATTCTGGACTTGTATTTGATTTTGTTCTGGAAAAAGCTTTTGATTTCTTTGTTAATTGAAATCCCTTGCATGCTTGATTTGTTGAAGTTGAATAAAATGCTTGCAGATTTAAATTCCAGGCTGGATTTAGTTGATGTTCCCATTGATTTTAGTCTTGAGAATTTGTTTACAAGCTTTGATCTTTTCTTTGAGGATTTGTTTTCAGTTTTAGAGGAAGAAAGAAAAGAACAGAGAAGTTTTAAACTGAACGACCAGGGTTGATTTTTGAATTGAATCTGCTACTTGAATTGCAAGCTTGTAGTTTGATTTCCATTATAGTTTTGATTTTCTTTTGAGGAAACTAGCTTACAGGTTTGAAGAAGGAAATAAATTTGAGAAAGTTGAACTGAAAAACTTTTGAACTGAAACGAAATGCCAGGCTTCTCCTTAATACCATATTTCTTTTTATAAATTTAAATTTCTAAATGAAAGAAAATGTTGCCACATGTTATCTTTATAAGTTAGACAAATGTCCATGCAAATTCATTTAGTTTACAAGTGTTAAAATCTTAGATTATTATGTTTAAATCCTTATTGTAAAAAGTATTTATATTTATATATTTATGTAAAATGTGAATTTGTATTTACTTATGTTAAGATTATTTATATGTTACAAATGTCTTATTTCTTTTATATGTTTACAAACCATTCTAATTCAAGAGATATTTTAAAAAGAAAGGTCTAATTTAAATCTATATTTATTTATAACCATTTAGATTAAGTACTTTTTTAAAAGAAAACAATTTAAAACCTTTATTAAATTTTATTTAAACTATCACAATTTAAAAATAAATAATTATCTTATATTTTTAAACCAATTGAATTAATCTAAACTAACCTTTGAAAAATATTAATTTTAAAACAAAGCTTTAAATCACAATTCATATATATAAATTATCAATAGATTAAATTAAATTCAAAACAATCCAAATTATAACATATACATACATATATATTACAAATTGAAAATTCATCTTTAATTTAAAACAAAAGATATTTCCATTCACAATATATATCAAATATATATATTATAAATAGAATAAGATTTTATTAGCTTTAACAAACAAATCTTATTAATATTGCCAAATTAAGTATTTATTATTTACCTTTAAAAATTAAATTAACCAATTTAAATTTAAATTACATAGGATAATTATCAATCCAATTAAATTATCAATACAGATTATTAAATTTATATTACCCAAAAACCCGGGATATCACATTCCTTCCCCCTTAAAATAATTTCGTCCCCGAAATTAAAAACAAAGTTAATTTAATAATCCAGCAAAGATTTCAATCTCTAACAGCAAAGCATACCTATCATCCAATTACTAACAACCAAAGCAACCAATCAAACAATTAAACCTAACTAATTATCCTGATACAAATCAGAATAAATCTTACTACACTATCTAGAGTTTCCCCGGATATAAATCACCGGGAGACCCGCTCTACAGAATCTAAACAAACTACACCCCATAATCCAGAGCTTCCCTTATCTCTAGATCCACTAATCTGAACAGAATATCAGATCACACTCAAGTCTAGCTCATCTTCCAATCCATCTGAACTGCAGATTCCACACTAGCAATGCATTATACACGTACTCCCTCAGAGATACGTGAAATACAATGAATTCCAGATATCCAACTGGCCATTCAATCCTGTAGACAAAAGAACTACTCCTCTCGAGAACACAGGGAAAATCCAAAATACTTCAGTGCTAGCTTCCAGACTTACCAATCTTATAGCTTTATAATCGGAGAAAAACTTAAACAATTTCCAATCTCCAACTCCGAATTCCAAACTCCTTGTCTCATATCTGCATAACTCACTAGACGATCCCGAGCTACCTCATCTCTTCCTGATCAACTTAACCTTCGCTGATGCTCTTTGAAACAAATTTGAACCAAGCACAAGATGATCTCTAGATCCTATTCAACAATATGAAATTCCAAAATTCGTTGAAATCCAAACTTGAAAACTAGATCTGACCTATCCGTTTCCAAAAATTTCTGAGCTGCTACACCAACTCTTCTTTCTCTAAGAACCATCCTACTACCAGACTAACTACCGGTATCGCTTCTGGAATCAAGTCGATACGGAACTCAAATTCAAATGTAGACAAACTTCTACTTCCTCGAAGACATCCGAAAAAATCTCTGATTACTTCAGTATCTCCTATTTCCACATGAGAAACCTCAATCTCAAACAAAAGATTACCCAAGATAAATTCCCAAACTAATCGCAAGTCACTTTTGCGTTACTACCTAGTTCGGATTCCAAAGAAATTGTTCTCTCTTTACCAATTAAAACAGTCTTAAGCTTTTCCAAACAAGGTTAACCCTTCAAGAAAGCTTTCATCATCTACCCGGACTGCTGATAGAAGAACCACAAAGATTTCTGAACCATCGGAGAAATGATTCACACTGCTGCTTCTGAACTCTATCTCTGGAACACTGCTAAGCCAAAGACCTCCTCGTCAGTACACCGAACACTTCGAGTTGCACTGCTACCACAGCTAACCAAAAACTTCTAATCCAAAGGCTTCTCAAACTAAGACCATCAACAAACCTCACAACGGACCTCCAAGATGGCAGACATCCCAAAAGAATCTCGGGACTCCAAACCAACACCAACAACTTATTCTTCTTAAGGGAAACAATGAGACCATGTCCGAAGAAACAACTAATCGACCTTAGTCCCATACTTCAAAACAGATAAAACTCTCTTACTCGATATCAGAGAATTCCTATACAGTCGAGTCTTTCCTGCGGTAGACATCAACTGTTCCTCCAATACCTTCTTAATCTTGTTCCAAAAGAAAATCTCCTTCGGGAACATCCATAGATACTGCGTCTTATCACACAACTGCTCCTTCCTGAAGTCGCCAAGCTACCATCACTTACTTCTGCACAACCGATAGATTCAACTCTAGAAAATCTGCTCACCCGAGCTCAACCAATTTTATATCCCAATAATGGACTCCGAATCTTGAAAAGGATTTTTCTTTTCTAATTAACGATAGGTTGTGTAATGTAAGTAATCAATGAAAGTGACAAGTGTCTTAATTTATTTTTCTTTTTCTTTTATTTTTATAAAATCATAAATTCACATATATAAACATTTGCATATCTTCTTTATTTCATTCTTTTCTATTTTCCTTTTCAAAAACAAGAAACCATCTTCCTCTCTAATGCAAATCTGATAATCAGTAAACAATTATGCCTCCAACCCAAAATCAAAATCACTCTTTTAAATCAAAGATCAAAACCTATCTCATTTTCACAATCAAGTCTTCAGCCTGCTGAAATTCTTTCATCTCTGGAAGCAAATTCAAACTGTCTGCATTCAATTGCAATCTGGAGGAGCAATGGAGCAGGAGGCTTCGGCGTTGTAGATATAGATAGTAGTTTTCCGCTGTGTTTATCTTTGTATTGATCTGTATTGTGTTGAGATGTAATAACTAGACAGATGTTTATAACTGTCTAGTATGTGATGTGTAATCTGTGTAACTCTGATAGATGATGTATATGATACTATGTAATATTTATGTGATATATTATATTTCGTTTCGTTTCCGCTGTGAGTATCTGTTGTTGTTTTCTTTTCTCTTCTTCTCTTTTCTATTTCTCACCCCTTTCTTTCTTTCTGTCGATGCGATTTTCCGGGAGTGGAAAGTCGGGTCGTCACACGTGTCATTTAGTTTAAAACAATAATTAATTCATTTAGTTATATATTTTGTGGAAAGTAGGGTATCTATGACACGTGGATTAATTTGAATTTAAAAATGAATTGGGTTTTAAATTCTTTTAAACTTCTTTTATAAAATGAATATTTCTTTAACATGTGAAATTAAAGGTTTTTGAATTGATTCTAAAACTTTGTTAAAGTTAATTTGTGTTCATTTTAAAATCTTAAATTTAAAATGAAATTTAAAGTAAATTTGAAAGCAAATTATTTAAATGCTTTGAATAAGAAAGGAATGTTTTATCTTAAAGATAAATAGAATTTAATGATTTGGATTCATTAAATTATTAAGTAAATTAAAATGGATAATTTATTTATTTTAATAATTTGGATTAATTAAATAAGTAATTAAAGGTTTAAAATTATTAATTAAGGTTTAAGATTAACTAATTAGGAATAATTAAAATGTAATTAAGAAATATTAATTAGAATACTAATTAATGATTAAGAGTAATTAATCAAGTAATTAAAGATTAATTAAGTTACAGTTAACACTTAATTAATTAAATAATTAAAGAGTAATTAATGGATTATTTAAGATTAATTAATTTGTAGTTAATAATGATTAATCTAAGTTAATTACTTAAGAAAGAAATTAAAGAATTGTTAATGAAGGTCATTAACTTGAGATTATTTAATAATTAATTAATGTGATTAATTTTAATAATTAATTAATGATAATGATTTTTGAAATTGTTTATGTGTAATTACTTACTGGAAGTAATTAAGGAATTAATTACTTAATGTAATTAATTAAGTTTAAATGAAATTTGTTTAAGTTAATTAATTAAGTTTAATTAATTTAAACACTTGATGATTTTATAAATAATTACTTAATTTAATTAATGGATTGTAATTACTTAGTTAAGTAATTAATGGTAATTACTGGATGTAATTAATGGAAGATGATTTAAGGATGAAAGAAATTTGGATTAAGTTATTTTGTAATTAATCAAGGGATTAATTAAAGATAATTAATTAAGAAGTAATTAATTTATGTAATTAAGTAATTAAGGGAAGTTAATTACTGGATGAGATTAATCAAAGGTGATTAATAAATGTGGTTTAAATTAAAGATTAATTACTTAATTAATTTAAATAGGATAATTAATTAAGAGTAATTAAGGATCATTAATTAATATAATTAATGATGTAATTGAGAATTGATTAATTAAGACTAATTAATCAATAATAAGTGATTTAAAAAGTAATTAATTAATATAATTAATTAAGGATTAATGTAATTAATTATAGTTAATTAATAAATGAAGTAATTAAAGGTTAATTACTATAAGTGGTTAAGAATAATTAATTTGTGAAATTAATTTAAATACTAATTACTTGAATGTAATTAAATGTAATTAATCAAGGATGATTAATTAAGATGAATAATTGGATGGTGATTGATTAATTGATTGATAATTAATTAATAGTGGTTTAAGCAAGGTTAATAATGATGGAAGTAATTAATTTAATTTACTTTAAATTAATTAGAGATGAAATAATTATTTTAATTCATTAATTATAGATGGTGATTAATAAATCATTGCTTATGAATGGATGATATTGATTATCTTGAATGGTTTGAGATCTCAAATATGAGATAAGAAATGCTATGTGATATGGATGCTTTGATTGCATTTTATGATAATATGGATTATCTATTTTGATGATAATATGGATTATCTGCTTATAATGATAATGTTGTTTATCTATTGTGAATCTGTGAATTATCTATCTGTGTGTATATAGATAATGGAATTTAATTGTTTTAACTTTAAAACAACTTGGCCTTAAAAGATACGCTTTGGATTTCAATGAGACCGGGATCGGGTTTCCGTATACCGGATTTCCAGGTCTGGAGACCCGAATACCACATCGATCCAAATTAGCGATAGGTCGTGAATCTCAAGTGAAGATGAAGATTCAGAGTGCAAGGGTTATTGTCGTTAACTCTAAGGGTGATTCCAAAACGAGTGTAACGAGATAATGCCTTCGGTTTCGTTCGAACCCGGAACGAACTTGTATGGATTGAATGCTTTCAGCACATCGTCAGGTGGACGATGAGCATTCTAAGATAAATGTGTTCTTTTTAAAGGTAATCGTGACCTCAAGCCTCACAAACCGGGAATGGCTAAAACAGGGGAGGTGCAGCAAGGTTAGTGGGTAGCACCCAAGTAGGACAAGGTTACCTCTGTCTAGATGTCCCTTTCTATTTTCGACTTAGTGGTGCGGTTGCTGATCCCAACCGTGAGGTATCTTGTGCGGGAATTATCCAGTAAGGGATGTTCCGACCTTGTGTTGCAGGGGATTGGGAGTGATCCTCGGTACGGTGATCTAGGCCACGTACTGTGACGGGCGGTACCCCGGTAGCCCTGCCATTGTATGGAATCCAAACTCCAATAAGTGCCGTACGTATTAGTTGTGCCCAACTATGTTGGAATGTGAGATGTAAGCATTTCAGCTATTTCTGTATTTTACTTGAAAACCCTAGACCCTATTATAATACAATCGAATTTCCTATCAAATGTTTTGGTTAGCGTAAGGTAAAAACTTACCCATGTTTATTTGTGGGGAGTCTTACGTGATACTTTTTCTTTCAAAAGGTTTTTGAAGTTAAACAAGTTTAACCTGTTACTCACACCAGACCCATGTCTGACCCAAGTTGTTTATTTCTGTTTTATAAACTCTTGGGTACTCAAATTTTTACGAGTAGCCAAGGGATTCAGGTTAGCCTTGACGAATTGTGGAGGAGCAATGGAGCAGGAGGCTTCAGCGTTGTAGATATAGATAGTAGTTTCCGCTGTGTTGATCTTGTTTAGATCTTTGTTTGTATTGAGATGTAATAACTAGACAGATGTTTATAACTGTCTAGTATATGATGTGAATCTGTGTAACTCTGATAAGTGTTGTATATGATACTATGAAATATTTATGTGATATAATATATTTTGTTCGTTTCCGCTGTGAGTATTTGTGTTTGTTTCTTTTCTCTTCTTCTCTTTTCTACTTCTCACCCCTTTCTTTCTTACTGTCGATGCGATTTTCCGGGAGTGGAAAGCCGGGTCGTCACATTTGGTATCGGAGCCAGGTTTCGATCCTGGGACCTGTGGGTTATGGGCCCGTTTTAAGAATTCTCAAAAACAAAAATTTCCTGAAAACAAATCTGAAATTAAACTCTCCTCTCAAAAACAATCCGTAGATCAACTTCTCTAAAAATGCTTCTTCATCAAATTAGCAATTCATTCTCATCATTTAAAACCTGGAATGATCAAAGCCTTCAACCTGCATTTCTTTAAGCCTGCATTTGTAAAATCTGAACAACAAACCTGCAAATCCCTTCTTCAAAACCCAAACAAATCAATCCCTGAAATGCATGTTCAAAAGCAAGTTTAAGATCAAGATCTAAGCAACATCTCAACAAGATAATTGGCATGCATGAAAGATCAAATAACAGCAAGCAACTCAAGTTTTTAAAATTCAAAAAGCTTTTCAAATAAATCTGGAGGCTCTGTTCCTGGTGAGTAACAATGCTTTTAAAATTTTAAGATGAATCTGGTTGCATATGAATATCTGAAGCAAATATGTTTGGTATATATATATGTGTTGTTTTTATATATGAATGTATATATGTGAGTGCATGATTGTATCAGTGTTTCTCTGTTTTCTTTAATTTCCAGGCTCCAGTTTTTAATTACAAATCATTACCCCATGATCTAGTTTTGATTTGGATTTAAGACTTAAACAAAATTTGTTTGATTTATCTTGAATTTTAGTATAAAAATTTATTTAAGACAAAATAAGTTAAAATGTATCTGGAAACAAGAAAAGAACAGAACAAACTAAATATAAGTGAAAATCCAAATATCCTAATTTATTGTTTTAGGCATAAAATCTGAAACCTTATTTAAAAATATGATTTTTAAGAATGGAACCACAATTTTTAGAGGTAAATCGAACGAGCAGTTTGAGTTTGTTCAGGGTTTGTGTTTTTGGGCTTTTCTGGTGATCTACTTGGTCGTAGAGGTCAGGACCTTCAGTGTTGATGAAGGAACGATCAGAGATTAGAGGAAAATTGCCGGAGTGTTGATCAGAGCACTGTGATGGGGGTGGTGGTTGATTTCTGTTTTTAACCCTAGCTTTAACTAAGTCTAGTATTTTGATTTGTTCGCCTTCCCTATTTGATCGAGTTCAACAATGTTTTGGGTAATGGAAGTAGGCGCGTAAAGGAAGACTTGGCCGGAAATTCAAGGTTGCTGGTGGTCGGAGGAGCATGTTTGTGACGACCGCCCATGACCCCTGCACCGAATCTAGAGATAGAGCGCTGTAAAGTGTGCCAGGCGACCATGGACGATTGTCAAGGCAAGATTTAAAACAACTGAATCTATCGTATTACTCACAGCGCATGGATAAAAATACAATAGAGCATAAGTATAGTGAAGCTTTACAGAACAAAATGACATCATATAAAACTTCATAATAGTTGAATACAAGCATCCACATAGTCAATACATCCAGCCTCACTACAAATCTCTCAGAGAATACAAAACAGCGGAATATCCAGTACATATAAGAAAATAATATGCAACCCTCTAGCTCGTCTTCGATATCAGCATCGTGGGAAGAGAACAGCACCTGTCACCTGCTACCTAGTCTGCCCGTCCCAAAATGGACGAACAGCCCAAGGCAATAAGAATTTAAAACATAAAGCCTTGAGTCAGACAACAGTCTTAGTGAGCAGTAAATTAACTAACAACATACCAAAAGAGCATAAAGGAAAAGGAATAGGAATACAACCCTCCCACTCCAACCTCATTCTACAGTGATAGCCCCCAGACACACACTAAGCAGAAGCAACATAGCAGAGCATACAATTTAAAGTAAAACTACTATCACTCGAGTCAAGGGCGATGTTTTCCAAGTACCAAGGCCTAAATCAGATAAGCACCCAGAAAATACCGCTCTTGAGTCCGAATGACGATACAACCAAACATCCATGACTCTGGCTATCACTGTTATCATTGCTTCGATATCACCGTTAATTGAATGACCGGCACATTCTTTCAGCCGTCCGTCAAGGGCTAATGGAAACCCCGGTTCTAGACATAACTCCCGCACGTCGTCGCAGCCCGTGCCTAGGACTATCGAATCTGCCCAGAGTACTCGACCATCAACAGTTGGCCGTTGGGACTATCGAATCTGCCCAAACGTACTCTTGCTTAGAGCATGCTAGAACCTTCAACAACGATGCTATCCAAGCCTCCTAGTCATCCTCCTCGACGACTATTCTCATATCCATTCATTATCTTCAACTCGAATCATATCACCGAGTTATCAACATGCTTGGAATGATCCCGTCTGGATTAGACCAAGTCTTCATCATATGATTGCCTCGCTTCATTACATCCTCGCAAAGCCTCATCTCATCATTACATCATCAAATCTATGCATAAGAGCTTCATCATCCCGCTACATATGCCACAAGCAGCTTTCCCAATTCAAGAGCCTTTCCCTTAGCTTTTGAATCGTCTTCGGTCTAAATCTAATCATCAATCATCTAGTTCATAACAATTCAATCAAATCAAACATCAATCCAAGCAATCAAGCATTCAAATATGGTCTAAGTAGACAATTATAACAATAATGGCATTTTCGTAATTAAAGAGTTGAAAGTCCAATAAGTATGAAAACATGGATTATGTCTCTACAAACTTGATGAATGAACTTGCATAGGTTAACATATGATAAAATGGATGCAACATCATCATGAACAATGGATCTACATGGATCTATACATAGGATGAAGAAAATGCATGGAAATCACTATTTTAACACCAAATCAAGCCAACAATCCGATATACTCCCTTGGATCCGTGTGAGAGATAATCACCACTCACCAAATCACCTAAACAACCTCAAATCAACACACTTCAGATCTGGACAGCGAAGGATGAAGCTAGATCTATCACAAATCCGCTTCAAATGAAGAAATCTCTCTTGAAAAGATGAAGATCTTCAATCCAAGCTTTTGAATCTTCAATCTCGATCTTCGATTTGGATGGATGGAAGCACTAGATTAAAGTGGAGAAAAGAAGTGAAGAAGTGTAGAAGTCGAGCTCTCAAAATGGCAGCACTTCGTCGCTTCAAAAATCCGGATCCCAAAAAGTGAGAACAACCCCTCCTATTTATAGCTGAAATCTGTCCTTAAGTCGAAATCTGGCTATCTCCCTAGGTCGTTTCCGACCTAAGACTCTCCGACCTAAGCTTCTCCGACCTAACAGATAGATCTACGCGACCTAACACAAACTATTCTAGCGACCTAACAACTTAGCAATCTACGCGACCTAACACAACATACGACCTAACAGTGTTACGACCTAACACATAGCCTAACTCCTTAGGTCGCTAACAAGCTAACTCCTTAGGTCGCTAACAAGCTAACTCCTTAGGTCGCTAACAAGCTAACTCCTTAGGTCGCTAACAAGCTAACTCCTTAGGTCGCTAACACGGAACCACTAGGTCGCTAACTCAGAACCACTAGGTCGCTAACTCAGAACCACTAGGTCGCTAACTCGGCAACTACTAGGTCGCTAACTCGGCAACTACTAGGTCGCTAACTCAGAACCACTAGGTCGCTAACTCGGCAACTACTAGGTCGCTAACTCAGAACCACTAGGTCGCTAACTCAGAACCACTAGGTCGCTAACTCGGCAACTACTAGGTCGCTAACTCGGCAACTACTAGGTCGCTAACTCAGAACCACTAGGTCGCTAACTCGGCAACTACTAGGTCGCTAACTCAGAACCACTAGGTCGCTCACAACATTTCTTAAGTCGCAGACCTCCTCTAAGTTGCCAACAACCCTTAGGTCGCGTACGACCTAGGACTTAGACAAATTTCCCCAAAAAAAAAAAAAAAAAAATCTGAAATGACTTAAAAATGCAAAAATTCCAGATTTGACGAACTTTTCGATCCGTGAAAAATACGGGTCGTTACATTCTCTCCCCCTTAGGAATTTCGCCCCCGAAATTCCAAGCAAACAAAGCAATCAAAGACTATTCTGTACGCCTACCATCCATAGCAATCAACAAACCATGCATCCAATTCTAACTTAGCGTACAGAATTCTAAAATTAGAACAAGTTACAATATCGTGAGATGACACGACACCTTAGGGCCATACCTTGAAGAGTTCAGGATGAGCTGCTTTCATCCTCTCTTCCACCTCCCACGTACAGTCGTTATCATCATCACTCCATTGTATCTTGAGCAACTTAACTACCTTCCTCCTAAGTTGTTTCGTGTCGGTTTCCACAACACGAAGTGGCTTACGAGGTCTTCTATCAACTGGATCAACTTCTAAGTCTTCACAGCTATCAGCAGAAACCACCGTTCTCGAGTCGTGCACATACTTCCGTAGATACGATACATGAAAAACATTGTGCACACCCGACATCTTCTCCGGTAACTCCAATCTGTAGGCGAGCTTTCCAATTCGCTCGATGATCGGGAATGGTCCAACAAATCTCGGGGTCAATTTTCCTTTCTTCCCGAATCGAATAACATTCTTCAGTGGAGAAATCTTCACAAAAACCATATCTCCCACGTCGAACTCCAAATCCTTTCGACGCTTATCAGCATAACTCTTCTGACGGTCTTGGGCTGCCTTCATTCGTTGCCGAATGATCTCTATGCAATCCGAAGTCTGTCGAATCATCTCTGGCCCAAGTATCAGCTTTTCCCCAGTTTCCAACCAACATGTCGGAGAGTTACACGGTCTTCCATACAATGCCTCATATGGTGCCATACCAATACTTGACTGGTAACTGTTGTTGTACGCAAACTCCACCAAATGAAGGTGATCTTCCCATGATCCTCCGAAGTCCAAAACACATGCTCTAAGAAGATCTTCCAAAACTCGGTTGACTCTCTCGGTCTGACCATCTGTCTGAGGGTGATAAGCTGTACTCAAACACAACTCGGTTCCCAAAACTTCCTGGAAGCTCTTCCAAAATCCACTAGTGAACAATGGGTCTCGATCGCTCACTATGCTCTTCGGAATACCATGGAATCGAACTATCCACTTAATATACAACTCAGCCAACTTTGATGCAGTCCTAGTCGATCGAACAGGAATGAATCGTGCACTCTTAGTCAGACGATCCACAATGACCCAAATCCCTTCATTTCCCGTTCTGGTTCTAGGCAATCCATCAATAAAATCCATCGACACTTGTTCCCACTTCCATGTAGGAACTTCTAAGGGTTGAAGCAATCCACTTGGCTTCTTCTGTTCAGCCTTTACCAACTGACAGTTCATACACTTGGAAATGAAATCTCCAACATCCTTCTTCATGCCTTCCCAGTAGTAGGTTCTCTTCATATCCCGATACATCTTATTTCCACCTGGATGAATTGTCAACTTCGAGTGATGACTTTCCTTCAGAACTTCACTCCTCAATTCATCTATATCGGGAACCACTAGTCGTCCTTGCTTTCGAAGCCAACCTTCTCTATCGACCTCGAATCCTTTATCCTTTTCTGGCTCCAATCCAGATTCCAATTCACGGATAATCTTGACAAGCTTATCATCTCGCTTTTGACTCTCGCCAATCCTTTCCACAAGAGTCGGTCTTATCGATAAGTTTGCCAACATTTCAGGTTCCAATTCGCATCTAGGCCTGAAGTCAAATCCAGCTAAATACTCGAGACTCTTCCATTCAGAAAACATGGCTCCCAATCCCGCATGTCTTCGACTTAACGCATCAGCCACTGCGTTACCTTTTCCCGGAGTATAAGCTATACCAAAATCATATGATGCTAAAAACTCTAGCCAACGTTGCTGCCGAAGATTCAAATCCTTCTGGGAGAAAAGATACTTCAACGACTTATGATCCGTAAACAACTCAAATCGAACTCCCAACAGATAATGCCTCCACATCTTCAGAGCAAATACAATCGCCGCTAACTCCAAATCATGAGTTGGGTAATTCCTTTCATGCGGCTTCAGTTGTCGACTGGCATACGCAACAACTTTATCCTTCTGCATCAGCACTGCCCCAAGTCCAGTACCACACGCGTCGGTGTAAACCACCATCTCATCATTCCCACTTGGAATAGTCAAAACAGGAGCACTCGTCAATCTCTCTTTCAGGATTCCGAAAGCTTGCTCACACTTAGCATCCCAACAGAACACTTGGTTCTTCTTCGTCAATCCTGTTAACGGTGCAGCTATCTTGGAGAAGTCTTTAATAAACCGTCGATAATATCCTGCTAATCCAAGAAAACTTCTCACATCAGATGCATTCTTAGGTTTAACCCAATCTTGGATTGCTGCCACCTTAGCGGGATCAACCGCTATTCCATTTCCAGAAATCACATGGCCTAAGAATCTCACTTCACTCTTCCAGAAGTGACACTTCGAAAACTTAGCCTTCAGCTGATGTTTCCGTAAGATTTCCAAAACAATACGCAAGTGCGTCTTGTGCTCTTCTTCCGTTCTGGAATAAATCAGAATATCATCCACGAACACAAGTACGAACTTGTTCAACTGATCTCTGAACACTCTATTCATAAGATCCACAAAATATGCTGGCGCGTTAGTCAATCCAAACGGCATTACCAGCCACTCAAAGAAACCGGATGGTGTCCTAAAAGCAGTCTTCGGCACACTATCCTTAGCTACTCTTAACTGGTGAAATCCCGTTGCCAAATCCATCTGAGAAAACACCTTAGCTTCGTGAAGCTGATCAAACAAGTCATCTATTCTCGGCAATGGATACTTGTTCTTCTTAGTCACCTTATTCAGCTCACGATAATCGACGCACAATCTCAACGACCCATCTGCCTTGGTTGCAAACACAACTGGTGCACCCCACTCGGACACACTACGCCGAATGAATCCTTTCTGCAAAAGATCATCAACTTGCACCCTCAACTCTTGCTGTTCCCTAGGCGCCATCCGCCTAAGAGGCATCACAACAGGTCTGGCTCCTTCAACTAGATCTATACGAAACTCGATCTCTCTATGTGGCGGCAACCCTTTGACTTCGTCAAAGACATCCTCGAATCCATTAGCGATCGGCACTGATGACAGTCCATCCCGTGGAACAACTAGCGAATACATGAAGCTCATGAAGACGCCTTCTTCATGCTTACATCGTATCACAATCTTTCGCCCCTCCACATTCTCGACTGTCACTTCCAACCTTTCGCAATCAACCTTAGCCGCATACTTCCTAAGCCAGTCCATACCCAAAATAATTCCGAACCCCGCAAAGTTCAGAACAAAGCAATCACAAACAAAAGAGCAACCATGACTCGACACAACTAGACCACGGCATAACATACACAAACAAGACGAACCCCCAACTGGATTAGTCACAACCAATGGCCTATCAACAATATCCGGCTTCAAACCTAACCGGCCTACTAGTTCATTACAAACAAATGAATGCGACGCTCCAGTATCAAACAGAACTCTAACTGGAACACCACATAGGAAAAGAGTACCTTGAACAACCACACTCTTTCCCTTCTCTTCAGCAGTAGGAGCTTTCGAAGACGACGGAACAGCCCCCAAAGCATAGGCTTGCACAATCTGCCTGTCCTTCCTTGGTTCTGGACAATTCTTCCTGAAATGCCCCGGCTTGTCACAGTTGTGACACTTCATCGGTGCCTTCGGATTCTTACAATCCTTAGAGAAATGGCCCTTCTGTTGACAATTGTAGCAAGTCACCTCGCCTTTCGGCTTCTTCTGGCCATCCTTACCTTTCTGCTGCTGCTGCTTCCTCTTCTGGTTTCCACCCTGCTGTGGTTTAGATTCTCCCTTGGTAACAGCAACAACAGGTCCTTCCTTAGGAAACAGACTCTCATGTCTAAGAGCTTTTTCCACAAGCTTCTCAAATGAATCGTCCAAATGATCCACCAACTGTCTCCCAAGATAACTATCCAAGCCGGTCACAAACTTCTCGTTCTTCTGATAAGCAGACTCAATATATGACCGGGCATACTTGGACAAAGCTTCAAACTCAGAAACATACTCAAGAACAGATCTTCCACCCTGCTTGAGCTCTACAAACTTCTTGAACAGAACAGACTTCTGAGCTGTAGAAATGAACTTAGCTTCAAATCTAGCTTGGAATTGTTCCCAAGTAATCTCTTCCTCCGCAGTATTGATGGTAATAGAGTTCCACCAATCAGAAGCTCTCCCTTGAAGCTGCCTTGATGCCAACTTCCTCTTAGTTGCATCATCAATTCCCAAATCACCAAAGATCCTTCTACAAGCATCTATCCACCTCTGGACCTCAATGGTAGATTCTGTTCCCAAGAAAACCTTCCCTCCAAGAGCAGTATAATCCTTGCACAGCTTAGCAAAATCCACTGGTTTCGGAGTTTGGACTTGAACTCCAACATCAACTGCCGCCCCCGGAACTGGTATCCTTCTCATGATCGAAGTCATCATAGCTTCGAACATGGCTGCATAATCAGCAATCTCTTCAGTAGCACGACCTCCCCTAGCAGCTGGTCTCCCTCTTCGACTCATTCTCAATATCTATAAAAAGGAATGATTAGAACATCTAGAGAAACAACTGTATAAAGGACTCAAACTCTACTAAGCTACTATATTATATATAGTAATCATCCATCACAATACAATTACGTCTCTCATACGTAGTTACGACAGCGAGCGTTGGGTAAAATCGATTAACCAATGCTCTGATACCAAATGTGACGACCGCCCATGACCCCTGCACCGAATCTAGAGATAGAGCGCTGTAAAGTGTGCCAGGCGACCATGGACGATTGTCAAGGCAAGATTTAAAACAACTGAATCTATCGTATTACTCACAGCGCATGGATAAAAATACAATAGAGCATAAGTATAGTGAAGCTTTACAGAACAAAATGACATCATATAAAACTTCATAATAGTTGAATACAAGCATCCACATAGTCAATACATCCAGCCTCACTACAAATCTCTCAGAGAATACAAAACAGCGGAATATCCAGTACATATAAGAAAATAATATGCAACCCTCTAGCTCGTCTTCGATATCAGCATCGTGGGAAGAGAACAGCACCTGTCACCTGCTACCTAGTCTGCCCGTCCCAAAATGGACGAACAGCCCAAGGCAATAAGAATTTAAAACATAAAGCCTTGAGTCAGACAACAGTCTTAGTGAGCAGTAAATTAACTAACAACATACCAAAAGAGCATAAAGGAAAAGGAATAGGAATACAACCCTCCCACTCCAACCTCATTCTACAGTGATAGCCCCCAGACACACACTAAGCAGAAGCAACATAGCAGAGCATACAATTTAAAGTAAAACTACTATCACTCGAGTCAAGGGCGATGTTTTCCAAGTACCAAGGCCTAAATCAGATAAGCACCCAGAAAATACCGCTCTTGAGTCCGAATGACGATACAACCAAACATCCATGACTCTGGCTATCACTGTTATCATTGCTTCGATATCACCGTTAATTGAATGACCGGCACATTCTTTCAGCCGTCCGTCAAGGGCTAATGGAAACCCCGGTTCTAGACATAACTCCCGCACGTCGTCGCAGCCCGTGCCTAGGACTATCGAATCTGCCCAGAGTACTCGACCATCAACAGTTGGCCGTTGGGACTATCGAATCTGCCCAAACGTACTCTTGCTTAGAGCATGCTAGAACCTTCAACAACGATGCTATCCAAGCCTCCTAGTCATCCTCCTCGACGACTATTCTCATATCCATTCATTATCTTCAACTCGAATCATATCACCGAGTTATCAACATGCTTGGAATGATCCCGTCTGGATTAGACCAAGTCTTCATCATATGATTGCCTCGCTTCATTACATCCTCGCAAAGCCTCATCTCATCATTACATCATCAAATCTATGCATAAGAGCTTCATCATCCCGCTACATATGCCACAAGCAGCTTTCCCAATTCAAGAGCCTTTCCCTTAGCTTTTGAATCGTCTTCGGTCTAAATCTAATCATCAATCATCTAGTTCATAACAATTCAATCAAATCAAACATCAATCCAAGCAATCAAGCATTCAAATATGGTCTAAGTAGACAATTATAACAATAATGGCATTTTCGTAATTAAAGAGTTGAAAGTCCAATAAGTATGAAAACATGGATTATGTCTCTACAAACTTGATGAATGAACTTGCATAGGTTAACATATGATAAAATGGATGCAACATCATCATGAACAATGGATCTACATGGATCTATACATAGGATGAAGAAAATGCATGGAAATCACTATTTTAACACCAAATCAAGCCAACAATCCGATATACTCCCTTGGATCCGTGTGAGAGATAATCACCACTCACCAAATCACCTAAACAACCTCAAATCAACACACTTCAGATCTGGACAGCGAAGGATGAAGCTAGATCTATCACAAATCCGCTTCAAATGAAGAAATCTCTCTTGAAAAGATGAAGATCTTCAATCCAAGCTTTTGAATCTTCAATCTCGATCTTCGATTTGGATGGATGGAAGCACTAGATTAAAGTGGAGAAAAGAAGTGAAGAAGTGTAGAAGTCGAGCTCTCAAAATGGCAGCACTTCGTCGCTTCAAAAATCCGGATCCCAAAAAGTGAGAACAACCCCTCCTATTTATAGCTGAAATCTGTCCTTAAGTCGAAATCTGGCTATCTCCCTAGGTCGTTTCCGACCTAAGACTCTCCGACCTAAGCTTCTCCGACCTAACAGATAGATCTACGCGACCTAACACAAACTATTCTAGCGACCTAACAACTTAGCAATCTACGCGACCTAACACAACATACGACCTAACAGTGTTACGACCTAACACATAGCCTAACTCCTTAGGTCGCTAACAAGCTAACTCCTTAGGTCGCTAACAAGCTAACTCCTTAGGTCGCTAACAAGCTAACTCCTTAGGTCGCTAACAAGCTAACTCCTTAGGTCGCTAACACGGAACCACTAGGTCGCTAACTCAGAACCACTAGGTCGCTAACTCAGAACCACTAGGTCGCTAACTCGGCAACTACTAGGTCGCTAACTCGGCAACTACTAGGTCGCTAACTCAGAACCACTAGGTCGCTAACTCGGCAACTACTAGGTCGCTAACTCAGAACCACTAGGTCGCTAACTCAGAACCACTAGGTCGCTAACTCGGCAACTACTAGGTCGCTAACTCGGCAACTACTAGGTCGCTAACTCAGAACCACTAGGTCGCTAACTCGGCAACTACTAGGTCGCTAACTCAGAACCACTAGGTCGCTCACAACATTTCTTAAGTCGCAGACCTCCTCTAAGTTGCCAACAACCCTTAGGTCGCGTACGACCTAGGACTTAGACAAATTTCCCCAAAAAAAAAAAAAAAAAAATCTGAAATGACTTAAAAATGCAAAAATTCCAGATTTGACGAACTTTTCGATCCGTGAAAAATACGGGTCGTTACAATGTTTGATGATGATCCAGGTTTTAGTCTGTTCCAGGATTTTGCTTGAAGGCTCGAATCTGATGTCGAGTTGTTAGGGAGGTTTGGATTATCGAATTTTGGTGAAGAGATGTTCGTCGACCTTCTTAAGGTCTTGGTGGTGACCGGAGATGATCAGTGCCACCGTGCATGTGCACGGTGCACTTTATTTCTGGTAAGTTGAAGTTGGGTTTGGGGAATTTGGGTACTCGGGGTTTCTCGAGTCATTTGTGTTTTTGCTCGGGGTAGATAGGGGTTTGACTCGAAGTAATTTAGTTTTGGCTCGGGTTGAAATGGTATTACAGGTTTTAACAGAAACATGTTGTTCAGTTTCTAAATTTTAAAATGAAATTTAAAACTGAAGTTTAAATATAAAAGTAAAGTTTAAATAAGTTTAAATCTAGTTTTATTTGGAGTTTAAGTTTAGATCTCAGTTTTCAAATAAGATAAAGTTTTAAAATTTGAATTGATTTAACTACTTTAAAAAGGGTTAAGTAGTTTGAATTTTAAAAATGAAGTTTTAAATTGTAAATAGGATTTTAAATATAAAGATTAACCTGGAATCAAAAGTTAATATGCATTTCAATTTTGAAATAAAAAGAAGTTTTTAAATTTAAAATGTTTTAAACAATTTGAATGTTAAAGTGTATTTTTAATTGATTTGAATTTAAAATGAATTTAGTTTTAAATTTCTTTGATTAAATGAATATTTCTTTAACATGTGATTTAAAAGGATTTAAATGGTTTTAAACTTTGTTAAAGTTAAATTTGTTTTCATTTTAAAATCTTAAATTTAAAATGAAATTTGAAAGTAAATTTAAACAAATTGTTGTTAAAATGTTTTGCTAATGATAAATTAATCATTAATGAGATTAAGGTTTATCTTAAAGTTATTTAGAACTTAATGATTTATAATTCAATAAATTATTAAGGTAATTAAAGGATAATTAATCAATTAAATTAATTAATGATTTGGGTTAATAAATTTAGTAATTATGGGTTTAAAATTTATTAATTAATGTTTAATTAAATTAATTAAAGGTTAATTAATTTGGAGTTAAGAATCATTAATTTGGAATTATTAATTAATGGTTAGGAATAAATTAATCAAATAATTAAGGATAAATTAAGTTGTTGTTAGGTACTTGATTAATTAAGTAATTAGAGATTAATTTATTGATAATTAAAATTAATTAAGTTGTAATTAATAATGGTTAATTAATGTTTAATTATTTAAGAAAGATAATTAAAGAATAGTTAATGGTTAATGTAGATCATTAACTAAGGATTATTAATTAATGTGATTAATTTTAATAATTAATTAGATTAATTAATTTAAAGATAATCATTTGTGTAGATTGTTAAATATAATTACTTAATGGAAGTAATTAAGAAATTAATTACTCAATGTAATTAATTAAGTTAAATGTGATTAGTTTAAGAAATTAATTAAGTTTAATTAATTTAAGATAATCACTTAATGATTTGTAAAGTATAATTACTTAAGAAAGTAATTAATGGATAAATTACTGAATGTAATTAATGGAGTTAATTACTAGATGAGATTAATCAAAGAATGATTAATAAATGTTGTTTAATTAAAGGTTAATTACTTAATGTAATTAATTTAATTAAAGTAATTAATAATTAATAATGTAATTAAGGATTGTTTAATTAAGATTAGTTAATCAATAATAAGTGATTAAAGTAATTAATTAATTGTAATTAATTAAGGATTAATGTAATTAATTATAGTTAATTAATTAATGAAGTAATTTAAGATTAATTACTGAAATGGTTTAAGATAATTAATTTGTGAAATTAATTAGGGGTTAATTACTTAAAGTAATTAAAGTATAATTAATCAGGAATGATTAATTAAGATGGATATTTAGAGTAATGATTAATTAATTGGTTTAATTAATAATTAAGTAAGCAGAATTTATAAGTTGAAGTAATTAATTTAATTCACTTTAAATTAATTAGAGATGATATAAATCATTACTTAAGGGTGAATGAATGATATTGAATACTTTGCATTGTTGATATCTTTGATGAGATATGTGTTGATATATGATATGGATGTTTGGTTGAATTATAATGATAATGTGAATTATCTGTTTGGGATGATAATGTAGATTATCTATTGAATTATCTATCTTTGTGTATATAGATAAGAATTGAATTGTTTTAACCTTAAACAACTTGGCCTTAAAAGATACGCTTTGGATTTCGATGAGACCGGGATCGGGTTTCCGTATACCGGATTTCCAGGTCTGGAGACCCGAATACCACATCGATCCAAATTAACGATAGGTCGTGAATCAAGTGAAGATGAAGATTCAGAGTGCAAGGGTTATTGTCGTTAACTCTGAGGGTGATTCCAAAACGAGTGTAACGAGATAATGCCTTCGGTTTCGTTCAAACCCGGAACGAACTTGTATGGATTGAATGCTTTCAGCACATCGTCAGGTGGACGATGAGCATTCTAAGTGATATGTTCTGATTAAAGGTAATCGTAACCTCAAGCCTCATCAACCGGGAATGGCTAAAACATGGGAGGTGCAGCAAGGCTTCGTGGGTAGCACCCACTGAGAGCAAGATAGATCCCTGTCTAGAGGTCCCTTTTCTTTTATTCGGCTTAGTGTGTGGTTGGTCGCGCCAACTACGGGATTATCTTGTTCGGGATTATCCAGTAAGGGATGGTTCCGGCTTTGTGTTGCAGGGGATTGGGCGTGATCCTCGGTACGGTGATCTAGGCCACGTACTGTGACGGGCGGTACCCCAGTAGCCCTGCCATTGTATGGAATCCAAACTCCAATAAGTGCCGTACGTATTAGTTGTACCCAACTATGTTGGAATGTGAGATGTAAGCATTTCAGCTATTTCTGTATTTTACTTGGAAACCCTAGACCCTATTATAATACAATCGGATTTCCTATCAAATGTTTTAGTTAGTGTAACGACCCGGAATTTTGAACAAATTAAATTGAAAATATTTAATTAATTTTAAATATTTGAACGATAATTTAATTTGAATCCCGAATAAAACTTTGAAATTTGCGGTTAAATTACAGAATTTAATCTATTGATAGTTGAACAAAAATTTGAATCTTCAATTTAATTGCTAAAGAAAAATATTTCAAACGCTTGTAAAATTTATATTGATAACACTGAAGATAACAGCAGCTTCAGAATTTAAAATTAAACTGTTTTGCTCAGTTTTGAATTTAATTGTTTGAATCGATATTTAAAAATAGTCAATTTTCAAACAGTCTCGGAATTCGACGAAACCAGTTCCATTGGGTCCGTAACGTTTAATTATCACCGGGTTTCAAATCTCGCATTTTTCGGTGTTGATCTGTGAGCACACGATAGGTAAACGCATTGAAATATAAATTGAATTCAATTTATATTTAAATTTAAAATGGGTCAAAGGCAGCACGTCATCTTCCCTGGAATCGTGCCTAATATCACGAAGTTATCGTGCAACCCATACTTCCCCTGATTTTTAAATTCCCCTCTCCACTTTACCTTCGTTCGAAAATCAAGTCATGGCCGAAGTTATTCTTTTGTTCGAAAGTTAAATCCTGTCCTCCTTCGTTTAATCGAAACTTATCTCGTTCTCCCTCTCAACAAAACGACTCACGTTTAAAACAATGGCCAAAGAAAAAAATCAAACCACCCCTTCTCAAAATCAAATCGCGAGTTCGAGGTCGCGTTCAGCTCGCGTGAGGCTGGCGATTCGTCACGAATTCGCGAGTAGGGAAGAGTCTTCGCGGTGAGGGGGGGTGCGTTCGTCTGGGCAGCAGGCAATTCGAGACTGGGCGATTGGGGTTCGCGATTTCGAGCCTGGAGGGTCGCGCGATTATCGGTGAAGCAATGGAAGTGGCGCGCGTTTTAGGGCGCGGCGACAAGGTGGAGTCGCGGTAGGCTCGAGAGGTGGCAGCCTGGAATTCGACTGGAAGGAGCACGAAGCTCGAGGCAGGCTCGCGTGCGTTGTCAGGCGAGGCCAAAGCGAGGCGTGGGTTCGTATGGTTATGGCGATCGATTTAAGGGAAGGTTGTGATGGATTTTACAGTAAGAAAAAAATTTTGTTTTAACATTTACATAAAGAAATTTTATATATACATATAAAGTGGGAAAATATACAAGAATTTGTATAACAGTTGGTTAATTAAATTTATAAAAAGGGATTTAGCTTTAAATATAATTTTTGTTAAATCAATTATTAAAGAGGAATTTATTTAAAAAGGGGAGTTTAATTGTTTAAATTTAATTTTAGTTAAAATAAGATTTATAAAAGGAAATTGGATTAAAAATAAAATCTTTGGTTAATTTAATCTGTAAATGGGAAACGGATGGAAATTAAATTTTATTTGTTTAAAATGGAATCTCTGATATTTAATTGTTCAATTGACTCGAATATTGATAAATTGTATAAATTGTTTATACAAGGTTAAATTTGCAAAGAAAATAAACTGGGATGGAAATGGATGGCAAATTAAAAGCTAAGGTGAGATCTTCTCACTCAGATTTATAATTGAATTGCAGTTATTGATTGATTTGTTTGAATGTGCTATTAGATATGATAGGATATATCTATATATATAGCAGTATATACATATTGGCATATGTATATATTGGATTGATGATTTCCCGCCTCGTATAGCGGATGAGACCCTATTGCGCCGTTAGTAAGCGGATTTATAAAAACCTATATACCGCGATAATTCCGTACTGGAGCGGAATTGGTATTGTGCTAACATCTTTGGATGCAGGGAAACAGGTTGGAGGGATCCAACTGGATTCCTCAACTGTATTTATTTAATTACAGATGTTGATATGTATTCTGTTATCATATGTGGAGATATGATATTGACTGTTGTGATTGACTAATTGATGCGTTGCATCATTGGATTCAAAATTTTGAAGTTTAAAAAAATACGATCTTCAACTTCAAAAGAGATTTTTAAAAGTGATTATTTGAAAGTATACGTTTTATTTGAACTTTTGAATTGATTTACTTTAAATAAATAAATGTTATAAATTTAAAGTTATGGGAATTATAATGTTTGTAAATTATAACCGAAAGATAAAATTTCTTTTGAAATAAATGGTTAAGTCATAAATAAAAAGATTTGAATGGAGATTTTTGAATTATTAAAACGATGTATATAAAAGATGTATAAAATTTGATTTTTATAAATATAAAATATTGGGATTATAAAACGAGTTTTAATAAGTGTTAAAATGAAGAATAAAGGGATGGTATAAGTGAACGAAATTTTATATTTATAAATTATGAAGTTACAAAATAAATAGATTTTTGTAAAACAAAAGACTTATGAGTGATTTACTTATAAATCGGGTTTTGACATTTTAATTAAGAGTTGTGAATAAGTATGAATGGTTTATAGACGAGATTTATAAAATATATATTTTATAAATCCAAACAATGGAATTTTAAACGTAGTTCGGTTGTTGTTAAAAAAATAAGATTTTAAATGAAATCTTATAAGGAATAAGATTTAAAATTTGTGAAGCCTTAAAGGAACGAATGTTATAAATCCATGAAGTATAAGTACTTAACCTCTAATATGGACTTTTGGTATATAAAGTTGAGTTATAAAATGAATTGAATTATAAAGAAGATTTATAAATCAAAGTTGTTAGAAAATAGAAATAGAATTTATAATCGTGTTTTATAAATTCGGAATAGATTGAATTCGATAAAGTAAATATAGGAGATTATTAAAGAGGATATATTCGCGATTTTGGATAGCGAATTATCTTTGAAATAAATGTGTAGAAATGATTAAAATTGGGTTAAGTGAATATATTGTTAAGGAAAATGGACTTATTTTCGAAGAAGGGATATCAAAAATGAAGTTAAACATTTTAAAGATGTTTTAAAATGTATTATGAATTGAAGACATAGATTTCAACAGTTCTTGTTGAAATAGACGTTTTCGAGAAATTTAAGGAAATGGTGGACTATAACACTGTTGTTATAGTAAATGATTTCCGAAAGGAAATGTTTTGATGTAGTATTGGGATTTATATATCTATCTAAATCCGAATCCCTATACTAGTGATTTCGAGTCGTCGTAACGATGTTTTACGCAACATTCGTTTTGACTCAAATAGATGTTGAAATTTATGATTTCCTTAAAGAATGAATATATACTTAATATTGATTTAAGTATATCGAATATTTTCAAATGTTGAAAATAAATAGATTTGTGAAATACTTATTTTTAAATAAGTATGGAAATGCTTTTCCAATATGAAATGAACTGTTTTGAGATTTTATCTTTTAAAGATAAATTGAAATGTGGAAATTGATTTGAAATTGTTTTCAAATGATTAGGTGTGGAAAATAATATATCTAGTAAAGATATTTTGGAAGATAAAATAATTTGGAAAATTATTTGGAATCTGATGATGTTGCGCATCTTTATTGATAGTTAAATAACCGACTATCAATAATTACCTTTAGGTAGGTATTTGTTGTGAATTGGATGAATTTGAATGCCACACTTATTTTTGAATAATCGCTCACTATTCGGGTTAGCCGGGAAAGGACCATGGGGTCGTATAACCCATTCCGAATATGTGATACGTCGTTATGAATTGCATTCGAAGACCGGTGTTGAAGACCGGATATTTTTGAAAACGGAAGGATTACCGTCGAGTTACTCTACATCGACTGATCTTCGATTTAGAGGTTTTATCACCCTTAGTGACGGGAAGTCCTGACGTGATTGAAATTATCCGGATATGCAAGGGCTTCGTGAGAAGTGCCTTCGGTTCTGTTCGATCCCGGAACAGACTTGTATGGATTGTGTGTCTGACGTTACAATTTGAGATATAAAGCTGATTTCTTTCAAATACATTTCTGTTGGTGGCGGAGAATTTATTCTCTTAGCTTAACACCCTTCTCTGAGACGTACGAGCTCAGAGGTTATGTAGTTGAAATTTATCAGCGATATATCCCAATTTGGTAACGTGGCATACTGAGTGTTGCTGTGAAATGATCAGTGTTTGATCATTTGTGATATGATCATTTGTTTGATCTTATATCTTTGTGATCATAGGTTGATCATTTTGTTTGACCCGAAGCAGGGCTTTTTATAGAAAGCGTAGCTTTGTGGACGAGACTTCGTCGAGCCTCACACCCCGGAAATGGTCGAAACAGGACGAATGCGGCAAGGTTCTAGGGAGTAGCGCCCCTTAGTGTATGTCATTCCTTCTGGATAAAGGTGGTATCATGGTATGGAGCCCAGATACTTAACCTCTGTGGTTACTGCATTATTATTATCTATGTGGTTTGTTGGAAATCGGGGATCCTCGGGAAGATCGGTGACGATCGGGGGATGGCATACGCGTGTCAGTAGTTACCTATTTTTGCAGAGGTAACCCGGCCTTGTGTTGGCAGAGATCCGGTTAGGTTCTCGGGTCGTCTATTCCAGGGACGTACCCATCGTGGATAGGAAGTTCCTTAGCCTGACCATTTGTTGGAAATCCAAAGAAACAATACGAGCCTTTACGATTTCAATTGTATAACCTGTCTCCTCAGGAGGCAGCTACAGCAGGCATAATATAATGGTACCTATGCTGGCTAAGATTTATATTCTACTTTCGAAATGTTTTCCACTATGCACTAATAATAATATCAAAAAGAATTTGATTTTTGCGTAGTAAGCATCTTTGACTATCATAAGAAGAAATCTCCTCCAAGTCTGCGTTTGCATTGTGTGTGTGGTGGGAGGTCTTATGGTAGTTTCATTTTCCAAAAGCATTGCGAATTGACTTTAAAAACTTTCTGCTGTTTATTTTTAAAGAATAACTGTTTTACGATCTCACACCAGTCACCATGACTGACTCGGAGTTTATTGTTTCCCTTCTAAACTCTGGGTGCCCACCAATTTCCACACGGGCAGTCTAGAGTTAGATTATCAGGATATTCTGGAGCTTTGGAGATAAGCTGGATGACGAGACGTAGTATTTGTACCTGATATATTTATTCCGCTGTGTATTCTGTATGAGGACAAGTTATATAACTGTCCATTGTTGTATATTGACTCTGATGATTGATGTAGGTATAAAATGATATAATTCTTTGTTTTAGAGATTATTCATTTATCTATTATATATTGTTCCGCTGCGATGTGTAAGATTCTGATATTGTCTCTGTTCTGTGTTTCTATTGATGTCGTTCTGAAAATTTTTCTGTTGTTCTTCTTCCTTCTCTTCTTCTTTTTCTTCTGCTTTCTTCTTCTTCTACCCTTTTCTTTTTCTTAAAACCCTCACTATTGGAGTTTCCGGCACTCGATTGCTCGGCAGTCGATAAAGTGAGTATCGATGTCGAATTTTCAAAAGTCGAAAATTTCGGTATGTGACAAAGTGGTATCAGAGCATATGGTTAAGCGACAACCCTGCTCTGTTGGGTGTTACTCATTAGAGATAGAGTCAGCAGTACTCTAGAATGAGTTGAGTGTAATAATAGATATGAGCGCGTATTTGTTATTTGAATATAAAATTGTTTTATATTGTGATGATTGATTTATTGAGTGGTATATGGATTCTGGTCAATACGAGTAATTAACGATCATTGATAGGGATCTCTAAACACTCGAATAGAACAATTCGGCACAGTATTGTTTTAAATAGGGTGAATGAAATAATTTTACCCAAAACTATTTTTGTATAGAAAAGAAATGTTTTTCTATGAAGTACTATAGTATATGGTTGCATGTATGTTAGGAAAGTGATAATATTGAAATGTTATCATTATTATATGAAATTAAGTAAGAAATTGAAATCGTAACTCCAAAGTTAAGGAATAAATCCATATATAAATGAAATTTGAGAATATAAGTTATAAAAGTGATTTGTAATTAAAAAAAGAAACGGAATTCCAGAGAAGTTTTTGGAAATGTTTTGAAAGGAGTTTGAAAATTTTGGAGATTTGGAAATTTAAATTCCTTTTTGATTTGAAAATGAATTTCAAAGGTTTGAAAAGTATTTTAGAGAGATAAAAGCTCTAAACTCTTTTCGGTCGCTGGAAAATAACTTCGATGATGACTGCAGCATCACTGATGTTCATTTTCGGGTTTCCAAAAGAGGAATTGCTGCCAAATTATTTTAAATGGAAGTTGTTTGAAAATTTGGATTTGGTTTTAGAAAATTCAAAAGATGATTTGAATTGTTTTCAAAATGGTTTTGAAAAAGTTGAAACGACTCTGGAATCCTATTTAAAATACTTACGAAATATTAATAAGTTGATAACTTATAGAATATTTGAAATTTGATTAGAATGAAATTCAAATTGAAAAACGGATGAATTAGTGAATGAATGAATAAATTGCGATTGCAAGTGCCAGAAAATGAAATTGAATGTTAAAATTCATTTTGAATTTGAAAGTAAATAGAACTGAAATTGAATTTGATTTGTGAAGTTAAACTAAAATTAGTAAGTAAAGCTAATTGAATATTGACCGAATGAATAAGTTTGAAGACGAATGAATTAGTAATTGGAACTAATTTAAGATAGTGCAGTTGTAAATGACAGATAATTGATAAAATTCAATATTTCAGAATTGAAAGTAAATTGAATCCAAATTAGATTGGAATTGTGAATTGAACTTAAATGAGAAATTGAAATGTGAAATTGAATTCAAATAAAATTTGAAATGTAAAATTGAAGATAATGGATATAACTTCAATAGTGAACTAAAGATGATATAAGTAGTTTATATCGGAAATTTTGTAATAAAATTTGCAAAATAGTTGGATGTTATAACTAGATATTATGGCTAGTAGATATACAGGTATAAAGGGAATTGAATTTGATTTCGCAGATAATTTGAATTGCTCGACAAAAGGTAAGTATTTAAATTTATATATGAGTTTTTGATGATTTCTCTCTAGCCGCTTGGCTTTTTCTTTTTCTTTTTGAAATCTGAGAGTCCGTAGGGACGTTTTGTAGTCGTACCGTATTAGCCGCGCAAAGGAGACGCTGGCGAAATTTTTCGAAAATTTAGGGCGTTAGAAAATTTTTGAGAAAATTTGGAAGTTTAAATTTGAATTTAAACTTAAATTTGAATTGTTAAGCAAACAATGTTGTTTGAAACTTATAATTGAAGTTGGAAAAAGTTAGTTGAAATAATAACGAATCTTTAGTAGGAAGATTTGTTATGGTAAAAATTTGATAAAACTATTGAATTGTGAAAGATAGTAGACGAGTTAAGGACCTTTTTTCCTAACTTGTAATTTCGAGGACGAAATTCTTTTAAGGAGGGAAGTCTGTAACGACCCGGAATTTTGAACAAATTAAATTGAAAATATTTAATTAATTTTAAATATTTGAACGATAATTTAATTTGAATCCCGAATAAAACTTTGAAATTTGCGGTTAAATTACAGAATTTAATCTATTGATAGTTGAACAAAAATTTGAATCTTCAATTTAATTGCTAAAGAAAAATATTTCAAACGCTTGTAAAATTTATATTGATAACACTGAAGATAACAGCAGCTTCAGAATTTAAAATTAAACTGTTTTGCTCAGTTTTGAATTTAATTGTTTGAATCGATATTTAAAAATAGTCAATTTTCAAACAGTCTCGGAATTCGACGAAACCAGTTCCATTGGGTCCGTAACGTTTAATTATCACCGGGTTTCAAATCTCGCATTTTTCGGTGTTGATCTGTGAGCACACGATAGGTAAACGCATTGAAATATAAATTGAATTCAATTTATATTTAAATTTAAAATGGGTCAAAGGCAGCACGTCATCTTCCCTGGAATCGTGCCTAATATCACGAAGTTATCGTGCAACCCATACTTCCCCTGATTTTTAAATTCCCCTCTCCACTTTACCTTCGTTCGAAAATCAAGTCATGGCCGAAGTTATTCTTTTGTTCGAAAGTTAAATCTTGTCCTCCTTCGTTTAATCGAAACTTATCTCGTTCTCCCTCTCAACAAAACGACTCACGTTTAAAACAATGGCCAAAGAAAAAAATCAAACCACCCCTTCTCAAAATCAAATCGCGAGTTCGAGGTCGCGTTCAGCTCGCGTGAGGCTGGCGATTCGTCACGAATTCGCGAGTAGGGAAGAGTCTTCGCGGTGAGGGGGGGTGCGTTCGTCTGGGCAGCAGGCAATTCGAGACTGGGCGATTGGGGTTCGCGATTTCGAGCCTGGAGGGTCGCGCGATTATCGGTGAAGCAATGGAAGTGGCGCGCGTTTTAGGGCGCGGCGACAAGGTGGAGTCGCGGTAGGCTCGAGAGGTGGCAGCCTGGAATTCGACTGGAAGGAGCACGAAGCTCGAGGCAGGCTCGCGTGCGTTGTCAGGCGAGGCCAAAGCGAGGCGCGGGTTCGTATGGTTATGGCGATCGATTTAAGGGAAGGTTGTGATGGATTTTACAGTAAGAAAAAAATTTTGTTTTAACATTTACATAAAGAAATTTTATATATACATATAAAGTGGGAAAATATACAAGAATTTGTATAACAGTTGGTTAATTAAATTTATAAAAAGGGATTTAGCTTTAAATATAATTTTTGTTAAATCAATTATTAAAGAGGAATTTATTTAAAAAGGGGAGTTTAATTGTTTAAATTTAATTTTAGTTAAAATAAGATTTATAAAAGGAAATTGGATTAAAAATAAAATCTTTGGTTAATTTAATCTGTAAATGGGAAACGGATGGAAATTAAATTTTATTTGTTTAAAATGGAATCTCTGATATTTAATTGTTCAATTGACTCGAATATTGATAAATTGTATAAATTGTTTATACAAGGTTAAATTTGCAAAGAAAATAAACTGGGATGGAAATGGATGGCAAATTAAAAGCTAAGGTGAGATCTTCTCACTCAGATTTATAATTGAATTGCAGTTATTGATTGATTTGTTTGAATGTGCTATTAGATATGATAGGATATATCTATATATATAGCAGTATATACATATTGGCATATGTATATATTGGATTGATGATTTCCCGCCTCGTATAGCGGATGAGACCCTATTGCGCCGTTAGTAAGCGGATTTATAAAAACCTATATACCGCGATAATTCCGTACTGGAGCGGAATTGGTATTGTGCTAACATCTTTGGATGCAGGGAAACAGGTTGGAGGGATCCAACTGGATTCCTCAACTGTATTTATTTAATTACAGATGTTGATATGTATTCTGTTATCATATGTGGAGATATGATATTGACTGTTGTGATTGACTAATTGATGCGTTGCATCATTGGATTCAAAATTTTGAAGTTTAAAAAAATACGATCTTCAACTTCAAAAGAGATTTTTAAAAGTGATTATTTGAAAGTATACGTTTTATTTGAACTTTTGAATTGATTTACTTTAAATAAATAAATGTTATAAATTTAAAGTTATGGGAATTATAATGTTTGTAAATTATAACCGAAAGATAAAATTTCTTTTGAAATAAATGGTTAAGTCATAAATAAAAAGATTTGAATGGAGATTTTTGAATTATTAAAACGATGTATATAAAAGATGTATAAAATTTGATTTTTATAAATATAAAATATTGGGATTATAAAACGAGTTTTAATAAGTGTTAAAATGAAGAATAAAGGGATGGTATAAGTGAACGAAATTTTATATTTATAAATTATGAAGTTACAAAATAAATAGATTTTTGTAAAACAAAAGACTTATGAGTGATTTACTTATAAATCGGGTTTTGACATTTTAATTAAGAGTTGTGAATAAGTATGAATGGTTTATAGACGAGATTTATAAAATATATATTTTATAAATCCAAACAATGGAATTTTAAACGTAGTTCGGTTGTTGTTAAAAAAATAAGATTTTAAATGAAATCTTATAAGGAATAAGATTTAAAATTTGTGAAGCCTTAAAGGAACGAATGTTATAAATCCATGAAGTATAAGTACTTAACCTCTAATATGGACTTTTGGTATATAAAGTTGAGTTATAAAATGAATTGAATTATAAAGAAGATTTATAAATCAAAGTTGTTAGAAAATAGAAATAGAATTTATAATCGTGTTTTATAAATTCGGAATAGATTGAATTCGATAAAGTAAATATAGGAGATTATTAAAGAGGATATATTCGCGATTTTGGATAGCGAATTATCTTTGAAATAAATGTGTAGAAATGATTAAAATTGGGTTAAGTGAATATATTGTTAAGGAAAATGGACTTATTTTCGAAGAAGGGATATCAAAAATGAAGTTAAACATTTTAAAGATGTTTTAAAATGTATTATGAATTGAAGACATAGATTTCAACAGTTCTTGTTGAAATAGACGTTTTCGAGAAATTTAAGGAAATGGTGGACTATAACACTGTTGTTATAGTAAATGATTTCCGAAAGGAAATGTTTTGATGTAGTATTGGGATTTATATATCTATCTAAATCCGAATCCCTATACTAGTGATTTCGAGTCGTCGTAACGATGTTTTACGCAACATTCGTTTTGACTCAAATAGATGTTGAAATTTATGATTTCCTTAAAGAATGAATATATACTTAATATTGATTTAAGTATATCGAATATTTTCAAATGTTGAAAATAAATAGATTTGTGAAATACTTATTTTTAAATAAGTATGGAAATGCTTTTCCAATATGAAATGAACTGTTTTGAGATTTTATCTTTTAAAGATAAATTGAAATGTGGAAATTGATTTGAAATTGTTTTCAAATGATTAGGTGTGGAAAATAATATATCTAGTAAAGATATTTTGGAAGATAAAATAATTTGGAAAATTATTTGGAATCTGATGATGTTGCGCATCTTTATTGATAGTTAAATAACCGACTATCAATAATTACCTTTAGGTAGGTATTTGTTGTGAATTGGATGAATTTGAATGCCACACTTATTTTTGAATAATCGCTCACTATTCGGGTTAGCCGGGAAAGGACCATGGGGTCGTATAACCCATTCCGAATATGTGATACGTCGTTATGAATTGCATTCGAAGACCGGTGTTGAAGACCGGATATTTTTGAAAACGGAAGGATTACCGTCGAGTTACTCTACATCGACTGATCTTCGATTTAGAGGTTTTATCACCCTTAGTGACGGGAAGTCCTGACGTGATTGAAATTATCCGGATATGCAAGGGCTTCGTGAGAAGTGCCTTCGGTTCTGTTCGATCCCGGAACAGACTTGTATGGATTGTGTGTCTGACGTTACAATTTGAGATATAAAGCTGATTTCTTTCAAATACATTTCTGTTGGTGGCGGAGAATTTATTCTCTTAGCTTAACACCCTTCTCTGAGACGTACGAGCTCAGAGGTTATGTAGTTGAAATTTATCAGCGATATATCCCAATTTGGTAACGTGGCATACTGAGTGTTGCTGTGAAATGATCAGTGTTTGATCATTTGTGATATGATCATTTGTTTGATCTTATATCTTTGTGATCATAGGTTGATCATTTTGTTTGACCCGAAGCAGGGCTTTTTATAGAAAGCGTAGCTTTGTGGACGAGACTTCGTCGAGCCTCACACCCCGGAAATGGTCGAAACAGGACGAATGCGGCAAGGTTCTAGGGAGTAGCGCCCCTTAGTGTATGTCATTCCTTCTGGATAAAGGTGGTATCATGGTATGGAGCCCAGATACTTAACCTCTGTGGTTACTGCATTATTATTATCTATGTGGTTTGTTGGAAATCGGGGATCCTCGGGAAGATCGGTGACGATCGGGGGATGGCATACGCGTGTCAGTAGTTACCTATTTTTGCAGAGGTAACCCGGCCTTGTGTTGGCAGAGATCCGGTTAGGTTCTCGGGTCGTCTATTCCAGGGACGTACCCATCGTGGATAGGAAGTTCCTTAGCCTGACCATTTGTTGGAAATCCAAAGAAACAATACGAGCCTTTACGATTTCAATTGTATAACCTGTCTCCTCAGGAGGCAGCTATAGCAGGCATAATATAATGGTACCTATGCTGGCTAAGATTTATATTCTACTTTCGAAATGTTTTCCACTATGCACTAATAATAATATCAAAAAGAATTTGATTTTTGCGTAGTAAGCATCTTTGACTATCATAAGAAGAAATCTCCTCCAAGTCTGCGTTTGCATTGTGTGTGTGGTGGGAGGTCTTATGGTAGTTTCATTTTCCAAAAGCATTGCGAATTGACTTTAAAAACTTTCTGCTGTTTATTTTTAAAGAATAACTGTTTTACGATCTCACACCAGTCACCATGACTGACTCGGAGTTTATTGTTTCCCTTCTAAACTCTGGGTGCCCACCAATTTCCACACGGGCAGTCTAGAGTTAGATTATCAGGATATTCTGGAGCTTTGGAGATAAGCTGGATGACGAGACGTAGTATTTGTACCTGATATATTTATTCCGCTGTGTATTCTGTATGAGGACAAGTTATATAACTGTCCATTGTTGTATATTGACTCTGATGATTGATGTAGGTATAAAATGATATAATTCTTTGTTTTAGAGATTATTCATTTATCTATTATATATTGTTCCGCTGCGATGTGTAAGATTCTGATATTGTCTCTGTTCTGTGTTTCTATTGATGTCGTTCTGAAAATTTTTCTGTTGTTCTTCTTCCTTCTCTTCTTCTTTTTCTTCTGCTTTCTTCTTCTTCTACCCTTTTCTTTTTCTTAAAACCCTCACTATTGGAGTTTCCGGCACTCGATTGCTCGGCAGTCGATAAAGTGAGTATCGATGTCGAATTTTCGAAAGTCGAAAATTTCGGTATGTGACAGTTAGCGTAAGGTAAAAACTTACCCATGTTTATTTGTGGGGAGTCTTACGTGATACTTTTGTTTTCAAAGGTTTTCAAAGTTAAGCAATCTAACCGTTTACTCACACCAGACCCATGTCTGACCCAAGTTGTTTATTTCTGTTTTATAAACTCTTGGGTACTCAAATTTTTACGAGTAGCCAAGGGATTCAGGTTTAGCTTTGACGAATTGTGGAGGAGCAATGGAGCAGGAGGCTTCAGCGTTGTAGATATATGGTAGTTCCTCTGTGTCTGTATCTCTGTAGTGTATTGAGTTGTAATGTCTAGACAGATGTTATAACTGTCTAGTAAGTGATGTATATGCTGTGTAACTCTGTAAAGTATTGTATACTATGTAATAGTATATGTTATTAATATAATTTATTCGTTCCGCTGTGAGATCGTTGTTGTTGTTTCTTTCTTTCTTCTCTTCTTTTCTATTTTCTACCCCTTTCTTTCTTCATAATGATGCGACTTTCTGGGCATAGAAAGTCGGGTCGTTACATATGATTAATTACTTAAAAGATACATTAAAAATTAATTATAAATCATTAATCTTGTTTAACGATATGTTTTTGCATATATAAGCAATATTGTGATCTTGTTATTGTATTGAAGATAATGATTTATCTTAAAGTTAATTAAGAATTTGATTTATTTAAAGATTAATTAAATTAATTAAGTAATTAATAAGAGTAATTAATTAATTTAATTGATTTATGATTAAGGAGTGATTAATGTATAATTAAGGGTTAATTACTTAATGTACTTAAATAATAATTAATTAATGTGATTAATTAATTTAGGCAATAAATTTGAGGGTAATTAATTAAAGTGAATTAATTAAAGGTTAATTAATTTATGATTGAAAGATAATTACTTAATGGAAATGATTAAGGATTAATTAATAATTAAGGAGTAATTAATTAGGTAATTAAAGATTGATTAATATTTGTAAGGTAATCAAGGAATGATTAATTAATTAAATAAATTTTAATATGGATTAATAATTCCTGTTGGTGGATTATATTAAATGCCTTGAATTGATTGATATCTCTGATATGGAAAGTTTTGTGATATGATATGTTCGAGTTGAACAGTAAAAATATGGTTATCTATTGATGATGAAATACTAGATAAAAGTGATATCCTGCATTTAAAGTTTGAATTGTATTACATTTAAATAACTTGGATTAGAGATGACATTGAATTCGAAGAGACCGGGGTCGGGTATCAGTAAATATCCGAAACCACTTCGATTTGAAATCTTCTATAATTCTTTATAGATTGATATGTGAAATCAATAGGCCGGTTTGGGATAATATGGACCATTTAAACTAAGTTGGATACTTAGATATTGTTTTGTGAAAATAAGTATTGACTATATAAGTTGGTTACTTATAGTAAAGTACGAGTTACCCCGGGTTTTAAATAAGTTCTATAAATTGGAATTTCTTGTTAGATGGGTTTACTCACGCTGGTTTCCAGCCTGACCCGGGTGTTACTTTGATGTAATGCTCGGGTCAGACCGAGTATTACAGATTTCAGGTAAGGACGTTTTGGAGCTCAGGAGGCGAGCTGGATGGCAGGAACGTATGGAGTATTCTGCTGTGATATATTATAGTTGTCTGAGACATGTTAATTCTAACTGTCTAGTACATTTGTGAATGTTGTAACTCTGATGTATTAAAATGTAATTAACAAATACAGTTTTCCTTGTATAACTGATATTATTATTTGTTATTATATTTAATCCGCTGCGAATGTGAGATGTTGTGTTCTCTGTTCTTCTTTCTTCTTTCTGTTTCTTCCTTCTATCTCTTTCTTTTTCTTCTAACTATCTGGAATTTTCGGGTTCGAAAATTCCGGGTCGTTACATTTGGTATCAGAGCTAAGATAACAAGATCATCCAAGAGCCACAGCGGGGCTGGGATGGTTGAAAAGCCTACCGGTCGTGAACCGTTGCTGAAGGTTGAAAAGCCTAGGACGTCACATTTGGTATCAGAGCACTAGGTTGAGCGAATACCTAGGCTTTGGAGTGATTTCTATCTTGAGAGAGCGTATTTGTAATTTTTATATAACTATATATATATATATATTTATTTCTACCTATTTGTTGGGTTACCTGTTCGGGTTTTCCCAATATAAGATATAAAGGTAGATAAGGTAGTGGTGTGTGTGTAACACAACTATCAATGGTTGGAGTTTGAATGTTGAGGTTGGAAATGTATCTGTCGAGACTGTAGACCTAATACCGTCTCGAGTGAGCTTTGCTATGGTATAAGGATTTCTCTGATCTCTGAAGGAAACCTGTAAAGGTTCAGAGTCCATCTTTGAGTAGAGTTTGAATCTGTCGGATGAGCAGAAGCGAGTAATGGTATCTTGGCAATCTCAGGAAGAAGTAGTTGCGTGATGAGATGCAGTGACTGGATGTTTCTGAAGATGTTTTCTTTTGGAGCAAGTTTAAGGAAGTATGACTGCTTCGGTGTTGGGGCTGAGTTCAGCATGGTATTTCTGTTTGGTTTGAGGTCCGAGTTCCTCAAGAAGCTTTGGATAGGAAGTTTTGGCATTCTATGTCAGCGGTGCAGCTCGGAAGTGTTTTGTGTTCCAGCAGGAAGATCTTTTGGCTTTGTAGTTTTCTGAAGTGGAGTTCAGAAGCTGCGGAGTGGATCCGTTTCTTCGATGGATTGTCTAAGTCAAGCATAAGCTGTTCTGAGTGGTTAAGAGAGAACAGTTTATTTGGAATTAAGCTGAGTGAATCGCAAAAGTGACTTGCGATAGTGAATATTCTCTTGAGTTATCTGAGACTTTCTGGATATCTTCAGCAAAGTCAGAAGTTTGTCTGCATTTGAGATTGAGTTCCTTATCAACTTGATTTCAGGATTGATACCGGTGGTTCAGCTTAGTAGAAGGATGTCTACTAGAGAAAGGATTTGGTGAAGCAGCTCAGTATTTCATGGAACTTCTGAGTTTTATTTTTATGGATCTGTTGAACCTTATCTCCAGAATGTGTTGTCTAGTCTGTGCACGAGTTCATCGACGGCATTCTTATCTGCTCTAGATCAGAGTGGTGCAGCGGAAGCAAGATGGCAGCTGTTCTAGAGTGGAAGCAACCGGAAGTTGGAATGATTTGGGATTAGAGAATTTCTACAGGAAATATTTTTAGATTTGAGTCCAGATTGGTTAGTGCATCTGTTTTGTCTTTTCCAGATAGGAGAAGTAAGTTGTAGTCTTCTGATTTTGAAGTAGAGTTTGTGTTATGGATTTGGGTAGATTTTGAGAGGATCATTTTGTGGAGTTATTTTTGATTAAGTTTGTTTCAAGAAGCATCAGCAAAGGTTGAGCTGATCGGAATAGATATAGGCAGTCCGGAATTGTCAGAAGAGTTCTGAAGATTAGAGACGGAGGAATTGGTAGTTGAGTTAGACTTATCTGTAGTCTGATATCCTGTTTAGTTTTGTAGATTTAGATGAGTAGGAGCTCTGTAGCTTCGTAGTTTAAAATTGTCTTTAGAGCGAGTATCCCGGTATATATATATACTTGGGGAAACTCGAGGAAATTTAGGAAGCTTATCCGGGATCTGTATCCGGATAGCTAGAATTGTTTGTTTGATTGAATTGTTTGTTTGGATGAAATTGATTGTTTATTTGTGTTGGCTGATAGGTATGCTTAGATTGGTTGAAATAAAATAAAACTTGGGATTATCTTTTGTTTTAAATTTCGAGGACGAAATTCTTTTAAGGGGGAAGGAATGTGATATCCCGGGATTTCAAGGAATTTAAAATGTGATAATCTTGTAAATTAATTATTTAAAAACTGTAAAATTGTTATTTTCAAACAAATTAATAATGAGTTGTTTTTAAATATAGTTATGAGTAGATTCTTAAATGGAATAATTAGTTAAAAATTAAATTAGTGTTATTTAGAAATAGATTTTTAATTAGACATATTATTTCAAATTTAATAAGAGTTGTTTAAGTGTATATATATGTATTTAAATTGATTTTTAATTTGGATTTTTAAGAATTGAATTTAAAGAAATATATATATCTTAAAATAAAAATAATAACATAGTTTGGATTTAAATATATAAATAAGTTTTTATTTAAAATAAGATTTGTCTTATATTATTTTCCTTAAAGAGTTTTATTTATATAAATTAAGATAGTGTTTATTAAATAGTAATAAATACAAAAGTTTTATATTATCATTTAAAAATGGACTAAATATACTATATATAATTTTATTTAAGATATGATTGGTTTTTATTTTATTTTCTTTTAAAGGTTTTATTTTTATAAATTGAGAAAAACATTTTTTATAAGATATGTATTTATCTATTTAGAAAATGTAATTTAAAAAGCTTTAAAAATCATTTAAAATTTATTTATGCATGAAAAATTACAAGTGTTAACATATTAAACCATCTAAGCATATGTGTTAGATAATTAGATAAGGTAAGAGACAAGTGTCACATTTATTTTAATTTTCTTTAATTTTTAAATCCTAAATTAACACTATATAAACATACACCTTCTTCCCTCATTTCTCTTTTTCTTATCTTCACATCTTCAAAAGCTAGCAAGAAAACAATCTGTAACCATGTTCGAAACCTGAAGTTCATTCCTCAAAACAACTCATAATCAAAACCCTGTAAAACATTTCACCAACTCAAAAACCAAAACCTGTAAACCATTTATCAAAGCTTGTAACAAATTCCTCAAACCAGAGAACTGTCATCAACCTGTAACCATTATCTCAGGCCTGTATCTTTTTCAAACCTGAAAACAACTTCTCAAAACCAAATCAAAGTCCAAACCTGTAATCAAAGCAAACTTTCCAGTAACAAGTTTTCAAAGCTCAAGCTTCATCTCAGCTTTCAAAGACCATCATAGCATTCAGTTTTCAAAACCAAGGAGCTACTTCAGTTTCAAGCATTTTTCAAATTCTGGTTTTAAAGAGAAAATCATCTCTGCAATTCAAAGTTTTCAAGTTTCCAGTTTTTCAAGTTTCTGCTTCAAACTTCAAAATGGTGAGTAAATCTAATTTAAAAAAACAGTTTTAAAAATCTGCTACTATGTTTGATAGGTCTGATAAATGTTATAATAACATGATGAAATGTTTACTTGAATGATTAGATATAAATGGATGTTTAGATAAAAGTTTGTTATAAAATATTTGTGCATATTGGTGTTCATGCTCTCTGTTATTTTCCTATGAGTAAACTTTTAACTAGAATGCTTAGGTGATAAATAGTTGTGCATGTGTGTTTCTGGAATATATTTATGCCTGTATGTATGGATATATACAAGTATAGATCTGCATGTTGTTTGTATTTGAATTTTCATATATGTGCTTCTCTGTTTTCAAGTTACAGAGTATAAACAAAATAAAATTCAAATCCTCTTTATCTATCCACTGTTAAACTTTTGTTTCTAAACAAGATAGGATTGTTTAACTATAATTTATCTTTTAAAAAATATGGTTTAAGTATCTTAGCTTTGAAATCGACTGAAATTAAGAAATATACAGTGTAAGATCTTATAACATGTTAAATCAAGTATTGCAATTTGCTAATTAAATTATATAATGTGAATCCACTCAGAAAAATAAGATTTTTAAAACAAATATGGTAATTTTTAATTGAGTAATTTAAGAGCAGTTTGGAGTTGAAATTGAAATGGGTTTTCACCATTTTCTGGTGATCGAGCGACATTGGGATCGCGGGGTTTTGGTCGAAGCTTGATTGATGGCCAGGGATGTCGAGAAAAATGTCAGATGATTTTATCATCCATTGTGGTATTGGAAATTTGATAAACTAGGGTTTAAGCGCTTTATTTGGTCGTGGTGAAGGACGTGACGATTGGATCGTCTACGGTGGATCGAGCTTCACCGGAGCAATGGGGATGGAGGCGTGGAGGCCTTGCGATGTTGTGACCAGAGTTTCAGGAGGAACGGTGATCGGAGGCGTGGTTGCGTGACGTTCTTTCAGGCGATGACGAACTCCTGTTTTCAAATTGAAGACTCGATTTCGATTTAGGATAAGCACTGTCGTTTTAATGCTTGAAGTCGATTGTCGTGATGCTTTACGACTTGCCGGAAGTAGCCGAGTTCATCGGAGATGATCAGATCGACTGTGCACGTGCACAACATTGATGGTGTGTCAGGGGAGATGGATGCGTGGGCGACTCGAAGGGAGTATCGGGAATTCTGGGTTTAGACTCGAGCACTTGCTCGTGATTGTGAGGGTAGTATGTTAGCAGTTTAGTTTTATAAAAGAAACTAGGGGAGAAAGAAGAAGTTGGGAAAACTCGAAGCGATCTCGAGTAGGAAGGTGAGATGACTCGAAGCAGGGATCGGGAGAGGAAGTGTTAAGCACGTATTAAAGTTTTATTAATAACAGGTTGAAAATTTAAAGATGGTTCTCTGTTTAAACTTGTCTAAACCTCTTTTAAAATGTTCTTAAATTTTATTTAAGGGTATGTTTGACTAATTTAAGTTTGTTAAAAACTTAAATAAAATGTTTTAAAACTAAATCAATTTGTAAATATAATTAAATGTTAATTAAAGGTTAAGTTTAATTAATGTGATGTAGTAATTAACAAAGGAAAATGATTGGTTAAAGATAATTAAGATTTTTGATAATTTAATAAAATAATTAAAGGGTGATTAATTTAATTAATTTTTGACTTAGAATTTATTAATAGTTAAAGATTATTAATTAATTAATTAGAGGTTAATTAATTTGTAATCAAGACTCATTAATTAAATAATTAGAGATTATTAATTAATGATTAAAAATTAATTAAGGATAAATCAAATGGTAATTAAAGATTAATTAAATAATAATTAAGGATTGATTAATTTGCTATTAAGTTTTATTAATTGATAATTAAGGTTTATTAATTAATAATTAAAGAATAATTAATCTGTAATTAAGGTTAATTAATTTATTTAAGAGTAATTAAGGAATGAATTACTCAATTTTAAATAATAAATGGATGTGATTAATTTAAGTTAAATAAAGATAATCACTTGATAAAGAATTAAGTATGAATACTTAATAAGGTTAAAAAGTGTAATTACTTAGTATAAGTAATTAATGTATAATTACAAGATGTAATTAATTAAAGGATAATTACTTAATGAGAAGTAATTAAGGATTAATTATTTGGTGTAATTAATTAAAGGATTAAAGTAATTAATTAAGGAGTTAATTAATTAGGGTAAGTAAATTATAGGATGATAATTACTGTTTATGATTAATTAAGGTGGATTAATAGAAGTGATTAATTAAAGTTTAATTAATTAATGTAATTAATTAAGGGTCAATGTAATTAATTATAGTTAATTAATTAATGGAAATAATTAATTAAGGATTATTAATTAATGTAATTAATGAAAGTAATTAAAGGTTAATTACTGTTAATGGTTAAGAATAATTAATTTGTGAAATTAATTAAAGAATAATTACTTTATGTAATTAATGAATAATTAATCAAGAGTGATTAATATTTAATGATTAATTAATTAAATGGATTGTAATTAATTAATGGTTGATTAAGCAAGGTCAGGAATTAATTCTTAAGTAATTAATTTAATTTAAATTGATTAAATTGATTATAATAGAGATTAATAAATGGTTGCTTATGAATGATGGTTGAGTAGAATGTCTGATTTGGTTGATATCTATTGGATGATCTACTATGATATATCTGTGATAAATGTGTGATATTTATCTATGTTAATGCTATGTGAATTCAAGTATTAAATTGAATTGAATTGTTTAAACCTTTAAACAACTTGGCCTTAAAAGATACGTTTTGGATTTCGATGAGACCGGGATCGGGTTTCCGTATACCGGTATTCCAGGTCTGGAGACCCGAATACCACATCGATCCAAATTAACGATAGGTCGTGAATCTCAAGTGAAGATGAAGATTCAGAGTGCAAGGGTTATTGTCGTTAACTCTGAGGGTGATTCCAAAATGAGTGTAACGAGATAATGCCTTCGGTTTCGTTCGAACCCGGAACGAACTTGTATGGATTGAATGCTTTCAGCACATCGTCAGGTGGACGATGAGCATTCTAAGTGATGTGTTCTGATTAAAGGTAATCGTAGCCTCAAGCCTCATCAACCGGGAATGGCTAAAACAGGGGAGGTGCAGCAAGGTTAGTGGGTAGCACCCAAGTAGTATAAGATTCCCCTGTCTAGAGGTCCCTTCTTTTTATTTCGGCTGTGTGGGCGGTTGCTAGCTACAACCGTGGGGTTTCTTATGCGGGAATTATCCAGTAAGGGATGTTCCGGCCTTGTGTTGCAGGGGAGCGGGCGTACTCCTCGGTACGTTGATCTAGGCCACGTACTGTGACGGGCGGTACCCCAGTAGCCCTGCCATTGTATGGAATCCAATCTCCAATAAGTGCCGTACGATTTAGTTGTGCCCAACTATGTTGGAACGTGAGATGTAAGCATTCCAGCTATTTCTGTATTTTACTTGAAAACCCTAGACCCTATTATAATATAACTGGATTTCCTATCAAATATTTTGGTTAGCGTAAGGTAAAAACTTACCCATGTTTATTTGTGGGGAGTCTTACGTGATACCTTTGTTTTCAAAAGGTTTTGAAGTTAAGCAATTTAAACCGTTTACTCACACCAGACCCATGTCTGACCCAAGTTGTTTATTTTCTGTTTTATTAAACCTTGGGTACTCAAATTTTTACGAGTAGCCAAGGGATTCAGGTTTGCTTTGACGAATCTATGGAGGAGCAATGGAGCAGGAGGCTTCAGCGTTCGTAGATATAGTGTTCCGCTGTGAGTCATTTGTTGAGTTGTATTTGGGTTGTAATGACTAGACAGATGTTTATAACCGTCTAGTATGTGTTGTATGAGTTGTGTATCTCTGATGTATATGATACAATGTAATATCTTATTTGATTAATATAATTTATTCGTTCCGCTGTTTAGATTCTGATGTGTTTCTTTCTTTCTTCTCTATCTTTTCTCTTTTCTATCTCTTTCTTTCTTCAAGATGATACGACTTTTTGAGGAGAAAAGCCGGACTGTGACGACCCGGCTTTTTCTCCACAAAAAGTGTATCATCAAGAAGAAAGAAAGGGATAGAAAAGAGATAAGATAGAGAAGAAAGAAAGAAACACATCAGAATCTAAACAGCGGAACGAATAAATTATATTAATCAAATAAGATATTACATTGTATCATATACATCAGAGATACACAGCTTATACAACACATACTAGACAGTTATAATCATCTGTCTAGTCATTACAACTCAAATACACTCAACAAATGACTCATACAGACTAACACAGCGGAACACTATATCTATGAACGCTGAAGCCTCCTGCTCCATTGCTCCTCCAAAGATTCGTCAAAGCAAACCTGAATCCCTTGGCTACTCGTAAAAATTTGAGTACCCAAGGTTTAATAAAACAGAAAATAAACACTTGGGTCAGACATGGGTCTGGTGTGAGTAAACGGTTTAAATTGCTTAACTTCAAAACCTTTTGAAAACCAAGGTATCATGTAAGACTCCCCACAAATAAACATGGGTAAGTTTTTACCTTACGCTAACCAAAACATTTGATAGGAAATCCAGTTATATTATAATAGGGTCTAGGATTTTCAAGTAAAATACAGAAATAGCTGGAATGCTTACATCTCACGTTCCAACATAGTTGGGCACAACTAAATCGTACGGCACTTATTGGATTTTGGATTCCATACAATGGCAGAGCTACCGGGGTACCGCTCGTCACAGTACGTGGCCTAGATCAACGTACCGAGGATCACTCCCAATCCCCTGCAACACAAGGCCGGAACATCCCTTACTGGATAATTCCCGCATAAGAAACCCCGTGGTTGCGGCCAAACAACCACCCACACAGCCGAAATAAAAAGGGACTCTAGACAGAGGAATCTTATACTACTTGGGTGCTACCCACTAACCTTGCTGCACCTCCCCTGTTTTAGCCATTCCCGGTTGATGAGGCTTGAGGTCACGATTACCTTTAATCAGAACACATCACTTAGAATGCTCATCGTCCACCTGACGATGTGCTGAAAGCATTCAATCCATACAAGTTCGTTCCGGGTTCGAACGAAACCGAAGGCATTATCTCGTTACACTCATTTTGGAATCACCCTCAGAGTTAACGACAATAACCCTTGCACTCTAAATCTTCATCTTCACTTGAGATCCACGACCTATCGTTAATTTGGATCGATGTGGTATTCGGGTCTCCAGACCTGGAAATCCGGTATACGGAAACCCGATCCCGGTCTCATCGAAATCCAAAACGTATCTTTTAAGGCCAAGTTGTTTAAAGGTTTAAACAATTTGATTCAATTCAATACTTGAATTCACACAGCATTTAACATAGATAAATATCACACATTTATCACAGATATATCCAATATCATATCACAGCATATCATCCAATAGGTATCAACCAATCAGATATTCTACAAAACAATCATATATAAGCAATCATTATTAATCCATATTATAATTAATTTAATTAACTTAAATTAAATTAATTACTTAAGAATTAATCATCTAACCTTGCTTAATCAATCATTAATTAATTACAAACCTTTAATTAATTTTTTACTTATTAAATATTAATCACCCTTGATTAATTATTTATTAATTACATAAAGTAATTATCCTTTAATCAATTTCACAAATTAATTATTCTTAACCATTAACAGTAATTAACCATTAATTACTTTTATTAATTGCATTGATTAATTATTCTTAATTAATTACCATTAATTAATTAATTATCCTTAATTAATTACTTTAATTAATTAAACTTTAATTAATCATTTCTATTAATCCACCTTAATTAATCATATACAGTATTATCATCATGTAATTACTTACCTTAATTAATTATCTTCTTAATTAATTTCTTTAATCCATTGATTAATTACACCAAATAATAATCCTTAATTACTTTTACAAAGTAATCATACTTCAATTATTTCTCACTAAATAATTCCCTTTTATTAATTACATCCTGTAATTATACATTAATAACTTACAATAAGTAAATACACTTATCAATCTTATTAAGTATTCCTACTTAACCCTTTATCAAGTGATTTATCTTTAATTAATCCACAAATTAATTAACTTAATTCAATCACATTCATTTCACTAATTATACTTGAGTAATTCATCCTTTAATTACTCTTAAATAAATTAATTAATCTTTAATTACAGATTAATTATTCTTTTAATCATTAATTAATAAACCTTAATTATCAATTAATAAAACTTAATAACAGTTTAATTAATCCTTAATTACTATTTGATTAATCCTTATTTAATCTTTAATTACAAATTAATCACTCCTTAATTAATAATTAATAAAACCTAATTATTAATTAATAAACTTAATTACAAATTAAGTACTTCTTAATTATCAATTAACTAACCTCTAATTACAAATTAATTAATCTTTAATTACTAAATTAATAAATCTCTAATCATTTATTAATCAGTTTCTAATCACTTAATTAATTAATCCTTAATTATTAATTAATAAACCTTTATTAATTAATCAATTCTTAATTACCCATTTATTAATCTCTGATTACTTAATTAATGCTTAATTACAACTTAATTAATTAATCGCTAATTACAACTTCATTTCTTAATTAATTAATCACTTAACCTTGCTTAACCCATCTTTAATTAAAACTTAAAATAAATTCTTAACTTAAATTAACATTTAATAAATCTCTTATTACTCAAAATAGTTTTAAAGATAATTAAATTTAGTCTTAACTTGGTTAAACTTAAACTTGATAACCTATGATTTATAATCCGAGGTAAACCCAAAGTTTACTCGAGCATATACCCGAGTAACTCACGATATCCACTCAACTTCGAGACAAACACCAGAATCTTCGAGTACGCCCCGATAATCACCTTTCTTCCCCAAAAATAAACAACGCTGCCAAAACCAAACGTGTACACGTGCACGTGCACAGCGCAACCCCGCCGTCGCGACCACCGATGATCCTTCCCACATGTCGACGATGCACCCTAGAATCGATTCCAACCATCGATTACACACCACTTAACCCGAATCAAAAACACGGATTCCAGTCGAACCTGGAAAACTCGACATCACCAGAAAACGCTCTCGAACCACCCACGCCAACCACCGGTGACGCTACAACTCGGGCCACACCTTGCCGACCTTCCACACTGCCATTTCCCAAAGCCTCGAGAAACTCGCATCACCAGAGACGATGCAGAGATCAAAATTCCGACCCCGACCTTAAACCCTAGTTTCGCCCAACGCCGACACGACGTCGATCGATTTCCACCTTCGCTATTTTTCCTGACCTCGCCGACCCTTCCTCCATCTCCAGTCGAAACCTCGATGACCACAGAACCTCCGACCATCAGAAATTCCTCAAACTCATTCTCTGGTCATCACTAAAATGCACATTCAATCCTAAACTAAAATTCATGATTTTCATTTTAAAAATCTTAGTTTTCAAAGAAGATTCAGGTTATATACATGAATCAGCAAACCATGATGATTGATTTTAACATGTTCTTAAGTTTTCCACTGTTCTTCTTGATTTCCAGAAAATCTCAAACTTATTTCACATAAACATATTTTTAAAATTTTGATTATGCTTAAACAAAGATAACTTGTTTAAATTCCTCAGCCTATAAGAGATTGTATGAAGAGAACTTGATTTTTGTTCAAGATTTAGCCTGTTAGTATAAAAACAGAGACATGCATAGGTTTACAGATATGCACACTTATAAATCTACATATTTATAACATGCAAGCCAAAATTACACACATGCAAACAATTATCACATCACAAACAACTATTTAAAACAAATGTTAGTTGTTTACTCACAAGTTTAAAGCAGAGGACAAAGAACATATTTTCTAGTCTGTGAATACAAATATCAAAGGAAGATCATCCTACACACATATGTTCATAGCAGTTTAATCCATATTTCAAATAAAAACATTTAAGAAACCATATTACAACATTCTTATACATATTTATCACATGCATCAACATAAGAACAGGTTTTAAACTGTTTTTAAAAGAAAATTTACTCACCAGAAAATGTTGAACAGAGAAACAGGTTTTGTTCTTTATTTGATCTGGAAATTTATTGATTTTGAAAACCGATCTGCTTGATTTCTGGAATTTGAAAAACTGAAGCTTTGAAAACTTTGAATTGCAGAGATGATTTAAGACTTGATTCCAGGTTGTAATTTGAAGATGAAATCTTTGCTACAGGCTTTTGATCTTGGTTTACAGGTTTTGGCTTTGGGTTTCAGACTACAGGCTTTTGCATTTGAGTTTGAGAGTTTGTTTTGAGGAATGATTTCAGGGTTTTGATTTGGATTTATTTCTGGTTTTGTATTTGTTTTTGAGGAGTGAATTCAGGTTTCGAACATAATGGTTACAGATTGTTTTCTTGCTAGCTTTTAAAAATGTGAAGATAAGAAAAAGAGAAATGAAGGAAGAAGGTGTATGTTTATATAGTGTTAATTTAGGATTTATTAAAATTAAAGAAAATTAAAATAAATGTGACACTTGTCTATTTGAATGCTAATTATCTTACACATGGTATTTAAGAGGTTTATAGATTAACACATGTAATACTACATGCATAAATATTTTTAAATGATTTTAAAAGCTTTTTATATTTATTTCCTAATTAGATAAATACATATCTTATTTTATAAATGCTTTTCTTAATTTATAAAAATAAAACCTTTAAAAGAAAATGAAATAAAAACCAATTAGATTTTAACTAAAATCATATATAGTATATTTAATCCATTTTAAATGATAATATAAAACTTTTGTATTTATTTACTATTAAATAAATACTCTTCCCTTTCTATAAATATTTTTTTTTTAAAGAGAATAATACAAAACAAATCTTATTTTTACATAAAACTTTTATTCATATACTTTAAATTCAAACTATATTATTATTTCATTTTAAGATATATATAAATCTTTAAATTCAATTTTTAAATTCAATTTCAAAGTTAATTTAAAAATCCAAATTAAAAATCAATTCAAATAAATAAATATATATATATATATTTAAATAGACTCCTTATTAAATTTGAAAATAATAAGTCTATTTAATATCTATTTATATTTATATTTAAAAACAACTCATTATTTAATTGTTTGAAAATAACAATTTTACCAATTTTAAATAATTAACTTACAAGATTATCACATTTTAAATTCCCTGAAATCCCGGGATATCACATTCCTTCCCCCTTAAAAGAATTTCGTCCTCGAAATTTAAAACAAAAGATAATCTAAAGTTTTTATTTTATTTTAACCAATTTTAAAACAATTCAAGCCTACTTATCAACCATACACTATCAACAAACAACTATTCATCCAAACAAACAATTTTATCCAAACAAACAATTTTATCCAAACAACTATACTAGCTACCCGGACACAGATCCGGATAAGCTTCCTAAAATTTCCTTGAGTTTCCCCAAGTATATATATATACCGGGATACTCGCTCAACAGAATTCAAACAACCAATTCTACTGAGCTACAGAGCTCCTACACAACTAGATCTATAAAACTAAACAGAATATCAGACTACAGATAAGTCTAACTCAACTACCAATTCCTTTAGAACTGTTGGTTCCAAAACCAGAGATAGATCAAACACGTACTTCCTCAAAGATACGCGATATACTCCGAATCCCAGTTATCCAAACTGACAATTCAACCAAGTAGACCAAACTCTTATCCTTACAAAAACTCAGAAGAATCCAATACTCCTTGGAGTTAACCTCACAGTCTTACCCAATCTTATTTCTCCTTTGACCGGAGAAAATAACAACAAAGTCTCCAACTCCGAATTCCAAATTCCTCCGTTTCTTATCCATAGAACTCTTCTGACAATCCTGGGCTGCCTACACCCTTCTTGATCAGCTCATCCTTTGCCGATGCTTCTCGAAACAAACAGGACCAAAAACAATCCAACAAATGAATTCTCTCAAAATCTACCCAAAATCCAGAACACAAACTCTACCCCACCATCAGTAGACTACAACTTACTTCTCCTATCTGGAAAAGACAAAACAGATGCACTTACCAATCTGGACTTAAATCCAGAAATATTTCCTGTAGAAATTTTCTAATCCCAAATCATTCCAACTTCCGGTTGCTTCCACTCTAGAACAGCTGCCATCTTGCTTCCGCTGCACCACTCTGATCTAGAGCAGATAAGAATGCCGTCGATGAACTCGAGCACAGACTAGACAACACATTCTGGAGATAAGGTTCAATAGATCCATAAAAATAAAACTCAGAAATTCCATGAAATACTGAGCTGCTTCACCAATTCCTTTCTCTAGGAGACATCCTTCTACCTAGCTGAACCACCGTTAGCAATCCTGAAATCAAGTTGATACGGAACTCAATCTCAAATACAGACAAATCTCTGACTTCCCTAAAGATATCCAGAAAGTCTCAGATAACTCAAGAGAATATTCACTATCGCAAGTCACTTTTGCGATTCACTCAGCTTAATTCCAAATAAACTGTTCTCTCTTAACCACTCAGAACAGCTTATGCTTGACTAACCCATCCATCGAAGAACTGGATCCACTCTGCTGCTTCTGAACTCCAACTCTAGAAAACTGCTTAGCCAGAAAACTTCCTGCCGGCACACGAAACACTCCGAGCTGCACTGCTGACCCAGATGCCAAGACTCCCTATCCAAAGCTTCGAGAAACTCGGACTCCAAACCAAACAGAAAAGACTCTGCTGAACTCAGCCACAACACCGAAGCAGACACATTTCTTCAAACTTGCTCCAAAAGAAAACATTTTCGGAGACATCCATAGTCACTACGTCTCAGCACGCAGCTACTACTTCCTGAGTTACCCAGATACCATCACTTGCTTCTGCTCTTCCGTCAGATCCAAACTCTCAAAAATCTGCTCACACGAGCGCGATCAAACTTACCCTACAATGATGGACTCCGAACCTTAACAGGTTTCCTTCAGAGATCAATGAAATCCTCACACCATATCAAAGCTTACTCGAGACGGTATTAGGTCTACAGTCTCGATAGATACATTTCTAACCTCAACATTCAAACTCCAACCATTGGTAGTCGTGTTTCACACACCACCACCCTATCTACCTTTATATCTTATATTGGAAAACCCGAACAAGTAACCCAACAAATAGGTAGAATAAAAATATATATATAGTTAAAAATTTACAAATACGCTCTCTCAAGATAGATAGAAATCACTCCAGAGCTAGGTATTCACTCAACCTACAGCTCTGATACCAACTGTGACGTCCTAGGCCTTTAATTACATTCAAGTAATTAGCCTTTAATTAATTTCACCAATTAATTATCCTTAACCATTTCAGTAATTAACCTTTAATTACTTATCATTAATTATAATAATTAATGATGCAATTAAGATTGATTAATTAAGTAATAATTAATAAATAAGTAATTAATCAATGTAATTAATTAAGGATTAATGCAATTAATTATAGTTAATTAATTAATGAAGGATCATTAATTATTGTAATTAATGATAAGTAATTAAAGGTTAATTACTGAAATGGTTAAGGATAATTAATTGGTGAAATTAATTAAAGGCTAATTACTTGAATGTAATTAAAGATAATTAATCAGGGAAGATTAATTAAGGAAGATCATTAAAAGATGATTAATTAATTAATTTGTAATTAATTAAAGTTAGTAAGTAGGATTAAGATAATCCAAATGATTAAAGGATAGTTATTAATTTAAATAAAGGTTAATTAAATTGATTTGGGGTTAATCAATTCTGCTTTTGGATGATTGGTTAATATTGGATGATTGATATTGGGTGATTGGTTGATACTGGATGATTTGGATATGATATCTATGATATATGCTGCTTTGTGAGATGAATGTTTGATATGAATTATCTAATGTGATAATATGATTTATCTATCTGTTTATATCATCCTGAATATATGTTTAAATGTTTAAACCTTTAAACAACTTGGCCTTAAAAGATACGTTTTGGATTTCGATGAGACCGGGATCGGGTTTCCGTATACCGGATTTCCAGGTCTGGAGACCCGAATACCACATCGATCCAAATTAACGATAGGTCGTGAATCTCAAGTGAAGATGAAGATTCAGAGTGCAAGGGTTATTGTCGTTAACTCTGAGGGTGATTCCAAAACGAGTGTAACGAGATAATGCCTTCGGTTTCGTTCGAACCCGGAACGAACTTGTATGGATTGAATGCTTTCAGCACATCGTCAGGCGGACGATGAGTATTCTAAGTGATATGTTCTGATTAAAGGTAATCGTAACCTCAAGCCTCATCAACCGGGAATGGCTAAAACAGGGGAGGTGCAGCAAGGCTTCGTGGGTAGCACCCACTGAGAGCAAGATAGATCCCTGTCTAGAGGTCCCTTTTCTTTTATTCGGCTTAGTGTGTAGTTGGTCGCGCCAACTACGGGATTATCTTGTTCGGAATTATCCAGTAAGGGATGGTTCCGGCTTTGTGTTGCAGGGGAGCGGGCGTACTCCTCGGTACGGTGATCTAGGCCACGTACTGTGACGGGCGGTACCCCAGTAGCCCTGCCATTGTATGGAATCCAAACTCCAATAAGTGCCGTACGTATTAGTTGTGCCTAACTATGTTGGAATGTGAGATGTAAGCATTTCAGCTATTTCTGTATTTTACTTGAAAACCCTAGACCCTATTATAATACAATCGGATTTCCTATCAAATGTTTTAGTTAGCGTAAGGTAAAAACTTACCCATGTTTATGTGTGGGGAGTCTTACGTGATACTTTTGTTTTCAAAGGTTTTCAAGGTTAAGCAATTTAAACCGTTTACTCACACCAGACCCATGTCTGACCCAAGTGTTTATTTTCTGTTTTATTAAACTCTTGGGTACTCAAATTTGTATGAGTAGTCAAGGGGATTCAGGTTAGTCTTGACGAATTCTGGAGGAGCTGTGGAGCAGGAGGCTTCAGCGTGTAGATATATAGAGTTTCCGCTGTGTATGATGTATCATATTTATGTAGTTGTGTTGTATAATAGACAGAAGTTTATAACTGTCTATATTGTGATGTATAAATCGTGTACTCTGATGTATATGATACTATGTAATATCTTATGTGATAATATATTTCTCGTTCCGCTGTGAGATTTCTGATATGTTGTTGTTCTCTCTCTTCTTTTCTTTTCTTCTTCTATCCCTTTCTTTCTTCATAACGATGCGACTTTCTGTGGAGAAAAAGTCGGGTTGTTACAATTTGAAATTGAATTTAAAAATTGAATTTAAAGATTTATATATATCTTAAAATGAAATAATAATATAGTTTGAATTTAAAGTATATGAATAAAAGTTTTATGTAAAAATAAGATTTGTTTTGTATTATTCTCTTTAAAAAAAAAATATTTATAGAAAGGGAAGAGTATTTATTTAATAGTAAATAAATACAAAAGTTTTATATTATCATTTAAAATGGATTAAATATACTATATATGATTTTAGTTAAAATCTAATTGGTTTTTATTTCATTTTCTTTTAAAGGTTTTATTTTTATAAATTAAGAAAAGCATTTATAAAATAAGATATGTATTTATCTAATTAGGAAATAAATATAAAAAGCTTTTAAAATCATTTAAAAATATTTATGCATGTAGTATTACATGTGTTAATCTATAAACCTCTTAAATAACATGTGTTAGTCTGTATGAGTCATTTGTTGAGTTGTATTTGGGTTGTAATGACTAGACAGATGTTTATAACTGTCTAGTATGTGTTGTATAAGCTGTGTATCTCTGATGTATATGATACAATGTAATATCTTATTTGATTAATATAATTTATTCGTTCCGCTGTTTAGATTCTGATGTGTTTCTTTCTTTCTTCTCTATCTTATCTCTTTTCTATCCCTTTCTTTCTTCTTGATGATACGACTTTTTGTGGAGAAAAAGCCGGGTTGTCACAGTTGGTCGACCAACTGTGACGACCCGGCTTTTTCTCCACAAAAAGTCGTATCATCTTGAAGAAAGAAAGAGATAGAAAAGAGAAAAGATAGAGAAGAAAGAAAGAAACACATCAGAATCTAAACAGCGGAACGAATAAATTACATTAATCAAATAAGATATTACATTGTATCATATACATCAGAGATACACAGCTTATACAACACATACTAGACAGTTATAAATACCTGTCTAGTTATTACAACTCAAATACAACTCAACAAATGACTCAGAGAAACTAACACAGCGGAACACTATATCTACGAACGCTGAAGCCTCCTGCTCCATTGCTCCTCCAGATAACTCGTCAAAGCTAACCTGAATCCCTTGGCTACTCGTAAAAATTTGAGTACCCAAGAGTTTATAAAACAGAAATAAACACTTGGGTCAGACATGGGTCTGGTGTGAGTAAACGGGTTAAAGTTGTTTAACTTCAAAGCCTTTTGAAAACAAAGGTATCACGTAAGACTTCCCACACATAAACATGGAAAAGTTTTTACCTTACGCTAACCAAAACTTGATAGGAAATCGAGTTATATTATAATAGGGTCTAGGGTTTTCAAGTAAAATACAGAAATAGCTGGAATGCTTACATCTCACGTTCCAACATAGTTGGGCACAACTAAATCGTACGGCACTTATTGGAGATTGGATTCCATACAATGGTAGGGCTACCGGGGTACCGCCCGTCACAGTACGTGGCCTAGATCAACGTACCGAGGATCACTCCCAATCCCCTGCAACACAAGGCCGGAACATCCCTTACTGGATAATTCCCGCATAAGAAACCCCACGGTTGTAGCTAGCAACCGCCCACACAGCCGAAATAAAAAGAAGGGACCTCTAGACAGGGGAATCTTATACTACTTGGGTGCTACCCACTAACCTTGCTGCACCTCCCCTGTTTTAGCCATTCCCGGTTGATGAGGCTTGAGGCTACGATTACCTTTAATCAGAACACATCACTTAGAATGCTCATCGTCCACCTGACGATGTGCTGAAAGCATTCAATCCATACAAGTTCGTTCCGGGTTCGAACGAAACCGAAGGCATTATCTCGTTACACTCATTTTGGAATCACCCTCAGAGTTAACGACAATAACCCTTGCACTCTGAATCTTCATCTTCACTTGAGATTCACGACCTATCGTTAATTTGGATCGATGTGGTATTCGGGTCTCCAGACCTGGAATACCGGTATACGGAAACCCGATCCCGATCTCATCGAAATCCAAAACGTATCTTTTAAGGCCAAGTTGTTTAAAGGTTTAAACAATTCAATTCAATTTAATACTTGAATTCACATAGCATTAACATAGATAAATATCACACATTTATCACAGATATATCATAGTAGATCATCCAATAGATATCAACCAAATCAGACATTCTACTCAACCATCATTCATAAGCAACCATTTATTAATCTCTATTATAATCAATTTAATCAATTTAAATTAAATTAATTACTTAAGAATTAATTCCTGACCTTGCTTAATCAACCATTAATTAATTACAATCCATTTAATTAATTAATCATTAAATATTAATCACTCTTGATTAATTATTCATTAATTACATAAAGTAATTATTCTTTAATTAATTTCACAAATTAATTATTCTTAACCATTAACAGTAATTAACCTTTAATTACTTTCATTAATTACATTAATTAATAATCCTTAATTAATTATTTCCATTAATTAATTAACTATAATTAATTACATTGACCCTTAATTAATTACATTAATTAATTAAACTTTAATTAATCACTTCTATTAATCCACCTTAATTAATCATAAACAGTAATTATCATCCTATAATTTACTTACCCTAATTAATTAACTCCTTAATTAATTACTTTAATCCTTTAATTAATTACACCAAATAATTAATCCTTAAATACTTCTCATTAAGTAATTATCCTTTAATTAATTACATCTTGTAATTATACATTAATTACTTATACTAAGTAATTACACTTTTTAACCTTATTAAGTATTCATACTTAATTCTTTATCAAGTGATTATCTTTATTTAACTTAAATTAATCACATCCATTTATTATTTAAAATTGAGTAATTCATTCCTTAATTACTCTTAAATAAATTAATTAACCTTAATTACAGATTAATTATTCTTTAATTATCAATTAATAAACCTTAATTATCAATTAATAAAACTTAATAGCAAATTAATCAATCCTTAATTATTATTTAATTAATCTTTAATTACCATTTGATTTATCCTTAATTAATTTTTAATCATTAATTAATAATCTCTAATTATTTAATTAATGAGTCTTGATTACAAATTAATTAACCTCCAATTAATTAATTAATAATCTTTAACTATTAATAAATTCTAAGTCAAAAATTAATTAAATTAATCACCCTTTAATTATTTTATTAAATTATCAAAAATCTTAATTATCTTTAACCAATCATTTTCCTTTGTTAATTACTACATCACATTAATTAAACTTAACCTTTAATTAACATTTAATTATATTTACAAATTGATTTAGTTTTAAAACATTTTATTTAAGTTTTTAACAAACTTAAATTAGTCAAACATACCCTTAAATAAAATTTAAGAACATTTTAAAAGAGGTTTAGACAAGTTTAAACAGAGAACCATCTTTAAATTTTCAACCTGTTATTAATAAAACTTTAATACGTGCTTAACACTTCCTCTCCCGATCCCTGCTTCGAGTCATCTCACCTTCCTACTCGAGATCGCTTCGAGTTTTCCCAACTTCTTCTTTCTCCCCTAGTTTCTTTTATAAAACTAAACTGCTAACATACTACCCTCACAATCACGAGCAAGTGCTCGAGTCTGAACCCAGAATTCCCGATACTCCCTTCGAGTCGCCCACACATCCATCTCCCCTGACACACCATCAATGTTGTGCACGTGCACAGTCGATCTGATCATCTCCGATGAACTCGGCTACTTCCGGCAAGTCGTAAAGCATCACGACAATCGACTTCAAGCATTAAAACGACAGTGCTTATCCTAAATCGAAATCGAGTCTTCAATTTGAAAACAGGAGTTCGTCATCGCCTGAAAGAACGTCACGCAACCACGCCTCCGATCACCGTTCCTCCTGAAACTCTGGTCACAACATCGCAAGGCCTCCACGCCTCCATCCCCATTGCTCCGGTGAAGCTCGATCCACCGTAGACGATCCAATCGTCACGTCCTTCACCATGACCAAATAAAGCGCTTAAACCCTAGTTTATCAAATTTCCAATACCACAATGGATGATAAAATCATCTGACATTTTTCTCGACATCCCTGGCCATCAATCAAGCTTCGACCAAAACCCCGCGATCCCAATGTCGCTCGATCACCAGAAAATGGTGAAAACCCATTTCAATTTCAACTCCAAACTGCTCTTAAATTACTCAATTAAAAATTACCATATTTGTTTTAAAAATCCTATTTTTCTGAGTGGATTCACATTATATAATTTAATTAGCAAATTGCAATACTTGATTTAACATGTTATAAGATCTTACACTGTATATTTCTTAATTTCAGTCGATTTCAAAGCTAAGATACTTAAACCATATTTTTTAAAAGATAAATTATAGTTAAACAATCCTATCTTGTTTAGAAACAAAAGTTTAACAGTGGATAGATAAAGAGGATTTGAATTTTATTTTGTTTATACTCTGTAACTTGAAAACAGAGAAGCACATATATGAAAATTCAAATACAAACAACATGCAGATCTATACTTGTATATATCCATACATACAGGCATAAATATATTCCAGAAACACACATGCACAACTATTTATCACCTAAGCATTCTAGTTAAAAGTTTACTCATAGGAAAATAACAGAGAGCATGAACACCAATATGCACAAATATTTTATAACAAACTTTTATCTAAACATCCATTTATATCTAATCATTCAAGTAAACATTTCATCATGTTATTATAACATTTATCAGACCTATCAAACATAGTAGCAGATTTTTAAAACTGTTTTTTTAAATTAGATTTACTCACCATTTTGAAGTTTGAAGCAGAAACTTGAAAAACTGGAAACTTGAAAACTTTGAATTGCAGAGATGATTTTCTCTTTAAAACCAGAATTTGAAAAATGCTTGAAACTGAAGTAGCTCCTTGGTTTTGAAAACTGAATGCTATGATGGTCTTTGAAAGCTGAGATGAAGCTTGAGCTTTGAAAACTTGTTACTGGAAAGTTTGCTTTGATTACAGGTTTGGACTTTGATTTGGTTTTGAGAAGTTGTTTTCAGGTTTGAAAAAGATACAGGCCTGAGATAATGGTTACAGGTTGATGACAGTTCTCTGGTTTGAGGAATTTGTTACAAGCTTTGATAAATGGTTTACAGGTTTTGGTTTTTGAGTTGGTGAAATGTTTTACAGGGTTTTGATTATGAGTTGTTTTGAGGAATGAACTTCAGGTTTCGAACATGGTTACAGATTGTTTTCTTGCTAGCTTTTGAAGATGTGAAGATAAGAAAAAGAGAAATGAGGGAAGAAGGTGTATGTTTATATAGTGTTAATTTAGGATTTAAAAATTAAAGAAAATTAAAATAAATGTGACACTTGTCTCTTACCTTATCTAATTATCTAACACATATGCTTAGATGGTTTAATATGTTAACACTTGTAATTTTTCATGCATAAATAAATTTTAAATGATTTTTAAAGCTTTTTAAATTACATTTTCTAAATAGATAAATACATATCTTATAAAAAATGTTTTTCTCAATTTATAAAAATAAAACCTTTAAAAGAAAATAAAATAAAAACCAATCATATCTTAAATAAAATTATATATAGTATATTTAGTCCATTTTTAAATGATAATATAAAACTTTTGTATTTATTACTATTTAATAAACACTATCTTAATTTATATAAATAAAACTCTTTAAGGAAAATAATATAAGACAAATCTTATTTTAAATAAAAACTTATTTATATATTTAAATCCAAACTATGTTATTATTTTTATTTTAAGATATATATATTTCTTTAAATTCAATTCTTAAAAATCCTCAAAGAATTTGTTACATATCACAAGTTCGTTCCGGGTTCGAACGAAACCGAAGGCATTATCTCGTTACACTCGTATTGGAATCACCCTCAGAGTTAACGATAATAACCCTTGCACTCTGAATCTTCATCTTCACTTGATTCACGACCTATCGTTAATTTGGATCGATGTGGTATTCGGGTCTCCAGACCTGGAAATCCGGTATACGGAAACCCGATCCCGGTCTCATCGAAATCCAAAACGTATCTTTTAAGGCCAAGTTGTTTAAAGGTTTAAACAATTCAATTCAATTTAATACTTGAATTCACATAGCATTAACATAGATAAATATCACACATTTATCACAGATATATCTAATATCATATCACAGAATATCATAGTATATCATCCAATAGATATCAACCAAATTAGACATTCTACTCAACCATCATTCATAAGCAACCATTTATTAATCTCTATTTTAATTAATTTAATCAACTTAAATTAAATTAATTACTTAAGAATTAATTCCTAACCTTGCTTAATCAACCATTAATTAATTACAACCATTTAATTAATTAACCATTAATCACTCTTGATTAAATTATCCATTAATTACATAAAGTAATTATCCTTTAATTAATTTAACAAATTAATTATCCTTAATCATTTATAGTAATTAACCTTTAATTACTCTCATTAACTACAATAATTAATGATCCTTAATTAATTATTTCCATAAATTAATTAACTAAAATTAATTATATTAATTAATTAAACTTTAATTAATCATTTCTATTAATCCACCTTAATTAATAATTATCATCATGTAATTACTTACCTTAATTAATTATCTTCTTAATTAATTATATTAATCCATTGATTAATTACACCAAATAATAAATCCTTAATTACTTTTACAAAGTAATCATACTTCAATTATTTCTCACTAAATAATTCCCTTTTATTAATTACATCCTGTAATTATACATTAATAACTTACAATAAGTAAATACACTTATCAATCTTATTAAGTATTCCTACTTAATCCTTTATCAAGTGATTATCTTTAATTAATCCACAAATTAATTAACTTAATTCAATCACATTCATTTCATTAATTATTCTTGAGTAATTCATTCTTAATTACTCTTTAAACAATTTAATTAATCATTAATTATAGATTAATTATTCTCTTAATTATTAATTAATAAACCTTAATTATCAATTAATAAAACTTAATAACAGTTTATTAACCTTTAATTATTAGTTAATTAATCCTTAATTAATCTTTATAGATTAAATAAAACATAATTATAAACTTAATTAAGTATTCCTTAATTACAAATTAATCAACCTCTAATTTCTTAATTAATTAATCACTAATTACAACTTAATTACTTAATTAATTAATCACTAATTATTAATTAATTATCTTTAATTAATAATTCTTAATACAATTTAAATAACTCCTTAATTCATTAATACTTACCTTTAACCATTAACTAATTAATTTCTCAATCAATAATTAATATAATTAATAACACTTTAATTACTTCATTAAATTATTAAAATCTTAATTACCGATCAATTAATTAAATAAATAGTAAATCATTTATCTCAATTATCTTCTTAATTATTATTTAAAATCTTACTTGATAACCTTGAAGTCAAATTATCATTAACTATTTGATTAACTTAAAAACTTTAAATTAAATTAATAATTAAAACATTTTATCTAAATTAATTATCCTAAATTTATTTTCCTTGATTAATTAAGTTTAAAACAACTTAAGAATTTAATTAATCAAAACTTAAAATAAATTCCAACTTTAATTAACAACAATAATCAATTATTATTTAAACTAATTTAAGATAATTAGTTTTAAACTTGTCTTGGTTAAACATAAAACTTGAGTGTATAAAAACATTTACCCGAGATAAAACAGAACTTTCCCGAATTAGAACCCGAGCCACCCATTCCCTACCCGAGTTAATCCTTCTTCTATTTTTTTTTTAAAAACTTAGTTTAAATTTAAAAAAACTGTTACACTCTCACGCGAGCACGAGCTCAACCCCGAGTCAATCGACTTCCTGCTCGAGTACCACTTCGAGTCGCTCACAAACCCAACCACCCAGACACGAAACATTGTCGTGCACGTGCTCAACTGATTACCAGAGCTCCGGCCTTCGATCATCCCTCTCAACTCCGGCATGTCGTCTACGACACCCACTCGCGATCCCAATCATCAGAACCACGAACTGCCTCATCAATCGAAATCGAGCAAATAGATCATTACCTGGAAACAGAACTACAGTCACCTAATCCACTCGCCTCGTCAACCACGACCATCAGCGACCGCGTTGTTATTTCCAGAGCTACTCCACTGACCCACAAACATTTTCCCCCTGGTGCGACGCGTTCCGGAGCGACATCGACGACGCCATTGCTTCGCGAAAATCATTTACAAAACACAGTGCTTAAGCCCTAGATCAACTCCAATCATCCACCACGATGAATTTAAAAATGCCTTATCATTTTTCCAAAAATCCCTGACCATCCACCATCCTCCAGCCACGATCTCGATGATCAACACCGTGCCAATCGTCAGAATTCGATGATAAAGCAAAATCTGATCAACTTACTAATTCCCAACATCCTTGACCTTAAAAATCATGATTTCTGTTTCTAAATTTCTCATTCTACCATACGATCTTGTTTAGATAATCAAAGCATGGAATTATGGATATTGATTTTCGACATATTTTAAGCTACTGTCCTTATGGTTTCCAGAGAAATTCCAGACTTTATTTTAACTTAAATAAACTTCAAGCTCTAATCTATGATGATATAAACAAATTTTGTTTGCACTTAAATTCTAACAAAGATTTATTCAAGAGATTTTAATTTCTTGTTTAAATCAGAAATCTGGAAACAGAATACAACACATGCATATACTAACATACTTTCACACATATATATACAGGAAAAATGAACTAGTATACATTCACATAACATATTTATATGCAATCATCTCTAAACAAACATGCAAAGCATACTACACATCATAACTTTCAAGGATTATCACATTCAATCACATATATAAACAGATTAAGTTTTAAAATAGAAGTTTACTCACTTCAGATATCACCCAAGCAACCAGATTTTTTTATAATTTAGATTTTAAACAGATGTTACTCACAAACAAAACATATTCCAGAAACAAGCAGGCAACCAGATTCTTATACTAAAATTTTAGAAAGATTGTTACTCACCATTTAAAAGCAGAGAATCAGAGCTCCCTTTGAAACAGTTTTGATTTGCCTTGAAAACTTGAATTGCTAGCTGTTTAAATTTGTATGTTGCTTGATGTTACTGGATCTAGCATGCGTGCCATTTTCTTGTTGAGATATTGCTTTAGATCTCATGTTTTGTTTGTTTACAGAATCTTGCATGCAGACTGGAATGTGATTCCAGATTAAAGAAAATGCAGGCTTTGATTTTGAACAATACAGGCTTCCAGATTTGAAAGATATTGCAGGTTGTTGTTCTTAGTTTTATCAATGCAGGCTAAAAGCTTTGATTCCAGGTTTAGAAGAAAATGAACAGGCTTTTGATTGATTTGTTTTGGTTTGAGGAAAGTTTAGTTACAGATTATTTTGGAGATTGAGGAACTTGATTACTAATTTGTTTTGAGAAATTGTTTTTGAATATACTTCAGGCTGAAGCTTCTTATCTTTTGAAAAGAACAGCCAAGAAAAAGAAATTGAGAAGTAGGCAAAAGTTTATATAAGTTAATTTTGTAGTTTATTAAAAATAAAAGAAAACAAAAATTTAAAAACTTGACATTTGGCACTTACATAGTATTATTAGTGTACACTTGTTTAAACAAGCCTTAATATGATAACACTTGTATTTTTAAGTAATTTGTATTTATTTAAATGTAAATAAAATGCCTTTCTTTATTAACTAAATACTTATGTATATATATATAAAGTATTTAAAAGAAAATAAAACCAATTATGTTTATAAGTAAAAGTTTATACATATACTTTAAAATCCAAATATTTTAAATATCTATCTCTGAATTTCAAAACTAATTTACATTCAAATTCAAATTATATTTTAAAAATCCAATTTAAAGTCAATTTTAAAACAACACATTCAATTTGAAAATAACAATTCTATTTACATCAAAGTTTATTTATCTCTATATATAAAACAATACATTATAATTATTATTGAAATAACAAATTTATCAATTATGAAATAATTTATAAAAGAGATTATAAATTACTATTATTATTAAATGAATTAATCATATCATATATGAATTGTATTCTAAGCTTATATATATTTATATACTTCTTAAATCATATTTATTAAGCAATATTCAAAAATAAAATAAATCTTATTATTAATCTCATTTTAAACCATATAGTTATTTTGTTTAAATAACTTTGAAAAGCTAATATTAAATAAATCCAAATCTCCAAACTATCAATATATATACATATTAGAAAAACAAGAATTTATTTATTATTTAAATTACAAACCCAAGCTTATCTATTTACAATATATACACTTATATATATATTATAAATAGAAATCATTTTATTAGTCAAATTCACTAATTAAATATTTATTTAATTAGATTATTAAACCAATTCAGATTTAATTATCAAAGATCATCAAATCAATTTAATTATTTAAACAGATTATTAAATTGATATTGCCCCAAATTTCTGGGATATTACATTCCTCCCCCCTTAAAATAATTTCGTCCCCGAAATTTAAAACAAAGGTAATTTAATAATCTATTTAAATCACAAGCATATATTATTATCTATATGCTAACAACAATAGCAAACAATTCTCCCAATCAAACAATTCTAATTATCCAGATAAAATTCTGGATAAAATTTCCTCGAGTTTCCCCAGGTATATATATATCGGGATACTCGCTCTACAGAATCCAACAAACAATACTACTAAGCTATAGAGCTTCTACTCTTCTAGATCTACAGAACTAAACAAGATATCAGACTACAGACGAGTCTGACTTAACAACCAAATCTTCCAGAACTGCTGGTTCCAAAACCAGAGATAGATCAAACACGTACTCCCTCAGAGATACGTAAAACACAATGAATTCCAGTTATCCAAACTGACAATTCAATCCAGTAGATCAAAGCACTTATCCAAATTAGATCACAGAAAAGATCCAAAACAATTCGGAGCTGACTTTCCAGACTTACCAAATCTTATTGCTCCCTTTAACCAGAGAAAAACTTCACAACCACGAAGTCTCCAATTTCGAATTTCAAATTCTATCGTCTCTTATCCACAAAATCCTTCAGACGATCCTGAGCTGTCTACAGATCTTTCCTGATCAACTCAACCTTCGCTGATGCTTCTAGCAATAACTGGACCAGAAATAACCCAATCAACAATGATCCTCTCAAGATCTACTAATAATCCAAAACACAACTCTACTTCACCATATCAGTAGACTGAACTAACTTCTCCTATCTGGAAAAGATAAACAGGAGCACTTGCCAAACTGCTCCCGCTGCACCACTCTGATCTGGAGTAGAAATGAAAATGCTGATGATGAACACAAGCACAGACTGGACAACACATTCCAGAAAATATCGGATAACTCAAAAGAATACTCAAACTATCGCAAGTCACTTTTGCGATCCACCCAGCCAAATAAAACTGTTCTCTCTTTACCAATCAGAACAGTTCACACTTGACTATCCAATCCATCGAAGAAATGGATTCTCTCTGCTGCTTCTGAACTTCACCTTCAGAAAAACTTCTGCCGAAAACAGAACACTCCGAGCTATACTACTGCCACAGATACCACAGACTTCTCAATCCAAAGTTCTTCGAGAAATTCGGACTTCAAACAGAACAAAAACATCTTGCTGAACTCAGCCTCGACACCGAAGCAGACACACTTCATTAACTTGTTCCAAAGAAAACATCTTCGGGAACATCCATAGTCACTGCATCTCATCACGCAGCTACTTCTTCCAGAAGTATCAAGATACCATCACTCGCTTCTGTCCAACCGACAGCTCCAACTTTACTCATCCAAACTACAAAGATAAACTCCGAACCATAACAGTTTCCTTCGGAGATCGATGAAATTCTTTACCACAGTAAAGTTTACTCGAGACGGTATTAGGTTTACAGTCTCGACAAATATACTTCCAACCTCAACACTCAGACTCCTAATCTTAGATGATAAATTATTATCATCTCAACCAATCATTATAAATACCATATACTTTTAAAATGATACTTTTTATATATAGAAAATATATCTGGGTAAAATTATTTCACCTTCCCTTTTTAAAACAATATTGTGTCCGTTGGCCTGGTCCAAGTGTTTAGAGATCCCTATCAATAACGGTAGCTACTCGTATTGACCAGAATCCATATACCACTTAACCGATCAATTAACACAATATAAAACCATTTTATATAACTAACAAATACGCGCTCTCGTATATATATATATATATACACACTCAGACTCAAACAGGTTGCTACAGATCCTAATTGAACAACCCTTCCGAACCTAGGTATTCACTCAACCTAGTGTTCTGATATTCACTTAACCAATAGCTTAGGTATTCGCTCAACCTAAGCTCTGATACCACTGTAACGACCCGCCACTCATTCCACAGAATGACGCATCATTAATAAGAAAGAAAAGGGTAGAAAATAGAAAAGAAGAGAAGAAAGAAAGGAACAACAACAACGATCTCACAGCGGAACGAATAAATTATATTAATAACATAAACTATTACAAAGTATACAACACTTATCAGAGTTTACACAACTATACAACACATACTAGACAGTTATAAACATCTGTCTAGATATTACAACTCAAATACAATACAAGACTCTAACACAGATATCAACACAGCGGAATACTATATCTACGAACGCCGAAGCCTCCTGCTCCATTGCTCCTCCACAATTCGTCAAAGCTAAACCTGAATCCCTTGGCTACTCGTAAAAATTTGAGTACCCAAGAGTTTATAAAACAGAAATAAACAACTTGGGTCAGACATGGGTCTGGTGTGAGTAACAGGTTAAACTTGTTTAACTTCAAAACCTTTTGAAAGAAAAGGTATCACGTAAGACTCCCCACAAATAAACATGGGTAAGTTTTTACCTTACGCTAACCAAAACATTTGATAGGAAATTCGATTGTATTATAATAGGGTCTAGGGTTTTCAAATAAATATGAAATAGCCGAAATTGTTACATTATTAAATTCCAGCATACATAAGTATACAATCAAGTCCGTTATCACTTATTGGAATTTGGATTTCCATACAATGGCAGAGCTACCGGGGTACCGCTCATCACAGTACGGGGCCTAGATCACCGTACCGAGGATCACTCCCAATCCCCTGCAACACAAAGCCGGAACATCCCTTACTGGATAATTCCCGCATAAGAAACCCCAGCGGTTGTAGCTATTCAACCGCCCACACAGCCGAATAAAAAGAAGGGACCTCTAGACAGAGGAATCTCATACTACTTGGGTGCTACCCACTAACCTTGCTGCACCTCCCCTGTTTTAGCCATTCCCGGTTTGATGAGGCTTGAGGCTACGATTACCTTTAATCAAAACACATCACTTAGAATGCTCATCGTCCACCTGACGATGTGCTGAAAGCATTCAATCCATACAAGTTCGTTCAGGGTTCGAACGAAACCGAAGGCATTATCTCGTTACACTCGTATTGGAATCACCCTCAGAGTTAACGACAATAACCCTTGCACTCTGAATCTTCATCTTCACTTGATTCACGACCTATCGTTAATTTGGATCGATGTGGTATTCGGGTCTCCAGACCTGGAAATCCGGTATACGGAAACCCGATCCCGGTCTCATCGAAATCCAAAACGTATCTTTTAAGGCCAAGTTGTTTAAAGGTTTAAACAATTCAATTCAATTTAATACTTGAATTCACATAGCATTAACATAGATAAATATCACACATTTATCACAGATATATCTAATATCATATCACAGAATATCATAGTATATCATCCAATAGATATCAACCAAATTAGACATTCTACTCAACCATCATTCATAAGCAACCATTTATTAATCTCTATTTTAATTAATTTAATTAACTTAAATTAAATTAATTACTTAAGAATTAATTCCTAACCTTGCTTAATCAACCATTAATTAATTACAACCATTTAATTAATTAACCATTAATCACTCTTGATTAAATTATCCATTAATTACATAAAGTAATTATCCTTTAATTAATTTAACAAATTAATTATCCTTAATCATTTATAGTAATTAACCTTTAATTACTCTCATTAACTACAATAATTAATGATCCTTAATTAATTATTTCCATAAATTAATTAACTAAAATTAATTATATTAATTAATTAAACTTTAATTAATCATTTCTATTAATCCACCTTAATTAATAATTATCATCATGTAATTACTTACCTTAATTAATTATCTTCTTAATTAATTATATTAATCCATTGATTAATTACACCAAATAATAAATCCTTAATTACTTTTACAAAGTAATCATACTTCAATTATTTCTCACTAAATAATTCCCTTTTATTAATTACATCCTGTAATTATACATTAATAACTTACAATAAGTAAATACACTTATCAATCTTATTAAGTATTCCTACTTAATCCTTTATCAAGTGATTATCTTTAATTAATCCACAAATTAATTAACTTAATTCAATCACATTCATTTCATTAATTATTCTTGAGTAATTCATTCTTAATTACTCTTTAAACAATTTAATTAATCATTAATTATAGATTAATTATTCTCTTAATTATTAATTAATAAACCTTAATTATCAATTAATAAAACTTAATAACAGTTTATTAACCTTTAATTATTAGTTAATTAATCCTTAATTAATCTTTATAGATTAAATAAAACATAATTATAAACTTAATTAAGTATTCCTTAATTACAAATTAATCAACCTCTAATTTCTTAATTAATTAATCACTAATTACAACTTAATTACTTAATTAATTAATCACTAATTATTAATTAATTATCTTTAATTAATAATTCTTAATACAATTTAAATAACTCCTTAATTCATTAATACTTACCTTTAACCATTAACTAATTAATTTCTCAATCAATAATTAATATAATTAATAACACTTTAATTACTTCATTAAATTATTAAAATCTTAATTACCGATCAATTAATTAAATAAATAGTAAATCATTTATCTCAATTATCTTCTTAATTATTATTTAAAATCTTACTTGATAACCTTGAAGTCAAATTATCATTAACTATTTGATTAACTTAAAAACTTTAAATTAAATTAATAATTAAAACATTTTATCTAAATTAATTATCCTAAATTTATTTTCCTTGATTAATTAAGTTTAAAACAACTTAAGAATTTAATTAATCAAAACTTAAAATAAATCCAACTTTAATTAACAACAATAATCAATTATTATTTAAACTAATTTAAGATAATTAGTTTTAAACTTGTCTTGGTTAAACATAAAACTTGAGTGTATAAAAACATTTACCCGAGACAAAACAGAACTTTCCCGAATTAGAACCCGAGCCACCCATTCCCTACCCGAGTTAATCCTTCTTCTATTTTTTTTTTAAAAACTTAGTTTAAATTTAAAAAAACTGTTACACTCTCACGCGAGCACGAGCTCAACCCCGAGTCAATCGACTTCCTGCTCGAGTACCACTTCGAGTCGCTCACAAACCCAACCACCCAGACACGAAACATTGTCGTGCACGTGCACAACTGATTACCAGAGCTCCGGCCTTCGATCATCCCTCTCAACTCCGGCATGTCGTCTACGACACCCACTCGCGATCCCAATCATCAGAACCACGAACTGCCTCATCAATCGAAATCGAGCAAATAGATCATTACCTGGAAACAGAACTACAGTCACCTAATCCACTCGCCTCGTCAACCACGACCATCAGCGACCGCGTTGTTATTTCCAGAGCTACTCCACTGACCCACAAACATTTTCCCCCTGGTGCGACGCGTTCCGGAGCGACATCGACGACGCCATTGCTTTGCGAAAATCATTTACAAAACACAGTGCTTAAGCCCTAGATCAACTCCAATCATCCACCACGATGAATTTAAAAATGCCTTATCATTTTTCCAAAAATCCCTGACCATCCACCATCCTCCAGCCACGATCTCGATGATCAACACCGTGCCAATCGTCAGAATTCGATGATAAAGCAAAATCTGATCAACTTACTAATTCCCAACATCCTTGACCTTAAAAATCATGATTTCTGTTTCTAAATTTCTCATTCTACCATACGATCTTGTTTAGATAATCAAAGCATGGAATTATGGATATTGATTTCGACATATTTTAAGCTACTGTCCTTATGGTTTCCAGAGAAATTCCAAACTTTATTTTAACTTAAATAAACTTCAAGCTCTAATCTATGATGATATAAACAAATTTTGTTTGCACTTAAATTCTAACAAAGATTTATTCAAGAGATTTTAATTTCTTGTTTAAATCAGAAATCTGGAAACAGAATACAACACATGCATATACTAACATACTTTCACACATATATATACAGGAAAAATGAACTAGTATACATTCACATAACATATTTATATGCAATCATCTCTAAACAAACATGCAAAGCATACTACACATCATAACTTTCAAGGATTATCACATTCAATCACATATATAAACAGATTAAGTTTTAAAATAGAAGTTTACTCACTTCAGATATCACCCAAGCAACCAGATTTTTTTATAATTTAGATTTTAAACAGATGTTACTCACAAACAAAACATATTCCAGAAACAAGCAGGCAACCAGATTCTTATACTAAAATTTTAGAAAGATTGTTACTCACCATTTAAAAGCAGAGAATCAGAGCTCCCTTTGAAACAGTTTTGATTTGCCTTGAAAACTTGAATTGCTAGCTGTTTAAATTTGTATGTTGCTTGATGTTACTGGATCTAGCATGCGTGCCATTTTCTTGTTGAGATATTGCTTTAGATCTCATGTTTTGTTTGTTTACAGAATCTTGCATGCAGACTGGAATGTGATTCCAGATTAAAGAAAATGCAGGCTTTGATTTTGAACAATACAGGCTTCCAGATTTGAAAGATATTGCAGGTTGTTGTTCTTAGTTTTATCAATGCAGGCTAAAAGCTTTGATTCCAGGTTTAGAAGAAAATGAACAGGCTTTTGATTGATTTGTTTTGGTTTGAGGAAAGTTTAGTTACAGATTATTTTGGAGATTGAGGAACTTGATTACTAATTTGTTTTGAGAAATTGTTTTTGAGTATACTTCAGGCTGAAGCTTCTTATCTTTTGAAAAGAACAGCCAAGAAAAAGAAATTGAGAAGTAGGCAAAAGTTTATATAAGTTAATTTTGTAGTTTATTAAAAATAAAAGAAAACAAAAATTTAAAAACTTGACATTTGGCACTTACATAGTATTATTAGTGTACACTTGTTTAAACAAGCCTTAATATGATAACACTTGTATTTTTAAGTAATTTGTATTTATTTAAATGTAAATAAAATGCCTTTCTTTATTAACTAAATACTTATGTATATATATATAAAGTATTTAAAAGAAAATAAAACCAATTATGTTTATAAGTAAAAGTTTATACATATACTTTAAAATCCAAATATTTTAAATATCTATCTCTGAATTTCAAAACTAATTTACATTCAAATTCAAATTATATTTTAAAAATCCAATTTAAAGTCAATTTTAAAACAACACATTCAATTTGAAAATAACAATTCTATTTACATCAAAGTTTATTTATCTCTATATATAAAACAATACATTATAATTATTATTGAAATAACAAATTTATCAATTATGAAATAATTTATAAAAGAGATTATAAATTACTATTATTATTAAATGAATTAATCATATCATATATGAATTGTATTCTAAGCTTATATATATTTATATACTTCTTAAATCATATTTATTAAGCAATATTCAAAAATAAAATAAATCTTATTATTAATCTCATTTTAAACCATATAGTTATTTTGTTTAAATAACTTTGAAAAGCTAATATTAAATAAATCCAAATCTCCAAACTATCAATATATATACATATTAGAAAAACAAGAATTTATTTATTATTTAAATTACAAACCCAAGCTTATCTATTTACAATATATACACTTATATATATATTATAAATAGAAATCATTTTATTAGTCAAATTCACTAATTAAATATTTATTTAATTAGATTATTAAACCAATTCAGATTTAATTATCAAAGATCATCAAATCAATTTAATTATTTAAACAGATTATTAAATTGATATTGCCCCAAATTTTCGGGATATTACAAATAGCTGAAACCTGGATTACTTCAATATTAATTTAATACCATTAAAGGTTAGTTTAGATTAATTAACCCGTATTATATTAATTTAAAATCTCTAATTTAATAGTGATTATAAAATTTTGTTTGCCGTTATAACAAAAGCTTTCCAAATCTTTTAAAGGATCTTTAAGTAACGCAAAGCGATGCGACTTCTTATTAACGACCCGCCATCCTACGACAAGGAAGACGCATCGTTTTGAAGAAAAGAAAGAGGTGAGAAAGTAGAAAAGAAGAGAAGAAAGAAAGAACAACAACAGAATCTCAACAGCGGAACGAATAAATTATATTAATAACAAAAGTATTACATAACATACAACGACTATCAGAGTTACACAGATTTTACAACACATACTAGACAGTTATAAACATCTGTCTAGTTATTACAACTCAACACAAAACTCTATTCAGAGATTAACACAGCGGAACTACTATCTATATCTACAACGCCGAAGCCTCCTGCTCCATTGCTCCTCCAGATATTCGTCAAAGCTAAACCTGAATCCCTTGGCTACTCGTAAAAATTTGAGTACCCAAGAGTTTATAAAACAGAAATAAACACTTGGGTCAGACATGGGTCTGGTGTGAGTAACAGGTTAAAATTGCTTAACTTCAAAACCTTTTGAAACAAAGGTATCACGTAAGACTTACTCCTTAAACTTGTTCCAAAGAAAACATCTTCGGAGACATCCATAGTCACTGCGTTTCATCACACAGCTACTTCTTCCAGAAGTTACCAAGATACATCACTTGCTTCTGCTCAACCGACTAGATCAAACTCTAGCTCATCCAATTATTCAATTTAATTAATCATCCTTGATTAATTATTTAATTACATTCAAGTAATTAGTATTAAATTAATTATACAAATTAATTATTCTTAACCACTTATAGTAATTAACCTTTAATTACTTCTTTTATTAATTAACTATAATTAATTACATTACTCCTTAATTAATTACATTAATTATTCACTTCATTCATAATTATTACTTAATTAATCAATTCTTAATTACATCATAATTATATAAATTAATGATCCTTAATTACATTTTATCATTAATTACTTTATTTAAATTAATTACATTGAGTAATTAATCTTTAATTAAACCATAATTATTAATCACTATTGATTAATCACATTCAGTAATTAACTAACCTTAATTACTTCTTAAAATAAATTAATTATTCCTTAATTAATTTCTTAATTAATCCCTTGATTAATTTCCATTAAGTAATTAACTACCCTTAATTACTTTATTAATTACATCAGTAATTATCCATTAATTACTTTCCTAAGTAATTATTCTTTATTAAAATACATTAAGTAATTATACTTCACAAATCATTTAGTGATTTATTCTTAAATTAATTAAACTTAATTAATTAACTTAACTAATTAATTTAAATTCAATTAATTACAATGAGTAATTAATTTCTTAATTACTTCCATTAAGTAATTTTATTAATTTCACAAATGATTATCCTTTAAATTAATTAAACTTAATTAATTATCAAAATTAATCACATTAATTAATTATCCTTAGTTAATGATCTACATTAACTATTAATTATTTTAATTATCTTTCTAAAATTATTAAACATTAATTAACCATTATTAATTACAACTTAATTAATCCTAATTATCAATAAATTAATCTCTAATTACTTAATTAATTAAGTACTTAACTATAACTTAATTAAACCTTAATTACTTGATTAATTTATTCCTAACCATTAACTTATAAAATTAATGATCCTTAATTCAAATTAATTAACCTTTAAATTAATTTAATTAATCCTTCATCAATAAAGTTTTAAACCCTTAATTACTAATTTATTAACCCAAGTCATAAATTAATTAAATTGATTAATTATTTTTAATTACCTTAATAATTTATTTTATCCCATATCATTAAATCTTAATTATCTTTAAGATAACACTTTATTCCTATTAATGATTAAATTATCATTAATAAAGCATTTAAACCAAATTACCTTTAAATTTACATTTAAATTTCATTTTAAAATATAAAAACTGAAAAACAGGTCTCTGGTAAAACTTGTACAATATCTAACTCGAGACACCCCTTCAAAACCACGAGAGCTACTTCGAGTCTCCACCCAGAATTCACGAGTACCGCTTCGAGTCTCTTCTTCCCCAAAACACCCAGATACCCAGACATATACTCTATTATAATAGGTATCTGGGTATCTAATTTAAATACTCCTGTTTGAAGATATTATAATAGATATCATCCAATAGGTATCAACCAATCAGATATTCTACAAAACAATCATATATAAGCAATCATTATTAATCCATATTATAATTAATTTAATTAACTTAAATTAAATTAATTACTTAAGAATTAATCATCTAACCTTGCTTAATCAATCATTAATTAATTACAAACCTTTAATTAATTAATTACTTATTAAATATTAATCACCCTTGATTAATTATTTATTAATTACATAAAGTAATTAATACTTGAATTCACACAGTATTAACATAGATAAATATCACACATTTATCACAGATATATCCAAAATCATCTCACAACAAAAAGCTAAATTCATTTCTCAAACCAAAAATATACAACCTGAAGCCATTGTTCTCAGACCTGAAATCTTATTTCAAACCAAATCAAGGCCCTGTTAAACATTGTACAAGTTCAAAACAAACCTGCAATGTTTTTAAGACCTGTGACAATCATCCTTCAAGCCTGTAACCATTTGCTTGTTTCAAAATCAAGTCTGTCACCATTCCAAGTACATGCAATATAATTTAAGGCAGAAGCAAGTGTCAAAAGCTTTCCAAATCTTTTAAAGGAATCAAAGCAAAGTTTCCAAAGCAAGTTTCAGTTTTTAAAAGCAAGCATTTCAATTTTTCAGAGCTTCCAGCAAGGCTCTGTTCATCTCTGAAATAGGTGAGTAAACCTTTAAATTAAAACTTAAAGTATCAAATATTATTGCATGTGAATTAATGTGTGGTAATTGCTTTGCATGTCTAGAATTATGTATGCTCTGGTATGTTTAAGAAATGTGTATATCTGTTAATTTTAAAACATCTAAGTTTTAGTTAAATACTCTACCTTTTAACTGTGAACAGGAAACCCCTTTAAATTTGATACAGATAATATATGTTGGAAATAATTTGAATGTATGTTTGAAATATATTATGCATGTCTGTTTTTAAATACATGTATATATGAATTATTGAAACCATGTGTATATGTTTGTGGTTTGAGTATATCGCTGTTTAGTTTTCAGAGTTTGAAGTTTTGATCGAAAATCAAAATCATTTCATAAATTCTCTGTTAGGCTTTAGGATTCAAATAGGATTTGTTGTTAAATCCTAATCTAAGTTCTGGAATCAAAATTAAGTAAGGAAAATTTAAAACGTCACTTGGAAAAGAAAGTGACAGTAGGAATTTTAATAAATGTTAAAATTCAAACTATATAATCTTGTGATTTTCTTTTATAATCTAAATACTTATCTTAGATAATGATTATTAAGAGTTAAATCAAAAGTTTTAAGTTGATATTGAATGAGGAATTCAAGATTTATAAAATAGTGGGTTTTTGGTCTTCCCTGTCGATCTAGGAAGTTTGGGTGGCCAGTAGCTTTTCTGGTGATGGAGTGTTGCTCGTAGTTGCAGGGAAAAATGGTAGAGGGTTTTTATCTTCACCGTGGTGGCGGCAGTTCATCAAAGTAGGGTTAAAACCCAAAAAGTGTACGAATCTGGAAATGAGGGAATTATGGTATCTCGAGTGATCGAGTGATGTTATATCTTGAAGATAGTGGCTTGGAATGCTAGAGAAGATGTAGCCGGGATCGCTGTGACTCCAGTGATCGGAGATGAGAAGTTTGAACCAATTTCTGGTGATGGGTTTGGGTTACAGTTCACCCTGGGTACTCGATTTTTAATCGTGGCTTTTGGAAGTGTTTAAGCGATTGCGATGGGATGCTGGAGTGATCGTGGATGTGTGGGAGGTGTCAGCGGTGGTCGATGTCGTCGCGATCAACTGTGCACGTGCACGATCGACTTGGTGTGTCAGTGAGTTGAGTTGGGAAGAAGAAGCTTGTGAAGACCCAAAAGTTGACCTTCGAAAATCGGCACCCGTACTCCGCTTGTACTCAAAATGCCGTAGATTCAAATGCCAAATCTGGTTCTCCGGAGCTTATAACAACATTAAGTAAATAACACAGCGGAATAAAAAGAATAATACATTGATATACAATATCTGATACAACAGAGTGATAAAATGAATATCAATATACATCAGAGATATGATACAACAAATAGCAGCGGAAAAGAAAACGATAGATGACTAATATCAGCAGCGGAACAAATAACTCTAAGATAGTCTTCAAGAGAGAACTCCAGCAGTAGCTCGAACTCCCAATAATGATACACCAAGAATAAGCAAGTGCAGTCCATATCCAAAGACTGAACTGGCTCCAGAAAATCTACTGAACCTGACTATCTGAAAAACCCAACTCTAGACTGCTCGTGTAGAAAATTATGAGCACCCAGAGTTTAGGAAATGAACAATAAACTCCGAGTCAGTCGTGGGACTGGTGTGAGCAACAAAAATAGTTTATCTTTAAAACAAATAGCAAAAGATTTTAAAGTCAATTCGCAATGCTTTTGGAAAATGAAACTACCATAAGACCTCCCACCACACACACAATGCAAACGCAGACTTGGAGGAGATTTCTTCTTATGTTAGTCAAAGATGCTTACTACGCAAAATCAAATCATTTTGATATTATTACTAGTGCATAGTGGAAAACATTTCGAAAGTAGAATATAAATCTTAGCCAGCATAGGTACCATTATATTATGCCTGCTATAGCTGCCTCCTGAGGAGACAGGTTCTACAATTTGCAATCGTAAAGGGTTCGTATTGTTTCTTTGGATTTCCAACAAATGGTCAGGCCAAGGAACTTCCCATTGCCACATGGAAACGCCTCTGGAATGACGTCCCGAGAACCTAACCGGATCTCTGCCAACACAAGGCCGGGTTACCTCTGCAAAAATAGGTAACTACTGACACGCGTATGCCATCCCCCGATCGTCACCGATCTTCCCGAGGATCCCCGATTTCCAACAAACCACATAGATAATAATAATGCAGTAACCACAGAGGTTAAGTATCTGGGCTCCATACCATGATACCACCTTTATCCAGAAGGAATGACATACACTAAGGGGCGCTACTCCCTAGAACCTTGCCGCATTCGTCCTGTTTCGACCATTTCCGAGGTGTGAGGCTCGACGAAGTCTCGTCCACAAAGCTACGCTTTGTTCACAAAGCCATGCTTCGGGTCAAACAAATGATCAACCTATGATCACAAAGATATAAAATCAAATAAATGATCATATCACAAATGATCAAACACTGATCATCACACAGCAACACTCAGCATGTCACATTACCAAATTGGGATATATCGCTGATAAATTTCAACTACATAACCTCTGAGCTCGTACGTCTCAGAGAAGGGTGTTAAGCTAAAAGAATAAATTCTCCGCCACCAACAGATATGTATTTGAAAGAAATCGGCTTTATATCTCAAAGTGTAATGTCAGACATGTATCCATACAAGTCTGTTCCGGGTTCGAACAGAACCGAAGGCACTTCTTACGAAGCCCTTGCAATTCCGGGTATTCACAATCCCGTCCGGACTTCCCATCACAAAGGGTGATAAAATCTCTATACCGGGGACCAGTCGGTGCAGAGACATTCGACGAGTTGTCCTTTCGTTTTCGTGAATATCCGGTCTTCAACACCGGTCTTCAAATGCTATCCATATACGACGTATCATTATTCGGAATGGGTTATATGACACAAATGTCTTTTCCCGGCTAACCCGAATAACAAGCGCAATCTTCAAAAACATATGGATATTGGGATTTCAATTAAGTCACAACTTAATAATTCAAACCTTTCTTTTAAATGGTTTCAATCGATTACCATTTCAAATCTTTTAAACAAAAAGATTTATTTCACAAAGTTCACTCAGTTTTCACAAAGATTCATTCACAGTTTTTCCAAAACAATTTCTGTTTCAATTGGATTAACTCGTTAAATCTTTTAAAATAAAGATTCAACTTATAGCTTTCAAAACAATTTCATTTCGAATGTTTTTAAACGAATCATCATTCTAAATCTGTTAAAAATAAACAGATTCAATTCATAGTTTTCAAAAAGAATTCATTTATAGGCTTTTAAAACATTTCAATTTCAATTTAATTTTGAAACTTTCCAACACAAATCGGAAGTTCACTTCTTATATGAAAGCTGTTATTTTTTGAAAACAAATAGTTTTCGTTTCAGAAAATCCAATTTTATTTGGACGAGGTAAAGCTCTTGAATTTTATTCACATTCCAAAATCAATATTTTATGACGGGTATAATATCTTTAATCCATAGTTTTAAATCATATAATTCAATTTCAAACTTTAATTCAAATTTAAATCAAATTATTTAAACTTCCAAAACTTTATCAAGTTATTCAAAAATAACTTTTATCTTTGAAAACTCATTTCAAAAGCTTTTCACATTTAAACCCAAATTTCTAATTTCAAAATCAATTGAAATTAAAATTTCAATTTCAAAACATCAAATTTAAATTATCTGTGACTTAACCGATTTCCACGTGAAATCCATATTTGTGTGTGTAACAGTGTGGTCTAGGGGTTTTACACACAATAGTGCAACATCAATCATCACAGATATATCGATAAGCGGTAAAATCGATAACGCTTATCTTCATTCACAGATTCATAGATAAAATAAATTTATCGGTCACAACGATTCACAATTATAATTCGATGTGGGTTTCGGATAACCAACTGGAATCCGACTCCCTGTCGCATCGAAATTCAAGTGCCGTTTTACGGGCCATGGGGTTTCATATTCACATAGTAATATATCGCAGAAATAGAAATCACAGATCACGACATAAATCAGGACGTATCACAAAGCATCATATATCAGGGATATCAAACAATCAAATCAATAGAATCCAAATATTCATAAGTAAGGTCAGTTAATTTTCTGATTAAATTCAAATTAGATTAATTTCTTATGAATAAATTTCAAATCCTGGTTAATTAATTACAACCCATTTTAATTAATTATTCTTTATCATTTATTAATTAACCTTTAATCATAAATTAATAAATCTTAATTAACCAATCATTCTTTTAATCATTAAATAATTATCCTTTAATTATTTAATTATCTTTTAATTTATTTATTTGATTAACCCTTAATTTATTACCATTTAATTAATTATCCTCAATTATAAATTAATCAGCTTTAAGTTAATAATTAATTGATCTTTAGTTAATTATGAATCATTTATCAATATAAAATTAACTTAATTTTTAAGTTAACACATTAAACATTTAAATCAATATCTTAATTACTTAATTAAGTTTTATTTAAAATAAACCCTTTTCAAATCTAAGTTCAAAACATTTTAATTAAACTTAATTTACTTTAGAAATATTGTTATTTCAAAACTTTTCAACAACTTGAAAACTTAGATAAACATTTTTATTTACAAAGAAACTGGGTTTAACAAAATTGGTTTAAATAACTTGATTTTTGTTTAAAAGTTAAAGCTGCTTTTACCCTCAAATCACAGACCCGAGAAAAACCCTCAAAGACACCGAGATACTCTCGGGTAATCACGCAAATTACCTGCTTCGAGTCGTTCTTGCAAGGCACTCGAGCACGAACGCGAACATCTGTTTTCTTCTCAAAACTTCATCTTCCCCAAAACCATCTTCCCAGTGCACACAACGTGCACCGTGCACCTACCCACGAACTTCCGGCCGCCGTTGAGCGTCTCGATCATCCCCTACAACCACTCGAACACGTGGGAACCCAAATACAAACCCAGATCGAAGAAAATTTGATCGAATCAAAATTTCGTTCCTAGCTCGAAAAACTGCCGTTGACCCAACCAACTAAAACGCCTCGCCGCCGCTCCTCCTGACCATCAGAAATCACGCGAGCTTGACTAAAGCTTAGCCACTTCCCCACGAACCTTTTCCCCATTGTCCGGTCCAACTCGATGCGCCACCGTTGCCATTCCAGCCTCGTCAACTACGACCACCAAAATCTATCATGAAACCCTACTTTGATCCACCGCAATCACCACACCCATTATAAAAATTCTTGGGCATTTTTCCCAGGCTTCATGACCTACCAGGAAGCTCCAACTTCGATCACGAGGATAACGATGTTGCCGATCACCAGAAATTGGATAAAAACCCATTCCAGTTCAACTATAAACTGCTCTACGCACACTTGACTAAAAATCACCATTCGAGTCTTAAAAATCCTACTTTTACATGTAGATTCAAGTTATATAGTTGAATCAGAAGTCTAGAATATTTGAATTTATCATAAGATTTTGTTTTACTGTAAATCTCAACTTTTCTTCAACTGTATATACTTATACTTTAGGAAACAATTTTTAAATTATAGTTCCTACTCAAACACAACTATTTCGTTTTAAAACCCAAGCCTGATACTAATTTGGAAATAAGAAATTTAAATTTTCTTGTTTGATATTATCCTGTAAGCTAAACAGAGAAGAGAAGAAGATAAACACTGGTACATATATATACATATACACACAGATGTAACTGGCAATAGATTTATATTTTTAATAACAGAAATGATGTTATTCACATTAACTTCAAGTACATATATATATATATACCATCAGAGATTAAACAGATTTAATCTAAAAAGGGTGGTTTGCTCACCTTAGGCTGAGAAGAAGAAAACAGAGTGACATGCTTGAATTCTTGCTTGTTTTGAAACTGTTTTGCTTGAGAAGGTAGAAGTTTTAAAACTGGAATGTTTTTCAGATTTGATGCTTTTCCAGTTTTCTTCTTTGTTTTGATGTTTTAAACTTTGAAACAATGTTTGCTCAGATCTTTTTTTTTTCTTCAGCTTGGATGGACGAATGAATGGAAGGCTGATATGTATGCATTATATTGTATACTGGGTATATCTTTGTTTATAAAATAGGGTATGAATTATTGTTTATACAGGATGATGACACATTTGTTTATACAGATGGGCACGGCTAAAGGTTGCATTTATGACTTGTACATACCCATGCTTTTGCATTAATTGCCTGGTACTTGGTTTCCATGCTTAGCCCATATTTTTATAAACTAACATTTCCCATTTACTTGCATTGTTTCACTCGGCTGAAGATAATTTTAGTGGCTTGCCTGCCCATGCTTTGTACATATACAGGTTTGCATTTCTTTTGTCTTGTTTTATACTTTGTTTTGTTTCATTTCTTGTTTGTACTTGCTTTACAAGCTTGTCTCGGCTGTACATGTATATTTCTTGTTTTCTTTTTTACAAGTTAATTCATACTTATTTTTGTTTGTTTTGTTACTTTTTCTTTTTCTTATTTTTTTTGCAAGTGTATATATATATTTAAACTTGTTTCATAGTTGAGTATCACTGTCTTCTTATTTGTTTTGTTTTCAAGTGTACATGCTTATTTGGTTTGCTTCCCTTTTAACTTGCATTTTATTTTATTACTTTATAAATAATTTTCTATTTTAACATTGTTGTTAAAAGCTTACTTTGTATTAATTTACTTAGATATGTAATAAAAATCTAATCTGTATAAAACTATATATACATTCAATATACACCCATATATTCACATATACACTATTTACAATTTTTTAATTTAAAATGATTTATACATAATATACTTGGATATCGGGGAAACTCGCTCCATTTAATCAATTTAATTTCACAATTTTTATTCAAAAATTTATTAAATCATAAATTTAACTCAAAATTTCATTTAATTATTAATTTAAATAAATTCAAAATTTCAGGGTCGTGACAAACTTCCCCCCTTAAAAGAATTTCGTCCTCGAAATTCGCAGGCACGAAAACAAAGACAGATAGATCAAAGATAAATTTGATCTCCTATAATTCCTCAAACATAAGATACGGATTCCGAATTCAAGTCGGAATATCTCAGAATACATACCAATTTTGTCCTTCTTCGGACTTTGGTATTCACAGAAATCTCAATAGAATTTCAAAATTCGGTTTCAAACGAAATCGTTTTATTGATACAATTCAATTTTAGCTTCATATTCGATTAATCAATTTAACTCCATTTAAAATTTCCAATTTATTTCAAATTTCTAACTTCAAATTTCAAATTTCAAATTCAATAAAGTTTAAATCAAAAAGCTGATAAGAACTGATGAAGATACAAAGTAAAGATCCTCGACAATGATCCGTAGAGCCATCATCACACCGAAACTTCTTTCTTATAGTTGATACGAAGCAATCAAAAGAATTTGGAAACGAATCAAAGAATATTGATAGAGAAAGATTGTTTCCACGGTTGCAGGGTATTGACCATTTATAGTCGTATTCCCTTGTCCCCTATCTCGTCTTCTTCTTGCACTCATACTCACTATCAGTGGATAGTAAGAGAATTTACTGAGACATTCAGACGGATATCTGAGAATTACTCATTCTAGAGTTTACTTCACTCTATCTCTAATGAGCTACTTAACGTGTTATACTCCTGAGCTAAAGTTCAACCTTAGCTCTGATACCAAATGTGAAGACCCAAAAGTTGACCTTCGAAAATCGGCACCCGTACTCCGCTTGTACTCAAAATGCCGTAGATTCAAATGCCAAATCTGGTTCTCCGGAGCTTATAACAACATTAAGTAAATAACACAGCGGAATAAAAAGAATAATACATTGATATACAATATCTGATACAACAGAGTGATAAAATGAATATCAATATACATCAGAGAAATGATACAACAAATAGCAGCGGAAAAGAAAACGATAGATGACTAATATCAGCAGCGGAACAAATAACTCTAAGATAGTCTTCAAGAGAGAACTCCAGCAGTAGCTCGAACTCCCAATAATGATACACCAAGAATAAGCAAGTGCAGTCCATATCCAAAGACTGAACTGGCTCCAGAAAATCTACTGAACCTGACTATCTGAAAAACCCAACTCTAGACTGCTCGTGTAGAAAATTATGAGCACCCAGAGTTTAGGAAATGAACAATAAACTCCGAGTCAGTCGTGGGACTGGTGTGAGCAACAAAAATAGTTTATCTTTAAAACAAATAGCAAAAGATTTTAAAGTCAATTCGCAATGCTTTTGGAAAATGAAACTACCATAAGACCTCCCACCACACACACAATGCAAACGCAGACTTGGAGGAGATTTCTTCTTATGTTAGTCAAAGATGCTTACTACGCAAAATCAAATCATTTTGATATTATTACTAGTGCATAGTGGAAAACATTTCGAAAGTAGAATATAAATCTTAGCCAGCATAGGTACCATTATATTATGCCTGCTATAGCTGCCTCCTGAGGAGACAGGTTCTACAATTTGCAATCGTAAAGGGTTCGTATTGTTTCTTTGGATTTCCAACAAATGGTCAGGCCAAGGAACTTCCCATTGCCACATGGAAACGCCTCTGGAATGACGTCCCGAGAACCTAACCGGATCTCTGCCAACACAAGGCCGGGTTACCTCTGCAAAAATAGGTAACTACTGACACGCGTATGCCATCCCCCGATCGTCACCGATCTTCCCGAGGATCCCCGATTTCCAACAAACCACATAGATAATAATAATGCAGTAACCACAGAGGTTAAGTATCTGGGCTCCATACCATGATACCACCTTTATCCAGAAGGAATGACATACACTAAGGGGCGCTACTCCCTAGAACCTTGCCGCATTCGTCCTGTTTCGACCATTTCCGAGGTGTGAGGCTCGACGAAGTCTCGTCCACAAAGCTACGCTTTGTTCACAAAGCCATGCTTCGGGTCAAACAAATGATCAACCTATGATCACAAAGATATAAAATCAAATAAATGATCATATCACAAATGATCAAACACTGATCATCACACAGCAACACTCAGCATGTCACATTACCAAATTGGGATATATCGCTGATAAATTTCAACTACATAACCTCTGAGCTCGTACGTCTCAGAGAAGGGTGTTAAGCTAAAAGAATAAATTCTCCGCCACCAACAGATATGTATTTGAAAGAAATCGGCTTTATATCTCAAAGTGTAATGTCAGACATGTATCCATACAAGTCTGTTCCGGGTTCGAACAGAACCGAAGGCACTTCTTACGAAGCCCTTGCAATTCCGGGTATTCACAATCCCGTCCGGACTTCCCATCACAAAGGGTGATAAAATCTCTATACCGGGGACCAGTCGGTGCAGAGACATTCGACGAGTTGTCCTTTCGTTTTCGTGAATATCCGGTCTTCAACACCGGTCTTCAAATGCTATCCATATACGACGTATCATTATTCGGAATGGGTTATATGACACAAATGTCTTTTCCCGGCTAACCCGAATAACAAGCGCAATCTTCAAAAACATATGGATATTGGGATTTCAATTAAGTCACAACTTAATAATTCAAACCTTTCTTTTAAATGGTTTCAATCGATTACCATTTCAAATCTTTTAAACAAAAAGATTTATTTCACAAAGTTCACTCAGTTTTCACAAAGATTCATTCACAGTTTTTCCAAAACAATTTCTGTTTCAATTGGATTAACTCGTTAAATCTTTTAAAATAAAGATTCAACTTATAGCTTTCAAAACAATTTCATTTCGAATGTTTTTAAACGAATCATCATTCTAAATCTGTTAAAAATAAACAGATTCAATTCATAGTTTTCAAAAAGAATTCATTTATAGGCTTTTAAAACATTTCAATTTCAATTTAATTTTGAAACTTTCCAACACAAATCGGAAGTTCACTTCTTATATGAAAGCTGTTATTTTTTGAAAACAAATAGTTTTCGTTTCAGAAAATCCAATTTTATTTGGACGAGGTAAAGCTCTTGAATTTTATTCACATTCCAAAATCAATATTTTATGACGGGTATAATATCTTTAATCCATAGTTTTAAATCATATAATTCAATTTCAAACTTTAATTCAAATTTAAATCAAATTATTTAAACTTCCAAAACTTTATCAAGTTATTCAAAAATAACTTTTATCTTTGAAAACTCATTTCAAAAGCTTTTCACATTTAAACCCAAATTTCTAATTTCAAAATCAATTGAAATTAAAATTTCAATTTCAAAACATCAAATTTAAATTATCTGTGACTTAACCGATTTCCACGTGAAATCCATATTTGTGTGTGTAACAGTGTGGTCTAGGGGTTTTACACACAATAGTGCAACATCAATCATCACAGATATATCGATAAGCGGTAAAATCGATAACGCTTATCTTCATTCACAGATTCATAGATAAAATAAATTTATCGGTCACAACGATTCACAATTATAATTCGATGTGGGTTTCGGATAACCAACTGGAATCCGACTCCCTGTCGCATCGAAATTCAAGTGCCGTTTTACGGGCCATGGGGTTTCATATTCACATAGTAATATATCGCAGAAATAGAAATCACAGATCACGACATAAATCAGGACGTATCACAAAGCATCATATATCAGGGATATCAAACAATCAAATCAATAGAATCCAAATATTCATAAGTAAGGTCAGTTAATTTTCTGATTAAATTCAAATTAGATTAATTTCTTATGAATAAATTTCAAATCCTGGTTAATTAATTACAACCCATTTTAATTAATTATTCTTTATCATTTATTAATTAACCTTTAATCATAAATTAATAAATCTTAATTAACCAATCATTCTTTTAATCATTAAATAATTATCCTTTAATTATTTAATTATCTTTTAATTTATTTATTTGATTAACCCTTAATTTATTACCATTTAATTAATTATCCTCAATTATAAATTAATCAGCTTTAAGTTAATAATTAATTGATCTTTAGTTAATTATGAATCATTTATCAATATAAAATTAACTTAATTTTTAAGTTAACACATTAAACATTTAAATCAATATCTTAATTACTTAATTAAGTTTTATTTAAAATAAACCCTTTTCAAATCTAAGTTCAAAACATTTTAATTAAACTTAATTTACTTTAGAAATATTGTTATTTCAAAACTTTTCAACAACTTGAAAACTTAGATAAACATTTTTATTTACAAAGAAACTGGGTTTAACAAAATTGGTTTAAATAACTTGATTTTTGTTTAAAAGTTAAAGCTGCTTTTACCCTCAAATCACAGACCCGAGAAAAACCCTCAAAGACACCGAGATACTCTCGGGTAATCACGCAAATTACCTGCTTCGAGTCGTTCTTGCAAGGCACTCGAGCACGAACGCGAACATCTGTTTTCTTCTCAAAACTTCATCTTCCCCAAAACCATCTTCCCAGTGCACACAACGTGCACCGTGCACCTACCCACGAACTTCCGGCCGCCGTTGAGCGTCTCGATCATCCCCTACAACCACTCGAACACGTGGGAACCCAAATACAAACCCAGATCGAAGAAAATTTGATCGAATCAAAATTTCGTTCCTAGCTCGAAAAACTGCCGTTGACCCAACCAACTAAAACGCCTCGCCGCCGCTCCTCCTGACCATCAGAAATCACGCGAGCTTGACTAAAGCTTAGCCACTTCCCCACGAACCTTTTCCCCATTGTCCGGTCCAACTCGATGCGCCACCGTTGCCATTCCAGCCTCGTCAACTACGACCACCAAAATCTATCATGAAACCCTACTTTGATCCACCGCAATCACCACACCCATTATAAAAATTCTTGGGCATTTTTCCCAGGCTTCATGACCTACCAGGAAGCTCCAACTTCGATCACGAGGATAACGATGTTGCCGATCACCAGAAATTGGATAAAAACCCATTCCAGTTCAACTATAAACTGCTCTACGCACACTTGACTAAAAATCACCATTCGAGTCTTAAAAATCCTACTTTTACATGTAGATTCAAGTTATATAGTTGAATCAGAAGTCTAGAATATTTGAATTTATCATAAGATTTTGTTTTACTGTAAATCTCAACTTTTCTTCAACTGTATATACTTATACTTTAGGAAACAATTTTTAAATTATAGTTCCTACTCAAACACAACTATTTCGTTTTAAAACCCAAGCCTGATACTAATTTGGAAATAAGAAATTTAAATTTTCTTGTTTGATATTATCCTGTAAGCTAAACAGAGAAGAGAAGAAGATAAACACTGGTACATATATATACATATACACACAGATGTAACTGGCAATAGATTTATATTTTTAATAACAGAAATGATGTTATTCACATTAACTTCAAGTACATATATATATATACCATCAGAGATTAAACAGATTTAATCTAAAAAGGGTGGTTTGCTCACCTTAGGCTGAGAAGAAGAAAACAGAGTGACAGGCTTGAATTCTTGCTTGTTTTGAAACTGTTTTGCTTGAGAAGGTAGAAGTTTTAAAACTGGAATGTTTTTCAGATTTGATGCTTTTCCAGTTTTCTTCTTTGTTTTGATGTTTTAAACTTTGAAACAATGTTTGCTCAGATCTTTTTTTTTTCTTCAGCTTGGATGGACGAATGAATGGAAGGCTGATATGTATGCATTATATTGTATACTGGGTATATCTTTGTTTATAAAATAGGGTATGAATTATTGTTTATACAGGATGATGACACATTTGTTTATACAGATGGGCACGGCTAAAGGTTGCATTTATGACTTGTACATACCCATGCTTTTGCATTAATTGCCTGGTACTTGGTTTCCATGCTTAGCCCATATTTTTATAAACTAACATTTCCCATTTACTTGCATTGTTTCACTCGGCTGAAGATAATTTTAGTGGCTTGCCTGCCCATGCTTTGTACATATACAGGTTTGCATTTCTTTTGTCTTGTTTTATACTTTGTTTTGTTTCATTTCTTGTTTGTACTTGCTTTACAAGCTTGTCTCGGCTGTACATGTATATTTCTTGTTTTCTTTTTTACAAGTTAATTCATACTTATTTTTGTTTGTTTTGTTACTTTTTCTTTTTCTTATTTTTTTTGCAAGTGTATATATATATTTAAACTTGTTTCATAGTTGAGTATCACTGTCTTCTTATTTGTTTTGTTTTCAAGTGTACATGCTTATTTGGTTTGCTTCCCTTTTAACTTGCATTTTATTTTATTACTTTATAAATAATTTTCTATTTTAACATTGTTGTTAAAAGCTTACTTTGTATTAATTTACTTAGATATGTAATAAAAATCTAATCTGTATAAAACTATATATACATTCAATATACACCCATATATTCACATATACACTATTTACAATTTTTTAATTTAAAATGATTTATACATAATATACTTGGATATCGGGGAAACTCGCTCCATTTAATCAATTTAATTTCACAATTTTTATTCAAAAATTTATTAAATCATAAATTTAACTCAAAATTTCATTTAATTATTAATTTAAATAAATTCAAAATTTCAGGGTCGTGACCGAGTATTTTTACAGCTTGAAGATTTTCGAGCAGCGAAGTTAGAGAGAGAGTAAAGAATCATTTTTATTTCAGAAGAAAATTGTATTTTAAATATTCCGCTGTATCAGTATTAAATTGTATAAACTCTGATGTATATAAAAGATTTATAGTAATGAAATAAATTCTCATTTGTTTTAATTCAGTGTTATTATTCTGTGTTTCTGTGGCTGATTCTGTTTAAACCTTATAAACTAAATAACAATTCGTCTTTTTGAACGTTTCGAGTTGGTTTAATTACCGACTGGAGATGGTCAAAAGGGGGAATGTTACAGGTGGAGCTACTCGAGCGTACACGGGAAAGAATCGCGTAGATTAAGTTTTTACTCGGGTTTGTTCTAGGGTTGTAACGACCCAGGATTTTGAACAAATTAAATTGAAAATATTTAATTTATTTTAAATATTTGAACGATGATTTAATTTGAATCCCCGATATAATTTTGAAATCTGCGATTAAACTTTAACAATTTAATCGATTGAAAGTTGAATAAGAATTTATATCTTCAATTTGCAGTTGAAGAAAAATATTTCGAAAGTTTCTAAAATTCGTATTTATAATACTGAAGATAACAGGAGCTTCAGAATTGAATTATAAACTGTTATGTTCAGTTTTGAAATTTAATCGGTTAAATCGAATTTAAAAATAGCGTTCCGGAACACTGTCTCGGAATTCGACGAAACCAGTTTCATTGGGTCCGTGATATTGTATTTTTATCGGATTCCAAATTTCGTATTTTTTTGTAATGATACGTGAGCCCACGACACATTAACGCGTTGAAAATTTAAATTGAAATCGATTTTAAATTTAAATTTTTAACCAAGTCAAACAGCAGCACGTCTTCTTCCCATACCCCCCTTAAATTATGCCTACAATCACGAAGACGATCGTGTAAACCATACCTCTTCAGAATCAAAGCATGGCCGCGTACATTATATGGTCTCGTTTAAAAATTCAATTTCTTTGAGTAAAAGAAATGGCCGCAACCTCCTCTTCAATTTCGAAATCAAACCAAACCCTTTCGAGAAAAAAATGGCAGAGAGATGCTCGTCGACTTCGACCTGGGCTCGGCGAATAGCGCGTTGCGATCTGGAGTGGTTCGCCTCGCTTAAAGCTCGTGTTGGAGCTGAGTGTCGCGATTCGAAAGCAGGTTCGGGGCGGCGATAGTTGGCATTAGGGTTAGGTCGCGAAGTGCGGCGAAGGGCGAGGGCAGCGATCGCGTGAGAGCCAGGGTAGCGTGCGCTTGTCAGAGGGCAGTTCGACTGGAATTTGGGGGTTGGCTCGTTTTCGAGTTCGAGAAAAATCTGGGCAAAGCGATGGTTGCCGCGACATAGTACGACAGTGATGGCGAAAGACGGTGTGGCAGGGGGTCGATTGCGGCAGCCTTGGGATGAGGTGGCGATCACGGTGGTGTTAGTGGTTCCTATATGGGTGTCGACGAGGTATAACAGTTAATTTAAAAATTTATTCAAACAAATATTAATCTGTGATTTTGAAATGTGAACTGTACAGAAGTTATTAGCTATTTCAATTGAATTTAGTATATATACAGATATATAGATATACAGTAAGGTTTGAAAAGGAAGAAAATTTGTTCAAATTTATTTACTCCATTATTATTTTTGTCACCAAGAAATTTTGTTTTATTTAATGTATAAGGATGAAATATTGAATGATTTGGAAAGAAAGAAGAAAATTGAGTTTTAAAATTTAATTATAGCTAAATAAAATTTTAAAAGGGAAATTAGTTAGAATATAATTTTTGGTAAGAAAAAGAAGTTTAATAATTGGTTGGGTAGATTGTATTTAAGGATAAGTTAATTTAATCTATTAAAGGGAGATTAGTTTAAGTTTAAATTTTTATTTGAATCAATTATTAAAGGACAAAATTAGTCTAAAACGAAACTATCAGTTAATTTAAACAATTAAAAAAATGGAGATTGGTTATTTAATTGGTTTTAATATTAATCAATTGTGTATAAATATTTATACAAGGTATAAATCAAGAAATCGAGTCAAGATGGGAATTGGATGGCAAATTTAAGCTAAGGTGAGATCTTCTCACTCAGATTTATAATTGAATTTGCAGTTATTGATTGATTTGTTTGAATGTGCTATTAGATATGATAGGATATATCTATATATATAGCAGTATATACATATTGGCATATGTATATATTGGATTGATGATTTCCCGCCTCGTATAGCGGATGAGACCCTATTGCGCCGTTAGTAAGCGGATTTATAAAAACCTATATACCGCGATAATTCCGTACTGGAGCGGAATTGGTATTGTGCTGACGTCTTTGGATGCAGGGAAACAGGTTGGAGGGATCCAACTGGACCCCTCACATTTATTTAATTCATTTCTATTGTAATATGAATCTATGAATGATTATAGTGATGCTATTAATCATATTGATATCTGGAAATTGTTTGAAAGCTAAAATTTAGCTGAGTGGATGTTTTGACATCATTGGATTCCAAAGATAAACGAAATTGAATTTTTGAAATTCAAGCAGAAAATTTCTAAGTGAATCAATTTGTGAAATTGAAGAAATTTTTAAGAAAGGAATTTTAAAGTATAAAAAGTGAATTTTTATAATCTTATTGAATTTATTCCAGAATCAAGTGAAAATGTTAAATAAATGAATTTCGTATAATAGTGATTTTAAATTGAAGAATTTAATTTAAATTTGGATTTTTAAATAGATTGAAAGAGACAAAGAAATTTATTTTCTTTAAAAGGAATTTATTTAAAAGAAGATAAGTTGGAAATTCAGTTGGAAATTTAATTGGTAAATTGAAATAAGTTGTGAAATCAATGTAGAATGATTTCAATTTGAAGAATCCATTTAAAAATGGAATATTGAATGATTTGAGAAAAATAAGGAATTTATTTAGTAGTGATAAATAAATTTAGAAATCAACATTGAAATTGATTTGATATTGAAGTTCTTATAAGTAAAAATTGGAATTTACAAATGCTGTTTATAAATACGAAATCACTTATTTTGATAAATAAAATATAGAAGTTAATAAAAAGAAGATTTATAAGTCGAGGTTGTTATTAAAATAGAAATGGAATTTATAGACGTGTTTATAAATTCGAAATAGATTGAATTGGATAAATTTATTTATAGAAGATTTTTAAAGAAAAGATATATTCACAACTCTGGACCGTGAATATATTATTGAATAAAATGGATTCATTTTTGAAGAAGTGATATTTTAAAAGGAAGTTAAATTGTTTTTAACGATGTTTTAAAATGTGTTAAATATCGAAAACATAGATTTCAACATTTATTGTTGAAATAGACGTTTTCGAAAAATAAGGAAATGGTGGACTATAACACTGTTGTTATAGTAAATGATTTCCGAAAGGAAATGTTTTTATATAGTATTGGGATTTACATATCTATCTTAATTTCGAATCCCAATACTAATGATTTTGAGTCGTCGTAACGATGTTTTACGCAACATTCGTTTTGACTCAAAGAAATGTGATTTAAGAATGATTTCCTTTAAGAATGAGATATATACTTAATTTTGATTTTAAGTATATCGAATATTTTCAAGTGTTGAAAATGAATAGATTTGTGAAACACTTATTTTTAAATAAGTATGGAAATGCTTTTCCAAATGAAATGAACGTTTTGAGAATTTATCTTTGTAAAAGGTAAATTGAAATTGAATATAATTGAAATCGATTTGAAAATCGTATATCAGGAGATATTTTGAAATATAAATTCAATATGGAATTTATAAAGGAATGAGAATTCGTTTTAAAAATAAACGTTGATTTATTTTTGAAGTGTGGAAATTTTTATATCTAGTAAAGATAGTTTTGAAGATGAAATAATTTGGAAAATTATTTGGAATCTGATGATGTTGCGCATCTTTATTGATAGTTAAATAACCGACTATCAATAATTACCTTGAATTGGTATTTGTTGTGATTGGATGAATTTGAATGCCACACTTATTTTTGAATAATCGCTCACTATTCGGGTTAACCGGGAAAGGACCATGGGGTCATATAACCCATTCCGAATATGTGATACGTCGTTATGAATTGCATTCGAAGACCGGTGTTGAAGACCGGATATTTTTGAAAACGGAAGGATTACCGTCGAGTTACTCTACATCGACTGATCTTCGATTTAGAGGTTTTATCACCCTTAGTGACGGGAAGTCCTGACGTGATTGAAAATTATCCGGATATGCAAGGGCTTCGTGAGAAGTGCCTTCGGTTCTGTTCGATCCCGGAACAGACTTGTATGGATGGTGTGTCTGACGTTACAATTTGAGATATAAAGCTGATTTCTTTCAAATACATTTCTGTTGGTGGCGGAGGATTTATTCTCTTAGCTTAACACCCTTCTCTGAGACGTACGAGCTCAGAGGTTATGTAGTTGAAATTTATCAGCGATATATCCCAATTTGGTAACGTGGCATACTGAGTGTTGTTGTGAAATGATCGGTGTTTGATCATTTGTGATATGATCATTTGTTTGATCTTATATCTTTGTGATCATAGGTTGATCATTTTGTTTGACCCGAAGCAGGGCTTTTTTTGAGAAAGCGTAGCTTTGTGGACGAGACTTCATCGAGCCTCACACCCCGGAAATGGTCGAAACAGGAAGGATGCAGCAAGGTTCTAGGGAGTAGCGCCCCTTAGTGTATGTCATTCCTTCTGGATAAAGGTGGTATCATGGTATGGAGCCCAGATACTTAACCTCTGTGGTTACTGCATTATTATTTTCTATGTGGTTTGTTGCGAATCGGGGATCCTCGGGAAGATCGGTGACGATCGGGGGATGGCATACGCGTGTCAGTAGTTACCTATTTTTGCAGAGGTAACCCGGCCTTGTGTTGGCAGAGATCCGGTTAGGTTCTCGGGTCGTCTATTCCAGGGACGTACCCATCGTGGATAGGAAGTTCCTTTGCCTGATCATTTGTTGGAAATCCAAAGAAACAATACTAGCCTTTACGATTTCAATTGTATAACCTGTCTCCTCAGGAGGCAGCTATAGCAGGCATAATATAATGGTACCTATGCTGGCTAAGATTTATATTCTACTTTCGAAATGTTTTCCACTATGCACTAATAATAATATCAAAAATGATTTGATTTTGCGTAGTAAGCATCTTTGACTATCATAAGAAGAAATCTCCTCCAAGTCTGCGTTTGCATTGTGTGTGTGGTGGGAGGTCTTATGGTAGTTTCATTTTCCAAAAGCATTTCGAATTGACTTTAAAATTATCCTGTTGTTTATTTTAAAGAATAACTGTTTTACGATCTCACACCAGTCACCATGACTGACTCGGAGTTTATTGTTTCCCTTCTAAACTCTGGGTGCCCACCAATTTCCACACGGGCAGTCTAGAGTTAGATTATCAGGATATTCTGGATATTCTGGAGCTTTGGAGATAAGCTGGAGGACGAGACGTAGTATTTGTATCTGATATATTTATTCCGCTGTGTATTCTGTATGAGGACAAGTTTATATAACTGTCCATTGTTGTATTGAGTTGTATAGTGACTCTGATGATTGGTGTATGTTATAAAATGATATAGTTCTTTGTTTAAAGATTATTCATTTATCTATTATATATTGTTCCGCTGCGATGTGTAAGATTCTGATATTGTCTCTGTTCTGTATCTGTTGTTGTTTTGTTGTTCTTCTTTCTTTTTCTTCTATCTTCTTCTTCTCCTACTTTTTTTCTTTTTCTTAAAACCATAACTTCTCGGGTTTCCGGCATTCGATGGCTCGGCAGTCGATAAAGTGAGTATCGATGTTGAATTTTCGAAAGTCGAAAATTTAGGGATGTTACATTTGGTATCAGAGCATATGGTTAAGCGACAACCCTGCTCTGTTGGGTGTTACTCATTAGAGATAGAGTCAGCAGTACTCTAGGATGAGTTGAGTGTAATAATAGATACGAGCGCGTATTTGTTAGTGATTATAAAAAAAAAATGTTTTATATTGTGTTTGCTTATCCGTTGAGATGTTTGTGAATTTTGATCGGTATGTGGGACGCCATATTATCGATAGGGGTTTCTAAACACTTAAACGAGGCAAGACGACACAGTATTGGTTTAAAATAGGGCGAATGAAATAATTTTGCCCAAAACTATTTTTGTATAGAAAAGAAATGATTTTCTATGAAATACTATAGTATATGGTTGCATGGATGTTAGGAAAGTGATAATATAGAAATGTTATCATTATTATATGCAATTGAACAAGAAATTGAAACCGAAAACTCCAAAGTTAAGAAATTAATTCACATACTAATGAAATTTGAGAATATAAATTATAAATGTGATTTGTAAATTAAAACGGAATTCCAGAGAAGTTTTGGAAAAGTTTTGAAAGGAGTTTGAAAATTTTGGAGATTTGGAAAGTTTAAACCATTTTTGATTTGAAAGTGAATTTTAAAAGGTTTGAAAAATGTTTTGAAGAGATGAAAAGCTCTAAACTCTTTTCGGTCGCTGGAAAATAACTACGATGATGACCGCGGCATCGTTGGTGTTCATTTTCGGGTTTCCAAAAGAGAAATTGCTGCCAAATTGTTTCAATTGAAAGTTGTTTAGAAAATTTGGGTTTTGTTTTGGAAATTCAAAGGCTGATTTGAATTGTTTTCAAAAAATGGTTTTGAAAAGGTTGAAAAGACTCTGGAATTGAGTATTGAATTATGAAAATAAAATTGAGAAGGAATGAATCAATTTGTGATTGCAAGTACATGAATGTAAATTGAATTCGAATTGAAATCCAGTTTAATATAAGTGATTGAAACTGAATGTGAAGATAAATTTGAATAATGAAAGTAAAATTGAAAGTTGAGATTCATTGCGAATCTGTAAGCGATAGAATTGAAATTGAAAATGAAATGAGACTTGAATCCGAATAAGCTACTTTGATAATTTATTAATTCACGAAATACAGAAATGGAAGTTGAATTAGTTAAATTGAAACTTGAATTGTGAACTAAATAAAAGAATGGTTCGGAATTGCAAATAAATTCAAGTAAGAAGAAATAAATTTCAAATGAATGGAATTTAAAATTGTAAGTGAATAAAATTGAAACTGAATGTTGAAACAAATTTGAATTGTGTGAAATAAAATGAAGCTTTAAGATTAGTTTGAAGTGAACTAAAGATAATTGATGAAATTCAATATTCAGAAGTAAACTGAATCTAAATTAGATTGAAAGTGTAGATTGAATTCGAATGAGAAATTGAAATGTGAAATGTAATTCAAATGAAATTTGAAATGAAAAATTGAATAGATGTGAATTCATTTTGTTTAGAAACGAATGTAACTTCAATAGTAAGCTAGAAATGTATAAGCAGTTTATATTGAAAATTTTGTAACAAAATGATTTGTATGTATGTAACTAGATATTATGGCTAGTAGATATACAGGTGTAAAGGAATTGGGATTTTAATTTAGAAGAGAATTCGAATTGCTCGAAAAAGGTACGTATTTGAATTTTAATATGAGTTTTTGATGATTTCTCTCTAGCCGCTTGGCTTTTTCTTTTCCTTTTTGAAATCTGAGAGTCCGTAGGGACGTTTTGTAGTCGTACCGTATTAGCCGCGCAAAGGAGACGCTGGCGAAATTTTTCGAAAATTTAGAGTGTTAGAAAATTTTTGAGAAATTTTGAAAGTTTAAAATTTGAATTTAAACTCGAATTTGAATTGAGAAGTAAACAATGTTGTTTAAAACTCATAATTGAAGTTAGAAATTTAGTTGAATGAATAACGAATCTTTAGTAGAAAGATTTGTTTTGATAAATTGATAAAACTATTTAGATTGTGAAAAATAGTAGACGAGTTAAGGACACCATTTTTCCTAACTTGTAATTTCGAGGACGAAATTCTTTTAAGGGGGGAAGTCTGTAACGACCCAGGATTTTGAACAAATTAAATTGAAAATATTTAATTTATTTTAAATATTTGAACGATGATTTAATTTGAATCCCCGATATAATTTTGAAATCTGCGATTAAACTTTAACAATTTAATCGATTGAAAGTTGAATAAGAATTTATATCTTCAATTTGCAGTTGAAGAAAAATATTTCGAAAGTTTCTAAAATTCGTATTTATAATACTGAAGATAACAGGAGCTTCAGAATTGAATTATAAACTGTTATGTTCAGTTTTGAAATTTAATCGGTTAAATCGAATTTAAAAATAGCGTTCCGGAACACTGTCTCGGAATTCGACGAAACCAGTTTCATTGGGTCCGTGATATTGTATTTTTATCGGATTCCAAATTTCGTATTTTTTTGTAATGATACGTGAGCCCACGACACATTAACGCGTTGAAAATTTAAATTGAAATCGATTTTAAATTTAAATTTTTAACCAAGTCAAACAGCAGCACGTCTTCTTCCCATACCCCCCTTAAATTATGCCTACAATCACGAAGACGATCGTGTAAACCATACCTCTTCAGAATCAAAGCATGGCCGCGTACATTATATGGTCTCGTTTAAAAATTCAATTTCTTTGAGTAAAAGAAATGGCCGCAACCTCCTCTTCAATTTCGAAATCAAACCAAACCCTTTCGAGAAAAAAATGGCAGAGAGATGCTCGTCGACTTCGACCTGGGCTCGGCGAATAGCGCGTTGCGATCTGGAGTGGTTCGCCTCGCTTAAAGCTCGTGTTGGAGCTGAGTGTCGCGATTCGAAAGCAGGTTCGGGGCGGCGATAGTTGGCATTAGGGTTAGGTCGCGAAGTGCGGCGAAGGGCGAGGGCAGCGATCGCGTGAGAGCCAGGGTAGCGTGCGCTTGTCAGAGGGCAGTTCGACTGGAATTTGGGGGTTGGCTCGTTTTCGAGTTCGAGAAAAATCTGGGCAAAGCGATGGTTGCCGCGACATAGTACGACAGTGATGGCGAAAGACGGTGTGGCAGGGGGTCGATTGCGGCAGCCTTGGGATGAGGTGGCGATCACGGTGGTGTTAGTGGTTCCTATATGGGTGTCGACGAGGTATAACAGTTAATTTAAAAATTTATTCAAACAAATATTAATCTGTGATTTTGAAATGTGAACTGTACAGAAGTTATTAGCTATTTCAATTGAATTTAGTATATATACAGATATATAGATATACAGTAAGGTTTGAAAAGGAAGAAAATTTGTTCAAATTTATTTACTCCATTATTATTTTTGTCACCAAGAAATTTTGTTTTATTTAATGTATAAGGATGAAATATTGAATGATTTGGAAAGAAAGAAGAAAATTGAGTTTTAAAATTTAATTATAGCTAAATAAAATTTTAAAAGGGAAATTAGTTAGAATATAATTTTTGGTAAGAAAAAGAAGTTTAATAATTGGTTGGGTAGATTGTATTTAAGGATAAGTTAATTTAATCTATTAAAGGGAGATTAGTTTAAGTTTAAATTTTTATTTGAATCAATTATTAAAGGACAAAATTAGTCTAAAACGAAACTATCAGTTAATTTAAACAATTAAAAAATGGAGATTGGTTATTTAATTGGTTTTAATATTAATCAATTGTGTATAAATATTTATACAAGGTATAAATCAAGAAATCGAGTCAAGATGGGAATTGGATGGCAAATTTAAGCTAAGGTGAGATCTTCTCACTCAGATTTATAATTGAATTTGCAGTTATTGATTGATTTGTTTGAATGTGCTATTAGATATGATAGGATATATGTAACGACCCAAAATTTTTGATAATTAAAATTTGAATATTTAATTTATTTTTAAATATTAATAAATGGAATTTAGAAGTCGAATAATTTATTTTTCGAATATTGGATTTTATTTGTCAATTTAATCGATAATTTAATAGTTAAATTCCAGAGATAATTGAAATCTGGATTAAATGTGATTTTAAAATGATTTGTAAAATTATATTTAATCATACAGGAGTTATAGAAAGGTTATAGAACTTTTAAAAGTGAATTTGGAGTTAATCTATGAAAATTGAATATTTTAATATTAAATTATCGACTGTAAAAATAGCCAATTTTCGAACAGTCTCAGAATTGAACGAAACCAGTTCCATTGGGTCCGTAATATTGAATTATTATCGGATTTCAAATTTCGTATTTTTCAGAGTCGTTATGTGTGCACACGATAGATTAACGCATTGAAGTTTTAAAACGAATTCGATTTAAATTTGAATTTGTATTTGGTCAACATCAGCAGTTTTGGCCTCAACTCAAAACACTGTAGACTGTTAACTTCAGCACGCAAATGTCTCCTCTCGTACAAAACACCATCATCTCGTTCCCTGGAATCACGTCTTCTTCTGTTTCGATTCAGAGAAACATTTCAAACAAATTTTTTTTCGTTCGTTCGTTCAAACAAAAATGTCGAGCTCTTCAGTTCAAAAGAAATAAAAAAATCGAGCCATTCGTAGTTTCCTTGTTCCAATTCATTTCGAATCTAAAATCCCCAAATCTAAATTGACCTTCCCAGTATTTATTCGCGAGTCAAGCTCGAGCCGCATGGCTTCATTCTGGGAGTAAAGTGGTGATGTCTTCGCAAGCAGGCGCTCGCACGTACGCGTGCGTGGGCGAGTGGGGTTTCACGAATGTCGATGGCGGTCGCAGTGGCGAGCACGGCAGCGCGATCAAGTCGCAAGGCGCCGTGGATGTCGAGATAGGGGTCGGGTTCGCGTGCGTTTGCGGCGCAGCGACGTGGACTCGCGACTAGGCGATCGCGACGTCAGAGAGCATGCGCGGCGGCAGGTGGTTCGCGAGGGAGATGACGGCGACGTTGTGGCTCGCGATTTGAGTCAAGCAGAGGCGGTGGCGACTTGAGTTTAGGGCTTCGATCGATGAAAGTTTCGACGATGGCCAGTAAGGTATATCGTTTTCTTTTAAATTGATTTAAATATATTTATGTAGAGTTTAGTTGGTAGTTTAATCTCTGTATTAGATTTTGAAAAAAGATAGTAAATTGTTAGTTAGTATTGGATATAGCAGTTAGTTAATTAATTTGTAATTAGAAAAAGAAAAGGGGATATATTTATATCTAAGTTTTGAAAAATATAAACCTGTTAATGTTAAACAGTAAAAATAAATAATATATATATAGGATATGATGTCTCAGTTTTAATATACAAGTAGAAAATAAAGTAAATTTTAATCTTAGTAAAGATTTTAAATACAGATTATATATATATATAAATTTTAAAAGTAGTTTTATTTGATAAAACTTATTTAAATAATTTTTCAGGAGGTTATTTTATTCAATTCAGTTCTGAAGGTTAAATTTAGTTAAATATTTTTATTTAAAAGAAAATTTATTTGTAACCAAACTAATAGTTGAAACCAAAGTATTAGGAATTAATTGATTTTTCAATTTATCTCAAATATTAATAAAACACTTAATATTTATTCAAGGTCTATAAATCGAGAAAACAAAAGAAGGATTGGAGTGGATGGAAAAAAATAAAAAGCTAAGGTGAGATCTTCTCACTCAATTGAATGTGGAATTATTTACAGTTATTGATTTGTTTTGATTGCTGTTGAATGTGCTATTAGATATGATAGGATATATCTATATATATATATAGCAATATATACATATTGGCATATGTATATATTGGATTGATGATTTCCCGCCTCGTATAGCGGATGAGACCCTATTGCGCCGTTAGTAAGCGGATTTATAAAAACCTATATACCGCGATAATTCCGTACTGGAGCGGAATTGGTATTGTGCTAACATCTTTGGATGCAGGGAAACAGGTTGGAGGGATCCAACTGGACCCCTCACATTGATTGAATTTATTTCTACTGTGATGTGATAATCTGTGAATGATTATTGTTGTTATTGAATTGATATCTGGAAATTGTTTGAAAAGCTAAAATTTAGCTGAATGGATGTTTTGACATCATTGGATTCCAAAGATAAACGAAATTGAATTTTTGAAATTCAAGAAGAAAATTTCTAAGTGAATCAATTTTTGAAATTGAAGAAATTTTGAAGAAAGGAATTTTTAAAGTATAAAAGCTGATTTTTATAATCGTATTGAATAAATTCCAGAATAAAGTGAAGATGTTAAATAAATGAATTTCGTATAATGGTGATTTTTAAATTGAAGAATTTAATTAAAATTGGATTTCTAAATAGTTTGAAAAAAATAATAATAATAAAGGAATTTATTTTCTTAAAGAGGAATTTATTTAAAAGGAGATAAGTTGGAAATCCAATTAGAAATTTAATTTGGTAAATTGAAATAATTTGGGAAAATCAATGTAAAATGATTTCAATTTGAAGAATTCATTTAAAAACGGGATGTTGAAAAATTTGAGAAAAAATAAGGAATTTATTTTAGTAGTGAAAATAAATTTAGAAATCAATGTTGAAATTGATTTGGTATTGAAGTTTTTATAAATAGAAGTGAAATTTATAAAAATTGTTTATAAATCCGAAATTACTTATTTTGATAAGTAAAATATAGAAGTTAATAAAAAGAAATTTATAAGTTGAAGTTGTTATTAAAATAGAAATAGAATTTATAAACGTTGTTTTATAAATTCGGAATCGATTGAATTTGATAAATTTAATATAGAAGGTTATTAAGGGAATTTTATCCACGATTTTGGATAGTGGAAAATTCTCGAAATAAATGTGTAGAAAAGATTTAAATAGGGTTAAGTGAAGTATATTCACGATTTGGACAGTGAATATATTGTTAAGTAAAATGGATACGTTTTTGAAGAAGTGATATTAAAAATGAAGTTAAACATTTTAAAGATGTTTTAAAATGTATTGTGAATCGAAAGCATAGATTTCAACAGTTCTTGTTGAAATAGGCGTTTTCGAGAAATAAGGAAATGGTGGACTATAACACTGTTGTTATAGTAAATGATTTCCGAAAGGAAATGTTTTTATCTAGTATTGGGATTTACATATCTATATTAATTTCGAATCCCTATACTAGTGATTTTTGAGTCGTCGTAACGATGTTTTACGTAACATTCGTTTTTGACTCAAATTGATGTCGTTATAGAAAATAGATTTCTTTAAAGAATGAATGTATACTTAATTTGATTTTAAGTATATCGAATATTTTCAAATGTTGAAAATAAATGGATTTGTGAATTACTGACTTATTTTTAAATAAGTATGGGAATGTTTTCCAAAACGAAATGAAATGTTTTTGAGAATTTATCTTCTTAAAGATAAATCAAAATTTAATATTGAAATCGATTTGAAAAATCGAATATCGGTAGATATTCGATAAGTATAAATTCACTATGGAATTTATAAAAAGAAATGGGGATTCGTTTTAAAAATAAATATTGATTTATTTTGAAGTGTGGAAATTTTATATCTAGTAAAGATATTTTTGAAGATGAAGTAATTTGGAAAATTATTTGGAATCTGATGATGTCGCACATCTTTATTGATAGTTAAATAACCGACTATCGATAATTACCTTTAGGTAGGTATTTGTTGTGAATTGGATGAATTTGAATGCCACACTTATTTTTGAATTTACGCTCACTATTCGGGTTAGCCGGGAAAGGACCATGGGGTCGTATAACCCATTCCGAATATGTGATACGTCGTTATGAATTGCATTCGAAGACCGGTGTTGAAGACCGGATATTTTTGAAAACGGAAGGATTACCGTCGAGTTACTCTACACCGACTGATCTTCGGTTTAGAGGTTTTATCACCCTTAGTGACGGAAAGTCCTGACGTGATTAGAAAATTATCCGGAAATGCAAGGGCTTCGTGAGAAGTGCCTTCGGTTCTGTTCGATCCCGGAACAGACTTGTATGGATTGTGTGTCTGACGTTACAATTTGAGATATAAAGCTGATTTCTTTCAAATACATTTCTGTTGGTGGCGGAGAATTTATTCTCTTAGCTTAACACCCTTCTCTGAGACGTACGAGCTCAGAGGTTATGTAGTTGAAATTTATCAGCGATATATCCCAATTTGGTAACGTGCCATACTGAGTGTTGCTGTGAAATGATCAGTGTTTGGTCATTTGTGATATGATCATTTGTTTGATCTTATATCTTTGTGATCATAGGTTGATCATTTTGTTTGACCCGAAGCAGGGCTTTTTGAGAAAGCGTAGCTTTGTGGACGAGACTTCGTCGAGCCTCACACCCCGGAAATGGTCGAAACAGGACGAATGCGGCAAGGTTCTAGGGAGTAGCACCCCTTAGTGTATGTCATTCCTTCTGGATAAAGGTGGTATCATGGTATGGAGCCCAGATACTTAACCTCTGTGGTTGCTGCACAGTTATTATTACTTTGTGGTTTGTTGCGAATCGGGGATCCTCGGGAAGATCGGTGACGATCGGGGGATGGCATACGCGTGTCAGTAGTTACCTATTTTTGCAGAGGTAACCCGGCCTTGTGTTGGCAGAGATCCGGTTAGGTTCTCGGGTCGTCTATTCCAGGGACGTACCCATCGTGGATAGGAAGTTCCTTAGCCTGACCATTTGTTGGAAATCCAAAGAAACAATACGAGCCTTTACGATTTCAATTGTATAACCTGTCTCCTCAGGAGGCAGCTATAGCAGGCATAATATAATGGTACCTATGCTGGCTAAGATTTATATTCTACTTTCGAAATGTTTTCCACTATGCACTAATAATAATATCAAAAAGAATTTGATTTTTGCGTAGTAAGCATCTTTGACTATCATAAGAAGAAATCTCCTCCAAGTCTGCATTTGCATTGTGTGTGTGGTGGGAGGTCTTATGGTAGTTTCATTTTCCAAAAGCATTTCGAATTGACTTTAAAATTATCCTGTTGTTTATTTTAAAGAATAACTGTTTTACGATCTCACACCAGTCACCATGACTGACTCGGAGTTTATTGTTTCCCTTCTAAACTCTGGGTGCCCACCAATTTCCACACGGGCAGTCTAGAGTTAGATTATTAGGTTATCTGGATATTCTGGAGCTTTGGAGATAAGCTGGATGACGAGACGTAGTATTTGTATCTGATAGTATTTATTCCGCTGTATACTCTGTATGAGGACAAGTTATATAACTGTCCATTGTTGTATATCGACTCTGATGATTGATGTATGTATAAAATGATATAGTTCTTTGTTTTAAAAAGACTAGTGATTATTTATTATATATTGTTCCGCTGCGATGTGTAAGATTCTGATATTGTTTTCTGTTGCTGTTCTGATGTGTTGTTCTTCTTTTCTTTTTCTCTTCTTTTCTTCTATCTTCTTCTTCTTCTACTTTTTCTTTTTCTTAAAAACCCTCACTATTGGAGTTTCCGGCACTCGATTGCTCGGCAGTCGATAAAGTGAGTATCGATGTTGAATTTTCGAAAGTCGAAAATTTCGGGATGTGACAAAGTGGTATCAGAGCATATGGTTAAGCGACAATCCTGCTCTGTTGGGTGTTACTCATTAGAGATAGAGTCAGCAGTACTCTAGAATGAGTTGAGTGTAATAATAGATATGAGCGCGTATTTGTTAGTGAATATAAAATTGTTTTGTATTGTGTTGACTTATCGGTTGATTGTTTATGGATTCTGATCGGTGCAGCCTAGCTAACTGTAATCGATAGGGGTTTCTAAACTCTTAAACAAGATAAACCGACACAGTATTGATTTTAAAATGGGGTAAATGAGATAATTTTGCCCAAAACTATTTTTGTATATAAAAGAATTGATTTTCTGTAAATTATTACAGTATATGGTTGCATGGATGTTAGGAAAGTGATAATATTGAAAGTTATCATTTTTATATGAAATCGAATAAGAAATTGAAATCGTAACTCCAAAGTTAAGAAATAAATCCATATATAAATGAGATTTGAGAATGTAAATTATAAATGTGATTTGTAAATTAAAACGGAATTCTAGAGAAGTTTTGGAAAAGTTTTGAAAGGAGTTTGAAAATTTTGGAGATTTGGAAAGTTTAAACCATTTTTGATTTGAAAATGAATTTTAAAAGGTTTGAAAAATGTTTTGAAGAGATGAAAAGCTCTAAACTCTTTTCGGTCGCTGGAAAATAACTTCGATGATGACCGCGGCATCACCGGTGTTCATTTTCGGGTTTCCAAAGGAGGAATTGCTGCCAAATTGTTTAAATGGAAGTTGTCTTGAGAATTTGGATTTTTGTTTTAGAAAATTCAAAGGATAATTCGAATTGTTTTCAAAATGATTTTGAAATGTTGCTAAGACTCTGGAATACTATGAAATATAACTAAGTTGATAACTTATACAATTTGAATTTTGGTCGAATAAATTTAACTTAAGGAATGAAGTTAAATCAAAGTAAGTATAAGTGAATCAATTAAATGAAGAGTGAAATTCTTTAAGTGAAACTTGATATTGAAATTATTCTAAGTTGATAATTGAACAAAAGAATAAAATTGGGATTCGAATTGAAAATGAAAGAATGTGAGAACAAACAAATAAAATTGCGATTGTAAGTGCAAGAGAATAAAATTGAAATGTTAAGATTCATTTTGAATTTGTAAGAATGTAAGACTGAATTTGAATTGGATTGTGAAGTATTAAACTAAAATTAGTAAGTGAAGCTAATTGAATGAAGATAAAACTGGAATTGAAACTGAATGTTGAAAGCAGATTTGAATTTGTAAGTGGATTAGAATTAGAAATGAATTAGTAATTGAAACTAATCGATAAAATTCAATATTCAGGAGATAAATAGAATCCAAATTGAATTGAATTGAAATGGTAAAGTAAATTCAAATGAAGTTTGAAATGTAAAGATTGAACAAAATTGAATAGGTGTAACTTCAATAGTGAAGTAATGAAGATATAAGCAGTTATATTGAAAATTTTGTAACAGAATTGGCAAATTTGTTTGAATGTTGTAACTAGATATCATGGCTAGTAGATATACAGGTATAAAGGAATTGGAATTTTGATTTCAAAGATAAATTTGAATTGCTCGAAAAAGGTACGTATTTTAAATTCTATATGAGTTTTTGATGATTTCTCTCTAGCCGCTTGGCTTTTTCTTTTTTTTTTTTGAAATCTGAGAGTCCGTAGGGACGTTTTGTAGTAGTACCGTATTAGCCGCGCAAAGGAGACGCTGGCGAAATTTTTCGAAAATTTAGGGCGTTAGAAAATTTTTGAGAAATTTTGAAAGTTTAAATTTGAATTTGAATTTAAATTTGAATTTTGAAGTTAAATAATATTGTTTGAAAACTATGACAGGTTTAGAAAGTTAATTGAATTGATAACGAATCTTTAATAGAAAGATTTGTTTTGATAAATTGATAAAACTATTAGATGTTGAAAGATAGTAGACGAGTTAAGGACCTTTCTTTCTAACTTGTAATTTCGAGGACGAAATTCTTTTAAGGGGGGAAGTCTGTAACGACCCAAAATTTTTGATAATTAAAATTTGAATATTTAATTTATTTTTAAATATTAATAAATGGAATTTAGAAGTCGAATAATTTATTTTTCGAATATTGGATTTTATTTGTCAATTTAATCGATAATTTAATAGTTAAATTCCAGAGATAATTGAAATCTGGATTAAATGTGATTTTAAAATGATTTGTAAAATTATATTTAATCATACAGGAGTTATAGAAAGGTTATAGAACTTTTAAAAGTGAATTTGGAGTTAATCTATGAAAATTGAATATTTTAATATTAAATTATCGACTGTAAAAATAGCCAATTTTCGAACAGTCTCAGAATTGAACGAAACCAGTTCCATTGGGTCCGTAATATTGAATTATTATCGGATTTCAAATTTCGTATTTTTCAGAGTCGTTATGTGTGCACACGATAGATTAACGCATTGAAGTTTTAAAACGAATTCGATTTAAATTTGAATTTGTATTTGGTCAACATCAGCAGTTTTGGCCTCAACTCAAAACACTGTAGACTGTTAACTTCAGCACGCAAATGTCTCCTCTCGTACAAAACACCATCATCTCGTTCCCTGGAATCACGTCTTCTTCTGTTTCGATTCAGAGAAACATTTCAAACAAATTTTTTTTCGTTCGTTCGTTCAAACAAAAATGTCGAGCTCTTCAGTTCAAAAGAAATAAAAAAATCGAGCCATTCGTAGTTTCCTTGTTCCAATTCATTTCGAATCTAAAATCCCCAAATCTAAATTGACCTTCCCAGTATTTATTCGCGAGTCAAGCTCGAGCCGCATGGCTTCATTCTGGGAGTAAAGTGGTGATGTCTTCGCAAGCAGGCGCTCGCACGTACGCGTGCGTGGGCGAGTGGGGTTTCACGAATGTCGATGGCGGTCGCAGTGGCGAGCACGGCAGCGCGATCAAGTCGCAAGGCGCCGTGGATGTCGAGATAGGGGTCGGGTTCGCGTGCGTTTGCGGCGCAGCGACGTGGACTCGCGACTAGGCGATCGCGACGTCAGAGAGCATGCGCGGCGGCAGGTGGTTCGCGAGGGAGATGACGGCGACGTTGTGGCTCGCGATTTGAGTCAAGCAGAGGCGGTGGCGACTTGAGTTTAGGGCTTCGATCGATGAAAGTTTCGACGATGGCCAGTAAGGTATATCGTTTTCTTTTAAATTGATTTAAATATATTTATGTAGAGTTTAGTTGGTAGTTTAATCTCTGTATTAGATTTTGAAAAAAGATAGTAAATTGTTAGTTAGTATTGGATATAGCAGTTAGTTAATTAATTTGTAATTAGAAAAAGAAAAGGGGATATATTTATATCTAAGTTTTGAAAAATATAAACCTGTTAATGTTAAACAGTAAAAATAAATAATATATATATAGGATATGATGTCTCAGTTTTAATATACAAGTAGAAAATAAAGTAAATTTTAATCTTAGTAAAGATTTTAAATACAGATTATATATATATATAAATTTTAAAAGTAGTTTTATTTGATAAAACTTATTTAAATAATTTTTCAGGAGGTTATTTTATTCAATTCAGTTCTGAAGGTTAAATTTAGTTAAATATTTTTATTTAAAAGAAAATTTATTTGTAACCAAACTAATAGTTGAAACCAAAGTATTAGGAATTAATTGATTTTTCAATTTATCTCAAATATTAATAAAACACTTAATATTTATTCAAGGTCTATAAATCGAGAAAACAAAAGAAGGATTGGAGTGGATGGAAAAAAATAAAAAGCTAAGGTGAGATCTTCTCACTCAATTGAATGTGGAATTATTTACAGTTATTGATTTGTTTTGATTGCTGTTGAATGTGCTATTAGATATGATAGGATATATCTATATATATATATATAGCAATATATACATATTGGCATATGTATATATTGGATTGATGATTTCCCGCCTCGTATAGCGGATGAGACCCTATTGCGCCGTTAGTAAGCGGATTTATAAAAACCTATATACCGCGATAATTCCGTACTGGAGCGGAATTGGTATTGTGCTAACATCTTTGGATGCAGGGAAACAGGTTGGAGGGATCCAACTGGACCCCTCACATTGATTGAATTTATTTCTACTGTGATGTGATAATCTGTGAATGATTATTGTTGTTATTGAATTGATATCTGGAAATTGTTTGAAAAGCTAAAATTTAGCTGAATGGATGTTTTGACATCATTGGATTCCAAAGATAAACGAAATTGAATTTTTGAAATTCAAGAAGAAAATTTCTAAGTGAATCAATTTTTGAAATTGAAGAAATTTTGAAGAAAGGAATTTTTAAAGTATAAAAGCTGATTTTTATAATCGTATTGAATAAATTCCAGAATAAAGTGAAGATGTTAAATAAATGAATTTCGTATAATGGTGATTTTTAAATTGAAGAATTTAATTAAAATTGGATTTCTAAATAGTTTGAAAAAAATAATAATAATAAAGGAATTTATTTTCTTAAAGAGGAATTTATTTAAAAGGAGATAAGTTGGAAATCCAATTAGAAATTTAATTTGGTAAATTGAAATAATTTGGGAAAATCAATGTAAAATGATTTCAATTTGAAGAATTCATTTAAAAACGGGATGTTGAAAAATTTGAGAAAAAATAAGGAATTTATTTTAGTAGTGAAAATAAATTTAGAAATCAATGTTGAAATTGATTTGGTATTGAAGTTTTTATAAATAGAAGTGAAATTTATAAAAATTGTTTATAAATCCGAAATTACTTATTTTGATAAGTAAAATATAGAAGTTAATAAAAAGAAATTTATAAGTTGAAGTTGTTATTAAAATAGAAATAGAATTTATAAACGTTGTTTTATAAATTCGGAATCGATTGAATTTGATAAATTTAATATAGAAGGTTATTAAGGGAATTTTATCCACGATTTTGGATAGTGGAAAATTCTCGAAATAAATGTGTAGAAAAGATTTAAATAGGGTTAAGTGAAGTATATTCACGATTTGGACAGTGAATATATTGTTAAGTAAAATGGATACGTTTTTGAAGAAGTGATATTAAAAATGAAGTTAAACATTTTAAAGATGTTTTAAAATGTATTGTGAATCGAAAGCATAGATTTCAACAGTTCTTGTTGAAATAGGCGTTTTCGAGAAATAAGGAAATGGTGGACTATAACACTGTTGTTATAGTAAATGATTTCCGAAAGGAAATGTTTTTATCTAGTATTGGGATTTACATATCTATATTAATTTCGAATCCCTATACTAGTGATTTTTGAGTCGTCGTAACGATGTTTTACGTAACATTCGTTTTTGACTCAAATTGATGTCGTTATAGAAAATAGATTTCTTTAAAGAATGAATGTATACTTAATTTGATTTTAAGTATATCGAATATTTTCAAATGTTGAAAATAAATGGATTTGTGAATTACTGACTTATTTTTAAATAAGTATGGGAATGTTTTCCAAAACGAAATGAAATGTTTTTGAGAATTTATCTTCTTAAAGATAAATCAAAATTTAATATTGAAATCGATTTGAAAAATCGAATATCGGTAGATATTCGATAAGTATAAATTCACTATGGAATTTATAAAAAGAAATGGGGATTCGTTTTAAAAATAAATATTGATTTATTTTGAAGTGTGGAAATTTTATATCTAGTAAAGATATTTTTGAAGATGAAGTAATTTGGAAAATTATTTGGAATCTGATGATGTCGCACATCTTTATTGATAGTTAAATAACCGACTATCGATAATTACCTTTAGGTAGGTATTTGTTGTGAATTGGATGAATTTGAATGCCACACTTATTTTTGAATTTACGCTCACTATTCGGGTTAGCCGGGAAAGGACCATGGGGTCGTATAACCCATTCCGAATATGTGATACGTCGTTATGAATTGCATTCGAAGACCGGTGTTGAAGACCGGATATTTTTGAAAACGGAAGGATTACCGTCGAGTTACTCTACACCGACTGATCTTCGGTTTAGAGGTTTTATCACCCTTAGTGACGGAAAGTCCTGACGTGATTAGAAAATTATCCGGAAATGCAAGGGCTTCGTGAGAAGTGCCTTCGGTTCTGTTCGATCCCGGAACAGACTTGTATGGATTGTGTGTCTGACGTTACAATTTGAGATATAAAGCTGATTTCTTTCAAATACATTTCTGTTGGTGGCGGAGAATTTATTCTCTTAGCTTAACACCCTTCTCTGAGACGTACGAGCTCAGAGGTTATGTAGTTGAAATTTATCAGCGATATATCCCAATTTGGTAACGTGCCATACTGAGTGTTGCTGTGAAATGATCAGTGTTTGGTCATTTGTGATATGATCATTTGTTTGATCTTATATCTTTGTGATCATAGGTTGATCATTTTGTTTGACCCGAAGCAGGGCTTTTTGAGAAAGCGTAGCTTTGTGGACGAGACTTCGTCGAGCCTCACACCCCGGAAATGGTCGAAACAGGACGAATGCGGCAAGGTTCTAGGGAGTAGCGCCCCTTAGTGTATGTCATTCCTTCTGGATAAAGGTGGTATCATGGTATGGAGCCCAGATACTTAACCTCTGTGGTTGCTGCACAGTTATTATTACTTTGTGGTTTGTTGCGAATCGGGGATCCTCGGGAAGATCGGTGACGATCGGGGGATGGCATACGCGTGTCAGTAGTTACCTATTTTTGCAGAGGTAACCCGGCCTTGTGTTGGCAGAGATCCGGTTAGGTTCTCGGGTCGTCTATTCCAGGGACGTACCCATCGTGGATAGGAAGTTCCTTAGCCTGACCATTTGTTGGAAATCCAAAGAAACAATACGAGCCTTTACGATTTCAATTGTATAACCTGTCTCCTCAGGAGGCAGCTATAGCAGGCATAATATAATGGTACCTATGCTGGCTAAGATTTATATTCTACTTTCGAAATGTTTTCCACTATGCACTAATAATAATATCAAAAAGAATTTGATTTTTGCGTAGTAAGCATCTTTGACTATCATAAGAAGAAATCTCCTCCAAGTCTGCATTTGCATTGTGTGTGTGGTGGGAGGTCTTATGGTAGTTTCATTTTCCAAAAGCATTTCGAATTGACTTTAAAATTATCCTGTTGTTTATTTTAAAGAATAACTGTTTTACGATCTCACACCAGTCACCATGACTGACTCGGAGTTTATTGTTTCCCTTCTAAACTCTGGGTGCCCACCAATTTCCACACGGGCAGTCTAGAGTTAGATTATTAGGTTATCTGGATATTCTGGAGCTTTGGAGATAAGCTGGATGACGAGACGTAGTATTTGTATCTGATAGTATTTATTCCGCTGTATACTCTGTATGAGGACAAGTTATATAACTGTCCATTGTTGTATATCGACTCTGATGATTGATGTATGTATAAAATGATATAGTTCTTTGTTTTAAAAAGACTAGTGATTATTTATTATATATTGTTCCGCTGCGATGTGTAAGATTCTGATATTGTTTTCTGTTGCTGTTCTGATGTGTTGTTCTTCTTTTCTTTTTCTCTTCTTTTCTTCTATCTTCTTCTTCGTCTACTTTTTCTTTTTCTTAAAAACCCTCACTATTGGAGTTTCCGGCACTCGATTGCTCGGCAGTCGATAAAGTGAGTATCGATGTTGAATTTTCGAAAGTCGAAAATTTCGGGATGTGACAATATATCTATATATATAGCAGTATATACATATTGGCATATGTATATATTGGATTGATGATTTCCCGCCTCGTATAGCGGATGAGACCCTATTGCGCCGTTAGTAAGCGGATTTATAAAAACCTATATACCGCGATAATTCCGTACTGGAGCGGAATTGGTATTGTGCTGACGTCTTTGGATGCAGGGAAACTGGTTGGAGGGATCCAACTGGACCCCTCACATTTATTTAATTCATTTCTATTGTAATATGAATCTGTGAATGATTATAGTGATGCTATTAATCATATTGATATCTGGAAATTGTTTGAAAGCTAAAATTTAGCTGAGTGGATGTTTTGACATCATTGGATTCCAAAGATAAACGAAATTGAATTTTTGAAATTCAAGCAGAAAATTTCTAAGTGAATCAATTTGTGAAATTGAAGAAATTTTTAAGAAAGGAATTTTAAAGTATAAAAAGTGAATTTTTATAATCTTATTGAATTTATTCCAGAATCAAGTGAAAATGTTAAATAAATGAATTTCGTATAATAGTGATTTTAAATTGAAGAATTTAATTTAAATTTGGATTTTTAAATAGATTGAAAGAGACAAAGAAATTTATTTTCTTTAAAAGGAATTTATTTAAAAGAAGATAAGTTGGAAATTCAGTTGGAAATTTAATTGGTAAATTGAAATAAGTTGTGAAATCAATGTAGAATGATTTCAATTTGAAGAATCCATTTAAAAATGGAATATTGAATGATTTGAGAAAAATAAGGAATTTATTTAGTAGTGATAAATAAATTTAGAAATCAACATTGAAATTGATTTGATATTGAAGTTCTTATAAGTAAAAATTGGAATTTACAAATGCTGTTTATAAATACGAAATCACTTATTTTGATAAATAAAATATAGAAGTTAATAAAAAGAAGATTTATAAGTCGAGGTTGTTATTAAAATAGAAATGGAATTTATAGACGTGTTTATAAATTCGAAATAGATTGAATTGGATAAATTTATTTATAGAAGATTTTTAAAGAAAAGATATATTCACAACTCTGGACCGTGAATATATTATTGAATAAAATGGATTCATTTTTGAAGAAGTGATATTTTAAAAGGAAGTTAAATTGTTTTTAACGATGTTTTAAAATGTGTTAAATATCGAAAACATAGATTTCAACATTTATTGTTGAAATAGACGTTTTCGAAAAATAAGGAAATGGTGGACTATAACACTGTTGTTATAGTAAATGATTTCCGAAAGGAAATGTTTTTATATAGTATTGGGATTTACATATCTATCTTAATTTCGAATCCCAATACTAATGATTTTGAGTCGTCGTAACGATGTTTTACGCAACATTCGTTTTGACTCAAAGAAATGTGATTTAAGAATGATTTCCTTTAAGAATGAGATATATACTTAATTTTGATTTTAAGTATATCGAATATTTTCAAGTGTTGAAAATGAATAGATTTGTGAAACACTTATTTTTAAATAAGTATGGAAATGCTTTTCCAAATGAAATGAACGTTTTGAGAATTTATCTTTGTAAAAGGTAAATTGAAATTGAATATAATTGAAATCGATTTGAAAATCGTATATCAGGAGATATTTTGAAATATAAATTCAATATGGAATTTATAAAGGAATGAGAATTCGTTTTAAAAATAAACGTTGATTTATTTTTGAAGTGTGGAAATTTTTATATCTAGTAAAGATAGTTTTGAAGATGAAATAATTTGGAAAATTATTTGGAATCTGATGATGTTGCGCATCTTTATTGATAGTTAAATAACCGACTATCAATAATTACCTTGAATTGGTATTTGTTGTGATTGGATGAATTTGAATGCCACACTTATTTTTGAATAATCGCTCACTATTCGGGTTAACCGGGAAAGGACCATGGGGTCATATAACCCATTCCGAATATGTGATACGTCGTTATGAATTGCATTCGAAGACCGGTGTTGAAGACCGGATATTTTTGAAAACGGAAGGATTACCGTCGAGTTACTCTACATCGACTGATCTTCGATTTAGAGGTTTTATCACCCTTAGTGACGGGAAGTCCTGACGTGATTGAAAATTATCCGGATATGCAAGGGCTTCGTGAGAAGTGCCTTCGGTTCTGTTCGATCCCGGAACAGACTTGTATGGATGGTGTGTCTGACGTTACAATTTGAGATATAAAGCTGATTTCTTTCAAATACATTTCTGTTGGTGGCGGAGGATTTATTCTCTTAGCTTAACACCCTTCTCTGAGACGTACGAGCTCAGAGGTTATGTAGTTGAAATTTATCAGCGATATATCCCAATTTGGTAACGTGGCATACTGAGTGTTGCTGTGAAATGATCGGTGTTTGATCATTTGTGATATGATCATTTGTTTGATCTTATATCTTTGTGATCATAGGTTGATCATTTTGTTTGACCCGAAGCAGGGCTTTTTTTGAGAAAGCGTAGCTTTGTGGACGAGACTTCATCGAGCCTCACACCCCGGAAATGGTCGAAACAGGAAGGATGCAGCAAGGTTCTAAGGAGTAGCGCCCCTTAGTGTATGTCATTCCTTCTGGATAAAGGTGGTATCATGGTATGGAGCCCAGATACTTAACCTCTGTGGTTACTGCATTATTATTTTCTATGTGGTTTGTTGCGAATCGGGGATCCTCGGGAAGATCGGTGACGATCGGGGGATGGCATACGCGTGTCAGTAGTTACCTATTTTTGCAGAGGTAACCCGGCCTTGTGTTGGCAGAGATCCGGTTAGGTTCTCGGGTCGTCTATTCCAGGGACGTACCCATCGTGGATAGGAAGTTCCTTTGCCTGATCATTTGTTGGAAATCCAAAGAAACAATACTAGCCTTTACGATTTCAATTGTATAACCTGTCTCCTCAGGAGGCAGCTATAGCAGGCATAATATAATGGTACCTATGCTGGCTAAGATTTATATTCTACTTTCGAAATGTTTTCCACTATGCACTAATAATAATATCAAAAATGATTTGATTTTGCGTAGTAAGCATCTTTGACTATCATAAGAAGAAATCTCCTCCAAGTCTGCGTTTGCATTGTGTGTGTGGTGGGAGGTCTTATGGTAGTTTCATTTTCCAAAAGCATTTCGAATTGACTTTAAAATTATCCTGTTGTTTATTTTAAAGAATAACTGTTTTACGATCTCACACCAGTCACCATGACTGACTCGGAGTTTATTGTTTCCCTTCTAAACTCTGGGTGCCCACCAATTTCCACACGGGCAGTCTAGAGTTAGATTATCAGGATATTCTGGATATTCTGGAGCTTTGGAGATAAGCTGGAGGACGAGACGTAGTATTTGTATCTGATATATTTATTCCGCTGTGTATTCTGTATGAGGACAAGTTTATATAACTGTCCATTGTTGTATTGAGTTGTATAGTGACTCTGATGATTGGTGTATGTTATAAAATGATATAGTTCTTTGTTTAAAGATTATTCATTTATCTATTATATATTGTTCCGCTGCGATGTGTAAGATTCTGATATTGTCTCTGTTCTGTATCTGTTGTTGTTTTGTTGTTCTTCTTTCTTTTTCTTCTATCTTCTTCTTCTCCTACTTTTTTTCTTTTTCTTAAAACCATAACTTCTCGGGTTTCCGGCATTCGATGGCTCGGCAGTCGATAAAGTGAGTATCGATGTTGAATTTTCGAAAGTCGAAAATTTAGGGATGTTACAAGGGTAGTACGTGTGCATTTGGGTGATAACTGTTAAAGTTTTTAACAGTTTAAAATTTTAAAACACAGTTTAAAAATTTCTCGGGGAAGAAGGCTTTTGGCTCGGGTCTGTTATAGGGTTGTACGCGTGATTTCGAGTGAACCTGTTAAGCTTTCAAAACAGTTTTTAAAAATTAAAACTAAACTTTGTTTAAAAAGGAAGAATAAGACGAAGATGTAATTGTTTGATTCAAATACATATGACTTAAACACAAAGTAAAATATTTAAACTAGTTTTTAAAACTTTAAAAATCAAGTTAAATCATCTCTTGAAAATACATTTCTTTGAAATGGGAAGTTTGAATAAATTAATTTGTATGGTTTTTAACTTAAATATATTAAGTAAAATCCTTAAGTTATTTTCAAATTTAATTTGAAAATAAGGAAATTAGTAAAGAAATGTTTATCTCAAACTTAATTTAAGTTTGATAATAAAGGAAATAAATAAAGAGTGATTTGTTAATTAAATTAGTAAATGGTTAAGGATGAGTAAATTAACAATTGGTTTTCAAGTGATTTAGTAACTTGTAATTAAGGATTGTTAAATTATAATTAAAGGTAAGTAATTAATGATTATTTATTTAAAAACTTAATTAATATTTTAATTAAGTAAGTTAATTTTTAAGATCAAATGTTTTAATGATAATGTTTTATCTTAAGATTAATTAAGATTTTTTTTTAAATGAGTTAAAATTAATTTATTTAATTAAGAAATTAAGATTAATTTATTTATTTAATTAATTATTGGTAAGGATTAATTAAATGATTAAGGATTAATTAAAATGGTAATTAAGAAGTACTTAATAAGTTTTGTTAAGTAATAATTAAGTTTTCTTAATTAATAATTAAGAAATTATTAATTTATAATTAAAGTTAATTAAGGATTAATTAACTGTTATTAAGGATTAATTAATTATCATTTAAGGATTGATTAATTGGTAATTATGGATTAAATTAATTTATAATTAAGGTTGTTAATTAATAATTAAGTTTATTAATTAATAATTAAGAGGTAATTAATTAGTTAATTAAGTTTAATTAATTAATTATAAAAGTAATTAAGGATTGATTACTTTGTATTAAAAGATATTGATTAATAATTAAGGTTTATTAATTAATAGTTAAAGAATAATTAATCAAGGATTAATTAATTTGTTTAAAGGGTAATTAAGGATGAGTTACTCAGTTATAATTTAGGAAGGAATGTGATTAATTTAAGTTAATTAATTTGATAATTAATTAAAGATAGTCACTCGATAATTGATTAAGTATAATTACTTAATAAGATTGGTTAAGTGTAATTACTTGGTATAAGTAATTGATAATTGAATTACTGGATGTAATTGGTGTAATTAATCAAAAAGGATTTATAAAAGAAATTAAAGTAATTAAGAAATAATTAAGAATAGTTAATTACTGTTAATGATTATTTAGGATTGATTAATGAAAGTAATTAATTTATGCATGATTAATTAATGTAATTAATAAAAGAATAATGTAATTAATTATAGTTAATTAATTAATTAAAGTAATTAATTAAGAATCATTAATTAATGTAATTAATGAGAGTAATTAAAGGTTAATTACTGTTAATGATTAAGAATAATTAATTTGTGAAATTAATTAAAGGATAATTACTTTATGTAATTAATAAATAATTAATCAAGAGTGATTAATATTTAATGATTAATTAATTAAATGGATTGTAATTAATTAATGTTGATTAAGCAAGAATAGGAATTAATTCTTAAGTAATTAATTTAATTTAAGTTGATTAAATTGATTATAATAGAGATTAATAAATGGTTGCTTATGAATGATGGTTGAGTAGAATGTCTGATTTGGTTGATATCTATTGGATGATATACTATGATATTCTGTGATATGATATTGGATATATCTATGATAAATGTGTGATATTTATCTATGTTAATACTGTGTGAATTCAAGTATTAAATTGAATTGAATTGTTTAAACCTTTAAACAACTTGGCCTTAAAAGATACGTTTTGGATTTCGATGAGACCGGGATCGGGTTTCCGTATACCGGATTTCCAGGTCTGGAGACCACGTGAGATCTCTGAAATAGATACCCTTTTTGTGACGACCCGACTTTCCACTCCCGGAAAATCGCATCGACAGTAAGAAAGAAAGGGGTGAGAAATAGAAAAGAGAAGAAGAGAAAAGAAAACAACAACAGATACTCACAGCGGAAACGAAACGAAATATAATATATCACATAAATATTACATAGTATCATATACATCATCTATCAGAGTTACACAGATTACACATCACATACTAGACAGTTATAAACATCTGTCTAGTTATTACATCTCAACACAATACAGATCAATACAAAGATCAACACAGCGGAAAACTACTATCTATATCTACAACGCCGAAGCCTCCTGCTCCATTGCTCCTCCAGATTACTCGTCAAAGCTAAACCTGAATCCCTTGGCTACTCGTAAAAATTTGAGTACCCAAGAGTTTATAAAACAGAAATAAACAACTTGGGTCAGACATGGGTCTGGTGTGAGTAACAGGTTAAACTTGTTTAACTTCAAAACCTTTTGAAAGAAAAGGTATCACGTAAGACTCCCCACCAATAAATATGGGTAAGTTTTTACCTTACGCTAACCAAAACATTTGATAGGAAATTCGATTGTATTATCATAGGTCTAGGGTTTTCAAATAAATATGAAATAGCTGGAATGCTTACATCTCACGTTCCAACATAGTTGGGCACAACTAAAACGTACGGCACTTATTGGAGTTTGGATTCCATCAATGGCAGGGCTACCGGGGTACCGCCCGTCACAGTACGTGGCCTAGATCACCGTACCGAGGATCACTCCCAATCCCCTGCAACACAAGGTCGGAACATCCCTTACTGGATAATTCCCGCACAAGATACCCCACGGTTGTCATGATTCAACCGCACACACTAAGTCGAAAATAGAAAGGGACATCTAGACAGAGGTAATCTTGTCCTACTTGGGTGCTACCCACTAACCTTGCTGCACCTCCCCTGTTTTAGCCATTCCCGGTTTGTGAGGCTTGAGGTCACGATTACCTTAGAAAAGAACACATCACTTAGAATGCTCATCGTCCACCTGACGATGTTCTGAAAGCATTCAGTCCATACAAGTTCGTTCCGGGTTCGAACGAAACCGAAGGCATTATCTCGTTACACTCGTTTTGGAATCACCCTCAGAGTTAACGACAATAACCCTTGCACTCTGAATCTTCATCTTCACTTGATTCACGACCTATCGTTAATTTGGATCGATGTGGTATTCGGGTCTCCAGACCTGGAAATCCGGTATACGGAAACCCGATCCCGGTCTCATCGAAATCCAAAGACGTATCTTTTAAGGCCAAGTTGTTTTAAAGGTTAAAACAATTTAATTCAATTATCTTTATACACTTAGAAAGATAATTCACAATAGATAATCAACATTATCAATATCATCAGATAATCCATATTATCACAATTCAACTAAACATCCATATCACATAGCATATATCTCATCAGAGATATCAATCAAATGCAAAGCATTCAGTATTATCATCCATCCATAAGTAATGATCTATATCATCTCTAATTAATTTAAAGTTAATTAAATTAATTACTTTTATTTTATAAATCCTTCTTACTTAAACATTAATTAATTACAAATTAATTAATTATCCTCTAATTACCTTTTTAATTAATCATCTTTGATTAATTATCTCTTAATTACCTTCAAGTTATTTATCTTTAATTAATTACTCAAATTAATTAACCTTAACCACTTATAGTAATTAACCTTTAATTACTTCATTAATTAATTAACTATAATTAATTAAATTAATCAACTATAATTAATTACATTTATCCTTAATTAATTATATTAATTAATTACTTCATTTATTAATTATACTTAATTAATCAATCTTAATTACATCATTAATTATATTAATTAATGATCCTTAATTACAACTTAATTATTAATTACTTTAATTAAATTAATTACATTAAGTAATTAATCTTTAATTAAACAACATTTATTAATCACCTTGATTAATCTTCAATCAGTAATTAACTACCCTTAATTACTTTCATTAACTAAATTAATTCTCCTTAATTAATCTCTTAATTAATCCCTTGATTAATTATTCAAAGTAATTAAACTCAATTTACTTTCCTTAATATATAATCAATCAATTAATTACCTTAAGTAATTATCTATTATTTACTTCCTAAATAATCATACCTTAATAATTACATTAAGTAATTATTATCAAATCATCTCTTGATTATTACCATATGTAACGACCCGACTTCCTATGCCCAGAAAGTCGCATCATTATGAAGAAAGAAAGGGGTAGAAAATAGAAAAGAAGAGAAGAAAGAAAGAAACAACAACAACGATCTCACAGCGGAACGAATAAATTATATTAATAACATAAACTATTACATAGTATACAACACTTATCAGAGTTTACACAACTATACAACACATACTAGACAGTTATAAAACATCTGTCTAGATATTACAACTCAAATACAATACAAGACTCTAACACAGATATCAACACAGCGGAATACTATATCTACGAACGCCGAAGCCTCCTGCTCCATTGCTCCTCCACAATTCGTCAAAGCTAAACCTGAATCCCTTGGCTACTCGTAAAAATTTGAGTACCCAAGAGTTTATAAAACAGAAATAAACACTTGGGTCAGACATTTATATTAATAACAAAATATAATACAGCATAACTCTTTAATTATATTAATAACATTTATATTAATCACCTATCGTACCACATTAATTTACCTTTAAGTTATGTTAAAGATTATTAATAACTTAAAAATATAATACGAATAATTAAAAATTTAAGTTATGTTAAAGATTATTAAATTAAATATTCACAAAATTAAATATCCACAAAATTGAATTGGTTAAGTGAATATCATACGAATAATTTATATTAATCAAATGTTTTGGTTAGCGTAAGGTAAAAACTTTTCCATGTTTATGTGTGGGAAGTCTTACGTGATACCTTTGTTTTCAAAAGGTTTTGAAGTTAAACAATTTTAACCCGTTTACTCACACCAGACCCATGTCTGACCCAAGTGTTTATTTCTGTTTTATAAACTCTTGGGTACTCAAATTTTTACGAGTAGCCAAGGGATTCAGGTTTAGCTTTGACGAATTATGGAGGAGCAATGGAGCAGGAGGCTTCGGCGTTCGTAGATATAGTATTCCGCTGTGTTGATATCTGTGTTAGAGTCTTGTATTGTATTTGAGTTGTAATATCTAGACAGATGTTTATAACTGTCTAGTATGTGTTGTATAGTTGTGTAAACTCTGATAAGTGTTGTATACTATGTAATAGTTTATGTTATTAATATAATTTATTCGTTCCGCTGTGAGATCGTTGTTGTTGTTTCTTTCTTTCTTCTCTTCTTTTCTATTTTCTACCCCTTTCTTTCTTCATAATGATGCGACTTTCTGGGCATAGGAAGTCGGGTCGTTACACTTAAATCTGTATTATCTTCAATATTTAGCTATTTAATTATTGTAATTCAATAGAATATATTGTGAATCGTGATACATCTATTTCATTTTTAAATTCAAATTAATACGGGTTAATTATTAAAAGATTTTGAAGAAAGACTTCAGCTATTACATACTATTTAATGGTTAATTATTAAAAGATTTTGAAGAAAGACTTCAGCTATTACAGCAGTTGGAAAAATTCCATTGCATTTTTTCCATCATCCTCCACATATAAGCAAGCTCCGACCAAAGTTACGACCATTCACATGCCTCCGATCGACCGTGATCGACTAAAAACCCAATATTGCTCATTACAGCATAACCCAAGAATCCCTCCACTAAAAATCCTAATTTTACTTCCTAAAATCATCATCTTCCATTACTAATCTATTCCTAAATTCAGATTACTAAATTGTGGTGATTTATTTCTGACATATATTTAGTTTTACTGTAAAATCCTATCTTCGAGATATTAACTAAATAATTCTGCTTTAAATTATTTTCAAAAATGAATTTACATTGTTATAAACGTTTTCTTTTTTAATCATCATATCCTAATAGTGATTCTTTGGGAAGTTAGGAATTTTAAAAAGTGGTTCTTGAACCAGAGATTTTACAGAGACCAGTGTATATATAACACACAATCATGCTCACAGTATATACATGCATTTATATCCATAAACTAAAAACTCAATCTACTAAATCATTCATTCATGCATTACATAACAACATAATACAGTTTTAAAACTGCTTTTAAAATAATTTACTCACCTGTTTTATAAGCAGAGAACAAGACAGAGCAATTTCCAGGTTTGATTTTATTTTGAATTCTTTGCAAGCTTGATCTCTGATTTTTATATTGCTGTTGAATTTCTTGTATGTTTGATTTACTTTGCTGCAGGTTGCATTTTGGAGATGAATGTTGATATGAATTATCAATTGTGATAATATGATTTATCTATTTGTTTATATCATCCTGAATAAGTTTAAATGTTTAAACCTTTAAACAACTTGGCCTTTAAGATACGTTTTGGATTTCGATGAGACCGGGATCGGGTTTCCGTATACCGGATTTCCAGGTCTGGAGACCCGAATACCACATCGATCCAAATTAACGATAGGTCGTGAATCTCAAATGAAGATGAAGATTCAGAGTGCAAGGGTTATTGTCGTTAACTCTGAGGGTGATTCCAAAACGAGTGTAACGAGATAATGCCTTCGGTTTCGTTCGAACCCGGAACGAACTTGAATGGATTGAATGCTTTCAGCACATCGTCAGGCGGACGATGAGCATTCTAAGTGATATGTTCTGATTAAAGGTAATCGTAACCTCAAGCCTCATCAACCGGGAATGGCTAAAACAGGGGAGGTGCAGCAAGGCTTCGTGGGTAGCACCCACTGAGAGCAAGATAGATCCCTGTCTAGAGGTCCCTTTCTTTTATTCGGCTTAGTGTGTGGTTGGTCGCGCCAACTACGGGATTGTCTTGTTCGGAATTATCCAGTAAGGGATGGTTCCGGCTTTGTGTTGCAGGGGAGCGGGCGTACTCCTCGGTACGGTGATCTAGGCCACGTACTGTGACGGGCGGTACCCCAGTAGCCCTGCCATTGTATGGAATCCAAACTCCAATAAGTGCCGTACGTATTAGTTGTGCCCAACTATGTTGGAATGTGAGATGTAAGCATTTCAGCTATTTCTGTATTTTACTTGAAAACCCTAGACCCTATTATAATATAACTGGATTTCCTATCAAATGTTTTGGTTAGCGTAAGGTAAAAACTTTTCCATGTTTATGTGTGGGAAGTCTTACGTGATACCTTTGTTTTCAAAAGGTTTTGAAGTTAAACAATTTTAAACCGTTTACTCACACCAGACCCATGTCTGACCCAAGTGTTTATTTTCTGTTTTATTAAACCTTGGGTACTCAATTTTTACGAGTAGCCAAGGGATTCAGGTTTAGCTTTGACGAATTGTGGAGGAGCAATGGAGCAGGAGGCTTCGGCGTTCGTAGATATAGTATTCCGCTGTGTTGATATCTGTGTTAGAGTCTTGTATTGTATTTGAGTTGTAATATCTAGACAGATGTTTTATAACTGTCTAGTATGTGTTGTATAGTTGTGTAAACTCTGATAAGTGTTGTATACTATGTAATAGTTTATGTTATTAATATAATTTATTCGTTCCGCTGTGAGATCGTTGTTGTTGTTTCTTTCTTTCTTCTCTTCTTTTCTATTTTCTACTCCTTTCTTTCTTCATAATGATGCGACTTTCTGGGCATAGGAAGTCGGGTCGTTATAACTTTCCACTCCCGGAAAATCGCATCGACAGTAAGAAAGAAAGGGGTGAGAAATAGAAAAGAGAAGAAGAGAAAAGAAAACAACAACAGATACTCACAGCGGAAACGAAACGAAATATTATATATCACATAAATATTACATAGTATCATATACATCATCTATCAGAGTTACACAGATTACACATCACATACTAGACAGTTATAAACATCTGTCTAGTTATTACATCTCAACACAATACAAATGAATACAAAGATCAACACAGCGGAAAACTACTATCTATATCTACAACGCCGAAGCCTCCTGCTCCATTGCTCCTCCAGATTACTCGTCAAAGCTAAACCTGAATCCCTTGGCTACTCGTAAAAATTTGAGTACCCAAGAGTTTATAAAACAGAAATAAACAACTTGGGTCAGACATGGGTCTGGTGTGAGTAACAGGTTAAACTTGCTTAACTTCAAAACCTTTTGAAATAAAAGGTATCACGTAAGACTTCCCACACATAAACATGGGTAAGTTTTTACCTTACGCTAACCAAAACATTTGATAGGAAATTCGATTGTATTATAATAGGGTCTAGGGTTTTCAAGTAAAATACAGAAATAGCTGAAATGCTTACATCTCACATTCCAACATAGTTGGGCACAACTAATACGTACGGCACTTATTGGAGTTTGGATTTCATACAATGGCAGGGCTACCGGGGTACCGCCCGTCACAGTACGTGGCCTAGATCACCGTACCGAGGATCACTCCCAATCCCCTGCAACACAAGGTCGGAACATCCCTTACTGGATAATTCCCGCACAAGATACCCCACGGTTGTCATGATTCAACCGCACACACTAAGTCGAAAATAGAAAGGGACATCTAGACAGAGGTAATCTTGTCCTACTTGGGTGCTACCCACTAACCTTGCTGCACCTCCCCTGTTTTAGCCATTCCCGGTTTGTGAGGCTTGAGGTCACGATTACCTTAGAAAAGAACACATCACTTAGAATGCTCATCGTCCACCTGATGATGTTCTGAAAGCATTCAGTCCATACAAGTTCGTTCCGGGTTCGAACGAAACCGAAGGCATTATCTCGTTACACTCGTTTTGGAATCACCCTCAGAGTTAACGACAATAACCCTTGCACTCTGAATCTTCATCTTCACTTGATTCACGACCTATCGTTAATTTGGATCGATGTGGTATTCGGGTCTCCAGACCTGGAAATCCGGTATACGGAAACCCGATCCCGGTCTCATCGAAATCCAAAGACGTATCTTTTAAGGCCAAGTTGTTTTAAAGGTTAAAACAATTTAATTCATTATCTTTATACACTTAGAAAGATAATTCACAATAGATAATCAACATTATCAATATCATCAGATAATCCATATTATCACAATTCAACTAAACATCCATATCACATAGCATATATCTCATCAGAGATATCAATCAAATGCAAAGCATTCAGTATTATCATCCATCCATAAGTAATGATCTATATCATCTCTAATTAATTTAAAGTTAATTAAATTAATTACTTTTATTTTATAAATCCTTCTTACTTAAACATTAATTAATTACAAATTAATTAATTATCCTCTAATTACCTTTTTCAATTAATCATCTTTGATTAATTATCTTTTAATTACCTTCAAGTAATTTATCTTTAATTAATTACTCAAATTAATTAACCTTAACCACTTATAGTAATTAACCTTTAATTACTTCATTAATTAATTAACTATAATTAATTAAATTAATCACTATAATTAATTATATTAAACCTTAATTAATTACATTAATTAATCACTTCATTTATTAATTATACTTAATTAATCAATATTAATTACATCATTAATTATATTAATTAATGATCCTTAATTACAACTTAATTATTAATTACTTTAATTAAATTAATTACATTAAGTAATTAACTTTAAATTAAACAACATTTATTAATCACCTTGATTAATCTTCAATCAGTAATTAACTACCCTTAATTACTTTCATTTACTAAATTAATTCCTCCTTAATTAATTTCTTAATTAATCCCTTGATTAATTTACAAGTAATTAAACTTAAACTACTTTCCTTAATACATAACCAATCAATTAATTACCTCAAGTAATTATCTATTATTTACTTCTTAAATAATCATACCTTAATAATTACATTAAGTAATTATTTATCAAATCATCCATTGATTATTCTAAATTAATTAAACTTAATTAATTTACTTAACTAATCAAATTAACTTCAATTAATTACAATAAGTAATTAATTCTTAATTACTTCCATTAAGAAATTACATTTTAAACAAATTCTATAATTGATTATCTTCAAATTAATTAATCTAATTAACTATTAAAATTAATTATATAAATTAATTATTTAATAATCCATAGTTAATGACCTTCATTAACAATTATTTAATTACTTTTCTTAAGTAATTGACTTAGATTAATTATTATTAATTCCAAATTAATAAACTAAATAACCAATTTATTAATTTCTAATTACTTAATTAATTAAGTGTTAATCATAACTTAATTAATATTTAATTACTTATTAATTAATTCCTAACCATTAATTAATACTCTAATTTATAATCCTTAATTACAAATTAATTATTGCTTAATTAATTAACTTAAACCTTAATTAAGTTAATTTAAATCCTTAATTAATTAATACAAATCATTAATTAATTAAATTAATTAAACCATTTTAATTACCTTAAAGATTTAATGATTTAAACTATTAAGATAACACATTTCCTTATTCATGGTTCAATTATCATTCTTACTTACATTTGAAAATATCCATTTCAAATTTTAGTTTTAAATTTCATTTTAAATTTGGGATTTAAAATGAATATAAATTTTGTCTTTAACAAAGTTTAGAACCAATTTAAAAACTTTTACCTGTTAAAGAAATCTTATATCTTCTAAGAGTTTTTAAAAGAACTTCAATCAAATTTCTTCTTAAATTTAAAACATTTAAATATAACTACATTTAAACCTATTTAAACATTTAAATTTATAAATCTTATTTATCTCAAATCACAGATTCAAAACTAAACTTGAATCCATATATTAAAATTTTGATTTCAATTCCTGTTTAAATATTGCTTAACAAATTTGAATTCAGGTTTAAATTTAAACTGACAGGCTTTTAAAAACCTGGCAACTTAAATTTGTACTCGAGACTTCACCCAAAACACTTCGAGTCGCATCCCCTAAAAACCCGAGTCTCCCTCGAAATAATTCGAACAAAACGCGAGTATGCCTGACACCTACCATCACTGACACGAACGTGGGTTCGTGCACGTGCACCGACCGCCTACGATGCTCCGGCCAACGAAGCTGACTCCGACACATCGCCGTTGACCCCTACAACCCCTCCGACCAACCAGATCTTACAATCCCACCTTGAATCAAAATCGAGCAAAACGAACGAGCCTGAAACCCAAAACTGGAGCGTTCTTCAATTCCTGGAAACTGCCTCGTCTTCGAAACCCTGACCACCAGAGGTTCTACAACTCCGACCATGTCATCATCAACAACCAAGCTTCCCTCTCTCCAAAGCCTGAAGCACTCGATCCATTCTAGATGCCGCGATGATTGATTTTTCCTAATCTAGTTAAACTAGGGTTAAAATCTTTGATTCAAAATCACAACTGCCTCAAAGCTTTAATTCATCTACTACTATTTTTCCCTGTAACTTCGATCATTACTCCACCACCAGAAAAGATACTGGCCACCCAAACTTCCTAGATTGACAGTTCTAACCCAAAATTCATTTATAGTTAAAACTAGAACTGCTCCTTTATCACTAAACTAAAAATTATAATTTCAATGCTAAAAATCATATTATAGTTTAGGTATTCCATTTATAAACCTGAATTTATGAATTACCTAGTTTGAATTTTCACTTATATATACATGCACTGATTTGTTTTTGGTTTTCCAGAGAAATTTCACATTCATTTTAAACTACATCAACCTTAAAACTTTAGTTTATGATGAAACAAATAAATCTTGTTCAAAGCCTAAGTTCTAATAGAGATTAGACAAGGAGATAATAAATTTTTGAATCAAAACTAGAGCTTGAAACTGTGAACAGGGGAATTACAGATATATCAACCATGCACACATGACACATCATACATTTAAAAACATACAGATAACTCGTATATACATTCACATAACATATTTATTTCCAGATGTAAACATGCAACCAACTTATACTTAAGTAAATTTTTAACAAAATGTTACTCACCTTAATTGAGAGTGAACAGAGCCTTATAATTTGAAAATCTTTGAATCTTTAAAACTGAAATGCTTTTGCTTTTGAAACTTTAAACTTTGAATGTGGCAATTGCTTCTGATTTAAAGACTGCAGTTGCAGATGCTATTGAAACTTGTTGAAGATGACTTAAGACTTTATTTTGAGTTTGCTTCTTGAATTGATTCCAGGTTTTGAAAAATGCAGACAGGCCTTGAATGTTGAAAAGAATTACAGGGGTCTTTGATTTTTTTGATTACAGGTTGGCTTTCAAAACAGAGAAGATATGTTTGATGATCTCAGTTTTGAATTTGAAACTGGTCTACAAGTTTTGATCAGAGGATGACAGATTGAAGAAGAATTTTGCAGGCTTTTGAAATGGTGGTTTTGAGAGGGGTTTGATCTATTTTCAGATTTGTATTAGAGAATTGTTACTGATCAGATTTGTACTAAAGAAAGAGATTTGAGTTTATCTTGTTTTTGAGAAGGAAATAGAAAGGATGAAGTAACGAAATGCAGATGTGAATATAAGTGAATTTATGATAAATAAAAATAAAAGAAAATGAAAAAATGAATAAAGACACTTGTCATTACATTAGCTAATTAAATTACACATGTTATAATGAGTCATTAGATAAAGACACATGTCTTTTAAGTATTTATCTTATTTCTATTTATTTTAAAGTAATTAAAAAGCCTTTTTCTTATTTGATAAATACTTATCTATATATATAAATCATTTTAAAGAAACAAAACCAATTATATTTATAATTAAAAGTTATACAAATATTATAATATCCAAACAATTTAAATATTTATTCTCTTGAATTTCAAAGCTTAAATTCACATTCAATTAAATTAAATCCTAAGATTCAATTTAAAAAGTCAAGTTATATATATATATATACATATATAACTATTTATTCAATTAAATAACAATTTCATATTCTTTAAAATCCATTCATATTAATAAAATAATACATTATACTTATTATCTGAAATTAACATATTTGATATTTAAATAATTTATATAAGAGATTATATTATCAAGTGTTATTTTAAAAAGAAACAAAACAAGCCTTTTTGTTAACTCTTATATAATTTTAAACTTAAGTAAAAATATCTTAAGCAATTAAAATATTTACCTAAAGTATATTTAAAACTATAAAGTTACTTATTTAAATAACCTTGAAAAGTCATATTAAATTAAATTTAAATTTCCAATTTGCCCAAAGCTTTCTATTTACAATATATACAAATAAATATATATATTCAAATAGAAAATATCTTATTAACTTTTAAAAGATAAAATCACCAATTAATACTAATTTAATCAGATTATTAAATTAAATTCAAATCTTATTATCAAAGATCATCAATATCAATTTAATTATTTAACAGATTATTAAATTGATATTGTTAAAATTTCCGGGATATTACATTCCTTCCCCCTTAAAATAATTTCATCCCCGAAATTTAAACAAAGGTAATTTAATAATCTTATTAAAGATTTTAAATTTTAAAACACAAGCATATACTATCATCTATATGCTAACAACCATAACAACCAATTCATCCAATCAATCAAATCTAACTATCCAGACAAAATTCTAGATAGAATTCCTCGAGTTTCCCCAAGTATATATATACCGGGATACTCGCTCTACAACAATCTAAACTACTAAGCTATAGATCTCCTACTCATCTAGATCTACAGAACTAAACAGAATATCAGACTACAGACGAGTCTGACTCAACAACTAAACCTTCCAGAACTGCTGATTCTAAAATTAAAGATAGATCTTACACGTACTCCCTCAGAGATACATAAAACTCAATGAATTCCAATTGTCCAAACTGACAATTCAATCCTGAAAACCCAATACTTATCCAAATCAGAACACAGAAGAGATCCAAACATAACTTTACTTCACAACATCAGTAGATTCCAAACTTACTTCTCCTATCCAGAGATATACTCCAAACTGCTTTCGCTGCTCAATTCTGATCTGAGGTAGAACACAAGCACAGACTGGACAACTCATTCCAGAAATAAGGTTCACTGATCCATAAATAAAACTCAGATACTTCATCAAATTCTTAGCTACTTCACTAAACTCTATTTCTAGGAAACATCCTTCAACTAGACTGAACTACCGGTACTACTCCTGGAATCCAGTCGATAAGAAAACTCAACCTTCAGATGCGGACAACTCCTGACTTCTCTGAAGACACTCAGAAAAACTCTGATAACCCAAGAGAACCCTCAAACTATCGCAAGTCACTTTTGCGATCAACCCATCCTATTCCCAAAGAAAACTATTCCTGTTAACAAATCAGAACAGCCCATACTTAACTATCCAATCCATCGAAGAAATGGATCCACTCTGCTGCTTCTGAACTTCACCTCCAGAAAAACTACTCAGCCTGACAACTTCCTGCCATCACAGAATACTCCGAGCTGCACTGCTGATACTGATGCCAAGGACTTTCTATCCAAAGATCTTTGAGAAACTCGAACCCCAAACCAAACAGAAACACCATGCTGAACTCAGCCACAACACCGAAGCAGACACACTTCCTTAAACTCGTTCCAAAGAAAACATCTTCGGGAACATCCATCGTCACTGCATCTCATCACACAGCTACTATTACCTGAGGTATCAAGATACCATCACTTGCTTCTGTTCAACCGATAGATCCAAACTCTACTCATACAACTTTACAGATAAACTCCGAACCTTAACAGGTTTCCTTCAGAGATTCGATGAAATCCTTCATCACAGCAAAACTTACTCGAGACAGTATTGGGTCTACAGTCTCGATAAATACACTTCCAACCTTAATTCCAACCATTGGTAGTCGTGTTTCACACACCACCACCCTATCTACCTTTATATCTTATATTGGAAAACCTGTACGGGTAACCCAACAATATAGGTAGAATATATATATATATAGTTATATAAAAATTACAAATACGCTCTCTCATGATAGATACCACTCCAGAGCTAGGTATTCACTCAACCAAAAGCTTAGGCATTCGCTCAACCTAAGCTCTGATACCACGTGTGACGACCCGACTTTCCACTCCCGGAAAATCGCATCGACAGTAAGAAAGAAAGGGGTGAGAAATAGAAAAGAGAAGAAGAGAAAAGAAAACAACAACAGATACTCACAGCGGAAACGAAACGAAATATTATATATCACATAAATATTACATAGTATCATATACATCATCTATCAGAGTTACACAGATTACACATCACATACTAGACAGTTATAAACATCTGTCTAGTTATTACATCTCAACACAATACAGATGAATACAAAGATCAACACAGCGGAAAACTACTATCTATATCTACAACGCCGAAGCCTCCTGCTCCATTGCTCCTCCAGATTACTCGTCAAAGCTAAACCTGAATCCCTTGGCTACTCGTAAAAATTTGAGTACCCAAGAGTTTATAAAACAGAAATAAACAACTTGGGTCAGACATGGGTCTGGTGTGAGTAACAGGTTAAACTTGCTTAACTTCAAAACCTTTTGAAATAAAAGATATCACGTAAGACTTCCCACACATAAACATGGGTAAGTTTTTACCTTACGCTAACCAAAACATTTGATAGGAAATTCGATTGTATTATAATAGGGTCTAGGGTTTTCAAGTAAAATACAGAAATAGCTGAAATGCTTACATCTCACATTCCAACATAGTTGGGCACAACTAATACGTACGGCACTTATTGGAGTTTGGATTCCATACAATGGCAGGGCTACCGGGGTACCGCCCGTCACAGTACGTGGCCTAGATCACCGTACCGAGGATCACTCCCAATCCCCTGCAACACAAGGTCGGAACATCCCTTACTGGATAATTCCCGCACAAGATACCCCACGGTTGTCATGATTCAACCGCACACACTAAGTCGAAAATAGAAAGGGACATCTAGACAGAGGTAATCTTGTCCTACTTGGGTGCTACCCACTAACCTTGCTGCACCTCCCCTGTTTTAGCCATTCCCGGTTTGTGAGGCTTGAGGTCACGATTACCTTAGAAAAGAACACATCACTTAGAATGCTCATCGTCCACCTGACGATGTTCTGAAAGCATTCAGTCCATACAAGTTCGTTCCGGGTTCGAACGAAACCGAAGGCATTATCTCGTTACACTCGTTTTGGAATCACCCTCAGAGTTAACGACAATAACCCTTGCACTCTGAATCTTCATCTTCACTTGATTCACGACCTATCGTTAATTTGGATCGATGTGGTATTCGGGTCTCCAGACCTGGAAATCCGGTATACGGAAACCCGATCCCGGTCTCATCGAAATCCAAAGACGTATCTTTTAAGGCCAAGTTGTTTTAAAGGTTAAAACAATTTAATTCATTATCTTTATACACTTAGAAAGATAATTCACAATAGATAATCAACATTATCAATATCATCAGATAATCCATATTATCACAATTCAACTAAACATCCATATCACATAGCATATATCTCATCAGAGATATCAATCAAATGCAAAGCATTCAGTATTATCATCCATCCATAAGTAATGATCTATATCATCTCTAATTAATTTAAAGTTAATTAAATTAATTACTTTTATTTTATAAATCCTTCTTACTTAAACATTAATTAATTACAAATTAATTAATTATCCTCTAATTACCTTTTTCAATTAATCATCTTTGATTAATTATCTTTTAATTACCTTCAAGTAATTTATCTTTAATTAATTACTCAAATTAATTAACCTTAACCACTTATAGTAATTAACCTTTAATTACTTCATTAATTAATTAACTATAATTAATTAAATTAATCACTATAATTAATTATATTAAACCTTAATTAATTACATTAATTAATCACTTCATTTATTAATTATACTTAATTAATCAATATTAATTACATCATTAATTATATTAATTAATGATCCTTAATTACAACTTAATTATTAATTACTTTAATTAAATTAATTAAATTAAGTAATTAACTTTAAATTAAACAACATTTATTAATCACCTTGATTAATCTTCAATCAGTAATTAACTACCCTTAATTACTTTCATTTACTAAATTAATTCCTCCTTAATTAATTTCTTAATTAATCCCTTGATTAATTTACAAGTAATTAAACTTAAACTACTTTCCTTAATACATAACCAATCAATTAATTACCTCAAGTAATTATATATTATTTACTTCTTAAATAATCATACCTTAATAATTACATTAAGTAATTATTTATCAAATCATCCATTGATTATTCTAAATTAATTAAACTTAATTAATTTACTTAACTAATCAAATTAACTTCAATTAATTACAATAAGTAATTAATTCTTAATTACTTCCATTAAGAAATTACATTTTAAACAAATTCTATAATTGATTATCTTCAAATTAATTAATCTAATTAACTATTAAAATTAATTATATAAATTAATTATTTAATAATCCATAGTTAATGACCTTCATTAACAATTATTTAATTACTTTTCTTAAGTAATTGACTTAGATTAATTATTATTAATTCCAAATTAATAAACTAAATAACCAATTTATTAATTTCTAATTACTTAATTAATTAAGTGTTAATCATAACTTAATTAATATTTAATTACTTATTAATTAATTCCTAACCATTAATTAATACTCTAATTTATAATCCTTAATTACAAATTAATTATTGCTTAATTAATTAACTTAAACCTTAATTAAGTTAATTTAAATCCTTAATTAATTAATACAAATCATTAATTAATTAAATTAATTAAACCATTTTAATTACCTTAAAGATTTAATGATTTAAACTATTAAGATAACACATTTCCTTATTCATGGTTCAATTATCATTCTTACTTACATTTGAAAATATCCATTTCAAATTTTAGTTTTACATTTCATTTTAAATTTGGGATTTAAAATGAATATAAATTTTGTCTTTAACAAAGTTTAGAACCAATTTAAAAACTTTTACCTGTTAAAGAAATCTTATATCTTCTAAGAGTTTTTAAAAGAACTTCAATCAAATTTCTTCTTAAATTTAAAACATTTAAATATAACTACATTTAAACTCAAACAGCAAACAAGATTCAAGGATCATCTTAACCTAAATTCATCACTAAATCAATCCAAGTTCCAGTTCAAGTATAGATCAGATCAATTCAGGATCAAACAATCAAGTAAATCTAACAAGCTTCAGTTTTAGACAAAGACAGTCCAGATCAGAGTTCTTTTCCTCTGTTTCCTGTTCAAGCTAAAGGTGAGTAAACATATAATTTAAAAAGTTTAAGTAGATAAATGTTGCTTGAGTAATTGATGTGATGATGATGCCTGCATGTGTATATAGAAGTATAAAAATCTATGCATGTATGAGATGTTGTTCTTCTCTGTTTCTAAGTTACAGAGATTTAAAATTTAGATTAAAAGCAATTCTTTCCAGTTTTCAAAAATTTAGCATCCCAGTTTTAAAAGCTCTCTGCTTTTTCAATTGTGAGTAAACCTCTACCTTAAAACCCTTGGTCTTGATATCTGTGATTAATAATTGAGGTGAAGTAATGAAAAAAAAAATTGTTTGCATGGATGTGGATATGTTTGTATATGTGTATATAAACATGTTTGAAGTATGAATGTCTGAACATGTTAAAAAAACATATCTCTGTTATGATAGGCTTCAAAATTTTCTTAAAAGAAAATTCAAATTCTCATTTTACAATTGATAATAGGCTAGGATCTTTGAAGATGAAAAGTGTATAAGGGGGTAACATTGTTTTTAAAAATAATTTCAGGTAAAAATATTTAATATTTAATTCGAAAATAGAAAATGACAGGAATGATCAAATTTAAATTCAAAAGCCAAATGTTTAAATTCTTTCTTTTGATTATATAATCTGATTAGTGTTTGCAAATGATGATTTTTAAGAATGAAAACACGATTTATAGTTTAGGATCAAGTGAGCATTTCGATGTTGGTCAGAATTGGGTTTTTGAGAGTTTCTGGTGATCATCAGCAACTGGATGGTCAGGGTTCTTGTCGAAGCTTGAGTGGCGATAGGAGATATCGGGAAAAATGTCTGGTGGAGTTCCTGATCGTCGAGGCGACGTCGCGGGGATGATTTAGTTTTAAACCCTAAATGGGTCGAGCCTGGTAATTTGATCACTGCTTCCTCTCTATGATTTCGAGTTCAATGGGACCAAGAGAAATGGCTTCGTGGATGATCAGAGATGGAGTGGCCGGGGTTGCGTGTCGTCTGATGGTCGGAGGCGCGAGTTCAAGGAGTTTTTGGCCATGGTGGTTGTTTCCAGTTCAACTGGACTGTTCGATTTTGATCGATGGATTGTGCGAGTGTTTTGAGGGTTGGAGTTGGTTGCTGCGGCGATGGGCGATGTGCTGAAGGTGTCGTGGATGGTCGGAGTAATGGCGTTGATGGGTGCATGTGTACGAAGGAGTTGGTCGTGTCAGTTGTTTATGTTGTGGGGAAGAAGTGTAGTAATCTCAGGGTTGGTTGTGGAAAATACTCGGGAAAAAGGAACGTGGGAAAAACTCGAGTTATACTCGGGAAAATCATAGAAATGCTCGGGTCTGTTGTTTTAGTGTAAAAACAGGTTTTATAAAAACCAAAACAAATCAAGTTTTATTTAAACAAAGTTTGTTAAACTACTTCTTTAGTAAATAATGAAATGTTTATCCAAGTTTAAATTAGTTAAAGGTTTTTAAATAAAAATTATTTCAAATTTATTAAGTTAAGAGTTTAATCTATATATAACCTTTATTTTAAAAAGTTTATTTTAGATAAACTTAATATTGTAATTTATTAAGAGATGAAAAACAAAATAACTTAAAGGTTTTAAGTTAATAATGGATTTATTTTAAAAGTTATTAAATAATATTTAAATGATGAAATGAGGTAGTTAATTAAGATAAAGGATTTATCTTAAATTAAGGTATTAATTAATGAAGATTACTGTGGTTATGTAAGTGATTTACTAAGATTAATTAATGTAAGTAATTAAGGTAATTAATTACTTAAAGATAATTTCTTAATAAAAGAAATTAAGGATAATTATTTAATGATTAAAGATGAATTAATTAATGGTTAAAGGTTAATTAATTTATTATTAAAGGTTAATTAATAAATGATTAAAGATTAATTAATTAAAATGGTTTGTAATTAATTAATGTTAATTAACTAGGATTAGAAAAATATTCATAAGTAATTAATCTGGTTAAGTTAATTTCAGATAATGAAATTGATCTTACTTATGGATGATTGAGAAATATTGTATGCCTTGGATTATTCGATATATCTGATATGTGATTATGATGTTCTGTGATATGAGAAGTTTCGGATGAATTATGATAATGTAAGTCATTTATCTATGATATAATTGTTATGTGAATATGATATACTGAATTTAAATTAAATCGTTTAACTTAAACATCTTGATTTAAAGGATGACATTTGATTCGAAGAGACCGGGGTCGGGTATCAGTAAATACCCGAAACCACTTCGATTTGTAATCTATAATTCTTTATAGATTTGATTTGTAAATCGAATAGGCTGGAATGAAATTAATTAAGTAATCTGAACCATTGGAACTAAGTCAAGGTACTTAGATATTATTTTGTGAAATAATTGTTTGACTATAATAAGTAAGAACTCGTAGAAGGTACGCGTTACCTTGGTTTTAAATAAGTTCTATGGATTGAAATTTTATGTTAGATAAGTTTACTCACGCTGGTTTCCAGCCTGACCCGGGTGTTACTTTGTTGTAATGCTCGGGTCAGACCGAGTATTACAGATTTCAGGTAAGGACGTTCTGGAGCTCAGGAGGCGAGCTGGATGGCAGGAACGTATAGACTGTGATATATTGTTAATTATTGGGACGAGTTATTTTTAACTGTCCAGTGATTGTGAAATGTTGTAACTCTGATGTATTAAAATGAAATTGACTGATACAGTTTTCTTTGTATAACTGATATTATTATTTGATATTGTATTTTAATCCGCTGCGAATATGAGAATCTGTGTCTTGTTCTGTTTCTTTCTTCTATCTCTTTTCTTTTTCTTCTAACTATCTGGAATTTTCCGTTCGAAATTTCTGGGTCGTTACATTTATAAACACTTGGGTACTCAAATTTTTACGAGTAGCCAAGGGATTCAGGTTAGCTTTGACGAGTTATCTGGAGGAGCAATGGAGCAGGAGGCTTCAGCGTTCGTAGATATAGTGTTCCGCTGTGTTAGTTTCTCTGAGTCATTTGTTGAGTTGTATTTGAGTTGTAATAACTAGACAGGTATTTATAACTGTCTAGTATGTGTTGTATAAGCTGTGTATCTCTGATGTATATGATACAATGTAATATCTTATTTGATTAATGTAATTTATTCGTTCCGCTGTTTAGATTCTGATGTGTTTCTTTCTTTCTTCTCTATCTTTTCTCTTTTCTATCTCTTTCTTTCTTCAAGATGATACGACTTTTTGTGGAGAAAAAGCCGGGTCGTCACTGTGACGACCCGGCTTTTTCTCCACAAAAAGTCGTATCATCAAGAAGAAAGAAAGGGATAGAAAAGAGATAAGATAGAGAAGAAAGAAAGAAACACATCAGAATCTAAACTCTCAAAAATCTGCTCACACGAGCGCGATCAAACTTACCCTACAATGATGGACTCCGAACCTTAACACTCGGACTTCCTATGCCCAGAAAGTCGCATCATTATGAAGAAAGAAAGGGGTAGAAAATAGAAAAGAAGAGAAGAAAGAAAGAAACAACAACAACGATCTCACAGCGGAACGAATAAATTATATTAATAACATAAACTATTACATAGTATACAACACTTATCAGAGTTTACACAACTATACAACACATACTAGACAGTTATAAAACATCTGTCTAGATATTACAACTCAAATACAATACAAGACTCTAACACAGATATCAACACAGCGGAATACTATATCTACGACGCGGAAGCCTCCTGCTCCATTGCTCCTCCAGATTACTCGTCAAAGCTAAACCTGAATTCCCTTGGCTACTCGTAAAAATTTGAGTACCCAAGAGTTTATAAAACAGAGATAAACAACTTGGGTCAGACATGGGTCTGGTGTGAGTAACAGGTTAAACTTGTTTAACTTCAAAACCTTTTGAAAGAAAAGGTATCACGTAAGACTTCCCACACATAAACATGGAAAAGTTTTTACCTTACGCTAACCAAAACATTTGATAGGAAATCCGGTTATATTATAATAGGGTCTAGGGTTTTCAAGTAAAATACAGAAATAGCTGAAATGCTTACATCTCACATTCCAACATAGTTGGGCACAACTAATACGTACGGCACTTATTGGAGTTTGGATTCCATACAATGGCAGGGCTACCGGGGTACCGCCCGTCACAGTACGTGGCCTAGATCACCGTACCGAGGATCACTCCCAATCCCCTGCAACACAAGGCCGGAACATCCCTTACTGGATAATTCCCGCACAAGATACCTCACGGTTGGGATCAGCAACCGCACACACTAAGCCGAAATAAGAAGGGACTTCTAGACAGAGGTAATCTTGTCCTACTTGGGTGCTACCCACTAACCTTGCTGCACCTCCCCTGTTTTAGCCATTCCCGGTTTGTGAAGCTTGAGGTCACGATTACCTTTAAATAGAACACATCTATCTTAGAATGCTCATCGTCCACCTGACGATGTGCTGAAAGCATTCAATCCATATAAGTTCGTTCCGGGTTCGAACGAAACCGAAGGCATTATCTCGTTACACTCGTTTTGGAATCACCCTCAGAGTTAACGACAATAACCCTTGCACTCTGAATCTTCATCTTCACTTGATTCACGACCTATCGTAAATTTGGATTGATGTGGTATTCGGGTCTCCAGACCTGGAAATCCGGTATACGGAAACCCGATCCCGGTCTCATCGAAATCCAAAGCGTATCTTTGATACCTCAGGTAATAGTAGCTGTATGATGAGATACAGTGACGATGGATGTTCCCGAAGATGTTTTCTTTGGAACAAGATTAAGGAAGTGTGTACGCTTCGGTGTTGTGGCTGAGTTCAGCATGGTGTTTCTGTTTGGTTTGGAGTTCGAGTTTCTCGAAGATCTTTGGAATAGGAAGTCCTTGGCATCAGTGTCAGCAGTGCAGCTCGGAGTATTCTGTGATGGCAGGAAGTTTTCTGGATGAGCAGTTTTTCTGGAAGTGAAGTTCAGAAGCAGCAAAGTGGATCCATTTCTTCGATAAATTGGATAAATAAGTGTAAGCTGTTTTGATTGGTAAAGAGAGAACAGTCTGTTTGGAATTAGGTTGGGTTGATCGCAAAAGTGACTTGCGATTGTCTGAGTGTTCTCTTGGGTTGTCAGAGTTTTTCTGGATGTCTTCAGAGAAGTCAGGAGTTTGTCCGCATTTGAAGGTTGAGTTTTCTTATCGACTGGATTTCCAGGAGTGATACCGGTGGTTCAGTCTAGTGGAAGGATGTTTTCCTAGAGATAGAGTTTGGTGAAACAGCTCAAGTTTTGCTGGAATATCTGAGTTTTATTTATGGATCAGTGAACCTTATTTCTAGAAGTGAGTTGTCCAGTCTGTGCTTGTGTTCTACCTCAGATCAGAGTTGAGCAGCGAAAGCAGTTTGGAGTGTATCTCTGGATGGGAGAAGTAAGTTTGGAATCTACTGATGTTGTGAAGTAGAGTTATGTTTGGATCTCGTCTGTGTTCTGATTTGGATAAGTAATTGGTCTACTTGGTTAAATTGTCAGTTTGGATAACTGGAATTCATTGAGTTTTACGTATCTCTGAGGGAGTACGTATTTGATCTATCTCTGGTTTTAGAATCTGCAGTTCTGGAGGTTTGATTGTTGAGTCAGACTCGTCTGTAGTCTGATATTCTGTTTAGTTCTGTAGATCTAGTTGAGTAGGAGATCTATAGCTTAGTAGTTTAGATTGTTTGTAGAGCGAGTATCCCGGTATATATATATACTTGGGGAAACTCGAGGAATTTTATCTAGAATTTAGTCTAGATAGTTGAATTGTTTGATTGAATGATTTGGTTGCTATGGTTGCTAGCATATGGATGATAGTAGATGCTTGTGTTTTGAATTTAAATCTTTAATAAGATTATTAAATTACCTTTGTTTAAATTTCGGGGACGAAATTATTTTAAGGGGGGAGGAATGTAATATCCCGAAAATTTTAACAATATCAATTTAATAATCTGTTAAATAATTAAATTGATATTAATGATCTTTGATAATAAGATTTGAATTTAATTTAATAATCTGATTAAATTAGTATTAATTGGTGATTTTATCTTTTAAAAGTTAATAAGATATTTTCTATTTGAATATATATATATTTATTTATATATATTGTAAATAGAAGCTTTAGGTAAATTGGGAATTTAGATTTAATTTAATATGACTTTTCAAAGTTATATAAATTAGTAAATTTATAGTTTTAAAATACTTTAATTGCTTAAGATATTTTTACTTAAATTTAAAATTATATAAGAGTTAACAAAAAGGCTTGTTTTGTTTCTTTTTAAAATACCACTTGATAATATAATCTCTTATATAAATTATTTAAATATCAAATATGTTAATTTCATATAATAAGTATAATGTATTATTTTTATTAATATGAATGGATTTTAAAGAATATGAAATTGTTATTTAATTGAATAAATAGTTATATATGTATATATATAATTTGACTTTTTATAATTTAATTGAATTTGAAATTAAGCTTTGAAATTCAAGAGAATAAATATTTAAATTGTTTGGATATTATAATATTTGTATAACTTTTAATTATAAACATAATTGGTTTTATTTTCTTTAAAATACTTTATATATATATATATAGGTAAGTAACTAATAAATTAAGTAAAAGGTTTATATACATTTAAAATAAATATAAACTAAATAAAAGACAAGTGTTATCATATTAAGACTCAAAGTAATATGTGTAAATTTATGAACTAAGATGTATGACAAGTGTCCATCTTTTAAATTTCTATTTTCTTTTATTTTTAAGAAATTATTTCAGCCTATACAAACATTGTTCTTTATCTTCAATTCCTTTCTTATCTTCATTCCCAAAAGCTAAAGAAAACTCAAACCTCTTTTTCTCTAAAAACAAATCTGAAAACAAATCAGATCAGTAATCCAAAACTCCTCAAATCTGAAAATCAAAAGCCTACAAACCATACTCATTTACAAATCTGCAAACATCATTCTCAAATCTGGAATCAAAAGTCTTCTGTCTGAAATCTTTGATTCAACCTGAAAGTAAGCAAATCTGGAATTAAAAGCAAAGTCAAAGGCATGCAAGTTTTTAATCAAACAAAGGCCACTTTCCAGTCTCAAGTTTTCAAAAGACAAATGCCAGCAACTCAATTTTTAAAAGATTCAAGTGTTGTTTTTAAAAATCTGGAGTCTCTGTCTTAAAATCTGGTGAGTAACTTTTAAAACATAAAGTAAAGTAGGATTTGCATGCTAATATAATTGAAAAAGTTGAGTAAACTTTTTTATTAAAAGTTTAAGTTGATAAGCAATAGTTGTTTGTGAATTGCTGTGATGATTGCTTTGCATATTTGAATGAATGAAAGCTTTGTGTATTTCTGATGATTTTAAAACATCTCAGTTCTTAGTTTAAGCCTCTGTTTTTAAAACTGTGAATATGAAACACCTTAAATTTGATACATATGCTAAGTAGTTGAAGTAAACTTGTGATGTATGTTTTGAAAATGTGTTTGCATGATGATTTTAAGATTCTGGAAGACATTCATATGTATGAAGCTGCCGTGTATTGGTTGTGCATGTCTGTTTATTATCTGAGTCTTCCCAAATTTTTAGTTCTCAGGTTCATATTTTGATTTAAATCCAAAATCTTTTAATTTGATTTGTGTTTAGACTTAAGATTCAAAGGAAACTCGATTGTTTAACCATGATTTAAAGTTTAAATTTTATTTAAACAAATGAAAATTGGGAATTGTTCTGGAAACTAAATAAAGCGGGAAAACTTAAGTTTTAGTAAAAATTCAAATTACTTAAATCATTGATTCAGGCGTATAATCTGAATCCTGGTATGAAGACATGATTTTTAAAATTCGAATCACAATTTTTAGAAATAGGAAGTGAGAGCAGTTCGAGTTGAACTGGAATTGATGTTTTGGGAAATCTCTGACGATCCAGGTGATCGGAGAAGATGTGGTTCTCTTTGAAGCTAGCTGAATGATGGGTGAGGTTTGGAAAAATGGCAGAAGGGTATTCAAAGCACAGTAGTGGTGGCGGTGATCATTTTAAGTCTGTAGACCTAGTTTTGATGATGGTCAGAAAATCATCCACCACGGCGTCTCTGGTGGACCGAGTTCCACCAGACTTTGGAAATTTGGAATGGGAACGTAGACGAAGGCATGGCGAGGAGTTCAGGTGCTCCGGTGGTCAGAAAGATGAACTCGAGGAATTTTCCAGGTTTGGGTTTGGGAGGAGTTCACTGTTTCCAGGTTGTGATCGAGTTGTTCGAATTCGATGGTGAAGTTAGTTCGAGGCTTTGGTGATTGGGTTTTAGTGTTAGGGTGAGCGTCGACTTGTGGAGGTTACCGTGGATGGTCGGAGGCGATCAACTCGCTTGTGCACGTGCACGCGATCGTGATGTATCTGGTGAAGTCTGGTTTTGCAGAGAAAGGCCACTCGAGTTTTTCTCGAGTTGTGTTCGTGTGAGTCTCGGAGCAGTTAGGGTATCGGCTCGAAGCATTTTTGAGTGGGTTCGAGTTTATAGTGTTGCCAGGTTTTAAAACCTGTATGTTTAAAAGTTTTAAACTGAAATTAATTTTTTGTAAAGAAATATTTAAACAGAAGTTTAAATCTGAGTTAATCTGAAATCAAATTTAAATTTGTATCTCAGATTTGAAATAAAAGAAAGTTTTTAAATTAAATTGTTTTAATAATTTTAATGGTTTTAAATGGATAATAAATGGGTAGAATTTAAAAGTAAATTTAAAAGTTCTTTTATAAATTAGTATTTCTTCAACATATGATTTGAGGGTTGTAAATGGATTTTAAAGTTTGTTAAGGTTAAACTTTTATTCATTTTAAATCTCGTATTTAAAATGGAATTTAAAGGAAATATGAAAGTTAAATATTTCAAATATGTTTTAAATGATAAATATCATTATAAGGAAATGTTTTCTTAAGACTTAATTATTTGTGAGGAAATTAAGGGATAATTAATCATTTGGATTAATTAAATAAATAATAAATTAAAGATTTAAACTAATTTATTTATGATTAAGATAAATTAATTAGGAATAAATAATTTATAATTAAGGATTTTAAAATAGAATATTAATTAATGTTTAGAAATTAATTAATAAAGTAATTAAAGATTAATTAAGTTATGGATAACACTTAATTAATTTAATAATTAGAGATAAATTAATTTGTTAGTAAGATTTATCAATTTGGAATTAATAATAATTAATCCAATTTAATTACTTAAGAAAAGTAATTAAAGAGTTGTTAATAGTTAATGGAGGTCATTAACTATGGATTATTAAATAATTAATTAATAGGATTAATTTTAATAATTAATTAGTTAATTAATTTAAGATAATAAATTATAGAATTTGTTTTAAATGAATTACTTAATGAAAGTAATTAAGAATTAATTACTTATTGTAATTAATTAAGTTAATTTGATTTAGTTAGATTAATTAATTAAGAAATGATTTAATGATAATTACTTAATGTAATTATTAAGGTATGATTATTTAGGAAGTAAATAATAAGATAATTACTTGAAGTAATTAATTGATGGTTATGTATTAAGGAAAGTAATTTAAGTTTAATTACTTTGAATAATTAATCAAGGGATTAATTAAGAAATTAATTAAGGAAAATTAATTTAGTAAATGAAAGTAATTAAGGGTAGTTAATTACTGATTGAAGATTAATCAAGGTGATTAATAAATGTTGTTTAATTTAAGATTAATTACTTAATATAATTAATTTAATTAAGTAATTAATAATTAAGTTATAATTAAGGATCATTAATTAATATAATTAATGATGTAATTAAGAATTGATTAATTAAGTAATAATTAATAAATGAAGTAATTAATTAATGTAATTAATTAAGGATTAATGTAATTAATTATAGTTGATTAAGTTAATTAATTTTAGTAAATTAATTAATGAAGTAATTAAAGGTTAATTACTATAAGTGGTTAAGAATAATTAATTTAAGTAATTAATTGAGGATAAATTACTTGATGTAATTTAAAAGATAATTAATCAAAGATGATTAATTGAAAAAGGTAATTAGAGGATAATTAATTAATTTGTAATTAATTAATGTTTAAGTAAGAAGGATTTATAAAATAAAAGTAATTAATTTAATTAACTTTAAATTAATTAGAGATGATATAAATCATTACTTATGGATGGATGATAATACTGAATGTTTTGCATTTGATTGATATCTCTGATGAGATATATGCTATGTGATATGGATGTTTAGTTGAATTGTGATAATATGGATTATCTGATGATATTGATAATGTTGATTATCTATTGTGAATTATCTTTCTTTGTGTATAAAGATAATTGAATTGAATTGTTTTAACTTTAAAACAACTTGGCCTTAAAGATACGTTTTGGATTTCGATGAGACCGGGATCGGGTTTCCGTATACCGGATTTCCAGGTCTGGAGACCCGAATACCACATCGATCCAAATTAACGATAGGTCGTGAATCAAGTGAAGATGAAGATTCAGAGTGCAAGGGTTATTGTCGTTAACTCTGAGGGTGATTCCAAAACGAGTGTAACGAGATAATGCCTTCGGTTTCGTTCGAACCCGGAACGAACTTATATGGATTGAATGCTTTTAGAATATCGTCAGGTGGACGATGAGCATTCTAAGTGATGTGTTCTTTTCTAAGGTAATCGTGACCTCAAGCCTCACAAACCGGGAATGGCTAAAACAGGGGAGGTGCAGCAAGGTTAGTGGGTAGCACCCAAGTAGGACAAGATTACCTCTGTCTAGAAGTCCCTTCTTATTTCGGCTTAGTGTGTGCGGTTGCTGATCCCAACCGTGAGGTATCTTGTGCGGGAATTATCCAGTAAGGGATGTTCCGGCCTTGTGTTGCAGGGGATTGGGAGTGATCCTCGGTACGGTGATCTAGGCCACGTACTGTGACGGGCGGTACCCCAGTAGCCCTGCCATTGTATGGAATCCAAACTCCAATAAGTGCCGTACGTATTAGTTGTGCCCAACTATGTTGGAATGTGAGATGTAAGCATTTCAGCTATTTCTGTATTTTACTTGAAAACCCTAGACCCTATTATAATACAATCGTATTTCCTATCAAATGTTTTGGTTAGCGTAAGGTAAAAACTTATCCATGTTTATGTGTGGGAAGTCTTACGTGATACCTTTTCTTTCAAAAGGTTTTGAAGTTAAACAAGTTTAACCTGTTACTCACACCAGACCCATGTCTGACCCAAGTTGTTTATCTCTGTTTTATAAACTCTTGGGTACTCAAATTTTTACGAGTAGCCAAGGGAATTCAGGTTTAGCTTTGACGAGTAATCTGGAGGAGCAATGGAGCAGGAGGCTTCCGCGTTGTAGATATAGATAGTAGTTTCCGCTGTGTTGATCTTGTTTAGATCTTTGTTTTGTATTGAGTTGTAATAACTAGACAGATGTTTATAACTGTCTAGTATGTGATGTGAATCTGTGTAACTCTGATTTTGTAAAGACTATGTAATAGTTACGTGATATATTATATTTTGTTTCGTTCCGCTGTGAGTATTTGTGTTTGTTTCTTTTCTCTTCTTCTCTTTTCTACTTCTCACCCCTTTCTTTCTTATTAGCGATGCGACTTTCTGTGGAGAGAAAGTCGTGGTCGTTACAGTGGTATCAAGTAAAATATAGCGACTTTTTTATCCCTTACTTAATTAAAATTATAAGAATATGTGAATTTGTTAGATTAGATGTTGTTCTACAAGATCTAAACTAACTATCTACAATGATCTAGAAGTCCTTCCTTTCTAGATCACAAATCTGAACAAGATATCAGACTAACTCAAAACCATCCCAACTATCCTTCTGAACTGCTGATTCCATCACTCGATGAATCATACACATATTCCTCAGAGATATGTGAAATAAAATGAATTCCAGTTATCCGAACTGGCAACTCAATCCTGGGGATCAAAATCTAATCTCCAAAGAACCCAGAAAAATCTCATAATACTTCCGGAGCTTACTCTCCAGTCTTACCAAATCTTATATCTCCTTTGATCGGAGAAAAACTTAAACAATATCCAATTTCAACATCAATTTCCAAATTCCATCAATTCTTAACTGCATAACTCCTTTGACGATCCTGAGTCACTTCATTCTTCCTGATCAGCTTAACCCTTGCTGATGCTTCTTGAAACAGACTAGACCAACATCAAACCAATTTCTAGATCCTTCTCAATAAAATGGTTTTCCAAAAATTCATCGAAATCCAGAACTTAACCCCACTCCACAATCATTAGAGCACTTCGAACTACTTCTCCTATCTGGAATAGCCAAACAGTTACCCTTGACAATCTTACTTCCAGATTCTGAAAATTCCTTCACACTTGGAGTTACACTTGAATTTCCTATAGAAATCCTTTACTCCAAGAAAATTACAACTCCCGGTTGCTTCCACTCTAGAATAGCTGCTATCTTGCTTCCGCTGCACAACTCTGATCTTGAACAGATGAGAATGCCGTCGGAGAAACTCGAGCACAAACTTGATCATTCACAGTTCACCATACCCCAAAATCTTAGTGAACCCTTCCACTTGGTCAAAAACATCCCAATAGAATTTCCTTCAGAAAATTAGGTGTGATCAATTGCTCTCCAAAGAATCCTGAGCCGCTTCACCAAATTCTTCTCTCGGAGACATCCTCCTATTAAGCTGAACCATCGGTAACTCCACGAATCAAGTCGATACGGAATCTCAATCTCCAATAATACCAAGAGAATACTCCAATAATCGCAAGTCTCTTTTGCGATCAACCCGGCCTAATTTCCAAAGATAACTGTTCTCTCTTCACTAATCAGAACAGCTTATATTTGACTAACCAATCCATCGAAGAAATTGATTCACTCTACTGCTTCTGAACTACACCTTCAGAAAAACTACCCAGCCAGAAACTTCCTGCTAACACACAGAACACTTCCGAGTTGCACCGCTGACACAGATGCCAAAGACTTCTTATCCAAAACTCCTTGATCATCAAAACTATATCAACCAATCCCACACGGAGCCTTGAGATGAGCAAACACTCCTCAAGAAACTCGGCCTCAAACCAAACAGAAATACCCCGCTGGACTCAGCCACAACACCGGAACAGACTCACTTCCTTAATCTTGCTCCAGAAGAAACATCTTCAGAAACGTCCATAGTCACCGCGTCTCACCACACAGCTACTACTTCCTGAAGTTACCAAAATACCATCACTCGCTTCTGCTCATCTAATATCTAACTCTATTCATCCAACTTCAAAGATAAACTTCGAACCATAACTGGGTTCCTTCAGAGATCGGTGAAATCCTTCACCACAACAAAGTTCACTCGAGACAGTATTAGGTCTATAGTCTCGTCAGATATACTTCCAACCTCAACACTCAAATTCTAACTATTGGTAGTCGTGTTACTCACACTACCACCTTATCTACCTTTATAACTTATATTGGAAAACCCGAACAGGTAACCCAACAAATAGGTAGAAATACATAAATATATTTTTTTAAAATGATATTTTTTTATATAGAAATTATTTCTGGGTAAAATTATTTCATTTACCTCTTTAAAATAATATTGTGTCCGTTGGCCTGGTTCAAGTGTTTAGAGATCCCTATCAATAACGTTAGCTACTCGTATTGACCAGAATCCATATACCACTCAACCGATCAATTAACACAATATAAAATCATTTTTATATAACTAACAATTACGCGCTCTCAAGATAGACACCACTTCAGAGCCTAGGTATTCACTCAACCTACTGTTCTGATATTCACTTAACCAAAAGCTTAGGCATTCGCTCAACCTATGCTCTGATACCAAATGTAACAACCCGACTTTTTCTCCATAGAAAGTCGCATCGTTATGAAGAAAGAAAGGGATAGAAGAAGAAAAGAAAAGAAGAGAGAGAACAACAACATATCAGAAATCTCACAGCGGAACGAGAAATATATTATCACATAAGATATTACATAGTATCATATACATCAGAGTACACGATTTATACATCACAATATAGACAGTTATAAACTTCTGTCTATTATACAACACAACTACATAAATATGATACATCATACACAGCGGAAACTCTATATATCTACACGCTGAAGCCTCCTGCTCCACAGCTCCTCCAGAATTCGTCAAGACTAACCTGAATCCCCTTGACTACTCATACAAATTTGAGTACCCAAGAGTTTAATAAAATAGAAAATAAACACTTGGGTCAGACATGGGTCTGGTGTGAGTAAACGGTTTAAATTGCTTAACCTTGAAAACCTTTGAAAACAAAAGTATCACGTAAGACTCCCCACACATAAACATGGGTAAGTTTTTACCTTACGCTAACTAAAACATTTGATAGGAAATCCGATTGTATTATAATAGGGTCTAGGGTTTTCAAGTAAAATACAGAAATAGCTGAAATGCTTACATCTCACATTCCAACATAGTTGGGCACAACTAATACGTACGGCACTTATTGGAGTTTGGATTCCATACAATGGCAGGGCTACTGGGGTACCGCCCGTCACAGTACGTGGCCTAGATCACCGTACCGAGGAGTACGCCCGCTCCCCTGCAACACAAAGCCGGAACCATCCCTTACTGGATAATTCCGAACAAGATAATCCCGTAGTTGGCGCGACCAACTACACACTAAGCCGAATAAAAGAAAAGGGACCTCTAGACAGGGATCTATCTTGCTCTCAGTGGGTGCTACCCACGAAGCCTTGCTGCACCTCCCCTGTTTTAGCCATTCCCGGTTGATGAGGCTTGAGGTTACGATTACCTTTAATCAGAACATATCACTTAGAATACTCATCGTCCGCCTGACGATGTGCTGAAAGCATTCAATCCATACAAGTTCGTTCCGGGTTCGAACGAAACCGAAGGCATTATCTCGTTACACTCGTTTTGGAATCACCCTCAGAGTTAACGACAATAACCCTTGCACTCTGAATCTTCATCTTCACTTGAGATTCACGACCTATCGTTAATTTGGATCGATGTGGTATTCGGGTCTCCAGACCTGGAAATCCGGTATACGGAAACCCGATCCCGGTCTCATCGAAATCCAAAACGTATCTTTTAAGGCCAAGTTGTTTAAAGGTTTAAACATTTAAACATATATTCAGGATGATATAAACAGATAGATAAATCATATTATCACAATAGATAATTCATATCAAACATTCATCTCACAAAGCAGCATATATCATAGATATCATATCCAAATCATCCAGTATCAACCAATCACCCAATATCAATCATCCAATATTAACCAATCATCCAAAAGCAGAATTGATTAACCCCAAATCAATTTAATTAACCTTTATTTAAATTAATAACTATCCTTTAATCATTTGGATTATCTTAATCCTACTTACTAACTTTAATTAATTACAAATTAATTAATTAATCATCTTTTAATGATCTTCCTTAATTAATCTTCCCTGATTAATTATCTTTAATTACATTCAAGTAATTAGCCTTTAATTAATTTCACCAATTAATTATCCTTAACCATTTCAGTAATTAACCTTTAATTACTTATCATTAATTACAATAATTAATGATCCTTCATTAATTAATTAACTATAATTAATTGCATTAATCCTTAATTAATTACATTGATTAATTACTTATTTATTAATTATTACTTAATTAATCAATCTTAATTGCATCATTAATTATATTAATTAATGATCCTTAATTACAACCTTAATTAATTACTCTCTTTTAATTAATTACCTTAACTAGTAATTAATCACATTATTAATTAATCCTTAATCCTTAAATTAATTAATTATTCTTTAATTAATTTATTAACCGTTTAATCAATTATATTAATTAATAGTTTAATTAATAACACCAAGTGATTTACTCTTAATTACTTCCATTAATTACTTTCATAAGTAATTTCTCTTTCTTAATTACATTTAGTAATTATCCATTAATTACTCTATCAACTAATTTATACTTAATTAATTCATAATTAAGTGATTATTTAAATTAACCAAACATTTAACAAATCATTTAAAATTAATTAAATAATTAGTTAACTCCTTATATTTAAAAATACTTAAATAAATTAAGAAAATCATTTATCTTAATTAAACTTTTACTTATTAACAAATCATTTACATTAATTAACTATTCTTAAGTTAATAACAATAATTAATTAACCTTATTTATTTTCAAAAATTAATTATTTAAAATTAAACAAAATCTCAATAACTTACCTACTTTAATTATATTTAAAACTTGATTTTTCTTTGTTTTTTTTTTAAACTTAGAAACATTACCTTTGAAAACAAAGATATCTTAAACTTTGAAACTACAAAAATGTTCATGCTTAATTACTTAAAAAAAAACTGGCATCACTTCTTCTAAAATTAAAACAGTTTGCAACACCAAAATTCTCGAGTCAAACTCGTACCCTCCCCGAACAAAACACGGCACCACTCGCGTTCGTCCTCTGCTTCGAGTCGACCACGCAGCACTCACGAGACCTTCCCGAGAAATCCTCTTCTTCCCCAAAGTCTCGAACTCCAGTTGACACCAACGTGCACCGTGCACGTGCACAGTGCTTCCAGCCTCCTCCGACCATCCAACTGATCGCCGACCAATCACGCACGATCTCGGCAGTTCGTTCCTCAACCCAAATCGAATAATACTTGATCGAATCGAAATTTCGATCCTTAGCTCAAAAAAAACTGCAGCTGACACTAACCAAAACCACCCACGGTCGACGAACTCGACGCCATAAGACCTCGCCGTCCTCACCACAGAATCACCACATCACGAGCTACCTTCTTCCCAAAAGCGAACGCCTCCGGTCCATCTTCTACGTCGCAAATGTCACGACATTCAAGCCCAGTCGAGAACAACCTAAAACCCTAGTGCATTCAAATTCGAGCAATTCACCCATTAAAAAAATTCAATTGCATTTTTCCCATAATCAACAATCTACAAGCTAGCCTCGATCCAAATCTCAACTCCAACCACCAAGCAGTTCGACGGCAATTCATCAAAATCACAATTTCAAACCAAACCCAATTTCGCATAAATTATCAAACTAAAAATTGCAAATTTCCTATCTAAATTCATGATTTATCATCACTATTTCATGCATGTATTTCAAATTAAATTTTAAGACAGTTGATTTTTAGCACAAATTCTTTTTCCTCTGTAAATTTTTATTTTAAACATGATTTGTGGTATTTAAAAATCCTGGATCTATTTTACAACCTTCCTCATACAATTACAAACACTTTTCATTCAAATACTTAGGCCTAATATGGATTGGATTAGTAGATATTGAAATTGTTAAGCAGAACATTCACAGTAAACCAACAGATAAAAATTGAATGTATATAAACAGACAAGCTCCTAACATATTCATACCAATTCATTCCGATTCAAGCAAAAGAATTTTGATATAAGTAAATATCATCACATGCATGGCAGTGAAACCATATCAAACTGTTTTTAAAAAGAATTTACTCACCAGAAAATCTGAACAGAGAACAGTTTCCAGGCTTGTTCCAGATTTTAAACTTCTTGAATTTCTTTTGCTATTGAATATTATCTGAATTGCATGTTGAAGTTTACATCTTGCATTTGAATTGATGAAGTTGCTTGCCTCTGATTTATTTCCAGATTATCCTTTGCCTTTGATTGAATTTCCAGATTTTACAGATTTTCTTTCAATTTTGATTTCAGTCTTCTTTTGATTTTCAGGTTTCCAGTCTTTCATTTATTTTTAGATTCGAATGATATTCTTTCTTAGTTGTGAAAGAAGGAAAAATGAATTCAGCTGAAAAACGAAAGTAGATTTCTTCTTTTATATGTTTTAATTTATTTCTTTTAATTCTTAAAAGAAAATGTGGACATTTGTCCTTGGGTTGATTATTTAGCTTACACCTATACATTTAGATTTACAAGTGTCTTAACATACATTTAAAAAGTTAACAAGTGTTTTCATCTTGTCTTTAATTAATTTATTTAAGTTATACATGTATATTTATGAAATATTTATGTGTATGTAATGTATTTATCTTTTTATAATTTAAGCTTTAGGTTTTAATAAATATACAAATGTGAAAAACTATTATTTGAATAAGTTATACTTTGATCAAATATTTATAACATATTTTTATATGCTTGAGAAATTTATTTTAACTATATATATATATATATATTTTTACAAACCATTTTGATTTTTAAGAAGGAAAGAATCTAAAAAAAACAATTGAACTTCTTAATTTAAACCTTAACCAAAATAAAACTTAAAATATATGTTTATAAGAAATTATTCTTGTTATTTAAATCTTAAAATATCATTTTCAAAAGTATTAAACCAAATTACAATTTATATATATATTAAAGTTTGAAAACATCTTATTAAATTCAAATTCAATATTCTTTCCATTCCAATATATACAAATATATATATCCTAAATGGAAAATACTTTTAACATTAGCTTTATAATTATCATATTTAATTTTAATACATAACTTCAAATAACAATATATATATACATATATATTATAATTTGATAACTTATCCTTTTATTAAATTAAAGACTCCCTATTTATAATATATATACCTATATATATACATTATAAATATAAACACTTATATTAGTTTTAGTAAGATAAATCTTCCTAATTAAAATTTTAGAAAAGATATTTCCAAATTAAAATGTTATTAGTTTTCAAAAGAAATAAATTTGCCAATTTAAAATATTATTAACCTTTTAAAATAAATAAACTTGTCAATTTATAAAATAAATCAACAAATCAATTTAATTATTAATAAAGATTATTAAATTGATATTGCCAAATTTCCGGGATATCACATTCCTTCCCCCTTAAAATAATTTCGTCCCCGAAATTTAAAAGCAAAGATAATTTAATAACCCAGCACAATTTTATTTTAAACAGCAACTATAGATATCAATCATATTCTAACAACCATAGCAAACAATTTAATCAAACAAATTTAACTATCCAGTCAAATTCTGGATAGAATTTACTCGAGTTTCCCCAAGTATATATATATACCGGGAGACTCGTTCTACAAGATCTAAACTAACTATCTACAATGATCTAGAAGTCCTTCCTTTCTAGATCACAAATCTGAACAAGATATCAGACTAACTCAAAACCATCCCAACTATCCTTCTGAACTGCTGATTCCATCACTCGATGAATCATACACATATTCCTCAGAGATATGTGAAATAAAATGAATTCCAGTTATCCGAACTGGCAACTCAATCCTGGGGATCAAAATCTAATCTCCAAAGAACCCAGAAAAATCTCATAATACTTCCGGAGCTTACTCTCCAGTCTTACCAAATCTTATATCTCCTTTGATCGGAGAAAAACTTAAACAATATCCAATTTCAACATCAATTTCCAAATTCCATCAATTCTTAACTGCATAACTCCTTTGACGATCCTGAGTCACTTCATTCTTCCTGATCAGCTTAACCCTTGCTGATGCTTCTTGAAACAGACTAGACCAACATCAAACCAATTTCTAGATCCTTCTCAATAAAATGGTTTTCCAAAAATTCATCGAAATCCAGAACTTAACCCCACTCCACAATCATTAGAGCACTTCGAACTACTTCTCCTATCTGGAATAGCCAAACAGTTACCCTTGACAATCTTACTTCCAGATTCTGAAAATTCCTTCACACTTGGAGTTACACTTGAATTTCCTATAGAAATCCTTTACTCCAAGAAAATTACAACTCCCGGTTGCTTCCACTCTAGAATAGCTGCTATCTTGCTTCCGCTGCACAACTCTGATCTTGAACAGATGAGAATGCCGTCGGAGAAACTCGAGCACAAACTTGATCATTCACAGTTCACCATACCCCAAAATCTTAGTGAACCCTTCCACTTGGTCAAAAACATCCCAATAGAATTTCCTTCAGAAAATTAGGTGTGATCAATTGCTCTCCAAAGAATCCTGAGCCGCTTCACCAAATTCTTCTCTCGGAGACATCCTCCTATTAAGCTGAACCATCGGTAACTCCACGAATCAAGTCGATACGGAATCTCAATCTCCAATAATACCAAGAGAATACTCAAATAATCGCAAGTCTCTTTTGCGATCAACCCGGCCTAATTTCCAAAGATAACTGTTCTCTCTTCACTAATCAGAACAGCTTATATTTGACTAACCAATCCATCGAAGAAATTGATTCACTCTACTGCTTCTGAACTACACCTTCAGAAAAACTACCCAGCCAGAAACTTCCTGCTAACACACAGAACACTTCCGAGTTGCACCGCTGACACAGATGCCAAAGACTTCTTATCCAAAACTCCTTGATCATCAAAACTATATCAACCAATCCCACACGGAGCCTTGAGATGAGCAAACACTCCTCAAGAAACTCGGCCTCAAACCAAACAGAAATACCCCGCTGGACTCAGCCACAACACCGGAACAGACTCACTTCCTTAATCTTGCTCCAGAAGAAACATCTTCAGAAACGTCCATAGTCACCGCGTCTCACCACACAGCTACTACTTCCTGAAGTTACCAAAATACCATCACTCGCTTCTGCTCATCTAATATCTAACTCTATTCATCCAACTTCAAAGATAAACTTCGAACCATAACTGGGTTCCTTCAGAGATCGGTGAAATCCTTCACCACAACAAAGTTCACTCGAGACAGTATTAGGTCTATAGTCTCGTTAGATATACTTCCAACCTCAACACTCAAATTCTAACTATTGGTAGTCGTGTTACTCACACTACCACCTTATCTACCTTTATAACTTATATTGGAAAACCCGAACAGGTAACCCAACAAATAGGTAGAAATACATAAATATATTTTTTTAAAATGATATTTTTTTATATAGAAATTATTTCTGGGTAAAATTATTTCATTTACCTCTTTAAAATAATATTGTGTCCGTTGGCCTGGTTCAAGTGTTTAGAGATCCCTATCAATAACGTTAGCTACTCGTATTGACCAGAATCCATATACCACTCAACCGATCAATTAACACAATATAAAATCATTTTTATATAACTAACAATTACGCGCTCTCAAGATAGACACCACTTCAGAGCCTAGGTATTCACTCAACCTACTGTTCTGATATTCACTTAACCAAAAGCTTAGGCATTCGCTCAACCTATGCTCTGATACCAAATGTAACAACCCGACTTTTTCTCCACAGAAAGTCGCATCGTTATGAAGAAAGAAAGGGATAGAAGAAGAAAAGAAAAGAAGAGAGAGAACAACAACATATCAGAAATCTCACAGCGGAACGAGAAATATATTATCACATAAGATATTACATAGTATCATATACATCAGAGTACACGATTTATACATCACAATATAGACAGTTATAAACTTCTGTCTATTATACAACACAACTACATAAATATGATACATCATACACAGCGGAAACTCTATATATCTACACGCTGAAGCCTCCTGCTCCACAGCTCCTCCAGAATTCGTCAAGACTAACCTGAATCCCCTTGACTACTCATACAAATTTGAGTACCCAAGAGTTTAATAAAACAGAAAATAAACACTTGGGTCAGACATGGGTCTGGTGTGAGTAAACGGTTTAAATTGCTTAACCTTGAAAACCTTTGAAAACAAAAGTATCACGTAAGACTCCCCACACATAAACATGGGTAAGTTTTTACCTTACGCTAACTAAAACATTTGATAGGAAATCCGATTGTATTATAATAGGGTCTAGGGTTTTCAAGTAAAATACAGAAATAGCTGAAATGCTTACATCTCACATTCCAACATAGTTGGGCACAACTAATACGTACGGCACTTATTGGAGTTTGGATTCCATACAATGGCAGGGCTACCGGGGTACCGCCCGTCACAGTACGTGGCCTAGATCACCGTACCGAGGATCACTCCCAATCCCCTGCAACACAAGGCCGGAACATCCCTTACTGGATAATTCCCGCACAAGATACCTCACGGTTGGGATCAGCAACCGCACACACTAAGCCGAAATAAGAAGGGACTTCTAGACAGAGGTAATCTTGTCCTACTTGGGTGCTACCCACTAACCTTGCTGCACCTCCCCTGTTTTAGCCATTCCCGGTTTGTGAGGCTTGAGGTCACGATTACCTTTAAAAAAAAGAACACATCACTTAGAATGCTCATCGTCCACCTGACGATGTGCTGAAAGCATTCAATCCATACAAGTTCGTTCCGGGTTCGAACGAAACCGAAGGCATTATCTCGTTACACTCATTTTGGAATCACCCTCAGAGTTAACGACAATAACCCTTGCACTCTGAATCTTCATCTTCACTTGATTCACGACCTATCGTTAATTTGGATCGATGTGGTATTCGGGTCTCCAGACCTGGAAATCCGGTATACGGAAACCCGATCCCGGTCTCATCGAAATCCAAAGCGTATCTTTTAAGGCCAAGTTGTTTTAAAGGTTAAAACAATTTAATTCATTATCTTTATACACAAAGAAAGATAATTCACAATAGATAATCAACATTATCAGATAATCCATATTATCATCACAATTCAACTAACATCCATATCATACAGCATATATCTCATCAGAGATATCAATCAATGCAAAGCATTCAGTATTATCATCCATCCATAAGTAATGATTTATATCATCTCTAATTAATTTAAAGTTAATTAAATTAATTACTTTTATTTTATAAATCCTTCTTACTTAAACATTAATTAATTACAAATTAATTAATTATCCTCTAATTACCTTTTTCAATTAATCATCTTTGATTAATTATCTTTTAAATTACATCAAGTAATTTATCCTCAATTAATTACTTAAATTAATTATTCTTAACCACTTATAGTAATTAACCTTTAATTACTTCATTAATTAATTAACTAAAATTAATTAAGTTAATCAACTATAATTAATTACATTAATCCTTAATTAATTATATTGATTAATTACTTCATTTATTAATTATTACTTAATTTATCAATTCTTAATTACATCATTAATTATATTAATTAATGATCCCTAATTACATTTTATTATTAATTACTCTAATTAAATTAATTACATTAAGTAATTAATCTTTAATTAAACAACATTTATTAATCACCTTGATTAATCTAAATCAGTAATTAACTACCTTTAATTACTTCCATTAACTAAATTAATTACTTCCTGTAATTATCTATTATTTATTTCCCTAAATAATAATACCTTAATAATTATTTAACAAATCAATCCATTGATTTTTCTAAATTAATTTAACTTAATAAATTAACTTAACTAAACAAATTAACTTCAATTAATTACAATGAGTAATTAATTCTTTTAATTACTTCCACTAAGTAATTCATTTAAAACAAATTCTATAATTTATTATCTTTAAATTAATTAATCTAATTAACTATTAAAATTTAATTACATTAATTAATTATTTAATAATCCATAGTTAATGACCTTCATTAACTATTAACAACTCTTTAATTACTTTTCTTAAGTAATTAACTTAGATTAAGTATTATTAATTTCAAATTAATAAATCTTTGTAAACAATTAATTAATCTTTAATTATTTAATTAATTAAGTGTTAACCATAACTTAATTAAATTTAATTACTCTATTAATTAATTCTTAACAATTAATTAATATCCTAATTCATAATCCTTAATTACAAAATTTATTAATCCAAATCATAAATTAATTTAATTTGATAAATTAACTTTAATTACCTTAATAATTTATCCCAAATTATTATATCTTAATTATCTTTAAGATAAACTTAATTCTTATTAATGATTAAAATATCATTAATAAAGCATTTAAAACAATTTAACTTAAATTTACTTTTAAATTTCATTTTAAATTTAAGATTTAAAATGAAGACAAATTTAACTTAACAAAGTTTTAAAACTATCCTTTTAAATCACATGTTAAAGAAATATTTACTTAATTAAACAAATTTAAAACCAAATTCATTTTAAATTCAAATCAATTAAAAATACACTTTAACATTCAAATTGTTTAAAACATTTTAAATTTTAAAAACTTCTTTTTATTTCAAAATTGAAATGCATATTAACTTTTGATTCCAGATTAATCTTTAGATTTAGAATCCTATTTATAATTTAAAACTTCATTTTTAAAATTCAAACTACTTAACCCTTTTTAAAGTAGTTAAATCAATTTAAATTTTAAAACTTTATCTTATTTGAAAACTGAGATCTAAACTTAAACTCCAAATAAAACTAGATTTAAACTTATTTAAACTTTACTTTTATATTTAAACTTCAGTTTTAAATTTCATTTTAAAATTTAAAAACTGAACAACAGGTTTCTGTTAAAACCTGTAATACCATTTCAACCCGAGTCATATCTTAATGCTTCGAGTCAACAACCCAATTCCCTCGAGAAAATTTCCAGATTACTTCGAGCAAAACACGCAATCGACTCGAGAAACTCGAGTACCATATTCCTATACCAAACTTCATCAGATAATTGTGCACCGTGCACATGCACAGCCAAACGCGGCAGCTCCGATCATCTTCGACGACTCCACCATCTCGACGATACTTCTTATGCCAGAATCCCATCACTCGATCAACGAAACTAAGTCGAATTCAAAATCGAGCCTAAATCAGAAACCTGGAAACACTGACTCGCGACCAACCACCCCCTGTCATCGCCTCGTCTTCGCAAACCTGTCCACCAGAACTCCTCCAACTCCGGTCATCACTTCGACTACCTCAGAGCTTCAACTTCCCAAAATATCTCAAAGCTCGATCCATCAACGAAGACAGACGAAACAAATTCGTAGCCTAACTTAAAACTAGGTTTAAAAAAATTTAAAACCTAAATCATTTCTTCCTCAATGTCTAATTTGATTTCCAGTAATTTTTCCTGGTATCCTTGATCATTATACTACCACTACTGAAGATTTCAACCTCCCAATTTCACTGAGATAATCAAAATTACCAAAATTTCATTTTTAACTTAAGTCAGAACTGCTCCTTAAATTCAAAACTAAAAATTGTGATATTCATGCTAAAAATCATATTATCATCTATGTTTTCAATTTATAAATCTGAATTTATAAATTACAGAGTTCAAATTTTCACTTTATAAAACATGTCTCTGTTGTTTTTTATTTACAGAGGCACTCAGACTAAATTTTGATTTAATTAACCTTTTAATCTTTAGTTTACTATGGAACAACTCATTTTTATTTAAACCTTAGATTTAAATTAAAACTAGATCATGGGATATGATTTATATTAAAACAGTAGCCTGGAATTCAAGATAACAAGGTCATACTGATACCAACAACATACACATCTATATACATGCAGAATCAACTATAAACATCTACATCAAAACAATATTTATCACAGAATTAAGCATGCATCATAATTACCTAAGTTAATTTAAGTAAAAATGTTACTCACCATTAAAATGGAGACAGAGCCTATCTTTTGAAAACTGTTTTGAAGACTTGAAAATATAAGGCCAAATCTTCTTTACTTTTGATAAAACTTGTGATATGTTGTTTTAGACTTGCATGCAGATTTGAACAAATCCAGATTCTTTTTACTTTTGAATTTAAACTTGCATGTTGCTTCCAGAGATGAAAAATGCAGGCAGTTCTCTAAGTTGATTCCAGATTTGAAAAGAATGCCTACTGGTTTCTTGTATTGATTCCAGATTGAAGAAAGAATGCAGACAGAAGAGTTGATTTGGAAAAGAGTTTCAGGATTTGAATTTGGAAATTGTAACGACCACGACTTTTTCTCCACAAAAAGTCGTATCGTTAATATGAAAGAAAGGGGTGAGAAAAGAGAAAGAAGAGAAGAAAGAAAGAAACAACAACAACGATCTCACAGCGGAACGAATAAATTATATTAATAACATAAACTATTACATAGTATACAACAATTTACAGAGTTACACAGCATATACATCACTTACTAGACAGTTATAAACATCTGTCTAGACATTACAACTCAAATACAAGATAAGACACTATCACAGATATCAACACAGCGGAATACTATATCTACGAACGCCGAAGCCTCCTGCTCCATTGCTCCTCCAGAATATTCGTCAAAGCTAAACCTGAATCCCTTGGCTACTCGTAAAAATTTGAGTACCCAAGAGTTTATAAAACAGAAATAAACACTTGGGTCAGACATGGGTCTGGTGTGAGTAACAGGTTAAACTTGCTTAACTTCAAAACCTTTAGAAAGAAAAAGTATCACGTAAGACTCCCCACAAATAAATATGGGTAAGTTTTTACCTTACGCTAACCAAAACATTTGATAGGAAATCCAGTTATATTATAATAGGGTCTAGGGTTTTCAAGTAAAATACAGAAATAGCTGAAATGCTTACATCTCACATTCCAACATAGTTGGGCACAACTAATACGTACGGCACTTATTGGAGTTTGGATTCCATACAATGGCAGGGCTACTGGGGTACCGCCCGTCACAGTACGTGGCCTAGATCACCGTACCGAGGAGTACGCCCGCTCCCCTGCAACACAAAGCCGGAACCATCCCTTACTGGATAATTCCGAACAAGATAATCCCGTAGTTGGCGCGACCAACCACACACTAAGCCGAATAAAAGAAAAGGGACCTCTAGACAGGGATCTATCTTGCTCTCAGTGGGTGCTACCCACGAAGCCTTGCTGCACCTCCCCTGTTTTAGCCATTCCCGGTTGATGAGGCTTGAGGTTACGATTACCTTTAATCAGAACATATCACTTAGATTTGTAACGACCCAGAATTTTGAACGAATTAAATTGAGAATATTTAATTTATTTTAAATATTTGAACGATGATTTAATTTGTGTCCCCGATATAATTTTGAAATCCGCAATTAAATGATAAAATTTAATCGATTGAAACTGGATAAAATTTTGAATCTTTAATTTTAAGCCGAAGAAAAAATATTTCAAACGCTTGTAAAATTTATATTAATAACACTGAAGATAACCGCAGCTTCAGAAATTGATTTGGAAATAATTTGTTCAGTTTTGAAAATAATCACTCGAACCGATATTTATAAAATAGTCAATTTTCAAACAGTCTCGGAATTCGACGAGACCAGTTCCATTGGGTCCGTAATATTGAATTATTGTCGGATTTCCAATTTCGTAATTTTCGGAGTTAATACGTGATCATACGATATGCAAACGTATTGAAATAAAATGAAATTCAATTTGAAATTTAAATTTAAAATTTGAAAAAAACTGGACAACGCCAGCACGTTTCTTTCCCTTAGCTTCAGCCTAAATTCACGCAAATCACGTAAACGAATCGTGCAACCCATCTCCTTCTCGTTTTATATTTGCAATCTCGTTCAAAGGGAGAAATCAAACTCGTTCCCTCCTCTCGTTCAATCAAAAAAAAAAAACCTAGTTCAATCAAACTCGTGCCCCACGCGAATATTTCCACTGCCAATTTGAAGCCTTGCTACAGTCTCAAACTCGCGTACCACCGCGAGTTTCAATCGAATCAAAGCGAAGACGCGGCATCAACTAGGGCTTCGCGTGGGCGAGTTCAACTCGAAGGCGGCGTCGAGGTCGAGAACTAGGGCAGCGACTGGCGACTGCCGCGTTGATGAGCAGCGAACAGAGAATCGTATCGCAAGGAGAAGGCGACCGGCGACGATCTGGAGTGGGCGTCGATCGAGGTGATTCGAGGCGTGAGGTTGGAGGTCGCGACCACGGCAGTAACTGGTTGGCGGTGTCGCGCGATTGGAAGGCGCGAGGCAGAAGGCGGCGACGCGATGATAGGGGATTGGGGTTTCGATCTGGGGTTCATCGTGATAGTCCAGGCAGTGATTCGAGGCAGATAGGGCAACTCGTTCGAGGCTCGAAAAGCAGATGGTTTCGATTGCAGTGTTTGATTTTCTCAGTAAGGTATCCTTAGTTTACCATTTAAATTTGAAATGTAGTAAATTTTGTTGAGATATAAATTTTAAGTAGAAAAGAAAAATATAAAAGGAATTATTTATAATTGTTTTAATTTAAATTTATATGTATACAGTTTTAAGAAAAAAAAATTGATTGAGATTTAATTTTAATTTGGTAAATTTGTTAAGAATAATCTGTTTGAAAATTTAAAAAGGGAATATAATTTTAAAAGTATTGGTTAAGTTGTTATAGACAATAGTTACGTTAATTAATTTGTTTTATCTGTTTAGTTATTAAAAAGAAAATTTTTTGTTAAAATTTAATTTATAGTTATTTGAATTTATAAAGGAAACTGGGTTGAAAATAAAATCATTGTATAATAAAAAAAACTTACCAAGTTAGAAAATTGGTTATTCGATTATCTCGAATATTGATAGATTGTATAAATTGTTTATACAAGGTTAAAAATGGAGAAATAAACTGGAACGGAAATGGGATTGCAAAATAAATAGCTAAGGTGAGATTTTCTCACTCGAAGGAAAAATTTAATATTGCAGTTATTTATTGACTGATTGATTGCTATTGATTGTTGATATTAGATATTATAGGATATATCTATATATATAGCAGTATATACATATTGGCATATGTATATATTGGATTGATGATTTCCCGCGTCGTATAGCGGATGAGACCCTATTGCGCCGTTAGTAAGCGGATTTATAAAAACCTATATACCACGATAATTCCGTACTGGAGCGGAATTGGTATTGTGCTAACATCTTTGGATGCAGGGAAACAGGTTGGAGGGATCCAACTGGACCCCTCACTTTGATTGAATTTATTTATACTGTGATATGAATCTGTGAATGATTATATTGATGTTATTGATCATATCGATGTCTGGAAAATTGTTGAAAGCTAAAATTTAGCTGAATGGATGTTTGATATCATTGGATTCCAAAAATAAACGAAATTGAATTTTTGGAAATCAAAATAGAAATTTCTAAGTGAATTTGATTTTAGAAATTTAATAAATTCGAAGAAAGAAATTTTTAAAGTATAAAAAGTTAATTTTTATAATCTTATCGAATTTATTTCCAGAATAAAGTGAAAATGTTAAATAAATGAATTTCGTATAATAGTGATTTTAAATGGAGGAAATTAATTTAAAATCTGGATTTTTAAATAGACTGAAAGAAACAATTGAAATATGTTTTCTTTGAAAAGAATTTATTTAAAAGGAGATAAGTTGGAAATCCAATTCGAAATTTAATTGGTAAGTTGAAATAAGTTGTGAAATCAATGTAAAATGATTTCAATTTGAAGAATCCATTTAAAAACAGGATATTGAATAATTTGAAAGAAAAATAAGGAATTTATTTTAGTAGTGATAAATAAAATTTGAAATCAATCTGTAATTGATTTAATATTTAGAAATGAATTTTTGAGAAATTAGTATGGGATCTTTTATTTAACGTTGAAAATAAATTCAGAAATCAATAGTGAAATTGAATTGATATTGAAGTTTTTATAAATAGAATTGAAATTTATAAAAGTTGTTATAAACCCAAAGTCACTTATTTTAATAAGTTAAATATAGAAGTTGATAAAAGAAGGTTTATAAGCCGAAGTTGTTATTAAAAAGAGGAATAGAATTTATAAACGTGCTTATAAATTCGAAATAGATTGAATGTGATTAGTAAAGTATATTCACGAAAATGTGTAGAAAAGACTGAAATGTGGTTAGTAAAGTATATTCACGATTTTGGACAGTGAATATATGTTTAAGTAAAATGGATAGGATTTTGGGAAAGCGACATTATGAAATGAAGTTAATTGTTTTAAAACATGTTTTAAACATGTGAACTATCGAAATCATAGATTTCAACATTTATTGTTGAAATAGACGTTTTCGAGAAATATAAGGAAATGGTGGACTATAACACTGTTGTTATAGTAAATGATTTCCGAAAGGAAATGTTTTTAATGTAGTATTGGGATTTATATATCTATCTAAATCCGAATCCCTATACTAGTGATTTTGAGTCGTCGTAACGATGTTTTACGTAACATTCGTTTTGACTCAAATAGATGTTAAAATGTATATTTTCCTTAAAGAATGAAATTATACTTAATTTGATTTAAGTATATCGAATATTTTCCAAGTGATGAAAATAAATGATTTGTGAAATACTTATTATTAAATAAGCATGGAAATGCTTTTCCAAAAATGAAATGAAATGTTTGAGATTTTATCTTCTTAAAGATAAAATGAAGTTGAATATTGAAATCGATTTGAAAATCGAATATCAGTAGATATTTTGAAAATATAAATTCACTATGGAATTTATAAAGGAATGGGAAATTGTTTTAAAAATAAACGTTGATTTATTTTTAAAGTGTGGAAATTTTATATCTAGTAAAGATATTTTTGAAGATGAAATAATTTGGAAAATTATTTGGAATCTGATGATGTTGCGCATCTTTATTGATAGTTAAATAACCGACTATCAATAATTACCTTTAGATAGGTATTGGTTGTGAATTGGATGAATTTGAATGCCACACTTATTTTTGAATAAACGCTCACTATTCGGGTTAACCGGGAAAGGACCATGGGGTCGTATAACCCATTCCGAATATGTGATACGTCGTTATGAATCGCATTTGAAGACCGGTGTTGAAGACCGGATATTTTTGAAAACGGAAGGATTACCGTCGAGTTACTCTACATCGACTGATCTTCGATTTAGAGGTTTTATCACCCTTAGTGACGGGAAGTCCTGACGTGATTGAAAATTATCCGGAAAATGCAAGGGCTTCGTGAGAAGTGCCTTCGGTTCTGTTCGATCCCGGAACAGACTTGTATGGATTGTGTGTCTGACGTTACAATTTGAGATATAAAGCTGATTTCTTTCAAATACATATCTGTTGGTGGCAGAGAATTTATTCTCTTAGCTTAACACCCTTCTCTGAGACGTACGAGCTCAGAGGTTATGTAGTTGAAATTTATCAGCGATATATCCCAATTTGGTAACGTGGCATACTGAGTGTTGCTGTGAAATGATCAGTGTTTGATCATTTGTGATATGATCATTTGTTTGATCTTATATCTTTGTGATCATAGGTTGATCATTTTGTTTGACCCGAAGCAGGGCTTTTTGAGAAAGCGTAGCTTTGTGGACGAGACTTCGTCGAGCCTCACACCCCGGAAATGGTCGAAACAGGACGAATGCAGCAAGGTTTTAGGGAGTAGCGCCCCTTAGTGTATGTCATTCCTTCTGGATAAAGGTGGTATCATGGTATGGAGCCCAGATACTTAACCTCTGTGGTTACTGCATTATTATTATCTATGTGGTTTGTTGCGAATCGGGGATCCTCGGGAAGATCGGTGACGATCGGGGGATGGCATACGCGTGTCAGTAGTTACCTATTTTTGCAGAGGTAACCCGGCCTTGTGTTGGCAGAGATCCGGTTAGGTTCTCGGGTCGTCTATTCCAGGGACGTACCCATCGTGGATAGGAAGTTCCTTAGCCTGACCATTTGTTGGAAATCCAAAGAAACAATACGCGACTTGTACGGTATTAGTTGTAGAACCTGCCATTTAATATGGTAGCTATAGCAAGCATACTATAATGGTACCTATGCTGGCTAAGATTTATATTCTACTTTCGAAATGTTTTCTACACTATGCACTAATAATAATATCAAAAAGAATTTGATTTTTGCGTAGTAAGCATCTTTGACTATCATAAGAAGAAATCTCCTCCAAGTCTGCGTTTGCATTGTGTGTGTGGCGGGAGGTCTTATGGTAGTTTCATTTTCCAAAAGCATTGCGAATTGACTTTAAAAATGTTCCTGTTGTTTATTTTAAAGATAAAATAACTGTTTTACGATCTCACACCAGTCACCATGACTGACTCGGAGTTTATTGTTTCCCTTCTAAACTCTGGGTGCCCACCAATTTCCACACGGGCAGCCTAGAGTTATATTATCAGGATATTCAGGATATTCTGGAGCCTTGGAGATAAGCTGGATGACGAGACGTAATATTTGTATCTAATAGTATTTATTCCGCTGTGTATTCTGTATGAGGACAAGTTATATAACTGTCCATTGTTGTACTGAGTTGTATATTGACTCTGATGATTGATGTATGTATAAACTGATATAGTTCTTTGTTTTAAAAGACTAGTGTTTATCTATTATATATTGTTCCGCTGCGATGTGTAAGATTCTGATATTGTTTTCTGTCTGATGTTGTTCAGTTGTTCTTTCTTTCTCTTCTTCTTCTCTTTTTCTTCTATTTCTTCTTTCTAAAACCCTCACTATTGGAGTTTCCGGCATTCGATTTCTCGGCAGTCGATAAAGTGAGTATCGATGTTGAATTTTCGAAAGTCGAAAATTTTAGGACGTGACAAAGTGGTATCAGAGCATATGGTTAAGCGACAACCCTGCTCTGTTGGGTGTTACTCATTAGAGATAGAGTCAGTAGTACTCTAGAATGAGTTGAGTGTAATAATAGATATGAGCGCGTATTTGTTAGTTAATATAAAATTGTTTTGTATTGTGATGATTGGTTTATTGAGTGGTATATGAACCTTCGTCGGCACAGTCTTGCAAAACTGTATCGAAGGGGTTTCTAAACACTTGAATAGAACAGTTCGGCACAGTATTGTTTTAAAATGGGGTAAATGAGATAATTTTGCCCAAAACTATTTTTGTATATAAAAGAATTGATTTTCTGTAAATTATTACAGTATATGGTTGCATGGTTGCTAGAAATGATAACGTTAAACTATTATCATTGGAATTAAATGAGAAATTGGAATTGTAACTCCAAAGTTAAGAAATTAATTCACATACAACTGAAATTTGAGAATGTAAATTATAAATGTGAATTGTAATTTAAAACGGAGTTCCAGAGAAGTTTTTGGAAATGTTTTGAAAAGTATTTGAAAATTTTGGAGATTTGGAAAGTTAAATCATTTTTGGAGTTGAAAATGAATTTCGAAGGTTTTGAAAAATATTTTGGAGAGTTGAAAGCTCTAAACTCTTTTCGGTCGCTGGAAAATAATTCCGATGATGATCGCGACATCACCGGTGTTCATTTTCGGGTTTCCAAAAGAGAAATTGCTGCCAAAATTATTTAAATGGAAGTTGATTGAAAAATTTTGGGTTTGTTTTAGGAAATCAAAAGGGTAAATTGAATTGTTTTCAAAAATGATTTTTGAAATGTTAAAAAGACTCTGGAATGCTATATTAAAATATTTACGAAATATTAATAAGTTGATAACTTATAGAATATTGGGAATCTGATTGAAATGAAAGTTCAAAATTGAAATAAAAGAAATTGTGAACAAATAAATAAATTTGCAATGGCAAATGCGAGAAAATAAAATCGAATGTTAAAATTCATTTCGAATTCGTAAGCAAATGAATTGAATTGAATAATGTAAATTGAAAGATGGATTAAAATTCATATGTTATTGGAAATCCAGTTTAATATAAGTGATTGTAAACCAAAATAGTGAATTGTAAATAAAATTTTGGGAATGAACGAAAGTGAATAAAAACTGGAATTAAAACTTAATGTTGAAAACAAATTTGAATTTGCAAGTGAATTAGAATTTGAAATGGATTAGTAATTGAAACTAAGCTAAAATAAGCAGTTGTAAATGAAAGCTAATCAATGAGAGTCAATATTCAGAAGTTGAATTGAATTCAAATTAGATTGAAATTGTAAATTGAATTCAAATGGAAATCGAAATGTAAAAATTAAATGAATAGGATATAACTTCAATAACGAACTCAAAGATGATATAAGCAGTTATGTTGAAAATTTTGTAATAAAATTTGCAAAATAGTTGGATGTTATAACTAGATATTATGGCTAGTAGATATACAGGTATAAAGGGAATTGAATTTGATTTCACAGATAATTTGAATTGCTCGACAAAAGGTACGTATTTGAATTTCGATATGAGTTTTTGATGATTTCTCTCTAGCCGCTTGGCTTTTTCTTTTTCTTTTTGAAATCTGAGAGTCCGTAGGGACGTTTTGTAGTCGTGCCGTATTAGCCGCGCAAAGGAGACGCTGGCGAAATTTTTCGAAAATTTCGAGTGTTAGAAAATTTTTGAGAAATTTTTGAAAGTTTAAATTTGAATTTGAATTTAAATTTGAATTTTGAAGTTAAACAGTGTTGTTTGAACTTACAGTTGAAGTTGAAATTTAGTTGAAATGATAACGAATCTTTAGTAGAAAGATTTGTTTTGATGAATTGATAAAACTATTGGATTGTGAAAAGTAGTAGACGAGTTAAGGACCATTTTTCCTAACTTGTAATTTCGAGGACGAAATTCTTTTAAGGGGGGAAGTTTGTAACGACCCAGAATTTTGAACGAATTAAATTGAGAATATTTAATTTATTTTAAATATTTGAACGATGATTTAATTTGTGTCCCCGATATAATTTTGAAATCCGCAATTAAATGATAAAATTTAATCGATTGAAACTGGATAAAATTTTGAATCTTTAATTTTAAGCCGAAGAAAAAATATTTCAAACGCTTGTAAAATTTATATTGATAACACTGAAGATAACCGCAGCTTCAGAAATTGATTTGGAAATAATTTGTTCAGTTTTGAAAATAATCACTCGAACCGATATTTATAAAATAGTCAATTTTCAAACAGTCTCGGAATTCGACGAGACCAGTTCCATTGGGTCCGTAATATTGAATTATTGTCGGATTTCCAATTTCGTAATTTTCGGAGTTAATACGTGATCATACGATATGCAAACGTATTGAAATAAAATGAAATTCAATTTGAAATTTAAATTTAAAATTTGAAAAAAACTGGACAACGCCAGCACGTTTCTTTCCCTTAGCTTCAGCCTAAATTCACGCAAATCACGTAAACGAATCGTGCAACCCATCTCCTTCTCGTTTTATATTTGCAATCTCGTTCAAAGGGAGAAATCAAACTCGTTCCCTCCTCTCGTTCAATCAAAAAAAAAAAACCTAGTTCAATCAAACTCGTGCCCCACGCGAATATTTCCACTGCCAATTTGAAGCCTTGCTACAGTCTCAAACTCGCGTACCACCGCGAGTTTCAATCGAATCAAAGCGAAGACGCGGCATCAACTAGGGCTTCGCGTGGGCGAGTTCAACTCGAAGGCGGCGTCGAGGTCGAGAACTAGGGCAGCGACTGGCGACTGCCGCGTTGATGAGCAGCGAACAGAGAATCGTATCGCAAGGAGAAGGCGACCGGCGACGATCTGGAGTGGGCGTCGATCGAGGTGATTCGAGGCGTGAGGTTGGAGGTCGCGACCACGGCAGTAACTGGTTGGCGGTGTCGCGCGATTGGAAGGCGCGAGGCAGAAGGCGGCGACGCGATGATAGGGGATTGGGGTTTCGATCTGGGGTTCATCGTGATAGTCCAGGCAGTGATTCGAGGCAGATAGGGCAACTCGTTCGAGGCTCGAAAAGCAGATGGTTTCGATTGCAGTGTTTGATTTTCTCAGTAAGGTATCCTTAGTTTACCATTTAAATTTGAAATGTAGTAAATTTTGTTGAGATATAAATTTTAAGTAGAAAAGAAAAATATAAAAGGAATTATTTATAATTGTTTTAATTTAAATTTATATGTATACAGTTTTAAGAAAAAAAAATTGATTGAGATTTAATTTTAATTTGGTAAATTTGTTAAGAATAATCTGTTTGAAAATTTAAAAAGGGAATATAATTTTAAAAGTATTGGTTAAGTTGTTATAGACAATAGTTACGTTAATTAATTTGTTTTATCTGTTTAGTTATTAAAAAGAAAATTTTTTGTTAAAATTTAATTTATAGTTATTTGAATTTATAAAGGAAACTGGGTTGAAAATAAAATCATTGTATAATAAAAAAAACTTACCAAGTTAGAAAATTGGTTATTCGATTATCTCGAATATTGATAGATTGTATAAATTGTTTATACAAGGTTAAAAATGGAGAAATAAACTGGAACGGAAATGGGATTGCAAAATAAATAGCTAAGGTGAGATTTTCTCACTCGAAGGAAAAATTTAATATTGCAGTTATTTATTGACTGATTGATTGCTATTGATTGTTGATATTAGATATTATAGGATATATCTATATATATAGCAGTATATACATATTGGCATATGTATATATTGGATTGATGATTTCCCGCGTCGTATAGCGGATGAGACCCTATTGCGCCGTTAGTAAGCGGATTTATAAAAACCTATATACCACGATAATTCCGTACTGGAGCGGAATTGGTATTGTGCTAACATCTTTGGATGCAGGGAAACAGGTTGGAGGGATCCAACTGGACCCCTCACTTTGATTGAATTTATTTATACTGTGATATGAATCTGTGAATGATTATATTGATGTTATTGATCATATCGATGTCTGGAAAATTGTTGAAAGCTAAAATTTAGCTGAATGGATGTTTGATATCATTGGATTCCAAAAATAAACGAAATTGAATTTTTGGAAATCAAAATAGAAATTTCTAAGTGAATTTGATTTTAGAAATTTAATAAATTCGAAGAAAGAAATTTTTAAAGTATAAAAAGTTAATTTTTATAATCTTATCGAATTTATTTCCAGAATAAAGTGAAAATGTTAAATAAATGAATTTCGTATAATAGTGATTTTAAATGGAGGAAATTAATTTAAAATCTGGATTTTTAAATAGACTGAAAGAAACAATTGAAATATGTTTTCTTTGAAAAGAATTTATTTAAAAGGAGATAAGTTGGAAATCCAATTCGAAATTTAATTGGTAAGTTGAAATAAGTTGTGAAATCAATGTAAAATGATTTCAATTTGAAGAATCCATTTAAAAACAGGATATTGAATAATTTGAAAGAAAAATAAGGAATTTATTTTAGTAGTGATAAATAAAATTTGAAATCAATCTGTAATTGATTTAATATTTAGAAATGAATTTTTGAGAAATTAGTATGGGATCTTTTATTTAACGTTGAAAATAAATTCAGAAATCAATAGTGAAATTGAATTGATATTGAAGTTTTTATAAATAGAATTGAAATTTATAAAAGTTGTTATAAACCCAAAGTCACTTATTTTAATAAGTTAAATATAGAAGTTGATAAAAGAAGGTTTATAAGCCGAAGTTGTTATTAAAAAGAGGAATAGAATTTATAAACGTGCTTATAAATTCGAAATAGATTGAATGTGATTAGTAAAGTATATTCACGAAAATGTGTAGAAAAGACTGAAATGTGGTTAGTAAAGTATATTCACGATTTTGGACAGTGAATATATGTTTAAGTAAAATGGATAGGATTTTGGGAAAGCGACATTATGAAATGAAGTTAATTGTTTTAAAACATGTTTTAAACATGTGAACTATCGAAATCATAGATTTCAACATTTATTGTTGAAATAGACGTTTTCGAGAAATATAAGGAAATGGTGGACTATAACACTGTTGTTATAGTAAATGATTTCCGAAAGGAAATGTTTTTAATGTAGTATTGGGATTTATATATCTATCTAAATCCGAATCCCTATACTAGTGATTTTGAGTCGTCGTAACGATGTTTTACGTAACATTCGTTTTGACTCAAATAGATGTTAAAATGTATATTTTCCTTAAAGAATGAAATTATACTTAATTTGATTTAAGTATATCGAATATTTTCCAAGTGATGAAAATAAATGATTTGTGAAATACTTATTATTAAATAAGCATGGAAATGCTTTTCCAAAAATGAAATGAAATGTTTGAGATTTTATCTTCTTAAAGATAAAATGAAGTTGAATATTGAAATCGATTTGAAAATCGAATATCAGTAGATATTTTGAAAATATAAATTCACTATGGAATTTATAAAGGAATGGGAAATTGTTTTAAAAATAAACGTTGATTTATTTTTAAAGTATGGAAATTTTATATCTAGTAAAGATATTTTTGAAGATGAAATAATTTGGAAAATTATTTGGAATCTGATGATGTTGCGCATCTTTATTGATAGTTAAATAACCGACTATCAATAATTACCTTTAGATAGGTATTGGTTGTGAATTGGATGAATTTGAATGCCACACTTATTTTTGAATAAACGCTCACTATTCGGGTTAACCGGGAAAGGACCATGGGGTCGTATAACCCATTCCGAATATGTGATACGTCGTTATGAATCGCATTTGAAGACCGGTGTTGAAGACCGGATATTTTTGAAAACGGAAGGATTACCGTCGAGTTACTCTACATCGACTGATCTTCGATTTAGAGGTTTTATCACCCTTAGTGACGGGAAGTCCTGACGTGATTGAAAATTATCCGGAAAATGCAAGGGCTTCGTGAGAAGTGCCTTCGGTTCTGTTCGATCCCGGAACAGACTTGTATGGATTGTGTGTCTGACGTTACAATTTGAGATATAAAGCTGATTTCTTTCAAATACATATCTGTTGGTGGCAGAGAATTTATTCTCTTAGCTTAACACCCTTCTCTGAGACGTACGAGCTCAGAGGTTATGTAGTTGAAATTTATCAGCGATATATCCCAATTTGGTAACGTGGCATACTGAGTGTTGCTGTGAAATGATCAGTGTTTGATCATTTGTGATATGATCATTTGTTTGATCTTATATCTTTGTGATCATAGGTTGATCATTTTGTTTGACCCGAAGCAGGGCTTTTTGAGAAAGCGTAGCTTTGTGGACGAGACTTCGTCGAGCCTCACACCCCGGAAATGGTCGAAACAGGACGAATGCAGCAAGGTTTTAGGGAGTAGCGCCCCTTAGTGTATGTCATTCCTTCTGGATAAAGGTGGTATCATGGTATGGAGCCCAGATACTTAACCTCTGTGGTTACTGCATTATTATTATCTATGTGGTTTGTTGCGAATCGGGGATCCTCGGGAAGATCGGTGACGATCGGGGGATGGCATACGCGTGTCAGTAGTTACCTATTTTTGCAGAGGTAACCCGGCCTTGTGTTGGCAGAGATCCGGTTAGGTTCTCGGGTCGTCTATTCCAGGGACGTACCCATCGTGGATAGGAAGTTCCTTAGCCTGACCATTTGTTGGAAATCCAAAGAAACAATACGCGACTTGTACGGTATTAGTTGTAGAACCTGCCATTTAATATGGTAGCTATAGCAAGCATACTATAATGGTACCTATGCTGGCTAAGATTTATATTCTACTTTCGAAATGTTTTCTACACTATGCACTAATAATAATATCAAAAAGAATTTGATTTTTGCGTAGTAAGCATCTTTGACTATCATAAGAAGAAATCTCCTCCAAGTCTGCGTTTGCATTGTGTGTGTGGCGGGAGGTCTTATGGTAGTTTCATTTTCCAAAAGCATTGCGAATTGACTTTAAAAATGTTCCTGTTGTTTATTTTAAAGATAAAATAACTGTTTTACGATCTCACACCAGTCACCATGACTGACTCGGAGTTTATTGTTTCCCTTCTAAACTCTGGGTGCCCACCAATTTCCACACGGGCAGCCTAGAGTTATATTATCAGGATATTCAGGATATTCTGGAGCCTTGGAGATAAGCTGGATGACGAGACGTAATATTTGTATCTAATAGTATTTATTCCGCTGTGTATTCTGTATGAGGACAAGTTATATAACTGTCCATTGTTGTACTGAGTTGTATATTGACTCTGATGATTGATGTATGTATAAACTGATATAGTTCTTTGTTTTAAAAGACTAGTGTTTATCTATTATATATTGTTCCGCTGCGATGTGTAAGATTCTGATATTGTTTTCTGTCTGATGTTGTTCAGTTGTTCTTTCTTTCTCTTCTTCTTCTCTTTTTCTTCTATTTCTTCTTTCTAAAACCCTCACTATTGGAGTTTCCGGCATTCGATTTCTCGGCAGTCGATAAAGTGAGTATCGATGTTGAATTTTCGAAAGTCGAAAATTTTAGGACGTGACAAGAATGCTCATCGTCCGCCTGACGATGTGCTGAAAGCATTCAATCCATACAAGTTCGTTCCGGGTTCGAACGAAACCGAAGGCATTATCTCGTTACACTCGTTTTGGAATCACCCTCAGAGTTAACGACAATAACCCTTGCACTCTGAAACTTCATCTTCACTTGAGATTCACGACCTATCGTTAATTTGGATCGATGTGGTATTCGGGTCTCCAGACCTGGAAATCCGGTATACGGAAACCCGATCCCGGTCTCATCGAAATCCAAAGCGTATCTTTTAAGGCCAAGTTGTTTAAGGTTAAAACAATTCAATTCTTATCTATATACACAAAGATAGATAATTCAATAGATAATCTACATTATCATCCCAAACAGATAATTCACATTATCATTATAATTCAACCAAACATCCATATCATATATCAACACATATCTCATCAAAGATATCAACAATGCAAAGTATTCAATATCATTCATTCACCCTTAAGTAATGATTTATATCATCTCTAATTAATTTAAAGTGAATTAAATTAATTACTTCAACTTATAAATTCTGCTTACTTAATTATTAATTAAACCAATTAATTAATCATTACTCTAAATATCCATCTTAATTAATCATTCCTGATTAATTATACTTTAATTACTTTAAGTAATTAACCCCTAATTAATTTCACAAATTAATTATCTTAAACCATTTCAGTAATTAATCTTAAATTACTTCATTAATTAATTAACTATAATTAATTACATTAATCCTTAATTAATTACAATTAATTAATTACTTTAATCACTTATTATTGATTAACTAATCTTAATTAATCAATCCTTAATTACATTATTAATTATTAATTACTTTAATTAAATTAATTACATTAAGTAATTAACCTTTAATTAAACAACATTTATTAATCATTCTTTGATTAATCTCATCTAGTAATTAACTCCATTAATTACATTCAGTAATTTATCCATTAATTACTTTCTTAAGTAATTATACTTTACAAATCATTAAGTGATTATCTTAAATTAATTAAACTTAATTAATTTCTTAAACTAATCACATTTAACTTAATTAATTACATTGAGTAATTAATTTCTTAATTACTTCCATTAAGTAATTATATTTAACAATCTACACAAATGACTCTCATCTATATTTCTTTTCGAATTCTTTTTCAAAACTTAAGGAAACTTCCAGCCTGAAATAAGAATTCTCAAAAACAAAAATTTCCTGAAAACAAATATGAAATTAAACTCTCCTCTCAAAAACAATCCGTAGAGACCAACTGTGACGACCCGGCTTTTTCTCCACAAAAAGTCGTATCATCAAGAAGAAAGAAAGGGATAGAAAAGAGATAAGATAGAGAAGAAAGAAAGAAACACATCAGAATCTAAACAGCGGAACGAATAAATTATATTAATCAAATAAGATATTACATTGTATCATATACATCAGAGATACACAGCTTATACAACACATACTAGACAGTTATAAACATCTGTCTAGTCATTACAACTCAAATACACTCAACAAATGACTCATACAGACTAACACAGCGGAACACTATATCTATGAACGCTGAAGCCTCCTGCTCCATTGCTCCTCCAAAGATTCGTCAAAGCAAACCTGAATCCCTTGGCTACTCGTAAAAATTTGAGTACCCAAGGTTTAATAAAACAGAAAATAAACACTTGGGTCAGACATGGGTCTGGTGTGAGTAAACGGTTTAAATTGCTTAACTTCAAAACCTTTTGAAAACAAAGGTATCACGTAAGACTTCCCACACATAAACATGGGTAAGTTTTTACCTTACGCTAACCAAAACATTTGATAGGAAATCCAGTTATATTATAATAGGGTCTAGGGTTTTCAAGTAAAATACAGAAATAGCTGGAATGCTTACATCTCACGTTCCAACATAGTTGGGCACAACTAAATCGTACGGCACTTATTGGATTTTGGATTCCATACAATGGCAGAGCTACCGGGGTACCGCTCGTCACAGTACGTGGCCTAGATCAACGTACCGAGGATCACTCCCAATCCCCTGCAACACAAGGCCGGAACATCCCTTACTGGATAATTCCCGCATAAGAAACCCCGTGGTTGCGGCCAAACAACCACCCACACAGCCGAAATAAAAAGGGACTCTAGACAGAGGAATCTTATACTACTTGGGTGCTACCCACTAACCTTGCTGCACCTCCCCTGTTTTAGCCATTCCCGGTTGATGAGGCTTGAGGTCACGATTACCTTTAATCAGAACACATCACTTAGAATGCTCATCGTCCACCTGACGATGTGCTGAAAGCATTCAATCCATACAAGTTCGTTCCGGGTTCGAACGAAACCGAAGGCATTATCTCGTTACACTCATTTTGGAATCACCCTCAGAGTTAACGACAATAACCCTTGCACTCTAAATCTTCATCTTCACTTGAGATCCACGACCTATCGTTAATTTGGATCGATGTGGTATTCGTAATTAAGGCTGAGTGTCGTATATGAATTATTATATTTAATGTAAACCTTTAATGGTATTCACTCATTAATTAATCATTTAATGTGTTAATTGATTAAATTTTGTTTGCAGGCTGAAATCATTAAAGTTTTGAATGGCTAAAACAGGGGAGTTTATTAAACCTGAGTGTGACGACCCGACTTTCCACTCCCGGAAAATCGCATCGACAGTAAGAAAGAAAGGGGTGAGAAATAGAAAAGAGAAGAAGAGAAAAGAAAACAACAACAGATACTCACAGCGGAAACGAAACGAAATATAATATATCACATAAATATTACATAGTATCATATACATCATCTATCAGAGTTACACAGATTACACATCACATACTAGACAGTTATAAACATCTGTCTAGTTATTACATCTCAACACAATATAGATCAATACAAGGATCAACACAGCGGAAAACTACTATCTATATCTACAACGCCGAAGCCTCCTGCTCCATTGCTCCTCCAGATTACTCGTCAAAGCTAAACCTGAATCCCTTGGCTACTCGTAAAAATTTGAGTACCCAAGAGTTTATAAAACAGAAATAAACAACTTGGGTCAGACATGGGTCTGGTGTGAGTAACAGGTTAAACTTGTTTAACTTCAAAACCTTTTGTAAGAAAATGTATCACGTAAGACTCCCCACCAATAAATATGGGTAAGTTTTTACCTTACGCTAACCAAAACATTTGATAGGAAATTCGATTGTATTATAATAGGTCTAGGGTTTTCAAATAAATATGAAATAGCTGGAATGCTTACATCTCACGTTCCAACATAGTTGGGCACAACTAAAACGTACGGCACTTATTGGAGTTTGGATTCCATCAATGGCAGGGCTACCGGGGTACCGCCCGTCACAGTACGTGGCCTAGATCACCGTACCGAGGATCACTCCCAATCCCCTACAACACAAGGTCGGAACATCCCTTACTGGATAATTCCCGCACAAGATACCCCACGGTTGTCATGACCAACCGCACACACTAAGTCGAAAATAGAAAGGGACATCTAGACAGAGGTCATCTTGTCCTACTTGGGTGCTACCCACTAACCTTGCTGCACCTCCCCTGTTTTAGCCATTCCCGGTTTGTGAGGCTTGAGGTCACGATTACCTTAGAAAAGAACACATCACTTAGAATGCTCATCGTCCACCTGACGATGTTCTGAAAGCATTCAGTCCATACAAGTTCGTTCCGGGTTCGAACGAAACCGAAGGCATTATCTCGTTACACTCGTTTTGGAATCACCCTCAGAGTTAACGACAATAACCCTTGCACTCTGAATCTTCATCTTCACTTGATTCACGACCTATCGTTAATTTGGATCGATGTGGTATTCGGGTCTCCAGACCTGGAAATCCGGTATACGGAAACCCGATCCCGGTCTCATCGAAATCCAAAGACGTATCTTTTAAGGCCAAGTTGTTTTAAAGGTTAAAACAATTTAATTCATTATCTTTATACACTTAGAAAGATAATTCACAATAGATAATCAACATTATCAATATCATCAGATAATCCATATTATCACAATTCAACTAAACATCCATATCACATAGCATATATCTCATCAGAGATATCAATCAAATGCAAAGCATTCAGTATTATCATCCATCCATAAGTAATGATCTATATCATCTCTAATTAATTTAAAGTTAATTAAATTAATTACTTTTATTTTATAAATCCTTCTTACTTAAACATTAATTAATTACAAATTAATTAATTATCCTCTAATTACCTTTTTAATTAATCATCTTTGATTAATTATCTCTTAATTACCTTTAAGTAATTTATCCTTAATTAATTACTCAAATTAATTAACCTTAACCACTTATAGTAATTAACCTTTAATTACTTCACTAATTAATTAACTATAATTAATTAAATTAATCACTATAATTAATTACATTAATCCTTAATTAATTACATTAATTAATCACTTCAATTATTAATTATTCTTAATTAATCAATCTTAATTACATCATTAATTATATTAATTAATGATCCTTAATTACAACTTAATTATTAATTACTTTAATTAAATTAATTACATTAAGTAATTAACTTTAAATTAAACAACATTTATTAATCACCTTGATTAATCTCATTCAGTAATTAACTACTCTTAATTACTTCTTTAAATAAATTAATTACTCCTTAATTAATTTCTTAATTAATCCCTTGATTAATTATTCAAAGTAATTAAACTTAAATTACTTCCTTAATACATAACCATCAATTAATTACTTCAAGTAATTATCTTATTATTTACTTCCTAAATAATCATACCTTAATAATTACATTAAGTAATTATTTATCAATTCATCCATTGATTATTCTAAATTAATTAAACTTAATTAATTAACTTAACTAAATCAAATTAACTTAATTAATTACAATAAGTAATTAATTTCTTAATTACTTCCATTAAGTAATTCATTTTAAACAAATTCTATAATTGATTATCTTTAAATTAATTAATTATTAAAATTAATCCTATTAATTGATTATTTAATAATCCATAGTTAATGACCTTCATTAACAATTATTTAATTACTTTTCTTAAGTAATTAACTTAGATTAATTATTAATTCCAAATTAATAAATCTTAATAACCAATTAATTAATCTCTAATTATTTAATTAATTAAGTGTTATCCATAACTTAATTAATCTTTAATTACTTATTAATTAATTTCTAAACATTAATTAATACTCTAATTTATAATCCTTAATTATAAATTAATCATTCCTAATCAATTTAATCATAAATTAATTTGTTTAAACCATTTATTTCCTAATTAATTAATCATTTGGATTAATTGTATACTATGTACACGTGTATCGTAGAATAAGTTCTCCCAGTCTAGTTAAACCAGTCTTTTGTTCTTCAGCATAAGAATAAGAAGTATTGTTATATAGATTTAGAAAAGTCAAATTTGATATTTTCAAATAATAATTATAATACTTTGTTTTTATAAATATGAATAGACTTTGATAAAATAGAATTGTTATTTTAAATGGTAATTATATATGCATATATATAACTTGATTTTTAATTGGAGTTTTAATTTAATTTAAATTTGAATTTGAATTTGATGTTGTGAAATTTAAAAGAATAAATACTTAAAGTATTTAAATAGGCTTTTATTTATAATTTGTTTTGTTTTATTTTTCTATAAAAGAAAATGAAGAAATTCATTTATTTATACATAAGAAATAATAAATTAAGGTTTAAAAGCTTTTGTAAATAATTTAAAATTAAAATGAAATACTTAAATTACATGTGTAAGCCTCTTAACACCCTAATATAACATGTGTTAAGTCATGAATTAAGCAATGAGACAAGTGTTAATTGATAAGTGAATATGATGACAAATGTCATCTTTAATTTTATTTTTCTTTTATTTTGATAAATCACATTTTCACTTATATAAACATTGCTTCAACCCTTCCTTTCTTTTTCTATTTCTTTTGCCAAAACTAAGAAAAAGTTTCAGCCGTATAAAATCTCAAAACAGATCTGTAATTCATTTCTTTCCTATATTTTCCAATTCAAAGCCAAGAATAACTCAAACCAAAATCTGATAATCATATTTCCTCAAACAAATTCCTCAAAACAACAAATCTGGAAATCAATACTTCCAAACCAGAAATAAATTCTATAATCTGTAATTTACCTCCTCCTCAAACAAATATCTATTCAAATTTTCATTAGCCTGTAATCTTCTTCAACTCTGAAATTGTCTGAAGCTCTCTTCAAAAATCAGTAACCTGAAAAGCAATTTCTGCAAACATGCAACGGCACTTCATCCATGCCTGCATTTTTCACCTGGAAACATGAAAGCAAATTGTAGAATCTGAAAGCAAATTCAAAAGCTTGCAAGCATCTTTCCAGTAATTCAAGTTTAAGATTTTCATAAGCAAATAGATCTGGAATCAAAAGCATGCAGTTTAATAACTCAAGTTTTAAAGCAAAAGGCACCTTCCAGTTCTCAAGTTTTCAAAAGACAAATGCCAGCAACTCAATTTTTTAAAAAAGATTCAAGTGTTGTTTTCAAAAATCTGGAGTCTCTGTCTTAAAATCTGGTGAGTAACCTTATATTTAAAATAAAATTGGATGCATGTTAGATGGTTGAATATAAATATGTATTGATAATTGAATGTCTGCTATTTTTGTGCATGCTGGTTATAAGTGATCTGTTCATTATTTGTTCTTGGTGAGTAACTTCACTTTTAAACTTAAAAGTAAATTTTGGTTGCATGTTATTGCTGTGATCAATATTGATTTGTGAAGTATGTTTGTGAATTTATTATGTATAATGTATGCATGCCTGAAATTCCTCTGTTCCTGTTTTCATATAAGCAAACAAATTTAAAAGCTTAAATCTGGGTATATAATTTGATGTATGTGATGAATTTCTGTAGAAATATAGTGAATAATGGTTGCATGAGTGTATGGATGTGAATGCTTGTATATAAATATGATATGCCTGTGAATATATGTATATATAAGCTCTGTTTGGATTACAGGCTCAACTCCCTTAAAGAAAAATTCAATTGCTCTTCATCTAGTCAATTTTAGGCTAAGATCTTTAAATAAAAAATGAGTATAACAATGTAATATCAATTTCAAAAATAGTTTCAAGAGTTTAAAGTTTGTATTTATTTCGAGATCAGGAAATTACAATAACAAACAAATATATGTCAAAAATCAATGTTCATAATTCTATGATTCGATTGCATAAACAGTTTCATATTGTAAATTGATGAATTTTAGTAATCGAATCATGATTTTTAAGCAAGCGATTCGAGAGCAGTTTGTGGTTGATTGGAAATAGGTTTTTGGTCAATTCGAGATGGCCGGAGGCGCTAGGGAGGCCGGGTTTTCGCGAGAGGGTAGAGGAGCTTGAGGGGTATCTAGGAAAAATGGTGCGGAGGTCTGAAGATGGTCGTGGCGGCGGTGGGTAGCGAATGAAGTAGGGAAACCTAGTTTTTGGCCCACTGTCTTTGTGCGATTCGTTCAACCTCTACAGGTGATCGAGCGACGCGTGGTCCTGGGAGAAGGAGGCTGGGTGGATGACGAACCATCGGCCGGAGTTAGGGAGTTTCAGATGGTCGAGGCGTTGAGTTCGAGGTCGTGAATGGTGACTGGGTTAGTTTGTGTTAAAGGTGGGGATGCTCGATTTCGTTCCTTTATCGATTTCGAAATCGCGTGAAGGGAGATGGCATTAGGAGATCATCGGTGACGTGTGGGGAACCTCGGTGATGGTCGGCGTTCGTTTCATCGACCGTGCACGTGCACGTATATGTCTGGGTATCTGGGTGTTTTGGGGAAGAAGAGACTCGAAGCGGTACTCGTGAATTCTGGGTGGAGACTCGAAGTAGCTCTCGTGGTTTTGAAGGGGTGTCTCGAGTTAGATATTGTACAAGTTTTACCAGAGACCTGTTTTTCAGTTTTTATATTTTAAAATGAAATTTAAATGTAAATTTAAAGGTAATTTGGTTTAAATGCTTTATTAATGATAATTTAATCATTAATAGGAATAAAGTGTTATCTTAAAGATAATTAAGATTTAATGATATGGGATAAAATAAATTATTAAGGTAATTAAAAATAATTAATCAATTTAATTAATTTATGACTTGGGTTAATAAATTAGTAATTAAGGGTTTAAAACTTTATTGATGAAGGATTAATTAAATTAATTTAAAGGTTAATTAATTTGAATTAAGGATCATTAATTTTATAAGTTAATGGTTAGGAATAAATTAATCAAGTAATTAAGGTTTAATTAAGTTATAGTTAAGTACTTAATTAATTAAGTAATTAGAGATTAATTTATTGATAATTAGGATTAATTAAGTTGTAATTAATAATGGTTAATTAATGTTTAATAATTTTAGAAAGATAATTAAATTAATTAATAGTTAATGTAGATCATTAACTAAGGATAATTAATTAATGTGATTAATTTTGATAATTAATTAAGTTTAATTAATTTAAAGGATAATCATTTGTGAAATTAATAAAATTACTTAATGGAAGTAATTAAGAAATTAATTAATCATTGTAATTAATTGAATTTAAATTAATTAGTTAAGTTAATTAATTAAGTTTAATTAATTTAAGAATAAATCACTAAATGATTTGTGATGTATAATTACTTAATGTATTTTAATAAAGAATAATTACTTAGGAAAGTAATTAATGGATAATTACTGATGTAATTAATAAAGTAATTAAGGGTAGTTAATTACTTAATGGAAATTAATCAAGGGATTAATTAAGAAATTAATTAAGGAATAATTAATTTATTTTAAGAAGTAATTAAGGTTAGTTAATTACTGAATGTGATTAATCAATAGTGATTAATAATTATGGTTTAATTAAAGATTAATTACTCAATGTAATTAATTTAAATAAAGTAATTAATGATAAAATGTAATTAAGGATCATTAATTTATATAATTATGATGTAATTAAGAATTGATTAATTAAGTAATAATTATGAATGAAGTGAATAATTAATGTAATTAATTAAGGAGTAATGTAATTAATTATAGTTAATTAATAAAAGAAGTAATTAAAGGTTAATTACTATAAGTGGTTAAGAATAATTAATTTGTATAATTAATTTAATACTAATTACTTGAATGTAATTAAATAATTAATCAAGGATGATTAATTAAATTGAATAATTGGATGATGATTGATTAATTGATTGAATTAATTAATAATGATTTAAGCAAGATTTTAATGATGGAAGTAATTAATTTAATTTACTTTAAATTAATTAGAGATGAAGTATTTAATTTAATTCATTTTAAATTAACTATATATGTGATTAATAAATCATTGCTTAAGGATATTGAATGATATTGATTTACCTTGAATGGTTTGAGATCTCAGAGATGAGATAATTGATACTGTATGATTTGGATGCTTTGGTTGCATAATGCTGATGATATGGATTATCTGCTTTTAATGATAATGTTGATTATCTATTGTGAATATGTGAATTATCTATCTGTGTGTAAATAGATAGTAGAATTAAATTGTTTTAACCTTTAAAACAACTTGGCCTTAAAAGATACGTTTTGGATTTCGATGAGACCGGGATCGGGTTTCCGTATACCGGATTTCCAGGTCTGGAGACCCGAATACCACATCGATCCAAATTAACGATAGGTCGTGAATCTCAAGTGAAGATGAAGATTCAGAGTGCAAGGGTTATGGTCGTTAACTCTGAGGGTGATTCCAAAACGAGTGTAACGAGATAATGCCTTCGGTTTCGTTCGAACCCGGAACGAACTTGTATGGATTGAATGCTTTCAGAACATCGTCAGGTGGACGATGAGCATTCTAAGTGGTGTGTTCTGATTTAAAGGTAAATCGTAGCCTCAAGCCTCATCAAACCGGGAATGGCTAAAACAGGGGAGGTGCAGCAAGGTTAGTGGGTAGCACCCAAGTAGGACAAGATTATCCCTGTCTAGAGGTCCCTTCTTATTATTCGGTTGAGTGGGCAGTTGAATTGCAACAACTGCTGGGATATCTTGTGCGGGAATTATCCAGTAAGGGATGTTCCGACCTTGTGTTGCAGGGGATTGGGAGTGATCCTCGGTACGGTGATCTAGGCCACGTACTGTGACGGGCGGTACCCCGGTAGCCCTGCCATTGTATGGAATCCAAAATCCAATAAGTGCCGTACGTATTAGTTGTGCCCAACTATGTTGGAATGTGAGATGTAAGCATTTCAGCTATTTCTGTATTTTACTTGAAAACCCTGGACCCTATTATAATACAATCGAATTTCCTATCAAATGTATTGGTTAGCGTAAGGTAAAAACTTACCCATGTTTATTTGTGGGAAGTCTTACGTGATACCTTTTCTTTCAAAAGGTTTTGAAGTTAAACAAGTTTAACCTGTTACTCACACCAGACCCATGTCTGACCCAAGTTGTTTATTTCTGTTTTATAAACTCTTGGGTACTCAAATTTTTACGAGTAGCCAAGGGATTCAGGTTTAGCTTTGACGAGTTATCTGGAGGAGCAATGGAGCAGGAGGCTTCGGCGTTGTAGATATAGATAGTAGTTCCGCTGTGTTAATCTCTGAATAGAGTTTTGTGTTGAGTTGTAATAACTAGACAGATGTTTATAACTGTCTAGTATGTGTTGTATAATCTGTGTCACTCTGATAGTCGTTGTATATTATGTAATACTTTTGTTATTAATATAAATTATTCGTTCCGCTGTTGAGATTCTGTTATTGTTCTTTCTTTCTTCTCTTCTTTTCTACTTTCTCACCTCTTTCTTTTCTTCAAAACGATGCGTCTTCCTAGTTGTAGGATGGCGGGTTGTTACAGTGGTATCAGATTTTTGTTTTTGGAACATGTACTTTACATATGGTATCCAAAAATGTAACGACCCGACTTCCTATGCCCAGAAAGTCGCATCATTATGAAGAAAGAAAGGGATAGAAGAAGAAAAGAAAAGAGAACAACAACACATCAGAAATCTCACAGCGGAACGAGAAATATATTATCACATAAGATATTACATAGTATCATATACATCAGAGTACACGATTTATACATCACAATATAGACAGTTATAAACTTCTGTCTATTATACAACACAACTACATAAATACGATACATCATACACAGCGGAAACTCTATATATCTACACGCTGAAGCCTCCTGCTCCACAGCTCCTCCAGAATTCGTCAAGACTAACCTGAATCCCCTTGACTACTCATACAAATTTGAGTACCCAAGAGTTTAATAAAACAGAAAATAAACACTTGGGTCAGACATGGGTCTGGTGTGAGTAAACGGTTAGATTGCTTAACTTTGAAAACCTTTGAAAACAAAAGTATCACGTAAGACTCCCCACAAATAAACATGGGTAAGTTTTTACCTTACGCTAACTAAAACATTTGATAGGAAATCCGATTATATTATAATAGTGTCTAGGGTTTTCAAGTAAAATACAGAAATAGCTGAAATGCTTACATCTCACATTCCAACATAGTTGGGCACAACTAATACGTACGGCACTTATTGGAGTTTGGATTCCATATAATGGCAGGGCTACTGGGGTACCGCCCGTCACAGTACGTGGCCTAGATCACCGTACCGAGGAGTACGCCCGCTCCTCTGCAACACAAAGCCGGAACCATCCCTTACTGGATAATCCCGAACAAGACAATCCCGTAGTTGGCGCGACCAACCACACACTAAGCCGAATAAAAGAAAAGGGACCTCTAGACAGGGATCTATCTTGCTCTCAGTGGGTGCTACCCACGAAGCTTTGCTGCACCTCCCCTGTTTTAGCCATTCCCGATTGATGAGGCTTGAGGTTACGATTACCTTTAATCAGAACATATCACTTAGAATGCTCATCGTCCGCCTGACGATGTACTGAAAGCATTCAATCCATACAAGTTCGTTCCGGGTTCGAACGAAACCGAAGGCATTATCTCGTTACACTCGTTTTGGAATCACCCTCAGAGTTAACGACAATAACCCTTGCACTCTGAATCTTCATCTTCACTTGAGATTCACGACCTATCGTTAATTTGGATCGATGTGGTATTCGGGTCTCCAGACCTGGAAATCCGGTATACGGAAACCCGATCCCGATCTCATCGAAATCCAAAACGTATCTTTTAAGGCCAAGTTGTTTAAAGGTTTAAACAATTTAACTTATCTATATTCATACAGATAGATAATTCACAAATCACAATTGATAATCACATTATTAAATAAACAAATGATTCATAACAAAATAGGTAATCCATATCAACATCACAATAGTTAATCTATATCATAATACAACCAAGCATTCATATCACACCACATTACTTATCTCATTTCTGAGATTACATCCATTCAAGACAAATCAATGTCATCCATTCTTATATAAGAAATGATTTACTTAATCATAACATAATTAATTTAAAATTGATTTAAATTAACTATCTCTATCTTTAATTAATTTAAAGTGAATTAAATTAATTACTTTATCTCTTAATTAATTTAAAATAAATTAAATTAATTACTTCATTATAAACCTTACTTATATAATCATTAATCAATTATAAATTAATTAATCTTCCTCTAAATTTCCACTTTAATTAATCACCCTGATTAATTATACTTTAATTACATTTAAGTAATTATCTTTAATTAATTTCACAAATTAATTATTCTTAACCAATACAGTAATTAACCTTTAATTACTTCATTAATCAATTAATTATAATTAATTACTTTAAGCCTTAATTAATTACAATTAATCACTTATCATTTGATTAATTAATCTTAATTAATTAACTCTTAATTACATCATTAATTAATTATAAACTAATGATTCCTAATTACAATCTTTAATTATTTATTTATATTTAAATTAATTAAATAATTAATCTTAATTAAACCATAATTATTAATCATGTTTGATTAATCTAATCCAGTAATTAACTTCCCTTAATTACTTCCCTTAATTAATTACCTTTAATTAATTACCTTAACAAATAATTAATCACATTATTAATTAACTTTAATCCTTTAATTAATTAATTACTCTTTAATTAATTAACTTCAAATCAATTATATTTATTAATCCTTTAATTAATAATATCAAGTGATTAACCCCTAATTAATTACATTAAGTAATTATTCCCTAATTACTTTCCTTAAGTAATTTTCCATAAATAATTACATTTATTATCCATTAATTGCTTATATTAAGTAATTACCCTTTTATTTTACATTAAGTGATAAACTTTAATTAATCCCACTAATTAATTATCCTAATTAATTACAACCTTAATTAATTTAAGATAAATTCTTTTATCTTAATTAAATACTTAATTACATCATTTAGTCTTCATTAGAAAAACATTTATAAATAATTAAAGATATAAAATTTATTTAAATAAAACAAATTAAACATTAAATTTTAATATTTAAAACCTTTGGAAAACTTGATAAATCTTGTTTAATTTAAAACCTGGAATACTTAAACAATCAAAACCCGAGTCTGAACAAAGAAAACCCGAGTAACATCACTAAAACCCCGAGTCTTCCTCGAGTCCCTCTGCACATTCATTCACTTCGAGTCGTAAATCAAATTTCACGAATCCTCACCCGAGTCGAACTCGTCTTCCCCAAACGCAAACAAACCCAGACCCCCAAACGTTCACGTGCACGTGGTACACTTGCACCATCGTCTCCGACCACCGTAGGTTACCGCGACGATCCTCGACAATCGCCTTCAACCTCACGAACCCACACGCAACTCCAGATCTTCCATATGTCACACGAATCGAAAACGATCCTATCGATCAAAAATCTGGAACCCACAATGATGCAATTGACCTCGCCGCCGACGATCAGAACGACCAGAGTTCTTGTCGACTTAACTGAAGCTTCGCCACGTACCCATCCATCGATTTCACTCCTCGCGATCATCTCCGATCTACCCTAGTCATCGAATCAAGCTCCGATAACATCATTGACTAAAACTGGGAAGAAACCCTACTTCACCAACGCCTGGCCACCACGGTCTTCAATAAATAGCTTCGACATTTTTCCCACACTTGCCGACCACCCAGCCATCTCCGACTCAGATTCACGCCACCCCTTTGCCCACCATCGATGGCAATTGATCAAAACGTCCCTGACGTTCAACTCGAGAATTCTAGTTGACTATCAAATTAAAAATTCAAACTTTAATACCTAAATTCATGATTTCCTACCCTGAATCCATTCATGAAATCAAATTATGAGATTGTCTCCATAAAATTTTGACCAATATCTGATTATCACTGTATTTTCTTATTTCAGAGATAATTTTTTTGAATTTAAACCTTGGAAACATTTTTAGACTTTCCATCATGTTGTTATCTTCAACTTTTATTCAAAGATTCAAGCCTAAAATTTCTTGTATTTGGAGATATGGATTTTTAACAAGAAATTCAAGAACTATAAACAACAAAGACTCAAAATCAAACATTTGTACAGGCATACTTTAAATATTAATTCAAGTCATATTCAATGCTAAAACATCCATGCAATCCATTATTATCACACACATTTCACATATATTTAAGTTCATCTCAAATCTTAAACTGTTTTTAAAAGCAACAGGTTTACTCACTTGTTAAACAGAGCACAGGATATACATTATATACATGCATTCAATACTAACACATACACATGCATCCATTTCAATCCAGATATTCATATTAACACATGATTTCGTTCACATATCAAAGTGAAATTAAGTTATAAAACTGTTTTTAAAAAATCTAGTTTACTCACCTTTTAATAAAAAGCAGAGAACAGAGGCATTTCTTATTTCCTGGAATTTGCATTTGATTTTGTTTCTGGTACTTGATATTTGAATTTGAAACTGAAACTTGCATTTGCTTTACTGAAGAAACAGAATCCTTGCATGCTTGTTTAATAGTTGAATCTTTAACTTGAAGCTTAGTTGAACTGAAACTGTTTGAGTTGTTGGTTGTAGCTTGATTCTTCATTTGATTTTATTTTCCAGGTTTTAGTTTATAGGTTTTGAGAAGAAAGGAAGAAAGGACCGAAGACAATTTGAACTGAAAAAAATAAATAAACAGGCTTTCTTCTTTCAAACATTGTTATATATACTTAATTTTCTTTTAACAAGGTGTTGCCATTTGTTAATTTAGATTGTAAAATGCTTACAAGTGTCTTTAACATGTTAATATGTTTACACATATTACTTAAGTATTTTAATAAACCTTTATTTAATTTAAATGTAGATATAAACTTACATTTTTAATTTACTTTATTAAAGAAATACTCTAAAGCTAGTTATAATATAAATATACATCCTATACATGTATTTAAAAATCTAAAACATTTATATATATATACATTTATAACCATTTTATTTTGAGCATTTTTAAAACAAAGCTTGTTTAAATCCTAATTCATACATATATAAATTATCAATAGATTAAATTAAATTCAAAACAATCCAAATTATAACATATATATACATATATATTACAATTTGAAAATTCATCTTTTATTTAAACAAAAGATTCTCTATTCACAATATATATATATCAATATATACATTATAAATAGAATCTATTTTATTTAGCTTTTAAAAGATTAAATTTATCAATTTATATTAAAATTAGAAAGGAAAATTATCAAATCAATTAAATTATCAATACAGATTATTAAATTTAAATTGCCCAAAAACCCGGGATATCACATTCCTCCCCCCTTAAAATAATTTCGTCCCCGAAATTAAAAGCAAAGTTAATTTAATAATCCAACAAATATTTTAATTTCAAACACAAACCTATCATCCAATTTCTAACAACCAAAGCAACCAATCAAACAATCTAATCTAACTAACTATTCTGATATAAATCAGAATAGACTTCATAATACTACCTCGAGTTTCCCCGAGTATAAATCACTGGGAGACTCGCTCTACAGAAACTAAACAAACAACACCACTATGATCCAGAGCTCCTCTTATCTCTAGATCCACTAATCTGAACAGAATATCAGATCACACCCAAGTCCAGCTCAAACTTCCAAATTCATCTGAACTGCAGATTCAACAACCAATGATGAATCATATACGTACTCCCTCAGAGATACGTGAAATAGAATGAATTCCAGCTATCCAAACTGGCCATTCAATCCTGTAGATAAAAAGAACTACTGCTCTCGAGAACACAGGAAAATCCAAAATACTTTTGGAGCTAACTTTCCAGACTTACCAAATCTTATAGTTCTTTAATCGGAGAAAAACTTAAACAATATCCAAATTTCAACTTCAAAATCCAAATTCCATCAATTCTTAACTGCATAACTCTCCTGAAAATCCTGAGTCACTTCATTCTTCTTGATCAGCTTAACTCTTGCTGATGCCTCTTGAAACAAACCAGACCAATATCAAACAAATTTCTGGATTCTATTCAACAAAATGGTTCTTCCAAAAATACACCGAAATACAGAACATAACTCTACTCCATACTCATTAGAGAACTTCGAACTATCTCTCCTATCTGAAATAGTCAAAACAGTTGCACTTGACAAATTTACCTCCAAATCCCGAAAATTTCTTCACACTTAGAGATACACTTGAATTTCCTATAGAAATCCTCTACTCGAAGAAAATTACAACTCTCGGTTGCTTCCACTCTAGAATAGCTGCTATCTTGCTTTCGCTGCACAATTCTGATCTTGAACAGATGAGAATGTCATCGGAGAAACTCGAGCACAAACTTGATCATCCAAAGTTCATCAGACCATAAAATCTTAGCGACTCCATTCCATTTGGTCAGAAACATCTCGCAGAAACTTCTCCAGAAAAACTCGGTGTGATCAATCCCTCTCCAAAGAATTCTGAGCTGCTTCACCAAATTCTTCTCTCGGAGACATCCTTCTACTAAGCTGAACTTCCGGTAACTCCACGAATCAAGTCGATACGGAATCTCAACATCCAATAATCCCAAGAGAATACCCGAACTATCGCAAGTCACTTTTGCGATCAGCCCAACCTAATTTCCACAGATACTGTTCTCTCTTCACAAATCAGAACAGCTCATACTTAACTATCCAATTCATCAAAGAAATGGATTCACTCTGCTGCTTCTGGACTCCAACTCAAAAAGACTGCTCAGCCAGAAAACTTCCTGCCAACACAGAACACTTCCGAGCCGTACTGCTGACACAGACGTCAAAGACTTCTTATCCGAAACTTCTCGAGAAACTCGGACCTCAAAGCAAATAAAAACACCCCACTGGACTCAGCCACAACACCGAAGCAGACACTCTTCCTCAAACTTACTTCAGAAGGAACATCTTCAGAAATGTCCATAGTCACTGCGTCTCACTATACAGCTACTACTTCTTGAAGTTACCAAAATACCATCACTTGCTTCTGCACTTCCGACAGATCCAACTCTAGAAAATCTGCTCACCCGAGCTCAACCAATTTTACATTCCAATAATGGACTCCGAATCTTGAAAAGGATTTTCTTCAAAGATCCGAGACATCCTTACTCCATACTACCAACTTACTCGAGACGATATTGGGTTTACAGTCTCGATATATACTTCCAACCTCAAACATTCAAACTCCAACTATTGGTAATTGTGTTACACACACTACCACCTTATCTACCTTTATAACTTATATTGGAAAATCCGAACAGGTAACCCAATAAATCGGTAGAAATATATATATTTAAAATGATACTTTTATATAGAAATTATTTCTGGGTAAAATTATTTCATTTACCTCTTTAAAACAATATTGTGTCCGTTTGCCTGGTTCAAGTGTTTAGAGATCCCTATCAATAACGTTAGCTACTCGTATTGACCAGAATCCATATACCACTCAACCGATCAATTAACACAATATAAAACCATTTTATATAACTAACAAATACGCGCTCTCAAGATAGACACCACTTCAGAGACTAGGTATTCACTCAACCTACAACTCCGATACCATATGTAACGTCCTAGGCTTTTCAACCTTCAGCAACGGTTCACGACCGGTAGGCTTTTCAACCATCCCAGCCCCGCTGTGGCTTACAGTGATACCTCGGGTTTGCTTTTACGGCCACCCTCTCGAGTCGCAACCAACCCCAAAAGGCCTTATACTACCCCCGGGGACATGTAGGGGTAAGAGTCTCCCGTTCGCCACCTAACGCAAAGCGAGAACCCCCTATCATGCTGTACTGTAGCAAACCCGATCCCGAGTCTTCCTCGAGTCCTTATTTGTTTTAATTCCTATGTACTAATAAATTAATCCCTAATTACTTAATTAATTAAGTACCTAAAAATAACTTAATTAATCCTTAATTACCTACATTAATTTCCTAACCATTAATTTAAAATTTTAACTTATTTTAATTAATGATCCTTAATTCAAATTAATTAACCTTTAATTAATTTAATTAAATCTTAATTAATCAATTTAAACCCTTAATTATTAAATTTATTACTCCAAATCATAACTTAATTAAATTGATTAATTAACTTCCAATTACCTTAATAATTTATTGAATTATAATCATTAAGTTCTAAATAGCTTTAAGATAAACCTTAATCTCATCAATGATCAAATTATCATTAGCAAAACATTTTAACAACAATTTGTTTTAATTTTACTTTTCATTTCATTTTAAATTTAAGAATTTAAAATGAAAATAATTTAAACTTTAACAATATTTAAAACAATTCAAAAACCTTTTAAATTACATGATAAAGAAAATACTAATCTTATAAAAGAAATTTAAAATAATTTTTAACCAAATTCATTTTTAAATTTCAAATCATATATAAATATGCTTATCATTCATAGTTGTTTTAAAAACATTTTAAAATTTAAAAACTTCCTTTTATTTCAAACTAAGATTCAAATTCATCTTGAATCCAGATTTAAACTTAAATTTAAAATCCTGTTTAAATCTTTATTCTCAGATTTTTAAAAACCATTTTATAAAATACTTTTAACATTTTTAAAGTTGTTAAAACCTTTCATTTTATAAAACTTAATTTAATTTTTAAAACTAGATTACAAATTCAGTTTTGAATTCATATTCTAAATTTGTTCTAAATTCTGTTTTAAAACTGACTTTCAAATTTAAAATCAAATTTAAATTTGAAATAGACAGATTTCCAGAGAAACCTGTAACAATTATTAACCCGAACCAAAACTAAATTGCTTCGAGTCAAACCCCTATATTTCCCGAGCAAAAACTCAAATGACTCGAGAAATCCCGAGTACCCAAATTCCCAAACCCATCTTCATTTGCTTCGAGAGTTCCTTCGAGTCCCCCACTCAAAATCGCGAAAACAAACCCGAGTACAAGCTTCTTTCCCAACTAATTCCAGGTGCATAAAAACGTGCACATCAACGTGCACACCTCCTTCTATCGCCGATGAACTCCATCCTGACCTCTGACGAGTCGACTATAACTACGGCAACACTCGCGAACATCCATCAAATCTCGATTTGCTCGAGAATCGAATTCCATGAAACAACCCATACAACCTGGAACAGATAAACGGAAATCACCACCAAACCTGGAAACATCACTCGACCCCGATCCTCCGATCACCTGAACGTCATCGCCACCGTCCACAGCCTCGGCCACTTTTACTCTTGCGAACCTCAAAGTCCCACCATGCTCGATCCACTGGTGATGACGAACGAGACAGATTCGTGACCATGCCTAAAACTAGGTTTAAAATTTTCTCCGATCAATCCCCTTCGTCACAAACCACTGCACCACCTCCTAGCATTTTTCCATTACGCTCTGATCACTCCCCTATCTCTAGAAGAAAACCCGGTTCCTAAGATCCCCTAGATCACCACAGGGCGTTCGAAAAGCCATTTACAGTTAATTCTAAATTTCTATCTCAAAACTAAATTAAAAATTATGATTTTGGTTTTAAAAATCATCGTTTTGTATTGGAATTTCGATCATATATCTGGAACCATCAATCTTGAGATTTCATTTTCCACCTATGTTCAATATTCTCTGTTATCTTTGTTTACAGAGCCAACACAAAGTTATTTTAACTTAAATAAATTCCTAAACTCTAATTCATGATACAGCAAGCATATTCTGTTTGAATATTAAATACTAACATAGATTAGATCATGTGATAATGAGTTCTGATCAATTCTTAAACCTGGAAACAAAAGATAGTGCAATACAGAGATAACAACATACACACATACATTCATTCATATATACAAGAAGATCTACTGCTATATATATACCCATATCACATACTTAACACAGACATTAGCATGCAGCAACTTTAAACTTAAACTTATTAAAAATGATGTTACTCACCAGATTTTAAAAGAAGACAGAGCCTCTTTTTGATTTTGAAAACAGCCTTGAACCCTTAGAGATTTAGTTGCTGGAATACTCTTACTCCTTGATTTATAAATTACATGCATGCTCCCAGATTAAAAAGAAAATGCAGGCTTTGATTTTGGTTTGATTCCAGATTGAAGAAAATCCAGGCTTTTGTTCTTGCTTTTGGAAAAATGAGTTTACAGGCTTTGATTCATGTTGAAGAAAACTTGCAGGCTTGGATTTTGATTTAGAAAATGCACTTCCAGGTTTGAAGAAAAATGCACTGGCTTTGATTTGAAAATGAATTTCAGGTTTTGAGGAGTTGCTTTTCAGATTTGTTAATGAGAGGAGTTTGTACAGGGTTTTGAGAAAATGTTTACTGGTTTGTAATTTTGTTCGTGAGGAATTCTTACAAAATTTTAGTTTTTTTTTTCCTTCTTTTTGTTACGGCTGAAAGGAAATGGGAAATGAAAAAAAAATAGGCTTTATGAATTTATTTATGGTTTGTTAAAAATCAAAGAAAGAAAAAAAAAATAGTAAAACATGACACTTGTTTTAGGTTTTAACATTTGTCACTTAATTTAGCTTAGGCCTTAACACATGTCAATTTAGGGTGTTAAGAGGCTTACACATGTAATTTAAGTATTTTATTTTAATTCAAATTATTTACAAAAGCTTTTAAACCTTAATTTATTATTTCTTATGTATAAATAAATGAATTTCTTCATTTTCTTTTATAGAAAAATAAAACAAAACAAATTATAAATAAAAGCCTATTTAAATACTTTAAGTATTTATTCTTTTAAATTTCACAACATCAAATTCAAATTCAAATTTAAATTAAATTAAAACTCCAATTAAAAATCAAGTTATATATATGCATATATAATTACCATTTAAAATAACAATTCTATTTTATCAAAGTCTATTCATATTTATAAAAACAAAGTATTATAATTATTATTTGAAAATATCAAATTTGACTATTTTAAATAATTTATAAAGGAGATTATAAATTACTTCTATTTTAAAATCATATATATCAAGTAAAGAAATAAAACAAATCTTTTATTTAAATTTGAACTTAAGCTAAAAATCTATTTTAACAATTAAACATTTATAATATGTATTTTAAACTATATAGTTATTTATTAAATGTCTTTGGAAAGCTTAATATTAATTTAAATCATAATTTCCAAATTACCAAATATTTGAAAACATAATTTCATTTGTTAAATTCAAACCAACTCATCTATTTACAATATATACAATTATACATATATATTATAAATAGAAAATATTTTATTAAACTTTTAAAAGATAAATCACTAATTAAATATTTATTTAATTAGATTATTAAATTACTTCAAATTTATTAACAAAGATCATCAAATCAATTTAATTTCCAATGCAGATTATTAAATTGATATTGTCCAAATTCCCGGGATATCACATTCCTTCCCCCTTAAAATAATTTCGTCCCCGAAATTTAAACAAAGGAAATTTAATAATCTATTCAATATTTAACAAGCATATATTATCAACCATATGCTAACAACCATAGCAAAAAATCATCCAATCAAACAATTCTAACTATCCAGACAAAATTCTGGATAAAATTTCCTCGAGTTTCCCCAAGTATATATATATACCGGAATACTCGCTCTACAAACAATCTAAACTACGAAGCTATAGAACTCCTACTCAACTAGATCTATAGAACTAGACAGGATATCAGACTACAGACGAGTCTGACTCAACAACCAAGTATACGTTTTAGTTGGTTTATATAAACATATATGAAGTTGAATTATAATGTTATTTAAATTTAATTATTTAATTTTTACGTATTGTATTAAAGATAATTGAGGAATAATTACTTTAATTAAATAACTCCTTAATTCATTAATACTTAATTAAGTTTATAATTATGTTTTATTTAATCTATAAAGATTAATTAAGGATTAATTAACTAATAATTAAAGGTTAATAAACTGTTATTAAGTTTTATTAATTGATAATTAAGGTTTATTAATTAATAATTAAGAGAATAATTAATCTATAATTAATGATTAATTAAATTGTTTAAAGAGTAATTAAGAATGAATTACTCAAGAATAATTAATGAAATGAATGTGATTGAATTAAGTTAATTAATTTGTGGATTAATTAAAGATAATCACTTGATAAAGGATTAAGTAGGAATACTTAATAAGATTGATAAGTGTATTTACTTATTGTAAGTTATTAATGTATAATTACAGGATGTAATTAATAAAAGGGAATTATTTAGTGAGAAATAATTGAAGTATGATTACTTTGTAAAAGTAATTAAGGATTTATTATTTGGTGTAATTAATCAATGGATTAATATAATTAATTAAGAAGATAATTAATTAAGGTAAGTAATTACATGATGATAATTATTAATTAAGGTGGATTAATAGAAATGATTAATTAAAGTTTAATTAATTAATATAATTAATTTTAGTTAATTAATTTATGGAAATAATTAATTAAGGATCATTAATTATTGTAGTTAATGAGAGTAATTAAAGGTTAATTACTATAAATGATTAAAGATAATTAATTTGTTAAATTAATTAAAGGATAATTACTTTATGTAATTAATGGATAATTTAATCAAGAGTGATTAATGGTTAATTAATTAAATGGTTGTAATTAATTAATGGTTGATTAAGCAAGGTTAGGAATTAATTCTTAAGTAATTAATTTAATTTAAGTTGATTAAATTAATTAAAATAGAGATTAATAAATGGTTGCTTATGAATGATGGTTGAGTAGAATGTCTAATTTGGTTAATATCTATTGGATGATATACTATGATATTCTGTGATATGATATTAGATATATCTGTGATAAATGTGTGATATTTATCTATGTTAATGCTATGTGTAACGACCCTGAATTTTTGATAATTAAAATTCGAATATTTAATTGATTTTAAATATTAATAAATGGAATTTAGAAGTTGAATGATTTATTTTTCGAATATTGGGTTTAATTTGATAATTAAATCGATAAATTAAATAGTGAAATTCCAGAGATAATTGAAACTCGAGTTTAAAATGATTGAAATTGATTTGGAAAATTTGATTTAATCATACTGGAGTTATAGAAAGGTTATAGAACTTCTAAAACTGAATTTGGAGTTAAATTGTGAAAATCGATTATTTTAATATTTAATTATCGACTGTAAAAATAGCCAATTTTCGAACAGTCTCAGAATTGAACGAGACCAGTTCCATTGGATCCGTAATAGTTAGTTATTATCGGATTTCAATTTTCGTATCCATCGGAGTTGTCGTTTGACCGTGGCAGCTCGAAACGCATCGATATCATTTTAATTTTAAATCGTCGAGTTAAAATAGTCATTTTTCAAAAAGGCTCGGATTTCGACGAAATCAGTTTCATCGGATCCGTAATGTGATATTATTGTAAGATTTCAAATTTCGTAATTTTTGGATTTACCGTTTGTCCGGTACAAATTAAAACGCCTCGAAATCGATTTAAATCGGTTTAATTTAAATTGATCGTTTTTCTACGTATCTCGCACAGATGTTCGAATTAGCTTCCGAAACCTGTTCCATTGCGTTCGGAACGCGGGGTAAACCTTAGAAACGTCAGCCGGCACGCTCAATTTCGAGTTCGAAAAATCCGGATGAACAGTAAATTGGAAATTTTTCTATAAAAACCCCTACATCTTTTCATTTGCAAAGAAATTCAACCCTAGGGTTTCATCACGTTCAGCCGCCAGTTTTGAGATAAATGGCCGGAAACTCTCGATCTTCTCTCCCTCTTATCTTCAAATCCATTAAGTTTTGGCAAAAATCTCCAACTAGAAAAATGTTAAACTCAACGTGACTTATCCATTCAACGGTGGAGATGGGATTTCGAGCTGCAGATTGGAAGCTTTTGGCCCGCGTTCGTGCTCGAGTCGAACACGTTTTTCACGCCATGGGGACCACCGAGCTTCGAGCCCTTCCAGCTGATGGTGGAGCTCGTCATGGCGAGTTGAATGGAGGCCTTTGATCGACGAGGAGATGAACGGTGTGGGTTGCGAAATTGATGGGGAGGGGCGGCGGTTTGGGTTTCGTTGTCTCGAACGAAAACTGGAAGGAGGGAGGATGTTGCGTTTCACGGTCCAGATCTTGGGGCTTAGCAACGAACGGCCAGGAATTGTCTAAGGTTTAGAATTAAAAGAAAATTGTAATTATTAATTATATTTAAATTTGTATAAACTTTAAACTGCGATATCTCTTTCATACGAGGTCAGAAAATTACGAAACGAATTGCATTGGCTTCGTTTTGTCGTGTACTACGTGATGCAACCGGATTGGAAGCGATCGGGGTCAATGAAAATTTCGGGTAAAATTAAACGCGCGTTTAATTTTATTCGAAATAAACGCTGGAACAGAATTTAAAATCACGGTGAGATCTTCTCACTCAATTGAATGTGGAATTATTTATAGTTATTGATTGATGATTGACTGTTTGAATGTGCTATTAGATATGATAGGATATATATCTATATATAGCAATATATACATATTGGCATATGTATATATTGGATTGATTGATTCCCGCCTCGTATAGCGGATGAGACCCTATTGCGCCGTTAGTAAGCGGATTTTTATAAAACCCATATACCGCGATAATTCCGTACTGGAGCGGAATTGGTATTGTGCTAACATCTGTGGATGCAGGGAAACAGGTTGGAGGGATCCAACTGGATTCCTCACCGTATTGATTATTTACAGATATTTTGATATATTCTGTTATCATATGATGATATATGATATTTGACTGTTGTGATGGACTAATTGGTGTTGTTACATCATCGGATTCAGTTTTGAACTTTAAAAATGACGACTTTTAATTTAAAAGGGGTTTTAAAGTGATTTTTGAAAATATACGTTTTATGGAATTTTTGAATCAATTTATAAACGTAAAATTTTAAAGTTATAAAAGTTATAATTTTTAGTGAAATATAACCGAAGTGTCGTTTTTGAAATAAAAGTCGATTTATTTATAAAATGGTTTAAGTTGGGATTTTTGAATAACTATAAACGATTTGTATAGAAAGATTTATAAAAATTGATATTTTTGTAAATCAAAATATTGGACTTATAAAACGAATTTTTATAAGTGTTAGAAAGAAGTATAAATGGATTTCATAAGTGAATGAAATTAATAGATTTATAACGTGAAGTTATAAAGTAAATAGATATTGTAGAACAAAAGATTTATAAGAAATTTACTTATAAATTGGACTTTTGCACTTAGATGGGATATAAATAGAAATTGCAAAATGAAATGATTTTGTAAGTTGAAATCGTTATAAAGTACAAATGAGGTTTATAAACGTTGTTTTATAAATCCGAAATCACTTATTCTTATAAGTGAATTTTTGAAGTTAATAAAATGAGATTTATAAACCGGAGTTGTTATAGAAAATAGAAAATGGAATTTATAAACGTTGTTTTATAAATTCGGAAGCCAATCGATTGAATTTGATAAATTAAATATAGAAGATTATCAAAGGAGATATATTCGTGATTTTGGATAGCGAATTATTATCGAAATAAAACGTGTAGAAAATAGTGAAATGTAAATAGTTAAGTATATTCACGATTTTGGATAGTGAATATATTGTTAAGTAAAATGAACTTGTTTTGGGAAAGCGATATTACAGAAATGAAGTAATTGTTTTAAAAGATGTTTTAAAACGTGATAAGTATCGAATACATAGATTTCAACATTTATTGTTGAAATAGACGTTTTAGAAAAATAAGGAAATGATGGACTATAACACTGTTGTTATAGTAAATGATTTCCGAAAGGAAATGTTTTTATGTAGTATTGGGATTTATATATCTATCTAATTTCGAATCCCTATACTAGTGATGTTGAGTCGTCGTAACGATGTTTTACGCAACATTCGTTTTGACTCAAATAAATGTGTTTAAAGAGAATGATTTCCTTAAAGAATGAGATATATACTTAATATTGATTTAAGTATATCGAATATTTTCCAAGTGTTGAAAATAAAAGATTTGTGAATTTCTTATTATTAATAAGAATGGGATTGCTTTTCCAAAATGAAATGAAATGTTTTTGAGAATTTATCTTCTTAAAGATAAATCGAAAGTGAATATGTGAAATCGATTGAAAACTGTATATCAGTAGATATTTTGAAAGATATAAATTCACTATGGAATTTATAAAGGAAATGGAAACTGTATAGAAAAATAAACGTTGATTTATTTTTGAAGTGTGGAAATTTTATATCTAGTAAAGATATTTTGAAAGATAAAATAATTTGGGAAAATTATTTGGAATCTGATGATGTTGCGCATCTTTATTGATAGTTAAATAACCGACTATCAATAATTACCTTGAATGGTATTTGTTGTGAATTGGATGAATTTGAATGCCACACTTATTTTTGAATAATCGCTCACTATTCGGGTTAGCCGGGAAAGGACCATGGGGTCGTATAACCCATTCCGAATATGTGATACGTCGTTTTGAATCACATTTGAAGACCGGTGTTGAAGACCGGATATTTTTGAAAACGGAAGGATTACCGTCGAGTTACTCTACATCGGCTGATCTCCGATTTAGAGGTTTTATCACCCTTAGTGACGGGAAGTCCTGACGTGATTGAAAACTATCCGGAAATGCAAGGGCTTCGTGAGAAGTGCCTTCGGTTCTGTTCGATCCCGGAACAGACTTATATGGATTGTGTGTCTGACGTTACAATTTGAGATATAAAGCTGATTTCTTTCAAATACATTTCTGTTGGTGGCGGAGAATTTATTCTCTTAGCTTAACACCCTTCTCTGAGACGTACGAGCTCAGAGGTTATGTAGTTGAAATTTATCGGCGATATATCCCAATTTGGTAACGTGGCATACTGAGTGTTGCTGTGAAATGATCAGTGTTTGATCATTTGTGATATGATCATTTGTTTGATCTTATATCTTTGTGATCATAGGTTGATCATTTTTGTTGGACCCGAAGCAGGGCTTTTTGAGAAAGCATAGCTTTGTGGACGAGACTTCGTCGAGCCTCACACCCCGGAAATGGTCAAAACAGGACGAATGCGGCAAGGTTCTAGGGAGTAGCGCCCCTTAGTGTATGTCATTCCTTCTGGATAAAGGTGGTATCATGGTATGGAGCCCAGATACTTAACCTCTGTGGTTACTGCATTATTATTATCTATGTGGTTTGTTGGAAATCGGGGATCCTCGGGAAGATCGGTGACGATCGGGGGATGGCATACGCGTGTCAGTAGTTACCTATTTTTGCAGAGGTAACCCGGCCTTGTGTTGGCAGAGATCCGGTTAGGTTCTCGGGTCGTCTATTCCAGGGACGTACCCATCGTGGATAGGAAGTTCCTTAGCCTGACCATTTGTTGGAAATCCAAAGAAACAATACGAGCCTTTACGATTTCAATTGTATAACCTGTCTCCTCAGGAGGCAGCTATAGCAGGCATAATATAATGGTACCTATGCTGGCTAAGATTTATATTATACTTTCGAAATGTTTTCCACTATGCACTAATAATAATATCAAAAAGGTTTTGATTTTTGCGTAGTAAGCATCTTTGACTATCATAAGAAGAAATCTCCTCCAAGTCTGCGTTTGCATTGTGTGTGTGGTGGGAGGTCTTATGGTAGTTTCATTTTCCAAAGGCATTGCGAATTGACTTTAAAAATATTTCTGTTGTCTATTTTAAAGATAAATAACTGTTTTACGATCTCACACCAGTCACCATGACTGACTCGGAGTTTATTGTTCCCTTCTAAACTCTGGGTGCCCACAAATTTCCACACGGGCAGCCTAGAGTTATATTATCAGGATATTCTGGATATTCTGGAGCTTTGGAGATAAGCTGGATGGCGAGACGTAGTATTTGTATCTGATAGTATTTATTCCGCTGTGTATTCTGTATGAGGACAAGTTTATATAACTGTCCATTGATGTGATGTATTGTATTGAGTTGTATATTGACTCTGATTGATGTATGTATAAAACTGATATAGTTCTTTGTTTTAAAAGACTAGTGTTTATCTATTATATGTTGTTCCGCTGCGATATGTGAGATTCTGATATTGTCTCTGTTCTGTGTTTCTGTTTCTGCTCTTGTTCTGTTGTTGTTCTTCTTTCTTTTTTCTTCTATCTTCTTCTCCTACCTCTTTCTTCTTTCTTAAAACCATAACTTTTCGGGTTTCCGGCATTCGATGGCTCAGCAGTCGATAAAGTGAGTATCGATGTTGAATTTTCGAAAGTCGAAAAATTTCGGGATGTTACATTTGGTATCAGAGCATATGGTTAAGCGACAACCCTGCTCTGTTGGGTGTTACTCATTAGAGATAGAGTCAGCAGTACTCTAGAATGAGTTGAGTGTAATAATAGATATGAGCGCGTATTTGTTATTGAATATAAAAAATTGTTTTATATTGTGATGATTGGTTTGTTGAGTGGTATATGGATTCTGGTCGGTATTGTCCGTACAACTCTATCGATAGGGATCTCTAAACACTTATATAGAACAATTCGGCACAGTGTTGTTTTAAATGGGGTAAATGAGATAATTTTGCCCAAAACTATTTTTGTATAGAAAATAAATGTTTTTCTATAAAGTACTATAGTATATGGTTGCATGGATGTTAGGAAAGTGATAATATTGAAAGTTATCATTTTTATATGAAATTGAATAAGAAATTCAAATCGTAACTCCAAAGTAAAGAATGTAAATTATAAATGTGAATTTGTAATTTGAAAAGGAATTCCAGAAAAGTTTTTGGAAATGTTTTGAAAAGAATTTGAAAATTTTGGAGATTTGAAAAGTTTAAATCATTTTTGATTTGAAAATGGATTTCAAGGGTTTTGAAAAATGTTTTGAAGAGATGAAAAGCTCTAAACTCTTTTCGGTCGCTGGAAAATAACTTCGATGATGACCGCGGCATCGTTGGTGTTCATTCTCGGGTTTCCAAAAGAGGAAATTGCTGCCAAATTGTTTTAAATGAAAGTTGTTTGGAAAATTGAGTTTTGTTTTGAAAATTCAAATGGAATTTGAATTGTTTTCAAAATGGTTTTGAAAGGTTGAAAAGACTCTGGAATACTGTATAAGAATATTTATGGAATATGATTGAATTTATAACTTATACAAATAGAAATTGTTAATGTAAATTATGTAAATGTGATTGGAATTAAAGTTCATTAACAAGTGAAATCTATAAATGTGAATTGAAAGTATAAGGAAATAAGTTCATATATGAATAAAAAAAATTATGAATATGAATTGTAAATATGATTTACAAATGAAAATAGAATTCCAAGAAGATAATTGAAAATAAAATTCCTTAATGAAATGGAATTGTGAATGTGAATATATAAATGATTTTATAAATCAAGATGTAAATAAGTCGAAGACTTATAAAATATTTGGAATTTGATAGAAATGAGATTCAAATTGAAAATGAAAGAATTTGTGAATGAGTAAATAAATTTGAATAAATGAAGTGAATAAGATTAAAACTGAATGTTGAAACCGAATTTGAATAAGTGAATTAGAATTCGAAATGGATTAGTAACTGAAACTAATTTAAAATGGTGCAGTATGAATGAAAGCTAATCAATAAAATTCAATATTCAGAAATTGAACTGAATCCAATTAAATGTTGGAATTGAATTCAAATGAAATTGAAATGTAAAGATTGAACGAAATTGAATATATAACTTCAATAGTGAATTAGAGATGATATAAGCAGTATATATTGGAAATTTTGTAATAGAATGTACAAAATGGTTTGAATATATGTAACTAGATATTATGGCTAGTAGGATATACAGGTGTATAAAAGGAATTGGAATTTTGATTTCGAAGATAATTTGAATTGCTCGACAAAAAGGTATGTATTTAAATTTGAATACGAGATTTGATGACTTATTTCTCTAGCCGCTTGGCTTTTTCTTTTTCTTTTTGAAATCTGAGAGTCCGTGGGGACGTTTTGTAGTCGTACCGTATTAGCCGCGCAAAGGAGACGCTGGCGAAATTTTTCGAAAATTCCGAGTGTTAGAAAATTTTTGAGAAAATATTGAAAGTTTAAATTTGAATTTGAGTTTAAATTTGAATTGTTAAGAAAACAATGTTGTTTGAAACCTATAATTGAAGTTGGAAAGTTAGTTGAAATGATAACAAATCTTTAGTAGGCAGATTTGTTTCGATAATTTGATAAAACTATTAGATTGTGAAAAACAGTAGATGAGTTAAGGACCTTTCTTCCTAACTTGTAATTTCGAGGACGAAATTCTTTTAAGGGGGGAAGTTTGTAACGACCCTGAATTTTTGATAATTAAAATTCGAATATTTAATTGATTTTAAATATTAATAAATGGAATTTAGAAGTTGAATGATTTATTTTTCGAATATTGGGTTTAATTTGATAATTAAATCGATAAATTAAATAGTGAAATTCCAGAGATAATTGAAACTCGAGTTTAAAATGATTGAAATTGATTTGGAAAATTTGATTTAATCATACTGGAGTTATAGAAAGGTTATAGAACTTCTAAAACTGAATTTGGAGTTAAATTGTGAAAATCGATTATTTTAATATTTAATTATCGACTGTAAAAATAGCCAATTTTCGAACAGTCTCAGAATTGAACGAGACCAGTTCCATTGGATCCGTAATAGTTAGTTATTATCGGATTTCAATTTTCGTATCCATCGGAGTTGTCGTTTGACCGTGGCAGCTCGAAACGCATCGATATCATTTTAATTTTAAATCGTCGAGTTAAAATAGTCATTTTTCAAAAAGGCTCGGATTTCGACGAAATCAGTTTCATCGGATCCGTAATGTGATATTATTGTAAGATTTCAAATTTCGTAATTTTTGGATTTACCGTTTGTCCGGTACAAATTAAAACGCCTCGAAATCGATTTAAATCGGTTTAATTTAAATTGATCGTTTTTCTCCGTATCTCGCACAGATGTTCGAATTAGCTTCCGAAACCTGTTCCATTGCGTTCGGAACGCGGGGTAAACCTTAGAAACGTCAGCCGGCACGCTCAATTTCGAGTTCGAAAAATCCGGATGAACAGTAAATTGGAAATTTTTCTATAAAAACCCCTACATCTTTTCATTTGCAAAGAAATTCAACCCTAGGGTTTCATCACGTTCAGCCGCCAGTTTTGAGATAAATGGCCGGAAACTCTCGATCTTCTCTCCCTCTTATCTTCAAATCCATTAAGTTTTGGCAAAAATCTCCAACTAGAAAAATGTTAAACTCAACGTGACTTATCCATTCAACGGTGGAGATGGGATTTCGAGCTGCAGATTGGAAGCTTTTGGCCCGCGTTCGTGCTCGAGTCGAACACGTTTTTCACGCCATGGGGACCACCGAGCTTCGAGCCCTTCCAGCTGATGGTGGAGCTCGTCATGGCGAGTTGAATGGAGGCCTTTGATCGACGAGGAGATGAACGGTGTGGGTTGCGAAATTGATGGGGAGGGGCGGCGGTTTGGGTTTCGTTGTCTCGAACGAAAACTGGAAGGAGGGAGGATGTTGCGTTTCACGGTCCAGATCTTGGGGCTTAGCAACGAACGGCCAGGAATTGTCTAAGGTTTAGAATTAAAAGAAAATTGTAATTATTAATTATATTTAAATTTGTATAAACTTTAAACTGCGATATCTCTTTCATACGAGGTCAGAAAATTACGAAACGAATTGCATTGGCTTCGTTTTGTCGTGTACTACGTGATGCAACCGGATTGGAAGCGATAGCGATCGATGAAAATTTCGGGTAAAATTAAACGCGCGTTTAATTTTATTCGAAATAAACGCTGGAACAGAATTTAAAATCACGGTGAGATCTTCTCACTCAATTGAATGTGGAATTATTTATAGTTATTGATTGATGATTGACTGTTTGAATGTGCTATTAGATATGATAGGATATATATCTATATATAGCAATATATACATATTGGCATATGTATATATTGGATTGATTGATTCCCGCCTCGTATAGCGGATGAGACCCTATTGCGCCGTTAGTAAGCGGATTTTTATAAAACCCATATACCGCGATAATTCCGTACTGGAGCGGAATTGGTATTGTGCTAACATCTGTGGATGCAGGGAAACAGGTTGGAGGGATCCAACTGGATTCCTCACCGTATTGATTATTTACAGATATTTTGATATATTCTGTTATCATATGATGATATATGATATTTGACTGTTGTGATGGACTAATTGGTGTTGTTACATCATCAGATTCAGTTTTGAACTTTAAAAATGACGACTTTTAATTTAAAAGGGGTTTTAAAGTGATTTTTGAAAATATACGTTTTATGGAATTTTTGAATCAATTTATAAACGTAAAATTTTAAAGTTATAAAAGTTATAATTTTTAGTGAAATATAACCGAAGTGTCGTTTTTGAAATAAAAGTCGATTTATTTATAAAATGGTTTAAGTTGGGATTTTTGAATAACTATAAACGATTTGTATAGAAAGATTTATAAAAATTGATATTTTTGTAAATCAAAATATTGGACTTATAAAACGAATTTTTATAAGTGTTAGAAAGAAGTATAAATGGATTTCATAAGTGAATGAAATTAATAGATTTATAACGTGAAGTTATAAAGTAAATAGATATTGTAGAACAAAAGATTTATAAGAAATTTACTTATAAATTGGACTTTTGCACTTAGATGGGATATAAATAGAAATTGCAAAATGAAATGATTTTGTAAGTTGAAATCGTTATAAAGTACAAATGAGGTTTATAAACGTTGTTTTATAAATCCGAAATCACTTATTCTTATAAGTGTATTTTTGAAGTTAATAAAATGAGATTTATAAACCGGAGTTGTTATAGAAAATAGAAAATGGAATTTATAAACGTTGTTTTATAAATTCGGAAGCCAATCGATTGAATTTGATAAATTAAATATAGAAGATTATCAAAGGAGATATATTCGTGATTTTGGATAGCGAATTATTATCGAAATAAAACGTGTAGAAAATAGTGAAATGTAAATAGTTAAGTATATTCACGATTTTGGATAGTGAATATATTGTTAAGTAAAATGAACTTGTTTTGGGAAAGCGATATTACAGAAATGAAGTAATTGTTTTAAAAGATGTTTTAAAACGTGATAAGTATCGAATACATAGATTTCAACATTTATTGTTGAAATAGACGTTTTAGAAAAATAAGGAAATGATGGACTATAACACTGTTGTTATAGTAAATGATTTCCGAAAGGAAATGTTTTTATGTAGTATTGGGATTTATATATCTATCTAATTTCGAATCCCTATACTAGTGATGTTGAGTCGTCGTAACGATGTTTTACGCAACATTCGTTTTGACTCAAATAAATGTGTTTAAAGAGAATGATTTCCTTAAAGAATGAGATATATACTTAATATTGATTTAAGTATATCGAATATTTTCCAAGTGTTGAAAATAAAAGATTTGTGAATTTCTTATTATTAATAAGAATGGGATTGCTTTTCCAAAATGAAATGAAATGTTTTTGAGAATTTATCTTCTTAAAGATAAATCGAAAGTGAATATGTGAAATCGATTGAAAACTGTATATCAGTAGATATTTTGAAAGATATAAATTCACTATGGAATTTATAAAGGAAATGGAAACTGTATAGAAAAATAAACGTTGATTTATTTTTGAAGTGTGGAAATTTTATATCTAGTAAAGATATTTTGAAAGATAAAATAATTTGGGAAAATTATTTGGAATCTGATGATGTTGCGCATCTTTATTGATAGTTAAATAACCGACTATCAATAATTACCTTGAATGGTATTTGTTGTGAATTGGATGAATTTGAATGCCACACTTATTTTTGAATAATCGCTCACTATTCGGGTTAGCCGGGAAAGGACCATGGGGTCGTATAACCCATTCCGAATATGTGATACGTCGTTTTGAATCACATTTGAAGACCGGTGTTGAAGACCGGATATTTTTGAAAACGGAAGGATTACCGTCGAGTTACTCTACATCGGCTGATCTCCGATTTAGAGGTTTTATCACCCTTAGTGACGGGAAGTCCTGACGTGATTGAAAACTATCCGGAAATGCAAGGGCTTCGTGAGAAGTGCCTTCGGTTCTGTTCGATCCCGGAACAGACTTATATGGATTGTGTGTCTGACGTTACAATTTGAGATATAAAGCTGATTTCTTTCAAATACATTTCTGTTGGTGGCGGAGAATTTATTCTCTTAGCTTAACACCCTTCTCTGAGACGTACGAGCTCAGAGGTTATGTAGTTGAAATTTATCGGCGATATATCCCAATTTGGTAACGTGGCATACTGAGTGTTGCTGTGAAATGATCAGTGTTTGATCATTTGTGATATGATCATTTGTTTGATCTTATATCTTTGTGATCATAGGTTGATCATTTTTGTTGGACCCGAAGCAGGGCTTTTTGAGAAAGCATAGCTTTGTGGACGAGACTTCGTCGAGCCTCACACCCCGGAAATGGTCAAAACAGGACGAATGCGGCAAGGTTCTAGGGAGTAGCGCCCCTTAGTGTATGTCATTCCTTCTGGATAAAGGTGGTATCATGGTATGGAGCCCAGATACTTAACCTCTGTGGTTACTGCATTATTATTATCTATGTGGTTTGTTGGAAATCGGGGATCCTCGGGAAGATCGGTGACGATCGGGGGATGGCATACGCGTGTCAGTAGTTACCTATTTTTGCAGAGGTAACCCGGCCTTGTGTTGGCAGAGATCCGGTTAGGTTCTCGGGTCGTCTATTCCAGGGACGTACCCATCGTGGATAGGAAGTTCCTTAGCCTGACCATTTGTTGGAAATCCAAAGAAACAATACGAGCCTTTACGATTTCAATTGTATAACCTGTCTCCTCAGGAGGCAGCTATAGCAGGCATAATATAATGGTACCTATGCTGGCTAAGATTTATATTATACTTTCGAAATGTTTTCCACTATGCACTAATAATAATATCAAAAAGGTTTTGATTTTTGCGTAGTAAGCATCTTTGACTATCATAAGAAGAAATCTCCTCCAAGTCTGCGTTTGCATTGTGTGTGTGGTGGGAGGTCTTATGGTAGTTTCATTTTCCAAAGGCATTGCGAATTGACTTTAAAAATATTTCTGTTGTCTATTTTAAAGATAAATAACTGTTTTACGATCTCACACCAGTCACCATGACTGACTCGGAGTTTATTGTTCCCTTCTAAACTCTGGGTGCCCACAAATTTCCACACGGGCAGCCTAGAGTTATATTATCAGGATATTCTGGATATTCTGGAGCTTTGGAGATAAGCTGGATGGCGAGACGTAGTATTTGTATCTGATAGTATTTATTCCGCTGTGTATTCTGTATGAGGACAAGTTTATATAACTGTCCATTGATGTGATGTATTGTATTGAGTTGTATATTGACTCTGATTGATGTATGTATAAAACTGATATAGTTCTTTGTTTTAAAAGACTAGTGTTTATCTATTATATGTTGTTCCGCTGCGATATGTGAGATTCTGATATTGTCTCTGTTCTGTGTTTCTGTTTCTGCTCTTGTTCTGTTGTTGTTCTTCTTTCTTTTTTCTTCTATCTTCTTTTCCTACCTCTTTCTTCTTTCTTAAAACCATAACTTTTCGGGTTTCCGGCATTCGATGGCTCAGCAGTCGATAAAGTGAGTATCGATGTTGAATTTTCGAAAGTCGAAAAATTTCGGGATGTTACATATGTGAATTCAAGTATTAAATTGAATTGAATTGTTTAAACCTTTAAACAACTTGGCCTTAAAAGATACGTTTTGGATTTCGATGAGACCGGGATCGGGTTTCCGTATACCGGATTTCCAGGTCTGGAGACCCGAATACCACATCGATCCAAATTAACGATAGGTCGTGAATCAAGTGAAGATGAAGATTCAGAGTGCAAGGGTTATTGTCGTTAACTCTGAGGGTGATTCCAATACGAGTGTAACGAGATAATGCCTTCGGTTTCGTTCGAACCCGGAACGAACTTGTATGGATTGAATGCTTTCAGCACATCGTCAGGTGGACGATGAGCATTCTAAGTGATGTGTTTTGATTAAAGGTAATCGTAGCCTCAAGCCTCATCAAACCGGGAATGGCTAAAACAGGGGAGGTGCAGCAAGGTTAGTGGGTAGCACCCAAGTAGTATGAGTTTCCTCTGTCTAGAGGTCCCTTCTTTTTATTCGGCTGTGTGGGCGGTTGAATAGCTACAACCGCTGGGGTTTCTTATGCGGGAATTATCCAGTAAGGGATGTTCCGGCCTTGTGTTGCAGGGGATTGGGAGTGATCCTCGGTACGTTGATCTAGGCCACGTACTGTGACGGGCGGTACCCCGGTAGCCCTGCCATTGTATGGAATCCAAAATCCAATAAGTGCCGTACGATTTAGTTGTGCCCAACTATGTTGGAATGTGAGATGTAAGCATTCCAGCTATTTCTGTATTTTACTTGAAAACCCTAGACCCTATTATAATATAACTCGATTTCCTATCAAGTTTTGGTTAGCGTAAGGTAAAAACTTTTCCATGTTTATGTGTGGGAAGTCTTACGTGATACCTTTGTTTTCAAAAGGCTTTGAAGTTAAACAACTTTAACCCGTTTACTCACACCAGACCCATGTCTGACCCAAGTGTTTATTTCTGTTTTATAAACTCTTGGGTACTCAAATTTTTTACGAGTAGCCAAGGGATTCAGGTTAGCTTTGACGAGTTATCTGGAGGAGCAATGGAGCAGGAGGCTTCAGCGTTCGTAGATATAGTGTTCCGCTGTGTTAGTTTCTCTGAGTCATTTGTTGAGTTGTATTTGAGTTGTAATAACTAGACAGGTATTTATAACTGTCTAGTATGTGTTGTATAAGCTGTGTATCTCTGATGTATATGATACAATGTAATATCTTATTTGATTAATGTAATTTATTCGTTCCGCTGTTTAGATTCTGATGTGTTTCTTTCTTTCTTCTCTATCTTTTCTCTTTTCTATCTCTTTCTTTCTTCAAGATGATACGACTTTTTGTGGAGAAAAAGTCGGGTCGTCACAATACTCTTGGGTGGTTTCATTTTAAAATTTTTATATTTCTTAAAGTAATTAGAGATTTGTGTTCATTAAATGTATTAGGAAATTTAATGGATAATTAATTTAATTGATTAATTAATCATTTGGATTAATTAAATAGGTAATTAAAGGTTTGAACTAATTAATTAATGATTAAGATTAATTAATTAGGAATAATAAATTTGTAATTAAGGATTATGAATTAGAATATTAATTAATGTTTAGAAATTAATTAATAAAGAAATTAAAGATTAATTAAGTTATGGATAACACTTAATTAATTTAATAATTAGAGATAAATTAATTTGTTATTAAGATTTATCAATTTGGAATTAATAATAATTAATCCAATTTAATTACTTAAGAAAAGTAATTAAAGAGTTGTTAATAGTTAATGGAGGTCATTAACTATGGATTATTAAATAATTAATTAATAGGATTAATTTTGATAATTAATTAGTTAATTAATTTAAGATAATAAATTATAGAATTTGTTTTAAATAAATTACTTAATGGAAGTAATTAAGAAATTAATTACTTATTGTAATTAATTAAGATAATTTGATTTAGTTTAAGTTAATTAATTAAGTTTAATTAATTTAGAATAATCAATGGATGATTTGATAAATAATTACTTAATGTAATTATTAAGGTATGATTATTTAGGAAGTAAATAATAAGATAATTACTGGAAGTAATTAATTGATGGTTATGTATTAAGGAAAGTAATTTAAGTTTAATTACTTTGAATAATTAATCAAGGGATTAATTAAGAAATTAATTAAGGAGGAATTAATTTAGTAAATGAAAGTAATTAAGGGTAGTTAATTACTGATTGAAGATTAATCAAGGTGATTAATAAATGTTGTTTAATTTAAAGTTAATTACTTAATGTAATTAATTTAATTAAAGTAATTAATAATTAAGTTGTAATTAAGGATCATTAATTAATATAATTAATGATGTAATTAAGATTGATTAATTAAGTATAATTAATAAATGAAGTGATTATTTTTTATTTTTTTTATATTTTTTATTTATTATATTCTTATATATTTATTTTTTATTCAGTTTTTTATTTATTTATTTATTTATCTTTATAATTAATTATTATATATATTATTTATATATTTATATAATTATATTATAATTTTTATTATTTATTATAATTTTTATTATTTTATATTTTATATATATATTTATATTTATTTTTTTATTAATTAATTTATTCTATTATTTATTATATTTTATATTATTATTTTATATATTATATTATTCATTTTCTATATTATTTTTATAAAATATTTTTATTATTTTATTTTTAAAAATATAAAAAAAAAAATATTAATATAAATTAAATTAATTATAAAAGTAATAATATATAAAGAATATATAATATATATATATAATAAAATTAAATATAATAAATTAAAAAAATATAAAATAATATATATTTTAAATAATAATTATAATAAATAATATATATTTTAAAAAATAAGAAATAATAAAAAAATTAATAATATATTATATTACAATTATATTCATTATATCATTATTATATCTTTATATTATATATTAATTATATTATATATATTTTTTTTTAATATATTATTAATTTTTTTATTATTTCTTATTTTTTAAAATATATATTATTTATTATAATTATTATTTAAAATATATATTATTTTATATTTTTTTAATTTATTATATTTAATTTTATTATATATATATATATATTATATATTCTTTATATATTATTACTTTTATAATTAATTTAATTTATATTAATATTATTTTTTTTATATTTTTAAAATGTGATATCCCGGAATTTTGGCAATATCAATTTAATAATCTTTATAAATAATTAAATTGATTTGTTGATTTTATTTTATAAAATTGACAAGTTTATTCATTTTAAAGGTTAATAATATTTAATTGGCAATATTTATTAATACCTTTTCTAATAATTTAAAATTGGTAAGATTTATCTTTCAAAACTTATATAAATGTTTTCTATTTATAATGTATATATATATTGGTATATATATTATAAATAAGGAGTCTTTAATTTAATAAAAGACTATGTTTTCAAATTATAATATATATGTATATATATATTGTTATTTGAAGTTATGTATTAAAATTCAATATGATGATTATCAAACTAATGTAAAAATATTTTCCATTTAGAATATATATATTTGTATATTTATATAGAATCTTAAAGCTTATTTATAAAAGAGATAAATACATTATATACTTATAAATATTTCATAAAAACATATAAATGTCTTAAATAAATGTATTAAAAACAAGATGTACACTTGTTAGCATATTAGAGTGGTGTGAAGACATTTGTAAGGAAATAAGCAATTTGTAATTTAAATAGCATAGGTGTAAGCAAATTAAAGAGACAAGTGGCTATGTTTTAATTTAAGTTTTAAAATAAATAAAAATTAGTATGTAAGAAGAAATCTGTTTTTCACTTTTCAATTTAAAAATTTTCTTTTCTTCAACTTCTTTCTCAACAAAAATAATTCGGATCTAAAGAGAAAATAAAACCTGGAATCAAAAATTCAAAGAGAAAATAAATCTGGAAATTCAAATGCAAATCTGAGATAAGAAAATGAAAAGCAATTCCAAACAGCAGTTCAAATCTTCAAAACAACTGGAAGATCAGGAAAAATGGAATCAAGCAAATAACCAGAAATCAAACAGCAAGATTTAAAATTCAAAAAGCAAAAACAAAGGAGGTTCAAAAATCAAATTCAAAAATCTGGAAAGCCTGGAAACAAAATGTTCTATTCTCTGTTCTCTGACATATCTGGTGAGTAAACTTTAAACTTAAAAACAGTTTTAGAAATCTGTTATGATGGATGCATGTGATGGATGTTTTGTGTAAAGTGTGTTACTTAGTATATGATATGAATGCATGCTTAAATATCTGAAATGTATGTATGTCTGTATATATACAAAAATCTGTCCTCTGTCTCTGTTCAAAGTTTCCAGTGAGTAAATCTAATTTTAAAAAAAAAACAGTTTTAAAATCTGTTATTATGTCTTGATATACTGATAAATGTTACAGTAACATGACATGCAATGCTTACCTGAATATTTGATGTGAATGGATGATTATATAAAGAGTTGTTATGAAATATTTGTGTATATTGATGATTCTGCTTCTCTGTTCTAATTTTCCAGTGAGTAAACAACTCTTTTAAAAGCTTAAATCAGTTTTAGTCTTGATGCTTGTGAATAATATTTGTAACAATGTTGTGATAGATGTTTACATGAATGTATATGGTGCTTGCATGTACATGAATATGGAATGATTTGTATGCATGTCTATATACATATACCTCTGTTGTATCACAGTTTCAAATCCCTAGAATAAATTCAATTTGTCCTCATACAATCAATGTTAGGTTAAGATCTTTAAAGATGAATTGTGTATATAAGTGTAATATGATTTTTAAAAACAATTTCAAGTTTATTTATTAAGCAATTATTTTAAAAATAAGGAATTACAGTAAAATATGTTCAAATCAGAAAAATCAATGATCACGAATTCAAGTTTGGATTTCATAATTTGATTCGTAGTAGAAAATAATGATTTTAGATAATAGTTTCATGATTTTTAAGATTGGGGATGTGGAGAATTTATGAGTTGATCAGTTTTGGGTTTTTGGTCGATTGCCGTCGATCGGTGGGGTTCGGTGGGTCGTGCTTCGGGCTGGAGGTAGCTTGGAGGTTGGAGATCAACGGAAAAATGGTAGCAGATGTTAAGAATGGCCATGGTGATCAGAGAGTGGCGAAGTAGGGTTCGTGGTCCAGTTTTGGTCAAGCATTGATTTCGAGGTCGTGAAGTAACTGGGAGGCATCGGACTTGTTAGCAAAGGATTGAATCGATGTTTGGGTTAGTGACGTAGCTCTGAACGGAGAGACGTGAGCTCCGGTGGCGAGTTCGTCAGCAGGCGATAGTTCTCGATCGTTCAGGTGGTTCCAGGAATTGGTCGAGTGAGCTCGATTTTGTTTGACATCGTTATTATAATATCTGGGTGGTCGGAAGCCTTGCCGTGGTCATAGGTGATGTGTCGGAGGCTATCGTAGAGATCGCCGCCGATCAACGTGGGTGTGCACGTTAACGTGCACGGTTATGTATCAGGAAGATGGGTTTTGGGGAGGAAGGCTGGAGCTCGAAGTTTGTCTCGGGGGTTTTGATATTTTTCTCGAAGCAGAACGTAACGTAGGTAGTTTCGAGTTTTTATCGGGGAAACTTGGGTTTTTCTCGGGTTGGTGGGAGCATGTATTAGAATTTTTAAAAGAAAGTTTTTATCAAAAGAAGTTTGTTTTTGAAATGGTTCTAAGTTTTTAAAATAAAAGTAAAACAAAGTTTTTACTATTAAACTAAATTATTGTATAGAAAAATTGTTTTTAACAAGTTTTAAATAATTTTTAAATAGATTTTCAAATTGATCTTTGTATTTAAATTTATTTAATAATTTTGAAAAGCTTCAAAGATTTTAAAGGTAAAAACTAAATGTTGTTATTATTTAAATTATAATAAAGATTTTATCTTAAGTAATTAAGATTTGATTTATTAAAGGAAATTAATATGTGAAATTAATAAGGATAATTCATTTATTGAAAATGATTTAAGAATAGATAATAATTTAATTAAGATAAATGGTTTTTCTTAATTAAGATCTTTAAGTATAAATAGTTAAGAAATTATTTAATTAATTTAAATAATTAGTTAAATAATTAACTAAGTAATTAATCAGTGATTAATTAGAGATAATCTCTTATAAATTAATTAAGTGTAATTACTTGATGAAGTAATTGAGGAATAATTACTAGATGTAATTAAATAAAGGTAAATTATTTAATAAAGTAATTAAAGGGTAATTATTTAATGAAGGTAATTAAATAGAAGTGATTAAGGTTAATTACCTAGTGTTATTAATTAAATAATTTATTTAATAAAGTTAATAAAAAGGATTAAGGTTAATTAATAAGGTAATTAATTAATTGTTAAGGTAATTAATTAAAAAGTAATGAATTAATGGAAGTAATTAAGGGAAGTTAATTACTGATAGGATTAATCAAAGGTGATTAATAATTGTGGTTTAATTAAGATCAATTATTTAATTAATTTAAATAAGATAAATAATTAAAAATATAATTAAGGTTCATTAGTTATAATTAATTAATGATGTAATTAAGAGTTGATTAATTAATCAAATGATAAGTGATTAATTGTAATTAATTAAGGATTAAAGTAATTGATTATAATAAATTAATAAATGAAGTAATTAAAGGTTAATTACTGTATTGATTAAGAATAATTAATTTGTGAAATTAATTAAAGATAATTACTTAAATGTAATTAAAGTATAATTAATCAGGGTGATTAATTAAAGTGGATAATTAGAGAATGATTAATTTATTTATTTGTAATTAATTAATGATTATATAAGTAAGATTTATGATGAAGTAATTAATTTAATTTATTTTAAATTAATTAGAAATGAAATAATTAATTTAATTCACTTTAAATTAATTAGAGATGGTATAGATCATTGCTTATATATGAATGGATGATATTAATTGCCTTGAATGGTTTGAGATCTCAAATATGAGATAAGTGATGTTGTGTGATATAAATGCTTTGGTTGAAGTATGATGATAATGTGAAATTATCTGTTTATGATGATAATATGAATTATCTACTGTGATACTGTGAATTATCTATCTATTTGTATATAGATAATAGAATTGAACTGTTTTAACTTTAAAACAACTTGGCCTTAAAAGATACGTTTTGGATTTCGATGAGACCGGGATCGGGTTTCCGTATACCGGTATTCCAGGTCTGGAGACCCGAATACCACATCGATCCAAATTAACGATAGGTCGTGAATCTCAAGTGAAGATGAAGATTCAGAGTGCAAGGGTTATTGTCGTTAACTCTGAGGGTGATTCCAAAACGAGTGTAACGAGATAATGCCTTCGGTTTCGTTCGAACCCGGAACGAACTTGTATGGATTGAATGCTTTCAGCACATCGTCAGGCGGACGATGAGCATTCTAAGTGATATGTTCTGATTAAAGGTAATCGTAACCTCAAGCCTCATCAACCAGGAATGGCTAAAACAGGGGAGGTGCAGCAAGGCTTCGTGGGTAGCACCCACTGAGAGCAAGATAGATCCCTGTCTAGAGGACCCTTTTCTTTTATTCGGCTTAGTGTGTGGTTGGTCGCGCCAACCACGGGATTGTCTTGTTCGGAATTATCCAGTAAGGGATGGTTCCGGCTTTGTGTTGCAGGGGAGCGGGCGTACTCCTCGGTACGGTGATCTAGGCCACGTACTGTGACGGGCGGAACCCCAGTAGCCCTGCCATTGTATGGAATCCAAACTCCAATAAGTGCCGTACGTATTAGTTGTGCCCAACTATGTTGGAATGTGAGATGTAAGCATTTCAGCTATTTCTGTATTTTACTTGAAAACCCTAGACCCTATTATAATACAATCAGATTTCCTATCAAATGTTTTGGTTAGCGTAAGGTAAAAACTTTTCCATGTTTATGTGTGGGAAGTCTTACGTGATACCTTTGTTTTCAAAAGGTTTTGAAGTTAAACAATTTTAACCCGTTTACTCACACCAGACCCATGTCTGACCCAAGTGTTTATTTCTGTTTTATAAACTCTTGGGTACTCAAATTTTTATGAGTAGCCAAGGGATTCAGGTTTAGCTTTGACGAATTATGGAGGAGCAATGGAGCAGGAGGCTTCGGCGTTCGTAGATATAGTATTCCGCTGTGTTGATATCTGTGTTAGAGTCTTGTATTGTATTTGAGTTGTAATATCTAGACAGATGTTTATAACTGTCTAGTATGTGTTGTATAGTTGTGTAAACTCTGATAAGTGTTGTATACTATGTAATAGTTTATGTTATTAATATAATTTATTCGTTCCGCTGTGAGATCGTTGTTGTTGTTTCTTTCTTTCTTCTCTTCTTTTCTATTTTCTACCCCTTTCTTTCTTCATAATGATGCGACTTTCTGGGTATAGGAAGTCGGGTCGTTACATATGGTATCAGAGCAGTAGGTTGAGTGAATACCTAGGCTCTGAAGTGGTGTCTATCTTGAGAGCGCGTAATTGTTAATTATATAAAAATGGTTTTATATTGTGTTAATTGATCGGTTGAGTGGTATATGGATTCTGGTCAATACGAGTAGCTAACGTTATTGATAGGGATCTCTAAACACTTGAACCAGGCCAACGGACACAATATTGTTTTAAAGAGGTAAATGAAATAATTTTACCCAGAAATAATTTCTATATAAAAAGTATCATTTTAAATATATATATATATTTCTACCTATTTGTTGGGTTACCTGTTCGGGTTTTCCAATATAAGTTATAAAGGTAGATAAGGTGGTAGTGTGAGTAACACAACTACCAATAGTTAGAATTTGAGTGTTGAGGTTGGAAGTATATCTGACGAGACTGTAGACCTAATACTGTCTCGAGTGAACTTTGTTGTGGTGTAAAGATTTCACCGATCTCTGAGGGAAACCAGTTATGGTTTAGAGTTTATCTTTGAAGTTGGATGAATAGAGTAGATCTATTGGATGAGCTGAAGAGAGTGATGGTATTTTGGTAACCTCAGGAAGTAGTAGCTGTGTGATGAGACACGGTGGCTATGGACGTTTCTGAAGATGTTTCTTCTGGAACAAGTTTGAAGAAGTGAGTCTGTTTCGGTGTTGTGGCTGAGTCCAGTGGGGTGTTTCTAATTTGCTTTGAGGTCCGAGTTTCTCGAGGAGTTTCGGATAAGAAGTCTTTGGTTTGTGGCAGCAGTGCGGCTCGGAGTGTTCTGTGTGTTAGCAGGAAGTTTCTGGATGAGTAGTTTTTCTGAAGTTGGAGTCCAGAAGCAGCTGAGTGAATCCATTTCTTCGATGAATTGGATAGTTAAGTATGAACTGTTCTAATTTGTGAAGAGAGAACAGTATCTGTGGAAGTTAGGTCGAGTTGATCGCAAAAGAGACTTGCGATTGATTGAGTGTTCTTTTGGGTTATTGGAGATTGAGATTCCGTATCGACTTGATTCATGGAGTTACCGGAAGTTCAGCTTAGTAGGAGGATGTCTTCTAGAGAAGAATTTGGTGAAGCAGCTCAGGATTCTTTGGAGAGGGATTGACCACACCTAATTTTCTGGTGAGGATTCTGTTAAGGTATTTTGACCAAGTAGAATGGTTCACTAAGATTTTATAGATATGGTGAAATGTGGATGATCAAGTTTGTGCTCGAATTTCTCCGATGGCATTCTCATCTGTTCAAGATCAGAATTGTGCAGCGAAAGCAAGATAGCAGCTATTCTAGAGTGGAAGCAACCGGGAGTTGTAATTTTCTTGGAGTAGAGGATTTCTATAAGAAATTCAAGTATAACTCTAAGTGTGAGAATTTTCAGGATCTGGAAGTAAGTGCAACTGTTTGGCTATTTCAGATAGGAGAGGTAGTTCAAAGTGCTCTAATGTTTGTAGAGTAGAGTTGTGTTTTGGATTTCGGCATATTTTGGAGAACCATTTTGTTGAGTAGAATCCGAAAATTGGTTTGATGTTGGTCTAGTCTGTTTCAAGAAGCATCAACAAGAGCTAAGCTGATCAGGAAGGATGAAGTGACTCAGGATCGTCAGGAGAGTTATGCAGTTAAGAATGGATGGAATTTGGAATTTGAAGTTGAAATTTGGATATTATTTAAGTTTTCTCCGATCAAAGGAGATATAAGATTTGGAAAAATTGGAGAGTAAGCTCCGGAAGTACTATGAGATTTTTCTGTGTTCTCAAAAGGATTAGTTCTTTGATCTATAGGATTGAGTTGCCAGTTCGGATAACTGGAATTCATTTTATTTCACATATCTCTGAGGAATATGTGTATGATTCATCGAGGGATGGAATCAGCGGTTCAGAAGGATTTGGTAGTTGAGATGGTTTTGAGTTTAGTCTGATATCTTGTTCAGATTTGTAATCTAGATGGGAAGGAGTTCTAGATTTTTGTAGATAAGTTAGTTAAGATCCAGTAGAACGAGTATCCCGGTATATATATATACTTGGGGAAACTCGAGGAAATTCTATCCAGAATTTGTCTGGATAGTTAAATTTGTTTGATTAAATTGTTTGCTATGATTGTTAGAATATGATTGATATGTATGGTTGCTGTTTGAAATTAAAATTAAAATTTTGCTGGGTTATTAAATTATCTTTGCTTTTAAATTTCGGGGACGAAATTATTTTTAAGGGGGGAGGAATGTGATATCCCGGAATTTTGGCAATATCAATTTAATAATCTTTATAAATAATTAAATTGATTTGTTGATTTTATTTTATAAAATTGACAAGTTTATTCATTTTAAAGGTTAATAATATTTAATTGGCAATATTTATTAATACCTTTTCTAACAATTTAAAATTGGTAAGATTTATCTTTCAAAACTTATATAAATGTTTTCTATTTATAATGTATATATATATTGGTATATATATTATAAATAGGGAGTCTTTAATTTAATAAAAGACTATGTTTTCAAATTATAATATATATGTATATATATATTGTTATTTGAAGTTATGTATTAAAATTCAATATGATGATTATCAAACTAATGTAAAAATATTTTCCATTTAGAATATATATATTTGTATATTTATATAGAATCTTAAAGCTTATTTATAAAAGAGATAAATACATTATATACTTATAAATATTTCATAAAAACATATAAATGTCTTAAATAAATGTATTAAAAACAAGATGTACACTTGTTAGCATATTAGAGTGGTGTGAAGACATTTGTAAGGAAATAAGCAATTTGTAATTTAAATAGCATAGGTGTAAGCAAATTAAAGAGACAAGTGGCTATGTTTTAATTTAAGTTTTAAAATAAATAAAAATTAGTATGTAAGAAGAAATCTGTTTTTCACTTTTCAATTTAAAATTTTTCTTTTCTTCAACTTCTTTCTCAACAAAAATAATTCGGATCTAAAGAGAAAATAAAACCTGGAATCAAAAATTCAAAGAGAAAATAAATCTGGAAATTCAAATGCAAATCTGAGATAAGAAAATGAAAAGCAATTCCAAACAGCAGTTCAAATCTTCAAAACAACTGGAAGATCAGGAAAAATGGAATCAAGCAAATAACCAGAAATCAAACAGCAAGATTTAAAATTCAAAAAGCAAAAACAAAGGAGGTTCAAAAATCAAATTCAAAAATCTGGAAAGCCTGGAAACAAACTGTTCTATTCTCTGTTCTCTGACATATCTGGTGAGTAAACTTTAAACTTAAAAACAGTTTTAGAAATCTGTTATGATGGATGCATGTGATGGATGTTTTGTGTAAAGTGTGTTACTTAGTATATGATATGAATGCATGCTTAAATATCTGAAATGTATGTATGTCTGTATATATACAAAAATCTGTCCTCTGTCTCTGTTCAAAGTTTCCAGTGAGTAAATCTAATTTAAAAAAAAAACAGTTTTAAAATCTGTTATTATGTCTTGATATACTGATAAATGTTACAGTAACATGACATGCAATGCTTACCTGAATATTTGATGTGAATGGATGATTATATAAAGAGTTGTTATGAAATATTTGTGTATATTGATGATTCTGCTTCTCTGTTCTAATTTTCCAGTGAGTAAACAACTCTTTTAAAAGCTTAAATCAGTTTTAGTCTTGATGCTTGTGAATAATATTTGTAACAATGTTGTGATAGATGTTTACATGAATGTATATGGTGCTTGCATGTACATGAATATGGAATGATTTGTATGCATGTCTATATACATATACCTCTGTTGTATCACAGTTTCAAATCCCTAGAATAAATTCAATTTGTCCTCATACAATCAATGTTAGGTTAAGATCTTTAAAGATGAATTGTGTATATAAGTGTAATATGATTTTTAAAAACAATTTCAAGTTTATTTATTAAGCAATTATTTTAAAAATAAGGAATTACAGTAAAATATGTTCAAATCAGAAAAATCAATGATCACGAATTCAAGTTTGGATTTCATAATTTGATTCGTAGTAGAAAATAATGATTTTAGATAATAGTTTCATGATTTTTAAGATTGGGGATGTGGAGAATTTATGAGTTGATCAGTTTTGGGTTTTTGGTCGATTGCCGTCGATCGGTGGGGTTCGGTGGGTCGTGCTTCGGGCTGGAGGTAGCTTGGAGGTTGGAGATCAACGGAAAAATGGTAGCAGATGTTAAGAATGGCCATGGTGATCAGAGAGTGGCGAAGTAGGGTTCGTGGTCCAGTTTTGGTCAAGCATTGATTTCGAGGTCGTGAAGTAACTGGGAGGCATCGGACTTGTTAGCAAAGGATTGAATCGATGTTTGGGTTAGTGACGTAGCTCTGAACGGAGAGACGTGAGCTCCGGTGGCGAGTTCGTCAGCAGGCGATAGTTCTCGATCGTTCAGGTGGTTCCAGGAATTGGTCGAGTGAGCTCGATTTTGTTTGACATCGTTATTATAATATCTGGGTGGTCGGAAGCCTTGCCGTGGTCATAGGTGATGTGTCGGAGGCTATCGTAGAGATCGCCGCCGATCAACGTGGGTGTGCACGTTAACGTGCACGGTTATGTATCAGGAAGATGGGTTTTGGGGAGGAAGGCTGGAGCTCGAAGTTTGTCTCGGGGGTTTTGATATTTTTCTCGAAGCAGAATGTAACGTAGGTAGTTTCGAGTTTTTATCGGGGAAACTTGGGTTTTTCTCGGGTTGGTGGGAGCATGTATTAGAATTTTTAAAAGAAAGTTTTTATCAAAAGAAGTTTGTTTTTGAAATGGTTCTAAGTTTTTAAAATAAAAGTAAAACAAAGTTTTTACTATTAAACTAAATTATTGTATAGAAAAATTGTTTTTAACAAGTTTTAAATAATTTTTAAATAGATTTTCAAATTGATCTTTGTATTTAAATTTATTTAATAATTTTGAAAAGCTTCAAAGATTTTAAAGGTAAAAACTAAATGTTGTTATTATTTAAATTATAATAAAGATTTTATCTTAAGTAATTAAGATTTGATTTATTAAAGGAAATTAATATGTGAAATTAATAAGGATAATTCATTTATTGAAAATGATTTAAGAATAGATAATAATTTAATTAAGATAAATGGTTTTTCTTAATTAAGATCTTTAAGTATAAATAGTTAAGAAATTATTTAATTAATTTAAATAATTAGTTAAATAATTAACTAAGTAATTAATCAGTGATTAATTAGAGATAATCTCTTATAAATTAATTAAGTGTAATTACTTGATGAAGTAATTGAGGAATAATTACTAGATGTAATTAAATAAAGGTAAATTATTTAATAAAGTAATTAAAGGGTAATTATTTAATGAAGGTAATTAAATAGAAGTGATTAAGGTTAATTACCTAGTGTTATTAATTAAATAATTTATTTAATAAAGTTAATAAAAAGGATTAAGGTTAATTAATAAGGTAATTAATTAATTGTTAAGGTAATTAATTAAAAAGTAATGAATTAATGGAAGTAATTAAGGGAAGTTAATTACTGATAGGATTAATCAAAGGTGATTAATAATTGTGGTTTAATTAAGATCAATTATTTAATTAATTTAAATAAGATAAATAATTAAAAATATAATTAAGGTTCATTAGTTATAATTAATTAATGATGTAATTAAGAGTTGATTAATTAATCAAATGATAAGTGATTAATTGTAATTAATTAAGGATTAAAGTAATTGATTATAATAAATTAATAAATGAAGTAATTAAAGGTTAATTACTGATTTGATTAAGAATAATTAATTTGTGAAATTAATTAAAGATAATTACTTAAATGTAATTAAAGTATAATTAATCAGGGTGATTAATTAAAGTGGATAATTAGAGAATGATTAATTAATTTATTTGTAATTAATTAATGATTATATAAGTAAGATTTATGATGAAGTAATTAATTTAATTTATTTTAAATTAATTAGAAATGAAATAATTAATTTAATTCACTTTAAATTAATTAGAGATGGTATAGATCATTGCTTATATATGAATGGATGATATTAATTGCCTTGAATGGTTTGAGATCTCAAATATGAGATAAGTGATGTTGTGTGATATAAATGCTTTGGTTGAAGTATGATGATAATGTGAAATTATCTGTTTATGATGATAATATGAATTATCTACTGTGATACTGTGAATTATCTATCTATTTGTATATAGATAATAGAATTGAACTGTTTTAACTTTAAAACAACTTGGCCTTAAAAGATACGTTTTGGATTTCGATGAGACCGGGATCGGGTTTCCGTATACCGGTATTCCAGGTCTGGAGACCCGAATACCACATCGATCCAAATTAACGATAGGTCGTGAATCTCAAGTGAAGATGAAGATTCAGAGTGCAAGGGTTATTGTCGTTAACTCTGAGGGTGATTCCAAAACGAGTGTAACGAGATAATGCCTTCGGTTTCGTTCGAACCCGGAACGAACTTGTATGGATTGAATGCTTTCAGCACATCGTCAGGCGGACGATGAGCATTCTAAGTGATATGTTCTGATTAAAGGTAATCGTAACCTCAAGCCTCATCAACTGGGAATGGCTAAAACAGGGGAGGTGCAGCAAGGCTTCGTGGGTAGCACCCACTGAGAGCAAGATAGATCCCTGTCTAGAGGACCCTTTTCTTTTATTCGGCTTAGTGTGTGGTTGGTCGCGCCAACCACGGGATTGTCTTGTTCGGAATTATCCAGTAAGGGATGGTTCCGGCTTTGTGTTGCAGGGGAGCGGGCGTACTCCTCGGTACGGTGATCTAGGCCACGTACTGTGACGGGCGGAACCCCAGTAGCCCTGCCATTGTATGGAATCCAAACTCCAATAAGTGCCGTACGTATTAGTTGTGCCCAACTATGTTGGAATGTGAGATGTAAGCATTTCAGCTATTTCTGTATTTTACTTGAAAACCCTAGACCCTATTATAATACAATCAGATTTCCTATCAAATGTTTTGGTTAGCGTAAGGTAAAAACTTTTCCATGTTTATGTGTGGGAAGTCTTACGTGATACCTTTGTTTTCAAAAGGTTTTGAAGTTAAACAATTTTAACCCGTTTACTCACACCAGACCCATGTCTGACCCAAGTGTTTATTTCTGTTTTATAAACTCTTGGGTACTCAAATTTTTACGAGTAGCCAAGGGATTCAGGTTTAGCTTTGACGAATTATGGAGGAGCAATGGAGCAGGAGGCTTCGGCGTTCGTAGATATAGTATTCCGCTGTGTTGATATCTGTGTTAGAGTCTTGTATTGTATTTGAGTTGTAATATCTAGACAGATGTTTATAACTGTCTAGTATGTGTTGTATAGTTGTGTAAACTCTGATAAGTGTTGTATACTATGTAATAGTTTATGTTATTAATATAATTTATTCGTTCCGCTGTGAGATCGTTGTTGTTGTTTCTTTCTTTCTTCTCTTCTTTTCTATTTTCTACCCCTTTCTTTCTTCATAATGATGCGACTTTCTGGGCATAGGAAGTCGGGTCGTTACACTTAAATCTGTATTATCTTCAATATTTAGCTAAAACATTATTGTAATTAAATAGAATATATTGTGAATCGTGATACATCTATTTCATTTTTAAATTCAAATTAATACGGGTTAATTATTAAAAGATTTTGAAGAAAGACTTCAGCTATTACATACTATTTAATGGTTAATTATTAAAAGATTTTGAAGAAAGACTTCAGCTATTACAGCAGTTGGAAAAATTCCATTGCATTTTTTCCATCATCCTCCACATATAAGCAAGCTCCGACCAAAGTTACGACCATTCACATGCCTCCGATCGACCGTGATCGACTAAAAACCCAATATTGCTCATTACAGCATAACCCAAGAATCCCTCCACTAAAAATCCTAATTTTTAATTAAATAGAATATATTTTAATTAATATATTTTTTGAAATATTAATTACAATAAGTTTTGGAATATTCTGTTATTTAATTCATATACGACTTTTTGTGGGATTCACAAAAAATTATCTCTTGATTACATTAAAAATCAAGACATGTACTCAAACAAAAGACTCAGAGAAACCAACACAGCGGAACACTATATATCTACGAATGCTGAAGCCTCCTGCTCCATATCTCCTCCATAGATTCGTCAAAGCTAACCTGAATCCCTTGGCTACTCGTAAAAATTTGAGTACCCAAGAGTTTATAAAACAGAAATAAACAACTTGGGTCAGACATGGGTCTGGTGTGAGTAAACGGGTTAAACTTGCTTAACTTCAAAACCTTTTGAAAGAAAAGGTATCACGTAAGACTTCCCACACATAAACATGGAAAAGTTTTTACCTTACGCTAACCAAAACATTTGATAGGAAATCCAGTTATATTATAATAGGGTCTAGGGTTTTCAAGTAAAATACAGAAATAGCTGAAATGCTTACATCTCACGTTCCAACATAGTTGGGCACAACTAATACGTACGGCACTTATTGGAGTTTGGATTCCATACAATGGCAGGGCTACCGGGGTACCGCCCGTCACAGTACGTGGCCTAGATCACCGTACCGAGGATCACTCCCAATCCCCTGCAACACAAGGTCGGAACATCCCTTACTGGATAATTCCCGCACAAGATACCTCACGGTTGGGATCAGCAACCGCACCACTAAGTCGAAAATAGAAAGGGACATCTAGACAGAGGTAACCTTGTCCTACTTGGGTGCTACCCACTAACCTTGCTGCACCTCCCCTGTTTTAGCCATTCCCGGTTTGTGAGGCTTGAGGTCACGATTACCTTTAAAAAGAACACATTTATCTTAGAATGCTCATCGTCCACCTGACGATGTGCTGAAAGCATTCAATCCATACAAGTTCGTTCCGGGTTCGAACGAAACCGAAGGCATTATCTCGTTACACTCGTTTTGGAATCACCCTTAGAGTTAACGACAATAACCCTTGAACTCTGAATCTTCATCTTCACTTGATTCACGACCTATCGTTAATTTGGATCGATGTGGTATTCGGGTCTCCAGACCTGGAAATCCGGTATACGGAAACCCGATCCCGGTCTCATCGAAATCCAAAACGTATCTTTTAAGGTCAAGTTGTTTTAAAGTTAAAACAATTCAATTCAATTATCTTTATACACATAGAAAGATAATTCACAATAGATAATCAACATTATCAGATAATCCATATTATCATCACAATTCAACTAACATCCATATCATACAGCATATATCTCATCAGAGATATCAATCAATGCAAAGCATTCAATATTATCATTCATTCTTAAGTAATGATTTATACCATTTCTAATTAATTTAAAATGAATTAAATTAATTACTTCATTTTATAAATCCTTCTTACTTAACCATTAATTAATTACAATCAATTAATTAATTATCCTCTAATAATTCATTTCAATTAATCATCTTGATTAATTATCTTTTGATTACATTCAAGTAATTTATTCTCAATTAATTACTTAAATTAATTATCCTTAACCACTTATTGTAATTAACCTTTAATTACTTCATTAATTAATTAACTAAAATTAATTAACTTAATCAACTAAAATTAATTACATTAATCCTTAATTAATTACATTGATTAATCACTTCATTTATTAATTATTACTTAATTAATCAAATCTTAATTACATCATTAATTATATTAATTAATGATCCTTAATTACACATTAATTATTAATTACTTAAATTAAATTAATTATATTAAGTAATTAACCTTTAATTAAAACACATTTATTAATCACCTTGATTAATCCTCAATCAGTAATTAACTACCCTTAATTACTTCATTAACTAAATTAATTATTCCTTAATTAATTATCCTTTAATTAATCCCTTGATTAATTACAAAATAACTTAATCCAAATTTCTTTCATCCTTAAATCATCTTCCATTAATTACATCCAGTAATTACCATTAATTACTTAACTAAGTAATTACAATCCATTAATTAAATTAAGTAATTATTTATCAAATCATCAAGTGTTTAAATTAATTAAACTTAATTAATTAACTTAAACAAATTTCATTTAAACTTAATTAATTACATTAAGTAATTAATTCCTTAATTACTTCCAGTAAGTAATTACACATAAACAATTTCAAAAATCATTATCATTAATTAATTATTAAAATTAATCACATTAATTAATTATTAAATAATCTCAAGTTAATGACCTTCATTAACAATTCTTTAATTTCTTTCTTAAGTAATTAACTTAGATTAATCATTATTAACTACAAATTAATTAATCTTAAATAATCCATTAATTACTCTCTAATTATTTAATTAATTAAGTGTTAACTGTAACTTAATTAATCTTTAATTACTTGATTAATTACTCTTAATCATTAATTAGTATTCTAATTAATATTTCTTAATTACATTTTAATTATTCCTAATTAGTTAATCTTAAACCTTAATTAATAATTTTAAACCTTTAATTACTTATTTAATTAATCCAAATTATTAAAATAAATAAATTATCCATTTTAATTTACTTAATAATTTAATGAATCCAAATCATTAAATTCTATTTATCTTTAAGATAAAACATTCCTTTCTTATTCAAAGCATTTAAATAATTTGCTTTCAAATTTACTTTAAATTTCATTTTAAATTTAAGATTTTAAAATGAACACAAATTAACTTTAACAAAGTTTTAGAATCAATTCAAAAACCTTTAATTTCACATGTTAAAGAAATATTTATTTTATAAAAGAAGTTTAAAAGAATTTAAAACCCAATTCATTTTTAAATTCAAATTAATTTAAAAATACAATTTAACAAACGAAATTGTTTAAATCATTTTAAATTTAAAAACTTTCATTTATTTCAAAACTGGAATACATATTTAATTTTGATTCCAGATTACTTAGATTCAAAAACTTACTTATATTTAAACTTCATTTTAAATTTCAAATCATTTAACCCTTTTTAAAGTAGTTAAAACAATTTAAATTCAAAAACTTATTTTATTTTAAAAACTAAACTTCAAACTCAAATTCTAGATTTTAAAAAAAAACTTAGATTTAAACTTATTTAAACCTTTACTTTACAATTTAAAAGTTTCAGTTCAAAATTCAAGACAAATACACTTTACATACTTAAAGGTTGTTAAAACCATTTAAATTTCAAAACTTAAATCATTTCAAAACTAAGGTTCAAACTAAACTTGAATTCAGATTTAAACTTAGATTTAATATTTATTTTAAATTCTGCTTTTCAATTTAAAATTCAGATTTAAATTTTAAACAGTTATAGGTTTTGAAAACCTGTGACATACATATGACTCGAGCCATTTCAAAATGCTTCGAGTCCACACCCAAAAATCTTCAAGCCAACCAACCATTTACTTCGAGTAAAACTCGAGACCACATCCCCTCTGCCAAACCAACCCAGAACATTACTGGAACCACCACACCTCAACCTGAATTGCCTCGTCCACGACCTTCCGACCACCGGAGAGGCTAAATTTCTGACCAAGCCTTCGTCAACTCCCCTACTTTCATTTCCCAAAATTCTGCTGCACTCGATCAACTAGAACAATCGCTACGATCCAAAATGTACAACCTGTTTAAACTAGGTTTAAAAACAAATTCGACCCCCTGACGTTGCCACAGTGCTCTGATCATTACCCAAATATTTTTCCTAAACCCTCCGACCATCCATGTATCTCTAGTGAGAATCTCAACCACCCCGATCAACTAGATCGCCAGAGGCAACCCAAATCTCCCAATATTGATCAACTTGAACTGCACATTCAACCTTAATCTAAAAATTATGATTTTAGTTTTAGAAATCATGTTTCTGGATGATGTTTCATATTATAAGCCTGAAACATCGAATCATAATGTTTGAGTTTTTCACTTTATATTGACCTTGCTCTGTTGTTCTTATATCTAGAGCAGATTTCATTTTAAATTCTACTTAAATTTTTTTTTAACTTTACTCTATCACCTAACAACCAATTTTTGTTTAGAACCTATGTCCTAACAGAAATAGGATCAAAAGGAATTGAATTTTTGAATAAATTTGAATCTGGAAGTTAAACAGCAAACACAAATATATGCATACATTCAAACATTCACATATATACACAGGGTAGCACAAAAAAAATATATACCAGATAAAAGAACAACCATGCAAACCATAATACAACATTTTCTATACAGATTTATCACATGCATTAATATAACTATAGATTAAAAACTATTTTTAAAGAAAAGGTTTACTCACCAGAAAATGTTGAACAGAGGAACATGTTTTGTTCTTCATTTAATCTGGAAATTTATATTTGATCTGAAACTGATAGTTGATTTTTAAACTGAATCTTCATTAGCTCAAATTGAAACTGAGGTTGAATTTGAATTTAGTTGAGTTGAATTTTGCTTGAAACTGCCTTGCTTAAGTTGAAATTGCTCAGGTTGAAGTTGAATTTGAACTTGATCTCAGGTTGAAGAAATGCCCAGGTTTTTGTTTTGATTTTGCAAATGATTTACAGGCTAATTGAATTTGATTTCTGGTTTTGAGGAGTGTTTTGATTTCAGATTGTTTTTGAGTTATTGTTTCAGTTGAAGCTTTTGATTTCTTTAGTTTTGATTAGGGAAGAAAGAAATGAAGAGGAGAAAACATATGTATTTAAAATGGCTAAAATGATAAATAAAAAAAAATTAAAAAAAAAAATCTTGACATTTGTCACTATTATACACTTATCATTTAACACTTGTAAAATGAGGCCATAAGATAATAACACTTGTCTTTTTATTTAAGTAATTTGTATTTAATTTAAATGTTAATAAAAGCTTTTTTACTTAATTTATTAGTTTATAAATACTTAGATATATATAGCTAATTTTAAAGAAATAAAACAAAGTATATTCATAAATAAAAACAATACATATATTCATTATTTAAAAATAACATCTTTGACAATTTTATATAATTTATATAAGAGATTATAAATTACTTATTACTTGAATTGATTAATGTTTCATATACTAATTGTATTTTAAACTTATATATATATTATTCAAATCATATTTATAAAGCTATATTCAAAAATAAAATAAAACAAACCTTTTTGTAAATCTTAATTAAATTTAAAACTTAAGTTATAATATAATTTAAACCATTATACATTTACCTTAAGTAATTTAAAATTATATAGTTAACTATTTGAATCATCTTTGAAAATCTTTATTTTAAATTTAATCATAATTCCCAAATTATAAAAATATACTAAAATTTGAAAATTATGTTTTATTTGTTAAATTCAATCCAAAGCTTTTCTATTTACAATATATACAATTATATATACATTATAAATAGAAAACAATTTAATTAGCTTTTTTAAAAGATGAATATTTACCAATTAAATATTTATAAAAGCAGATTGTTAAACCAATTTAAATCTTTATTAACAAAGATTATTAAGTCAATTTAAATTTTTTAAACAGATTATTAAATTGATTATTGCCCAAAATTTCCGGGATATCACATTCCTTCCCCCTTAAAATAATTTCGTCCCCGAAATTAAAAACAAAGGTAATTTAATAATCTCATTAAAGATTTTAAATTTGAAATCACAAGTATATTTTATCAACCATAGGTTAACAATCATAGCAACCAATCATCCAAACAAACAATTCTAACTATTCAGAGAAAAATTCTGGATAGAATTTACTCGAGTTTCCCCAAGTATATATATATACCGGGATACTCGCTTTACAAACAATCTAAACTACGAAGCTATAGAGCTCCTACTCATCTAGATCTATAAAACTAAACAGAATATCAGACTACAGACGAGTCTGACTCAACTACCAAACTTCCCAAAACTGCAGATTCTAAAACCAAAGATAGATCAAATACGTATTCCCTCAGAGATACGTAAAACTCAATGAATTCCAGTTATCCAAACTGACCATTTAATTCAGAAGTCCAAATACTTATCCAAGTCAGAATACAGACGAGATCCAAACATAACTCTACTTCACAACATCAGTAGATTCCAAACTTACTTCTCCTATCCAAAGATACACTCCAAACTGCTTTCGCTGCTCAACTCTGATCTGAGGTAGAACACAAGCACAGACTGGACAACTTATTCCAGAAATAAGGTTCACTGATCCATAAAGAAAACTCAGATACTCCAGCAAAACTTGAGCTGCTTCACCAACTCCATCTCTAGGAAACATCCTTCCACTAGACTGAATCACCGGTATCACTCTTGGAATCCAGTCGATAAGAAAACTCAACCTTCAGATGCGGACAAACTTCTGACTTCTCTGAAGACATCCAGAAAAATTCTGACAACCCAAGAGAACACTTAGACAATCGCAAGTCACTTTTGCGATCAACCCAACCTAATTCCAAAGAAAACTGTTCTCTTTTTACCAATCAGAACAGCTTACACTTATTTATCCAATTTATCGAAGAAATGGATATACTCTGCTGCTTCTGAACTCCACTTCAGAAAAACTGCTCAGCCAGAAAAACTTCCTGCCAATCCAAGAATACTCCGAGCTGCAACGCTGCCACAATGCCAAAGACTTCCTAACCAAAGCTCTTCGAGAAACTCGGACTCCAAACCAACAGAAACACTGTGCTGAACTCAGCCACACTACCGAAACATACACACTTCCTTAATCTTGTTCCAAAGAAAACATCTTCGGGAACATCCATCGTCACTGTATCTCATCATACAGCTACTATTACCTGAGGTATCAAGGTACCATCACTCGCTTCTGCCTCATCGACAGATCCAATTCTACTCATCCAAACTTCAGAGATAAATTCCGAACCATTACAGTTTCCTTCGGAGATCGATGAAATCCTTCACCACAGCAAAGCTTTCTCGAGATGGTATTGGGTCTATAGTCTCGACAAATACACTTCCAAACTCAACATTTAAATTCCAACCATTGGTAGTCGTGTTTCACACACCACTACCCCATCTACCTTTATAACTTATATTGGAAAACCCGAACAGGTAACCCAACAAATAGGTAGAAATATATATATATTTAAAATGATACTTTTTATATAGAAATTATTTCTGGGTAAAATTATTTCATTTACCTCTTTAAAACAATATTGTGTCCGTTGGCCTGGTTCAAGTGTTTAGAGATCCCTATCAATAACGTTAGCTACTCGTATTGACCAGAATCCATATACCACTCAACCGATCAATTAACACAATATAAAACCATTTTATATAACTAACAAATACGCGCTCTCGTATATATATATATACTCAGACTCAAACAGGTTGCTACAGATCCTATCTCTAATGAACAATCCTTCCGAACCTAGGTATTCACTCAACCTAGTGTTCTGATATTCACTTAACCAAAAGCTTAGGCATTCGCTCAACCTGGCTCTGATACCACTGTAACGACCACGACTTTCTCTCCATAGAAAGTCGCATCGTTAATAAGAAAGAAAGGGGTGAGAAGTAGAAAAGAGAAGAAGAGAAAAGAAACAAACACAAATACTCACAGCGGAAACGGAACAAAATATAATATATCACATAACTATTACATAGTCTTTACATAATCAGAGTACACAACTTATACATCACAAAATAGACAGTTATAAATTTCTGTCTATTATACAACTCAAGATATAACTCAAACAAAAGACTCAGAGAAACCAACACAGCGGAACACTATATATCTACGAATGCTGAAGCCTCCTGCTCCATATCTCCTCCATAGATTCGTCAAAGCTAACCTGAATCCCTTGGCTACTCGTAAAAATTTGAGTACCCAAGAGTTTATAAAACAGAAATAAACAACTTGGGTCAGACATGGGTCTGGTGTGAGTAAACGGGTTAAACTTGCTTAACTTCAAAACCTTTTGAAAGAAAAGGTATCACGTAAGACTTCCCACACATAAACATGGAAAAGTTTTTACCTTACGCTAACCAAAACATTTGATAGGAAATCCAGTTATATTATAATAGGGTCTAGGGTTTTCAAGTAAAATACAGAAATAGCTGAAATGCTTACATCTCACGTTCCAACATAGTTGGGCACAACTAATACGTACGGCACTTATTGGAGTTTGGATTCCATACAATGGCAGGGCTACCGGGGTACCGCCCGTCACAGTACGTGGCCTAGATCACCGTACCGAGGATCACTCCCAATCCCCTGCAACACAAGGTCGGAACATCCCTTACTGGATAATTCCCGCACAAGATACCTCACGGTTGGGATCAGCAACCGCACCACTAAGTCGAAAATAGAAAGGGACATCTAGACAGAGGTAACCTTGTCCTACTTGGGTGCTACCCACTAACCTTGCTGCACCTCCCCTGTTTTAGCCATTCCCGGTTTGTGAGGCTTGAGGTCACGATTACCTTTAAAAAGAACACATTTATCTTAGAATGCTCATCGTCCACCTGACGATGTGCTGAAAGCATTCAATCCATACAAGTTCGTTCCGGGTTCGAACGAAACCGAAGGCATTATCTCGTTACACTCGTTTTGGAATCACCCTTAGAGTTAACGACAATAACCCTTGAACTCTGAATCTTCATCTTCACTTGATTCACGACCTATCGTTAATTTGGATCGATGTGGTATTCGGGTCTCCAGACCTGGAAATCCGGTATACGGAAACCCGATCCCGGTCTCATCGAAATCCAAAACGTATCTTTTAAGGTCAAGTTGTTTTAAAGTTAAAACAATTCAATTCAATTATCTTTATACACATAGAAAGATAATTCACAATAGATAATCAACATTATCAGATAATCCATATTATCATCACAATTCAACTAACATCCATATCATACAGCATATATCTCATCAGAGATATCAATCAATGCAAAGCATTCAATATTATCATTCATTCTTAAGTAATGATTTATACCATTTCTAATTAATTTAAAATGAATTAAATTAATTACTTCATTTTATAAATCCTTCTTACTTAACCATTAATTAATTACAATCAATTAATTAATTATCCTCTAATAATTCATTTCAATTAATCATCTTGATTAATTATCTTTTGATTACATTCAAGTAATTTATTCTCAATTAATTACTTAAATTAATTATCCTTAACCACTTATTGTAATTAACCTTTAATTACTTCATTAATTAATTAACTAAAATTAATTAACTTAATCAACTAAAATTAATTACATTAATCCTTAATTAATTACATTGATTAATCACTTCATTTATTAATTATTACTTAATTAATCAAATCTTAATTACATCATTAATTATATTAATTAATGATCCTTAATTACACATTAATTATTAATTACTTAAATTAAATTAATTATATTAAGTAATTAACCTTTAATTAAAACACATTTATTAATCACCTTGATTAATCCTCAATCAGTAATTAACTACCCTTAATTACTTCATTAACTAAATTAATTATTCCTTAATTAATTATCCTTTAATTAATCCCTTGATTAATTACAAAATAACTTAATCCAAATTTCTTTCATCCTTAAATCATCTTCCATTAATTACATCCAGTAATTACCATTAATTACTTAACTAAGTAATTACAATCCATTAATTAAATTAAGTAATTATTTATCAAATCATCAAGTGTTTAAATTAATTAAACTTAATTAATTAACTTAAACAAATTTCATTTAAACTTAATTAATTACATTAAGTAATTAATTCCTTAATTACTTCCAGTAAGTAATTACACATAAACAATTTCAAAAATCATTATCATTAATTAATTATTAAAATTAATCACATTAATTAATTATTAAATAATCTCAAGTTAATGACCTTCATTAACAATTCTTTAATTTCTTTCTTAAGTAATTAACTTAGATTAATCATTATTAACTACAAATTAATTAATCTTAAATAATCCATTAATTACTCTCTAATTATTTAATTAATTAAGTGTTAACTGTAACTTAATTAATCTTTAATTACTTGATTAATTACTCTTAATCATTAATTAGTATTCTAATTAATATTTCTTAATTACATTTTAATTATTCCTAATTAGTTAATCTTAAACCTTAATTAATAATTTTAAACCTTTAATTACTTATTTAATTAATCCAAATTATTAAAATAAATAAATTATCCATTTTAATTTACTTAATAATTTAATGAATCCAAATCATTAAATTCTATTTATCTTTAAGATAAAACATTCCTTTCTTATTCAAAGCATTTAAATAATTTGCTTTCAAATTTACTTTAAATTTCATTTTAAATTTAATCATAATTCCCAAATTATAAAAATATACTAAAATTTGAAAATTATGTTTTATTTGTTAAATTCAATCCAAAGCTTTTCTATTTACAATATATACAATTATATATACATTATAAATAGAAAACAATTTAATTAGCTTTTTTAAAAGATAAATATTTACCAATTAAATATTTATAAAAGCAGATTGTTAAACCAATTTAAATCTTTATTAACAAAGATTATTAAGTCAATTTAAATTTTTTAAACAGATTATTAAATTGATTATTGCCCAAAATTTCCGGGATATCACATTTATGTCTGAGTTAACATAAGATAGAGAAACCACTGTAACAACCCGCCATCCTACAACTAGGAAGACGCATCGTTTTGAAGAAAAGAAAGAGGTGAGAAAGTAGAAAAGAAGAGAAGAAAGAAAGAACAACAACAGAATCTCAACAGCGGAACGAATAAATTATATTAATAACAAAAGTATTACATAATATACAACGACTATCAGAGTTACACAGATTATACAACACATACTAGACAGTTATAAACATCTGTCTAGTTATTACAACTCAACACAAAACTAACATATGGTATCGGAGCTGTAGGTTGAGTGAATACCTAGTCTCTGAAGTGGTGTCTATCTTGAGAGCGCGTAATTATTAGTTATATAAAAATGGTTTTATATTGTGTTAATTGATCGGTTGAGTGGTATATGGATTCTGGTCAATACGAGTAGCTAACGTTATTGATAGGGATCTCTAAACACTTGAACCAGGCCAACGGACACAATATTGTTTTAAAGAGGTAAATGAAATAATTTTACCCAAAAATAATTTCTATATAAAAAAATATATATATATCATTTTAAATATATATATATTTCTACCTATTTATTGGGTTACCTGTTCGGGTTTTCCAATATAAGTTATAAAGGTAGATAAGGTGGTAGTGTGTGTAACACAATTACCAATAGTTGGAGTTTGAATGTTTGAGGTTGGAAGTATATATCGAGACTGTAAACCCAATATCGTCTCGAGTAAGTTGGTAGTATGGAGTAAGGATGTCTCGGATCTTTGAAGAAAATCCTTTTCAAGATTCGGAGTCCATTATTGGAATGTAAAATTGGTTGAGCTCGGGTGAGCAGATTTTCTAGAGTTGGATCTGTCGGAAGTGCAGAAGCAAGTGATGGTATTTTGGTAACTTCAAGAAGTAGTAGCTGTATAGTGAGACGCAGTGACTATGGACATTTCTGAAGATGTTCCTTCTGAAGTAAGTTTGAGGAAGAGTGTCTGCTTCGGTGTTGTGGCTGAGTCCAGTGGGGTGTTTTTATTTGCTTTGAGGTCCGAGTTTCTCGAGAAGTTTCGGATAAGAAGTCTTTGACGTCTGTGTCAGCAGTACGGCTCGGAAGTGTTCTGTGTTGGCAGGAAGTTTTCTGGCTGAGCAGTCTTTTTGAGTTGGAGTCCAGAAGCAGCAGAGTGAATCCATTTCTTTGATGAATTGGATAGTTAAGTATGAGCTGTTCTGATTTGTGAAGAGAGAACAGTATCTGTGGAAATTAGGTTGGGCTGATCGCAAAAGTGACTTGCGATAGTTCGGGTATTCTCTTGGGATTATTGGATGTTGAGATTCCGTATCGACTTGATTCGTGGAGTTACCGGAAGTTCAGCTTAGTAGAAGGATGTCTCCGAGAGAAGAATTTGGTGAAGCAGCTCAGAATTCTTTGGAGAGGGATTGATCACACCGAGTTTTTCTGGAGAAGTTTCTGCGAGATGTTTCTGACCAAATGGAATGGAGTCGCTAAGATTTTATGGTCTGATGAACTTTGGATGATCAAGTTTGTGCTCGAGTTTCTCCGATGACATTCTCATCTGTTCAAGATCAGAATTGTGCAGCGAAAGCAAGATAGCAGCTATTCTAGAGTGGAAGCAACCGAGAGTTGTAATTTTCTTCGAGTAGAGGATTTCTATAGGAAATTCAAGTGTATCTCTAAGTGTGAAGAAATTTTCGGGATTTGGAGGTAAATTTGTCAAGTGCAACTGTTTTGACTATTTTAGATAGGAGAGATAGTTCGAAGTTTTCTAATGAGTATGGAGTAGAGTTATGTTCTGTATTTCGGTGTATTTTTGGAAGAACCATTTTGTTGAATAGAATCCAGAAATTTGTTTGATATTGGTCTGGTTTGTTTCAAGAGGCATCAGCAAGAGTTAAGCTGATCAAGAAGAATGAAGTGACTCAGGATTTTCAGGAGAGTTATGCAGTTAAGAATTGATGGAATTTGGATTTTGAAGTTGAAATTTGGATATTGTTTAAGTTTTCTCCGATCAAAGGAGATATAAGATTTAGTAAGACTGAAGAGTTAGCTCCGGAAGTACTATGAGATTTTTCTGTGTTCTCAAAAGGATTAGTTCTTTGATCTATAGGATTGAGTTGCCGGTTCGGATAACTGGAATTCATTTTATTTCACATATCTCTGAGGAATATGTGTATGATTCATCGAGTAATGGAATCAGCAGTTCAGAAGGATAGTTGGGATGGTTTTGAGTTAGTCTGATATCTGGTTCAGATTTGTGATCTAGAAAGGAAGGACTTCTAGATTATTGTAGATAGTTAGTTTAGATCATGTAGAACGAGTCTCCCGGTATATATATATACTTGGGGAAACTCGAGTAAATTCTATCCAGATTTTGACTGGATAGTTAAATTTGTTTGATTAAATTGTTTGCTATGGTTGTTAGAATATGATTGATATGTATGGTTGCTGTTTAAAATTAAAATTTTACTGGATTATTAAATTATCTTTGCTTTTAAATTTCGGGGACGAAATTCTTTTAAGGGGGGAGGAATGTGATGACCCGGGATTTTGGGCAATATCAATTTAATAATCAGTATTAATAATTAAATTGATTTGGTAATTTTCCCTTATAATTTTAATTTAAATTGGTAACTTAATCTTTTAAAAGCTAATAAAATATTATTCTATATATATATTTTATATATTGTGGATAGAGAGATCTTTTGTTTTAATTAAAAGATGAATTTTTCAAATTGTAATATATATGTATGTATATATTGTGATCTAAAGCTTTGTTTTAAAATTAATATTTTTCCAAAAGTTACTTTAAGATTTATTCAATTGTTTTCAAAATATAAGATAATTGTTTATTTTAAATATGATAGTTTAATAAGTATAAGACTAAAATGGTTTATAAATTTATATATTAAGATTTAAAATAAACTTTCTTTTAAAAATTATCTCTTAAACAATAAAAATAATTATTTTGGAGTTAAAGATATATGTATAAGAATTTATTTGAACTAGGATTTGTTTTATAATATTTTTTTCTCTAAAAGTAATTATATATATACATATATACTAAGATAATGTTATTAATTAATTAAAGTAAGTATGAAAGGTAAGATATTAACATTTAAATTAAATAATTTTTTTTTTATTTACTTAGGACATGTGTTAATATCTTAACACATGATAATAACATTTGTAAGAAAACTAAATATGCCTTAACAATTGTATACGCATGCAATAAAACAAATGGCAACACCTTGTTAAAAGAAATTTAAGTATATATAAAAATGTTGTATTAAGGAGAAGCCTGGAATTTCTTTTCAGATCGAAACATTTTTACTTTCTCAAATCTTTCTCTCTTCTTCTTCTAAACATAAAAACTGAAAATCAAAATACAAAACTCAAACAACAATTTCTTTCAAGCTTCATTTCAACTAAGCCTAGTCAAGTAAAGATAGATCAGATTCAACATTAAACAAGCATGCAAGGATTTCAACAACAAAGAGAAATCAAAAGTATTGCCAGAAACAAAATCAAATACAAGTTCTTTACTGCAAAATCAAACCAGAAATTAGAAATCTGCAATATTCAAACCTACTGCAACTAAAATGGATGATCCCATACAAGTTTCAGCAGCTTTAAATCAAAGATTTCAACATGCAAATGGTTCTATTTCAACAACAAAGAAAATCAAAAACAGTTTCCAGAATTCAAATTTCAAAAGCCTGGAAGTAATAAAATCTGCCCTCTGTTTCTTATTTTAAGGTGAGTAAATTCTTTTTTTAAAACCAGTTTTAAACCTGTTCTTATGATTGATACATGTGATGAATATGTTGTGATATGGTTGCATAAATGTTATATCTGGAATATGGATTAAACTGCTATATGTGTAGGATGATCTTCCTTTGATATTTGCATTTATAGACTACAGAAAATGTTCTCTGTCCCCTGTTTTAAACTAGTAAACTAACTTTATTATTTATTTAAAACCCGATCATTCTTAACTCTTATGCCTGTGCTGCTGATGGTTTGGAATTATGTTTATACAGATGAAAATGTATTGTATGTATATATAAAAAGAGATATAGGCATGCATGTTTAAATACAGGTACATATATATAACTCTGTTAAAAACATATAGTCTTTAAACAAATTCGAAATTTAATTTCTCTTCTTCCAATCTTTTATAGTATATGATCTCTGAATGAAATGTGTTAGCATTACCCAGAATTCACTTTTAAAAATAATTTCAAGTAATTATATTAAGCAATTAATTCTAAAAATGAGGTATCACAGTGATAACTAATATTGGTCAGAAATCAAATGATTTAAACTCACGTTTTGATTCTATAATCTGATTAGTATTTGTAAATGACGAATTTAGAAAAAGAAATCATGATTTTTAAGATGGGGATGATCGAGATTTTTCGAGTTGAACTGAAAACTTATTTCAGTCAATATCTGACGAACGAGGACGATCTATGGGTCGAGATTAATGCTGGAGATGGTCGGGGGTCTTGTGATCATCGGAAAAATACTAATTGGATTTATTAATGATCGAGGTGGCGAAACGATGATAAACTAGGGTTTATTTTGTAATTGAGTCGTCGTTGAGGACGAGATGAATGGTGGCATCAGTGGCTCGATGTTCACGATCGCGATGGGGGGAAAATGTTCGTTGGTGACGAGGCGGTTCGATGGAGTGGTCGGAGGGGCTTCTCGAGGCGGAGTTCATCGGCATTGGGTGGTTTCTGATCGGAATCTGGTTCCAGTTTTGATCGAGATTGTCGAATTTCGATTCGATGAAGTATTTTTCGATCTGGGTTTCTAGTTGTAGTCGCGTGAGTATTAGTGATTGTCGCGAGTTGCCGTGATGATCACCGGAGGAAGGAGTTGGTGGTGTACGTGCACCACGTACACGTTTGTGCACTGGTTCGAGAGTTTGGGGAAGATGAAGATGGATCGGGGAAGGTCTCGTGATTATCGCGTGGAAGACTCGAAGCTGTTGAAGTCGCGACTGACACGAAGATAGCTCGGGTTTGTTTGGGTATGACTCGGGTTGTTCTGGCTTTTAACTGAAGCTTGAGTTCAAAATGTTTTCAAGTTCAATAACAAAGTAATTAATCAATTTTTAAGATAATTAGAGTTCAAAAGAAAAAGTATTAATCAAGTTTTAAATATAATTAAAGTAGGTAAGTTATTAAGATTTTGTTTAATTTTAAATAATTTGTTTGTGAAAATAAATAAGGTTAATTAATTTTTATTATTAACTTAAGAATAGTTAATTAATGTAAATGATTTGTTAATAAGTAAAGAGATTTATTAAGATAAATGGTTTTCTTATTTAATTAAGGATTTTGAAATATAATTAGTTAATTATTTATTTAATTTTAAATAATCACTTAATTATGGATTAATTAAGTGTAATTACTTAATAAAGTAATTATTGGTTAATTTTTGAATGAAATTACTTATGGAAGTAATTAATAGGAAAATTACTCATGGGGTAATTAGTTAAAGTGATAAAAGGGTAATCACTTGATGTTATTAATCTTAGGAATTGATTTATATAATTGTTGAGATTAATTAATTTTGGAGTAGTTAATTAATTAATGAATTAAGGATTATTTAGTAATGGAATTACTTATTTGTTAAGTAATTAATTAAGAAAGTAATCAAGATTATTAATGGAAGTAATTAGAAGATAATTACTTATGTAGGTAATTAAGTGTTAATTCTTAATTATTTTAATTAATTAATTAATTAATGTGATTAATTAAATGTGTTTAATTTAAGATTAATTACGAAGTGTAATTAATTTAAAAGTAATTAATTAATAAAGTAATTAATTAAGGATTATTTGTTAATGAAATTGATTAATAATTACTAAATAAAGTAATTAAAGAATAATTAATTAGATTAATTAATCAAGGTTAATATAAATAATTAAGAAGTAATTAATTAAGAAAAGTAATTACAAATTGTTAATTACTTATTATGATTAATTAAGACTAACTAATGAATGAAGTGGTTGATTAAGATTAATTATTTAATTAATTAAAAGGTTAATTAATTAATAAGAATTATTTAATGAATTAATCAAGGGTGATTAATAAAAGTAATTAATTGAAGTATGATTAATTAATTGTAATTAGTTGAGGATTAATAAAATTAATTATAGTTAATTGATTAATGAAGGTTCATTAATTATTGTAATTAATGACAGTAATTAAATGTTAATTACTGAATATGGTTAAGGATAATTACTTGAATGTAATTAAAGTATAATTAATCAAGGAAGATTAATTAAGGAAGATCACTAAGATGTTTAATTAATTAATTTGTAATTAATTAATGATAATAAGCAGGATTAAGATAATCCAAGTAATTAAAGGATAGTAATTAATTTAATTAAAGGTTAATTAAATTGATTTGGAGTTAATCAATTCTGTTTAGATAATTGATTAATACTGGATGTTTGACATTTGGTGATTGGTTGATATTGGATGATTTGAATATCTCTGATATATATATGATATATGCTGCTTTGTGAGATGAATGTTGATATGAATTATCAATTGTGATAATATGATTTATCTATCTGTTTATATCATCCTGAATAAGTTTAAATGTTTAAACCTTTAAACAACTTGGCCTTAAAAGATACGTTTTGGATTTCGATGAGACCGGGATCGGGTTTCCGTATACCGGATTTCCAGGTCTGGAGACCCGAATACCACATCGATCCAAATTAACGATAGGTCGTGAATCTCAAGTGAAGATGAAGATTCAGAGTGCAAGGGTTATTGTCGTTAACTCTGAGGGTGATTCCAAAACGAGTGTAACGAGATAATGCCTTCGGTTTCGTTCGAACCCGGAACGAACTTGTATGGATTGAATGCTTTCAGTACATCGTCAGGCGGACGATGAGCATTCTAAGTGATATGTTCTGATTAAAGGTAATCGTAACCTCAAGCCTCATCAATCGGGAATGGCTAAAACAGGGGAGGTGCAGCAAAGCTTCGTGGGTAGCACCCACTGAGAGCAAGATAGATCCCTGTCTAGAGGTCCCTTTTCTTTTATTCGGCTTAGTGTGTGGTTGGTCGCGCCAACTACGGGATTGTCTTGTTCGGGATTATCCAGTAAGGGATGGTTCCGGCTTTGTGTTGCAGAGGAGCGGGCGTACTCCTCGGTACGGTGATCTAGGCCACGTACTGTGACGGGCGGTACCCCAGTAGCCCTGCCATTGTATGGAATCCAAACTCCAATAAGTGCCGTACGTATTAGTTGTGCCCAACTATGTTGGAATGTGAGATGTAAGCATTTCAGCTATTTCTGTATTTTACTTGAAAACCCTAGACCCTATTATAATATAACTGGATTTCCTATCAAATGTTTTGGTTAGCGTAAGGTAAAAACTTTTCCATGTTTATGTGTGGGAAGTCTTACGTGATACCTTTGTTTTCAAAAGGTTTTGAAGTTAAACAATTTTAACCCGTTTACTCACACCAGACCCATGTCTGACCCAAGTGTTTATTTCTGTTTTATAAACTCTTGGGTACTCAAATTTTTACGAGTAGCCAAGGGATTCAGGTTTAGCTTTGACGAATATTCTGGAGGAGCAATGGAGCAGGAGGCTTCGGCGTTCGTAGATATAGTATTCCGCTGTGTTGATATCTGTGTTAGAGTCTTGTATTGTATTTGAGTTGTAATATCTAGACAGATGTTTATAACTGTCTAGTATGTGTTGTATAGTTGTGTAAACTCTGATAAGTGTTGTATACTATGTAATAGTTTATGTTATTAATATAATTTATTCGTTCCGCTGTGAGATCGTTGTTGTTGTTTCTTTCTTTCTTCTCTTCTTTTCTATTTTCTACCCCTTTCTTTCTTCATAATGATGCGACTTTCTGGGCATAGGAAGTCGGGTCGTTACATTTTGCGACCTATTTGTTTTTATAGCTCCATGGTTGTTAGTGGCAGAATAATTTGATGAATATGTTTGAGTAGACCCAAAACTATTTATATATGTTCCTTTTGGCACCCAAACTTGTTTTGTCTTTTCATTCTTGTTCCAATAGACATGAAATTTGTTTGTAGAATTCTTAGGAACCCAAACTTGTATAAATTTTGTGTTCTTGTTCCTATGACTATAATTTTCAGCACGATGTCCAATTATTTCACATCTAGCAAAGACACTCTTACCTTTTGCATTATCATCAACTTGTGTTTTTCCAAAGCCTAGTCCTTTTCTGTTGTTAGCAAAAAATTGGTTTCCCAATAACATGTTGAATGATTTTTCTCCTCTTGAAAAGTTATTCAGAGTTTTCTCAAGATTTTGGACTTTGGTTTTTAGTGTTGTGTTTTCAGTCACAAGTGAGGTGCATCTATTTATAAAATCCTTTCTCCTAGTGTCAATGGTTTCCTTAAGACTCAAGTTTTCTTTTTCAAGATTCTCAAAGATATTCTTAAGCTTTGATAATTCTGAATCTAAAATTTTGCATTTTTTACAGTCTAGGTTTTGAATATTTTCAAGTTCAGTTTCTAACATAGTATTTTCATGGACAAGTTTTCTCCTATCAGATTTCAGTTTTTCAATTTTAGAATCAAGAGTATCAATTGTTTTAGTAAGATCACAACACATCAAAACAAGTTCTTTATAAGAATAGTCACTTACCTCACTAGATTCCTCCGAGCTTGCTTCTGAATCTGATTTTGTCATAAGACACAAATTAGCCTCCTCTGAGCTATTATTCGAAACTTCCTCTCCTTCTTCATCATCCCAAGTCGCTGCAAAGGCCTTCTTGTTTTTCTTTCCTTTGTTGTTTTTGAGCAGTGGATAGTTTTGTTTGAAGTGGCCAGGCTTATTGCAGTTATAGCAAGTCAATTCATTATCGAAATTGTCAGAATCTTTTGACCTATTACCATTTGTTTTCTTCTTGCGTGGCCTGAATCTTGACCATTTTCTAAGATTATTGACAGCCATTGCAAGCTCTTCAATTGGATCTTCTTCTTCTTCATCGCTCTCTTCTTTGCTCTTTAAGGCAATCGTCTTCTTCTTTGATTCAGAGTTGTTGTGTTCCTCCTTTGTTTTTAGCTCAAGCTCATATGTCATCAAGTTGCCGATCAACTCCTCCATGCTTAGTTTACTCAGATCTTTCGATTCTTGTATTGCTGTGACTTTTGCCTCAAAGTTCATCGGTAAGACTCGTAGCACCTTCCTCAAAAGCTCTACCTCAGTGAATACCTTCCCAAGCGCTCTAGCATTGTACACCAAAGTTGAAAAGCGTCCAAACATGTCCTTTATGCTCTCGTCTTTGTCCATCACAAAATTCTCGTATTCATTGCTGAATAGGGCTAGACGAGACTCCTTGACTTGAGAAGTTCCTTCATGTGTCACCTCCAAGGTATGCCAAATTTCCTGCGCAGTTGTACAATGAGAAATTATATTAAATTTCATTCTTATCAAGAGCATAGATCAAAGCATTCATGGCTTTAGCATTTGTAGTTTTTAATTTTTTATCATTAGCGTCCCACCTATCCTTAGGTTTAGGAATCTCAGTATCACCAACAGTTATAGTGGGAGATTTATAGCCAGTTTCAATAATGTCCCAAACATCATAATCAACAGAACTAAGATAAATACACATCTTAACTTTCCAATAATCATAATCATTCCCATTAAACATGGGTGGCCTAACAATAGATTGCCCCTTAGAAAAAGCATTATTTGGTGGATTCATGACTCTAGAGTTAAAGAAAAATACCGGGCTCTAATACCACTTGTAGGATCTAGATTAACCCTAGAGGGGGGGGGGTAAATAGGGTTATAGCAAATTTTTATGAATTTACTGAATTAAACACGAAAACAAACTGCAGAGAAGTAAATATGCTGAAAAGTAAATCACACACAAAATTTACCCAGCTTCGGCAACCCCTGCCTACTGCTGCATTCCCAGATTTCTACTAGAATTAAACAGTCTCCCGCTTACAAACACTCTAACAGACTCGCACACCCTGCTACCGCCTATAGAGTTTTGCAAACTCGCACACCTTGCTTACTGAACTAATCCTAACTAGACAATCTGACACTACCTAAACCCTAGGTGGTGATTTACCCTGATTTGAAAAGAAAAACAGAATTTAAATTTAAAAACAAAATAACTCAACACCCTAATTTAAATTTTCCTAGCCCAAATAATTATAAAGAAATGCCGATCCAACATATTATCACTCAAGAAAAAAAACAATGCAGCCTAGTTTCTTTTATCATTGTCGGCCCGTTCCTTTGTAATGCTTTGTGAAAAAATGATGGCTTCTCTTCTTTCTGAATTTTGGGCTTCGGCTCTCTGCTTCCAAAATTAGGGCTTTCGTGCTCGTGTTTGTGAGATTATCTACGGCTTCGGCCTCGTCTTCCTTTTGTGGAATTGATTTCGACTTTGGCCTCGATCTCGTTCCTCTGTGAGAAATTAGGGCTTTGAGGCGCCGCTTGAATGCTGATCGATTGAACGAATAATCGCCTGTTGCTCTGTCGATCGTTTGACTCCTTGTAGCTTGCTTCGGCTGCTTCAGATCGAATTCGACTTGATGATTTCGGTATGTGATTTTCTCCTTTTACTTGCTGGTTTTGATTGCTTGAATTCGATGAATTTATTGCTAGTGATGATTGGGCTTTTATATAGGATTCGATCCCTATATTTTCGTTCGTACGAATTATTTTGAAATTGTCAATTGATTTGCTCTGGCCGTTGATATTCGTATAGATGATGATGATTTCACTGACTGATTCAAATTCGTATTTTTACGTGTAGTTTGATACTTGTTTCCCACGGCTTTGAATCTGAACTATTCGTTTCCTTACCACCTCATCTCTGACCTGTTCATATGCGTTTATTTACTTGGTTTTTACGGCACTGACTTTGTTGTGATGATGATTCCTTTCTTTGTGCTTGTGATAGATTCCTTGATCACCTCTGTTTCGAATTTCTGGTTTGCTCGATTACCATGGTTTGATTTCTGATGGCATTTTGTTGACTTCGGTCTCTTTTTTATGTGATTCCATGACTTTATACTCGACTTTGGCCATTTGTTTTGATTCCCGTAGCATTGAGTTCAAAAACTAACTTCGGCTTGATCTTTGTAAAAATATTGTCTGTATATGTGCATATATACATTAGTATGTGTGTATGCATATATTGTTGACTTTTCATTGCATTCCATTGTTTGCTTGTATTCAAGTTGCAGTCTACCATCTCTGTGCTCATTGTTTTGTGATTTGTTTTGTTGCTGTGCACTTGAGTCTTTTGAGTACTTGGCATTTGTGCACTGTTTCATTGGTTCACTGTTGTTGGTCTTCATGCTTCATCACTGATACTTTAAGTCATGTTAAACTGTTTACATCCAGCTCGATTTTGTGTCCATGTATACTTGATGTTGTCTGCTTTGAGCATGTTTCACTATGAAGTATTCGAGCTCTTTGAGTTGCAGTGCATCGTCACTTGTCTGTTGTTCATTGTACTAGTTTGCATTGACCATTTTGTCCAGACCTTTGCATATACTCTCTGTAGCATGTATTGATGTTGGATTTGTTGTGTTCATATCACTGGGCATGTCTGCACACTCTTGAGTCTTCATTGCAATCATATTGCCTAGAGTACATGTACAACTCTGTAAATATGTATGGTTGTAGTTGAGCTTGTACTGTCCATTATTGCATTCTCTTTCTGTAGCATTTGAGGTTGCCTCTACTTGTGTTCTGGTTGTTATGCATACTGGTCCTGGCATCATCCTTTGTAGTGTTGTATAGATTGCTGTTGGTCTGGTTCAATTTAACCTTCTGCTCTGGTGCCATCTGATGCCTCTGAGTTGTTTGTTGATTTAGCTTGGTCGACACTTTGTACTTCTGGTTTGTTGAGACCGGTCATTCATTTTACTGTTGTCTTCATTGTCGTATTGAGTTGAGTCATGACAGCAGTGACTTGACCTCTATTGCCCTGTGTTGAATCTAGCTTAAATGCTCGGGTTTGACCTTGTGCTTGTGATTTGACTTTATTTGTGTTGCACTTGAGTTGAACTCGACTTTTCTTTTGGGTTTGACCTGTGCTCACCTGTCCTTGTAACATTATCAAGTGTACATTTCGGTGTGCACGGCCTTGTGGCATGTACAGTGATACACTGTGCATGTCACAAGCTATTCGTGTATGATGAATTCAAATATGATGACGAACAACCCAAATAACTGAGGCAAATATTATTTTCAAAATCCATATTTTGTTTTATACTGCAAAAACATTTTATTTTCAATTTTACTGCGTCAATGCATATTTCTGCAGATTGCTCAGATGCTGGATTCACATTGGAATGAAGTTGAAGATAAATACGAGTGTGAGTGAGATGTAGTGAGGAACTGATGTAACTTTGAAATTGTGATGTAATTGTATTGTGACTGAAATTGTATAGTTATAGTGAGAGCTTGAAATTGTACTATCAAGATTGTAATAAATATTTGTTTGAATAAAATATTCGTTTGAATTCCAATTCTGTGTTATTTATTTTATTCAGCAAATATTTATTTTATCTGTGAAAAATAGAATAGTACAATATCAAATACATTTAAATGAATGTATATATGTTTATTATCATCAAACAAAAATCATATACATGCATATTCCACAGTTCGTTCACTAGAATTATGTTTCTAATGTTGAATAAATAACTACAACTTGTAGGTCGATGTACTAGAGATGATAGGAAGAGGGTTGGACGATATCGGGCATGGTAGAGTACCCAAATGAGAAGTCCAACCACGGTGTCTTGATTTGAAGAAACTTATTGTTACACTCCTTTTAGTAATCGATTAACACGGCCAAGCTCTTCCGAACAAGCTATGCGGACTAGAGAGCGAAGAACTAAAAGAAGGCAAGATACACACCAATCGCAACCCGCTGGACCTTCTCAATCCCCACCTACTCAAGACGATTCGACTCAACCATGAGTATTCCTATTTTTAGTTTACTATTAGTTCGCTTCTGTAATCTAACTATAACTTCTACTTTAATTCGATTGTAATCGACTTTTAATTATGTTATGCTAGAATTTATTTAATGGTAGTTTTATTTATTGGCTTTAATGTAGATAAACGTTTGCTATCATTTAAGATTGTGCATTTGGATTTGGATTTTGTGTATTTGAATTTGAATTGTTTGGTGAAGCTTGCAGTCCAGGTTTGGACCCGAGATTTACACTGGCGCATTTGGAAGATGCGCCAATGTAAATTTTAAGGGGCGCATTTCACAAATGCGCCCCGTATTATTTTTTTTAAAAAAATGGCCAGCTCATCGCTGAGCTGGCCAAAACTAGCCTATAATTGCAAATAGTTTTGAAACCAGCCTATTGATGCAAATAGTTTTGAAAACCAGTCTGGTTTGAAAATTTGTCCTATAAAAAATTACATACCAAGATCATGTCGAAAAGCATGGCTTTATCAACATTGGTGAACTCAACTCTAAGAAGCCAATCCAAAAAACTACCAGAAGTCGAAAGCGCCTGCCTGAAGTCGAAAGCGAGCACCTAAAGTCGAGAGCGAGCGCCTGAGGGCGAGGGCGAGGGCGAGGGCTAGTGCCTGAAGTCGAGGGCGAAATTGAATCGCCTGAAGTCGAGGTTGAAATCGATTCTCCTTAAGTCGAGGCCGAAATGGAATCGCAAGTAGAATTTCTTTTTTTCCCCTTTTAGGTAGTAGCTGAATGAATAAGCGTTGAGAAGAGGACAGGGGCTAGTGATGCTCATTTACTTTTTTGCCCCAAATTTTTTTTAGTTAATTTCAATTTAAGAAGATTTTCCAACACATATATACGTTAGCAATAAGAAAATTATAAACGTGTATTTTTGGTCACACATTTTTAGCTTAGCAACGGATATTGTTGTGATTAATTCACAATACAAATAAGTGTTGGCAATTGAAAAAAATAAGTGTTATGAAATGGCTGTTATGGTGTAGTGCATAAACATTAGACCATAACCATCCATCCTCACTTTTAGGATTCCAAATTTCCGCACTACATAAATTGGAGTAGAAAAGGTAAATAGCTAGAGGATCGATAACTACCTTGTTTGCATCATAGCTAATTTGGTTGCAACAACCGACATCCGTGGTTATTCCTAAAATTTCATATTCTATCACATTTCCAAGGTGATAAAAAGGACCAGAATGGATTTTTCTTTTAGGAAAGCGCCTCAAATCATTTGATGGCATTTGGATTGTTGCGGAGCCATTGGTTGATGCGAGCTTGTGTAACCGGGGCTTGAGAGGAGGAGGAAGATTGGCATTGTTTTTGCTTTTTAGAGACGGTTACCTTCTTGGGAGCCATTGATTGATGAATTCGAATGTTTTGGAAGCTAGGGTTGCAGAAATTGGGAATTGAAATGAAGTAAAAAGTGAACAATGGGGTAAAGTTGTTTATATATGGCTGCTGAAAATTTGTGGCCAAAGCAGCAACAGACGTCTGTGAGGGAGTCACAGATGTCTGTGGCTTCAGTAAAAATGAAATAGAGAGATTCGACAGATGTTTAGGATAGTTCCATAGACGTCTGAGGCAATAGAAAAACTAAACAGAGAGTTTTGACAAATGTCTGTGGCTATAGAAATTTTTTTCTCGTAACATGTGACAGACGTCTGTGATATGTATTTTCTGACATATAGAAAAAATTTAAATATTAAAGAAAATTTTAATACAACAAAATAGTATACATACAAAAAATTAATAAATAAATATAATTTATATGATGCAAAGCATAAGTTTAATTTTTTTCGAAGAATTTAGAACTATTGCTTTGTTGTATATCCCATGAATTTGGTTCAACTTTTGTATCATCAATTAATGGCTTCTGTGACGACCCTGAATTTTTGACATTGGAAATCAGAATATTTAATTGATTTTAAATATCTGGAAGTTAGTTTAATTTGAAATTCAAATATCAGAATGAATTTGGCAATTTAATTATTGAATTTAATTTATTGGAGTTGGGTAAAAATATTGATATTAAATCTTCAATTTTTAAGCTGATTAAAAATATTTTCAAGGCTTAGAAAATTTATATTAATAATACTGAAGGTGATAGAAATTTTGAAATTGAATTTAACAGTGTTTTGTTCAGTTTTGAAAATTTTATCGTTTAAATCGATATTTAAAAATAGCCTTCCGAGACACAGTCTCGGAATTTGACGAAACTAGTTCCATTGGATCCGTAATATTGTATTATTATCGGATTTCTATTTTCGTAGTGTTTGGAATGATCGTTTGGCCGTACGATAGGTAAACGCGTTGAAATTTATATCGAATTCAATATAATAATTGAGTCCAAAAAGCTATCTTCTCCATACGATCGAATTAGGACTCGAAACCTTTTCCATTGCGTTCGAAATAGGGGTATAACATTACAAACGTCTAGCGGCACGCCTAGATAGGAGGTCAAGATTTCAAGTTGCGATATCGAAACAATTTGAAATTTAAAATTTAAATAATATAATTATAATTGTCCCCAGTCAAAAACAAATCACATCAGCCGTTCTTCCCTCAAATCACTGATCATCAATTTCTACATGCAACCATCTTCATGTGTTTCCTCTTTTCCTTTCAAAGCATGCGTCTCTCCTTAATAAAAATAAAATAACAGTCGAGCCCTTCTCTTTTTCAACTCGAAATCAAAAATCATCAGAACGAAAACAAAAAAAAAGAAAAAGAAAATGGCATAACAGATTTTCGAAATTTGATTCGAATTCGTATAAATCGCGTTCCCTTTCCCTCGTCTTCATTCGATACTCGAATCGAAGGCGAGCTTCACTGTCGAGCCATCCTCGAGCCTATAGAAGAGATGAATGTCGAAATGAAGAATCACGAAGCTCGATTTCGAACACGCGATGGAGGTGAATTGGATCTGGGTGGCGCGCGATTCGAGAGGAAGACGGCGACTCTGCCTTTAGATGGCGTGGAGGCATCGATGCTCGAGGGTGTTCAGGCATAGTGCTGGTCGGTGATTAGGGCTTTGGGCTCGAGCTAGAGCTTGTCGAAGTCACGAGTTATCTAGGGTTTCGGCATGTTCGAGTGGTCGACATCGTGGTTCGCGTGGGTAGCAACAACGTCGGTGGGTGGCGATGTCGAGCAACAGTTAGGTATATTGTTTTACTATTAATTTAATTAAATAGGCAAATGTATATACAGATGCAGTAGAAAGAAAAAGAAAATGTATGTATATTTTGGTCATAAAATATATAGCAGTATTGATTTTACTGCAAGTTTTAAAAATTTCTATTTTGATTTAAATAGATATATAAACAGAATATATATATATATATAAGGTTTAAAGAAAAATATATAGGGTTGAAAAGGAATTTTAAAATACATACTAGTTTAAATTAAAATTGTTAAATGGGAATTTAATTGTTCGATTTATTTCGAATATTGATAAACTGTATAAATATTTATACAAGGTCTAATACAATAAAGCAAACAAGCCGGAATGGAAATGGGTTGCATGCGTAATCAAAGGTGAGATCTTCTCACTCAAATTTGTTGCCTAGTTAATTTAAATTGTTGGATGTGCTTGGATGAAATTAATAATTTATCTGTTGGATGATAGTATATATGATAGTAGTATATATATCTATATATATTTGGAGTGATTGATTTCCCGCATTATATAGCGGATGAGACCCTATGCGCTGCATAATAGCGGATGATATTTTATAAATCCCATATACCGCGATATTCCACCTCGAAGTGGAATGGGTATTTAATTATTGTGCTAACATCTGTGGATGAAGGGAAACAGGTTGGAGGGATCCAACTGGATTCCTCAAATTGTATGAATTTGTTTCATAGGTTGTGTGATGATTTATTGATAATCTGTGGATGATTATATTGATGATTGAATTTGTTGAAGGCTATAATTTAGCCGAATGTATTTCTAGCATCGTTGGATACCAGAAATAAATAAAATTGGATTTTTGAAATTAAAGTAGGAAATTTTAAGTAAATCCCTTTTGAAAGAATTGGGTGAATTTAAAAGAAGGGATTTAAAAGCATAAAGTTGATTTTTGAAATTTTATCGAATTATTTCCAAAATATGGGAAAAGATATTAATAAATGGGTTTTGAATAATATTGTTTAAAAGTTGAAGAATTTATTGAAAATGGAATTTTAATAATTTGGAAAGAATAAAGGGATTTATTTAAAAGGTGATAATTTTTTTTTGAAATCCATTTGATAATTGATTTGGTATTGGAAAATAAATCTTTGGAAAATCAATATGAAAATTGATTTGGTGTTTGAATGAGAAATTGATTTTGTGTTGAAAATTAATTTGGAAATCGATTTGCAAATGTTTGTTATTTGGAAATATTTATACTCTATCTACTAATTTTATTAGTTTGGACTTGAAGTTTTATATGAGATATTAGTATAATATTTTGATAACTAATATTTAAGTAAGAGTTTAAAGATAGTTTTATTTTAAAATATTTCCAAGTATATTTTGGATAAGTGATTTAAATTACTTTAAAGTATTCGGACTTGGCAGATTTCCAGTGGAAATAAATAATATCGGGAATTTTATTCCACGAGTGAAAAGTGATTTGAAATTGGTTTTCAAAGTGATGAAGTGTGGAAAATATATATCTTGCAAAGATATTTTGAAATTTAATAATTTGGAAAAATTATTTAGATTGGATGATTATTGTGAATATTGTTTGATAGTAAAATATCCAACTATCAGTATAAACAATTTGGGGAAATTATTGAGGCTTGATTGTTGTGAATGTTGTTTGATAGTTAAATAACCAACTTTCAATATTTGCCTTAGAAATGGCACTTGAATTTGTTTTTAAAACAAGTGCTCATTATTTGGTTTAGCCGGGAGAGGACCTTTGTGTCATATAACCCATTCCGAATAATGATACGATGTTATGGATCGCAATTGAAGACCGGTGTTGAAGACCGGGTGTTTGCGAGAACGATAGGATAACCTATCGAATGTCTCTGTACTGAGTTGCTCCGGTATAGAGATCTCCACATGTGATGGGGAGTCCGATCGGGATTGTGGATACCTGGATTTGCAAGGGCTTCTTCCTTTATTGGACGAAGTGCCTTCGATTCTGTTCGAACCCGGAACAGACTTGTATGGTCGTATGTCTGACACTACACTTTGAGATATAAAGCAGATTTCTTTCAAATACATACCCGTTGGTGGCGGAGAATTTATTCTCATAGCTTAACACCCTTCTCTGAGATGTACGAGCTCAGAGGTTATGTAGTTGAAGGTTATCGGTGATATACTCCCAATTTGGTAGTGTGGCATGCTGAGTGCTGCTGTGTGTTGTTGATCATTTGTTGATCAAAGCAAGGCTTTCGTGTAAAGCGTAGCTTTGTGGACGAGACCTCATCGGACCTCACAGCCCGGAAATGGTCAAAACAGAAAAGATGCGGCAAGGTTATGAGGGTCGCACCCTTTAGGGTATGTCATTTCCTTCTGGAAAAAGGTGGTATCATGGTATGGAGCCCAGATACTTTACCTGTGTGGTTGCTGCAATCTCATTTACTGTGTGGTTGTTGCTTTGTGATTAAGGGCCCTCAGATAAAGGTCATAAACGACCGTGGGGTGGCATACTCGAGTATTAGTTACCTAGTTACAGAGGTAACCCGGCCTTGTGTTGGCAGAGAGCTGGTTAAGTTCTCGAGACGTCCCTCCAGAGGCGTACCCATGTGGCATAGGAAGTTTCTTAGCCTGACCATTTGTTGGAAAATCCAAAGAAACAATACGAACCTTGTACGGTTTAGTTGTATAACCTGCCATGCAGCGTGGCGGTAACCTACCACAAAACATGGTAGCTATAGTAGGCATACAATAATGGTTGTATGCTGGCTAAGATTAATATTATACTTTCGAGATGTTTTCCGCACTAGGCACTAATGATAATATTAAAAAGATTTTGCGTATCAAGCATGTTTGACTATCATAAGGAGAAATCTCCTCCAATTCTGCGTTTGCATTGTGTGTGTGGCGGGAGCCCTTATGGTAGTTTCATTTTCCAAAAGCATTGCGGATTTCCTTTTAATACCAATAACTGTTTTTAAGATCTCACACCAGTCCCATGACTGACCCGGAGTTTATTGTTTCTTTCTAAACTTTGGGTGCCCATAATTTTCCACACGGGCAGCCTAGAATCAGGTTATCAATTGGATCTGGATGGATTGCTGTGGAGATCTGGAGGCGAGCTGGATGGCGAGACGTATCACTTATACTAGTATTATTCCGCTGTGTACTATGTTATGTGGACAAGTTTATATAACTGTCCAGTGATGTTGTTGTGGTTTTAAAATCTGATGATGTATTGTATAAACTGATATAGTTCTTTGTTATAAAGATTATTCATTCATCTATTATATATTGTTCCGCTGCGAATGTAAGATTCTGATGTTGTTTCTGTTTCTTTTTCTTTCTTTCTTCTTCTACCTCTTCTTCTTTAACCCTAAAGATTCGCATTTCCGCCCGTTTTGAGTTGAATTGGTATGGAATATTGTCGGCTCAAAGGGGTACAGATTTGTAGATCTTTACATGTGGTATCAAAGCAATTGGTTAAGCGACAACCTTGGCTCTATTGAGTGTTACTCATTAGAGATAGGGTCAGTAGTACTCTAGAATGAGTGTGAGTGTAATAATAGATATGAGCGCGTATTTGTTAGTGAATACAAAAATTTGTTTTATATTGTGTTGACTTATCGGTTGATTGTTTATAGATTCTGGTCGGTGCAGTTTGGCCAACTGTAATCGATAGGGATTTCTAAACTCTTAAACAAGATAAACTGACATAGTATTGTTTTAAAATAGGGTAAATGAAATAATTTTGCCCAAAACTATTTTTTTGTAGAAAAAAAATGATTTTCTATGAATTATTATTGTATATGGTTGCTTGGTTGTTAGGAAGAGATAATATTGAATTATTATCATTGTTATATGGAAACAGAATAAGAAATAATAGTATAACTAAAGACTTGGAGATAAATTCATTTGACAAATGAAATTTATAAATATGAATTGAAAGGATAAGGAAATGAATTCATATACAAATGAGATTTGTAAATGTAAATTGTAAATATGATTTATAATTTGAAATAGAATTCCAGGAAGATATTTGAAATGAAATTCATTAATGGAATGAAATTGGTAATGTGAATTTATAAATGAGTTTTATAAATTGAAATGAGATGCCAGAGTAATTTTTGCAATACGGATTAAAGGATTTGGATTGAAATTTCAAAAAGATTAAAATGGTTTCCGAAAGTCTGGAAAATAATTATTTGAGAAGTATTTTTGAGTTGGACATGAAATCTGGTGGGGTTTGAAATTTAAAAAATATTTGGGAAGATATTTTGAAGGGACATAATTGATTTCAAAGTTAGTTTTGAAATGTGTGTAATTGTTAAAAAGACTCTGGAATTTCTTTAAAATGTTATGGAATGTAAATAAGTTTGATAACTTATAAAAATATTTGAAAATTTGATTGGAATAAGATTCAAATTGAAAAGGAATGAATTTGTGAATGAACAAATGAGGTCACATTTGTAAATAAATGAATTGGAAATTGAATTCAAGTAAACAAATTTGATAATGTATTAATTCATGAAATAATGAATTGGAAGTTGAATTAGTTAAATTAAAGTTGAGTTGTGAGCTAAATTTAAAATGGTTTGAATTTGCATATAAATTCAAGTAAGTAGTAGAAATAAATTGAAAATTTCCTTGTTATTGATAAAATAAATTCAGGATGAATTGAATATGGAAATTTGAAATTTAAAAAGAATAAGTGGATATACTAATTGAATTAAATTAGTAGATGGAATGGATTTGATTAAATGAAAAAAAATCAATTCAAATATTTAAATTAGAAATTGTTTACAAGGAAAATGAACTTGAGTTTTGAGTTGAAATGACTTAAGAAATATTTGGACAAAAGCGTTGTTGTCGAGTTTTGTGAAACGGTTTTGAATGAAATTTGTTTGGATTAATGAAATAAACTGAATGTGAATATGGAATGCAAATTGAATTGAACGGAATCAATTGGAAATGAAATGGAATTAAAATAAATTGAGTTGGTATCAATTTAAATTAGTTATAAACTAGAATGGATATTCTACTGAATGAATATCGTCGAATTTGCATAAGAAATGATTGTCGTTTGACGCAAACGAGGTTATATAAAATTCTATGAGTTATTAAAAGAAAATAAATAAAAATTGATTTTTGAATCAATTGAAATGGATATGAATTCGTTTCGCTTAAAAATGAATAGAATGTAAGAAAGTGAGTTGTAAATTACTTGAATTGAATAGAAATGCTGTGTGATATAGTTGTAAGAAATTTAATTTGTATCGAAACCATATAAATTGCTTATGAGAAAGAATTTTGATTGTTTTGCTTATAAAAACTATGTGTTTACTGTTGAGAATAAGTGAAATGTAAATGAATTTCCTATATATGTCACTTACGTGTTTAAATTGAGTAAGTATAGGTTTTTGGAAGCCGTTTAGCTGGATTTGGTCGTGCTAAAATGCTTAAAAATAACCGCTTTGCTTAAAATGCTAATAAAGGTACGTCTATGCAATACAAAGTTAGGAAATATGAACTGTTTTTGGTTTTTTTTGTTTTCCCGACCGTGTGGGTCTATGTATATATATTTATATCTCTTATCAAATTGCAAAAGCTCTTCCGTACAAGGGAGACTCCATCAAAAAAAGGCGAAAATTTTGGGAGTTAGAAATTTTTTTTTTGAAAAAATTGGAAATTTTTTTTAACGGAAAATTGATTTTCAAACAGTAATGGAAACGTAGGAATTGAACTAGAAAAGGGGTAACTATTGTTTTGGTCGAAGTTAAAAGTTTTGAAAAAAGTGAATATCGAGTTTTCACTAAGTGGATTTTTGGTTTTTGAAGGTAATTTAAATTGCTCGACAATAAGGTATGTATTTAAATTTCAGTATGAAATTTGATCCTTTCTTGTCTAGCCGCTTGGCTTTTCTTTTTCTTTTTGAAATCTGGGGGTCCGTAGGGATATTTTGTAGTCGTACCGAGCTAGCCGCGCAAAGGATACGTTGAAGAAATTTTTCGAAAATTTAGAGAGTTAGAAATTTTTTGAGAAATTTTGGAAAATTTGAATTTAAATTTAAATTTGAATTGTGAAGTAAAATAAAGTTGCTTGAAACTATGAAAATGTTTGAAAAATTAATAAGGATGATAGTGTGGTTATGATAAGAAGATTGGTTTGAGAAATTTATAATACTGTTTGGTTTTGGGAAAATGATAAACGGGTTGAGGATCATTCTTCTTAACTAGTAATTTCAGGACGAAATTCTTTTAAGGGGGGAAGAATGTGACGACCCTGAATTTTTTAAATTGGAAATCAGAATATTTAATTGATTTTAAATATCAGGAAGTTAGTCTAATTTGAAATTCAAATACCAGAATTAATTTGGCAATTTAATTATTGAATTTAATTTATTGCAGTTGGGTAAAAATATTGATATTGAATCTTCAATTTTTAAGCTGATTAAAAATATTTTCAAGGCTTAGAAAATTTATATTAATAATACTGAAGGTGATAGAAATTTTGAAATTGAATTTAACAGTGTTTTGTTCAGTTTTGAAAATTTTATCGTTTAAATCGATATTTAAAAATTGCCTTCCGAGGCACAATCTCAGAATTTGAGGAAACCAGTTCCATTGGATCCGTAATATTGTATTATTATCGGATTTCAATTTTCGTAGTGTTTGGAATGACCGTTTGGCCGTATGATAGGTAAAAACGTTGAAATTTATATCGAATTCAATATACTAACCGAGTCCAAAAAGCTATCTTCTCCATACGATCGAATTAGGACTCGAAACCTTTTCCATTGCGTTCGAAATAGGGGTATAACATTACGAATGTCTAGCGGCACGCCTCGATAGGAGGTCAAGATTTCAAGTTGCGATATCGAAACAATTTGAAATTTTAAATAATATAATTATAATTGTCCCTAGTCAAAAACAAATCACATCAGCCGTTCTTTCCTCAAATCATTGATCATCAATTTCTACACGCAACCATCTTCACGTGTTTCCTCTTTTCCTTTCAAAGCACGCGTCTCTCCTTAATAAAAATAAAATAACAGCCGAGCGCTTCTCTTTTTCAACTCGAAATCAAAAATCATCAGAACGAAAACAAAAAAAAAGAAAAAGAAAATGGCAGAACAGATTTTCGAAATTTGATTCGAATTCGTATAAATCGCGTTCCCTTTCCCTCGTCTTCATTCGATACTCGAATCGAAGGCGAGCTTCACTGTCGAGCCATCCTCGAGCCTAAAGAAGAGATGAATGTCGAAATGAAGAATCACGAAACTCGATTTCGAACACGCGATGGAGGTGAATTGGATCTGGGTGGCGCGCGATTCGAGAGGAAGACGGCGACTCGGCCTTTAGATGGCTTGGAGGCGTCGATGCTCGAGGGTGTTCAGGCATAGTGCTGGTCGGCGATTAGGGCTTTGGGCTCGAGCTAGAGCTCGTCGAAGTCACGAGTTATCTAGGGTTTCAGCATGTTCGAGTGGTCGACATCGTGGTTCGCATGGGTAGCAACAACGTCGGTGGGTGGCAATGTCGAGCAACAGTTAGGTATATTGTTTTACTATTAATTTAATTAAATAGGCAAATGTATATACAGATGCAGTAGAAAGAAAAAGAAAATGTATGTATATTTTGGTCATAAAATATATAGCAGTATTGATTTTACTGCAAGTTTTAAAAATTTCTATTTTGATTTAAATAGATATATAAACAGAATATATATATATAAGGTTTAAAGAAAAATATATAGGGTTGAATTTTTTTTTTAAATACGTACTAGTTTAAATTAAAATTGTTAAATGGGAATTTAATTGTTCGATTTATTTCGAATATTGATAAACTGTATAAATATTTATACAAGGTCTAATACAATAAAGCAAACAAGCCGGAATGGAAATGGGTTGCATGCGTAATCAAAGGTGAGATCTTCTCACTCAAATTTGTTGCCTAGTTAATTTAAATTGTTGGATGTGCTTGGATGAAATTAATAATTTATCTGTTGGATGATAGTATATATGATAGTAGTATATATATCTATATATATTTGGAGTGATTGATTTCCCGCATTATATAGCGGATGAGACCCTATGCGCCGCATAATAGCGGATGATATTTTATAAATCCCATATACCGCGATATTCCACCTCGAAGTGGAATGGGTATTTAATTGTTGTGCTAACATCTGTGGATCCAGGGAAACAGGTTGGAGGGATCCAACTGGATTCCTCAAATTGTATGAATTTGTTTCATATGTTGTGTGATGATTTATTGATAATTTTTGAATGATTATATTGATGATTGAATTTGTTAAAGGCTATAATTTAGCCGAATGTATTTCTAGCATCGTTGGATACCAGAAATAAATAAAATTGGATTTTTGAAATTAAAGTAGGAAATTTTAAGTAAATCCCTTTTGAAAGAATTGGGTGAATTTAAAAGAAGGGATTTAAAAGCATAAAGTTGATTTTTGAAATTTTATCGAATTATTTCCAAAATATGGGAAAAGATATTAATAAATGTGTTTTGAATAATATTGTTCAAAAGTTGAAGAATTTATTGAAAATGGAATTTTAATAATTTGGACAGAATAAAGGGATTTATTTAAAAGGTGATAATTTTTTTTGAAATCCATTTTATAATTGATTTGGTATTGGAAAATAAATCTTTGGAAAATCAATATGAAAATTGATTTGGTGTTTGAATGAGAAATTGATTTTGTGTTGAAAATTAATTTGGAAATCGATTTGCAAATGTTTGTTATTTGGAAATATTTATACTCTATCTACTAATTTTATTAGTTTGGACTTGAAGTTTTATATGAGATATTAGTATAATATTTTGATAACTAATATTTAAGTAAGAGTTTAAAGATAGTTTTATTTTAAAATATTTCCAAGTATATTTTGGATAAGTGATTTAAATTACTTTAAAGTATTCGGACTTGGCAGATTTCCAGTGGAAATAAATAATATCGGGAATTTTATTCCACGAGTGAAAAGTGATTTGAAATTTGTTTTCAAAGTGATGAAGTGTGGAAAATATATATCTTGCAAAGATATTTTGAAATTTAATAATTTAGAAAAATTATTTAGATTGGATGATTATTGTGAATATTGTTTGATAGTAAAATATCCAACTATCAGATTAAACAATTTAGGGAAATTATTGAGGCTTGATTGTTGTGAATGTTGTTTGATAGTTAAATAACCGACTTTCAATATTTTCCTTAGAAATGGCACTTGAATTTGTTTTTAAAACAAGCGCTCATCATTCGGTTTAGCCGGGAGAGGACCTTTGTGTCATATAACCCATTTCGAATAATGATACGATGTTATGGATCGCAATTGAAGACCGGGTGTTTGCGAGAACGATTGGATAACATATCGAATGTCTCTGTACTGAGTTGCTCTGGTATAGAGATCTCCACATGTGATGGGGAGTCCAATCGTGATTGTGGATACCTGGATTTGCAAGGGCTTCTTCCTTTATTGGACGAAGTGCCTTCGATTCTGTTCGAACCCGGAACAGACTTGTATGATCGTATGTCTACACTTTGAGATATGAAGCAGATTTCTTTCAAATACATATATGTTGGTGGCGGATAATTTATTCTCTTAGCTTAACACCCGTCTTTGAGACGTACGAGCTCAGAGGTTATGTAGTTGAAGGTTATCGCCGATATACTCCCAATTTGGTAGTCTGGCATGCTGAGTGCTGTTGTGTGTTGTTGATCATTTGTTGATCAAAGCAAGGTTTTCGTGTAAAGCGTAGCTTTGTGGATGAGACCTCATCGGACCTCACACCCCAGAAATGGTCAAAAAAGGAAAGATGCGGCAAGGTTATGAGGGTCACACCCTTTAGTGTATGTCATTTCCTTCTGGAAAATGGTGGTATCATGGTATGGAGCCCAGATACTTTACCTGTGTGGTTGCTGCAATCTCATTTACTGTGTGGTTGTTGCTTTGTGATTGAGGGCCCTCGGATAAAGGTCGCAAACGACCGGGGAGTGGCATACTCGAGTAGTAGTTACCTAGTTACAGAGGTAACCTGGCCTTGTGTTGGCAGAGAGCTGGTTAAGTTCTCGGGACGTCCCTCCAGAGGCATACCCATGTGGCATAGGAAGTTCCTTAGCCTGACCATTTGTTGGAAAATCCAAAGAAACAATACGAACCTTGTACGGTTTAGTTGTATAACATGCTATGCAGCGTGGCGGTAACCTGCCACAAAACATGGTAGCTATAGTAGGCATGTAATAATGGTCGTATGCTGGCTAAGATTAATATTATACTTTCGAGATGTTTTCCACACTAGGAAATAATGATAATATTAAAAAGATTTTGCGTATCAAGCATGTTTGACTATCATAAGGAGAAATCTCCTCCAATTCTGCGTTTGCATTGTGTGTGTGGCGGGAGGCCTTATGGTAGTTTCATTTTCCAAAAGCATTGTGGATTTCCTTTTAATACCAATAACTGTTTTTAAGATCTCACACCAGTCCCATGACTGACCCGGAGTTTATTGTTTCTTTCTAAACTCTGGGTGCCCATAATTTTCCACACGGGCAGCCTAGAATCAGGTTATCAATTGGATCTGGATGGATTGCTGTGGAGATCTGGAGGCGAGCTGGATGGCGAGACGTATCACTTATACTAGTATTATTCCGCTGTGCACTATGTTATGTGGACAAGTTTATATAACTGTCCAGTGATGTGTGTTGTGGTTGTAACTCTGATGATGTATTGTATAAACTGATATAGTTCTTTGTTATAAACATTATTCATTCATCTATTATATATTATTCCACTGCGAATGTGAGATTCTGATGTTGTTTCTGTTTCTTTTTCTTTCTTTCTTCTTCTACCACTTCTTATTTAACCCTAAAGATTCGCATTTCCGCCCGTTTTGAGTTGAATTGGTATGGAATATTGTCGGCTCGAAGGGGTACGGATTTGTAGATCTTTACAGCTTCAGTAGAAACCAACTTGGATGTAACGACCCGTAATTTTTAATGATTTTTATAACGTAATTAACTAAATTTTTTTCCTGAAATTAAAACAACAAAATTTTGGAATGAAAATTTGATATTTGGTATGCGTCTATTTAAACATGGCAAATGGCAGATTTTCATTGATAAATATAAAAGTTTGTTCTGTTGTGTAATTTTCAAATTTAAGATTTAAATAAGTTTAATTGTTGAAAATAAAATATTTTTGAAACCTGAATATTTTTATATAATGAAATTGTAAATCATTTTCTGAGAGAGACGCCGTATTTCGTTTCCCCAAATTTGAACTGCTATAGCCCTGTTTATCTTATTTTAGGCGAATTAGCAGCAGTTTGGCAGCAAATATCGACTTTTGATAGGATGATCATATCGCTGATATTTGTGTACCATTCTATTCGTATCATCGTGCGGATCTTCGTAGTATATTCATTTGTAAGTTTCGGAGTCCGGTACGTGGCGAAATCTGTGAAACGGTTAACCTTACCGGTACCCGTGTTGAGCCTTTTTTATTTCCTTTGTCTCTTCATTATCCACTGTAATAATCAACAACCATCGGCCATTAATATTTTCAGCTTTTGACTTTCAAATTTTCCTGGTTACAATAATATGTGTTGATTCATTTTCTTTTGGTTGGTTCCCATTTTATTTCTCTCTCTGCCTTGCTCTCTTCATCTATTGATAGCGATATTATATAAAAGAAATTTTCTTTAATAAGATTTCGTATATGTTTGAGCTAAGTCTGATGCTACATATATTTTCAAATTGCAAACTCCACCGCCGCCGTGTTTTCATGCTCGGCTATCACCGCTCCCCGACCCACCATCGGCCACCGTTCCTCCCATTTCCATCACCGACCCTCTACCTCAGATCTCCTTCCCAAAACCCAGCCGAGACCCCATTATTTATTTTCCCCTCGCCAGGTCTCTTCACCAAGAACACACACCACAAGCCTGCCTCCCTAAACCATCCGCCCTCACCACCTACCGCTCGTCTCCAGCCATCACCCCCTGACCCGAAACCAATGCCACTTTCTCTCCCTCCTTCCACATCTCCTCTTCCCCGCCATGACAGCCCACACGACCACGCCCTTGCTCTACCCATAAACGCCTCATAACAGCACACCACCGAAGCCGCCCTAGTAAGCCTCTGACCTAGCCTAGCTTCCCCTCACTATCAGCCTCCACGTGCCTCTCCTCATCCATCCTTTTATATAAAAAATAGAAATAGATATAGGATATATATATGCAGAGCAGTTGCCTTCATCTTCTAGCCTGCACGTCTTCTTATGCTTTAAAACCGTCCCTACCTCATGTGCTGTGCTTCCCATCTTCATTGTCGAACACACGCGTACAAGTATCTTTGTTTCCATGAAGTGAAATGTTCCGTCAATAGTTACCTATCATATTTGATTCATTTGAAATCTTAGCTTCATGCGAAATCTTTTGTTTTCAGGATAAGTAACCGCTTTTTCCTCTCTATTGACAAATCCCGTGCTTTAGTAAGTATATATTAATTGTTTGTTTTGAAAAAAAAGTATATATATATATATATATATTATATATGTATATAGTGATTCTAGAACCAAGTTCGCGTATTTCTGTAATCAAGTTCGCATATATATATATATATATATATATATATATATATATATATATAGACACACACACACAAAGACTTCTTTTGCTTTATAAAAAGGTATATTGATTTTGAGTATTATATAATATATTGATTTTTTGTATTAATGAACAATGATTTTAAAATATAATATAAAGATTTTATTTTTAATATGTGTTTCAATTCGAATGTTGATTTTTAAACTATAATATATGGGTATTTTAATTTAATATGTGTTTAAATCGAATATTGATTTTTATGAAGAAGAAAAATGTATGTTTTGATTTTAAATTAAAATAAATGTATAGATTTTTATTTTTAATATGATTTAATATATTTATAGTTTATATATATATATAGGTTCTCTTATATAATTGATCTTTACCAAATCAAGTACATCGTGCTTTGCTTTCGACTCGCTGCTATCCAAAATTGGTCGCAACTTTTTGCTTCGCTCGTGTCTGTATCCATGTGCGTGTCTGTGTCACCATCTTCGCCATCATTGTTCTCTAGCCTCGAAAGGTGAGCAATCACCCACGATTAACATTCTTATATTTAATAAATTTAATTCATATGAAATGACGATTGAAATATGCTATTAAATTTGATTGTTAAGTTATTTAATTGTTAAATATGATATGCTATTATCTGCCATTGTTCACCTATGGCATATGACACCATGACCTGTTGTATATATTTAAATTTGTTGCTGATGATATATACTTTTTGTTGATATATTATATTATTATCATATTTGTTCTCATTCTGCAAGTTCCCTGTTAGTTTAGGAATTCCTATGGGTTGAAATGATACATACCCGAACGATCTTGTAGATAAGGGAAAATCGTTATGGGTTGAAATGATAAACCCAAGTGATTTTCATTGATTTTGAATTTTTGGGATTGCGGGTTGAAATGATATATATCCGTAGATATTTAAATTGCGGATTGAAATGAAAAATATCCGTATCACTTGACCATAGGGTAGAAAATTATATACGGACATCGTTGGTCTATATTTTGAAAATGATTTCCAAAGTTTTGAAAGGAAATATATGGATTTTAATAAATATTGATTTTAAAAAATAATATATAAATGTTATTTTTATATATTTGTAAATTTAGATTTAAAAAAAAAACATATGTTTTTGGAAATTTTAGATGTATAGGTTAGTTTTGAAATTAAATTTTTTAAAGATATTTCTTATAACTTTATTATTTAAAAAATATATAGAATAAGACTTACTTTAATAAATTAATTTAATTAATATACATATTATGTTTAAGTATTTATATTAAAATTATATTTTAAAAATTTATAACTTTAATAAATAAAGGTTGAGAAGATAAGTTAAAGCTGATTTGTAATTTGATTTATTTAAGAATTGAATTTAAACAAAAATGATTTGAAACTTATTGATTTGAGATTTTAAAGATATGAAATTTATAACTTGATAACTTGGTTTTGACTAAATGAGACTAAATGAATATTTTTAAATTTAAAAAAATTGAAATTGAACATTTAGTTTGATTTAAATGTGTAATTGGAGTTTTATTTAAATGATTATGAATGGGATTAGGGAAATGTTTTAAGAATTTAATATAATTGAAGTTAGATATTTAATTATTGATTTTATTAAATTTTCAATTTGAGATTTTATTTGAATGTTATTAGAAATGATTAAGTGAACATTTCAGATTTAAATAAAGTAAAGCTGAATTTTTAAATATAAATGAGATTTAGAAAATTGATTTATTGTAAATGTTTGAATATTTAACTATGAAATCTATTGAAATTGAAATGGTCTAATTTGTAGTTCAAATCTGTATTTGAAATCAATATAAATTTAAATGGTTTATTAAGAATTTGAATTGAATCTTTAACCCTTTAAAAATTGAAATTGTTGAATTGGGATTGATTTAAATTGAATTTTGGAAATTAAGTTGGTTTGAATCGATTTGTGAAATTGGAGGAAACTATTTTACTTATATAAAGTATTTTAATATATATAAACTATTTTTAATATATAAACTATTCTAATCTATAACCTATTTTAAATATAAACTATTTTAATTTATAACTATTTATATATATATATAACTATACCCAATGATTAAACTATGAAAGTTGGAACTGTTATGATTTAGATTTAATGGATTTAAACACCAATATTTTGATATGATGGTTTGAACTATTTTGTGAATATGATTCGAAAGTGATGTGAATTCTAAAGTGAATATGATTTCGAAAGCGATATGATTTTTGAAAAGAATATGATATTTTGATATGAAATATGAACTATGAAATGATTATAAAAGTGATTTTATAAAATAACCATGGTGTGAAATAAGCGTTTGGTTGTTAAAGAGACCAGGATCGGTTATTGTAATACTCCCTACCAATACCGAAACCACTTTAACAACTGTGTACGTGGTGGAGACTCCAGAACGAAGTAGGATGGTTTGGCGACGATTCTGTATGAGGTATTAACATAGCCCTGACTCCCTCGAGTCAGCTTAGATGTGACTAAAACAGGAGCCATGCAGGGCCAAGTGAGGTCATTCCTCCTATCAGACACATTTCTTCGATACCATTCTATTACTTTGTGGTTTGATTGGGTGCACCTTTGATTTGGGAGTGTGTCTCCAGGTGGACGGTAGTAGCTGCTATGCGTTACCACCAACCCGGATCCGCAAACGGTATTTCTACCCTGGCATTGCCTCGTGTGCCTTGTTCACATGCCCTATCGCGCCTTCTACGAGTTTGTTTGGTACCGTACCTATGTAGTGCCCTCCGAGTAAACCACCGGTTTGGTGGAGCTTACAGTACTGTATAGACTACGGGAATATATAAAATGTGTTAAGGGGGATATGGGTAACACCTTAACGCTATTTTAATACTTTACTGATAGACATATTATAATAGTGTATATTACTACATAGTAGATAGTTCCACGGATCCTTAGAGGATGGAAATCCCAAACATCCTTTAAGTTGCTTGTATTTCAGTTGGCGTTTCACTCGAGTTGAATTTACTGGTATAAGAATGTTAATCCTGACTCAAGTGTTTTGCGTTTTGCTTTATGCTCGGGTCAGACTGAGCGTCACAACATTTGAGACTCACCTTTGGAGATTGGAGCTTGTTTGAAGATCTATCTATCTATCCGGCTTTCAGTTATTTCAGTTTATTCCAGTCATTTATGTTCAGACTTGTTGGTTGCTTATGTATTAGAGATTCATTTGCATTTGAGATTCTGTTGTATTTTGTTTCAGACTCTGATGTTTTATAGTAGCTTCATAAACTACTAATTATCTATTCCACTGCTTATTGTTTTATCACTCTATGTCCGTGATTCTGTGATTGATTTTAATTACTGCACATGCTAAGTTTTGCCAAATATAAATTAACAATATGTTGTTTTGAGCAATTCCAGTCTGACATGAGTGGATAATTGTCGATTTGAACGGTTCGAAAGGCCGGGTCGTTACATTGGACAAGATGGAGTGTCAATCCAAGATTGGTTTGGTGGTCCCGGTTTGCACAGATTTCTTAGAGTAATGTTATGTGCTTTTGTAGGAGTTTCTTGTAGTCGAGGAGATTTTTGATGTACGCAATTTTTTGTTGGTGAATGACCAAAAATGGCAAGAATGCACTTTTCGAGAAAATTTAGACGATATCCTTGGCGACGTTGCTCATAATACATTTCACGTTGAACATCGATCATTTCTTGTTGATAGTGATATATCTCATCGACTTTATCGGTGAGAGATGTTGATTTCAGATCAATTGAACGTTTAGCTTTCTTTTCTTTTGGAGAAAAGCTAGTGTGTTATATTGGTGATGCAACAATGTTTAGAGAGACTGATCAAGTTGATGTAGGTGTGGATTTACTTGGTGATACATAAGTGCTATCTGACGAGGGAGATTTATAGTCGATAGCTGAATAGGTGGAGTCGTGATTAGAAGACATTTTTGTATATTATTTTTTTAATAATCTATCTGTGTTTATTTGTTCTTAAGTAGGATATAATCTGAATTTATAAGACCAGGTTTTGCTATACTTAGAAAATAGGTTGAGGAAAAAGAGTTAAGCCATAAAAATTTAATTGGGAGTAGTAAGTTTTTTAAATTGTTGTTATTAGTTTAATTTTTATGTGATTGTTATTAATCCTAAATGTATAAAACCAATTGTGCAGTTGAAAGTCTATAGGAGCTTATTCTACAGATTTAAGTGAACAAAATATTATTGTTACAAATTTAGTTAACAATTCATTGTACGAACAAATTCATAGGTCTCGTCTTAACTTAATAAAAGTTAGTTCACTTAACGTTTTTGTAAAAATAAGCGCTAGTTGATTTTCAGTATTAACAAATTCAAGAGTTATTATTTCTTTTTCAACATTATCCCTCAGAAAATGGTGATGAAAATCAATATGTTTTGTTCGTGAATGATTAATTGGATTTTTAGATAAATTTATAGCAATAGTATTATTGCAATATATTGGAGACCTTTTATTAAGTGTTTGTTGCATATATATTACTTGATCGCAAGCTAAGGCAGCAGAAATATATACGGCTTCACATGTCAAAAGAGAAACACAATTTTTCTTTTTACTAAACCAGGAAACTAACGATTGACCAATAAAGTGACATATGCCACTTGTACTTTTTCTATCCGATTTACATCCACCAAAATCTGCATCACTGTAAGATACGAGTTCAAACGTATTGCCTTTTGGATAAAATAGACCATAATCTTTAGTGTTGGTTAGATATCGTAAAATACGTTTAATTGCCCGATGATGTGATTCCTTAGGTTATGCTTGAAATCTTGCACTCATCATAACATCTGGTCTACTAGCTGTTAAGTATAGTAAAGATCCTATCATGCTTCGAAATAGTTTTTGATCGAACTCTTTTCCATGTTCATCTTTGTCTAGATGATTAGTAGTACTCATTGGAGTGGGTTTACTTGATGTATTATCCATTTCAAAACATTTAATTAATTCTTTATAGTATTTTTTCTTGATTTATAAAAATTCCATTGTTGAATTGTTTTATTTGTAATCTTAGAAAGAAATTCAACTCACCCATGTGAGACATTTCAAATTCGTTTGTCATCATTGTAGAAAATTAATTACATAAATTTTCTTTAGTAGATCCAAATATAATATCATCAACATAAATTTGAACAATTAATATATCCTTCTGTTCTCTCTTAATAAATAATGTTGTATCTATTTTACCAATTTGAAAACCGGAATTTATTAAATGTGATTTTAATCGATCATAACAAGCTCGAGGAGCTTGTTTTAAACCATATAATTCCTTTTTAAGTTTAAAAACATGATCTGGATATTTTTCGTGAACAAATAGTGGTGGTTGTTCAACGTAAATATATGCTTTTATAAAACCGTTCAAGAAAGCACTTTAAACATCCATTTGAAATAGCTTAAAGTTATGATGATATGCAAAAGCAAGTAATATTCTTATGCCTTCAAGACGTGCCATAGGTGCAAAAGTCTATTCATAATCAATTCCTTCTTCTTGATTGTATCCATGTGCCACTAATCTTGCTTTGTTACGTATAATATTTCCATTTTCGTCTGCTTTGTTTCTAAAAACCCATTTTGTTCCAATTACTGGTTGACCGTTTGGCCTTGGTACTTATTTCGTTCAAATTGATTAAGTTCTTCTTGCATTGCTAAAATCAAGAAATCATCATTTGATGCTTCTTTGTAATTTTTTGGTTCAAAATTAGATATAAATGATACATTACTCATTTGATTTATTTGTCCTCTAGTCGAAACTTTGTTACCTAGATTTCCAATTATGTTATCAATAGGATGATCTTTTAAAATACGGGGTGGTGATTTCAAATCACTATTACTTTGGTTATCATTATTATTTTCAATCATAATTTCAATGGCTTTATTTTGAGTAGTGTCAAAAATTTCTTCGTTGTCTTTATTTATATTTATAAAGTTTTCATCAAACGAGACATGAAGACTTTCCTCTAAAACATTTTTTCGTTTGTTAAAAATTCTGTATGCTTTACTTTGATTGGAATATCCAACAAAAATTCCTTCATCGGCTTTTGAATCGAATTTACCAAGGTTATCCATTGTATTTAAAATAAAGCATTTTGATCCAAAGATTCAAAAATATGAACTTTTGGTTGCTACTGCCCAAAAATTCTTTGGTAAGCCATTGCCATTTAGGAGAGTACGAGCACATTCTTCCAAGGTGAGATTTTTTCTTCAGCTACTCCGTTTTGTTGTGGTGTTCGTGGAAATGAAAAATTATAGCTAATTCCCTTTTTATTACAAAAATTTATAAATAATTCATTTTCAAATTCTCCACCGTGATCACTTCTTATACTTTTGATTTTTAAATCCATTAGAGTCTTAATTCGTTTAGTAAAAATTTTAAACATTTCGAATGTATCATTTTTATGTTTTAAAAATAGCGTCCAAGTATATCTTAAAAAATCATCTACAATTACAAAAACATATTTATTGTGATTTATCAAACGTACTTAAGTTGGACCAAATAAGTCCAAATGAAGTAATTCAGGAGGTTGTTTAGTAGAGATTTCCTTTTTAGACTTAAACGAGCTTTTCTTTAATTTTCCAAGTTGACATGCATCGCATAGATTTTTAATTTTGAAATTTATTTTGGGTAATCCTCTTACCAAATTGTTTTTAGCTAATTTGTTTATATATTTGAAATTTATGTGACAAAATCTTTTATGCCATATCCATGGATCATCATGATTTGCGGTTAAGCATAAATCATTATTATGACTAATATTCATGTTTAGCATATAAATATTTCGATTTTTTATTCCCTCAAAAATTAAAGTTTTATTTTGATAAAAAATACTACATTTACCCTTTTCAAAATCAATTCTAAATCTCTTATCGCATAATTGGCTTATACTAAGTACATTATGTTTTAAATTTTTAACTAATAATACATTTGAAATAATAGGAGAAGTAGATATACCGACATTGATGACGTTTCCAATTCCAATAACATATTCTTTGGAATTATCCCCAAAAGTGACCGTGCCACCGTCCATGTAAGTGATGTTTGATAGCATGTGTGCATTTCCCGCCATATGTTTGGAGCATCCGCCATCGAGTATCCATTTCCTTTTATTATTAATTTTGTTTTTGGGTATTTGTAAAATAAAAAAATCTTAATTGGTACCCACTTCCTTTGTTAGGGTCTTATGTGTTAGTAGGAGAAGGTAGCCATATCCATAAGGGTTCAGAACCTTTAGAGATGTAATTTTCATTATGAATTATATCTTTTAAATATATATCTATGTGTTTTTGTCTAATCAATTTGTTATTTATTTCAGGAATCCATATTTTAATCATTTTTGTTTCCTTGTTTTCATATTTAGATTTTGTTATTCTAAAATATGTATATAACGTACTATATGTAACGACCCAGAATTTTTGATAATTAAAATTTGAATATTTAATTGATTTTAAATATTAATAAATGAATTTAATAAGTCGAATAATTTATTTAAAGGATATTGGATTTAATTTGGTCAGTTAAATCGATAGTTTAATGATTGAAATTCCAGAGATAATTAAAAATCGAGTTTAAAATGATTGAAAATGATTTGTAAAATTTTATTTAATCATACTGGAGTTATAGAAAGGTTATAGAACTTTTAAAATTAAATTTGGAGTTAATCTGTGAAAATTGAATATTTTAATATTTAATTATCAACTGTAAAAATAGCCAATTTTCGAATAGTCTCAGATTTCGACGAAACCAGTTTCATCGGATCCGTAATATTTTATTATTATCATATTTCAAATTTCGTATTGGTCGGAGTTAGTGTGTGAGTGTACGATATATATAAACGCGCTAAAAATCTAATTGATAATAATCGATTCGAAGTTGAATTATAAATACAAGTGAACACTGTAGCAAGGCGTCTTCAACACGCTTCCTTTGCCTTCTCGAACACACCATCCCTTATCCTGTTTCTTTCCGAACACGAGACCATTATCCTCTCAGTTCAAAAATTGTGAATTCCCTTTTTACTTCCTTCAGACGAAATCGTTCGAAGAAAAAATTCTGTTTTACTTCGAAGTTACAGTTCAATAGCAATCTCCATGTCGCGATGCTTGAACCCGTGAAAACTAGGGTTTCGTAAATCAACGCCTTCGAGGTAATCATCGCCGCATACTCGGCTATTCCATCAGCCATCGTCGACTCGTCCTTACCTCCTACGTGATATTTTCTACTGCCGATTTGAAGCCCTACTGCAGTCTCTTTATACGGCTACTGGAATCGTGAGTGGAATGGAGGGGGATCTCGTGTTCGAGCATCGTGAAGGGCGACTGGAAGGAAACGCGCGTACTCTCGCGTTGTCGAACGGAAATCGCGAGGAGGGTGCGGCGGCGCAAGATGAAGTCTGGAGCACGTGAGGCAGTGGTCGCGGCAATGCTCTGGGAGTTCAAGTGCAGGCGCACGCGCGCGTGCTCGCGCGTTGGAGAAAGAGGCGGTGTGCGTGGATGCAAGCTCGATTCAGGGAATCAAGGTGGAGTCGTTCGTATGTCAATCGGCAATGATTCGTGGGTCGATTCGCGAGCGTAGCTGGGTCGAAGTCGTGATCAATAATGGTCTTGGCAGTGAGGTATTTCTTTTAACAACTTATTTTCAACTGTAAATCTAATCTAAGTATATATATATTGATTAGGGATTTTGGCATTCAAGTAACAATGATATAAAATTTACAGTTGCTGTTGTTATGTACAGTAAAGAGGAAAAAAATATATATTAGTTTAAAAAATTTAATTTTTGAGTTAAATTTAAATCATTAAAAATTAAATTTAGTAAAAGGAAAAATTAGATTTTCGAAATCTATGAATTATTTGTTAATTAAAATTTTCAAATGGAAAATTTATTGATGGGTTAGTTTAAATACTAATAAATTGTATAATTGCTTATACAAGGTTAAACCGTGAAGAAATAATCAAAAATGGAAATGGGATGGCAAATTTAAAATCAAGGTGAGATCTTTCTCACTCAAATAAATTTTGTATTGCAGTTATTTATTGACTGATTTGATTGCTATTGGATGTGATATTAGATATAGTAGGATATATCTATATATATATAGCAATATATACATATTGGCATATGTATATATTGGATTGATGATTTCCCGCCTCGTATAGCGGATGAGACCCTATTGCGCCGTTAGTAAGCGGATTATTTTTATAAAACCCATATACCGCGATATTCCACCTCGAAGTGGAATTGGTATTGTGCTAACGTCTTTGGATGTAGGGAAATAGGTTGGAGGGATCCAACTGGATTCCTCACCAGTACTTATTTATTTACAGATATTGATGTATATTCTGTTATCATGTTGATATATGATATTGAATGTTGTGATTGACTAATTGGTGCTGTTGCATCATCGGATTCAGTTTTGAAGTTTAAAAATAACGACTTTTACTTTAAAAGGATTTTAAAGTGATTTTTGAAAATATACGTTTTATGGAGTTTTTGAATTGATTTATAAACGTTAGAATTTTAAAGTTATAAAAGTTATAATTTTTAGTGAAATATAACCAAAGTGTCGTTTTTGAAATAAAAGTCGATTTATTTATAAAATGGTTTAAGTTGGGATTTTTGAATAATTATAAACGATTTGTATAAAAAGATTTATACAAATTGATATTTATAAATCAAATATTGGAATTATAAAACGAGTTTTTATAAGTGTTAAAAATGAAATATTTATGGAATTCATAAGTAAATGAAATTTATAGATTTATAAATTGTGAAGTTATAAAATGGATGAAACTATCGAATAGGAGATTTATAAGAAATTAACTTATAAATTGGATTTTTGCCTTTAAATGGAATATTGATCGAATTTGTTAATAAAAGAGATTTATTAAATCAAAGTTGTTATGAATTATGAAGATGGAATTTATAAACGTTGTTTTATAAATTCGAAATCAATCAAAATTGATGAATTTAATATAGAAGGATATTAAGGGAATTTTATCCACAATTTTGGATAGTGGATAATTCTTGAAATATAAATGTGTAGAAAATATTGAAATTTGGTTAGTGAATTATATTCACGATTTTGGACAGTGAATATATTGTTAAGTAAAATGGATAGTTTTGGGAAAGTGACATTGAAAATGAAGTTAAACATTTTAAAGATGTTTTTAAAATGTATTATGATATCGAATACATAGATTTCAACATTTTTATTGTTGAAATAGACGTTTTCGAGAAATAGAAGGAAATGGTGGACTATAACACTGTTGTTATAGTAAATGATTTCCGAAAGGAAATGTTTTGATGTAGTATTGGGATTTATATATCTATCAAAATCCGAATCCCTATACTAGTGATTTTGAGTCGTCGTAACGATGTTTTACGTAACATTCGTTTTGACTCAAATGATTTCCTTAAAGAATGAAATTATACTTAATTTTGATTTAAGTATATCGAATATTTTCAAATGTTGAAAATAAAAGATTTGTGAAATACTTATTATTAAATAAGTAAGGAAATACTTTTCCAATATGAAATGAACGTTTTGAGATTTTATCTTTTAAAGATAAATTGAAATGTGGAAATTGATTTGAAATTGTTTTCAAATGGTTAAGTGTGGAAATTTTATATCTAGTAAAAGATATTTTGGAAGATAAAAATAATTTGGGAAAATTATTTGGAATCTGATGATGTTGCGCATCTTTATTGATAGTTAAATACCCGACTATCAATAATTACCTTGAATGGTATTTGTTGTGAATTGGATGAATTTGAATGCCACACTTATTTTTGAATAAGCGCTCACTATTCGGGTTAGCCGGGAAAGGACCATGGGGTCGTATAACCCATTCCGAATATGTGATACGTCGTTATGAATTGCATTCGAAGACCGGTGTTGAAGACCGAATATTTTTGAAAACGGAAGGATTACCGTCGAGTTACTCTACATCGGCTGATCTCCGATTTATAGGTTTTATCACCCTTAGTGACGGGAAGTCCGGACGTGATTAGAAAATTATCCGGATATGCAAGGGCTTCGTGAGAAGTGCCTTCGGTTCTGTTCGATCCCGGAACAGACTTGTATGGATTGTGTGTCTGACGTTACAATTTGAGATATAAAGCTGATTTCTTTCAAATACATTTCTGTTGGTGGCGGAGAATTTATTCTCTTAGCTTAACACCCTTCTCTGAGACGTACGAGCTCAGAGGTTATGTAGTTGAAATTTATCAGCGATATATTCCCAATTTGGTAACGTGGCATACTGAGTGTTGCTGTGAAATGATCAGTGTTTGATCATTTGCGATATGATCATTTGTTTGATCTTATATCTTTGTGATCATAGGTTGATCATTTGTTTGACCCGAAGCAGGGCTTTGTAGGAAGCGTAGCTTTGTGGACGAGACTTCGTCGAGCCTCACACCCCGGAAATGGTCAAAACAGGAAGGATGCAGCAAGGTTCTAGGGAGTAGCGCCCCTTAGTGTATGTCATTCCTTCTGGATAGAGGTGGTATCATGGTATGGAGCCTAGATACTTAACCTATGTGGTTGCTGCATTTTTACTATGTGGTTTGTTGCGAATCGGGGATCCTCGGGAAGATCGGTTACGATCGGGGAATGACATACGCGTGTCAGTAGTTACCTATTTTTGCAGAGGTAACCCGGCCTTGTGTTGGCAGAGATCCGGTTAGGTTCTCGGGTCGTCTATTCCAGGGACGTACCCATCGTGGATAGGAAGTTCCTTGGCCTGACCATTTGTTGGAAATCCAAAGAAACAATACGTGACTTGTACGGTTTTAGTTGTATTACCTGCTATGGAATGTGGCGGTAACCTGCTATTGAACATAGTAGCTATAGTAGGCATAAGTGCGGAATGCCTATGCTGGCTAAGATTAATATTATACTTTCGAAATGTTTTCTACACTATGCACTAATAATAATATCAAAAATGATTTGATTTTGCGTAGTAAGCATCTTTGACTATCATAAGAAGAAATCTCCTCCAATTCTGCGTTTGCATTGTGTGTGTGGCGGGAGGTCTTATGGTAGTTTCATTTTCCAAAAGCATTGCGAATTTGTTTTATTTTCTTTGTGAAAAATAACTATTTTACGATCTCACACCAGTCACAATGACCGACTCGGAGTTTATTGTTTCCCTTCTAAACTCTGGGTGCCCACCAATTTCCACACGGGCAGCCTAGAGTTATGTTATCAGGATATTCTGGAGCTTGGAGATAAGCTGGATGACGAGACGTAGTATGTGTATCTGATATTATTTATTCCGCTGTGTATTCTGTATGAGGACAAGTTTATATAACTGTCCATTGTTGTGCTGTGTTGTATTGAGTCGTATATTGACTCTGATTGTTGTATGTATAAAATGATATAGTTCTTTGTTTTAAAGATTATTCATTTATCTATTATATATTGTTCCGCTGCGATATGTGAGATTCTGATATTGTTTCTGTTTCTGCTCTTGTTCTGTTGTTCTTCTTCTTTCTTTCTCTTCTCTTTTTCTTCTATCTTCTTCTTCTTCTCCCTTTTCTTCTTTTTAAAACCCTCACTATTGGAGTTTCCGGCACTCGATTTCTCGGCAGTCGATAAAGTGAGTATGGATGTCGAATTTTCGAAAGTCGAAAATTTCGGTATGTGACAGCGTGGTATCAAAGCATATGGTTAAGCGACAACCCTGCTCTATTGGGTGTTACTCATTAGAGATAGAGTCAATAGTACTCTAGAATGAGTTGAGTGTAATAATAGATACGAGTGCGTATTTGTTAGTGAATATAAAATTGTTTTATATTGTGATGATTGGTTTGTTGAGTGGTATATGGATTCTGGTCGGTATTGTCCGTACAACTCTATCGATAGGGATCTCTAAACACTTATATAGAACAATTCGGCACAGTATTTTTTTAAATTGGGTAAATGGAATAATTTTACCTTGATTATATTTTGTATATAAAAGAAATGATTTTTCTGTAAATTATTACAGTATATGGTTGCATGGTTGTTAGAAGTGATAATATTAAACTATTATCATTGAAATTAAATGAGAAATTGAAATCGTAACTCCAAAGTTAAGAAATAAATTCACATACAAATGAAATTAAAGAATGTAAATTATAAATGTGAATTGTAATTTGAAACGGAATTCCAGAGAAGTATTTGGAAATGTTTTGAAAGAATTTGAAAATTTTGGAGATTTGGAAAGTTTAAATTTTTTTTGATTTGAAAATGAATTTCAAAGGTTTTGAAAAGTATTTTGGAAAGATAAAAGCTCTAAACTCTTTTCGGTCGCTGGAAAATAACTTCGGTAATGACTGCAGCATCATCGATGTTCATTTTCGGGTTTCCAAAAGAAGAAATTGCTGCCAAATTATTTTAAATGGAAGTGTTTGGAAAATTTGGGTTTTGTTTTAGAAATTCAAAGGATGATTTGAATTGTTTTCAAAAATGGTTTTGAAAGGTTGAAAAGACTCTGGAATACTATATAAAAATATTTATGGGAATAATAAATAAGTTGATAACTTATACAGATTAAATTTTGATAGAATAAATTTAACTTAAAGGATGAAGTTAAGTTAAAATAAATACAAGTGAATCAATTAAATGAAAGTAAGATTAAATGTTGAAATTCACTTCGAATTTGTAAGCGATGAATTGAATTGAATAATTATAAATGAAAGATAAATTAAAATTCGTATGGAATTGAAATGGAATGTTGAAGATGAATTAGAATTTGTAATGAATTAGTAAATGAAACTAATTTAAAATGATGCAGTTGTGAATGAAAGATAATTGATAAAATTCAATATTCAGAAGTTAAATAGAATCCAAATAAGGTTGGAATTGTGAATTAAATTCAAATGAAATTTGAAATGTGAAATTGAATGAAAATGAATATGAAACTTCAATAGGGAAGTAAAGATGATATAAGAAGTATCGAAATTTTGTAATAGACTTTGCAAATTGGTTTGAATGTTATAACTAGATATTATGGCTAGTAGGACGTACAGGTGTATAAAGGAATTGGATTTGATTTCAAAGATAAGTTTGAATTGCTCGACAAAAGGTAAGTATTTAAATTTCAATATGAAATTTGATGATTTCTTGTCTAGCCGCTTGGCTTTTTCTTTTCTTTTTGAAATCTGAGAGTCCGTAGGGACGTTTTGTAGTCGTACCGTATTAGCCGCGCAAAGGAGGCTATGGCGAAATTTTTCGAAAATTTAAGGCGTTAGAATATTTTTGAGAAATTGGAAAATTTGAAAATTTTGGAAAACTTAGTAAAAATGTTGTAAAAAGTTTAACTATGAATTTTGGGAAAGTTAAACACTTAAGAAATTTGAAAATCTAATTTGAACAGTTTGTTTTGAGAAATTAACGGATTTTGTATCTTTTCCTTACTTGGTAATTTCGAGGACGAAATTCTTTTAAGGGGGGAAGTTTGTAACGACCCAGAATTTTTGATAATTAAAATTCGAATATTTAATTGATTTTAAATATTAATAAATGAATTTAATAAGTCGAATAATTTATTTAAAGGATATTGGATTTAATTTGGTCAGTTAAATCGATAGTTTAATGATTGAAATTCCAGAGATAATTAAAAATCGAGTTTAAAATGATTGAAAATGATTTGTAAAATTTTATTTAATCATACTGGAGTTATAGAAAGGTTATAGAACTTTTAAAATTGAATTTGGAGTTAATCTGTGAAAATTGAATATTTTAATATTTAATTATCAACTGTAAAAATAGCCAATTTTCGAATAGTCTCAGATTTCGACGAAACCAGTTCCATCGGATCCGTAATATTTTATTATTATCGTATTTCAAATTTCGTATTGGTCGGAGTTAGTGTGTGAGTGTACGATATATATAAACGCGCTAAAAATCTAATTGATAATAATCGATTCGAAGTTGAATTATAAATACAAGTGAACACTGTAGCAAGGCGTCTTCAACACGCTTCCTTTGCCTTCTCGAACACACCATCCCTTATCCTGTTTCTTTCCGAACACGAGACCATTATCCTCTCAGTTCAAAAATTGTGAATTCCCTTTTTATTTCCTTCAGACAAAATCGTTCGAAGAAAAAATTCTGTTTTACTTCGAAGTTACAGTTCAATAGCAATCTCCATGTCGCGATGCTTGAACCCGTGAAAACTAGGGTTTCGTAAATCAACGCCTTCGAGGTAATCATCGTCGCATACTCGGCTATTCCATCAGCCATCGTCGACTCGTCCTTACCTCCTACGTGATATTTTCTACTGCCGATTTGAAGCCCTGCTGTAGTCTCTTTATACGGCTACTGGAATCGTGAGTGGAATGGAGGGGGATCTCGTGTTCGAGCATCGTGAAGGGCGATTGGAAGGAAACGCGCGTACTCTCGCGTTGTCGAACGGAAATCGCGAGGAGGGTGCGGCGGCGCAAGATGAAGTCTGGAGCACGTGAGGCAGTGGTCGCGGCAATGCTCTGGGAGTTCAAGTGCAGGCGCACGCGCGCGTGCTCGCGCGTTGGAGAAAGAGGCGGTGTGCGTGGATGCAAGCTCGATTCAGGGAATCAAGGTGGAGTCGTTCGTATGTCAATCGGCAATGATTCGTGGGTCGATTCGCGAGCGTAGCTGGGTCGAAGTCGTGATCAATAATGGTCTTGGCAGTGAGGTATTTCTTTTAACAACTTATTTTCAACTGTAAATCTAATCTAAGTATATATATATTGATTAGGGATTTTGGCATTCAAGTAACAATGATATAAAATTTACAGTTGCTGTTGTTATGTACAGTAAAGAGGAAAAAAATATATATTAGTTTAAAAAATTTAATTTTTGAGTTAAATTTAAATCATTAAAAATTAAATTTAGTAAAAGGAAAAATTAGATTTTCGAAATCTATGAATTATTTGTTAATTAAAATTTTCAAATGGAAAATTTATTGATGGGTTAGTTTAAATACTAATAAATTGTATAATTGCTTATACAAGGTTAAACCGTGAAGAAATAATCAAAAATGGAAATGGGATGGCAAATTTAAAATCAAGGTGAGATCTTTCTCACTCAAATAAATTTTGTATTGCAGTTATTTATTGACTGATTTGATTGCTATTGGATGTGATATTAGATATAGTAGGATATATCTATATATATACAGCAATATATACATATTGGCATATGTATATATTGGATTGATGATTTCCCGCCTCGTATAGCGGATGAGACCCTATTGCGCCGTTAGTAAGCGGATTATTTTTATAAAACCCATATACCGCGATATTCCACCTCGAAGTGGAATTGGTATTGTGCTAACGTCTTTGGATGCAGGGAAATAGGTTGGAGGGATCCAACTGGATTCCTCACCAGTACTTATTTATTTACAGATATTGATGTATATTCTGTTATCATGTTGATATATGATATTGAATGTTGTGATTGACTAATTGGTGCTGTTGCATCATCGGATTCAGTTTTGAAGTTTAAAAATAACGACTTTTACTTTAAAAGGATTTTAAAGTGATTTTTGAAAATATACGTTTTATGGAGTTTTTGAATTGATTTATAAACGTTAGAATTTTAAAGTTATAAAAGTTATAATTTTTAGTGAAATATAACCAAAGTGTCGTTTTTGAAATAAAAGTCGATTTATTTATAAAATGGTTTAAGTTGGGATTTTTGAATAATTATAAACGATTTGTATAAAAAGATTTATACAAATTGATATTTATAAATCAAATATTGGAATTATAAAACGAGTTTTTATAAGTGTTAAAAATGAAATATTTATGGAATTCATAAGTAAATGAAATTTATAGATTTATAAATTGTGAAGTTATAAAATGGATGAAACTGTCGAATAGGAGATTTATAAGAAATTAACTTATAAATTGGATTTTTGCCTTTAAATGGAATATTGATCGAATTTGTTAATAAAAGAGATTTATTAAATCAAAGTTGTTATGAATTATGAAGATGGAATTTATAAACGTTGTTTTATAAATTCGAAATCAATCAAAATTGATGAATTTAATATAGAAGGATATTAAGGGAATTTTATCCACGATTTTGGATAGTGGATAATTCTTGAAATATAAATGTGTAGAAAATATTGAAATTTGGTTAGTGAATTATATTCACGATTTTGGACAGTGAATATATTGTTAAGTAAAATGGATAGTTTTGGGAAAGTGACATTGAAAATGAAGTTAAACATTTTAAAGATGTTTTTAAAATGTATTATGATATCGAATACATAGATTTCAACATTTTTATTGTTGAAATAGACGTTTTCGAGAAATAGAAGGAAATGGTGGACTATAACACTGTTGTTATAGTAAATGATTTCCGAAAGAAAATGTTTTGATGTAGTATTGGGATTTATATATCTATCAAAATCCGAATCCCTATACTAGTGATTTTGAGTCGTCGTAACGATGTTTTACGTAACATTCGTTTTGACTCAAATGATTTCCTTAAAGAATGAAATTATACTTAATTTTGATTTAAGTATATCGAATATTTTCAAATGTTGAAAATAAAAGATTTGTGAAATACTTATTATTAAATAAGTAAGGAAATACTTTTCCAATATGAAATGAACGTTTTGAGATTTTATCTTTTAAAGATAAATTGAAATGTGGAAATTGATTTGAAATTGTTTTCAAATGGTTAAGTGTGGAAATTTTATATCTAGTAAAAGATATTTTGGAAGATAAAAATAATTTGGGAAAATTATTTGGAATCTGATGATGTTGCGCATCTTTATTGATAGTTAAATAACCGACTATCAATAATTACCTTGAATGGTATTTGTTGTGAATTGGATGAATTTGAATGCCACACTTATTTTTGAATAAGCGCTCACTATTCGGGTTAGCCGGGAAAGGACCATGGGGTCGTATAACCCATTCCGAATATGTGATACGTCGTTATGAATTGCATTCGAAGACCGGTGTTGAAGACCGGATATTTTTGAAAACGGAAGGATTACCGTCGAGTTACTCTACATCGGCTGATCTCCGATTTAGAGGTTTTATCACCCTTAGTGACGGGAAGTCCGGACGTGATTAGAAAATTATCCGGATATGCAAGGGCTTCGTGAGAAGTGTCTTCGGTTCTGTTCGATCCCGGAACAGACTTGTATGGATTGTGTGTCTGACGTTACAATTTGAGATATAAAGCTGATTTCTTTCAAATACATTTCTGTTGGTGGCGGATAATTTATTCTCTTAGCTTAACACCCTTCTTTGAGACGTACGAGCTCAGAGGTTATGTAGTTGAAATTTATCAGCGATATATTCCCAATTTGGTAACGTGGCATACTGAGTGTTGCTGTGAAATGATCAGTGTTTGATCATTTGCGATATGATCATTTGTTTGATCTTATATCTTTGTGATCATAGGTTGATCATTTGTTTGACCCGAAGCAGGGCTTTGTAGGAAGCGTAGCTTTGTGGACGAGACTTCGTCGAGCCTCACACCCCGGAAATGGTCAAAACAGGAAGGATGCAGCAAGGTTCTAGGGAGTAGCGCCCCTTAGTGTATGTCATTCCTTCTGGATAGAGGTGGTATCATGGTATGGAGCCCAGATACTTAACCTATGTGGTTTCTGCATTTTTACTATGTGGTTTGTTGCGAATCGGGGATCCTCGGGAAGATCGGTTACGATCGGGGGATGACATACGCGTGTCAGTAGTTACCTATTTTTGCAGAGGTAACCCGGCCTTGTGTTGGCAGAGATCCGGTTAGGTTCTCGGGTCGTCTATTCCAGGGACGTACCCATCGTGGATAGGAAGTTCCTTGGCCTGACCATTTGTTGGAAATCCAAAGAAACAATACGTGATTTGTACGGTTTTAGTTGTATTACCTGCTATGGAATGTGGCGGTAACCTGCTATTGAACATAGTAGCTATAGTAGGCATAAGTGCGGAATGCCTATGCTGGCTAAGATTAATATTATACTTTCGAAATGTTTTCTACACTATGCACTAATAATAATATCAAAAATGATTTGATTTTGCGTAGTAAGCATCTTTGACTATCATAAGAAGAAATCTCCTCCAATTCTGCGTTTGCATTGTGTGTGTGGCGGGAGGTCTTATGGTAGTTTCATTTTCCAAAAGCATTGCGAATTTTTTTTATTTTCTTTGTGAAAAATAACTGTTTTACGATCTCACACCAGTCACCATGACTGACTCGGAGTTTATTGTTTCCCTTCTAAACTCTGGGTGCCCACCAATTTCCACACGGGCAGCCTAGAGTTATGTTATCAGGATATTCTGGAGCTTGGAGATATGCTGGATGACGAGACGTAGTATGTGTATCTGATATTATTTATTCCGCTGTGTATTCTGTATGAGGACAAGTTTATATAACTGTCCATTGTTGTGCTGTGTTGTATTGAGTCGTATATTGACTCTGATTGTTGTATGTATAAAATGATATAGTTCTTTGTTTTAAAGATTATTCATTTATCTATTATATATTGTTCCGCTGCGATATGTGAGATTCTGATATTGTTTCTGTTTCTGCTCTTGTTCTGTTGTTGTTCTTCTTTCTTTCTCTTCTCTTTTTCTTCTATCTTCTTCTTCTTCTCCCTTTTCTTCTTTTTAAAACCCTCACTATTGGAGTTTCCGGCACTCGATTTCTCGGCAGTCGATAAAGTGAGTATCAATGTCGAATTTTCGAAAGTCGAAAATTTCGGTATGTGACACTATACTTCTTAAATCCTTGATTATTATTATAAACCAAATTATTTCTTGAACTTTTATGATTTTTTCTGTTAAATCCTAATCCCTTCCTATTTCCTGATGGTTTTGAAATCTTTATCAAAGTTTCCAGATTTTGCTTTCGTTTATTAAATTTTGAAACATTGTTAGTAATTTTATCTAATTTATTTCTGAGATCATAAATTTTTATATTAGCTAATTCTAAATTTTATTTCAATTCTTACTGTTCTTTTTCAAGTTTAAAATTCTTTATTTTGTTATTCTCTATATCATGTATTAGAGTAACATTTTGAGATGATAATTTTTTACATTCCTTTTGTGCTAATTCTAATTCTTCTTCTAAAATAGTTTTCTCATCTTTTAACAATCCAATTTCTAATTCAGCTCTATTTAATTTTCCCACATTTTCTTTATTTAATTTTTTTAATTCTATACCAATTTCAAGCATCATATGTTAATTCAGGACGTACCTCATATGTGCTAGCCATGAAGCAAACATTTGCTTGTTTTGAATCACTGTCGCTATCGGATGAAGAGAAAGAGTCGGAGTCATCCTAAGTTAATTGAAATGCTTTTCTCTTTTTCTTGAAATGTTCGAATTTGTTTTTCTTTTTATCATTGTTGAGTAGTGGACAGTCCTTATTTATATGGCCAAATTTATCACACTCGAAGCATTTCATTGATGTCTGATTTGAGGAATTTGTGTTGTTTTGAAATTTCATCATCCTTTTGAACTTCTTGAAGTTGTTGTAATTTTTAGCGATGAAAACAATCTCATCTCTTCCAAGTCAGAGTTGTCATTATTTACATTAAATGCGATGTTTTTTTTAGATTTTTTTTCTTTTCTTGCATGTAAATTAGCTTCATACGACATCAGATTTCCTATTAAATCTTCAAATTTGAGTTGGGAAAGATTGTTAGCTTCTTCGATGTCTAAAACTTTTCTTTCCCATTCGTTTGTCAAAGAGTTCAAAATTCATGTAACTAAATAAAAATCAGTGAATTTAACTCCTAGTGCCATAAGATAGTGTTGTATAGTTTGAAATCTAGTATACATGCCAATAATTGATTCATTTGATTTCTTTTTAAAAAATGAAAATTGATTTTGTAGAATAGAAATTTTTGTTTTCTTAACTTTATTTGTGCCTTCATCGGTAATTTGTAAGGTACGCCATATATCATAAACAGTAGTGCAAGGCATAACTCGTGAAAATTCATTTTTATCGAGTGAGCAAAATAATACATTCATAGCTTTGGCATTGTTAGATGCTTCTGCTTTTTGTGCATCGGTCCATGTGCCAATATCGGTGTCAGGTGCTTCATATTTGTTTTGAGTTGCTAACCATATTTCTAATCCATTTGCATCCATAAAAATTCGCATGCGTGTTGACCAATAAGCATAATTAGAACCAGGAAATAGTGGCGGACGAGCAGTTGATTGACCTTCTTGAAATATACTTGCCATGTTAACGATTTCAATTACGTGTTACTGTAGATTGAAATGACCTTGCTCTGATACCAATTGGAAGTCGTGTGGATCGTATATTATCTAACTTGTGTATAATATGCAAGTGTATGAACTAATGCTATAGTAGACAATAAATAGTAAAGTATAAAAAGCATGCAAACCAGAGTTTTTATACTGGTTCAAACCTCCCGTCCTACGTACAGTCCCGAAGCTCCACTTCAGTATTTCCTTTAACCAAATTACCCTCGCTTCATCCGGAGGAATAAGTTAATACAAAAGTATATTTCCGACAATCTTGTGTTCCAAATAACACAGTTTTTGACTTATAGTACAAATCTTCCTATGATCTCCTTTGAGTATGTGTGTATGAATACTTTAGGTTGTAGGAAGTGGTTTAACCAAAATTATATTTTGGTTATAATAGATTGAGAATTTGTGAACATGTATACATAATAAAGTGCTTAGAAATCAAGAGTGGAAAGAATAGATTAATTCAAGTTAGTTGATTTCCACTTCTCAATCAAAGTAGTATTTATAGATTCAAAATGGTGCAGATGAAGAGTTGTTACTATTTGAGAAAGTCTATTCACTTTAATGGCTGCAACCTTTCGTTGAAAGGTGATTTCTTTTTGTTTCAAACTGAAGTGTCTTTTCAAAATTGGCAGTTTTTGCATATGCTAGACGTCTGTGGTAAAACCTCATATGTCTACGACTTCGGTAAATTTTAATCCAAGAAGTGTCAAAGACGTCTGTGGTTTTATCTCAAGCGTTTGTGATGTATAAAATCAGTTTTTCAACTTAATTTTAATGTATATAAAATTGTGTGTGATTCTATATGCTTATATACTCAAGATGACCTTAACAATAATTTATCTAAGACTCTTTTAAAGTAGAATAACCTTACTAATCAGTAGTATGGTCAATGAATCTTCGTTTCTCTTTGAGTCTCAATATCTTCGAGCGTGGTGTCTTCTTATAGCATATACCTGCAAACATTATAAGGTCTATATATACGATTGTATAGTTGTTATCATTGAAACATAAACTGGAGGTTCTAACCACTTCTTCCAAGCGTAAGTACTAAGTAGCTTTTCTATAGAAAGCATCCATCGTCGGTGGGGGTTTCCTTTCCAACCATTTCCCGAAATCTATCTCGGGATGAATCCCCGTAATCAACGCCATTAATACTATATCATCATTAGGATTTGTTACTTCCATCACAGCTATATGGAACTGGTTCAAGAAATATTTTAACGACTCTCCCACTCTTTGGAAGGGCTTTGATAATGACATCACATCTTTTGAACGTGTAGTGTGTAAATGGAATTGCTCCAGATATTTTTGCGACAACTCAGCGAAAGACGAATGGATCTCGGAGGGATCCGAGTGAATCATATCGTCTCTACTCCTTCTAGGAAAATTGGAAAACAATGACATCTCACAGCATCAGACTCTCTGGCAGAGTCTATATGCCATTCATACTTCATCAATTGTTGCGTTTGATCTGTCTTTCTACCGTACAACGACATTGTTGGTATCACAAACCTCCGTGGATAATTCACGTGCATAATGTCCTCAGTAAACAGATTCCTACTAGGAGAAGTACCCTATTCATCATTGCTCGGTTTTCAATTACAAGTCTCTTGACTATATCTTCCAAATATCCCGAGTCTATAGGTTCGGGTGAATGGTAGTGATCGAGATCCGTTTCGAGTATTCGGCCTAACAAACGCTCTTGGGCATACTCTCGGTACCTTGGTTCTCCAGACTCCGGGTGATCCATTCGTCCAGCAGTCCCCCTACTTGATTGTGACGACCGCCCATGACCCCTGCACCGAATCTAGGGATAGTGCGTTGTAAAGTGTGCCAGGCGACCATGGACGATTGCCAAGGTAAGATTAAAACAACAGGATCTATCGTATTACTCACAGCGCATGGACAAAATACAATAGAACATATGTATAGTGAAGCTTTACAGAACAAAATGACATCTTATAAAACTCCATAATAGTTGAATACAAGCATTCATATAGTCAATACATCCAGCCTCACTACATATCTCTCAGAGAAAACAAAACAGCGGAATATCCAGTACATATAAGAAGATAATATGCAACCCTCTAGCTCGTCTTCGATATCAGCATCGTGAGAAGAGAACAGCACCTGTCACCTGCTACCTAGTCTGCCCGTCCCAAAATGGACGAACAGCCCAAGGCAATAAGAATTAAAACATAAAGCCTTGAGTCAGACAACAGTCTTAGTGAGCAGTAAATTAACTAACAACATACCAAAAGAGCATAAAGGAAAAGGAATAGGAATACAACCCTCCCACTCCAACCTCATTCTACAGTGATAGCCCCCAGACACACACTAAGTAGAAGCAAACATAGCAGAGCATACAATTTAAAGTAAAGCTACTATCACTCGAGTCAAGGGCGATGTTTTCCAAGTACCAAGGCCTAAATCAGATAAGCACCCAGAAAATACCGCTCTTGAGTCCGAATGACGATACAACCAAACATCCATGACTCTGGCTATCACTGTTATCATTGCTTCGATATCACCGTTAATTGAATGACCGGCACATTCTTTCAGCCGTCCGTCAAGGGCTAATGGAAACCCCGGTTCTAGACATAACTCCCGCACGTCGTCGCAGCCCGTGCCTAGGACTATCGAATCTGCCCAGAGTACTCGACCATCAACAGTTGGCCGTTGGGACTATCGAATCTGCCCAAACGTACTCTTGCTTAGAGCATGCTAGAACCTTCAACAACGATGCTATCCAAGCCTCCTAGTCATCCTCCTCGACGACTATTCTCATATCCATTCATTATCTTCAACTCGAATCATATCACCGAGTTATCAACATGCTTGGAATGATCCCGTCTGGATTAGACCAAGTCTTCATCATATGATGCCTCGCTTCATTACACCCTTGCAAAGCTTCATCTCAACTTCACATCATCAAATCTATGCATAAGAGCTTCATCATCCTGCTACATATGCCACGAGCAGCTTTTCCAATTCAAGAGCCTTTCCCTTAGCTTTTGAATCACCTTCGATCTAAATCTAGTCATCAATCATCTAGTTCATAACAATCAATCAAATCAAACATCAATCCAAGCAATCAAGCATTCAAAAATGATCTAAGTAGACAATTATAACAATAATGGCATTTTCGTAATTAAAGAGTTGAAAGTCCAATAAGCATGAAAACATGTATTATATCTCTACAAACTTGATGAATGAACTTGCATAGGTTAACATATGATAAAATGGATGCAACATCATCATGAACAATGGATCTATATGGATCTACACATAGGATGAAGAAAATGCATGGAAATCTCTATTTTAACACCAAAACGAGCCAACAATCCGATATACTCCTTTGGATCCGTGTGAGAGATAATCACCACTCACCAAATCACCTAAACAACCTCAAATCAACACACTTCAGATCTGGACAGCGAAGGATGAAGCTAGATCTATCACAAATCCGCTTCAAATGAAGAAATCTCTCTTGAAAAGATGAAGATCTTCAATCCAAGCTTTTGAATCTTCAATCTCGATCTTCGATTTGGATGGATGGAAGCACTAGATTAGAGTGGAGAAAAGAACTGAAGAAGTGTAGAAGTCGAGCTCTCAAAATGGCAGCACTTCGTCGCTTCAAAATCCGGATCCCAAAAAGTGAGAACAACCCCTCCTATTTATAGCTGAAAACTGCCTGAGTCGTAACTCGGCTATCTCCTTAAGTCGTTGCCGACCTAACATATGCCGACCTACGACCTAAAAACCCCCACGACTTAACAGAGCCTCCGACCTAACCCTTAGCCAACAACTCCGACCTAACAGATACGCGCGCCTCAACTCCTACGATCTAACACTTCTGCGCATACGACCTAACTATTAAGTCGACCTACGACTTAACACATACTTCGACCTAACACTTAGACGAAACCCAGCGACCTACGACTTAACAGGTTACGACCTAACACTTAGACGAAACCCAGCGACCTACGACTTAACAGGTTACGACCTAACACTTAGACGAAACCCAGCGACCTACGACTTAACAGGTTACGACCTAATACTTAGACGAAACCCAGCGACCTACGACTTAACAGGTTACGACCTAATTCCTTAAGCCTCCACGCGACCTAACATAAGTCGCGAACAACTGGGATGCGACCTAACTCTACCCAGACTTACGACTTAACTCCTTAAGTCGCTCACTACTACTTAGGTCGTTGCCGACCTAACTACACTGCTAACTTCTATAGGTCGTCCCAACCGACCTAACAACTTAATTACTAAGTCGCTAACCCGGAACCACTAGGTCTGCCTACCCTTGAGTCGCCATATCCTTAAGTCGGTCAGTCTTTAGGTTGTTAACTCGCCCTGCCGACCTAATTACTTAACTAAATCCTAGGTTGCACAATTTTATAGGTCGCTCCAACTAACCCACGACCTAACACTAACTCGCAAGTCCTTAACTCGGTCACGACTTAGCTCTTAGGTCGTCCACGACCTAGGACTTAGACAAATTTCCCCAAAAATCTGAAATGACTTAAAAATGCAAAAATTCCAGATTTGACGAACTTTTCGATCCGTGAAAAATACGGGTCGTTACATTCTCTCCCCCTTAGGAATTTCGCCCCCGAAATTCCAAGCAAACAAAGCAATCAAAGACTATTCTGTACGCCTACCATCCATAGCAATCAACAAACCATGCATCCAATTCTAACTTAGCGTACAGAATTCTAAAATTAGAACAAGTTACAATATCGTGAGATGACACGACACCTTAGGGCCATACCTTGAAGAGTTCAGGATGAGCTGCTTTCATCCTCTCTTCCACCTCCCACGTACAGTCGTTATCATCATCACTCCATTGTATCTTGAGCAACTTAACTACCTTCCTCCTAAGCTGTTTCGTGTCGGTTTCCACAACACGAAGTGGCTTACGAGGTCTTCTATCAACTGGATCAACTTCAAAGTCTTCATAGCTATCAGCAGAAACCACTGCATTCGAGTCATGCACATACTTCCGTAGATACGATACGTGAAAAACATTGTGCACACCCGACATCTTCTCCGGTAACTCCAATCTATAAGCGAGCTTTCCAATTCGCTCGATGATCGGGAATGGTCCAACAAATCTCGGAGTCAATTTTCCTTTCTTCCCGAATCTAATAACATTCTTCAGTGGAGAAATCTTCACAAAAACCATTTCACCTACGTCGAATTCCAAATCCTTTCGACGCTTATCGGCATAACTCTTCTGACGGTCTTGGGCTGCCTTCATTCGTTGCCGAATGATCTCTATGCAATCTGAGGTCTGACGAATCATCTCTGGCCCAAGTATCAGCTTTTCTCCAGTTTCCAACCAACATGTCGGAGAGTTACACGGTCTTCCATACAACGCCTCATACGGTGCCATACTAATGCTTGACTGGTAACTGTTGTTGTACGCAAACTCCACCAAATGAAGGTGATCTTCCCATGATCCTCCGAAGTCCAAAACACATGCTCTGAGAAGATCTTCCAAAACTCGGTTGACTCTCTCGGTCTGACCATCTGTTTGGGGATGATAAGCTGTACTCAAACACAACTCGGTTCCCAAAACTTCCTGGAAGCTCTTCCAAAATCCACTAGTGAACAATGGGTCTCGATCGCTCACTATGCTCTTCGGAATACCATGGAATCGAACTATCCACTTAATATACAACTCAGCCAACTTTGATGCAGTCCTAGTCGATCGAACAGGAATGAATCGTGCACTCTTAGTCAGACGATCCACAATGACCCAAATCCCTTCATTTCCCGTTCTGGTCCTAGGCAATCCATCGATGAAATCCATCGACACTTGTTCCCACTTCCATGTAGGAACTTCTAATGGCTGAAGCAATCCACTTGGCTTCTTCTGTTCAGCTTTAACCAACTGGCAGTTCATACACTTGGAAATAAAATTTCCAACATCCTTCTTCATACCTTCCCAATAGTAGGTTCTCTTCATATCCCGATACATCTTATTTCCACCTGGATGAATTGTCAACTTCGAATGATGACTTTCCTTCAGAACTTCACTCCTCAATTCATCTATATCGGGAACAACTAGTCGTCCTTGCTTCCGAAGCCAACCCTCTTGATCGACCTCGAATCCTTTATCCTTTTCTGGATCCAATCCAGATTCCAACTCACGGATAATCTTGACAAGCTTATCATCTCGCTTTTGGCTCTCACCAATCCTTTCCACAAGAGTGGGTCTTATCGATAAGTTTGCCAACATCTCAGGTTCCAATTCACATCTAGGCCTGAAGTCAAATCCAGCTAAATACTCGAGACTCTTCCATTCTGAAAACATGGCTCCCAATCCTGCATGTCTTCGACTTAACGCATCTGCCACTGCGTTACCTTTTCCCGGAGTATAAGCTATACCAAAATCATACGATGCCAAAAACTCTAACCAACGTTGCTGCCGAAGATTCAAATCCTTCTGGGAGAAAAGATACTTTAACGACTTATGATCCGTAAACAACTCGAATCGAACTCCCAACAGATAATGTCTCCACATCTTCAGAGCAAATACAATCGCCGCTAATTCCAAATCATGAGTTGGGTAATTCCTTTCATGCGGCTTCAGTTGTCGACTGGCATACGCAACAACTTTATCCTTCTGCATCAGCACTGCTCCAAGTCCAGTACCACATGCATCGGTGTAAACCACCATCTCATCATTCCCACTTGGAATAGTCAAAACAGGAGCACTCGTCAGTCTCTCTTTCAGGATTCCGAAAGCTTGCTCACACTTAGCATCCCAACTGAACACTTGGTTCTTCTTCGTCAATCCTGTTAATGGTGCAGCTATCTTGGAGAAGTCTTTGATAAACCGTCGATAATATCCTGCTAATCCAAGAAAACTTCTCACATCTAATGCATTCTTAGGTCTAACCCAATCCTGGATTGCTGCCACCTTAGCGGGATCAACCGCTATTCCACTTCCAGAAATCACATGGCCTAAGAACCTCACTTCACTCTTCCAGAAGTGACACTTCGAAAACTTAGCCTTCAGCTGATGTTTCCGCAAGATTTCCAAAACAATACGCAAGTGCGTCTTGTGCTCTTCTTCCGTTCTGGAATAAATCAGAATATCATCCACGAACACAAGTACGAACTTGTTCAACTGATCTCTGAACACTCTATTCATAAGATCCACAAAATATGCTGGCGCGTTAGTCAATCCAAACGGCATTACCAGCCACTCAAAGAACCCGGATGGTGTCCTAAAAGCAGTCTTCGGCACACTATCCTTAGCTACTCTCAACTGGTGAAATCCCGTTGCCAAATCCATCTGAGAAAACACCTTAGCTTCGTGAAGCTGATCAAACAAGTCATCTATTCTCGGCAATGGATACTTGTTCTTCTTAGTCACCTTATTCAGCTCACGATAATCCACACACAATCTCAACGACCCATCTGCCTTGGTTGCAAACACAACTGGTGCACCCCACTCGGACACACTACGCCGAATGAATCCTTTCTGTAAAAGGTCATCAACTTGCACCCTCAACTCCTGCTGTTCCCTAGGCGCCATCCGCCTAAGAGGCATCACAACAGGTCTGGCTCCTTCAACTAGATCTATACGAAACTCGATCTCTCTATGCGGCGGCAACCCTTTGACTTCGTCAAAGACATCCTCGAATCTATTTGCGATCGGCACTAAAGACAGTCCATCCCGTGGAACAACTAGCGAATACATGAAGCTCATGAAGACGCCTTCTTCATGCTTACATCGTATCACAATCTTTCGCCCCTCCACATTCTCGACTGTCACCTCCAGCCTCTCACAATCAACCTTAGCCGCATACTTCCTAAGCCAGTCCATACCCAAGATAATTCCGAACCCCGCAAAGTTCAGAACAAAGCAATCACAAACAAAAGAGCAACCATGACTCGATACAACTAGACCACGGCATAACATACACAAACAAGACGAACCCCCAACTGGATTAGTCACAACCAGTGGCCTATCAACAATATCCGGCTTCAAATTTAACCGGCCTACTAGTTCATTACAAACAAACGAATGCGAAGCTCCAGTATCAAACAAAACTCTAACTGGAACACCACATAGGAAAAGAGTACCTTGAACAACCACACTCTTTCCCTTCTCTTCAGCAGTAGGAGCTTTCGAAGACGACGGAACAGCTCCTAAAGCATAGGCTTGCACAATCTGCCTGTCCTTCCTTGGTTCTGTACAATTCTTCCTGAAATGCCCCGGCTTGTCACAGTTGTGACACTTCATCGGTGCCTTCGGATTCTTACAATCCTTAGAGAAATGGCCCTTCTGTTGACAATTGTAGCAAGTCACCTCGCCTTTCGGCTTCTTCTGGCCATCCTTACCTTTCTGCTGCTGCTGCTTCCTCTTCTGGTTTCCACCCTGCTGTGGTTTAGATTCTCCCTTGGTAACAGCAACAACAGGTCCTTCCTTAGGAAACAGACTCTCATGCCTGAGAGCTTTCTCCACAAGCTTCTCAAATGAATCGTCCAAATGATCCACCAACTGTCTCCCAAGATAACTATCCAAGCCGGTCACAAACTTCTCATTCTTCTGATAAGCAGATTCAATATATGACCGAGCATACTTGGACAAAGCTTCGAACTCAGAAACATACTCAAGAACTGATCTTCCACCTTGCTTGAGCTCCACAAACCTCTTGAACAGAACAGACTTCTGGGCTGTAGAAATGAACTTAGCTTCAAATCTGACTTGGAATTGCTCCCAAGTAATCTCTTCTTCCGGAGTAGTGATGGTAATAGAGTTCCACCAATCAGAGGCTCTCCCTTGAAGCTGCCTCGATGCCAACTTCCTCTTAGTTGCATCATCAATTCCCAAATCACCAAAGATCCTTCTACAAGCATCTATCCATCTCTGGACTTCGATAGTTGATTCTGTTCCCAAGAAAACCTTTCCTCCAAGAGCAGTATAATCCTTGCACAACTTAGCAAAATCCACTGGTTTCGGAGTTTGGACTTGAACCCCAACATCAACTGCCGCCCCCGGAACTGGTATCCTTCTCATGATCGAAGTCATCATAGCTTCGAACATGGCTGCATAATCAGCAGTCTCTTCAGTAGCGCGGCCTTCCCTAGCAGCTGGTCTCCCTCTTCGACTCATTCTCAATATCTATAAAAAGGAATGATTAGAACATCTAGAGAAACAACTGCATAAAGGACTCAAACCCTACCAAGCTACTATATTATATATAGTATTCATCCATCAAAATACAATTACGTCTCTCATACGTAGCTACTTCAGCGAGCGTTGGGTAAAATCGATTAACCAATGCTCTGATACCAAATGTGACGACCGCCCATGACCCCTGCACCGAATCTAGGGATAGTGCGCTGTAAAGTGTGCCAGGCGACCATGGACGATTGCCAAGGTAAGATTAAAACAACAGGATCTATCGTATTACTCACAGCGCATGGACAAAATACAATAGAACATATGTATAGTGAAGCTTTACAGAACAAAATGACATCTTATAAAACTCCATAATAGTTGAATACAAGCATTCATATAGTCAATACATCCAGCCTCACTACATATCTCTCAGAGAAAACAAAACAGCGGAATATCCAGTACATATAAGAAGATAATATGCAACCCTCTAGCTCGTCTTCGATATCAGCATCGTGAGAAGAGAACAGCACCTGTCACCTGCTACCTAGTCTGCCCGTCCCAAAATGGACGAACAGCCCAAGGCAATAAGAATTAAAACATAAAGCCTTGAGTCAGACAACAGTCTTAGTGAGCAGTAAATTAACTAACAACATACCAAAAGAGCATAAAGGAAAAGGAATAGGAATACAACCCTCCCACTCCAACCTCATTCTACAGTGATAGCCCCCAGACACACACTAAGTAGAAGCAAACATAGCAGAGCATACAATTTAAAGTAAAGCTACTATCACTCGAGTCAAGGGCGATGTTTTCCAAGTACCAAGGCCTAAATCAGATAAGCACCCAGAAAATACCGCTCTTGAGTCCGAATGACGATACAACCAAACATCCATGACTCTGGCTATCACTGTTATCATTGCTTCGATATCACCGTTAATTGAATGACCGGCACATTCTTTCAGCCGTCCGTCAAGGGCTAATGGAAACCCCGGTTCTAGACATAACTCCCGCACGTCGTCACAGCCCGTGCCTAGGACTATCGAATCTGCCCAGAGTACTCGACCATCAACAGTTGGCCGTTGGGACTATCGAATCTGCCCAAACGTACTCTTGCTTAGAGCATGCTAGAACCTTCAACAACGATGCTATCCAAGCCTCCTAGTCATCCTCCTCGACGACTATTCTCATATCCATTCATTATCTTCAACTCGAATCATATCACCGAGTTATCAACATGCTTGGAATGATCCCGTCTGGATTAGACCAAGTCTTCATCATATGATGCCTCGCTTCATTACACCCTTGCAAAGCTTCATCTCAACTTCACATCATCAAATCTATGCATAAGAGCTTCATCATCCTGCTACATATGCCACGAGCAGCTTTTCCAATTCAAGAGCCTTTCCCTTAGCTTTTGAATCACCTTCGATCTAAATCTAGTCATCAATCATCTAGTTCATAACAATCAATCAAATCAAACATCAATCCAAGCAATCAAGCATTCAAAAATGATCTAAGTAGACAATTATAACAATAATGGCATTTTCGTAATTAAAGAGTTGAAAGTCCAATAAGCATGAAAACATGTATTATATCTCTACAAACTTGATGAATGAACTTGCATAGGTTAACATATGATAAAATGGATGCAACATCATCATGAACAATGGATCTATATGGATCTACACATAGGATGAAGAAAATGCATGGAAATCTCTATTTTAACACCAAAACGAGCCAACAATCCGATATACTCCTTTGGATCCGTGTGAGAGATAATCACCACTCACCAAATCACCTAAACAACCTCAAATCAACACACTTCAGATCTGGACAGCGAAGGATGAAGCTAGATCTATCACAAATCCGCTTCAAATGAAGAAATCTCTCTTGAAAAGATGAAGATCTTCAATCCAAGCTTTTGAATCTTCAATCTCGATCTTCGATTTGGATGGATGGAAGCACTAGATTAGAGTGGAGAAAAGAACTGAAGAAGTGTAGAAGTCGAGCTCTCAAAATGGCAGCACTTCGTCGCTTCAAAATCCGGATCCCAAAAAGTGAGAACAACCCCTCCTATTTATAGCTGAAAACTGCCTGAGTCGTAACTCGGCTATCTCCTTAAGTCGTTGCCGACCTAACATATGCCGACCTACGACCTAAAAACCCCCACGACTTAACAGAGCCTCCGACCTAACCCTTAGCCAACAACTCCGACCTAACAGATACGCGCGCCTCAACTCCTACGATCTAACACTTCTGCGCATACGACCTAACTATTAAGTCGACCTACGACTTAACACATACTTCGACCTAACACTTAGACGAAACCCAGCGACCTACGACTTAACAGGTTACGACCTAACACTTAGACGAAACCCAGCGACCTACGACTTAACAGGTTACGACCTAACACTTAGACGAAACCCAGCGACCTACGACTTAACAGGTTACGACCTAATACTTAGACGAAACCCAGCGACCTACGACTTAACAGGTTACGACCTAATTCCTTAAGCCTCCACGCGACCTAACATAAGTCGCGAACAACTGGGATGCGACCTAACTCTACCCAGACTTACGACTTAACTCCTTAAGTCGCTCACTACTACTTAGGTCGTTGCCGACCTAACTACACTGCTAACTTCTATAGGTCGTCCCAACCGACCTAACAACTTAATTACTAAGTCGCTAACCCGGAACCACTAGGTCTGCCTACCCTTGAGTCGCCATATCCTTAAGTCGGTCAGTCTTTAGGTTGTTAACTCGCCCTGCCGACCTAATTACTTAACTAAATCCTAGGTTGCACAATTTTATAGGTCGCTCCAACTAACCCACGACCTAACACTAACTCGCAAGTCCTTAACTCGGTCACGACTTAGCTCTTAGGTCGTCCACGACCTAGGACTTAGACAAATTTCCCCAAAAATCTGAAATGACTTAAAAATGCAAAAATTCCAGATTTGACGAACTTTTCGATCCGTGAAAAATACGGGTCGTTACATTGATTCCCATGTGTTGTATGAATAACAATAGTTCGATATTCAACATTCCGATCATGTAAAGCACGGTCAAAAATTAAATCAACGCCACCATCCTAAGGGTGAGCTCTGGGCCCACCATCAATTGGATTGATATCGATCCACAAACCCGAGCCGTGGGTTTGTCTTCTTCCTTGATATGATGCCCCAGTAATGTTTTGAGCCCCTTCTACTTTCTATCCCTCCATCTTTGGTCGGATGCTGAGGAACTTTGAGACTCTGAAATTGAGTTCCTCCTGCTCCTCATTTGGTTGTTTTGTGTTAGCTCATTCAATAGCCTCAAGTTCTGCCACAACTGCTGGTTCATCTGGTTGTGACTCTCCTGGAATTTATTCTCCATTTGCTTCATCATACGATCCATTTCCATTATTTTCACGATTTCGGTTGGATTCTGGATCTCATCTTGTTCTGGTTGGGCAACTTTGTCCACGTAGTGAGTGTCTTTGTTCTCTGCATCATTAGTAGCTTTGGAAGTTGTAGCACGTTTTCTCCTTGATGGGGCCATAGTAAATAACTTTTCTTAGATTATTGAAAATCTAAATAGTAAAACTGTAAGGTTGGAAAATTGGAACTATCTCTCGGATCTAAGAAATCCAATAGTAGATGATGGATTCAAGTAGTCTAAGAATATCTCTCAGTGAAAGCACCAAAATGTTCGAACTAAAAAATGGCACTAACTCCAAGAAGATTAAGTAGAGAAAAAAAGTGAAGAAATTTAAATGAAAACGAGTAGAAAATAACACATAATTGCAATTTATAGTGGTTCGACTAATCTTGGCTTATGTCCACTTAGTGATTTTATTGATTAGATCATTGGATTATAAGCAGTTGTTCTTATGGATCGGTATAAATCCGTAGGTGATTACAAGATACTAGAATAGAGAAATCAAGAGCCAAAAAAGATATTGAAAAATGACCCTTACCCTTCTATTTATAGCTATAGAAAGCCTAGAAACTCGCCTCCACAATCTTACTCATTTTCTGCACCAAGACCAAGTCCCCTGGAGAAAATGGAGGCCACATCATCAATTTCCTTGGATCGGTACCAATCGATAAATTTAGTGTATGGATCATCGTGAACTCCTTTTCCTGGCTTGATTCATGGTTAGCTTCATGATTCCAAATTTTTTTGCATTGATACTAACCTATTTCTAAGTCCATATGATGGATCGGTGGAAGAATGGAGTTGCTGACTTCAACTTTTCATGGAGATCGATAAAGGAGTGCATGGAATCCATGAAGTAGGACTTGAAATAGGCTCTTGGCATCATTAATAGTGTATAGAAAGAATGTGGATAATATTTGGTGAAAACCTTTGGATCGGTGCCGATCTAACCCTTGGATCGGTATCGATCCAACACTATGTCGGATTTTGGTCTTTGAATTCCTGTGGCACTCTGGTGTTTGCCTATGGCTTTGGTCGTACTTGATTTCTAGACTCTGTGGTTATCGCTCCGGTCTGTCTACCTTGATAGTTCCCAAGTCCGATTCATTCAGTCTGCCTGAATATTGCCTGGTCAAAAGGCTGAATAGTAGAAATAGAAATACTTACTACTTTCAGTATTGACTGAAAATAGATGTAGTTTTATTTTATATTATGAATATTCATTATAAAATAAATCTATTATAATAACGGTATTTGTTTTCACAACCATGGTGATGCATTAGTTACATAATACAAAAGTATCTAAGATTTTTACAATTATTTTTAGGATTATGAACTAAGTCGTATCTTAGAGAAATAATTCTTTAAATCTTACGATTGCGAATCACATGATACTAGTAAATTGTATCTCAAGGATTATGTACTATGCACCCATTTAGTGGGGGCGACAAAAGAGTTAATAAACTCTTTAGATTAGGACATATGTATGTAATCGACGGTCAAATAATACCAAAACGTATCCACTTCGTTGAAATTCACCAATGAATCATCATATACATAAACATATGTATTTGATCCACAATCAGTGTATCTTTGATAAGTACATATAATATAAAACAGAAGTAGAAAATAACATGCTATGGAAATAAAACAATTCGATTTGATCAGATAGATGAGTATATCGAAAAAGTTTCAAAAGTACCTAAAAAGGAATAAAATTTAATCTCAAAGTCACTCCTCCATGTGATACATTATGATACATCAAATATTCACTTTCAATTCAAATGGTCAAACCATCCCAAGGAAATTTATCATGAGACTACAATGAATGTTTTATGAATGTGCTTTCAGACTTCCGTAACATTTAAGGATATTGAATATGCCGCACTTAAGTAAACTATCCAAAACTGACATTTCAGCGATCGAGTTCCTAGGTTTGTCTTTAGTACTTAGTCTTTCATTATTTTAAACACAAAAGGCAATCACATCAAATATAGGATCTTGCACTATGGTTTATTTTCTCATTTCGAATGAAACAATTTCATTGATACTTCATATATTACTAACACAATTAATCACCATACAACTTTTGTATCTGATCCAATATGGAAAGGAAACCCATAACCTTATATTGATTTAGAGTTCAATACTCATGGAAGATAGTACATAATCTCGGGCAAATAAATATTTAAGTGACCAAGGTACGACTGCATTTAGTAGTTCTATCGTTTGGCTCTTGCATGGGTTTAGAAGTTACAACATGTCGAATAATTTATTGATAAGTATTCCTTTATTTTTCTTTGTCAACTTTTATTCATTTCATTAGTGTATTTCAATTGATAAACAATTTTATTGGTTAGGTCAGTTGCACAAATTTATTATAGTGGATAATCTTAATTTGTATAACATATATTCTTATGGTATTAGAAAGGTTAAATGTATACATTTTATTTTTCTAGTAATGCTCCCACTAAATATAAATATTCCTTGAAACCATAAGAAAAATATAGAAATCTTTCAATTCCTTTAGTGGATGTTAGGACTCGCTTACCTTGGGATTCTAACCTTGAGTTTGCTCAATAAATCTTAGGCCTGCAAGCGATGGATAACTCTTGACGGTTGTATCATTCACAACTCCTAACTGTGGTCGTTGTTCTAATCTCTACCTTGACCTTAAGTTTTCTCAACAAATTAAGAGAGATTATTCGCTTTTACCTATCATTTCTCGACAGCCTAAGTATAATGCATATACCTTGAGTTTTCTCAAAAAATACATCCATGTATCTTACCTTGTCTGAACAATATATTAATAGTACTACACATAATACCTTGAGCTTGAGTTTCTAAACAACTAGCATGTATGCAAGTAATATATCAACATTTAAATGGTAGAGGGCAACTATATTAAAGATTTATAATCTTTTAATTTATTTTGAGGGATATCGAATTAAGGGATAATGTATTTCTTATAAAATGCCCTCGTGATTCCTGTGCCCGACACATGTGAATTCACGGCATACATACCATACATATAACATCCCTTTGAAAAGTTTAAACAAGGTTCTTTTAGCATAGTTGTTAGTGCATGTTATTGCTTTTCGAGGTGGCAAAGGTTCGAATCCCACAGTTGTTACATTTAGTATCAAAGCCTAGACCCAGCCGGAATTATGTGTTGTCATGCTGTGGATGTCAATCGATGTGGTTCTGATGCAGGTTACATGCACAATACCAAGTTAATGTGTGATGATATGCCAACGGAGACATTAGGCTCTTTAATGGGCTAGTCTGTAACATCCCTTTCGAAAAGTTAAAATAAAGAAGTTTTACACAATGGTTAACGCATGTTGTTGCTTTTTGAGCCGGAAGTGGTTCGAATTCCACAGTCTCACAATACATATGTATTTATTCCAAAAATATATTTCCATTTCTTACGGATCCATTTATATCTATTTATACATATGTAATTATATAAGTTTAATTTTTTTATAGCTAATATATTTAATTAACTTATATATATATATATTATTAATTAAATCACATTTAATTAATTTTAATTCTTTAACTTAATCAACAAATTTATTTAAATTTCAGAGAATTTTATTTTATTCATCCTAAATTATTTAAGCTAACTAATTAACGATAACCTTTATAATTATATATATATTAATATATATTTTAGTTAATTAATATTTAATTAATCATTTATTAAATAAATAATTTATTTAAGGAAACATTTTAATTAAATATTTAAATAAATTTTGAAATTTTATTTAATTTACCTTAAACAATTTTGAGATAAAAATTCAATTATAACCTTTATAGTTGTATGCATATACATACATATATATATATATATATATATTAATTGATTGATTGATTAATAATATTAATTAAATATTTATAAATTTTTTAAAACTTATTAAATTATTTCTCAAATATTTTTTGGAATATTTCAAATTTATTTTGTTACATTTATAAATTTTTCCTTTATATTTTAGACTTAACATTTAAAATTAAAATATATTTTAAATTTTCGAATCTTAACTTGAAAATCAGCCCAAGGCCCAAATAAATCTAAGCCTACGACTAGGCTAACCGTTTGGACTTACTCCACCCATTCGGCCAGGCCACCAGCCATGAAAGGGAGAATACTTTTTATTCAACCCCAAGCGTAGACACTGCTAGTACAGACATCCATCAGATGGAAAAGTTTATTAGCTAGGCCCCTGATGCTTGCTAATTAGATTGCATATACCATATGGGCTCTGATACTAATGTAGGAACCCGGCCTGTTTCACAATGGGTGAAACATGTAAAGTTTTAAAAAAATCCCTAACTGGATCTTAGCGACCTATGAAATCTAATATCTAATACTATATCCCATCTAGTTGTTTAATAAAATCATATTTTATTTAGATGTTTTTCTTTATTTAATTAATCTAATTAGTTAAATATATTTAATATGAATATATGATAGGGAGAATAGTGACAACAAAGGATGAAGTAAGAATAGAGAATTTTTTTATAACAAGAGTGGTACTTTATCAAAGCAGAGCACTTATTTTGATGTCTTATGAATGTAATAGCTTCAGAGATATTGCGGGATTTTCCATCTCCTATCCAGTGTACAACGTGAGTGCAATAACTTAAGAGATGTTACGAGATTTTGCATCTCCTAAGGATCCATTAAACTATCTATATGTGGTAAGATACGCTATATATTTAGTGTCTATCAATAAAATAAATATTTTTCTTAGTGTTAAGGCTTTACATCTGTAACGACCCGCTATTTTGGACCATTCGCATCCATTATAAGTGTATAGGTAGACACTCATGCCGGAGTTGAATTGCTCAAAATACCGCGTTGTTAATTTAAATTGGCAAAACTGAACATATACAGTAAATAAATAATCACAGATCACAGACACAGAGTAATAAGTGCAGCGGAAATAAAAGAGATAGTAGTTCCTGAAGCTACTATATGAATATATAAAATACATCAGAGTTTACAACAGAAGAGTAATACGATACATCAGAGTTAAACTAGATACAACGGAAGAGTAACAGATACAAATCAGAATACATCACTGGAATCATCGAATATCTGAAAGCTGGATAGATAGCTGGATCTCCAAGCGAAGCTCCAACTCCAAAGGTGAGTCTCGAAAGCTGAACTACTCAGTCTGACCCGAGCGTAAAGCAAAACACAAAACACTCGAGTCAGGATTAACATTCTTATATTAATAAATCCAACCCAAGTGAAATAGCAATTGAAATACAAGTAACTCAAAGGATGTTTGGAATAACCATCCTCTAAGGATCCGTTAAACTATCTACTAGGTAGTAATGTACGCTAAGTAGATAATGTCTATCAGTAATATAAGAAGATATCAAAATAGCGTTAAGTCATGGCCCATTCCACCCTTAACACATTTTTATTCCCACAAGCATATACAAGACCGTAGTTTCCCCAAAACCGGAAGTCACCAGAGGGCAATCCATATACTCAAGGTACAAAACAAATTCGTAGTGGTCGCGCATAAATGGAATACAAGTATGACAAGGCACATGAGGCTATACCCAAGGTAGTGATACTACCGTTCGCCTGATCCGGACTGGTGAGAACGCAACGCCGCAGCGCCCGCAACACCGTGAAACACACTCCCAAAATCAAGGGTGCACCAATCGACAACAAGTATAAGTAGTTCGAAGAAGTGTGTCCACTTGAGGTATCAATCCTCCATTGGCCCGGCACAGCTCCTGTTTTAGTCATTTCCAATTTGACACAAGTGTCAAGGCTATCCATCATCGTTCTCTTTCTTCAGTCATCACGTTCATCATTCCAACCACTTCATTCTGGATCATCACTCCGCGTATAGTTATTAAAGTGGTTTTCGGTTTAGATAGAGAGTATATCCATAACCGATTCCGGTCTCTTTAATAACCTTCGTAATTATTTCACCGATTGGTCGTTTATATATTTCAAAAACCAAATCAAATTCAATTTCAATTTCAATTCGTAAATCAACATTTCACTTGTCTCTCAAAAACCAATTTCCATACTTTACGTTTCAAAACTTTCAAATTACCATTTCAAAATCTTATAATACAATTTCAATTTCAATTTAAACAATTCAAATATTGATTCAAGTTCGTAAATAAGTTTCATTCGAAATCATTTAAATTAATTTAATTTAACATTCAAATCAGTTTAACTTCATTTATCGATTTTATTCAATATTCGTTAAGTAAATTTATCATTTAAAACAATTTCTATTAAATTTCCAATTCATTAAATCCATTACTTAAGTTCAACTTCCTTATTTCAAAACTTACAAATTGAATTAAATTAAATTCATCAATCAAATTCTTTAAATTTCAAGTCTTACATTTATTTCAATAAATCACATTTTATTTCTTGTTAAAGAAATTCAATTTCACTTATTTACTTACTTAAATGATTTTCCAACTTAATTAATAAAGAAACTCAATTTCAATTATTACGAAGTAAAATTCACTTATTCAAAAATTCGATTTAATTTAATCATTAAATAATTCAATCTTATTTAATTATTAAATAATTCAAAACTTAATTATTAAATAATTTCAAAGTTTAATAATTTCAAACTTAATTTTTAAATCATTTCAAACTTAATTATTAAATCATTTCAAACTTAATTCAATCATTTCTCAAATTAAGCATCGTTCTTTCATCAATTACATTGTAAATACTTTTTTTTCAGATTATTAAATATTAACATTTTCCTTTCATTAAAATTCAAATTTCAACTTCATTTCAAAACCATATTATTTATTCAAATAAAATCTTCGTTTATTTTTAAATCAAATTATTGACCAATCGGGTTTTATTTAATTCTCTATCCTAGGTCAAAGTTAAATTTGGGTATTTACCATTTCAACCCAATTCCAATTTAATTCAAAATCAAAACATAGCAAAGGGAACTTGCAGTGTGATAACTGGGATGGTGTCAAAGTAAATAAACAAGCAATAACAACAATCAATATCAATCCAAAAATCAATTCAAATAATCCCGAAATAACCGTATTAATTCGCATTGTTGTTTGTGCAAATTAATATAATTATTTCTAGAATCTACATTATCATTTCATGTAGATTAAAGATTATTACATTACGGTTTCACTTGTCATTCAATTTCAAATTTTTACACTACAACAATTAATCCAATATACGTCGATGGTTCAAAGTGTAATTATCACTATTCTACATGTCAATTAATTTAACAATTAAAAGGGGTCATATTCACTAATCAAATTCAACATTTAACTATTCTATATCGAGTTCAATTACATACTATTTATCATTTTACATTAACAGTTTAACGTCCAATATAAACATCAACAATTAATCAATTATCAGCCAAACAGTATTATCATTGTATAAATAATTAACAGATAATTGTGTCAGATGTCATAGGTGAACTGATACAAGTAATAGCATATATAACAGTGTAATTAACAAACAGCAGCATATTTCAATTGTCGTTTCAATTGAAATCAAATTTAATAAATAAAAGAACGTTAATCGTGAGTGATTTCTCACCTTTCGAGGTTAGAGAAGATAGACACTGGGATTGAGTTACGAAATGCAAGCACGACTTCCAAAGTAAATCTGGATTTGCAAGAATTCGACGAACAGATCTGATAAATAGGAATGGACGAAATCAAATCAGAACTGGATCGAGATGATAAATAGTATAAGCGAATTGACATAAATATAACATGTAAAATTTTATATATATGCACAAAATCATAAATCATATTCTAATTTCAAACTTTATTAATAAAATATATATATATATATGTATGTATGTATTTCAAAAATCATTTGTTTTAAATTTAAAACACATAAACAAAGTCTCTAGAAGTAAATTAAAACCCACACTAATGTGTACTTATATATAAACTAATTTATATAAACATACATTAGAGCCCGTACTTACATCGAAGTATAAATATAAAACATCTTCATAATATATAAGTGTAATCCCTTTTTTCAATATACTGCCGAATACACATATTATAGAACCCATATAATATAAAATTCAGTATACCTTTTACAACTTCAAAGCTAATACAAACAAATCTTAAAATAATTTCTGTTATAAACTTACATACAAGGTTATAAACAATACTCCTAGTAACAAAATATTTACAGTTTACAACTTATATAACTAACTATATATAAAACTATGGATACTTCTATAGTTTACCTGAATACAAAATGTTACAGCAGATAAAATAAATATTCGAAATCACTATGAATGCCAATATAAACTTACATATCTAATAGACATATCGCTAGCCTATCTCAACCAACATTATATTACGAATCAAAGTATACATAACATATGAACCGAGCACGAATACCGAAACAAAAAAAACAGTGGAAGAGAAGACAGGACGTAAAGATTATATAAAAGTAAAACATATCTATGCAAACGGTACAATATAAAACTCCACAAATCTCATGTAAATAGCAAATATAGATATACATAACCATACTTTAGAACAGTTTTTTTTTGAACTTGTATAAAATTTTACATACAAATATATAATGTAATATATACCTTTAACATGCGGCCATGGTGGGAAGGGGAAATAGGTGAGGCTCCTGGGCAGGCAAGGGTCGCGTGGGGATGAAGTGGAAGGTGGTGGGGCACAGGCGCTGCCAAGTGTGGGTGTGCTGACGTTGGTGTGGCCACATGGGCTGCTCGGCTAAGCATAGGCGAATGGGCGGAGCTTTGAGTGGGTGGTCGCAGTGCTCGGCTGGGAGAATGCATCCACGTGGCGAGAGGAAGGGGTGGCATGGCAGGGCTGTGACTGAGACTGCATGCACAGTGATGGGGTGTCGAGGCCGAAGTCAGAGGGGAGGCAGTTCGTGGTAGGTGTGGAGTAACGTGGTGGTGTAGGGAAGGCATGCGAGAAGAACGATGGTCTTGGGTTTTGATGCGGCACTTGCTTGGCTCGGAGGTGAGAGGATGGAGAACGTGGAGAAAGAAGGCTTGTTTCGGGGATTGGACATGCGGGTGGGAATGTTTGTGAAGAGAAGAGAACGGTTCATAGGAAGGAAAGAAGAAAGTGGAATAGACAGGAAGAGGAGAAGCCATACAAACTGATATATACTATTACCTTTATAAAAGCAAGAACAAGAAAGGACAGAGAGCCCAAAAATGAACGGACCGATATGTAAATGAAAAAAAAAAAAATTCAAAAGCCGTATGAAACCCAAAAGTAAAATATTGAATTCAGAGAATAATTAATAGTTAATAGTTAGTGGCTACTGGATTAAACAGTAAAATAAATGGTCACAACGAACAAAAAAGACGGACCACTACGGTAACCGCTTCGCATGTTTTGTCGCATACTGAAACTTCAAAACACCAAAGTGAAAATACCGCCGAGACCAACAAGTCGAGACGATCAAAACGGTATGCGGATATCAGTGGTTTGATTTAATTATAAAAATTCGAATTTTCTAATAGCGGAAAATGCAAGAAAAACGCTGAAAAATAAGATCGACGGAGCCAAAGATGTCCGAATTTGGAAAAACGACAAACTGACATTTTGCTCAGAAGATGGTTTAGAATTTTTCTATGTAAAAATATTTAGGTTTCGGAAACATTTTATTTTCATCGCTTTTTAACTGATTAAATTGAAGTGAATTTACGCGCGAAATAAACTTCCATATTTTCGGACGAAAATTTACCAGTTGCTATGTTTAACTAGACGTATTTCAAATATCAAATTTATATTTCAAAATTTTATCGTTTAAAATTTTACAAAATTTTAACTAATTACGTTATTAAAACAGTTGAAATTTACGGGTCGTTACACTCTCCCCCACTCAAACTTTTCGTCCCCGAAAAGGAACGAGGTAGGAGAATAGAAACAACCAGGAAGAAAACAGATTTGAAATACAAAATAACAATTAGTTTAAACCGTATAAATTTCAGTTTACCTTAATTGATACTCAATATTTGATTTAAAATTCAGGGTATCTCAATAAGTTGATTTAATTCCAATTTATTAATATTTGATACCAAAAGATTTCTTCAAAACAAAATTTTTATTTTATTTATCTCATTTATTCATTGTTTTATTATCCAATTATCTTTTATTAACAATTTCTAAAATCATAAACTTGAATAGTCTTTTATTATAATCATATTTTTCAGCAATTTAAATTCTTCTTTATTCCAAATTATTGTTAAATTTATTCTATTTAATATATCTAATCATATATATTTAACCCATATAAATTAATTTAAACCATAAAAGTTTCGATTTAAATTAATTTACATCTACTAATTTCTTTTAAATTCAAGGTATTTTCATATGTTGATCAAATTCCAATTTATTAATTCTTTCAAAACAAATTTATTTCATTATTAACTGAGTTTTACTTATTATCCTATCTAACTCTATTAACATCTTTATAATCAAAATTTAGTGTATAACATTTATTATAAACACTCAAATTTTATTTACAAATTCAATTTATCTTATATATTATCCAGTTACATATTCAACTTCTGAATGATTTAGGTAAGTTGTATTAGAATGTAGTTGAACAATATACAAATAAAATTTTCCCAATTCAATTATTCAAGTTTAAATATTTATTCCAAATTTTGGTTTTATTTATAATTAAAATCATCCTTTAACAAAATTTTAAGAATTAGATTTCCGATTAACTTTAAACAACTTAGAGATATATATAATGTATTTATATCAAATCAAATTAAATTTTAAAATAAGATACCTATATATATGTAAATCAAAATATACTAAAGAAATTCGAATCAAAATATTTTTCAAAACAAAACCGTAGCAAAGCTACAGAATAGTATCTCCACTTCGAAACTCGAAAATGAATGTCGATGATGCGGCCGCCATCACCGAAATTATTTTCCAGCGACAAAGAGAAGAGCACTGATTTCAACACTTTAAATTCTTTGAAAACGGTTTCTATTTGAAAATACCTTCAATAATATACATTTTAAAATTTTAAAACCAAAGCTTGAAATTTTAGGAATTTAAATTCTCAAATTCTAAATTTTAAATTCGTTTTAATTTCAACCCAGTTTATAACCCATGTTTAAAAATTCATTTATAGAACAATAAGTGATAATCAATTATTATCATTTCAACAACCAATTTAATTAACTATTTAATTCCAGAAATTCCTATACTTATATATATATATATAATATAATCATACGAATCTATTCAATTTACCAAATTTGAAATAATATTGTGTCAGTTTGCTCTATTCAAGTGTTTTGGAAATCCTATCGATAGCGTTGATCAGACGAATCGATCGAAAACCCAAATCAACATCAACAACTCAAACAACACAATATATTTTAAAACATTTTAAATATTAATTTACAAATACACTTCCTCGCTCGATGATACAAGAATGGATTTCAAAGCAAGGATAGAGATTCAAATTTGATGTAAATCAAATCAAAGAGAATTTTGATTCGAAGACAAATTCGAAAGAAAAGATAAGATGATTCAATAATAGAATCGAGAGATGGGTAAGTTTATTTAATTCACGGGCAACCTTAACTGGGTCGTCCGTAACTTCAAGAATAAGATCGATGCTGAATTCCGAGGTAAATCAACACTCGATCTCAAGAGATAGAATTCAGGTATATCAGGTAATAGATAACATCGTAAACCGAGGATACAGAAATCTCTGGTAAATCGATGCCTATTATAAAGGAGTTTACTCCCTTACGAATTATTCGGAGATTGGCGAGACCGCCGATCTATTATAGATAACATTCAAAATGGAGTTATGGGGTGCTCCAGAATTGAAAGAAGACGAATAGTGAGGGACACGAATGAATTTCGAAACCGAGGGGAACGTTCCAAAATTCAAAGGAATTGAGTCAAGGGAAGAGATTGAAACTCGAATGAGAGTGATTCTGTAAATACATTTACCCTATATGTTAAGTTTTTGCCTTGAGCTACCAGAGCTCTGATACCAACTGTAACGACCCGCTATTTTGGACCATTCGCATCCATTATAAGTGTATAGGTAGACACTCATGCCGGAGTTGAATTGCTCAAAATACCGCGTTGTTAATTTAAATTGGCAAAACTGAACATATACAGTAAATAAATAATCACAGATCACAGACACAGAGTAATAAGTGCAGCGAAAATAAAAGAGATAGTAGTTCCTGAAGCTACTATATGAATATATAAAATACATCAGAGTTTACAACAGAAGAGTAATACGATACATCAGAGTTAAACTAGATACAACGGAAGAGTAACAGATACAAATCAGAATACATCACTGGAATCATCGAATATCTGAAAGCTGGATAGATAGCTGGATCTCCAAGCGAAGCTCCAACTCCAAAGGTGAGTCTCGAAAGCTGAACTACTCAGTCTGACCCGAGCGTAAAGCAAAACACAAAACACTCGAGTCAGGATTAACATTCTTATATTAATAAATCCAACCCAAGTGAAATAGCAATTGAAATACAAGTAACTCAAAGGATGTTTGGAATAACCATCCTCTAAGGATCCGTTAAACTATCTACTAGGTAGTAATGTACGCTAAGTAGATAATGTCTATCAGTAATATAAGAAGATATCAAAATAGCGTTAAGTCATGGCCCATTCCACCCTTAACACATTTTTATTCCCACAAGCATATACAAGACCGTAGTTTCCCCAAAACCGGAAGTCACCAGAGGGCAATCCATATACTCAAGGTACAAAACAAATTCGTAGTGGTCGCGCATAAATGGAATACAAGTATGACAAGGCACATGAGGCTATACCCAAGGTAGTGATACTACCGTTCGCCTGATCCGGACTGGTGAGAACGCAACGCCGCAGCGCCCGCAACACCGTGAAACACACTCCCAAAATCAAGGGTGCACCAATCGACAACAAGTATAAGTAGTTCGAAGAAGTGTGTCCACTTGAGGTATCAATCCTCCATTGGCCCGGCACAGCTCCTGTTTTAGTCATTTCCAATTTGACACAAGTGTCAAGGCTATCCATCATCGTTCTCTTTCTTCAGTCATCACGTTCATCATTCCAACCACTTCATTCTGGATCATCACTCCGCGTATAGTTATTAAAGTGGTTTTCGGTTTAGATAGAGAGTATATCCATAACCGATTCCGGTCTCTTTAATAACCTTCGTAATTATTTCACCGATTGGTCGTTTATATATTTCAAAAACCAAATCAAATTCAATTTCAATTTCAATTCGTAAATCAACATTTCACTTGTCTCTCAAAAACCAATTTCCATACTTTACGTTTCAAAACTTTCAAATTACCATTTCAAAATCTTATAATACAATTTCAATTTCAATTTAAACAATTCAAATATTGATTCAAGTTCGTAAATAAGTTTCATTCGAAATCATTTAAATTAATTTAATTTAACATTCAAATCAGTTTAACTTCATTTATCGATTTTATTCAATATTCGTTAAGTAAATTTATCATTTAAAACAATTTCTATTAAATTTCCAATTCATTAAATCCATTACTTAAGTTCAACTTCCTTATTTCAAAACTTACAAATTGAATTAAATTAAATTCATCAATCAAATTCTTTAAATTTCAAGTCTTACATTTATTTCAATAAATCACATTTTATTTCTTGTTAAAGAAATTCAATTTCACTTATTTACTTACTTAAATGATTTTCCAACTTAATTAATAAAGAAACTCAATTTCAATTATTACGAAGTAAAATTCACTTATTTAAAAATTCGATTTAATTTAATCATTAAATAATTCAATCTTATTTAATTATTAAATAATTCAAAACTTAATTATTAAATAATTTCAAAGTTTAATAATTTCAAACTTAATTTTTAAATCATTTCAAACTTAATTATTAAATCATTTCAAACTTAATTCAATCATTTCTCAAATTAAGCATCGTTCTTTCATCAATTACATTGTAAATACTTTTTTCAGATTATTAAATATTAACATTTTCCTTTCATTAAAATTCAAATTTCAACTTCATTTCAAAACCATATTATTTATTCAAATAAAATCTTCGTTTATTTTTAAATCAAATTATTGACCAATCGGGTTTTATTTAATTCTCTATCCTAGGTCAAAGTTTAATTTGGGTATTTATCATTTCAACCCAATTCCAATTTAATTCAAAATCAAAACATAGCAAAGGGAACTTGCAGTGTGATAACTGGGATGGTGTCAAAGTAAATAAACAAGCAATAACAACAATCAATATCAATCCAAAAATCAATTCAAATAATCCCGAAATAACCGTATTAATTCGCATTGTTGTTTGTGCAAATTAATATAATTATTTCTAGAATCTACATTATCATTTCATGTAGATTAAAGATTATTACATTACGGTTTCACTTGTCATTCAATTTCAAATTTTTACACTACAACAATTAATCCAATATACGTCGATGGTTCAAAGTGTAATTATCACTATTCTACATGTCAATTAATTTAACAATTAAGAGGGGTCATATTCACTAATCAAATTAACCATTTAACTATTCTATATCGAGTTCAATTACATACTATTTATCATTTTACATTAACAGTTTAACGTCCAATATAAACATCAACAATTAATCAATTATCAGCCAAACAGTATTATCATTGCATAAATAATTAACAGATAATTGTGTCAGATGTCATAGGTGAACTGATACAAGTAATAGCATATATAACAGTGTAATTAACAAACAGCAGCATATTTCAATTGTCGTTTCAGTTGAAATCAAATTTAATAAATAAAAGAACGTTAATCGTGAGTGATTTCTCACCTTTCGAGGTTAGAGAAGATAGACACTGGGATTGAGTTACGAAATGCAAGCACGACTTCCAAAGTAAATCTGGATTTGCAAGAATTTGACGAACAGATCTGATAAATAGGAATGGACGAAATCAAATCAGAACTGGATCGAGATGATAAATAGTATAAGCGAATTGACATAAATATAACATGTAAAATTTTATATATATGCACAAAATCATAAATCATATTCTAATTTCAAACTTTATTAATAAAATATATATATATATATATGTATTTCAAAAATCATTTGTTTTAAATTTAAAACACATAAACAAAGTCTCTAGAAGTAAATTAAAACCCACACTAATGTGTACTTATATATAAACTAATTTATATAAACATACATTAGAGCCCGTACTTACATCGAAGTATAAATATAAAACATCTTCATAATATATAAGTGTAATCCCTTTTTTCAATATACTGCCGAATACACATATTATAGAACCCATATAATATAAAATTCAGTATACCTTTTACAACTTCAAAGCTAATACAAACAAATCTTAAAATAATTTCTGTTATAAACTTACATACAAGGTTATAAACAATACTCCTAGTAACAAAATATTTACAGTTTACAACTTATATAACTAACTATATATAAAACTATGGATACTTCTATAGTTTACCTGAATACAAAATGTTACAGCAGATAAAATAAATATTCGAAATCACTATGAATGCCAATATAAACTTACATATCTAATAGACATATCGCTAGCCTATCTCAACCAATATTATATTACGAATCAAAGTATACATAACATATGAACCGAGCACGAATACCGAAACAAAAAAAACAGTGGAAGAGAAGACAGGACGTAAAGATTATATAAAAGTAAAACATATCTATGCAAACGGTACAATATAAAACTCCACAAATCTCATGTAAATAGCAAATATAGATATACATAACCATACTTTAGAACAGTTTTTTTTTGAACTTGTATAAAATTTTACATACAAATATATAATGTAATATATACCTTTAACATGCGGCCATGGTGGGAAGGGGAAATAGGTGAGGCTCCTGGGCAGGCAAGGGTCGCGTGGGGATGAAGTGGAAGGTGGTGGGGCACAGGCGCTGCCAAGTGTGGGTGTGCTGACGTTGGTGTGGCCACATGGGCTGCTCGGCTAAGCATAGGCGAATGGGCGGAGCTTTGAGTGGGTAGTCGCAGTGCTCGGCTGGGAGAATGCATCCACGTGGCGAGAGGAAGGGGTGGCATGGCAGGGCTGTGACTGAGACTGCATGCACAGTGATGGGGTGTCGAGGCCGAAGTCAGAGGGGAGGCAGTTCGTGGTAGGTGTGGAGTAACGTGGTGGTGTAGGGAAGGCATGCGAGAAGAACGATGGTCTTGGGTTTTGATGCGACACTTGCTTGGCTCGGAGGTGAGAGGATGGAGAACGTGGAGAAAGAAGGCTTGTTTCGGGGATTGGACATGCGGGTGGGAATGTTTGTGAAGAGAAGAGAACGGTTCATAGGAAGGAAAGAAGAAAGTGGAATAGACAGGAAGAGGAGAAGCCATACAAACTGATATATACTATTACCTTTATAAAAGCAAGAACAAGAAAGGACAGAGAGCCCAAAAATGAACGGACCGATATGTAAATGAAAAAAAATATATTCAAAAGCCGTATGAAACCCAAAAGTAAAATATTGAATTCAGAGAATAATTAATAGTTAATAGTTAGTGGCTACTGGATTAAACAGTAAAATAAATGGTCACAACGAACAAAAAAGACGGACCACTACGGTAACCGCTTCGCATGTTTTGTCGCATACTGAAACTTCAAAACACCAAAGTGAAAATACCGCCGAGACCAACAAGTCGAGACGATCAAAACGGTATGCGGATATCAGTGGTTTGATTGAATTATAAAAATTCGAATTTTCTAATAGCGGAAAATGCAAGAAAAATGCTGAAAAATAAGATAGACGGAGCCAAAGATGTCCGAATTTGGAAAAACGACAAACTGACATTTTGCTCAGAAGATGGTTTAGAATTTTTCTATGTAAAAATATTTAGGTTTCGGAAACATTTTATTTTCATCGCTTTTTAACTGATTAAATTGAAGTGAATTTACGCGCGAAATAAACTTCCATATTTTCGGACGAAAATTTACCAGTTGCTATGTTTAACTAGACGTATTTCAAATATCAAATTTATATTTCAAAATTTTATCGTTTAAAATTTTACAAAATTTTAACTAATTACGTTATTAAAACAGTTGAAATTTACGGGTCGTTACACTCTCCCCCACTCAAACTTTTCGTCCCCGAAAAGGAACGAGGTAGGAGAATAGAAACAACCAGGAAGAAAACAGATTTGAAATACAAAATAACAATTAGTTTAAACCGTATAAATTTCAGTTTACCTTAATTGATACTCAATATTTGATTTAAAATTCAGGGTATCTCAATAAGTTGATTTAATTCCAATTTATTAATATTTGATACCAAAAGATTTCTTCAAAACAAAATTTTTATTTTATTTATCTCATTTATTCATTGTTTTATTATCCAATTATCTTTTATTAACAATTTCTAAAATCATAAACTTGAATAGTCTTTTATTATAATCATATTTTTCAGCAATTTAAATTCTTCTTTATTCCAAATTATTGTTAAATTTATTCTATTTAATATATCTAATCATATATATTTAACCCATATAAATTAATTTAAACCATAAAAGTTTCGATTTAAATTAATTTACATCTACTAATTTCTTTTAAATTCAAGGTATTTTCATATGTTGATCAAATTCCAATTTATTAATTCTTTCAAAACAAATTTATTTCATTATTAACTGAGTTTTACTTATTATCCTATCTAACTCTATTAACATCTTTATAATCAAAATTTAGTGTATAACATTTATTATAAACACTCAAATTTTATTTACAAATTCAATTTATCTTATATATTATCCAGTTACATATTCAACTTCTGAATGATTTAGGTAAGTTGTATTAGAATGTAGTTGAACAATATACAAATAAAATTTTCCCAATTCAATTATTCAAGTTTAAATATTTATTCCAAATTTTGGTTTTATTTATAATTAAAATCATCCTTTAACAAAATTTTAAGAATTAGATTTCCGATTAACTTTAAACAACTTAGAGATATATATAATGTATTTATATCAAATCAAATTAAATTTTAAAATAAGATACCTATATATATGTAAATCAAAATATACTAAAGAAATTCGAATCAAAATATTTTTCAAAACAAACCCATAGCAAAGCTACAGAATAGTATCTCCACTTCGAAACTCGAAAATGAATGTCGATGATGCGGCCGCCATCACCGAAATTATTTTCCAGCGACAAAGAGAAGAGCACTGATTTCAACACTTTAAATTCTTTGAAAACGGTTTCTATTTGAAAATACCTTCAATAATATACATTTTAAAATTTTAAAACCAAAGCTTGAAATTTTAGGAATTTAAATTCTCAAATTCTAAATTTTAAATTCGTTTTAATTTCAACCCAGTTTATAACCCATGTTTAAAAATTCATTTATAGAACAATAAGTGATAATCAATTATTATCATTTCAACAACCAATTTAATTAACTATTTAATTCCATAAATTCCTATACTTATATATATATATAATATAATCATACGAATCTATTCAATTTACCAAATTTGAAATAATATTGTGTCAGTTTGCTCTATTCAAGTGTTTTGGAAATCCTATCGATAGCGTTGATCAGACGAATCGATCGAAAACCCAAATCAACATCAACAACTCAAACAACACAATATATTTTAAAACATTTTAAATATTAATTTACAAATACACTTCCTCGCTCGATGATACAAGAATGGATTTCAAAGCAAGGATAGAGATTCAAATTTGATGTAAATCAAATCAAAGAGAATTTTGATTCGAAGACAAATTCGAAAGAAAAGATAAGATGATTCAATAATAGAATCGAGAGATGGGTAAGTTTATTTAATTCACGGGCAACCTTAACTGGGTCGTCCGTAACTTCAAGAATAAGATCGATGCTGAATTCCGAGGTAAATCAACACTCGATCTCAAGAGATAGAATTCAGGTATATCAGGTAATAGATAACATCGTAAACCGAGGATACAGAAATCTCTGGTAAATCGATGCCTATTATAAAGGAGTTTACTCCCTTACGAATTATTCGGAGATTGGCGAGACCGCCGATCTATTATAGATAACATTCAAAATGGAGTTATGGGGTGCTCCAGAATTGAAAGAAGACGAATAGTGAGGGACACGAATGAATTTCGAAACCGAGGGGAACGTTCCAAAATTCAAAGGAATTGAGTCAAGGGAAGAGATTGAAACTCGAATGAGAGTGATTTTGTAAATACATTTACCCTATATGTTAAGTTTTTGCCTTGAGCTACCAGAGCTCTGATACCAACTGTAACGACCCGCTATTTTGGACCATTCGCATCCATTATAAGTGTATAGGTAGACACTCATGCCGGAGTTGAATTGCTCAAAATACCGCGTTGTTAATTTAAATTGGCAAAACTGAACATATACAGTAAATAAATAATCACAGATCACAGACACAGAGTAATAAGTGCAGCGGAAATAAAAGAGATAGTAGTTCCTGAAGCTACTATATGAATATATAAAATACATCAGAGTTTACAACAGAAGAGTAATACGATACATCAGAGTTAAACTAGATACAACGGAAGAGTAACAGATACAAATCAGAATACATCACTGGAATCATCGAATATCTGAAAGCTGGATAGATAGCTGGATCTCCAAGCGAAGCTCCAACTCCAAAGGTGAGTCTCGAAAGCTGAACTACTCAGTCTGACCCGAGCGTAAAGCAAAACACAAAACACTCGAGTCAGGATTAACATTCTTATATTAATAAATCCAACCCAAGTGAAATAGCAATTGAAATACAAGTAACTCAAAGGATGTTTGGAATAACCATCCTCTAAGGATCCGTTAAACTATCTACTAGGTAGTAATGTACGCTAAGTAGATAATGTCTATCAGTAATATAAGAAGATATCAAAATAGCGTTAAGTCATGGCCCATTCCACCCTTAACACATTTTTATTCCCACAAGCATATACAAGACCGTAGTTTCCCCAAAACCGGAAGTCACCAGAGGGCAATCCATATACTCAAGGTACAAAACAAATTCGTAGTGGTCGCGCATAAATGGAATACAAGTATGACAAGGCACATGAGGCTATACCCAAGGTAGTGATACTACCGTTCGCCTGATCCGGACTGGTGAGAACGCAACGCCGCAGCGCCCGCAACACCGTGAAACACACTCCCAAAATCAAGGGTGCACCAATCGACAACAAGTATAAGTAGTTCGAAGAAGTGTGTCCACTTGAGGTATCAATCCTCCATTGGCCCGGCACAGCTCCTGTTTTAGTCATTTCCAATTTGACACAAGTGTCAAGGCTATCCATCATCGTTCTCTTTCTTCAGTCATCACGTTCATCATTCCAACCACTTCATTCTGGATCATCACTCCGCGTATAGTTATTAAAGTGGTTTTCGGTTTAGATAGAGAGTATATCCATAACCGATTCCGGTCTCTTTAATAACCTTCGTAATTATTTCACCGATTGGTCGTTTATATATTTCAAAAACCAAATCAAATTCAATTTCAATTTCAATTCGTAAATCAACATTTCACTTGTCTCTCAAAAACCAATTTCCATACTTTACGTTTCAAAACTTTCAAATTACCATTTCAAAATCTTATAATACAATTTCAATTTCAATTTAAACAATTCAAATATTGATTCAAGTTCGTAAATAAGTTTCATTCGAAATCATTTAAATTAATTTAATTTAACATTCAAATCAGTTTAACTTCATTTATCGATTTTATTCAATATTCGTTAAGTAAATTTATCATTTAAAACAATTTCTATTAAATTTCCAATTCATTAAATCCATTACTTAAGTTCAACTTCCTTATTTCAAAACTTACAAATTGAATTAAATTAAATTCATCAATCAAATTCTTTAAATTTCAAGTCTTACATTTATTTCAATAAATCACATTTTATTTCTTGTTAAAGAAATTCAATTTCACTTATTTACTTACTTAAATGATTTTCCAACTTAATTAATAAAGAAACTCAATTTCAATTATTACGAAGTAAAATTCACTTATTCAAAAATTCGATTTAATTTAATCATTAAATAATTCAATCTTATTTAATTATTAAATAATTCAAAACTTAATTATTAAATAATTTCAAAGTTTAATAATTTCAAACTTAATTTTTAAATCATTTCAAACTTAATTATTAAATCATTTCAAACTTAATTCAATCATTTCTCAAATTAAGCATCGTTCTTTCATCAATTACATTGTAAATACTTTTTTCAGATTATTAAATATTAACATTTTCCTTTCATTAAAATTCAAATTTCAACTTCATTTCAAAACCATATTATTTATTCAAATAAAATCTTCGTTTATTTTTAAATCAAATTATTGACCAATCGGGTTTTATTTAATTCTCTATCCTAGGTCAAAGTTTAATTTGGGTATTTATCATTTCAACCCAATTCCAATTTAATTCAAAATCAAAACATAGCAAAGGGAACTTGCAGTGTGATAACTGGGATGGTGTCAAAGTAAATAAACAAGCAATAACAACAATCAATATCAATCCAAAAATCAATTCAAATAATCCCGAAATAACCGTATTAATTCGCATTGTTGTTTGTGCAAATTAATATAATTATTTCTAGAATCTACATTATCATTTCATGTAGATTAAAGATTATTACATTACGGTTTCACTTGTCATTCAATTTCAAATTTTTACACTACAACAATTAATCCAATATACGTCGATGGTTCAAAGTGTAATTATCACTATTCTACATGTCAATTAATTTAACAATTAAGAGGGGTCATATTCACTAATCAAATTCAACATTTAACTATTCTATATCGAGTTCAATTACATACTATTTATCATTTTACATTAACAGTTTAACGTCCAATATAAACATCAACAATTAATCAATTATCAGCCAAACAGTATTATCATTGCATAAATAATTAACAGATAATTGTGTCAGATGTCATAGGTGAACTGATACAAGTAATAGCATATATAACAGTGTAATTAACAAACAGCAGCATATTTCAATTGTCGTTTCAGTTGAAATCAAATTTAATAAATAAAAGAACGTTAATCGTGAGTGATTTCTCACCTTTCGAGGTTAGAGAAGATAGACACTGGGATTGAGTTACGAAATGCAAGCACGACTTCCAAAGTAAATCTGGATTTGCAAGAATTTGACGAACAGATCTGATAAATAGGAATGGACGAAATCAAATCAGAACTGGATCGAGATGATAAATAGTATAAGCGAATTGACATAAATATAACATGTAAAATTTTATATATATGCACAAAATCATAAATCATATTCTAATTTCAAACTTTATTAATAAAATATATATATATATATATATGTATTTCAAAAATCATTTGTTTTAAATTTAAAACACATAAACAAAGTCTCTAGAAGTAAATTAAAACCCACACTAATGTGTACTTATATATAAACTAATTTATATAAACATACATTAGAGCCCGTACTTACATCGAAGTATAAATATAAAACATCTTCATAATATATAAGTGTAATCCCTTTTTTCAATATACTGCCGAATACACATATTATAGAACCCATATAATATAAAATTCAGTATACCTTTTACAACTTCAAAGCTAATACAAACAAATCTTAAAATAATTTCTGTTATAAACTTACATACAAGGTTATAAACAATACTCCTAGTAACAAAATATTTACAGTTTACAACTTATATAACTAACTATATATAAAACTATGGATACTTCTATAGTTTACCTGAATACAAAATGTTACAGCAGATAAAATAAATATTCGAAATCACTATGAATGCCAATATAAACTTACATATCTAATAGACATATCGCTAGCCTATCTCAACCAACATTATATTACGAATCAAAGTATACATAACATATGAACCGAGCACGAATACCGAAACAAAAAAAACAGTGGAAGAGAAGACAGGACGTAAAGATTATATAAAAGTAAAACATATCTATGCAAACGGTACAATATAAAACTCCACAAATCTCATGTAAATAGCAAATATAGATATACATAACCATACTTTAGAACAGTTTTTTTTTGAACTTGTATAAAATTTTACATACAAATATATAATGTAATATATACCTTTAACATGCGGCCATGGTGGGAAGGGGAAATAGGTGAGGCTCCTGGGCAGGCAAGGGTCGCGTGGGGATGAAGTGGAAGGTGGTGGGGCACAGGCGCTGCCAAGTGTGGGTGTGCTGACGTTGGTGTGGCCACATGGGCTGCTCGGCTAAGCATAGGCGAATGGGCGGAGCTTTGAGTGGGTGGTCGCAGTGCTCGGCTGGGAGAATGCATCCACGTGGCGAGAGGAAAGGGTGGCATGGCAGGGCTGTGACTGAGACTGCATGCACAGTGATGGGGTGTCGAGGCCGAAGTCAGAGGGGAGGCAGTTCGTGGTAGGTGTGGAGTAACGTGGTGGTGTAGGGAAGGCATGCGAGAAGAACGATGGTCTTGGGTTTTGATGCGGCACTTGCTTGGCTCGGAGGTGAGAGGATGGAGAACGTGGAGAAAGAAGGCTTGTTTCGGGGATTGGACATGCGGGTGGGAATGTTTGTGAAGAGAAGAGAACGGTTCATAGGAAGGAAAGAAGAAAGTGGAATAGACAGGAAGAGGAGAAGCCATACAAACTGATATATACTATTACCTTTATAAAAGCAAGAACAAGAAAGGACAGAGAGCCCAAAAATGAACGGACCGATATGTAAATGAAAAAAAATATATTCAAAAGCCGTATGAAACCCAAAAGTAAAATATTGAATTCAGAGAATAATTAATAGTTAATAGTTAGTGGCTACTGGATTAAACAGTAAAATAAATGGTCACAACGAACAAAAAAGACGGACCACTACGGTAACCGCTTCGCATGTTTTGTCGCATACTGAAACTTCAAAACACCAAAGTGAAAATACCGCCGAGACCAACAAGTCGAGACGATCAAAACGGTATGCGGATATCAGTGGTTTGATTGAATTATAAAAATTCGAATTTTCTAATAGCGGAAAATGCAAGAAAAACGCTGAAAAATAAGATCGACGGAGCCAAAGATGTCCGAATTTGGAAAAACGACAAACTGACATTTTGCTCAGAAGATGATTTAGAATTTTTCTATGTAAAAATATTTAGGTTTCGGAAACATTTTATTTTCATCGCTTTTTAATTGATTAAATTGAAGTGAATTTACGCGCGAAATAAACTTCCATATTTTCGGACGAAAATTTACCAGTTGCTATGTTTAACTAGACGTATTTCAAATATCAAATTTATATTTCAAAATTTTATCGTTTAAAATTTCACAAAATTTTAACTAATTACGTTATTAAAACAGTTGAAATTTACGGGTCGTTACAACATCGATCCCCCTTAACACATTTTTAAGTAGGTTGTCTGTGGAGGTCCTGTAACACAACCAGTAACGTCGGTAGCCAGTGAGTCCCCTATAGGTACCATACTAAAACAAAATCGTAGTGGTCGCGAATAAGGATAAAGAGTATGACAAGGCATGTGAGGCAATGCCCAAAGTAGGATACTACTAGTTCGGGGTGCAGGGCTGGTGGTAACACATCATAGCTACGACCGCCCACCGCGTCCAACACCCCCAAAATCAAATCAAATCAAGGTGCACCATTCGAGCCAACATCAATATAGTGATACGAAGAGGTGTGTCCGCTAGGGGTAGCTACACAGTTGGCCCTAACAGGCCGTCCCGTTTTAGTCATTTCAAATTGGCACAAGTGCCGGGATTATGCATCATCGTTCTCTTTCTTCAAATCCAACAACTGTTCACCAAATCCAACTACTTCATTCTGGATCATCCACCACGTACACAGTTGTTAAAGTGGTTCCAATATTGACAGAGAGTATGCGAATAAGAGGATCCAGTCTCTTTAACAACCAAATGTCATTTTTCACATCGGTTGGTTCATTTACATTTCAAAACCGATTCATATTTGATATCAAAATATAATATTTACTTCAAAATATCCTTCATTTCAAAATCATCATTTTTACTCAAAATATGTCATTTTCACTTGAAAGTATCATATCGAATTCCAACTTAGGTTATACCCACATTTTACCACATTCGCATTTAAATCAACGATTTAAATATAAACATTCCAACTTTTCATAGTTTGAAACTTATAGAAATAGTTTGAATTGGTTTGAATAGTTTAAATAGTTTAAAGTTTTAAAATAGTTTAATATAAATAATTTGAGTATTGAAAATGATTTATATAGTAAAATAGTTTGGAAAATCTAAATAATTTGAATATTAAAAAGGATAGAATTTAACAGTTCATATTAAAATAATTTATTTTGAAAATATTATCAAATCAAACCGTTTCTTCCTATTTCAACAATTTGGACCCATGTCCAATTTCAAATCAACACACTCAATTTCCAATCTTTTAATTCAATTGGCTCAATTTCAATTTAGTTTCAAATCAACTTGATTTCAGTTTCAATTCTAGTTAACTTAATTTCCGAAACATTCATTTTTAACTTCAAATTCAATTCACAATTTAATTCAATGATTTAAAATTCCAATTTAATTCTTATTTTAAACCATTTCAATTTATATTAATTTCCAATTTCAATTTACCGATTTGAAGCACTTAAATCAATTTAAACCTTATTGTTCAATTTTAAGATTCAAATCTTTAAAATAATTCAATTTTCCAAATTAAAGTCAAATATCAATTATAACTTCACATTTCCAATTCAATTCTTGAAACAATTTCCCTCTTACCAATTTTAGTTCCACATTTCAAAGCTTGAATTAGAAAATAATTTAATTCATATAAATCCACAACTTATTTCCTCTAAAACAATATCATTTAATCAAAATCCAAATTTCAAGATTTTTAAAACCATTTAATTTAACCAATCCGTTGTCCGTATATAATTTTCTACCCTATAGCCAAGTGATTAGTTATTTCAATTTTAATTACATGGATGAATATATATCATTTCAATCCAAATCAAAGTGCCATAGGTATATATCATTTCAACCTATTTCTTAATTTATTCAAAATAATTCAAATAACAGTTTATATGTTGTCACTTAATATACATAGTGATAACAGAGATATATAAAAATAAATAAACATCCAATCATCCAAAATGTCAAGAAATAAACATCCATCATAATCAACATCCAAATCAGCCAATAATTCACAACAATTAACTAGTTATCAATATCAGGTATTTAACTAGCAATTCAATTTCAATATTAATTTAAATGGAAATTTAATTCAATAAAATTCAATTTCAATTAAAACGCCAATTTAAACTACCAAACAGTAACCAATAACATTTTAATCACTTCATAAATTTAGTTCAATAAACATAAGAATATTTAGTATTACGTGAGTGGGTTAAATCACTCACCTTTGATTTATAGTTGATTAAAAATCCAAATAAAGCCCAAAATTTGAGCAGTCTCCAAATTAAACCAAACTAGTTCCATGTTGTCCTGAATTTCGATACGAACCCAATGGAAGAAACCGCGTGTGAATCCGAGTTCGTATGCACAAGTTATTGATGTTAGAAATTTAAATTTAAATTTTTAAATAAATAAAACAAAGGAGCAATTACGTAAATATACTCACCCTCAAAACCCTACAAACAAACGAACCGATGCACATGACCTCCAGTTGCCATCTACATCCACCTATCGCATCCAACCACTTTGCCGTCGTCCAGATCAAAGGCCACCACTAGCATCGCCATCTCCGGCCGACCCCTCCATGGTCGCGTGACCCCCTACGTCGCCACTAGGCGCTCCTCCACCGCCAGTACTATTTCGTCAATTCTGGCGAACTTTGACGACTATAGCATGTTCCAACTATGTGGATGAAAGTTGCTCGACGCCCTCTACAGTACTATGCCCTCTGATCGTCGATTGGTCGACGATCCATCGTTGATCGTAAAACCCTAATATGGACGATCGAGACTTCTTCACTGATTTCTGGACAAATGGTGACTCCAATCAAAAAACGAATCGCATAAGCAGATTACGTTCGTCGAGAGCGTCACGATGATATATTATATGATAGAGTTTGAGGAGTTTGAATTTTGGAGTCTGATTTGGAATTGTAATTAGGGTTTCAGAATGTCTGCCATTAAGAAGTAACAGAAATTTGAACAGATAGATAGAAATTGTACGTATAGAAAAAGAAAATAAGAAGCTGCTAGGGTTTATAACAGCCTATATATAGACAGAGATGGATAAGAACGGATGGAATAGATCGAATTGGGTCGAAACGATAACAACGACCCGAAAAGCCCATTTCATTCCCGAGATGAAGATAGGTCATCCAATATATCAAAATATATGTTTTCAATATTTTTAAACTCAATGAAACTAGTTTCAAACTCTAATTCTAATGTGTATAGAAGTTAGCTTTTAAAATCATATTATATTCATTTAAATTCTATTAATTGGTTTCTACGCGTTTCGATCTCGCACGATCAAATGATAAGTCCGATCACTACGAAAATTGAAATCCTACAATGATTCACTATTACGGATCCGATGAAACTGGTTTCGTTAAAATCCGAGACAGTGCCCAAAAAGACAAATTTTCATGTTAATTAAATGAATTATTATAAAAAAAATCAATTTAATCACTTTTAAATTCAAATTTAAAAGTTAACAATTTTATCATTCACGATTACATAGAAATTTAATGATCTTTTGAAATTCAATTTCCCATGTTAAATCAAGATTTAAATTACATTAATTTCAGCGTTCAATTACATCTGTAATAAATCCATTCAGTATAATTCAAATTCCAAACAAATTCTTTTATTTTGATTTACATTCTTATTATTAAATCACTATTACCTTATGGATTAATAAAACATAAGTTTCCGTCTTATTATTCTCATAACTCTACGTTTAACGTCTTTTCTTATGTTAACTGCAATATTTAATTACATTAGTTTTATCGATTTCCAATTTAATTTCAAACTGATTTAATTAATGAGATGATAATAAATCAATTGTTACAACTTAATAATTCATATCTATTAATTCATTGTTTACAACCAAGGGTTGTAAATTACTTACCCAAAACTGATTTCCTATTATATAATAACCAATTTTAATTAATTACATATAATTTCTCTATTAAGTACAACATTGATTTTAATCCTTATTTAACTTATATTATTGCAATTGGTTGAAATCACATTAAAATGGTTGTCAAGTACATTAAATCAACATTATTAAATTATGTTCTAATAATTTTTTCCATTTATAAATCATAAATTCTAATTTCTCACAATATTAACTTCCAAAATCTTATTAAATTTAATATTTTTAATTATAAAAAATACGGGTCGTTACAATCTCCCCGACTCAAAACTTTTCGTCCCCGAAAAAGGAACAAGAAGGACTCAAGAAATTTGATATATTTTGTTTAAAAATTTAAGGTTAACAAAATTTTTGAAAATAACTCAACTTCTACCAAAAATTTCTAAGTCCTAAATTTACGAATTTTTTTGGCAGAGTCTCCTTTGCGGGGTTTAGTCTGGAAAAATAATAATATCAATAATTACAATTTATATATTATATTTCAATAATAAAATATCCCAAACCATGGGAAAAACAATAAAATAACTTTCCAAAAGCCGTAATCCAAAAACATGTATATTTGTCGGACAAACAAACTTTATTTATAAAACCAAAAGCAACAGTTATTAGTTCCATAAACCTGTATTACTCTTACATTATCCAAAAGAGTTAGAACTATGTAAAAGAGTAATATATCGGTTGTTTCAATTAATAGCACAAACAACACAACAATATGAAATAATCATATGCAAACAAAAGCAGTACAACCATCATATGCAACAAAAGAATCCATCACACATCCATAGCAAACAAAAATAATGGTTTGTCTAGGTTCAGAAACTTTTCATCGTACAAAAGTGATAAATAAGCTACCAAGTGTACCTTATGTTCATTAGCCTTAGATAATTACTCAATAGATTATTCATACAACCTCAACAGATTGAAGTATCATTTCCCAAACATCCCATAATCCAAACAACAAAGAATTTTAAATATTATTTAAGTTTATACGATGTACATATATCATTTATACACAATATCAATTTTGATCACTTGCTTGAATACACAAATTTCACTTTCGGACTAGTATTGTTAACTCGACTGCTCTAGTGTGGACTCGTATCCGATTTCTTGATTAGAAATTTCCATTTTCCTTGCATAGTGTAAGCTATGATAGAAAACTTCAAAAATCATATCAAAATTACATATCAAATATCCGCCATCAAGAATCGAGCGAAAAATCCTAGTTCGGACTAGTGTAAATTTCCACAAATAATGTATTTAAATCTGAATCAAAACTATTATGCGAATAAAATGATTTACGCACAATTTACATATTTTATTCTATTGGTTTCTTTTCACAGTATTTACTTTCCATTTATTTTCATTCATTCATATAAGATTATCTTTTATTAATTTGCATTCATTACTTACATAATTTATTCTCCATTCAATATTTGAAATCATCAGTGAATAAAATTTTAAGATAATACATAAGTTTCTTGCAGTTTAATTCACATTATTATTTACTTATATACTTGAATTCCATTTAATATTTATATTCATTAATGAACTATTTCATTATTAAGCTTTCCTTCCTTTTATTCATATTTATTTCCTTAATAGTATTTCTTCTTTCACAAACCATTATCTAAGTTTATAATTATCTCAGAAAGTTATAACTTAAGTTATAAACCTTCTTTGTAACTTACACTTTTATTTACAACCAATTTACAAGACATGACTTTGAAATTTGTTTACTTCCTTAAGTTTCCATTCATTCCCTAAATTAATATTCACTTTATACTATTCAATTTAATTATTAAGCATTTTAAAGCATTAACTTAAGTATATAACATTTCTTGTACATCTTAATAATTTTTTTTTCATTTCTAAATATATGTTCATTTTGAAGCATTTCTGTTATTAAGCTTTTACTTGTATAATATTCTATTACATATTCATATTCACATTACAACTTTTTAACATTTTTGGTAAGTTTGATATATGTTTTTAGAATGTAATTGAGTGTTATACAAATTTATCTTATTCATTTTAGTTAACAAAAATGTTCAACTGTTTACATCTTCTTAATTTTCATTATCTTTAATTTACAAGCTACATATCTCCAATTTCTTATATTTTCATTAAACAATTACTTTTTTTTACTTCAGATTTCAATTTTAATGTTTCCAACTTATTAAAATAGTCAAGATTTCATTTTAGTACAATAATTAAAATCCCAAATTTCTAAAAAAACTTAAGAACTAAATACCGGGTTCATTTCAAATCAGTTTGAAATAATATAAACCTTTTTATATACCAAATCATACTTAGGAAATTAACATCAAATCTTGTCTATCAAGACAAATGGGTAGCAAAGCTACTTTAATGGTCTTCCCACTTTGAAACTCGAAAATGAAAGTCGATGACGTCGCGATCATCACCAAAATTATTTTCCAGCGATAGAAGAGGGGAGTACAGAACTTGTTTTCTTAAAAATTCTTACTAGAACATTTTTTTCAATCTTATTGAAAATATTTCAATCCAAAAATACTTCCAAATAATACTAATATTATTATTTTTTCCAAAATCTTTGAAACAAATTTCAAAACACTGGAATTTTAAGTTCTCAAATTTTCAATTTATTTTCATTTTACTTGTAAATAATAATTTATAAACCTTATTTATAAAATTATAATTTCTTAGAACATACAATAGTTAATGGTTCTAAAAACCATGATTAACCAAACAACAAATGACAATAATTGAATATTATCATTCCCTAACAACAACACAACTAAAATAACATAATCAATTTATGAAAAATTTATTCTTTTAAATATAAAATATAATATTAGGTAAAATTATTTCATTTACCCACTTCAAAACAATATTATGTTGGTTTACCCTATTCAAGTTTTAGAAACCCCTATTGATGCCATAATGTCCTATGTACCAACCAGAATTTATAAATACTCAACAGAACAAATTAACACAATACAAATCATTTTTATAACACTAACAAATACGCTCTCTCGTATGTATACACTCAGACTCATTCTAGGGTATGGATAACCCTGTCTCTAATGAGTTAACCCCAAACGGGCTAAGGTGTCTCTAAACCTGGCTCTGATACCAACTGTGACGACCCAACTTTTTGGACAGTTTAAATCGACTATAAAACATACATGTCTAACTCAAACCATTCAAAAAGGAGGATTTTCAATGGGCAAATAAGAAAATAAGAGAAAAGAAGGAAAAACAAAATATAGAATCTCACAACGAAATTGACAAAATATAATAATCAAATAAACAATTCATGAAGCTGTTTTACAATATACATTTGATTACAAAATTTTTACAACATAATCAGAGTACAATCAACAACATACCAATAATGATGCAGCGAAATAATACTAATAATATAACATACCAAACTTTGTCTTCGTCCTCTAGAAATAAAATCTTCAGACACTGAAATGGTCAGGCTGACCCGACCGTAATGAAAAGACAAAACACTCGAGTCAAAACTAAAAGTTCTTATGTAAGTTAAATCAACAGCAAATAATATGAGTGTAATAGCTTCAGAGATGCTACGGAATTTTCCATCTCCTATTAAGTGTACAACGTGAGTGCAATAACTTAAGAGATGTTAAACTATCTATATGTCGTAAGATACGCTATATATGTAGTGTCTATTAATAAAATAAATATTTTTTTAGCATTAAGGCTTTACATTGATCCCCCTTAACACATTTATAAGCAGGTAGTCTATGCAGGTCCTGTAACACAACCAGTAACGTCGGTAGCCAGTGAGTCCCCTATAGGTACCATACTAAAACAAAATCGTAGTAGGCACGAATAACGATAAAGAGTATGACAAGGCACGTGAGGCAATGCCTAAGGTAGAATACTACTAATTTGGGTCGCATGGCTGGTGGTAACACATCGTAGCTACGACCACCCACCGCGTCCAACACCCCCAAATTCAAATCAAATCAAGGTGCACCGATCAAGCCAACACCAATATAGTAATACGAAGAGTTGTGTCTGCTAGGGGTAGCTAGCCTAATTGGCCCTGACAAGGCGTCATGTTTTAGTCATTTCAAATTGGCACAAGTGCCGGGGTCATCCATCATCGTTCTCTTTCTTCAAATCCAACAACCGTTCACCAAATCCAACCACTTAATTCTAGATCATCCACCACGTACGCAGTTGTTAAAGTAGTTCCAATACTAACAGAGAGTATGCGAATAAGAGGATCCAGTCTCTTTAACAACCAAACGTCATTTTTCACATCGGTTGGTTCATTTACATTTCAAAACCGATTCATATTTGATATCAAAATATCATATTTACTTCAAATTATCCTTCATTTCAAAATCATCATATTTACTCAAAATATGTCATTTTCACTTGAAAGTATCATATCAAATTCCAACTTAGGTTATACCCTCATTTTACCACATTCGCATTTAAATAAACAATTTAAATATAAACATTCCAACTTTGCACAGTTTGAAACTTATAGAAATAGTTTGAATTGGTTTGAATAGTTTTAAATAGTTTAAATAGTTTAAAGTTTTAAAATAGTTTAGTATAAAATGATTTGAGCGTAGAAAATGGTTTATATAGTGAAACAGTTTGGAAAATCAAAATAATTTGAATATTAAAAGGATATAATTTAATAGTTTATATTAAAATAATTTATTTTGAAAATAGTATCAAATCAAACCGTTTCTTTCCATTTCAACAATCTGGACCCATGCCCAATTTCAAATCAACAAACTCAATTTCCAATCTTTCAATTCAATTGGCTCAATTTTAATTTAGTTTCAAATCATCCTGATTTTAGTTTCAATTCGAACTAACTTAATTTCCAAAACATTCATTTTTAACTTCAAATTCGATTCACAATTTAATTCTAAGATTTAAAATTCCAATTTAATTCTTATTTAAACCATTTCAATTTATATTAATTTCAAGTCCAATTTCAATTTACTGATTTGAAACACTTATATTAATTTAAACCTCATTGTTCAATTTTAAGATCCAGATCTTTAAAATAATTCAATTTTCCGAATTAAAGGATATCAATTATAACTTCACATTTCCAATTCAATTCTTTAAATAATTTCCCTTTTACCAATTTCAGTTCCACAATTCAAAGCTTGAATTAGAAAATAATTTAATTCATATAAATCCACAATTTATTTTCTCTAAAACAATATCATTTAATCAAAATCCAAATTTTAAGATTTTTAAAACCATTTAATTTAACTAATCCGGTGTCCATATATAATTTTCTACCCTATGACCAAGTGATCAATTATTTCAACTTTAATTACATGGATGAATATATATCATTTCAATCCAAATCAAAGTGCCATAGGTATATATCATTTCAACCTATTTCTTAATTTATTTGAAATAATTCAAATAACAGTTTATATGCTGTCACTTAATATACAGAGTGATAACAGAGATATATAAAAATAAATAAACATTCAATCATCCAAAATGTCAACAAATAAACATCCATCATAATCACATCCAAATCAGCCAATAATTCACAATTAACTAGTTATCAATATCAGGTATTTAACTAGCAATTCAATTTCAATATTAATTTAAATGGCAATTTAATTCAATAAATTCAATTTTGATTAAAACATCAATTTAGACTACCAAACAGTAACCAATAACATTCTAATTACTTTATAAATTTAATTCAACAAACATAAGAATATTTAGTATTGCGTGAGTGAGTTAAATCACCCATTTTTGATTTATAGTCGATTAAAAATCCAAATAAAGCCCAAAATTTGAACAGTTTCCATGTTGTCCTGAATTTCGATACGAACCCAATGGAAGAAACCGCATGTGAATCCGAGTTCGTATGCACAAGTTATTGATGTTAGAAGTTTAAATTTAAATTTTTAAATAAAATAAACAAAGGGGCAATTACGTAAATATCCTCACCATCCAAACCCTGCAAACAAACGAACCCACGCACACGACTTCCAGCCGCCATCTACATTCGCCTATCGCCGCTAACCCCTTCGCCGTCGTCCCGATCAGAGGCTACCACTGGCGTCGCCACCTTCGGCCGACCCCTCCATGGTCGCGCAACCCCCCACGCCGATACCAGGCGCTCCACCACCGCCAGCACTATTTCGCCAATTCTGGCAAACTTCGACGACTACGGCAAGTTCCAACCGTATGGATGAATTCTGCTCGACACCCTCTATAGTACCGTGCCCTCCGATCGTCGATTGGTCGATGATCCACCGTTGATCGTGAAACCCTAATATGGATGGCCGATACTTCTTCACTAATTGCTGGAAAAACGGGGACTCCAATCGAAAAAGGAATTGCATATGCAGATTACGTTCGTCGAGAGCTTCGCGATGATATATTATATGATAGGGTTTGAGGAGTTTGAATTTTGGAGTTTGATTTGGAATATAAATTAGGGTTTTGGAATGTCTGCCATTGAAAAGGAACAGAAAATTGAATAGATAGATAGAAATTGTATGTACAGAAAAAGAAAATAAGAAGCTGCTATGGTTTATAACAGCCTATATATAGACAGAGATGGATAAGAACGGATGGAACAGATCGAATTGGGTTGAAACGATAACAACGACCCGAAAAGCCCGTTTCATTCCCGAAACGAAGATAGGTCATCCAATGTAACGACCCGTATTTTTAACGGATCGACAAGTTCGACAGAATTTGGAATTTTAGAGTTTTTGAGCCATTTCAGATTTTAGGCGAAAATGGCTAAGTCTTGAGTCGTGAACGACTTAGTGTAAGTCATGAGTCGTATACGACTTAGGGGATAGGAGCGACTCAGGGGTTTGGCTAGTTAAGGGTGTAAGGATAAGTCGTTTGAACGACTTAAGGGGTAGGCGCGACTTGAGGACTGGGCGAGATAAGGCTTAAGTTGTAGCAGTTGAGTCGTGACCGAGTTAAGGTGATGAGTCGTACCCAAGTCATCTGATGAGTCGTACCCAAGTCATCTGATGAGTCGTGGACGAGTTATCTGATGAGTCATGACTGAGTTATCTGATGAGTCGTACCCAGGTTATCTGATGAGTCGTACCCAGGTTTTCTGATGAGTCGTACCCAGGTTTTCTGATGAGTCGTGGACGAGTTAAGGGATGAGTCGTAGCCTTTGTGATGAGTCGTATACGAGTTAGTAGTTGAGTCGTCTAACCAAGTAAGGCGTGCACATTTAAGTCGAAGACAGGGGGTCTGGTGAGTCGTAGGCGCATGCTATGAGTCGGAGACGACTTAGGAGATAGCTGATTTGTCGTGAGTCATAGGCTGAAGTGTGTTAAGTCGTTGAGTCGTAGGGCTTTGAGTCGTGAGTCGTAAACGACTCATGGAGGCAGACGAGATAAGGATTTCAGCTATAAATAGGAGAGTTTCTCTTCATTTTTGGGATCCGGATTTTGAAGCGACGAAGTGCTGCCATTTTGAGAGCTCGACTTCTACACTTCTTCACTTATTTTCTCCACTCTAATCTAGTGCTTCCTTCCATCCAAATCAAAGATCAAGATTGAAGATTCAAGAGCTAAAGTTGAAGATCTTCATCTTTTCAAGAGAGATTTCATCGTTTGAAGCGGATTCGTGATAGATCAAGCTTCATCCTTCGCTGTCCAGATCTGAAGCGTGTTGATTTGGGTTTGTTTAGGTGATTTGGTGAGTGGTGATTATCTCTCACACGGATCCAAAGGAGTATATCGGATTGTTGGCCCGATTTGGTGTTAAAATAGTGATTCCCATGCATTTTCTTCATCCTAAGTGTAGATCCATATAGATCCATTGTTCATGATGATGTTACATCCATTTTATCATATGTTAACCTATGCAAGTTCATTCATCAAGTTTGTAGAGATATAATCCATGTTTTCATGCTTATTGGACTTTCAACTCTTTAATTACGAAAATGCCATTATTGTTATAATTGTCTACTTAGATCATTTTTGAATGCTTGATTGCTTGGATTGATGTTTGATTTGATTGATTGTTATGAACTAGATGATTGATGACTAGATTTAGATCGAAGGTGATTCAAAAGCTAAGGGAAAGGCTCTTGAATTGGGAAAGCTGCTCGTGGCATATGTAGCGGGATGATGAAGCTCTTATGCATAGATTTGATGATGAGATAAGGCTTTGCGAGGATGTAATGAAGCGAGGCAATCATGTGATGAAGACTTGGTCTAATCCAGACGGGATCATTCCAAGCATGTTGATAACTCGGTGATATGATTCGAGTTGAGGATAATGAATGGATATGAGAATAGTCGTCGAGGAGGATGACTAGGAGGCTTGGATAGCATCGTTGTTGAAGGTTCTAGCATGCTCTAAGCAAGAGTACGTTTGGGCAGATTCGATAGTCCCAACAGCTAACTGTTGATGGTCGAGTACTCTGGGCAGATTCGATAGTCCTAGGCACGGGCTGCGACGACGTGCGGGAGTTATGTCTAGAACCGGGGTTTCCATTAGCCCTTGACGGACGGCTGAAAGAATGTGCCGGTCATTCAATTAACGGTGATATCGAAGCAATGATAACAGTGATAGCCAGAGTCATGGATGTTTGGTTGTAACGTCATTTCGGACTCAAGAGCGGTATTTTCTGAGTGCTTATCTGATTTAGGCCTTGGTACTTGGAAAACATCGCCCTTGACTCGAGTGATAGTAGCTTTACTTTAAATTGTATGCTCTGCTATGTTTGCTTCTGCTTAGTGTGTGTCTGGGGGCTATCACTGTAGAATGAGGTTGGAGTGGGAGGGTTGTATTCCTATTCCTTTTCCTTTATGCTCTTTTGGTATGTTGTTAGTTAATTTACTGCTCACTAAGACTGTTGTCTGACTCAAGGCTTTATGTTTTAATTCTTATTGCCTTGGGCTGTTCGTCCATTTTGGGACGGGCAGACTAGGTAGCAGGTGACAGGTGCTGTTCTCTTCTCACGATGCTGATATCGAAGACGAGCTAGAGGGTTGCATATTATCTTCTTATTATATGTACTGGATATTCCGCTGTTTTGTATTCTCTGAGAGATATGTAGTGAGGCTGGATGTATTGACTATGTGGATGCTTGTATTCAACTATTATGGAGTTTTATATGATGTCATTTTGTTCTGTAAAGCTTCACTATACATATGTTCTATTGTATTTTGTCCATGCGCTGTGAGTAATACCATAGATTCTGTTGTTTTAAATCTTACCTTGACAATCGTCCATGGTCGCCTGGCACACTTTACAGCGCTCTATCTCTAGATTCGGTGCAGGGGTCATGGGCGGTCGTCACATTTGGTATCAGAGCCTTGGTTAATCGATTTTACCCAACGCTCGTCGTCGTAACTACATATGAGAGACGTAATTGTATTTTGATGGATGATTACTATATATAATATAGTAGCTCAGTAGAGTTTGAGTCCTTTATGTAGTTGTTTCTCTAGATGTTCTAATCATTCCTTTTTATAGATATTGAGAATGAGTCGAAGAGGGAGACCAGTTGCTAGGGAAGGCCGTGCTACTGAAGAGACTGCTGATTATGCAGCCATGTTTGAAGCTATGATGACTTCGATCATGTGAAGGATACCAGTTCCGGGGGCAGCAGTTGATGTTGGAGTTCAAGTCCAAACTCCAAAACCAGTGGATTTTGCTAAGCTGTGCAAGGATTATACTGCTCTTGGAGGGAAGGTTTTCTTGGGAACAGAATCTACCATTGAGGTCCAAAGGTGGATAGATGCTTGTAGAAGGATCTTTGGTGATTTGGGAATTGATGATGCAACTAAGAGGAAGTTGGCATCAAGGCAGCTTCAAGGGAGAGCCTCTGATTGGTGGAACTCTATTACCATCGATACTGCGGAGGAAGAGATTACGTGGGAGCAATTCCAAGTTAGATTTGAAGCTAAGTTCATTTCTACAGCTCAGAAGTCTGTTCTGTTCAAGAGGTTTGTGGAGCTCAAGCAGGGTGGAAGATCTGTTCTTGAGTATGTTTCTGAGTTTGAAGCTTTGTCCAAATATGCCCGGTCATATATTGAGTCTGCTTACCAGAAGAATGAGAAGTTTGTGACCGGCTTGGATAGTTATCTTGGGAGACAGTTGGTGGATCATTTGGACGATTCATTTGAGAAGCTTGTGGAGAAAGCTCTTAGGCATGAGAGTCTGTTTCCTAAGGAAGGACCTGTTGTTGCTGTTACCAAGGGAGAATCTAAACCACAGCAGGGTGGAAACCAGAAGAGGAAGCAGCAGCAGCAGAAGGGTAAGGATGGCCAGAAGAAGCCGAAAGGCGAGGTGACTTGCTACAATTGTCAGCAGAAGGGCCATTTCTCTAAGGATTGTAAGAATCCGAAGGCACCGATGAAGTGTCACAACTGTGACAAGCCGGGACATTTCAGGAAGAATTGTCCAGAACCAAGGAAGGACAGGCAGATTGTGCAAGCCTATGCTTTAGGAGCTGTTCCGTCGTCTTCGAAAGCTCCTACTGCTGAAGAGAAGGGAAAGAGTGTGGTTGTTCAAGGTACTCTTTTCCTATGTGGTGTTCCAGTTAGAGTTCTGTTTGATACTGGAGCGTCACATTCATTTGTTTGTAGTGAACTCGTAGGCCGGTTAGGTTTGGCACCGGATATTGTTGATAGGCCATTGGTTGTGACTAATCCAGTTGGGGGTTCGTCTTGTTTGTGTATGTTATGCCGTGGTCTAGTTGTGTCGAGTCATGGTTGCTCTTTTGTTTGTGATTGCTTTGTTCTGAACTTTGCGGGGTTCGGAATTATCTTGGGTATGGACTGGCTTAGGAAGTATGCGGCTAAGGTTGATTGTGAGAGGCTGGAGGTGACAGTCGAGAATGTGGAGGGGCGAAAGATTGTGATACGATGTAAGCATGAAGAAGGCGTCTTCATGAGCTTCATGTATTCGCTAGTTGTTCCACGGGATGGACTGTCTTTAGTGCCTATCGCAAATGGATTCGAGGATGTCTTTGACGAAGTCAAAGGGTTGCCGCCGCATAGAGAGATCGATTTTCGGATAGATCTTGTTGAAGGAGCCAGACCTGTTGTGATGCCTCTTAGGCGGATGGCGCCTAGGGAACAGCAGGAGTTGAGGGTGCAAGTTGATGACCTTTTATAGAAAGGATTCATTCGGCGTAGTGTGTCCGAGTGGGGTGCACCAGTTGTGTTTGCAACCAAGGCAGATGGGTCGTTGAGATTGTGCGTCGATTATCGTGAGCTGAATAAGGTGACTAAGAAGAACAAGTATCCATTGCCGAGAATAGATGACTTGTTTGATCAGCTTCACGAAGCTAAGGTGTTTTCTCAGATGGATTTGGCAATGGGATTTCACCAGTTTAGAGTAGCGAAGGATAGTGTGCCGAAGACTGCTTTTAGGACACCATCCGGTTTCTTTGAGTGGCTGGTAATGCCGTTTGGATTGACTAACGCGCCAGCATATTTTGTAGATCTTATGAATAGAGTGTTCAGAGATCAGTTGAACAAGTTTGTACTTGTGTTCGTGGATGATATTCTGATTTATTCCAGAACGGAAGAAGAGCACAAGACGCACTTGCGTATTGTTTTGGAGATCTTACGGAAACATCAGCTGAAGGCTAAGTTTTCGAAGTGTCACTTCTGGAAGAGTGAAGTGAGGTTCTTAGGCCATGTGATTTCTGGAAATGGAATAGCGGTTGATCCCGCTAAGGTGGCAGCAATCCAGGATTGGGTTAGACCTAAGAATGCATCTGATGTGAGAAGTTTTCTTGGATTAGCAGGATATTATCGACGGTTTATCAAAGACTTCTCCAAGATAGCTGCACCATTAACAGGATTGACGAAAAAGAACCAAGTGTTCAGTTGGGATGCTAAGTGTGAGCAAGCTTTCGGAATCCTGAAAGAGAGATTGACTAGTGCTCCTGTTTTGACTATTCCTAGTGGGAATGATGAGATGGTGGTTTACACCGACGCATGTGGTACGGGACTTGGAGCAGTGCTGATGCAGAAGGATAAAGTTGTTACGTATGCCAGTCGACAACTGAAGCCGCATGAAAGGAATTACCCAACTCATGATTTGGAATTGGCGGCGATTGTATTTGCTCTGAAGATGTGGAGACATTATCTGTTGGGAGTTCGATTCGAGTTGTTTACGGATCACAAGTCGTTGAAGTATATTTTCTCCCAAAAGGATTTGAATCTTCGGCAGCAACGTTGGCTAGAGTTTTTAGCATCATATGATTTGGTATAGCTTATACTCCGGGAAAAGGTAACGCAGTGGCATATGCGTTAAGTCGAAGACATGCAGGATTGGGAGCCATGTTTTCTGAATGGAAGAATCTCGAGTATTTAGCTGGATTTGACTTCAGGCCTAGATGCGAATTGGAACCTGAGATGTTGGCAAACTTATCAATAAGACCCACTCTTGTGGAAAGGATTGGTGAGAGCCAAAAGCGAGATGATAAGCTTGTCAAGATTATCCGTGAATTGGAATCTGGATTGGATCCAGAAAAGGATAAAGGATTCGAGGTCGATCGAGAGGGTTGGCTTCGGAAGCAAGGACGACTAGTTGTTCTCGATATAGATGAATTGAGGAGTGAAGTTCTGAAGGAAAGTCATCACTCGAAGCTGACAATTCATCCAGGTGGAAATAAGATGTATCGGGATATGAAGAGAACCTACTACTGGGAAGGTATGAAGAAGGATGTTGGAAATTTTATTTCCAAATGTATGAACTGCCAGTTGGTAAAAGCCGAACAGAAGAAGCCAAGTGGATTGCTTCAGCCATTAGAAGTTCCTACATGGAAGTGGGAACAAGTGTCGATGGATTTTATCGATGGATTGCCTAGAACCAGAACGGGAAATGAAGGGGTTTGGGTCATTGTGGATCGTCTGACTAAGAGTGCACGATTCATTCCTGTTCGATCGACTAGGACTGCATCAAAGTTGGCTGAGTTGTATGTTAAGTGGATAGTTCGATTCCATGGTATTCCGAAGAGTATAGTGAGCGATCGAGACCCATTGTTCACTAGTGGATTTTGGAAGAGCTTCCAGGAAGTCTTGGGAACCGAGTTGTGTTTGAGTACAGCTTATCATCCCCAAACAGATGGTCAGACCGAGAGAGTCAACCGAGTTTTGGAAGATCTTCTCAGAGCATGTGTTTTGGACTTCGGAGGATCATGGGAAGATCACCTTCATTTGGTGGAGTTTGCGTACAACAACAGTTACCAGTCAAGCATTGGTATGGCACCGTATGAGGCATTGTATGGAAGACCGTGTAACTCTCCGACATGTTGGTTGGAAACTGGAGAAAAGCTGATGCTTGGGCCAGAGATGATTCGTCAGACTTCAGATTGTATAGAGATCATTCGGCAACGAATGAAGGCAGCCCAAGACCGTCAGAAGAGTTATGCCGATAAGCGTCGTAAGGATTTGGAATTCGACGTTGGTAATATGGTTTTTGTGAAGATTTCTCCACTGAAGAATGTTATCCGATTCGGGAAGAAGGGAAAATTGACTCCGAGATTTGTTGGACCATTTCCGATAATCGAGCGAATTGGAAAGCTCGCTTATAGATTGGAATTACCGGAGAAGATGTCGAGTGTGCACAATGTTTTTCATGTATCCTATCTACGGAAGTATGTGCACGACTCGAATACAGTGGTTTCTGCTGATAGCTGTGAAGACTTCGAAGTTGATCCAGTCGATAGAAGACCTCGTAAGCCGCTTCGTGTTGTTGAAACCGACATGAAACAGCTTAGGAGGAAGGCAGTTAAGTTGCTCAAGATACAATGGAGTGACGATGATAACGACTGTACGTGGGAGGTGGAAGAGAGGATGAAGGCAGCTCATCCTGAACTCTTCAAGGTATGGCCCTAAGGTGTCGTATCATCTAACAACATTGTAACTTGTTCTAAGTCTTAGAATTCTGTACGCTAAGCTAGAATTGGATGCATGGTTTGATGATTGTTATGGTTGGTAGGCGTACAGAATAATCTTCGATCGCTTTGTTTGTTTGGAATTTTGGGGGCGAAATTCCTAAGGGGGAGAGAATGTAACGACCCGTATTTTTAACGGATCGACAAGTTCGACAGAATTTGGAATTTTAGAGTTTTTGAGCCATTTCAGATTTTAGGCGAAAATGGCTAAGTCTTGACTCGTGAATGACTTAGTGTAAGTCATGAGTCGTATACGACTTAGGGGATAGGAGCGACTCAGGGGTTTGGCTAGTTAAGGGTGTAAGGATAAGTCGTTTGAACGACTTAAGGGGTAGGCGCGACTTAAGGAATGGGCGAGATAAGGCTTAAGTTGTAGCAGTTGAGTCGTGACCGAGTTAAGGTGATGAGTCGTACCCAAGTCATCTGATGAGTCGTACCCAAGTCATCTGATGAGTCGTGGACGAGTTATCTGATGAGTCGTGACTGAGTTATCTGATGAGTCGTACCCAGGTTATCTGATGAGTCGTGGACGAGTTATCTGATGAGTCGTACCCAGGTTTTCTGATGAGTCGTACCCAGGTTTTCTGATAAGTCGTGGACGAGTTAAGGGATGAGTCGTAGCCTTTGTGATGAGTCGTATACGAGTTAGTAGTTGAGTCGTCTAACCAAGTAAGGCGTGCGCATTTAAGTCGAAGACAGGGGGTCTAGTGAGTCGTAGGCGCATGCTATGAGTCGGAGACGACTTAGGAGATAGCTGATTTGTCGTGAGTCTTAGGCTGAAGTGTGTTAAGTCGTTGAGTCGTAGGGCTTTGAGTCGTGAGTCGTAAACGACTCATGGAGGCAGACGAGATAGGGATTTCAGCTATAAATAGGAGAGTTTCTCTTCATTTTTGGGATCCGGATTTTGAAGCGACGAAGTGCTGCCATTTTGAGAGCTCGAATTCTACACTTCTTCACTTCTTTTCTCCACTCTAATCTAGTGCTTCCTTCCATCCAAATCAAAGATCAAGATTGAAGATTCAAGAGCTAAAGTTGAAGATCTTCATCTTTTCAAGAGAGATTTCATCGTTTGAAGCGGATTCGTGATAGATCAAGCTTCATCCTTCGCTGTCCAGATCTGAAGCGTGTTGATTTGGGTTTGTTTAGGTGATTTGGTGAGTGGTGATTATCTCTCACACGGATCCAAAGGAGTATATCGGATTGTTGGCCCGATTTGGTGTTAAAATAGTGATTCCCATGCATTTTCTTCATCCTAAGTGTAGATCCATATAGATCCATTGTTCATGATGATGTTACATCCATTTTATCATATGTTAACCTATGCAAGTTCATTCATCAAGTTTGTAGAGATATAATCCATGTTTTCATGCTTATTGGACTTTCAACTCTTTAATTACGAAAATGCCATTATTGTTATAATTGTCTACTTAGATCATTTTTGAATGCTTGATTGCTTGGATTGATGTTTGATTTGATTGATTGTTATGAACTAGATGATTGATGACTAGATTTAGATCGAAGGTGATTCAAAAGCTAAGGGAAAGGCTCTTGAATTGGGAAAGCTGCTCGTGGCATATGTAGCGGGATGATGAAGCTCTTATGCATAGATTTGATGATGAGATGAGGCTTTGCGAGGATGTAATGAAGCGAGGCAATCATGTGATGAAGACTTGGTCTAATCCAGACGGGATCATTCCAAGCATGTTGATAACTCGGTGATATGATTCGAGTTGAGGATAATGAATGGATATGAGAATAGTCGTCGAGGAGGATGACTAGGAGGCTTGGATAGCATCGTTGTTGAAGGTTCTAGCATGCTCTAAGCAAGAGTACGTTTGGGCAGATTCGATAGTCCCAACGGCTAACTGTTGATGGTCGAGTACTCTGGGCAGATTCGATAGTCCTAGGCACGGGCTGCGACGACGTGCGGGAGTTATGTCTAGAACTGGGGTTTCCATTAGCCCTTGACGGACGGCTGAAAGAATGTGCCGGTCATTCAATTAACGGTGATATCGAAGCAATGATAACAGTGATAGCCAGAGTCATGGATGTTTGGTTGTAACTTCATTTCGGACTCAAGAGCGGTATTTTCTGAGTGCTTATCTGATTTAGGCCTTGGTACTTGGAAAACATCGCCCTTGACTCGAGTGATAGTAGCTTTACTTTAAATTGTATGCTCTGCTATGTTTGCTTCTGCTTAGTGTGTGTCTGGGGGCTATCACTGTAGAATGAGGTTGGAGTGGGAGGGTTGTATTCCTATTCCTTTTCCTTTATGCTCTTTTGGTATGTTGTTAGTTAATTTACTGCTCACTAAGACTGTTGTCTGACTCAAGGCTTTATGTTTTAATTCTTATTGCCTTGGGCTGTTCGTCCATTTTGGGACGGGCAGACTAGGTAGCAGGTGACAGGTGCTGTTCTCTTCTCACGATGCTGATATCGAAGACGAGCTAGAGGGTTGCATATTATCTTCTTATTATATGTACTGGATATTCCGCTGTTTTGTATTCTCTGAGAGATATGTAGTGAGGCTGGATGTATTGACTATGTGGATGCTTGTATTCAACTATTATGGAGTTTTATATGATGTCATTTTGTTCTGTAAAGCTTCACTATACATATGTTCTATTGTATTTTGTCCATGCGCTGTGAGTAATACCATAGATTCTGTTGTTTTAAATCTTACCTTGACAATCGTCCATGGTCGCCTGGCACACTTTACAGCGCTCTATCTCTAGATTCGGTGCAGGGGTCATGGGAGGTCGTCACATCCAATATATCGAAATATATGTTTTCGATATTTTTAAACTCAGTGAAACTAGTTTCAAACACTAATTCTAATGTATATAGAAGTTAGCTTTTAAAATCAGATTATATTCTTTTAAATTTCATTAATTGATTTCTATGCGTTTCGAGCTCGCACGATCAAAAAATAAGTCTGATCGCTACGAAACTTGAAATCCTACAATAATTCACTATTACGGATCTGATGAAACTAGTTTTGTCAAAATCCGAGACAGTGCCCAAAAAGAAAAAATTTCACGTTAATTAAATAAATTATTATAAAAAAAATCAATTTAATCGCTTTTAAATTCAAATTTAAAAGTTAACAATTTTATCATTTTTGATCACAGAAATTTAATGATCTTTTAAAATTCAATTTCCCATGTTAAATCAAGATTTAAATATTACATTAATTTCAACGTTCAATTACATCTGTAATAAATCCATTCATTATAATTCAAATTCCAAACAAATTCTTTTATTTTGATTTACATTCTTATTATTAAATCACTATTACCTTATGAATTAATTAAACATAAGTTCCCATCTTATTATTCTCATCACTCTACGTTTAACGTCTTTTCTTATGTTAACTGCAATATTTAATTACATCAATTTTATTGATTTCCAATTTAATTTCAAACTGATTTAATTAATGAGAGGATAATAAATCAATTATTACAACATAATAATTCATATCTATTTATTCATTGTTTTCAACCAACGGTTATAAATTACTTACCCAAAACTGGTTTCCTATTCTATAATAACCAATTTCAATTAATTACATATAATTTCTCTATTAAGTACAACTTTGATTTTAATCCTTATTTAACTTGTATTATTGCAATTGTTTGAAATTACATTAAAACGGTTGTCAATTACATTCAATCAACATTATTAAATTATGTTCTAATAATTGTTTTCATTTATAAATCATAAATTCTAAGTTCTCACAATATTAAATTCCAAAATCTTATTAAATTTAATATTTTTAATTATAAAAAATACGGGTCGTTACAGGGTGAAAATCAGTCATTGATTAATATTGAATAATTCAAATATTAACGTTTACACGTTAACTTAGATAGTGGTGTGGTAGTTTGGATAAATTCATAACTTACAAATCTTTTTGGTAGAATCTAATTTTACATTTCTTAAGCAGTGCCTTTTAATAACGATAATTTATGCATATTCTCTTCATCAAAACTACATCACTTAAGGATATTGGAATTTCTATTGGTCAAAATTCCAATATTATCCACATTTAACTCAATTTGTCTAATAACAAAGTCCTTGGTTCAATAATAACATTTATTACTAATCGTACTACTTTGACAAAAGATTTTGACTTTGAGTTGACTATATTTGATTGTGACACTTACCTCATACGACTAAATAGATGGATTCCCTATTGAATAATGTATCACTCCCAATACTTCAACTCAGACCCAACTATAGTTGCTTGATGGACTGCTATGCCATAAGTTAATTGTAATGAAAGTGGTGTATTCACATTGAAATTCATAGTATTCTCATGTTGAGGAAACCATGTAACACCATCACCCCGAGATATCCTATTTGACCTAGTTGTTATTAACAAATAGGAAACTCTCAATTGAGTCATTCCATAGTTATCTAATAACTACGAGTATGTAACCCCTTAGTTCCCCCATCAGCCATGAGTAATACACTACCCAACATTTGGAGAGCGTTACGTACCTTGGTCAGAATGGATGTATCAATATCCTTTCTCGAAGCATCTCGACCATGTATATTTAAAACAAAATATTTTTTATTTTGTGATTAGTTACTCATGATTACAACTATTTGAAACTGTTTGAAACTACAACCATATAATGTTTTACTTAAGGTTTTATTATTAATATACTTAAGTTGATTGCTTAATTAATTATATCGTAATATAACAAAGTATATAACAGAAGTCAAACACCTTTGTTACAAACAAGATTGGCTATAAAGTTAGATATATGTAAAAAATTACATAATTACCACTAGGCTATACCACCAACTCTTTCGGTCATGTGACTCATATGTGTGAATTCATTCAGTGAGTAATATTGAAAATTCAAATATTAGTTTATATGTCACCTTAGTTGATGGTGTGATAATTTGGCTGAATTCATCTCTTATATATATTTTTGGTAAAACCAAATATTTAGTCCACTTTTAAATAGTACTTTTAAATAACAATATATTGTACACGTGTTCTCTTCATCAATACCTTTAAGTAAATTCTATATGTTATCTAATATGAATCAAATATCCATATTCTTTTATTTTTTTAGAGTTCAAAACTTGTAGATGACAATACACTGTTTTGGGCAAATAAACACTTAAGGGACCAAGGTACGAATGTATTTTGGTAGTTGTATAATTTGGCTCTTGCATGGGTCTTAAAGTGATAACTTGCCAAAAGATTTTATTGGTATATTCTTTTGTCAATCTTAATCATATTTGCCTTTAGGTTTTTTGGTATTTTGTTTGGTAAAAAATTTGATCAATTATACTAGTTACTCAAATTTACTAAAGTAGATAATTTTAATTTTATATAGCATATATTCCTATAATATTAGAATGGTTAAATGTTATCATTTCATTTTTCTAATAAAGACCTACTAAATTTTTACTTCTCAAAACCCTAAGAGAAATACAGAAACCTTGTGATTTCTTTAGTGAGAGATAAGACTTATTTTCCTTTAGATTCTAACCTTGAGTTTCCTTAACAAATGATAAGCCCGCAATTAATGGATAACTCTTTATCGGTTATATCATATATAACTCCTAACCATGATCTTTTCCCTAATCTTGATCTGAATTTTCTCAACAAATTAAAAGAGATTATTCACTCTTATCTATCATTTTTCGATAGTCTAAATATAGATGCTTATACCTTTAGTTTACTCAACAAACATAAGCATTTATCTTACCTCCTTTGGAAATATATTAATAGCACTACACATAACACTCCTACCTTGAGTTTGCTCAACAACTAGTGAGTATGCAATCAATCTATTAATATTTAAATGATAAAGGGTAATTATACTAAAGATTCATAATCTTTAATACTTTTTAGAGCGATATTAATTAAAGGAATAATGCATTTATTATGAAATACCCTTGTGACACAAGTGTCAAACACAACTGATATCGTGGTATACAAACAATACATATATATTTATTCCAAAAATCTTTTTTGGGTTTATTTCAGTTCGTCTTACATTTAATTTATACATATAATTATATAAGTTCGATTTGGTTATAAGCATTATAATTTAATTAACTTATATATTATACATATGTATCTTATTAATTAATACAATTTTTAATTAATTTTAATTCATAATTTAATTAAATTTTATTTAAAATTTTGAAAATTTTATTTTATTCATTTTAAACTATTTAAGAAGAATATTCAACTATAACCTTTATAGTTATATGTATATATATTTAATCAAACATTTCAATTAAATATTTAGTAAATTTCAAAAAAATTATTTTGATTCTCTAAAACAATTTAAAAAATATATTTAACTATAACCTTTATAGTTTCATATATATATATATATATTAATTTTTAATTAATTAGCTATTTAATTATATATTTTAATTAAATAATTTCAATAGGTATTTCAGAAATTATTTAAATTAGTTTTCCAAAACAGTTTTGAAAAATTAAAACTTATTTTATAGTATTTGTTGTGATGCACTAGCTTCGGTGACCAAGCTACCAAAGGGAGTTAATCGCCCGATAGCCTGGATTAAAGGGCTCGAGAGGAGCGATCTCTTATACACACTACTTTGGATAACATCAAATACGTTACATTACCTTAATACATCTGATATATGTCACATCTTGGCACAAGGCAACATATACGAGTTGCCTAGATTGAATAATAAAATATTAGACGCATAAAGAAGAATAAACCAATAGTAAAATAATCTAAGGCGAATAATAGATAACAAATGTGTATGTGTGTGTATATATCATAACTGATGTCTAATATAATATCTTATACATCTACGTCTCATATAGAATACAAGGCTAAACAACATGATACATTATGTCATCACATTACATGAGATAGGCAATACAAGAAAAATAAATATCTGCCATTGTCATCGGTTCCATCTCCATGTCGTAGCCGATAAAACATAAAGCATAAAATCAAACATGTAAAACAACCTTAGTCTGACCCAAGTTTGTAAAATACATAATAAACCTTGAGTTAAGCTAGAAACTAGCTGTGAGTGTAGCAGTGCTCAATACAAAAACAAAATATGTGTGTTGGGTATGACAATACATGATATGCTTTTGCTCTCAAAGATGTCATACACTCGCTAGACTAACACCTATAACAAACCGTATTTTTAGGACACACTGAATATGTAAATTATGGATATTTAAATATTAAATTAATTTATTTTGTCGATGAACTGAAAAATCGATTTTCGCAGATGGATTTTTAGGACTCAGGACCACATCCATTGAGTCCAGATCGACATTGCGAATTGAAATGATTATAAGGGTTGCTATATTTAGTGTCGGGTGATCCGGTGACCAAAACGACTTCAAAAGGGGTGAAATTATCATCCCGAAGCGCTGCCTTGGATTTTAACGAAATAGTGTCATTGGAACCGGAATATTGAACAGCTGTGCACCGATGAGTTTCGTGATGATCCGATGCACTGTGTGATCGTGCAAGCTCGATACATTCGACGATTAACGAAAGAGAATTAAAATAGAGTAAAATGAAATATCATAATAACCTACCGAATAAAACAAAATAGTATAATTACCTATGTAATAAAACAAAATATTATAATAACCTGCCTAATAAAACGAAATAGTATAATTACATGCCTAATAAAACAAAATAGTCAATAGCCTACCTAATAAAACAAAATAGCATAATGACTTGCCTAACAAAATAAAATAGTATAATTACCTACCTAATAAAAAAAATAGTATAATTACCTACCTAATAAAACAAAATAGTATAATTACATACCTAATAAAAAAAATAGTATAATAACCCACCTAATTAAAAAAATAGCATAATGACCTACCTAATAAAATAGAACAGAATAATTATTTGCCTAATAAAACAATAATACAAAACAAAATAGCATGATGATTCTCATTCAAGGCTATCCTACATAATCGTTTTATTTTATCTTATTACTATTCTTAAACCCTAAGTAAACTCCTCCATCCTTATAAATATTCCACCACTCATAATAATTTTGAGATTTATTTTAGAAATAAAAAAAAATTATTTTATAATTGTTGAAAACTGAAAAGTATTTTTTTTCGGCAAACCCAGTGGGGTTGACCGTGCTCCAACAAGTTTATTGATGAACCTTAGAAAAGAAAACCGACCAAAACATGCTTTGGAAGTAGACACAATACAAGAAAAGAAAACGTAGAAACAAGGAACACCAATACACGAAGAGATCAAAGACAAAGAAGAAGAAAATTTAATAGAGACTGCTATCACAAAAAGGCACTCATGATGTCATTATTAAAATCATATTTCGAACCAACCATTCCAACCCTTATATCATGAAGTATTTTATGAAGCAACTGGTCTCTCGATTGTCTTTTAGCACAAAACACAATTGAGTTCCTCTCTTTCTAAAAAACTCTAACAAAGACTTTTAGAGTGAACAACATGACAAATGATGTTATATTCTTCCATCTAGTGGCCTTGTATATCAATGGCCATTCAACTGCACTTACGACTTCATCATTACTCCTTCCTACTCTTTGCATAATATTATTCCATGAATAATAGATTTGATAGCAGTTGAAAAATATGTGCAAAGTATCCTCCCCTTCCATGTTACAAAAAGGACATAGCATATCGGTTATCACCCCTATGCAGAGTAGGTTTGCTTTAGCATGAATTGCATTCCTAAAAATCTTCCAAAGAAGAAGATTCTCCCTTTCACCGTTATGTTTATCCAAATCCTCTTGCTCCAACTGAAATCACCTACTTCAGTATCCATAGCAATGATTTTATAAAATTTTGAGATTTTAAATCCGTAATGCTTCACAGTCTATTTTATACCATCCAAAACACAGAAATGGTAAGGCACTTCATGAAAACTAGTCCATAGTTGCCTTATCACCTGATTACTTGAGTATGGGAGTAGAATGTGGCCATCATAAATAAACTCAAAAGCTTTAGCCTGAGAATGAATACCAGATTGTTGAATTTGTTGAGCATTAAGGTGATTACTTAAGATGAGACTAGTCTTCAGCCAAGGATCGTGCCAGAAACTGACCTTGCCCAGCAAAGGAAACTTCATATTTGACCAAAGGAAGGATAGTTTGCCTTATTTTGAATATATTTCTCCATGTCTAGTTGCAGTTTTGGGGTGGCCTCCTCTTCCAGAAATTGCTATTACCAATGATGTGCTTGCATAACCATTTTACCCAGATATTGTCTTTGTTGCAAAGTATATCATCAACGAAAAGTACTATTTAATAGAAGAAAAGTGAAATCTTTCTATCTTTATACTTATCCATATAATATTATATTTAAACCTTTACACTTGTCCATATAATATTTATTTAAACATTTATACTTATCCACATAAAATTATATTTAAACTTATTCCTAGCTTACACCATAAGCTTCCGAATCCTAAACCTATAAATAGCCCCTTCGCTTTCTTTCTTTTCCTCACTTCTTTCTTTCGTCTTTTCTTCCTCTTTTATTTTCCCATAACAAAGAAAAGTAGCCACCACCCCTTTAATTAATTCAACCCAAAGCTAGAGACATGCAATTTTGATGATTTTGATCCATTGGGATCATGTGAGTGAGGGCATCGATTCTGTATGTGTCCATTTGTGTGCCGTGATGGTTGGATGTGCTCGTCTTGAGAAACCATGCCTAGGGCTTGGTTACGGAGGAGCTAAGGGTGGAGATTGGCTATGGCATCGGAGACGTTGAGTTTTTTGGCGAAGGCGAAAGTGTGGGAGGAGTTTGGAGGCGTGTGGCTATGCTTTGTGAAATGCGACAGTTTAGAAGTGAGTCTACTTACCTTTGAATAAACTATATGATACATGTGTTTCCATAGATTATTGTTGAATGCTTGGATGATATTTTATATATTATTGTTTGATTGTTTGTTTAGTTGGATTCCCTTTGTGGAAAGCGGATGGCATATTATCTCATTTGCAGGGAACCCATATGACTATATATATTGTCCGTAACCATTGTTTTGCAGCGGACTTTTGTAGAGAGAACCTAAAAAGTTTCTCTTCAATACTGATTTATTTCTATTCTTATGTTTCCTATATTGATGTCTTGGTTGAAATATTTACGACATACTAATTGATTTGTGTAAGTGTCGTTATAACAATTATTGCTATACGTCACTTATGAAAAGTCATCTCCTTAAACCCTTTGTGATTGTTGAACTTAGGTTTGTATTTTAAAAAAATAAATATTTAGTCATGTTTTTGCACTTGAAAGTTGTTTGAATTATATTTTCAAGTATTTTTGGGAATTTGGAAATAAATGATAAGTGTTGTTTAAAATTTATAAAGAATTTATAAATTTAATTAATTATCTTTCAGGATAATTGATGTGGTTCTAAATTTATAAAAAGAATATAAATTTGATTAATTATCTTTCAGGATTTAAATTTATAAAAGATTATAAATATGATTTATTATCTTTTCGGATAATAGATGGTTTTAACATTGTTTTAAATTTATAAAGGTTATTCACCTTAAATATTTTTTAAATTCTTTTCGATTGGGTTTGTATGGATTTTATAAGTATTGGAAAGGAATTTGAGATTAAACCTATTTTTAATTATTATTTAATCATAGTAGAGCGTGATATGCCGGAATTTCGAGGAATTTAAAATATGATAATCTCCTTAATTAATTAATTAAAATTGGTAAGTTTATTATTTTCAAACAATTTAATAATGAGTTGTTTTAAAATATAGTTATAAATAGATTTTTAAATGGAATAATTAGTTACAAATTTAATTTGTGTTATTTTGTAAATAGATTTTTAATAGACCTATTATTTCAAATTTAATAAGTATTATTTAAAAACGAATATATATATATATATATATATATATATATGTTGGAAGAAAATTTTGATTTAAGAATTTAAAATATGTGTTCCAATATAATTACAATAAAATCTATCTTAAATTAAAGTAAGCTTTACCTTATCCACTCTTGATCTAAATATATAATTATGATGTAATCTAGATAAAAATGTTTAAAATAAAATAAATCTTATCAATATTAAATATAAGTATAAAACAAATATATGGATATAGACATATAAACATAAGAAACTATGATATTAAAACATAAGTGAAAATAAATAAATAATTATTAAAAGAAGGGTTTGGTAGTTTAAGTTTAAAAATAGAAACAAATACATTAGTTAAAAACATTAAGTTTAAAAATAGAACTAAATATTTCAAAGAAATGGTTATGTAAAGTTTTGAAATGAACTTAAGATAATTCTAGAATTTGTATATATATATATACTATAACCATATGTATATGCAAAGAAGTAAGTCAAAACCAAGACAAAAATACATACAAGATGTACAAAATAAAATAAAGAAATAGTATTGTAAACATGATAAAGAACAAGGCATTTAATTCCATCATCTCTAGCACAAGGAAATATCATTTCAGCCTCTTTATAAAAAAAATCTCTGACCCATTATTTGTACAAATGCAAATATCAGCCCTGTGTACTTGTTCTATTTATCAAGCTTCCTTTTCTTTTCGTTCATAAAGCAATGAAACCTGGAAAATGTAAAACCTGAAACCTTTTTCCTCAAAACTCAAACTTGAAACCAGAAAAGAATCAAAGTCCTGTAATCTTTTTTCTCAAGCCTGTAACTACTGCAAGCCTGAAATGAAGTCTTGAATCATCTCATCATCAAGTCTAGTTCAACTAAGTATTTCAGTTTCAAAAGATCTAAACACTTTCTACTGCAAATTCAAGTTTCAAAGTTCCATCCAGTTTTCAGGGTCTTTGTCTTTTTTAAAGGTGAGTAAACTCTTAATTTAAAAAGTTTAAGTAGGTACAGGATTGTTGCTTGTGAAATTCTGAAAATAAGTAATGATTGCATATGTAGATATAAATGTGTAGTATGTTTGTATATGCTTTGAACTGTGCATGGCTATTGTTTTTTTTCTTAATACCTCTGTCCTTAGATCAGGTTTTAAATTTTTGATCTAAATTCCAAATCTCTTTCCCTGATCTCTGTTAGGCCGTAGTATTTAAACAAATTCAGTTTGTTAAATCATAAACTTGAATCAAAAATTATTTTTAAACATGTTTGTTATATATGGAAATCTGGAACTCAAGATTTACAGTAAAAATCTTATAACATGTAAAAATCAATCACCTTAGTTTACTATTTTAAGATTATAACTTGAATCCATTTTAAAAGTTAGGATTTTTAAAACAAAAATCATGATATTTAGTTTGGAATACTATGAGAATTCTTGGTTAACCAGAAAATGGTTTTTGAGGTTTATCTGGTGATCAATGTACTCGGGGAGGTCAGAGCTTCGACTGGAGGAGGTCGAGGTGTAGGAGAGCTCGGCAAAAATGCCAGGTGTATTTATCATCCAGCGTGGTGGCGATGATGGGTCGATTTAGGGTTTAAGCCCTAAAATGGGTTGAGAATGCAGTCTGGGTTGCTGCGGCATCTATGAGGCATCGAGTCGCGTTGGGTTTGGAGGATGGTTGCGTGGAAGATTCGCGAAGATGTGGCCGGAGTTTGGGAGGTTCTGGTGGTCGGCGACGTGGATGCGGGGTAGTTTCAGGCAGTGGTTTTGGGTTCCAGGCCTTCTGGGTAGCTCGATTTTGATTCGAGACTGGTGATGGTGTTTTAAGGATCGAAGAGGGTTGCTGCGACGTATGGTGATGTGTCGGAGGGTGCGGGGATGGTCGGAGTAGCTTCAGGTGGTGGTGCATGTGCATGGTGGAGTTTTTTGTGTCAGTTGGGTTGGTTGTGGTTTGACTCGAAGGGGAGCACGAGTGTTTGGGGTCAGTGACTCGAGTAAAACTCGAGTAGACGAGAGTGTTTTCGAGTTCCAGATTTTAACTTAAAAATAAACTAAGTTTTAAAAAAAAGAAAGGAGAAGGGAACTCGGGCTTGGTCCGGGTGATATTCGGGTCCGACCCGAAGCGGGAATTTAGAAACAGTTTTCAAAAGTTTTAACAGTTTTATAAAACCAGTTTTTAATTTAATTTAAACCTAATTTTAAACTATTATGTAAAATAAATGTTCTTTTAACAATTGATCAAGAGTATTGTATATTGTTTAACTTAAAGTTGTTAAGTTAAATTGTAAGTTATTTCTTATCTTAAATTTAAAAGTTAAATTAAAAGTGGAATGTTTTAAATGTATTTAAATTATGTTAATGACAAGTGAGTCATTAAATAAAGATAAAGATTTATCTAAAAGGTTAATTAAGATTTTGATGATTAATGTCTAATTAATAAAATGATGTAATTAAGAGTAATTAGTTAATTCAATTAATAATGATTAAAGATTAATTAAGGAATTAATTAAGAGTAATTAATTGATTTAATTAATTTATTAATTAATAATTAAGTGTTATAAGTTAATTAATTTGAGATTAATTAATTAAGTAATTAAGGTTGATTAATTAGTAATTAGAAGATTTATGAACTTATAATTAGAAGTACTTAATTTGTAATTAAGTTTTATTAATTAATAATTAATCTTTATTAGTTACTAATTAAGAAATAATCAAGTTATAATTAAAGTTAATTAAGAATTAATTAACTATTATTAAGGGTTAATTAATTGTAAGTAAGGATTGATTAACTGATTAATTAAGAAGTAATTAATTTGTTATTAAGTTTTATTTATTGATAATTAAGATTTATTAATTAATAGTTAAATGATAATTAATCTATGATTAAAGATTAATTAATTTGTTTTAAAGGTAATAAAGGATGAATTACCAATTGTGATTATTAAAATGAATGTGATTAATTAACTTAAGTTAATTAATTTGTTAATTAATTAAAGATAATCATTTGATGGTTGATTAAGTATGAATACTTAATAAGATTGATAAGTATAATTACTTAGCGAAGTAATTAATGTATAATTACTGGATGTAATTAATTAAAGGGAATTACTTAATGGGAAGTAACTAAAGGGTAATTACTTGGAAGAAGTAATTAAAGATTTATTACTTAGTGTAATTAATCAAAGGATTTATATAATTAATTAAGAAGTTAATTAATTAAGGTAAATAATTACAGGATGGTAATTTCTGTTTATAATTAAGGTTGATTAATGAAAGTGATTAATTAAAGTTTAATTAATTAATGTAATTAATTAAGGATTAATGTAATTAATTATAGTTGATTAATTTATGGAAGTAATTAATTAAGGATCATTAAGTAATGTGAATAATGAAGTAATAAATGGTTAATTACTGGGAATGGTTAAGGATAATTAATTTGTGTAATTAATTAAAGGCTAATTACTTAAGGTAATTAAGAATAACTAATCAGGATGATTAGTTAAGATGGATAATTAGAGGATGATCAATAAATTGTTTTGTGATTAATTAATGATTAAGTAAGCAAGATTTATGTGATGAAAGTAATTAATTTAATTTATTTAAATTAATTAGAGATGGAAGTAATTAATTTAATTCACTTTAAATTAATTATAGATGGTGATTAATAAATCATTGCTTATGGATGTTGAATGATATTAATTGTCTTGAATGATTTGAGATCTCAGATATGAGATAAGTGATGCCGTGTGATATGGATGTTTTGGTTGAATAGGATGATAGTGTGAATTATCTGTTTGTGATGATATGAATTATCTATCTGTGTATATATAGATAATAGAATTGAATTTTTTTAACTTTAAAACAACTTGGACCTAAAAGATGGCGATTTTGATTTCGATGAGACCGGGGATCGGGTTTCCAGATTTGGATATCCGAAAACCACATCGATCCAAATTAACGATAGGTCGTGAATCTCAAGTGAAGATGAAGATTCAGAGTGCAAGGGTTATTGTCGTTAACTTTGAGGATGATTCCGAAATGAGTGTAACGAGATAATGCCTTCGGTTTCGTTCGAACCCGGAACGAACTTGTATGTATTGAATGCTTTCAGAACATCGTCAGGTGGACGATGAGCATTCTAAGATAGATGTGTTCTATAAAGGTAATCGTAGCCTCAAGCCTCATCAACCGAGAATGGCTAAAACAGGGGAGGTGCAGCAAGGCTTCGTGGGTAGCACCCACTTGAGAGCGAGATATACCCCTGTCTAGAGTCCCTTTTTATTCGGCTGTGTGGGCGGTTGAATAGCTACAACCGCCGGGGTTGTCTTGTTCAGGACTGTCCAGTAAGGGATGGTTCCGACTTTGTGTTGCAGGGGTTCGGGAGTGATCCTCAGTACGGTGATCTAGGCCACGTACTGTGACGGGCGGTACCCCAGTAGCCCTGCCATTGTATGGAATCCAATCTCCAATAAGCGTCGTACGATTTAGTTGTGCCCAACTATGTTGGAACGTGAGATGTAAGCATTCCAGCTATTTCTGTATTTTACTTGAAAACCCTAGACACTATTATAATATCACTGGATTTCCTATCAAATGTTTGGTTAGCGTAAGGTAAAAACTTACCCATGTTTATGTGTGGGGAGTCTTACGTGATACCTTTGATTTCTAAAGGTTTTTAAAGTTAAGCAACTTTATCCGTTTACTCATACCAGACCCATGTCTGACCCGGAGTTTATTTCTGTTTTCTTAAACTCTCGGGTACTCAAATTTTTACGAGTAGCCAAGGGATTCATGTTAGCTTTGACGAGTTTGGGAGGTGTAATGGAGCAGGAGGCTTCAGCGTATAGATATATATTGGTTCCGCTGTGCTAGTGTTATATCTGTATTGTATATTGAATTGTAATAACTAGACAGGCGTTTATAACTGTCTAGTATGTGATGTATTATCTGTGTAACTCTGATAGATGTTGTAAACTATGTAATACTTATGTGATTAATATAATTTATTTGTTCCGCTGTGAGATTCTGATGTTGTTTAGTTCTTTCTTCTCTATCTTTTCTCTTTTCTATCCCTTTCTTTCATAAAGATGATGCGACTTTCTGGTAATAGAAGGTCAGGTCGCTACAGTTGGTATCAGAACATAGGTTGAGCGAATACCTAAGCTCTGGAGTGGTGTCTTTCTTGAGAGAGCGTATTTGTAATTTTGAATACATATATATATATATATATTTCTACCTATCTGTTGGGTTACCTGTTCGGGTTTTCCCAATATAAGATATAAAAGGTAGATAAGGTATTGGTGTGTGTAGCACGACTATCAATGGTTGAAGTTTGAATGTTTTTGGTTGGAAGTGTATATGTCGAGACTGTAGACCTAATACCATCTCGAGTGAGCTTTGTTTGGTGTAAGGATTTCATTGATCTCTAAAGGAAACCTGTTAAGGTTCGGAGTTCATCATTTAAGTGCAAGTTTGAGCGCGCTCATGTGAGCGGTTTTTTTTAGAGTTGGATCGGTCGGATAGGCAAAAACAAGTGATGGTATGTTGGAAACCTCAGGAAGTAGTAGTTGCATGGTGAGACGCAGTGACTTTGGATGTTTCCGAAGATGTTTTCTTTGGAACAAGTTTGAGGGAGTGTGTCTGCATCGATGGTGAGACCGAGTTTCAGCTGTATGTTGTGTTTGGTTTGAAGTCCGAGTTTCTCAAGGGAGCTTTGGATTAGGAAGTTTTTGGCATCCGTGGCAGCAGTGCAGCTGGGAGATGTTTTGTGCCAGCAGGAAGATCTTTTGGCTTAATAGTACCCTAGTGGTGGAATTCAGAAGCAACATAGTGGATCCATTTCTTCGGTGGATTGGTTAGTCAAGGACAAGATGATCTGATTTGTGAAGAGAGAATAGTATCTGTGGATATTGGTCTGGATGGGATCGCAAAAGCGACTTGCGATAGTTTGGGTGATTCTCTTGGATAATCTTTTGCATGGATTTGTGGCATTCCTAGAGGATGTATGAGTTATAGAGTTGTCAAAGATTTTTCCAGAAATTTTCAAGGAAGCCAGCAGTTTGTCTTCATTAGGAAATTTAATTTCCTTTGACCTGGGTTTGGAAGAGATACCGGTGGTTCAGCTAAGGAGATAGATGGTTTCTAAAGAATATTTGGTGGAGCATTTGTGTTTTCTCTTCTGTATATAGTTTCGAGTTACTTCTAGCTAAGGGTAGCTGAAGACAGTACCCTTGACTGAGGACTCATCTGTTTCTTTGAGCAGTTTGTTTCCGATTGTGGTGGATCTGATGTATTGTGTGTCCAGGAGGTGTTGGTTAAGATTTTACTCGAATTCATCGACATTCTCATCTACTCCAGATCAGAGTTGTGCAGCGGAAGCAAGGTGGCAGCTATTCTAGAGTGGAAGCAACCGGAAGTTGCAGTGTTTTGGGATTAGAGATTTCTACAGGAAATTTTTCTGGATTTGAGGCCAGATTGGCAAGTGTTTCTGTTTTGTCTTTTCCAGATTGGAGAAGTAAGTTGTAATCTACTGAGGATGGTGGAGTAGAGTTGTATTCTGGATTTTGGGTGAATCTGGAGAGGATCTTTTTGTTGAGTTATTTTGATCCAGTTGTTTATTGAAGCATCAGCGAAGATTGAGCTGATCAGGAAAGGATGTAGGTAGTCCAGGATCGTCAAAGGAGTTTTGTGGTTAAGAAACGGAGAATTTGGAATTCGAAGTTGGAGACTTCATTGTTGTTGAGATTTTTCTCCGGTAAAGGGAGCAATAAGATTGGGTAAGACTGAGAGGTTAGCTCCGGAGTATATTGGATCTTTCTGTATTCTTGTAAGGATAAGTGTTTTGGATTACAGGAGTGAATTGCCAATTTGAAAGACTGGGATTCAATGTGTTTCACGTATCTCTGAGGGAATATGTAACGACCTAGAATTTCTGTCATTTGAAATTCATATATTTAATTGATTTTAAATATTAACAAGTAAGATTTGTAAGCTGAATAAGTTTAATTTTGAATATAGTGATTTAATTGTTTAATTAAATCGACAGTTTAATATTTGAAATTATAGGAATAATTGATAATTGGGTTTAATGTGTATAAAAATGATTTATAAAGTAATATTAAATCATATTGGAGTTATAATGATGTTATAGAACTTTTAAAATCGAATTAAAAGTTAATTTGTGAAAATTGAATATTTTAATATTTAATTGACGAGTGAAAAATGACCATTTTTCAAACAGTCTCGGATTTCGACGAAACTAGTTTCATCGGATCCGTAATGTGAAATTATTGTAAGGTTTCAAATTTCGTGTCGATCGGAGTTGTCGTTTGTCCGGGGCAAGCTGAAACGCATCGAAATTGTTTTAAATCGATTTGATTTAAATTTAATCATTTATTTCCGTAACTCTCACATATGACCGAATTAGCTTCCGAAACACGTTCCATTGTGTCCAGAATGTGGGGTAAACCTTAGAAACGCCAGCCGGCACGCTTCGTTTGGAGTTCGGAAAATTTTCGATGAATAGTGTTTCGAGCAATTTTCTATAAAAGGACGTTATTCTTTCTATTTGCAAACCACAATCAACCCTAGGGTTTCACAGCCAGCCCTAACTTATCAATGGCCGAAATGTTGCCATCTTCTTCCTCAAAATTCCGATTGATCCACTCACTTTCGTCAGAAACTCTCAACTACAAAACGAAAGAGGACGATGAGAGCTTCAGATCCATACGGCTACGATCGTTTATAGTCGAGCAGATCGATGACAATTATCGCTCAAAGGCGAAGTGTTTGCGCGCGTCAATCGAGGGAAAAGCACAGCCGAGTTCGACCGGAATTGAGGTGTTGGTCGCACTTGCGACGAGCTTCGTCGTGGCACTCGCCGATCATCTTCAAAGTGCTCGTATTTTTCACGTTAATTCAAGCAAGAGAGGGCGGCTATGGGTTCGATCGCGATTTCGTGACCTGGGAGGAAGAACGCGCGTGCAGCTAGGATCTAGGGCTAAGGAATGAACAGTGATGATGATAGCAAGGGTTTGGAAATACAAATAAATTGTAAATTGATTTATATTAATTCGTATAAAGTTTAAAATACCATAACTTTGTCACACGAGGTTGGATTTTGACAAAACGAATTGCGTCGGGTTCGTTTTGTCGAGCACTACATTATGGGACTGGATTGGAGTCGTTTGGAGCTAGTGAAAATTTTGAGTAAAATTAAACGCACGTTTAATTTTATTTGAAATAAAATACTGCAACCGTTATTGAAAGCAAGGTGAGAACTCCTCACTCAATCGAATATTTTGTTTCGATTTAAATTTTAAATAGTGAGATTTAAAATTGCTTGATTGTGTGAATTGGATGATAATTGTTATCTATTGTGTTAAATAGACCCTATACGCCGTATATTAAGCGGAGGTTATTTATTAAAAACATATACCGCGATAATTCCAATGTGAAGTGGAATTGGTATTGTATATGTATTTGGAGTTGATTTCCCGCATTATATAGCGGATGAGACCCTTTTGCGCCGCATAATAGCGGATAATATTTATAAATCCCATATACCACGATATTCCATATTGAAGTGGAATTGGTATTGTGCTAACATCTGTGGATGTAGGAAAACAGGTTGGAGGGATCCAACTGGATTCCTCAAACATTTGAATTTATTTCAATGTTGTGTGTTGATTTATTTATAATCGCCGTGTGATTATATTGCGATTGAAATTGTTGACGGCTATAATTTAGCCGGATGTATTTTTGGTATCGTTGGATACCGAAAATAAATAGAAATTTTTCGAAATTTAAGTTGAAAATTTATCGAAAAATTTATTTTTGATGATTGGATAAATTTAAAAGGGGTTAAAAGATAAAAGTCTTATTTTTTTAGCTGTATTGAATTGAATTTCAAATTTGGAAGAAAATGGCTTAATAAATGGATTTTGGAAATATCAATTATAAATTGAAGAATTTATTTGAAATTGGATTTTTAAATAGATTTGAATAGATAAAGAAATTTATTTTTAAAAAAAGGAAATAATTTGGAAATTCATTGAAAATTTGATTTGGTGTTTTGAAATCAATTTGAAATTAATTGATTTTTAATTTACTATAACTAGTAAAATTGATTTATAGAAATTTATCTGATTTACATTAATCAGATAATTAAATTAATCCTACTTATGGATGTTTGGATTATATTGGATGTTGAATTGTTTGACATCTTTGATGTGTGATGTTTTGTGATATATCTTGATTTGTGTTGTGATCCGTGAATTGTTTATCTGTGATATAGATTATCTGTGATCTGTGAATGAAAGATAAGCGTTATAGTTTATACCGCTTATCAAATATATTGTTATATTTGATCTATGATGGTTGAATGTTGTTGCACTATTGTGTTAAACCGTGGACTACACAATACACACACAAATGTGGATTTCACGTGGAAATCGGTTAAGTCACAGATTTTTTATCAATTTTGGAAAAATTGAGTTTTTTGAATCCAAAATGGTTTTGGAATTGGAATTGGAATTGTAAGTTTTTGAAAATGAGTTTCAGAAATAAAAGTTATTTTAAATAACTTAATAAAGAATTGAAATTTGAATCATTTGATTTAAATTTTGAATTCGATATTTTGAATTGAATTCAGTAATTTGGGAATTTTGGTTTAAAAGATTTTATAAGTATAAAAGGTGTTTATATGGGTTTTTAACCATTTAAAATATGGTTTTGGAAATTTAAATTTAAATTCAAGTTTTATGCTTGAATAGCTTTAAACTGTGTAATTGTAACCAGTTTTTCCCAAAACGAAAACTATCCATTTTCAAATAATAATAACTTTCATGAAGTGAAAAGATTTCCAATTTGTATCGAAATATTTCAAGTTGAAATGAAATTGTAAATAGTTTGGAAAAACTATGAATTAACCTTTGTGAAGATGATTAAGCTTTATTTTGAAATCAAAGAAGATTTTAAAAGGTGTATCTTTTATATTATAAAAGACTTGAATTTTGAATAGTTTTGAAAGCTATAAGTTAAATCTTAATTTAAAGATTTAATGGGTTAATCAAATTGAGATGGAAATTGATTTGGAAATCTATGAATGAATCTTTGTGAAACTGGGTAAACTTTGTGAAGTAAATCTTTTTGTTTATAGATTTAAAATGGTAATTTGTTTAAACCATTTGAAGGAAAGGATTTGGGTAATAAGTTGTGACTTATTTGAAATCCCAATATCCATATGTTTTTAAATATTGTGCTCACTATTTGGGTTAGCCGGGAAAAGACCTTTGTGTCATATAACCCATTCCGAATTAGTGATACGACGATATGGATCGTATTGAAGACCGGTGGTGAAGACCGGGTATTTTCGAAAATGAAAGGACAACCTGTCGAATGTCTCTGCACCGAGTTTCTCCGGTATAGAGATTTATATCACTCTTCTTGTGATGGGAAGTCCGGACGTGATTAGTGAATATCCGGATTGCAAGGGCTTCTTTGGAAGTGCCTTCGGTTCTGTTCGAACCCGGAACAGACTTGTATGGATGTGTCTGATGTTACACTTTGAGATGTAAAGCTGGTTTCTATCAAATACATTTCTGTTGGTGGCGAAGAATTTATTCTCTTAGCTTAACACCCTTCTCTGAGACGTACGAGCTCAGAGGTTATGTAGTTGATGGTTACTAATGATACATTCCCAATTTGGTAATGTGGCATACGAAGTGTTGTTGATCATTTTTTGATCAAAGCGTGGCTTTGTGAAAAAGCGTGGCTTTGTGAAAAAGCGTGGCTTTGTGGACGAGACTTCGTCGAGCCTCACAACCCGGTAATGGTCGAAACAGGAATGTTGCGGCAAAGGTTTTTAGGGGTAGCGCCCCTAGAGTATGTCATTTCCTTCTGGATATAAAGGTGATATCATGGTATGGAGCCCAGATATTTTACCTATGTTGATACTGCAAATTTATTATACTTTGTGGTTGTTGCTTTGTGGTTGAGGATCCTCGGATAAAGGTCGGTGACGACCGGGGGATGACATAGCTCGTGTGTTAGTTACCTAGTTACAGCTTGGTCAAAGCATGAGGTAGCGTCGGCCTTGTGTTTGCAGAGATCCGGTTAGGTTCTCGGGGCGTCTTTCCAGAGACGTTTCCATTTCGGTGTAAGGAAGTTCCTTTGCCTGACCATTTGTTGGAAATCCAAAGAAACAATACGAACCTGTACGGTTTTAGTTGTAGAACCTGCCATTTACTTATGGTGGTCACCACTGTTTAGATGGTAGCTATAGTAGGCATACAATAATGGTTGTATGTTGGCTAAGATTGATATTATACTTTCGAAATGTTTTCCTACACTATGCACTAATAATAATAATCCAATGATTTTGCGTAGTAAGCATGTTTGACTATCATAAGAAGAAATCTCCTCCAATTCTGCGTTTGCATTGTGTGTGTGGCGGGAGGTCTTATGGTAGTTTCATTTTCCAAAAAGCATTGCGAATGTCTTTTACTTCCTTTGTTGTTGCTTAAAGATAAACTGTTTTAGTTTTCACACCAGTCACCGTGACTGACCTAGAGTTTATTATTTCCTTCCTAAACTCTAGGTGCCCACCAATTTCCACACAGGCAGTCTAGAGTCAGGTTATCAGGTCATTCTGGATTCAAGAGATGCTGTGGAGCTCAGTGGCGAGCTGAATGGCGAGACGTAGCATTTGTATATGATATTATTTATTCCGTTGTGTATTCTGTATGAGGACAAGTTTATATAACTGTCCATTGATGTATTGTGTTGTATATTGACTCTGATGATGTAATGTATAAAATGTATAGTTCTTTGATTTAAAGATTATTCATTTATCTATTATATGTTGTTCCGCTGCGAATGTGAGATTCTGCTATTGTTTCTGTTTCCTTTTCTTTCTTTTTCTTCTGTCTTCTTCTACCTCTTCTTGTTAACCATAACAATTCGGTTTTTCGACATTCGATTGCTCGGCAGTTGATACAGTGGACGTATTAATGTCGACTTTCGAGCGTCGAAAAATCTCCATCGTTACAGAATACGTGTATGATCCATCACTGGTTTTGGAACCAGTAGTTCAGAAGGGTTTGGTTGTTAATCAGGTCTTGAGTGGGGTCAGATCTCTTGTGTACATTGTAGATCTAGATGAGTGGGAGCTCAGTAGCTTAATAGTATAATTTTGTTTGGATTCTATAGAGCGAGTATTCCAGTATCTGTACCTGGGAAACTCGGTAAATTTTTAGGAAGCTTATCCGGATCTGTGTCCAAATAGCTAGTGTTGTTTGTTTGATTGAATTGTTTGTTTGGATGAAATTGTTTGTTGGTTGTGTATGGCTGATATGTATGCTGAATTGGTTGAAATAAAATAAAACTTTGGATTATCTTTTGTTTTAAATTTCGAGGACGAAATTCTTTTAAGGGGGGAGGAATGTGATATCCCGGAATTTTGAGGAATTTAAAATATGATAATCTCCTTAATTAATTAATTAAAATCGGTAAGTTTATTATTTTCAAACAATTTAATAATGAGTTGTTTTAAAATATAGTTATAAATAGATTTTTAAATGGAATAATTAGTTACAAATTTAATTTGTGTTATTTTGTAAATAGATTTTTAATAGACCTATTATTTCAAATTTAATAAGTATTATTTAAAAACGAATATATATATATATATGTATGTTGGAAGAAAATTTTGATTTAAGAATTTAAAATAAAAGTGTTCCAATATAATTACAATAAAATCTATCTTAAATTAAAGTAAGCTTTACCTTATCCACTCTTGATCTAAATATATAATTATGATGTAATCTAGATAAAAATGTTTAAAATAAAATAAATCTTATCAATATTAAATATAAGTATAAAACAAATATATGGTTATAGACATATAAACATAAGAAACTATGATATTAAAACATAAGTGAAATAAATAAATAATTAATTATTAAAAGAAGAGTTTGGTAGTTTAAGTTTAAAAATAGAAACAAATACATTAGTTAAAAACATTAAGTTTAAAAATAGAACTAAATATTTCAAAGAAATGGTTATGTAAAGTTTTGAAATGAATTTAAGATAATTCTAGAATTTGTATATATATATATATATATATATATATATACTTTAACCATATGTATATGCAAAGAAGTAAGTCAAAACCAAGACAAAAATGCATACAAGATGTACAAAATAAAATAAAGAAATAGTATTGTAAACATGATAAGGAACAAGGCATTTAATGCCATCATCTCTAGCACAAGGAAATATCATTTCAGCCTCTTTATAAAAAAATCTCTGACCCATTTTTTGTACAAATGCAAATATTAGCCCTGTGTACTTGTTTTATTTATCAAGCTTCCTTTTCTTTTCGTTCATAAAGCAATGAAACCTGGAAAATGTAAAACCTGAAACCTTTTTCCTCAAAACTCAAACTTAAAACCAGAAAAGAATCAAAGTCCTGTAATCTTTTTTCTCAAGCCTGTAACAACTGCAAGCCTGAAATCAAGTCTTGAATCATCTCATCATCAAGTCTAGTTCAACTAAGTATTTCAGTTTCAAAAGATCTAAACACTTTCTACTACAAATTCAAGTTTCAAAGTTCCATCCAGTTTTCAAGGGTCTCTGTCTTTTTAAAAGGTGAGTAAACTCTTAATTTAAAAAGTTTAAGTAGGTACAGGATTGTTGCTTGTGAAATTCTGAAAATAAGTAATGCTTGCATATGTAGATATAAATGTGTAGTATGTTTGTTTATGCTTTGAACTGTGCATGCCTGTTGTTTTTTTCTTAATACCTCTATTCTTAGATCAGGTTTTAAATTTTTGATCTAAATTCCAAATCTCTTTCCCTGATCTCTGTTAGGCCGTAGTATTTAAACAAATTCAGTTTGTTAAATCATAAACTTTAATCAAAAAATATTTTTAAACATGTTTGTTATATGTGGAAATCTGGAACTCAAGATTTACAGTAAAAATCTTATAACATGTAAAAATCAATCACCTTAGTTTACTATAAGATTATAACTTGAATCCATTTTAAAAGTTAGGATTTTTAAAACAAAAATCATGATTTTTATTTTGGAATACTGTGAGAAATTCTTGGTTAACCAGAAAATGGTTTTTAAGGTTTATCTGGTGATCAATGTACTCGGGGAGGTCAGAGCTTCAACTGGAGGAGGTCGGGGTGTAGGAGAGCTCGGCAAAAATGCCAGGTGTATTTATCATCCAGCGTGGTGGCGATGATGGGTCGATTTAGGGTTTAAGCCCTAAAATGGGTTGAGAATGCAGTCTGGGTTGCTGCGGCATCTGTGAGGCATCGAGTCGCGTTGGGTTTGGAGGATGGCTGCGTGGAAGATTCGCGGAGATGTGGCCGGAGTTTGGGAGGGTCTGGTGGTCGGCGACGTGGATGCAGGGTAGTTTCAGGTAGTGGTTTTGGGTTCCAGGCCTTCTAGGTAGCTCGATTTTGATTCGAGACTGGTGATGGTGTTTTAAGGATCGGAGAGGGTTGCTGCGACGTATGGTGATGTGTCGGAGGGTGCGGCGATGGTCGGAGTAGCTTCAGGTGGTGGTGCATGTGCACGGTGGAGTTTTTTGTGTCAGTTGGGTTGGTTGTGGTTTGACTCGAAGGGGAGCACAAGTGTTTGGGGTCAGTGACTCGAGTAAAACTCGAGTAGACGAGAGTGTTTTCGAGTTCATGATTTTAACTTAAAAATAAACTAAGTTTTAAAAAAAAGAAAGGAGAAGGGAACTCGGGCTTGGTTCGGGTGATATTCGGGTCCGACCCAAAGCAGGAATTTTGAAACAGTTTTCAAAAGTTTTAACAGTTTTATAAAACCAGTTTTTAATTTAATTTAAACCTAATTTTAAACTATTGTGTAAAATAAATGTTCTTTTAACAATTTATCAAGAGTATTGTATATTGTTTAACTTAAAGTGTTAAGTTAAATTATAAGTTATTTCTTATCTTAAATTTAAAAGTTAAATTAAAAGTGGAATGTTTTAAATGTATTTAAATTATGTTAATGACAAGTGAGTCATTAAATAAAGATAAAGATTTATCTAAAAGGTTAATTAAGATTTTGATGATTAATGTCTAATTAATAAAATGATGTAATTAAGAGTAATTAAGAGTTTAGTTAATTTAATTAATAATGATTAAGGATTAATTAAGGAATTAATTAAGAGTAATTAATTGATTTAATTAATTTATTAATTAATAATTAAGTGTTATAAGTTAATTAATTTGAGACTAATTAATTAAGTAATTGAGGTTGATTAATTAGTAATTAGAAGATTTATTAACTTATAATTAGAAGTACTTAATTTGTAATTAAGTTTTATTAATTAATAATTAATCTTTATTAGTTAATAATTAAGAAATAATTAAGTTATAATTAAATTTAATTAAGAATTAATTAACTATTATTAAGGGTTAATTAATTGTAAGTAAGGATTGATTAACTATTTAATTAAGAAGTAATTAATTTGTTATTAAGTTTTATTTATTGATAATTAAGATTTATTAATTAATAGTTAAAGGATAATTAATCTATGATTAAAGATTAATTAATTTGTTTTAAAGGTAATTAAGGGATGAATTACCAATTGTGATTATTAAAATGAATGTGATTAACTTAAGTTAATTAATTTGTTAATTAATTAAAGATAATCATTTGATGGTTGATTAAGTATGAATACTTAATAAGATTGATAAGTATAATTACTTAGCGAAGTAATTAATGTATAATTACTGGATGTAATTAATTAAAGGGAATTACTTAATGGGAAGTAACTAAAGGGTAATTACTTGGAAGAAGTAATTAAAGATATATTACTTAGTGTAATTAATCAAAGGATTTATATAATTAATTAAGAAGTTAATTAATTAAGGTAAATAATTACAGGATGGTAATTTCTGTTTATGATTAAGGTTGATTAATGAAAGTGATTAATTAAAGTTTAATTAATTAATGTAATTAATTAAGGATTAATGTAATTAATTATAGTTGATTAATTTATGGAAGTAATTAATTAAGGATCATTAAGTAATGTGAATAATGAAGTAATAAATGGTTAATTACTGGGAATGGTTAAGGATAATTAATTTGTATAATTAATTAAAGGCTAATTACTTAAGGTAATTAAGAATAACTAATCAGGATGATTAATTAAGATGGATAATTAGAGGATGATCAATAAATTGTTTTGTGATTAATTAATGATTAAGTAAGAAAGATTTATATGATGAAAGTAATTAATTTAATTTATTTAAATTAATTAGAGATGGAAGTAATTAATTTAATTCACTTTAAATTAATTATAGATGGTGATTAATAAATCATTGCTTATGGATATTGAATGATATTAATTGTCTTGAATGGTTTGAGATCTCAGATATGAGATAAGTGATGCTGTGTGATATGGATGTTTTGGTTGAATAGGATGATAGTGTGAATTATCTGTTTGTGATGATATGAATTATCTATCTATGTATATATAGATAATAGAATTGAATTGTTTTAACTTTAAAACAACTTGGACCTAAAAGATGGCGATTTTGATTTCGATGAGACCGGGATCGGGTTTCCAGATTTGGATATCCGAAAACCACATCGATCCAAATTAACGATAGGTCGTGAATCTCAAGTGAAGATGAAGATTCAGAGTGCAAGGGTTATTGTCGTTAACTCTGAGGATGATTCCAAAATGAGTGTAACGAGATAATGCCTTCGATTTCGTTCGAACCCGGAACGAACTTGTATGTATTGAATGCTTTCAGAACATCGTCAGGTGGACGATGAGCATTCTAAGATAGATGTGTTCTATAAAGGTAATCATAGCTTCAAGCCCCATCAACCGGGAATGGCTAAAACTGGGGAGGTGCAGCAAGGCTTCGTGGGTAGCACCCACTTGAGAGCGAGATATACCCCTGCCTAGAGTCCCTTTTTATTCGGTTGTGTGGGCGGTTGAATAGCTACAACCGCCGAGGTTGTCTTGTTCGGGACTGTCCAGTAAGGGATGGTTCCGGCTTTGTGTTGCAGGGGGTCGGGAGTGATTCCCGGTACGGTGATCTAGGCCACGTACTATGACGGGCGGTACCCCAGTAGCCCTGCCATTGTATGGAATCCAATCTCCAATAAGCGCCGTACGATTTAGTTGTGCCCAACTATGTTGGAACGTGAGATGTAAGCATTCCAGCTATTTCTATATTTTACTTGAAAACCCTAGACACTATTATAATATCACTGGATTTCCTATCAAATGTTTGGTTAGCATAAGGTAAAAACTTACCCATGTTTATGTGTGGGGAGTCTTATGTGATACCTTTGATTTCTAAAGGTTTTTAAAGTTAAGTAACTTTAACCGTTTACTCATACCAGACCCATGTCTGACCCGGAGTTTATTTCTATTTTCTTAAACTCTTGGGTACTCAAATTTTTACGAGTAGCCAAGGGATTCAGGTTAGCTTTGACGAGTTTGGGAGGAGTAATGTGTTGAATCATGGATTTTGATTCATGACAACATACAATAATTGACAAGAAGGAGTATAGAAGATACAACTACTAACCAAAGGAGATATGCTAGCACTTTTTAGATCTCAAGGCCACATTATAAATGTGTTAGTACATATCTATTATTGTTTATAGAATAGTTATTTTTTGTTAAAATCTATCCTCAAAAATCTCTCACAAACATTAACAAAATAGCCATCTTCATTATGATTTTAAATACTTTGGAAAATATGCAGATATATGCTCAAAATGCTAAAGCAGTCGACTGGTGCATTTCAACCAGTCGACTGGTTCAGCAGTTTGCTCATATATATGCAAACATGCACATAAACGTGCACACATCTTTTTCAACTAGTTGGCTGGTAGATTTTGACCAGTCGACTACTGTATTCCAACTGTCATTTTTCCTAAAAAGACATCTCCTCTAATGAAGAGTCTCAATCCATATCTCTTCATAAAAGATGCTTCTTTTGATGAGAACTATTCGTGAATGGTTGTATCTCTTAGACAACTATATAAACACATTAGTTCTACATCAACAAATCATCAATTTTATTTTTGCTTTCTGATCTTACTCTCTAATATTGTTTTCTATAAAGCTATCATATTCTTCCTAAATCCTTATTCACATTCATACATTTGAGGATTAAATTATAGGAAGTTCTGTACATTATTGACTTATTAGTGTTATTAAGAACACGTGAAGTCAGAAACTATTTTGTATTTAATATTGATCCGTTCTGCTGCTCGGGTTAAGTGAAGTCCTCTTCGGCTGTTGAGGCGAAATCCTGTTCTGTTGCTCAGGTCCCTGTTCGGCTGCTCAGGGATTGTATAGACCTGTTCCTCCGGGTTAAGTGAGGGTATTGCTGTTAGTTAAATTCCAGAAGGGAGTCTGGGACTGGACGTAGGACGGTGCTCCGAACCAGTATAAAATATCTGGTGTCATTTTACTATACTGCTTTTATATTCCGCACTATTTACAGTATTACTATCATCTCTCTACTCTGTATTATCATATATCCATATTACACGATCCGTACACACTTTCATTTGGTATCAAAGCAAGGCATCCTACAACCGTTACACAGTTATTTGATACTTTGGTAATATGAAAAATAACACTACCACTGTCACTAACACTAGTTTTACTGAAGGTCAATCTACAGCACGACCTCCATTCTTCAATGGCATAAACTATAATTACTGGGCTACTCGTATGAGAATCTATATGCAATCTAATAGTTTTGAATCATGGAATATTTCACAAAAAGAATACACTCCTCCTACTGGAGAATATTCTACATGGAGTAATACGCAAAAATTAGATGCAACTGCCAATGCTAAAGCAATGAATATGTTATTTTGTGCTTTAGAGAAAAACGAGTTTAATCATATTAGTATGTGTGAATCTGCATATGAAATATGGCGTACACTAAAGATCACACATGAAGGAACTAATAAGGTTAAACAAAGTAAGATCTCTATGCTCAAAAATCAATTTCAAAACTTCAGGATGAAGCAAGATGAATCAATTAATGACATGTATTCTAGATTTCAAGACATTTACCATTCACTATTAGGACTAGGAGAAAAATATACTGATTTTGATATTGTTTCAAAAATTCTTAACTCTTTAACGGATGAGTGGGAAAGAAAAGTATTAGCTATTGAAGAAGCTAATGATCTCTCTACCATGAAACCAGAAGAGTTAATAGGAAATCTAATGTCCTATGAAGTAAATTTGCAGGCAAAGAGAGTACAGGCACAAGATAAAAAGAATATAGCTTTTCATGCACAAGAAGAAGAAGAAGGTTCTGATGATGAAGATCTTGCATTCATTGCCAAAAATTTCAAAAAGTTTTTGAAATTTCGAAAAGTTAACAAAAATAATAGCAAAAGAAGTTTCAATAACGGATTCAACAAACCATCAAACTCTGCTCTAGAATGCTATAATTGTCATAAGAAAGGTCATATTCAAAAAGATTGTCCAGAACAGAAGAAAACCTACAAAAACAAGAGCAAGAAGGATAATTACAAAAGGAAAGCTTTCTCAGTAACATGGGATGATTCAGATTCCTCTTCATCATCTGGAAGTGAAAGCGACAATGATACTGAACAAGCTAATGTCTGTTTTATGGCTACAGATAATGAGGTCCCACTCAAAAAGAGAGGAAAATGGATTTTAGACAGTGGTTGCTCAAAACACATGACAGGAGACAAAAAGATGCTATCAAATATTATTTACTCAGAAGGAGGTTCTGTCACTTTTGGAGACAACTCCAAAGGTTTTATCATCGGCAAAGGCAATGTGAACAATGGTACATCTAATTTACCTCTTATTTCAAATGTTTTATTAGTTAAAAATTTAAAACATAATCTTTTAAGCATTAGTCAATTGTGTGACAAAGGTTTCAAAATCACATTTTCAGAAAATAAGTGTTGTATTTTTGATCAGAATGAAAATCTTATTTTTGAAGGTAATAGAGACAGAAATATTTATGTTCTTAATATGAAAATAAATCATAATTCAGATTTGTGTCTAATAGCCAAAGAGAATGATCCTTGGTTATGGCACAAACGTTTTTGTCATATTAATTTCAAAGCTATAAATAAACTTTCTAAAAATGATTTAGTAAAAGGTTTACCCAAAATGAATTTCAAAGTAAATCATATTTGTGATGCATGTCAATTAGGAAAATTAACTAAGTCATCTTTTAAATCTAACAAGGTTATTTCAACAGTACAACCACTGGATTTACTTCACATGGATCTATTCGGACCAACTCAAGTACAATCCATAAATCATAATAAGTATGTGTTTGTAATTGTTGATGATTTTTCTAGATATACTTGGACTATTTTTATGAAAAACAAAAGTGATACTTTTGAGTATTTCAAAACTTTTGTAAAAAGAATTCAAAATTTCAAGAATTTAAAAATAAAAAATATAAGAAGTGATCATGGTGGTGAGTTTGAAAATGAAGCTTTTGAATATTTTTGTAAAAAGAAAGGAATAATCCATAATTTTTCTTTTCCTCGAACTCCTCAACAAAATGGAGTAGTAGAACGGAAAAATAGAACTTTTCAAGAATGTGCAAGAACTTTGTTAAATGGAAGTACGCTAGCAAAACATTTCTGGGCAGAGGCAGTTGCAACAGCTTGTTATGTATTGAATCGTGTTTCTATTAGACCACTAACCAAAAATACCTCTTATGAATTGTTCTATGGCAGAAAACCAAATATTTCCTATTTTAAAGTTTTTGGTTCCAAATGTTTTATCTTAAATACTAAAGATCAACTTGGAAAATTTGACCCAAAATCTGATGAAGGAATCTTTATTGGATATTCAGATCGAAGCAAAGCATATCGAATTTTTAATAAAAGATCTAAAATTATTGAAGAAACATTACATGTAACCTTTGATGAAAATTTTATTACCAAACCAAGTAGAAATGATGATGAAGAATTTTCTGAAAATATCACAAATATTGAAACTACAAATTTTGAGAATTTCGAAAATTCTATTCATAATGAAAATCAAATTAACAATCCTGTTCAAACAGAAATAAGATCTCCACCTCGAATTCTACGGGATCATCCTGTCCAAAATGTGATTGGAGAAATTAATTCAACTGTTAGAACACGAAGTCAATTGAATCAAATGGGTCATGTAGCTTTTCTCTCTTCAATTGAACCTAAAAATATTAAAGAAGCCTCTACTGATGATTATTGGATTATCGCTATGCAAGAAGAACTAAACCAATTCGAAAGAAATGATGTTTGGGATTTAGTTCCAAGGCCTAGTGATCAATCAGTCATTGGTACAAAATGGGTTTTTAAAAATAAAGCTGATGAACTTGGAAATATCACTAGAAATAAAGCTAGATTAGTTGCACAGGGATATAATCAAGAAGAGGGAATTGACTATGAAGAAACGTTTGCTCCGGTTGCTAGATTAGAAGCAATACGTATCTTATTGGCCTATGCATGTTTTCATAATTTTAAACTTTATCAAATGGATGTTAAAAGTGCATTTTTAAATGATTTTATAAAAGAAAATGTTTATGTTGAACAACCTCCTCTATTTATACATGAAAAATTTCCAGATCATGTTTTTAAGTTAAAGAAAGCTTTATACGGTCTTAAACAAGCACCTCGTGGCTGGTATGATCGTCTCAAAAGTTATCTTATAAATTCTGGTTTTGAAATTGGAAAAGTTGATCAAACTCTTTTTATCAAAAGAAATAAAAAAGATATTTTAGTTATTCAAATATATGTTGATGACATTATCTTTGGGTCTACTAATGAAAAACTTTGTAAAGAATTCTCAAACATAATGACTAAAGAATTTGAAATGTCCCATATGGGTGAACTAAATTATTTTCTTGGTTTACAAATTAAACAACTTGAAATTGGTATCTTTTTAAATCAAGAAAAATATTGTAATAATTTAATCAAACGTTTTGATATGGAAAATACTTCTGGCAAACCAACTCCTATGAGTACAACAATACATCTAGAAAAGGATGAGAATGGCAAAAGTGTTGACCAAAAATTATATCGAAGCATGATTGGATCATTACTTTATTTAACTGCTAGTAGACCAGATATAATGATGAGTGTTTGCTTATGTGCACGATTTCAAGCAGATCCTAAAGAATCACATATGAGAGCAGTGAAACGAATTTTACGGTATCTTAGTAAAACCAAGAACTTTGGACTATTTTATCCTAAAAATTGTCCTTTCGAATTAGTATCCTATAGCGATGCTGATTTTGGAGGAAGTCGAACGGATAGAAAAAGTACAAGTGGGACTTGCCATTTTATTGGACGGTCTCTTGTATCTTGGTTTAGTAAAAAACAAAATTGTGTTTCACTATCTACTTGTGAAGCAGAATACATATCTGCAGCTTTAGCATGTGCTCAAGTCATATATATGCAACAAACAATTAAAGATTTTGGTTTCGACCTATCTAAATCAACAATATATTGTGATAACTCCAGTGCTATAAATCTATCTAAAAATCCTGTTAATCATTCACGAACAAAACATATTGACATTCGTCACCATTTTCTTCGTGATTGTATTGAAAAGAATTTAATAGATTTAGATTTTGTTCCTACAGAAAATCAACTGGCTGATATTTTTACTAAACCTTTAAATGAAAATTCTTTTATTAAATTTAGACGAGAACTTGGTATCGTCTCTCTTAAAGATATAATTACCAACTAAGATATGTATATTTTTTTTGTGCTTTCTGTTTTTACAACATCTTTCAGTTATTTTATAACTGCCTGTTTCCTTTATTTTCTCCCTGTCACTATTTTTCTTCTGGTTGAAAGCCTTTTTAGCCATCTTTATTTTTTTAAGTGTTCGCCTATATATATACACTTTCTATTTATATTTTATATCTAATTCTTTTACAAACAAAAGTAAAGTTCTCTTTCATTTCAAAACAATGACTCTAGAACTATTCTTGGCAAATATTATCATCCTTATGGCTTCTAACCACAACTCTTCTGATGAACCATCATGCGAAGATTTTTCCACACCATCTTCTGCATATGATTCTTCTGATTCTCATTTACCCACTCCAACTGCAAGAAATCATACCGGATATACCTCGGAAAAAAAGAAGTCTAGGCGGTTTTTGTTTTTCGGTTCCCCGAATACTAAACAAAAGATAAATGATATACATCACTATCAATGGGAACTAGTTGACCTAAACCGTGAAATGTATTACGAGCAAAAAACAAATTCAAGACGTCTTCAGTTTCTTGCAGATATCGGATCGAAAATTTGTGGTTGTTCTACATCTAACGTACATCAACCAACATCTTTTCATCCTCATTCTTCTCAACCGTCTTCCTCTCATTATAATCCATGGGAACCGAGTCCTCAACCTTCTTCACTCTCTCCAAATTATACATCTCGGAATAATATTTGGTCTCCTCTCCAACCATACATTGATAATACCAGGAGAAGAAACTACACCAAAGACAACTCCGAAGAAAACTCAAAATAAAACTCCAAAGAAATCTCCCAAATGATTTCTTACTTTATTTGTATTTTTTTAAGTTATATTTTGATTGTTTCGAATAATCTCAACCAAAATAAATGTTAATCATACTGTTGTTATGTATGAAAATCATTATTTTATATATATTAATATATCTTGTTTTCTCAAGTCTTTATATATCTGTACAACAATTTTTTCTTCCAGGAGTCGACTGCTCAAGAACAACCAGTCGACTGCCTTACTCATTTTTGCTCTCTGGATCCCTTATCCAGTCGACTAAGTGCCACCAGTCGACTAGTTAATCTTTAAAGCTTCTCTGTTTGGCTTAAACAGTCAACTGGTTCTTTCCAACAGTCGATTGCTGGGCTCCCTTTTTTAAATTTTTTTTTTAGCAAACCGAACCACCTGCTTACTCTTCCAACCAGTATCTTTTAGACACCTCATCTACATCTACTCTAAAACCGTTTCATCCTTCTTCAGTTTCATATTTTCAAAATCTAAAAAACCCCTTCAAACTTTGTTCAAAAAGGCTCCAAAATGGCTCCTCCCAAAACAAAAAAATCCAAAACATCATCTTCTTCCACTCAAGATCCCATTGATTCATACATTGCTCGGTGGTTATATGATGCTACTGCTATTCAACGATGGAAAAGATTGAAAAATGTTCCAATTCTTGAGATTTCATTTGTTGTTTTTCCGAATTTCTCGGCCTACGGTCTTCTCAACATTGCTAGGCAAGGTAAATTAGAATCTTTGCTCGACTATGAAAGGAACAAGTTACCAATAAATCACATCATGGTAAAAAAATTTCTGGCTAACTTGAATTTGGGTCACCAAGATCCACGAGGTAACCGAGATAATTGCATTTGGAGCTTAGTTTGTGGCAAGAAATTATTTCTTCCAATTGATTGTGTTGGTCATATTCTTGATACACCAACACATGGGATTAATCTTAATGAAGTTGATTGCGTAGTTCATACGCGAAATGAAGTTAGTCACCGATTTATAGAAGATGATTCAGATGGTACTAAGTCGATTGGTCTTCGTCCTACAGCCAGATTACTACATCGAGCAATGATGCGCTCTATTCTTCAGCGCACCGGCACTTTTGATCAAGTTTATCAAGAAAATTTTCGTGCCTTGTATGCTATATATGATGGTCAAGACATTAATTGGACTCAACTCATAGTAGACGAGTTACTCGCCTTCAATCAAGGTGCTATGAAACGAATTTTCTATACTGAATACATCATGCATCTACTTAAACATTGTGACGTCCCGGAACCAGATTCTGAAGTTTCAATCGTCGGCATTCTTAATGCGAAGACTATAAAACTCATGAAGCTCCCTCCTCCCACTCTTCGCATTATGCCCTATGCAGATTGGCTTGCTCGTCCTCATTCACGCCACCCACAACAACCACCAACTGCTACTTCTCAATCTTCAAGACCATGCGATGTTCGTATTCCATCTGCAACTCTCTCAACAAAAGATTCATTGGATATAGTTGCTCGGAATCAATTGCTTCTAGAAGCTCGCTTGAAAAGAATGGATACTAAAATTGATAAGAAATTCGATAAGGTAAAATCATTCTTTGTCAAATTATGGGACGCAATCTCCTGCTCTTCATCAACTACTCATGCTGCTCAAGATCCGGGAAAACGTCCTGCACCTCAATTCACATGGAGCACTTCAGAAGAAGCAACTAGTTCCTCTCCAAGTATTGGCGGACCTACTTCTGAACCGCATCACAAAAACAAAGGAAAAGAAATTCAAGAAGAAGAAGAGGAAGGAGACGATGTGCAGACTGATTCCGACTAATCAGTCGTAATTATCCCTGGTGTTGTTTTTTCTTTGAATACTATTCTATACTTTTGCTTTTTCAAGAGACTTGTATAAATAGTCTCTCTAAACTACTGCTGCTACTACTACTTTTATCTAGTCATACTTCATATTTTGATGCTATCGATTTATGAAATGCTTCTATTTTTTCCTTTTTGTCGATGACAAAGGGGGAGAGACATAGGCAGACTAACTCTTATTTGCAGGAAAACGATACTCCTTTCTTTAAGGAGGAATAATAAATTCAAGGGGAGTTTATATTCTTTAGCTACCACATATATATTCTTCTTTCCAGGTTGTCATCAATCAAAAAGGGGGAGAATGTTGAATCATGGATTTTGATTCATGACAACATACAATAATTGACAAGAAGGAGTATAGAAGATACAACTACTAACCAAAGGAGATATGCTAGCACTTTTGAGATCTCAAGGCCACATTATAAATGTGTTAGTACATATCTATTATTGTTTATAGAATAGTTATTTTTTGTTAAAATCTATCCTCAAAAATCTCTCACAAACATTAACAAAATAGCCATCTTCATTATGATTTTAAATACTTTGGAAAATATGTAGATATATGCTCAAACTGCTAAAGCAGTCGACTGGTGCATTTCAACCAGTCGACTGGTTCAGCAGTTTGCTCATATATATGCAAACATGCACATAAACGTGCACATATCTTTTTCAACCAGTTGGCTGGTAGATTTTGACCAGTCGACTACTGTATTCCAACTGTCATTTTTCCTGAAAAGACATCTCCTCTAATGAAGAGTCTCAATCCATATCTCTTCATAAAATATGCTTCTTTTGATGAGAACTATTCGTGAATGGTTGTATCTCTTAGACAACTATATAAACACATTAGTTCTACATCAACAAATCATCAATTTTATTTTTGCTTTCTGATCTTAATCTCTAATATTGTTTTCTATAAAGCTATCATATTCTTCCTAAATCCTTATTCACATTCATACATTTGAGGATTAGATTATAGGAAGTTCTGTACATTATTGACTTATTAGTGTTATTAAGAACACGTGAAGTCGGAAACTATTTTGTATTTACTATTGATCCGTTCTGCTGCTCGGGTTAAGTGAAGTCCTCTTCGGCTGTTGAGGCGAAATCCTGTTCTGTTGCTCAGGTCCCTGTTCGGCTGCTCAGGGATTGTATAGACCTGTTCCTCCGGGTTAAGTGAGGGTATTGCTGTTAGTTAAATTCCAGAAGGGAGTTTGGGACTGGACGTAGGACGGTGCTCCGAACCAGTATAAAATATCTGGTGTCATTTTACTATACTGCTTTTATATTCCGCACTATTTACAGTATTACTATCATCTCTCTACTCAGTATTATCATATATCCATATTACACGATCCGTACACACTTTCATAATGGAGCAGGAGGCTTCAGCGTATAGATATATATTGGTTCCGATGTGCTAGTGTTATATCTGTATTGTATATTGAATTGTAATAACTAGACATGCGTTTATAACTGTCTAGTATGTGATGTATTATCTGTGTAACTCTGATAGATGTTGTAAACTATGTAATACTTATGTGATTAATATAATTTATTTGTTCCGCTGTGAGATTCTGATGTTGTTTAGTTCTTTCTTCTCTATCTTTTCTCTTTTCTATCCCTTTCTTTCATAAAGATGATGCGACTTTCTGGTAATAGAAGGTCGGGTCGCTACATAGAGTAAATTAATTAATTTAATAAATAATGTTTAAAGTTAATTTGATTTAAGAAAGGTGTTTAAAGTTAATTATCTGCTTTAATAAGGTGTTCAAAGATAATTGATTTTATTATTAAAAAGAGTTATAAAGTTGATTTATTCTCTTTCCGGATAATTGATGTGGTTTTTAATTTATAAAAGTATTATAATTTAATTATTACCTTCTGAGATAATAAATGTTGTTTGAAATAAATAAATGATAGTTTATAAATGAGGAAATCTTTTAAAAGGAACTGTTTTAAAAATTAAGCTAAGTGTAAATTGTTTTGGCTTTATAGTAAACAATGTTTATATGTCATTTGTTTTTGACCATTCTTTTTAATACACTTAGAAATATAATTAGCTCTTTGAAGTGATATTTTTATATAATGTTTTTAAAAGTGTTTGTAATGTGAAAATCGAGCACAACTGTGAGTCAAATGTTTTAAAAGCTTGATTCATTTATTGGTGTTAAGTGTAAGAGATTTATTTTTCATATATAATCATTCTCCTATTCCCGATAGTTTATTTATTGACTATCAATTCCAATTCTGCTATCTTCTTTGCATTTCATCGATTCAAGATGATTTTGTTGATCGTTTAGGGCATTTAAACTCTTGCTATTCTTAAACTTAAGAAGTTGTCATGGCAAGATAGATAGCAACACTGCCTAGCTTGTCCGACTTCATTGTTTTCCCAGGAGTACTATCGGTTTGTTTTAGATAGTTGATTTATCGACTATCGATTTTGAAATCCTTTGCCGAAAATGAGTAAATCCAAAGAGCAAGTGAAGGCCAAGCTATGTGGGGTTGCTCCTATTAGGGTATTGTCACTTCTATTTTAGATTGGTTTCGGTTGTATGTGCACGGAGATGTGAAGTACTCGAAGACTCAGTATGTAACGACCCGCAAATCCGTACCCCTTGAATTGACATTTATTTCCATTAATGAACTCAAGAAGAACGGAAATACGAACCATTTGTGTTAAGAAGAAGAGGTAGAAGAAGAAAATAGAAAAATAACAGCATCAGAATCTCACATCACAGCAGAATAAAATATAATAGATAACAACAGATCTTTATACAAATTAAAACTATATCTGTTTGCACAATACATCATCAGAGTACACCTACATAGAACTGGATAATAGTCATGTCATGTCCTCAATATAACATAGTACAGCAATCAACACAGCAGAATATATATATAACAAGTACGGAAGATACGTCACGCCATCCAGCTCATCTCCTGAGCTCCACAGCATCATATCCTGTAATCTATAATACTCGGTCTGACCCGAGCATTATAGTTAAATAACACCCAAGTCAGTCTGGAATACCAGCGTGAGAAAATCACACTCAAACTGATTATTTAAGGTTTCAAAATCCTTTGAAATCAAAAGCATCTCGTAAGACCACGCCACAAATAAACATGTCGGGTTTTTACCTTACGATAACTAAAACACTTCTATCAAAATCCTCTGATATTATAATAGTGTCTATATACAAATACTTATTCAAATAGCTGAAATTTGTTACATGATTAAATTTCAGCATACTAGCCACAAAGTTGGTAATACAAACAAAACTCGTACAAGGCACGTAGGGAGAATGGATTTCCATCAATGACTAGGCACTAGGGTACCACCTATCACAGTACGTGGCCTAGATCACAGTACCGAAGATTACTCCCAATCCCCTGCAACACAAGGCCGAAACCATCCCTTACTGGACAATTCCAAATAAAATCACCCCATGGTTGGGATCAGCAACCGCACCACTAAGCCGAAATAAAAGGGACATCTAGACAGGGATGACCTTACTCTCAAGTGGGGGCTACCCACGAAGCCTTGCTGCATAACCCCTGATTTTCAGTCATTCCCGGTTGATGAGGCTTGAGGCTAAACGATACCCTTTTCAGAACATATCCCTTAGAATGCCCATCGTCCACTTGACGATGTTTCGCAAGCATTCGTCCGTACAAGTCCGTCCCGGGTCCGAACGGAACCGAAGGCACTACTCCTACTACATCCATTTTGGAATCATCCTCAGGATTAGTAGCGACTAGCCCTTGCACTTCACTGCTCCATCTTCGACTCCGAAATCGTTTCCACGAAACGTATAAACCGGATCGAAGTGGTTTTCGGGAAAAACTCTCGATCCCGGTCTCTTCGAAACGATTAGCGCATTGGCCAATATTGATAGTCGGTTCTTTAACTATCAATTAACATTCACAAACATCCATCACACAATAAATAATTTTCCCACATTATTTATTTGCCTCAAATATCTATTCAAGAAATATTTCCAAATTTCAAAACTCATTTGAAACAATTTCAAACAGTTTCCGCTTACAGAATACATTTCCCAAATATTTATTTCCTCGGAAACACAAAGTACAAAATACTTTTAGATTTAAAAATAATTTAAAAACTCTTTACTATAAATATGCTTCATAACATTGAAATTATAAAACTACTTTAATGCTTTATTAAAATATATACTTTAAGGATATTTAAATTAAAACCGCTTTATAAATATAAGCTAAATTTCTCCTTTAAAACATAATACCAAATCACTTTTATATAATTACTACAATAATAGATTTTGAAAATCTTACTTTAAAGTTTAAACATTTAAAAAGAATAGATTTTCCAAAACATACTTTAAATCAACTTTTAAACCTTTAGCTTAAATTTAAAAGTTTACTTTGGAGATGTACTTGGCTATTCAAGGAAATACACTTCTATTCACATCTTTTAAAAATAAATCAACATTTATTTTTAAACCAATTCATATCCCTTTATAAATTCCCAACTTGAATTTATATTTCCAAATATACACTGATATTTTATTTTACTTTATAAACCCAGTTTATAAATTCCAAAATCTCACTTCTCTTTTAAAAATCCCGTTTTAACACTTAAATCAAATCCCAAATTGATTTCCGATTTACTTTACTTTGAAATAAATTCCTTGCTCACTTCATTTATTCAAAATACTTTAACTTAAGATTTATTTCTTTCCAAAAATCCAATTCAATACATTTTAATAATTCCTTTTTCTGAAATATTCAATCCAACCATATCATTCAATATTTCAATTACCAATAAAATCATCACAGGATATCAATATTCATAACACAGAATATAAAACAGTCTAGAAATTTTTGAGGAATCCAGTTGGATCCCTCCAACCTATTTTCCTACATCCACAAACGTTAGCACAATACCAATTCCACTTCGAGGTGGAATATCGCGGTATATGGGTTTTATAAAATATCATCCGCTATTATGCGGCGCATAGGGTCTCATCCGCTATAAAATGCGGGAATATCAACTCTAATATATACATATGCCAATATATATATATTGATATATATACTACTATATATACTATCATATCAAATCAATCCAATCATTCACCTAAATATTTAAATTTAACTATTTAAATTTAAAATAAAGCCAGATGAGTGAGATTAACTCACCTTTTATTTTTGCTTTGCAATCCACTCCAGACTAGTTCGTTCCCTTCACGCTTTTAGACCTTGTATAGACATTTACAGTTTATTAATACTTAAAGTAGTCGAACAGTCAGTTCTCTTTTTAATAGATTTAATTTTAACTTACCATTTGATTTAAACTAATTTTCCTTTGAAATCTTTAGTAACTAAAATAAATTAAATCAATTTAATAAAGAGATTTAAACTCCATAATGTGTTACATATATTTATCTTCTTAATATATTATTAACAATAACTAGTTGGTGAAGATATGATCTTACATTTATATATATCTATCTTAAAAACCTATTCACTTAAAAACAAAAATTCATCTATATAGATTTAAAAATCTAATTTTTATAAATTCTTTTTAACATCTATATTCCTATATATCTTCAACATTTTGTATATCTACTCACTGCTTATTCTACACATATATATATATATAGGTATAAATCTTTAAATCTTTAATTTGAAAAAAATAATTCCTTTCTAACCTATATACATATAATTTAAATCAGATTCAAATTTGAAATTAAATTTTTTTAATATATACCTTATTGCCAAACACTCCTCAACCATCGCGAGCAGGCCTCTTTCCATCACGTCGCTAGACCACCTCGTCTTGCTTTGCAAAGCTCGAGTCTAGCCTTCAATCCATCCATCGACGACCACATCGCCTCCAAACTGACATCACCTCCTACCAGACAAGCCCGACTGCACTGTAGAGGAACCCTAGCTTCGAGCTACACTTGAACGCGGCCGCCACTGATCGAGCATCTCGCGTACGCGCGCGTCTCCTCCAGCCTGCCGTTGATTCCATCGTGCTCGCGTGCCCTAGCTTGTCTCGATTTAATCGAGAACTGAAACCCCTCTCCAAACGATCGCGTGCGAACTCGAAGGGACGAACGACTGGATCACGAACGATTGATTTGGCTTCATTTCTCTACGAGTACGGTTGAAGCTCCTTGTATAGAACTGAGGGAATTGAGGAAGAGAAGGCTCGAGTTTAATTTGAATCGAACTCGGCCATTTTTTTTTCTTCGAACAAACGAACGAATTCGTTCGATTTAGAGAAGAGAAAGAACGAGATTGAAATCTGCTTTGGCCATTATATTTATTTTCAAATTTGATTTAAACTGAAATGAAGAGGAGAGGATTTTACTTCGGCCATAAATTCTTGGATCTGTTATACGTGTTGGGTTGTTAATTTTTAAGGGGGACGCGTGTTCTACTAGTTGAACACGTGTTTAATTAATATACGTATCTACATCTAATTACTTAGGCAAGAAGAGAACGTTGCCAGGAAGGACACATGCTCTGAATTTCTATACGTGTCTGCAAAGGCCTGCCATAGTATTCAATGCAATAATATTATACTTAAATTTAAATTCAAATCGTCTCGGTTTCCGCAACTCACATTCTCGATCTCCAATCGAGACATGCCACTAAGCGTTTATAATGTTATACCCCTATTACGAACGCAATGGAAAAGGTTTCGAGTCCTAATTCAATCGTATGAAGAAGATAGCTTTTTGGACCCAGTTATTATATTAAATTTTCGATATAAATTTCAGCGCGTTTGTCTATCGTACGCTCACACAATAACTCCAAACGCTACGAAAATTGAAATCCAAAAATAATACAATATTACGGATCCAATGGAACTGGTCTCGTCGAATTCCGAGACTGTGCCTCGGAAAGTTATTTTCAAATATCGATTTAAACATTAAATTTTCAAAACTGAGCAAAATAGTTCCAAATTCAATTCTGAAAGTTCCAACACCTTCAGAATCATTAGCATAAATTTTCTAAGCCTTCATATTATTTTTAACGGCTTAAAATTCTAGATTCTATATTTTACTCAATTCCAATTATTAAATTCAACAATTAAATCACCAAATAAATCATGATATTTGAAATTTTGAGTTTAAAATTAACTCTTAAATATTCCAATTTCAAATATACAAAAATCCGGGTCGTCACACAGTAAGTTTGGCAAGGTCCGGCTTGGAGGTTTCCGAGAGCCATCATAGTTCTTAAGTATATTTCTAGAGATATACTTTCGGTAAGGAGGGCATGTAACAACCCAAGTTCTCGTGGGTCTGGATTTTTCGCAAAAAAATGCAAAAACCCAAGCCCACTGAAGCCCGAGTTAGGTATCTGGTATCCAGCAAATAGGAAAAGACGAATATATTAGAGCTCAGATAAATATCACATAGCGAAACTGGCTAAAATATAACAGTAAGTAAATACTCACTAATAAAATAACACTTTCTAAACAAGCGTCTCAAAGTCGGGAAGTCTCTGCCATCTACCTAACCTGTAGGATGTTATGAGGAGGGGGTCAGAACTAAAGTTCTGGTGAATGGACAAATTATACACTTCTAAGCTTAATTCTACATATACCGTTTTATTTCCATTTACTGTTTTGTTAGGTTCATTGGGTTTATAATACTCTCGCCTCTGTGCGTGAATCCTACCCATCTACTCCCTAATAGATTAAAACCTAATAACTGATATATATATATACATATATATGTAGCTATATGACCAATGGCCGCATTGGTCCTAGGTACTACCCATAGTACCTTACGTATCCTCCTTACAAAGGACTCCATCGTCTTGCTTCAATGACGTTCTGTGACTACATCTATAAAGGACTGCCTAATAAGGCCTACAATACATATGTTCCGTCGTCTACTATAAAAACATAAAACCACGCCCGCACTAGTCTATACTAATGCTCGGACATCCTCAATGTACCATCCAGTGCGTACCTTGAGGACTATACGTAATCGTTCTGTCTACTCCCTAAATCTCGCTTAACAAGGTCTACCTTGTATGGAATTCAGTTGGGGATTTTCTATTTCTGTAAAGGACTGCCTCGTTAGGCCTACAATACAGATATTCTATTTCTGTAAAGGACTGCCTCGTTAGGCCTACAATACAGATATTCTATTTGGTCTGTCTCTTTTCTTATCGTGGCTATGGCCCCATGCAGCCACCCCTCAACTAATCGAAAGGCTTCTAAAGAGCTGAGTGGTTGTGCCCTACTCCAAACAATCTAAACATCCAATTGGCTGCGCCCCTCGTCCAATGTCTCGATAGTGAAAGTATCGTTGGACTGTTGGTTTAACTCTAGTCTGTCCCGAACTCGCTCTTGGTTTTGATGCTGGCCCGATATCCACATGTGACTATCCTTTTGGGTCATGTCCATTAAACTTACTTGCAAGTACTGGGACATACAAATATCCTACTCCAAATATCATTCCCCTTTGACTGCCAACAATGGTCCTGCCATGCAAAAAGCAGTCAAGGCATACTCTTTTGATGGAACACCTACAGGCCTACCTTTGGAGGACTGCTTCACTACGCCTACCCTAAAGGGCCATCCTAGAGTACCCTCACATCCCGTTGAAGTCTCGTACTTCCTTCTAGCCCAAAATAACTAAGTTGGACGTGCTTAATCTGTGCTGAAATCTATGATGAACTGCTTCGTAAGGCTCATCATCCTTTGGGATGCTCCAAACGCATCTCACTCTTTCATTAGACCCCAAGTCTAATCTTTTAATTTGCGTTTAGTTTACTTTTCTTATTCTGTTGGCTACTTAGTTACCCTAATTAGCATAATCTTGTCCCGGCCTCACCTAACTATATTGAGACTATCAGTTCCTGATTGAAAGGGAATGCTGTTGGTATGAGCCACTTCTATTATCTTGCTTATTAACTTAATTTAAGTCTTAAGTTTATTAAAATAAGCCTCTTCTATTCTTTCTACGTAATTGTAACCTATGTTATAATTTCACTTGTAATTGTCGCTTTTATTTCTTTTATAATCTATACATTATAAATATAATTACAAGCGTCTCTTTTCTATTCTAGTCTGTCTTCTTTTATTATGATGTTGAATTCTCTTTAATTCTCTTATATTATATGACAAGCTTAGCTTTGGACTACGTCCGCTTGTCACAAATTTACTTATCATAATAACTACTTTACTTTTATTCTATTATCTGCAGTAAATGCAGATCTAGGTACATTTCTGTTTATAGCTTCTAGTCTTATCTAATAATTAACTTGATTCCTTCAATTCTTTGCTTTATCTTCTTATATTATAGGAAGTAGTTCTATTCTATTTGGTTGGCTACGAAAACTGTGCTAAAAATTTATTTCCATATTTTAATACTAAATAATGCTATAAACAATAATCCGTAACTGCAAGATATTTCTTTTATTGTCTCTTTACTTTTTGGATAGTGCAAAATAAAGTGGTTTCTCTATTTTACACTAATTGCCTTTTTCTTTCTTTTATTCTTGCAATTACGTTTATTGTTATCTTTTTAAATATTAAACCATAGAAATGTATTCTATTTTCTAAACCAACCAATTTATCTGTCACATACTTCCAAATCAAGTTATTAGATTTTTCTTTAAGTTGTTACTCCCGTTTTAGCATAATTACTGTAAATTTCTATCTTTCACTTTTTATTTCAGTTTTTCTTATTTTATTTAATTTCTGTAAATCTAGTATCTTCTATTTTAGTGTGTATTTGTGAATTCTTCTCTTTACTATTTTATTCGCATAAAAAGGAATAATAAGAAGCTAACATTTACAGGCTAAATTTCTACTTTAAAATAGATGTAATCAACTGTAAACTTCTTACTTATAGGCTTACGTCTTTCTCTAACTATCAAGCCTAATATTAATTAAATATAAGCTCTCTTATATAATTTATAGTCTCAGCAAAACTAATTAACAGAATTAATTACTAAAATAAATACTAAATGAAATTATTTAACGGGAATCTAACGATAATATATCATAAACGTAAAAGATATATAACTAAATCCACTCACATGTCGTCCTTAGCTTCAATCTCTATCCCTTTTAATTTGCTACGCTTTTCTCCGCTTTTTACCCTTTTTGATTCGTTGTAAATTCTCTGATTTGTTTGTATGTATTTCCTTGCTTAATTTTATTTTTGGTTTGGGGAAAGATTTGATTAATAGAGGAGAAAGGAAGAGGGAGAAGAGAAGAAGAGTTTGCTATAAACAACGGCAGCTGATTCAGAGAAAATAGTGTGGGCTAGGGTTAAGTTACGTTCAATTTATAGGTGCAGCGAATAACTAGGAACCATCCGATTAACCCTAAAAACAATCCTCACCATCAAAACTTGATTTGTTTACATTAGCTTATAACGTATAACTCTCCAACATTATGCATTTGTTCCTTTGTTATATGACCCTATTAGTTCATGTTTCCTTCTAAATAAGATTCTCCCATTAATTATACAATTAATTAGATCATACATACATACATACATACATACATATATATATATATATCCAATATTAATTTATCTTATACGTTATAATTTCTTACCTATTTGAACACTTCAATTAATACCTCTATTAGTTGAATGCATATAAAAGTTATACTTTTTAATTTATTCTTATTAATTTACCTACATCATAAACCTAATTACTTTGTTTGATTTTTGTACGCGTTCCAATTTTTTTAACTTGGAAACAAATAGTCCTATAACAGGCGTTTTTTCTAGCTAATTAATTTACATTATTAGCTATTGTAATGATGGCATTCTTTGGTTAATTGACACCTTTTTTAAAATGCTCAACTAATTGCCAATTAATTACTTGACACATTTTCCCATTTTAATCGATATCCAAATTAATTCATATGCGTCACTCAATCACACATTTATTAGTTGTACATATTTAAACTGTCAATTCATTACCCAATTAATTGGCATATAAGTTCCCCTCTTTATTAATTGACGCTTACTTAATGTCATTAATTAATTTCTCAATTACATCAATTATAAATTAATATATGTTTGTTATCATTTAATTTATTCCCCACATACATTTCTCTTTATTAGAAGATCCCTTAATTAATTATTGTTATAAAAGTGACATATTCTCCGACTAATTAATGCCTCTATGTCTCTTAATTAATTCTTCTTTTAATTGATTGATGCGTCAATTAATCACACACTCATTGGTTGCATATACCTATGTAACCTCTTAATTTTTAGATGCGTATATTTGAAATTTATATTTTTCACTGTTTTGCAATTATGTTAATTCAATTGATTTTATTTGTCATTAAAGCGCGGGGTGTTACATTCTCCCCCCTTAGGAAATTTTGTCCCCGAAATTTGATAAGGGTTCAATCATGTAAACTGTCACATACCGAAATTTTCGACTTTCGAAAATTCGACATCGATACTCACTTTATCGACTGCCGAGCAATCGAGTGCCGGAAACTCCAATAGTGAGGGTTTTAAGAAAAAGAAAAAGTAGAAGAAGAAGGAGATAGAAGAAAAAGAGAAGAAAGAAAGAAGAAGAACAACAGAAAACATCTGAACGACATCAATAGAAACACAGAACAGAGACAATATCAGAATCTCACATATCGCAGCGGAACAATATATAATAGATAAATGAATAATCTTTAAAACAAAGAACTATATCATTTTATACATACATCAATCATCAGAGTCAATATACAACAATGGACAGTTATATAACTTGTCCTCATACAGAATACACAGCGGAATAAATAATATCAGATACAAATACTACGTCTCGTCCTCCAGCTTATCTCCAAAGCTCCAGAATACCCTGATAACATAACTCTAGGCTGCCCGTGTGGAAATTTGTGGGCACCCAGAGTTTAGAAGGGAACAATAAACTCCGAGTCAGTCATGGTGACTGGTGTGAGATCGTAAAACAGTTATATCTTTTAAAAACAACAAGATAATTTTTTAAGTCAATTCGAAATGCTTTTGGAAAATGAAACTACCATAAGACCTCCCGCCACACACACAATGCAAACGCAGACTTGGAGGAGATTTCTTCTTATGATAGTCAAAGATGCTTACTACGCAAAAATCAAATTCTTTTTGATATTATTATTAGTGCATAGTGTAGAAAACATTTCGAAAGTAGAATATAAATCTTAGCCAGCATAGGTACCATTATAGTATGCTTGCTATAGCTACCATATTAAATGGCAGGTTCTACAACTAAAACCGTACAAGGCTCGTATTGTTTCTTTGGATTTCCAACAAATGGTCAGGCTAAGGAACTTCCTATCCACGATGGGTACGTCCCTGGAATAGACGACCCGAGAACCTAACCGGATCTCTGCCAACACAAGGCCGGGTTACCTCTGCAAAAATAGGTAACTACTGACACGCGTATGCCATCCCCCGATCGTCACCGATCTTCCCGAGGATCCCCGATTCGCAACAAACCTCATAGATAATAATAATGCAGTAACCACAGAGGTTAAGTATCTGGGCTCCATACCATGATACCACCTTTATCCAGAAGGAATGACATACACTAAGGGGCGCTACTCCCTAGAACCTTGCTGCATTCGTCCTGTTTCGACCATTTCCGGGGTGTGAGGCTCGATGAAGTCTCGTCCACAAAGCTACGCTTTCTATAAAAAGCCCTGCTTCGGGTCAAACAAAATGATCAACCTATGATCATAAAGATATAAGATCAAACAAATGATCATATCACAAGTGATCAAACACTAATCATTTCACAGCAACACTCAGTATGCCACGTTACCAAATTGGGATATATCGCTGATAAATTTCAACTACATAACCTCTGAGCTCGTACGTCTCAGAGAAGGGTGTTAAGCTAAGAGAATAAATTCTCCGCCACCAACAGAAATGTATTTGAAAGAAATCAGCTTTATATCTCAAATTGTAACGTCAGACACACAATCCATATAAGTCTGTTCCGGGATCGAACAGAACCGAAGGCACTTCTCACGAAGCCCTTGCATATCCGGATAATTTTCAATCACGTCTGGACTTCCCGTCACTAAGGGTGATAAAACCTCTAAATCGAAGATCAGTCGATGTAGAGTAACTCGACGGTAATCCTTCCGTTTTCAAAAATATCCGGTCTTCAACACCGGTCTTCAAATGCGATTCATAACGACGTATCACATATTCGGAATGGGTTATACGACCCCATGGTCCTTTCCCGGCTAACCCGAATAGTGAGCGATTATTCAAAAATAAATGTGGTATTCAAATTCATCCAATTCACAACAAATACCTATCTAAAGGTAATTATTGATAGTCGGTTATTTAACTATCAATAAAGATGCACAACATCATCAGATTCCAAATAATTTTCCAAATTATTTCATCTTCAAAAATATCTTTACTAGATATAAAATTTCCACACTTAACCGTTTGAAAACAATTTCAAATCAATTTCCACATTTCATTTTATCTTTGAAGATAAAATCTCAAAACAGTTCATTTCATATTGGAAAAGCATTTCCATACTTATTTAAAAATAAGTATTTCATAAATCGTTTATTTTCAACATTTGAAAATATTCGATATACTTAAATCAATATTAAGTATATATTCATTCTTTAAGGAAATCATTTACTATAACAACATTTATTCGAGTCAAAACGAATGTTGCGTAAAACATCGTTACGACGACTCAAAATCATTAGTATTGGGATTCGAATTTTTAAGATAGATATATAAATCCCAATACTATATAAAAACATTTCCTTTCGGAAATCATCTACTATAACAACAGTGTTATAGTCCACCATTTCCTTAAATTTCTCGAAAACGTCTATTTCAACAAGAACTGTTGAAATCTATGTTTTCGATATTTAACACATTTTTAAAACATTGTTAAAAACAATTTAACTTCATTTTTAAAATATCACTTCTTCAAAAATGAATCCATTTTACTTAACAATATATTCACTGTCCAAAATCGTGAATAAAATTTACTCAACCCCATTTCAATCATTCCTACACATTTTTATTTCAATAAAAATTCGCTATTCAAAATCGTGAATATATCTTCTAAAATAATCTTCTATTAAATTTATCACATTCAATCTATTTTCGAATTTATAAGCACGTTTATAAATTCTATTTCTCTTTTTAATAACAACTTCGTCTTATAAACCTTCTTTTATCAACTTCTATATTTAACTGATCAAAATAAGTGACTTAGGGTCTATAAACAACTTTTATAAATTTTAATTCTATTTATAAAAGCTTCAATACCAAATCAATTTCAATATTGATTTCTAATTTTTTATTTTCAACGTTTGAATAAAATTTCCATATTGATTTCTCAAAAATTCATTTCCAAATATTAAATCAGTTACAGATTGATTTCTAATTTTATTTATCTCTACTAAAATAAATTCCTTATCTTCCTTTAAATTTTTCAATATCCTGTTTTTAAATGGATTCTTTAAATTGAAGTCATTTTACATTGACTTCCCAAATCATTTCAATTTACCAAGTAAATTTTTAATCGGATTTCCAACTTATCTTCTTTTAATAAATTCCTTTTTGAGAAAATAAATTTCAATCGTTTCTTTCAATCTATTTTAAAAATCCAAATTTTTAAATTAATTTCTTCAAATTAAAATCACTATTTTTCGAAATCCATTTATTTAACATTTTCACTTTATTCTGGAATAAATTCGATAATACTATAAAAATCAACTTTTATACCTTTAAATTCTTTTCTTCAAATTTTATTCAATTTCAAAAAAAATCAATTCACTTAAAATTTTCTGCTTGAAATACCAAAAATTCAATTTCGTTTATTTTTTTGGAATCCAATGATGTCAAACATCCATTCAGCTAAATTTTAGCTTTCAACAATTTCCAGACATCAATTCAATAACATCAATAATCATTCACAGATTATCACATCATAGTATAAATAAAATCAATCAATGTGAGGGGTCCAGTTGGATCCCTCCAACCTGTTTCCCTGCATCCAAAGACGTTAGCACAATACCAATTCCGCTCCAGTACGGAATTATCGCGGTATATAGGTTTTTATAAATCCGCTTACTAACGGCGCAATAGGGTCTCATCCGCTATACGAGGCGGGAAATCAATCAATCCAATATATACATATGCCAATATGTATATACTGCTATATATATAGATATATCCTATCATATCTAATAGCACATCCAATCATCAAACAAATCAATAACTACAAAATAAAATTTTCCTTCGAGTGAGAAAATCTCACCTTAGCATTTTATTTTGCCATCCCATTTCATTTCCAGCTTGATTCTCGATTTTTAACCTTGTATAAATAATTATACAATTTAATCAATATCCGAAATAAATTGAACTATTAAATTTTTATTTATAAATTTAATTACCAAAAATTTTATTTTAAACTTTAAAAATTAAAATTTGAACTGTTTCTCCTTAAATGATCAAATTGTCTAACCATTTGACGAGTTTAAATTTTTATAACAATTCAATTTAAACAATTTAAAGCTATATCCAATTCCCAGTTTAAACTAATTTCTTACTTAATAAATTTACTTAACAAAAAAAAACAAATCTAGAACTAAATTTCCTTTAATAATTTATTTAACTAAATTTAACACACTTTCCCTTATTAATAAATCATCCTTAGAGACTTGACTAAATAAGCTAATTAACAAGTTAATTGCCTTTTGTACTTAAACAGAATTGTTTCAAACTTAATTTATATAAAAATATTTTCTGTTTTAGTAAAAATAGAACTGGGTTTAAATTTTTGTTTAAAACCTATTATAACTTTCTAAATCTAGATCCATATATATGTAAACTGCATTTGAATTTACTGTAATGAATATTTTTACTTTCGGCTTGAAATTTTATATATATATCAAATTACATTTTACTGGAAAAGAAAAATATGTATAAGTTTTACCTTAATGCCAAAATGCGAACCCAGGTCGTTGAACCTTTGAACGCCATTACCAACTCACGATTCCCTTGATCCAGAAAAATCGCGTTGTCCACTGCCTCGCCTTCGCGAATCGCTGGAATCGTTCTCGACCCCCAGATCGAATGCCTCGACGAACTCCCACAACCCACCGAGTCGCCCCAGATTTTTCGAGCTCGACGCAGTGCCCCCTGTCACTGCTCGACATCCCAGTCGAACCCAGCCTCGACCTACGCGCGTGCCCAAACCCCAGCGCCGAAGAAGTTGCCACTGCAAAGCCCTAGATCCCCCGATCGAACGCGAGCTGGGTCGCGACCTCCCATTTTTCGCCGCGATAGGCGACGCCTCCCCTCGCGAATTCATTCGCGTCCTCCTCTCTCTGATTTGAAACGATCGAACCCCTAACTGATGATGCTCGGCCTCAACTTCAAGTTCAAGGATCGGCTCGAGATGTAGAGACGCCATTGATTTTAGTTTAGAACGAGATTTTCTTTTGTTTTGAACTGAATAGAGGGAGTGAAAATGAAGATACGGTTTGGATTTTAAAACGAAAAGAAAACGTGATTTTAGGCGTAATGTTCTGCGCGATTTTAGGAGGGGAACGTGTCGATGTTTTGACAAATATTTAAATTTAAATTTTTAAGTTGAATTTGCTTTAAAAATTCTGACGCGTTTATACGCCGTACGCTCTCATATTAACTCCGAAAAATACGAAATTGGAAATCCAATAATAATTCGATATTACGGACCCAATGGAACTGGTTTCGTCAAATTCCGAGACTGTTTGAAAATTGACTATTTTTATAAATATCGGTTCGAACGATAATTTTCAAAACTGAACAAAACAGTTCGAAGTTAAATTCTGAAGCTTCTATCATCTTCAGTATTATCAATACGAATTTTAAAAGCTTTAGAAATATTTTTCTTCGGCTTAAAATTAAAAATTCAAATATTGATCCAGTTCAATAGATTAAATTCTATAATTTAATCGCCAACTTCAAAGAAAGATCCGGGATTCAAATTAAATCATCGTTCAAATATTTAAAATAAATTAAATATTCTCAATTTAATTCGTTCAAAATTCTGGGTCGTTACAGACTTCCCCCCTTAAAAGAATTTCGTCCTCGAAATTACAAGTTAAGAAAAATGATCCCTAACTCGTCTACTATTTTTCACAATCCAATAGTTTTATCAATTTATCAAAACAAATCTTTCTACTAAAGATTCGTTATTATTCCAACTATCTTTCTAACTTCAATTATAGGTTTCAAACAACATTGTTTAACTTCTTAATTCAAATTCGAGTTTAAATTCAAATTTAAACTTTCAAAATTTCTCAAAAATTTTCTAACACTCTAAATTTCCGAAAAATTTCGCCAGCGTCTCCTTTGCGCGGCTAATACGGCACTACTACAAAACGTCCCTACGGACTCTCAGATTTCAAAAAGAAAAAGAAAAAGCCAAGCGGCTAGAGAGAAATCATCAAAAACTCATATTATAATTCAAATACTTACCTTTTCGAGCAAATTCAAATTCATCTTTGAAATAAATTTTTCCAATCCCTTTATAACACCTGTATCCTACTAGCCATATATCTAGTTACAGCATTCAACCTATTTTGCAAATTTGATTACAAAATTTTCAATATAAACTGCTTATACATTTTTACTTCACTGTTGAAGTTTTACATATTCATTATCATTTAATTTTACATTTCACATTCATGTGAATTCAATTCACAATTTCAATCTAATTTGGATTCAGTTTAACTTCTGAATATTGAATTTTATCAATTATCTTTTATTCATAACTGATTATTTTAAATTAGTTCCAATTACTAATTCATTTCAATTCTAATTCATTTATTCACATTTGTTTTCAACATTCAGTTTCAATCCCAATTTTATCTTCATTCAATCATCAACTTAGAATAATTTCAATATCAAATTTTACTTAAGAATTTCACTCTTCATTTCTTAGGTTCAATATAAATATTCCATGTACACATTACATTTAACTGGATTTCCAATCCGATATAGATTTTAATTCACCTTTCATTTATAACAATTCAATTCATTTTAATTAGTTTTGCTCACTAATTTTATTTTAGTACTTTACTTTAATTTAACTCCGTCTTTTAAGTTAAATTTATTCTATCAAAACTCAACTTGTATAAGTTATCAATTCATTTAGTAATCCAATAAATATTTTAAATAGGATTCCAGAATCAACCTTCTCAAAACCATTTTTGAAAATAATTCAAATTATCCTTTGAATTTCCTACAACAAAAATCCAAATTTTTCAAAACAACTTCCATTTAAAACAATTTGGCAGCAATTTCCTCTTCTGGAAACCCGAAAATGAACACCGGTGATGTCGCGATCATCATCGGAATTATTTTCCAGTGACCGAAAAAGAGTTTAGAGCTTTTCATTCCTTCAGAACATTTTTCAAAACTTTTGAAATCCATTTTCAAATCAAAAAGGAATTAAACTTTTCAAATCTTCAAAATTTTCAAATCATTTTCAAAACATTTCCAAATACTTCTCTGGAATTCCGTTTCAAATTACAAATCACATTTATAATTTATATTCTCAAATTTCAATTGTATATGGATTTATTCCTCAACTTTGGAGTTACGATTCCAATTTCTTATTTAATTTCAATGATAATAATTAATATTATCACTTCTAACAACCATGCAACCATATACTATAATAATTCATAGAAAATGATTTCTTTTCTATACAAAAATAGTTTTGGGTAAAATTATTTCATTCACCCTATTTTAAAACAATACTGTGCCGAATTGTTCTATTCAAGTGTTTAGAGATCCCTATCAATGATCGTTAATTACTCGTATTGACCAGAATCCATATACCACTCAATAAATCAATCATCACAATATAAAACAATTTTTATATTAACTAACAAATACGCGCTCGTATCTATTATGACACTCAAACTCATTCTAGAGTACTACTGACTCTATCTCTAATGAGTAACACCCAACAGAGCAGGGTTGTCGCTTAACCATATGCTCTGATACCACTTTGTCACATACCGAAATTTTCGACTTTCGAAAATTCGACATCGATACTCACTTTATCGACTGCCGAGCAATCGAGTGCCGGAAACTCCAATAGTGAGGGTTTTAAGAAAAAGAAAAAGTAGAAGAAGAAGGAGATAGAAGAAAAAGAGAAGAAAGAAAGAAGAAGAACAACAGAAAACATCTGAACGACATCAATAGAAACACAGAACAGAGACAATATCAGAATCTCACATATCGCAGCGGAACAATATATAATAGATAAATGAATAATCTTTAAAACAAAGAACTATATCATTTTATACATACATCAATCATCAGAGTCAATATACAACAATGGACAGTTATATAACTTGTCCTCATACAGAATACACAGCGGAATAAATAATATCAGATACAAATACTACGTCTCGTCCTCCAGCTTATCTCCAAAGCTCCAGAATACCCTGATAACATAACTCTAGGCTGCCCATGTGGAAATTTGTGGGCACCCAGAGTTTAGAAGGGAACAATAAACTCCGAGTCAGTCATGGTGACTGGTGTGAGATCGTAAAACAGTTATATCTTTTAAAAACAACAAGATAATTTTTTAAGTCAATTCGAAATGCTTTTGGAAAATGAAACTACCATAAGACCTCCCGCCACACACACAATGCAAACGCAGACTTGGAGGAGATTTCTTCTTATGATAGTCAAAGATGCTTACTACGCAAAAATCAAATTCTTTTTGATATTATTATTAGTGCATAGTGTAGAAAACATTTCGAAAGTAGAATATAAATCTTAGCCAGCATAGGTACCATTATAGTATGCTTGCTATAGCTACCATATTAAATGGCAGGTTCTACAACTAAAACCGTACAAGGCTCGTATTGTTTCTTTGGATTTCCAACAAATGGTCAGGCTAAGGAACTTCCTATCCACGATGGGTACGTCCCTGGAATAGACGACCCGAGAACCTAACCGGATCTCTGCCAACACAAGGCCGGGTTACCTCTGCAAAAATAGGTAACTACTGACACGCGTATGCCATCCCCCGATCGTCACCGATCTTCCCGAGGATCCCCGATTCGCAACAAACCTCATAGATAATAATAATGCAGTAACCACAGAGGTTAAGTATCTGGGCTCCATACCATGATACCACCTTTATCCAGAAGGAATGACATACACTAAGGGGCGCTACTCCCTAGAACCTTGCTGCATTCGTCCTGTTTCGACCATTTCCGGGGTGTGAGGCTCGATGAAGTCTCGTCCACAAAGCTACGCTTTCTATAAAAAGCCCTGCTTCGGGTCAAACAAAATGATCAACCTATGATCATAAAGATATAAGATCAAACAAATGATCATATCACAAGTGATCAAACACTAATCATTTCACAGCAACACTCAGTATGCCACGTTACCAAATTGGGATATATCGCTGATAAATTTCAACTACATAACCTCTGAGCTCGTACGTCTCAGAGAAGGGTGTTAAGCTAAGAGAATAAATTCTCCGCCACCAACAGAAATGTATTTGAAAGAAATCAGCTTTATATCTCAAATTGTAACGTCAGACACACAATCCATATAAGTCTGTTCCGGGATCGAACAGAACCGAAGGCACTTCTCACGAAGCCCTTGCATATCCGGATAATTTTCAATCACGTCTGGACTTCCCGTCACTAAGGGTGATAAAACCTCTAAATCGAAGATCAGTCGATGTAGAGTAACTCGACGGTAATCCTTCCGTTTTCAAAAATATCCGGTCTTCAACACCGGTCTTCAAATGCGATTCATAACGACGTATCACATATTCGGAATGGGTTATACGACCCCATGGTCCTTTCCCGGCTAACCCGAATAGTGAGCGATTATTCAAAAATAAATGTGGCATTCAAATTCATCCAATTCACAACAAATACCTATCTAAAGGTAATTATTGATAGTCGGTTATTTAACTATCAATAAAGATGCGCAACATCATCAGATTCCAAATAATTTTCCAAATTATTTCATCTTCAAAAATATCTTTACTAGATATAAAATTTCCACACTTAACCGTTTGAAAACAATTTCAAATCAATTTCCACATTTCATTTTATCTTTGAAGATAAAATCTCAAAACAGTTCATTTCATATTGGAAAAGCATTTCCATACTTATTTAAAAATAAGTATTTCATAAATCGTTTATTTTCAACATTTGAAAATATTCGATATACTTAAATCAATATTAAGTATATATTCATTCTTTAAGGAAATCATTTACTATAACAACATTTATTCGAGTCAAAACGAATGTTGCGTAAAACATCGTTACGACGACTCAAAATCATTAGTATTGGGATTCGAATTTTTAAGATAGATATATAAATCCCAATACTATATAAAAACATTTCCTTTCGGAAATCATCTACTATAACAACAGTGTTATAGTCCACCATTTCCTTAAATTTCTCGAAAACGTCTATTTCAACAAGAACTGTTGAAATCTATGTTTTCGATATTTAACACATTTTTAAAACATCGTTAAAAACAATTTAACTTCATTTTTAAAATATCACTTCTTCAAAAATGAATCCATTTTACTTAACAATATATTCACTGTCCAAAATCGTGAATAAAATTTACTCAACCCCATTTCAATCATTCCTACACATTTTTATTTCAATAAAAATTCGCTATTCAAAATCGTGAATATATCTTCTAAAATAATCTTCTATTAAATTTATCACATTCAATCTATTTTCGAATTTATAAGCACGTTTATAAATTCTATTTCTCTTTTTAATAACAACTTCGTCTTATAAACCTTCTTTTATCAACTTCTATATTTAACTGATCAAAATAAGTGACTTAGGGTCTATAAACAACTTTTATAAATTTTAATTCTATTTATAAAAGCTTCAATACCAAATCAATTTCAATATTGATTTCTAATTTTTTATTTTCAACGTTTGAATAAAATTTCCATATTGATTTCTCAAAAATTCATTTCCAAATATTAAATCAGTTACAGATTGATTTCTAATTTTATTTATCTCTACTAAAATAAATTCCTTATCTTCCTTTAAATTTTTCAATATCCTGTTTTTAAATGGATTCTTTAAATTGAAGTCATTTTACATTGACTTCCCAAATCATTTCAATTTACCAAGTAAATTTTTAATCGGATTTCCAACTTATCTTCTTTTAATAAATTCCTTTTTGAGAAAATAAATTTCAATCGTTTCTTTCAATCTATTTTAAAAATCCAAATTTTTAAATTAATTTCTTCAAATTAAAATCACTATTTTTCGAAATCCATTTATTTAACATTTTCACTTTATTCTGGAATAAATTCGATAATACTATAAAAATCAACTTTTATACCTTTAAATTCTTTTCTTCAAATTTTATTCAATTTCAAAAAAAATCAATTCACTTAAAATTTTCTGCTTGAAATACCAAAAATTCAATTTCGTTTATTTTTTTGGAATCCAATGATGTCAAACATCCATTCAGCTAAATTTTAGCTTTCAACAATTTCCAGACATCAATTCAATAACATCAATAATCATTCACAGATTATCACATCATAGTATAAATAAAATCAATCAATGTGAGGGGTCCAGTTGGATCCCTCCAACCTGTTTCCCTACATCCAAAGACGTTAGCACAATACCAATTCCGCTCCAGTACGGAATTATCGCGGTATATAGGTTTTTATAAATCCGCTTACTAACGGCGCAATAGGGTCTCATCCGCTATACGAGGCGGGAAATCAATCAATCCAATATATACATATGCCAATATGTATATACTGCTATATATATAGATATATCCTATCATATCTAATAGCACATCCAATCATCAAACAAATCAATAACTACAAAATAAAATTTTCCTTCGAGTGAGAAAATCTCACCTTAGCATTTTATTTTGCCATCCCATTTCATTTCCAGCTTGATTCTCGATTTTTAACCTTGTATAAATAATTATACAATTTAATCAATATCCGAAATAAATTGAACTATTAAATTTTTATTTATAAATTTAATTACCAAAAATTTTATTTTAAACTTTAAAAATTAAAATTTGAACTGTTTCTCCTTAAATGATCAAATTGTCTAACCATTTGACGAGTTTAAATTTTTATAACAATTCAATTTAAACAATTTAAAGCTATATCCAATTCCCAGTTTAAACTAATTTCTTACTTAATAAATTTACTTAACAAAAAAAAACAAATCTAGAACTAAATTTCCTTTAATAATTTATTTAACTAAATTTAACACACTTTCCCTTATTAATAAATCATCCTTAGAGACTTGACTAAATAAGCTAATTAACAAGTTAATTGCCTTTTGTACTTAAACAGAATTGTTTCAAACTTAATTTATATAAAAATATTTTCTGTTTTAGTAAAAATAGAACTGGGTTTAAATTTTTGTTTAAAACCTATTATAACTTTCTAAATCTAGATCCATATATATGTAAACTGCATTTGAATTTACTGTAATGAATATTTTTACTTTCGGCTTGAAATTTTATATATATATCAAATTACATTTTACTGGAAAAGAAAAATATGTATAAGTTTTACCTTAATGCCAAAATGCGAACCCAGGTCGTTGAACCTTTGAACGCCATTACCAACTCACGATTCCCTTGATCCAGAAAAATCGCGTTGTCCACTGCCTCGCCTTCGCGAATCGCTGGAATCGTTCTCGACCCCCAGATCGAATGCCTCGACGAACTCCCACAACCCACCGAGTCGCCCCAGATTTTTCGAGCTCGACGCAGTGCCCCCTGTCACTGCTCGACATCCCAGTCGAACCCAGCCTCGACCTACGCGCGTGCCCAAACCCCAGCGCCGAAGAAGTTGCCACTGCAAAGCCCTAGATCCCCCGATCGAACGCGAGCTGGGTCGCGACCTCCCATTTTTCGCCGCGATAGGCGACGCCTCCCCTCGCGAATTCATTCGCGTCCTCCTCTCTCTGATTTGAAACGATCGAACCCCTAACTGATGATGCTCGGCCTCAACTTCAAGTTCAAGGATCGGCTCGAGATGTAGAGACGCCATTGATTTTAGTTTAGAACGAGATTTTCTTTTGTTTTGAACTGAATAGAGGGAGTGAAAATGAAGATACGGTTTGGATTTTAAAACGAAAAGAAAACGTGATTTTAGGCGTAATGTTCTGCGCGATTTTAGGAGGGGAACGTGTCGATGTTTTGACAAATATTTAAATTTAAATTTTTAAGTTGAATTTGCTTTAAAAATTCTGACGCGTTTATACGCCGTACGCTCTCATATTAACTCCGAAAAATACGAAATTGGAAATCCAATAATAATTCGATATTACGGACCCAATGGAACTGGTTTCGTCAAATTCCGAGACTGTTTGAAAATTGACTATTTTTATAAATATCGGTTCGAACGATAATTTTCAAAACTGAACAAAACAGTTCGAAGTTAAATTCTGAAGCTTCTATCATCTTCAGTATTATCAATACGAATTTTAAAAGCTTTAGAAATATTTTTCTTCGGCTTAAAATTAAAAATTCAAATATTGATCCAGTTCAATAGATTAAATTCTATAATTTAATCGCCAACTTCAAAGAAAGATCCGGGATTCAAATTAAATCATCGTTCAAATATTTAAAATAAATTAAATATTCTCAATTTAATTCGTTCAAAATTCTGGGTCGTTACATAAACTTTCGTGCATCCATTCTACACTAGCAACCATTTAGTGTACAACCAATTTTGCAACAATCCGTGCATAGTGCAAAGTGCAATACATCATAAAATATATGCATGTATAAGAATATCTAAGCAGTACCTCATATATGAATGCGTTTTCTTTTAGAAATTCCTTTTAAAACATGATACACACATCCTAAATATACTTGCAATTTCTATATGAATGCAATCTTTTGAAAACTCAAAACATTCTTCATCCAATTTTCCCACACTCCTACCGAATAGGAGCATAGTTCAACAAATTTTACGTCCAAACCTACCACACAACTTTTAATTTTTGAATTTTAGAAAATTCTAATTTTCCAAATTCGATTTCTTATGTCAGAAAGAAGGTAGAAAAAGAATAAACTTCACATTTCTCCGTTTTACTTTTGCGTATCTCTCTCCGTACTTGGAACTTATGCCGCTATCCTATAAAATCTCTATTTTCTTTCCCAAGCACGGTTTACATAAGAAAGATTTATTTTTTCAAACTTTTTCCCAAGCTTAATTAATGGGAATGATGTATTTTTCTTTTGCAATTCTCATTTATTTATATTGACGTTTCTGTTGCTTTCTTTAGAACTTACTGTTTTTCTTTTAGCTACTTTATACCTGCTTTTACTCTTCTTATAATACAACAACTAAACACAGCTATCATATAAGGCAAGGAGGTCTAGGACCATGTCCACTCTGACACAGAAAGGTCCTACTCTAGGAATCCAAGTAACTCATATGCTCATCCTTCCGTCTATTATTACCAATTTACGCTGTATTACTCATGATGAATAAGATCTACTCATCTCTTCTATTCCATACTCAAAAATGAATAATTAAGTCTCATTTACTACAATGGATAAGGATTTCAATCTATGCAGTCTCTATCTAAAAAGGCAACTAAGCTTGGGGAAATTCTCTCTTTAGCTTTCATCTTTCCCCAACTAAGGTCTACCTATCCCAACCACGTATGTCTTTTCATCTTACTAATATCATTTCACTATTCTTCTATAGTCTACACACATGAAGCAACATTTCTAGGTTTTCACTAGTGTCCTATACACCTTACGAGAACTTTCATTATTACTACTAGGAGTAATTACTGCTACAGCCTTATACTTTTCCCGTTACACCTAGGAAATGATTCATATCTACTCCATATTTAAAAGTCTGGTTTGGTTTGGTATTTATCATTTTACTTCAAAAATTAAAGCTTCTAAATTTTATCTTTTCAAAAACTTATTTACTTTTCCACCAAACCATTTTTTTTAAAACATGTCTTGCTTGTTCTTAAAACATTTTTCTTCTTTCTTGACTTTAAAAAAATGTTCTCACATGTTTTCAAAATATCCTTCTTTTTTTATAGATCTTCAAATTTAATAAAATCGGAGTAAATAAGAAAAATTATTTTTATCAAAAATCTCTTAACTTTCCTACTCTTCCAATTACTTAACCTTGAAGGAGTTACTAACTTACTACACTTAATGGTTTTATACCTTAATGTATTGGAATTGCTTTCTCTTATGAGAAACCATTAATGCTAAAACCTTCTATGAATCCTTTAAAGGAGGATTTCATTTTTATGTGAAATTATAAGGAATTTATTTTATATTTTATCAAAATAGGCTATACAAAATATGGTGCTTTCCATACCTTGTACATCTCTTTCACGTATTCCTTATAACTTGCACAAAACATCTTTATTTGTGATTCATAGAATAAATTCCAATATATTAAGGTATGTTTACTCTATGTTTACTTACTTAAGATATTTCCTACTAAATTCATTAATTTATCATACGTTATTTTTCAAAAGAACTCATTTTCGAAACTGCTTTATAACTAGAAAATATTTTCATATACTTATTTAAATAATAAGTGTACATACAAAACACTTTAGAAATTATTTCCAAAACTCATTTGGGTCAAAACAGATGTTGCGTAAAACACCGTTACTACAACCCAAAAATACTAATATATGAATTCAATTAAAATAAATATTAATAATTCTGGTATGCTATGTAAAAACATTTACTTTGGGAGACACCTACTATAACAACAGTGTCATAGTCTATGCTTCCTTTATTTTTACTGAAAACATATATTACAACAATAAATGTTGTAATATATGGTTTCGATACTTAACACACTCTAGGTTTTTATATTTAAAATCATTGTTTACCTACAAAGAAACTAGCGAGCTATACATGCTCTATAATTCTTCGAAAAGAATTTTACTTTTAACAAAATTTACATCATATAAAAACCAATTTAAATTTCATACCACTTATTTTTCAAAAACTCAATATTTACTACCTCAAATATATTAACAATTATATTTTTTGACCTTTCAATTCAAAAGTTTCATTTTATTGGGCTAGACATAAAGTGGATTTTCTTCTTACTAAAACCTCTTATTCCTTCCAAAATAAAAACAATCTCCCTAATATCCCTAGGGAACTTCCCCACTACCTATAGCATATGGATACTAATCATGGCTTATTTGTACGCTACAAATCGGTAATTAACATAGGGCTCAACATACTTGGGTCATCCCAAACCTAACTAACAGACTATGCACAAGTATACTTCTAAAAACTTTCCATATGTTAAAATCTACAATTGGGGACTATTTGGATTTTAGTACATAATATATTTATATTTTTTTCAAAAATACAAATACGTTCACTCACTATCTACCTAGGAATCCTAAACCTAGGCTCAGATACCAAATGTAACAACCCACGTTCCAATGGGTCTGGGTTTTTCTCAAAAAATGCTAAAATCCAAGCCCACTGAAGCCCGAGTTGGGTATTTGGTATCCTGCAAATAGGTAAAGACAAATATATCAGAGCTTAGATAAATATCTCACAGCGGAATTGACTAAAATATAATAGTAAGTAAATATTCACCAATAAAATAACACTTTCTAAACAAGTGTCTCAAAGTTGGAAAGTCTCTCCCACCTACCTAACCTGTAGGATATTATGAGGAGGGGGTCATAACTAAAGTTCTGGTGAATGGACAAATTATACACTTCTAAGCTAAATTCTACATATACCATTTTATTTCCATTTATTGTTATGTAGGTTCATTGGGTTTGTAATACTCTCGCCTTTGTGCATGAATCCTGCCCATCTACTCCCTAATAGATTAAAACCTAATAACTGATATATATATATATACATATATATGTAGCTATATGCCCAACGACCGCATTGGTCCTAGGTACTACCGATAGTACCTTCTGTATCCTCCTTGCAAAGGACTCCATCGTCTTGCTTCCATGGCGTTCTGTGACTACATCTATAAAGAACTGCCTCATAAGGCCTACAATACAGATGTTCCGTCATCTACTATGCAAACGTAAAACAGCGTCTGCACTAGTCTACACTAATGCTCGGACATCCTCAATGTATCATCCAATGCGTACCTTGAGGACTATACGTAATCGTTCTGTCTACTCACTGAATCCCGCTTAACAAGGTCTACCTTGTACGGAATTCAGTCGGGGATTTTCTATTTCTGTAAAGGACTGCCTCGTTAGGCCTACAATACAGATATTCTATTTGGTCTGTCTCTTTTCCTATCGTGGCTATGGCTCCACGCAGCCACCCCTCAACTAATCGAAAGACTTCTAAAGAGCTAAGTGGTTGTGCCCTACTGCAAACAATCTAAACATCCAATTGGCTGCGCTCCTCGTCCAATGTCTCGATAGTGAAAGTATCGTGGGACTGTTGGTTTAACTCTAGTCTTTCCCTAACTCGCTCTTGGTTTTGATGTTGGCCCGATATCCGCATGCAACTATCCTTTCGGGTCCTGCCCACTAAACTTACTAGCAAGTACTGGGACATACGAATATCCTACTCCAAACATCAATCCCTTTTGACTGCCTACAATGGACCTGCCATGCGAAAAGCAGTCAAGGCATACTCTTTTGATGGAACACCTACAGACCTGCCTTTGGAGGACTGATTCACTACGCCTACCCCAAAGGGCCATCCTAGAGTACCCTCACGTCCCATTGAAGTCTCATACTTCCTTCTAGCCTAAAATAACTAAGTTGGACGTGCTTCTTCTGTGCTGAAATCTGTGATGAACTGCTTCGTTAGGCTCTTCATTCTTTGGGCTGCTCCAAACGTATCTCACTCTTTCATTAGACCCTAAGTCTAATATTTTAATTTGTGTTTAGTTACTTTTCTTATTATGTTGGCTACTTATTTACCCTAATTAGTATAATCTTGTCCCAGCCTCACCTAACTGTTGTGAGACTATTAGTTCCTGATTGAAAGGGAATGCTGTTAGTATGGGCCACTTCTATTATCTTGCTTATTAACTTAATTTAAGTCTTACGTTTATTAAAATAAACCTCTTCTGTTCTTTCTAATTAATTATAACCTATGTTATAATTTCACTTGTAATTGTCGCTTTTATTTTCTTTTATATTCTGTACATTATAAATATAATTACAAGCATCTCTTTTCTGTTCTAGTCTGTCTTCTTTTATTATGATGATGAATTCTCTTTAATTCTCTTATATTATATGACAAACTTAATTAACTTTGGACTACGTCCACTTGTCACAAATTTATTTATCATAATAACTACTTTACTTTTATTCTGTTATCTGAGCAGCAAATGCAGATCTAGGTACATTTCTGTTTATAGCTTCTAGTCTTAACTTGATTCCTTCAAATCTTTGCTTTATCTTCTTATATTGTAGGAAGTAGTTCTGTTCTATTTGGTTGGTTACGAAAACTGTGAAAAATTCATTTCCATATTTTAATACTAAATAATGCTATAAACAATAATCTGTAAATGCAAGATATTTCTTTTATTATCTCTTTACTTTTTGGATAGTGCAAAATACAGTGGTTTCTCTATTTTACATTAATTCCCTTTTTATTTCTTTTATTCTTGCAATTACGTTTATTGTTATCTTTTTAAATATTAAACTATAAAAATGTATTCTATTTTCTAAACCAACCAATTAATCTGTCACGTACTTCCAAATCAAGTTATTAGATTTTTCTTTAAGTTGTTACTCCCGTTTTAGCCTAATTACTGTAAATTTCTATCTTTCTCTTTTTATTTCAGCTTTTCTTATTTTACATCTAATTTCTATAAATCTAGTATTCTTCTATTTTAGTCCGTATTTGCGAATTTGTAACGACCTGCCTTTTTGGATGGTTTAAATTGACGATAAACCACACACGTCAGACTCAAACTATTCAAAGGGGCAGATTGTTATGGGGTAAATGAGAAAAAAAAAGAAATAAAAGAAATACAAAATCTCGCAGCGGAATGACAAAATATAATAATCAAATAAACAGTTCATGAAGCTGTTTACAAATAACATTGATTATACTTTTATAATATAGATCAGAGTTACATACAACAAGACTAAATAGTAAATAGATGCAGCGGAACAACATGAAGCAGTGGAGTACATATAATAAGTAATAATAGTACAAAATCTTCGTCTTCATCCTCCAGAAAGCAATCTTCGATAAACTGAAAAGCTCAGACTGACCCGAGCGAATCGAAAAGACAAAACACTCGAGTCAGAACTAAAGATCTTATGTAAGTTAAATCAACGGTAAATATGAGTGTGACGGCGTCAGAGATGTTTATGAGGTTTGACATCTCCTATCTAGTGTTTAACGTGAGTGCAATAACTTAAGAGATGTACGTGATTCACATCTCCTAAGGATCCGTTAAACTATCTACTATGTAGTAAAATACGCTATTATAATAGTGTCTATAGTGAAGTAAAGTATTAAAATAGTGTTAAGGCGTTACCCATACCCCCCTTAACACATTTTATATATTTCCATAGTCTATACAGTACCGTAATTCCTTCGTAAACTGAAGGGCTATCAGGGGGCACTCCATAGGTATGGTACAAACCAAACTCGTAGAAGGCTCGCTAGGGCATGTGAACACGGCACTCGAGGAAATGCCAAGGTAGATATACCACTTGCACTCCCGGACTGTTGGTAACGATAGCAGCTACTACCGCCCACCTCGGACACACTCCCATAATCAAAATTGAGGGGTGGCCACCAAATCAATCACAAAGTCAGAATATAATATCGAAGAAATGTGCCCAATAGGAGGAATGATCTCACTTAGCCCGGTATAGCTCCTGTTTTAGTCACATCTAAGCTGACTCACGGGAGTCAGGGACATGTAAATACCTCATATAGAATCGTTCACCAAACCATCCTACTTCATTTTTGGAATCTCCACCACGTACACAGTTGTTAAAGTGGTTTTTGATATTGGCAGAGAGTATGACAATATCCGACCCCCGTCTCTTTAACAACCAAACGCTTATTTCACACCGGATGGTTCTCTTACATTCCAAAAGTCAATTCACAATTGATATCAAAATATCATATTCTCAAAAATCATATCATTTTCGAATTCATATCCTCTTTCATAACCATATTCACTTTCAAAATCATATTCACCTTCAAGTTCATATTCACTTTCAAAATCATATTCACTTTTGAAATTTTAGATAATATAGATAAATTAAAATCTCATTCCAAAATCATCATATTTACCCAAATATGTCATTTCACAAAAAGGTATCAATTTCAAATCCAACTTAGTTTGTATCATCATTAAGGATTTAAATATAAACACTTCAACTTTACATAGTCTGAAATTTTAGAAAATAGTTTAGATAGTCATAAATAGTTTTAATAGTAAAAAAAATAGTATAAAATATATTAAAATAATTTAAATAGTAAAATAGTTTAAATAGATTTAAATTTGATTTAATTAGATTTAAAATGATTTATATAGATTTAAATTAGATTAAATAGATTTTTAAATTATCTTAAATATATTTTTAAATAGATTAAATAATTTTGAACTAGATTAAATAGATTTAAATTATGTTAAATAGATTTAAAATAGATTAAATAAATTTAAATAATATTAAATGGATTTTAAAATAGATTAAATAAATTTAAAATAGATTTAATAGATTTAAATTATATTACATAGATTTAAAATAGATTAAATAAATTAAATTAGTTTAAAATAGGTAAAATAGATTAAATTGGATTAAGTAAGTTATAATAGATTAAAATGAATTACAATAGTTTAAATTGATTAAAATAGTTTAAATTAATTAAAATAGTTTAAATTAGTTTGAAATAGATTTCAAAGTTATATCCAAACCTTTTTCAGTAACTCAATTTCTATAAATTCATTTATATTTGACACACAACTTTGAAATTCAGATTTAAATCCTTTGGAAAATTCATTAAATCAATTCAAATTTTAGCATTAACACTCGGATTATCGACAAAAATTCAGTTTATATAAATACATTTCTATTTCAAAAATGCCAGTTAATTGAATTCAAAATTTAAAGAATAAAAAATCATTTAATTTAACCAATCCGGTGTCCGTATATAATTTTTTACCCTATGGTCAAGTGGTACAGATATTTATCATTTCAATCCACAATTTAAAAATTTACGGTTATATATCACTTCAAACCGCAATCTCGAATTTAATAAAAGTCTATAAAATCGCTCGAGTCTATCATTCCAACCCATAACGATTTTTCCCTAATCTACAGATCGTTCAAGTATGTTTCATTTCAACCCATAGGGGACTTGCAGTGTTATAACAATATAAAAATACAACATCCAGTCATTCAATATCAACAATCAAACATTCATCACAATCATTATCCAAATCAACAAATAAACATCAATATATAACTAACTATCATTAACAGGTATTAAATTGACAATTAAATTCAATATTAAATTAAACAATGAGTAAATGCAATAAAAGTCAAATTTAACTAGAATGACAATTTAAACCTACCAAACATCGACCAATAAATTTTTAATCATATCATAAATTTAATTCAACTAACATAAGATAATCTAGTAGTTGTGAGTGGGTCAATACACTCACCTTTGATTTCAAATCGATTTGAAATCCAAAATAGGGCCCAAATTTGAACTGTCTCGGAATTTGTCCAAACTAGTTTCAAAATGTCCGAAATTTACATATGATCCCAGAGGAACAAACCGCGCATGAATCCGAGCTCGTACGTAAAAATTATGGTCGTTAGAAGTTTGAAAATTTAATTTAAATATAAAAAAAGAAAATGGCAATTAAGTAAATAACGTTACCTTAAACCCTACTCTCCCTCTCGCTCCAGAAACTTACGTACGCGGTCAAGTCTGGAGCCGCCACCTTCGACCATGATCACATGCTGCAACAACCCATAATACCTCGATTAGCCAACATCAATGGGTTGCACGACCAGAGCCGCCCTCCACGACCCACGCATGTGGCCCTACGAGGCCCAAAAACCCCTCCGCCGCCGTTGACATACATGTCCAGATCTGGCGAATTGAAGCGCCTGCGACACAAACGAACCGTACAGATGTGTACTGCTCACCTTCCTCTTCAAGCCAGTACCTCCTGATCGTCGCAAGGATGACGATCCACCGTTAAACGAGGCGATGACTTATGGACAACCGAGAACAAATCATGGATTTCTGGACAAACAGTGACTCTATTGTAAAAATGAATCACACCAGTGAATTACGCTCATCGAGAGCTTTGAATTGATATATAATTTGATATGGTTTGGAGGAGTTTGATTTTTTTGAAATTGATTTGGAAATTGAAATTTAGGGTTTGAATGTAAATTGGGTTTCTGCCATTTGGGAAAGAGAGAAGGTACAGCCGGATAGAACTGTACATATAGGAATAAGAAATAGAAAGGCTGCTAGGGTTAAAATAGAACAATATATAGTAACGAAGTCCGATAAGAAATGAATACTACCCGAATTGATTTGAAACGACAAATATGACCCGAAAAGCCCGTTCTGCTTCCGGAACGAAAACATGTCATCCCATATATCAAAATATATGTTTTCGATAGTTTTAAACTCGATAGAATAGGTTTCAAGTCCTAATTCCATCATATGATGAAGCTGTTTTAAAATCGGCTTATTTCAAATTGATTTCAATTGAATTGATTTCTATGCATTTCGAGTCCGTACGATCAAACGACAACTCTGGTCGCTACGAAACTTAAAACCTTACAATAATTCACCATTACGGATCCAATGAAATTGATTTCATCAAAATTCGAGACAGTGGCCAAAATGGCTATTTTCACGTTAATTAAATAAATTAATATTAAATTAATTAATCACTTTTTAAATTTCAAGTTTAATAACTAACAATTTTAATCATTTTTGACTACTTAGACATTTACAAAATTTTAATACAAATTTACTTATCAATTCAGGGTTGAATATTTGCACTAATTACAGTAGTCCATTTCAATTGCAATAAATTCATTAAGTATAATTTATATTCAATTAAATCCATTTATTTTGATTTCAATCTTTCCATTCAATCAATCTTGACTCTATGGACATAGTTAACATTGATTTATATATTATTACATTATTAAGCTACAATTTCCATCTTTTCTCATATTAGTTGAAGTATTCCAATAATATTTAACCTTTGTTGACTTTTTTTACATTAATTAAAAACTAAAATCCCACAACTTCATTTTTCTTGGTTTCATTTTATTATTAAATCAATTTATTGCCTTATGAGTGTAATTGACATTTCAGTACATTTCATCACATTTCCAATTTGTAGTTATTGTATTAACTCACATTAATGTAACATTTATTTACATTTATTTGTAATCGATTAATTAAATTGGTAACAAATAACAATTGTCACCCTTTCCACATTTAATGATATTTGTAAGTTTATTATTTACAAATAATTGTTATAACAACTTACACTATACTAATCCTATCCAATTACCATTTATTACACACATTATTTTATTAATTAATCAACATTTAATTTATCAATTACTTTTTAAATCCAAGTATCAATTAATACACATATTATTATAATTAATTTAAAATCTATAACCAATTATAACATGTTAATCATTTCAATTAATTGGAATTACATTTAAAGCAGTTAATTACCTTAAATTATTACAATTTCATTTCATTCCAGTTATATTCTTATTATTAAATCACAAATTTCATTTCTCCCAATGTTAAATCACAAAATCTTATTAAATTAACTATTTTTAATTATCGAAAATTATGGAGCAATACACTCTTCCCCACTCAAAACTTTTCGTCCTCGAAAAGGAAAGGAAGGGAAAGGAAATCAATATATCTTATTCAAAATATTAAATTTATAAACAATTAATTTGCATAATTAAATATTTTAAATAAAATATATCAATTTATAAACAGTTAAATCCTTTACATTCAAGTTAAATAAAAGTTCGAAAAACATTTCACAGAATTTTCTAAGTCCAAAATTCACGAAAAATTTCGACAAAGTCTCCTTTGTGCGGAGAGGTTTGGGGGAAATAATAATATCAATAATAACAATATATATCATATTTTCCAAAATAGTATATCCCAAACCATGGGAAAATAATATAATATCGCTAGAAAACCGCAATCCGAGAACGTACCTATTTGTCGGGCAAACAACGCTTAATTTATGAAACCAAAAGCAGTAGCTATTGCTTCCATAACCTGTATTTCACTTATATAATCCAAAAGAGTTAATAATTATATAAAAGAAAAATATTTAAGTTGTTTCGATAAATAACAAATAAAACATCACAATATAACAAAAGTCATTGCAAACAACAGTACAAACATCATTTTCAACAAAGAGAGCAATCATCCATCCATAGCAACCAAAACAAATGGTTTGTTCGGGTTCAGAACTTCTAATCATATAAAATGATAAATAAACTACTAAGTAAACTATACACTCAACAGTCGTAGATAAAACTAATAGATTATTTATACATCTTTATACAAAATAGAAGTATCATTTCCCAACCAATCCATAAGTCAATACAAACAAAGAATCCAACACATTTTTAAGTTTACTCTATTTATCTTTTTCACATCATTTATTGTTCACATTTTTTTTCATACAATGATTTTCTTTAATTCACGTTCATTACTTACAAATTTTAAATTTTCCTTCACTCATGTAAGGCTTATTTCATTAATTTGCATCTTTTACTTACATAAGTTATATCCATTTCAATTATTTGGATCATAAATGAATTCATTTGTAACAACCCTGCTTTTGGTGATTACCTGTACAGTTTAATTATAACGGTGGTTATAATTTAATAATGGAGAAAATAAAATAAATTGGAGAGATAAAAATTTGTTAAAATTGTTTATTTCAAATAAACAATGGATTTGGAATAAATAAAATAGAATTAAGATAGTTTGGTTGGTAATAAATTGTGAATAATGGTAATATGTTGATTTGGGGATTAATTGAAGTAAAGATAAAATAATTTAAATCAACATTATTTGTTGTAAATAAATATAAAATGTTTAAATAAAGTTTTAAAAACTTTGTTATGTTAGTTTGTAATAAAAATAGCATTATATGGTTTTAATTTGATAAAATGCAATAATTTTGGAAATTATTGCCAAACGTTGAATTTTATTAATTTTAATTAAACGTTTGAATTTAATTTGGATAATAATATAAATAAAAAGGTGGAATTTTGTTTAAAATAATATTTGGATGTAAAAATAATGTTAATAAGGTTTGTGACATTTAATTGTACAAGAAAATGATTTTTGTGTAAATTTTGGTGTTAAAAATAGCACTTTATGTAATTAATGGTGTAAATTGAAGTATTTAAATAAAAATACGAATTTCATGATGAAAAATAATTTTAAATGGCTAAAATATCTTTTATGTGTTGATAAATTTTTTTGTAAAACATAAAGTGTGTTAGTGTTATTTTATAAAGTTGAAATTATGTAAATATATAGGATGTTTTGTTTAAGATGTAAGTGTTTTGGTGTACTAGTGATAATTAGTGTATTAATCAAATTATTTTCTTATTTGGTTTAAGCCCAACTACAATCTTACCTAAGAGAAAACCATCTGCTTCTCAAACATGTACTTTCAAAGTTCAGGGCTGTAACCAGAAGAAACCAGAAAACCTCTTTTTCTCTTAAAACCCTAGAATCCAATTCTCAAATTTCTACAATTCTTTTGCAAAATTAACCACTTTGAAGTTATTAAATTCAGGTAATCAATTCAAAACTATGAATTTGTCCCAGGTTATTTTCTATTTTGTGAAAATTGAATAACTATAGGTTGATTTCTTCTTGCATGTAGCTCAGATAGCTTCTATAGGTGCTGAAGCAACAATTTGAGCCTCCAAGCCTTCATTTTGATCCGGATTCTTGCTGTAAAGTGCTAATCTCTTGCTGCTAATCCAAGGTGAGAATCTCTCCCACAAATTCTAGCTTGTTTCAGGTTTCGTAGTGATGAACTGGGTTATTTATTTTGCAAATTCGTTTGATGTAACGTTGATTTTCTGAGCTGCTACAAAAATGGTCTGAGTCAATGTTTGAGACAGCGTATCTTTTCCGTTTTCTGTCAAAATTCGTTGATTCTTTTTTCAATTTAAAATATAGTTATTGAAATTTATGCATGACAAATTTCAGGTCATTTGGACGTATGTAGGTTATAGAAATATGTTGCCGAACTTTGATTCGGAGTATATTTTTACCCAGATTTTTACAGTGAAAACACTGCCTGGGTTCAACTTTGAGACATCATAACTTTCTCATACCTTGTCCAAATTGCATGATTATTTTTGTAGTTTAAATTATAGCTGTTGAAATTTATGTATGCCAAATTTCAGGTTATTTCAACCAATGTAGCTTATAGAAATATGTTTCCGAACATTGATTCGGAGCATGTTTTTGCCCAGATTTTTACAGTGAAAACACTGCCTGGGTTCAACTTTGAGACGTCATAACTTTATCATAGCTTGTTCAAATTTCGTGGTTCTTTTTCCTGTTTCAATTATGAGTGTTAAACTATATGCCTACTAATTTTCAGCTCAATAAGAGGTCGTTTGGTTCTTTTTTTTAGACCTGTAATTTGAACCCAAGATGGTTTTCAAGCCTGGGCACATTTTTGTTTTTGAACTGTTGCAAACATGGTCTGAGTCCATGTTTGAGACAGCGTAACTTTTCCAGTCGGGATTCATCGATTCTTTTCTTGTTTGAAATCTGAAGTTTTCTACTATTTGTGCACCAATTTTTAGTTCAATCAGAGGTCGTTTGGCCACCTGTTTCATGTCCGAAAATTGAACCCAGAAAAGATTTCAAACCTGGGTATTATTTTGTCTATGCATTTTTATGTTCTTTTTTTGTCCGACTTTTGACTTGTACTTTATGTTCTTGTGATATTTCCAAATTGTTTTGAGAGCTATGATGCCTATCAATAGGTTAGCCAATTTTTGATGAATTTGAAATTCAAATTTGAATTGAATTTGAATGATGGTTTTGAGTAATTTCTTTGATTTCGAGCACGGATTTTTCCAAACGATTTTGAAATAATTTTTAAAATTTATGGGCATTTCAAAATAATTATTATATAATATTGTAAAGTATTTTCAAATGTAAAATCTATTTATTCTCTATAATGAGGGAGATTTTCAAATAGAGTTTTCAAATTGATTTCGAGAATTAGTTTTCAAAGCTTATTTTCCAAATTAATTATTTTATATATAAATTACACGTATTTGCCCATTTCAACCGAATGAGAAGGAGAATTAACCGGTTTGGTAAAACAAGTGGTATGGGACACGTGCGTTTATCTTATCGGTTAATTCCCGACTTGTCTGTTTGATCATTTTGACCTTCGGGTCGAGTTTACCGATGAGATGAGGTAAACGTTTTACTGCTTTGAGTGTGAAATTTACTAGCGGTTAGTAAACCATTTAGTGCGAATGTGTGGTATGGGACACATGTTAACACTGTTCGGGTTCCTATCCGAGAGTTTGTGATACATTTGTCTAAGAGACGTATTTGCCGGTACTGGACCTTCGGGTCATTTGTCCTTCGGGATGTTTGTCTAAGAGACGTTTATCATTGCGATGTATTTATCCTTGGGATCTTGTCCTTGGGATGTTTGTTTAAGAGACGTATTTATTTGTCCTTCGGGACGTTTGTTTAAGAGACGTGGCGCCTTATTTTGGGAGAACGGTACTTGGCGGGCTTCGGCCATAAGCACGTGCTATATCTTTGAGTTGATTTCATTGATTTCCTTATGATTTTCCAAGTGTATCGTCTTTTTACATTATTGGTCATTTGAGCCGTTCGAGATATTATATATGGCGATTACATCTTTGGAAATTGAACTCCTTATCGAGTTCTATATTTGAGATTTGGGTTTGCCAACACTGGCGTTATTTGAGATTTTCCTTTTTGGCGTATTATATGAGATTTGCCTTTTGGGCGTTTATTTGGGATTATAGTCTCCTATGTTGGAGATTTATATTTGCTTGCCTTATGGCGTATTTTGAGATGGTGATTTCTTTGAGGTTGTTTTGAGTTGCTGATATGGTGGGTTTGGGATTTCTCCTCTTTGGAGTTATGTTTTTCTCCTAAACCATATTTGATGTTTTGTGATACGCCGATGAGATGAGGCGTGCTTTTATTGTGAGATTTTTTATAGAGTTTTATCGCCTTTGAGTTGCATTCATATTTAGTGATATCCTTATATCATTTGAAATTACTATACCTACTTAATTATTCCACGTGAAGTAATCATATACCCTTGAACTGTTCCTTCTCACTTGAGAAGATTATCACCTTGCCTATTGCTCATATTATCACTTATCCTTATAAACTGATTTGTTTAGCTAGAATTACCCGTGTATTTTATACTCGGGTCAGACCGAGGTGTTTCAGGCTAGGTACACTTAGGGACTTAGCCTATTCTGCTTCTGCATGGACTTATCCGCCAGCCCTTTTTGTTGTAGTCTTTTTGTCGCTCTCTGATATGTATATTGTTTTGACTCGTGTGTATATTGTGGTCGTTATACCACTTATGATGTATTATTTGTATTGTATTGGGATGAATCAGTATATATGTATATATATATATATATCTGTTTTCTGTTCTATGTTTATCATATTTTGTTCTGAACTCAGCGCTAATACCAAGCTGTGACGCCCCACCCCGAGACCCGCATTAGCAGACAGTATTACCAGTAATACTCTTTGTTACAAAATATATAGTACATCAAAGTATAGTACATGATAAACATAAAACAGAAACTTATATTACGGTACATCAAAGTATAGTACATGTGTTACAAATCCTCTAATCATTGTGTCCTTAACCTTTTCGTGTCCTTTGGGGTAGATATAAGTTAGGAATACGTCTAGGAATATATTTTATTTCGTAGTATTCCATAATTGAATTAATGATATCTTATCCTATGAATAATCCTTATTGTGATTGTTTTATTCGAGTTCTTTTCGATATGGATGCTTGATACACATTCGTATCGAAGGAGCTTGTTGATACCATTGGGTGTTTTCTTATCTTGTTACTTCTTTGAGGATTGCGTATCCTATTGAGGGGATCCGCAATATTTGGCATGCTATGTGACAATATTGAGGTTGTTCTTTGTAGTTTTTCTTTCTGTGCAAATTTGCACATTAGTCTTCACCTTGGATTTAGTGTGATTTGGGGATGGATTGGCTTGCTCGATATCGAGCCCCAATCCTATGTTCTGAAAGGATCCTATATTTTAGGCATCCTAAATCGGCTGATTAGTTGTCTCTTGTTCTTCGGAATGTTGATGATAATTCCAAAGTATCTTTATTTGTTCTTGAGTTTCGAGATGATGATGGTGTTATATTTCGAATTCCAGTTAATTGTGATTTTGTTGATATATGTGAGTCCGTTTCAGGTTTGCTACCCAATCGAGCAATTGAATTCTGTGTTGACCTCATTCCTGGTTCTTAGCCTGTTAGTCATCCTCCCACGAGGATGTCCACTAAGGAAATAAGGAACTCTAAGAGTGATTGCTGAAGCTTGAAGCCAAGCAATTCATTGAGTTCAGTCTTTACCGTGGGATGCCACGGTCATCTTTGTTATGAAATCTGAGGGTATTCTTAGGTTTGTATCCATTTTCGCAAGCTTAACAAGTTGACCATTAGAATGAGTATCTATTGCTTATGATTGATGACATATTAAATCTATTGGGTGGTGTTAGGGTCTTTCCTCGGCTTGACCTTGCACCGATTTTCATCAGCTACAAGTTGCGGAGGATAGCATTCCTCTTGCCGCATTCCGCATTCGTATAGTTCTTGTGAGTGGCTCATTATACCGTTCGGTTTGACGAACACTCCAATTTATTTCGTCAATCTTGTGAATCGACTATTCTATGAATATCTCGATGAGTTCTCCTTGTGTTCTTTGATTTTGAGTGTAAGTAACAATTTGATACTGCAAATCTTTCAAATAGAAGATATGTTTTTAAGTATAATTGGATTTTTGTTTATTGAGACAAGCAAAGAATATTTTGTAAATTATATAAGAGGCATTTTTATAGAAAATGATTTTTGTGTTGAATTGTCCATCGAGTGCTTTAAGAATTCTGGTCGATGCGCCTAATCAACGTTATCGATAGGAATTTCCTAACCGCTATGATGGGAGAATCAGGCATGGTAAATTAAGTTTTAATAAGTAAAGTTTGGAATAAATTAATATGGTTTGAGAATTAAATTTTATTTTGAATGTGTAATGCATCCATTAAACCATAATGAGGGATGGATGAGCGGCGATGCAGTTTTGATCATTTGGTTAACCCTACAGCCAATCGATGGGGTTATACGCTATAAATCAATGGTGAGGCAATACCTTGTATTATTTGAAAATTTTGAAATTGAATATGCTTATTTTAAACTTTTAGCATGAATTTGTGAGCAAATTTTCGTTTAAAAATTTTGGTTGTGTTAAAATTTGTTGATGTGAATTTGTAAAATTCTTTAGAAAACAAATTTGAATTAATTATCAACTTTAATAAAGTTTTTTGTTGATAATTAGTGGAAAATTTAATTTTTGTGATAAAGTGGAAACGTGAATTTGAGTTGTTTTAATAAATGAATCATTTATGTAGTATAATCATTTAAATTGTGAGAATAACTTTATATATATATATATTATTGGTAGAATTTAAGAGTGAAGCATTTTATTCACTTTAAATGAAGAGTTTGGAGATTAAATTGGATATGTGAAAGAGGTTTTGAAAATTTTCAAAACGTTGAAATTTGAGAATTTGATTATGTAGTAAAAGGATTTTGATAACCTTAAAAAATATTTTATTAGTAAAATTGGAATATAAATATCCATTTCTTGAGTTGTCTTGCCTTTGTGCAATTATCTAACGACTTGCATTTATGCGGTCGTTTGAGTTTGGTGGCGTTTGAAGAAACCACCTCTCATTGAGTTTTCTTACCTCTATTGTTGTCAATCCTATATCCGTGTGGTTCCTTTCGTAGCGTGATACGGAAAGTCATGTCAACAATTATCTAGTTGGTTAAAACCGGGATAAAATTTTGTTAAATCCTGACTCTATTTGAGAAACTCCTGAGGAATCGATCTCACTCGATTGAACTTTTTGTATGGCTTCCTGTTTGTGATCTTGATTCGAAGGTAAGACGCCTTCGAAATCATGATGTATTGCTTGTAGAAATTCAATGGTCCGCTAATCCCAATATTATCATTTGGGAAACCAAAGAATTAATCGAGCTATCTTACCTTGGTTTTCTATCATCCTGTGTCGAGAGTGAGAAATTTTAAACTCGAGCTTATCTATCCTCCTTTACTTGATGAAATAATTTGTGTTGAATATAGCTCTTCTTAAGAAATTGCGAGGACACAATTTTTATAGGGGGGAGTCTGTAACAACCCTGGTTTTGGTGATTACCTGTAAAGTTTAATTATAACGGTGGTTATAATTTAACAATGAAGAAAATAAAATAAACTTGAGAGATAAAAATTTGTTAAAATTGTTTATTTCAAATAAACAATGGATTTGGAATAAATAAAATAGAATTAAGATAGTTTGGTTGGTAATAAACTGTGAATAATGGTACTGTGACGACCCACCTTTCTGACCCTTGAGAACGACACTTAATACATCCATGGTATTCATGTGCAGTTGCCCAAGTATCTGAAAGACGAGTTGTCATGGGGTAAAATATAAGAAAGGAACAATAATCTCACAACGGAACGGTTAAATATAACATAAAAATAAGATAGTACATAAGGTTACTCCCCAACATGGAGTTATCAGAGTTACAACAAAAGTACTATTGTCAGTCTAGGCAGTTATAACAACCTGCCTTTAAATATACATACATAGAGCCAACATCTCATAACAGCGGAAATAAATAGCTAGATAGACAAGGAGCCTCCTACTCATCCACCATCTTCAAAAGAGCCCAAAGAAACCTGTCATTTCCGGACTACTCAAATATAAATGAGTACCCGAATGTTTAGGGAAAACAAACAATTCGGGTCAGACAATAAGTCCGGTATGAGTAAACTCCAAAAATAGAACACACAAAGTAACTAGTGAGACCAGATCGCAAAAATGCAGAATGGGTTTTTCCCTCACAAGGACAACATCCAAGTATAAAAGAATGGATGCATATAATTAAACATCGCAAAGAGCGCAAAACGCTTCCCGATGAAATTAAGAAAGAATCAATCTAAAGTTTTGAATCAAAAATAAGGAAAAGAAATTTTTTCAACAATGACTAGGAGGGTGTGCCCCCCTTATCGAAAGTATACCTCTAGAAAATATACTTGAGAACTACGATGGCTCTCGGAAACCTCCAAGCCGGACCCCGCCAACCTTACTGAGTATCCGAATATTTCACATCTCCATGCGCATACAACCGAAACCAATCTAGAGTAGATGTGAAAATACCCTAATGGGAGCAACCCTACATAACTTGGCCCCCACTCGCTCTTTATTTAGTCATTTCTGATAAAGGGTATCAATGCTCTAAATGAGCAACAAATCGTCTTAGATTGACAAAACAAAAACAAAAGGAAGAAGGGTATCGAAATTAATAGTCAAGATATCAACTATCGGGGATAACAAAACAATCGTATATGGAAATTAAAACTTATACTTTTTCAATGCTTGAAAAATATCCATATACTTATCTCATCGATATAGATATATTCACAAAACATTTGGGAGGATTTCATATTTCAAAAGCATACTTAGATGGGTCAAAAACAATTGTATATAAGAAATGTGAATGTTTTCCATTATAATTATAAAGATCATTTATGGAAATCAAATGTCCTACACTTGTCACGTTTCCGATATTCTCGACTTACTATACCCCTCGCCCAGAAACAAAGCCAGGTAAGTCAGGGTACTGGTTGCTCCTAGCCTTGCCTAGACACTTCGGTTCCAGATCTCACAGATAGAGGATCAATCTACTCATCCACTTTTAGTGCCAAGTATATGACTACTTACTTTCCTTAAATAACCCATTTAAATCATTATATAAATTTTTAAGCTCCTTTAAAATACTTTAAATAAAGATTTAAAACTTCCATTCAAATCATAACTTAAACCCATCATCTTTAAAGGAGAATACGACCAAGAGGGGTGAAGCTCCCTCTTAATCAAATGAGATAGATAAAAGGGGTGTTATTTCCTTTTAACCAAAAAGTCACTAAATGTCAATCCTAAGTTAAAAGGTGGTGTAAGTTCCCTTTAACTAAACATCAAAGTTATTGCTCATAAACTGGCCGAGCACAAATCAAACAACCAAACAAGAATAATAACAGACTCATTATTATTAACCATTTACAATCAATAGTTAACACAAAATTTGTTAAAATGTGAATAAGTCAAAGAAAAGAGATTAAGATTACACTAACTATAAAATAATTAAATTATACTCACAGAATAAGTTATACTCGCTAAACTATGAAAGCAAAGAATATACTCATAGAATAAGTTATACTCGCTAAACTATGAAAACAAGGAATATACTCACAGAATAAGTTATACTCGCCAAACTATGAAAGCAAGGAATATACTCACATCCTATTTGCTTTGATGGAGACTTGGAATACTTCACCTTTGATAATGAATTTTAGTTCTTTTCTTTTGTTTGTGAATGAATTAAAATGAGATATGGACTTGGCTATTTATAGGTGAAGAGAAGGATACTTTAGTCATTTCCTACAGCCTAACTTGATTCGACCAGATTTTGGTCCAATAGAAACCAGCCATATGGCCTAATTTGATTCGACCACATTTTGGTCCAATAGAAAACATCCTTGTGGCTTAATTTGATTCGACCACAATTTGGTCCAATAGGAATTCTCCTTATCAACTATGGCCTAACCTGATTCGACCAGATTTCGGTCCAATGCAACCATCCGTATGGCATAACCTGATTCGACCAGATTTTGGTCCAATGGCAACCATCCGTATGGAATATAATAATCATTATGCTATTTTGTTTTATTAGGCAAGTAATTATACTATTTTGTTTTATTAGGCTAGGTTAATAATTCTTTCTTGTTTTATTAGACAAGTAATTATACTATTCTGTTTTATTAGGCAAGGTTAATAATTCTCTCTTGTTTGATTTGGCAAGTAATTATACTATTCTGTTTTATTAGGCAGGGTTAATACTTTTAGATATAAAATCCATTATTTAATCATTTAAAAACATATTAACCATTCATGTTAAAAGTTATTAAATTATGGGTCGTTACATCCTCCCCTCCTTAAAGGAAATTTCATCCTCGAAATTAATCGGATAAACCCTAGATATCAAAGAACCGAAATGATATCATATATACCACACAAAGATACAAGGAAAGTGACCTTAACACAACTGGTGAGTACACTAAAAAGAAACAACAAAATACAAACAACAACTACATCAACTCGGGATAAGAATCCCTAATATGGTCCTCAGTTTCCTAAGTACAATCTCTAACATCTCCACTCCACTGAACCTTAACAAGATTTACGACCTTCTTCCTTAATCGCTTTATATCTCGGGCGACTATACGAATTTTCTGCCTAAGAATAGTTAGGTTAGGCTGAACCTCCAAATCAACTTGTTGTCCCGGTTCTACTATCATCGAAGGGTCGTGTACATACTTACGTAAATGAGATACGTGAAATACGTTGTGCACATCTGATAGTCGATCTGGTAATTCCACTTTATATGCAAGTTTACCAATCCGGTCCAGTATGGGAAAAGGACCAATATATCGAGGGGCTAATTTCCCTGTCTTTCCAAACCTCACGACACTTCTCAGAGGAGATACTTTTACAAATACTAAGTCCCCGACTAAGAACTCTAGATCCCTACACCTTTGATCTTCATAACACTTTTGCCGATCTTGCGCTTCCTTCTTCTTTCTTCGAATATCAGCTACCTTCTCATTGGCTTCTAAGATTACGTCAGGTCCAAGAACAAGTCTATCTCCATATTCAACCCAACACGAAGGAGAACGACATGGACAACCATAAAGAGCTTCGAAAGGGGCCATACCAATGCTTGCTTGATAGCTGTTGTTATAAGTGAATTCGACTAAGGGTAAATGATCTTCCCAAGAACCCCCAAAGTCTAGAATGCATGCTCGCAATAAATCTTCCAAGATCCGGTTCACTCTCTCCGTCTGCCCATCTGTTTGGGGATGGTATGTTGTACTTAGACTTAACTCAGTCCCTAAAGTATTCTACGGTCCCTTCCAGAACCTACTAGTGAATATCGGGTCTCGGTCACTTACAATACTACGAGGAATCCCATGGAGTCTCACAATCTCCTTCACATACAAACTCACCAGACTCGTAGCAGTCCTAGTCAGCTTAACAGGAATGAAATGGGCACTCTTGGTTAGTCAATCGACTATAACCCAAATGCCATCGTTACCTCTTCTTGACCTAGGAAGCCCATCAATAAAGTCCATAGAGATCTGCTCCCACTTCCACTTTGGGATCTCAAGTGGTTGAAGCAATCCAGCTGTCTTCTGCTGGTCACTCTTAATCTGCTGGCAGTTTGCACAACAACTCACAAAGATTGAAATATCTCACTTCATCCCCTTCCACCAAAATAACCTCTTCATATCTTTGAACATCTTGGTCACTCCTGGATGAAAAGATAACTTTGAATGGTGGCATTCGGCTAACACTTCTTGCCTAGGTCCATCAAAGTCTGGAACACAAATACATCCATTCATTTTCAATATGCCTCGGAGACCAATCTCAAAGCTAGAAACAACACCTTCTTTAACATCCTTCTTAAGTCGAGCTAAAATAGGATCCGCCTCTTGACTGGATGCAATTCTCTCTAACAATACTTGCTTAACTTCTAAATTTGCAACCATTGCTACATTCCTACTCAATGCATCGGCAACAACATTTGCTTTTCCAGGGGTATAAAGAACCTCTAGGTCATAAGAGGGGAGAAACTCCAGCCATCTTTGCTGCCTCAAATTCAAATCTTTCTAGGTAAAAAAGTATTTTAAGGATTTGTGGTCCGTGTATAACTCGAACCTTTCACCCAAAAGATAATGCCTCCACATCTTTAGTACGAAGACAAGAGCTAAAAGCTCCAAATCGTGTGTAGCATAATTTTTCTCATGCGGCTTTAGCTGTAGACTGGCATAGGCAATAACTTTCCTATGCTGCATCAGAACTGCTCCCAATCCAGTTCCACAAGCATCTGTATACACGGTTAAACCTTCGCTCCCATTTGGAATGGTTAATACAGGAGCACTAGTCAACTTCTCTTTCAATTTGTTGAATGCTTGATCACACTTAGAAGTCCAAACAAACTTAACATCTTTCTTTGTTAACTTCGTCAGATGAGAAGCAATCTTCGAGAATTCCTTGATAAACCTACGGTAAAAACTAGCCAATCCCAAGAAACTTCTAACTTCCGTCGCACTTTCGGGTTTCTTCCAGTCTTGAACCGCCACAACTTTAGCTGGGTCCACCGATATGCCTTCTCTCGAAATAACATGCCCTAGAAACCTAACTTCGGATTTCCAGAAATGGCACTTGGAAAACTTAGCCTTCAACACATGGCTTCTTAAGGTATCGAGTATGACACGGAGATGATATTTGTGTTCCTCCTCTGTCTTGGAATAGATAAGAATGTCATCAATAAAGACGAGACCAAATTTATTAAGAATGTCTCGAAATACTTGATTCATTAAGTCCACAAAATAAGCAGGTGCATTAGTCAATCCAAACGGCATAACTAACCACTCGTAGAAATTTTTAGGAGTTCGAAAAGCTGTTAAGAGAACACTCTCCTCTACCACTCTTAATTGGTGGAAACCGGTGGCAAGATCTAATTGAGAAAATATCCGAGCACCGTGGAGTTGGTCAAACATATCGTCGATCCTTGGCAAAGGATATTTATTCTTGATAGTCCTTTTGTTCAACTCCCGATAGTCTACGCATAACCTTAGAGAACTGTCCGCCTTTTTAACAAAGATGACTGGCGATCCCTAACTCGAGGTACTACGTCGGATCAAGCCCTTCTGCAACAAATCATAAGTCTGCCTTTCTAATTCCCTCTTCTCTTTTGGAGCCATCCTTCGTAAGGGTTGTACAATAGGTCTAGTTCCCGAAACCAAATCAATACGGAACTCGACTTCACGGTGAGGAGGTAAACCTTGCACCTCGTCAAAAATATCTGTGAAATCTCGAACAACTGGCACATCTCCTAGCTCCGCTTTAGCCACTTCGAGTGAATAGAGAAAACTGCTCAGTAACTTCTTAGGCTCTTCACAACTAATATCAACACCAACATCTCCTGCATTACTAACTCTAACGAGCCTTCTACCACAATCCAAGATAGCTTTAAACTTAGATAACCAATCCATTCCCAGCAACGTTCCAAAACCGATAAACCCAAGAAAAAACAAGTCAAAAGGAAAGAGATGATTTCGATAAGAAATAGGTACATTTAGACACACAGTGTCCAGATTTATCAGACCTCCAATTGGGTTTGACACACAAAGAGGATTACTTATGATAACATATTTAAGGTTTAGTTTGTCCATTAGATCATAAGAAATAAAACTATGGGAAGCTCATGTATCAAATAGCACCCTTACAGGAATATCATAGATGGATAATGTACCTTATAACACTTGCTTCCCTTTTTGATCTGAAGAAGTGGATGGTATCTCTTTAATGGTAAAAGTCTGTCCTTGAGATCCTTTTTTAGGAAAAGGGCACTCATTCTTCATATGTCCTGGCTGGCCATAATTAAAACATGTGGCAATTGGGTAATGATTTGCAAAGTGGCCCATCTTATTGCACTTGAAACAAAGAATGTTGGCCAAGTTGGTCTGCTTCTTCTGTGCTGGAGCACCATCTTCGGGTTTCTTCCCTACGCCCTGCTTCTTTCCCTTAAACTTACGCTTGAAGTTTGGCTTTCCTTCAACTAGTATAACTGATAAAGGCTTGGCACTTATTGCTGGTACTACACCCTTCTGGACTCCTTCCTTAATATCAAGAACCTCAAACCTCAAAGCCATGATAATGTTGGTGAATGTACCCATAAGATGATTGGTCATTTCACGATGGAACTCTGGTCGCATTCCATTCATAAACATTTCATTTTTCTTAAGCGGTGTGTCTATCAATCCAAGTCTAAAACGGGACAAAGCATTGAACTTATGCTTGTACTACGACATAGTCATATCACCCTGCTTTAAGTCAATGAAACTTCTAAACAACTGAGTTTTCCTGGCTTCTGGAATAAACTGTGCTTCAAAAACTTCCTTGAAACGGGCCCAAGAAAACTCCCCCTCCGGAGTACTAGCTGTTTCTGAATCCCACCAATCCATCGCTGACTTTTGAAATTTTCGCGATGCCAACAGCCGTTTCTCCGCATCATCCAACCGAAGATCTCCAAATATTCTTTCACAAGTTCGAAGCCACATCTGGACTCCAAGAATATCTTCAGTCCCATAGAATGGTTTCCCGCCCAAAGCGGTAAAATTCTTACACAAAGCTGCAAAGTTCATAGGAGTCTGAACTTGCACGAACATTTCCTCTACCGGATCTACAACTGACATGGTAGCATTTCTAGGTACCCTACCATTGGTAGCCGTGCTAGTTCCAGATCCTCTCCTTCCTCCTTTTCTTGTATTCATTTTCTATTATCTGAACAAATAACAGGTATCTTTAGAATACAATAATAGGATTAAAATTGTTTAAGGAAATAACACCAAAGGATCTAAAACTAGACTTTAGAGGATAAATATTATTATTATAAAAATTACAAATACGCTCTCTCAAGATTAACTCATTCTAGGGCATCACTTACCCTATCTCTAATGAGTTGTACCCCAACCAGGCTAAGGTGTTCGCTCAACCAAAGCTCCGATACCAACTGTGACGACCCACCTTTCTGACCCTTGAGAACGACACTTAATACAGCCATGGTATTCATGTGTCATTGCCTAAGTATCTGAAAGATGAGTTGTCATGGGGAAAAATATAAGAAAGGAACAATAATCTCACAACGGAACGGTTAATATAACATAAAAATAAGACAGTACATAAGGTTACTCCCCAACATGGAGTTATCAGAGTTACAACAAAAGTACTACTGTCAGCCTAGGCAGTTATAACAACCTGCCTTTAAATATACATACATAGAGCCAACATCTCGTAACAGCGGAAATAAATAGCTAGATAGACAAGGAGCCTCCTGCTCATCCACCATCTTCAAAAGAGCCCAAAGAAACCTGTCATTTTCGGACTGCTCAAATATAAATGAGTACCCGAACGTTTAGGGATAACAGACAATTCGGGTCAGACAATAAGTCCGGTATGAGTAAACTCCAAAAATAGAACACACAAAGTAACTAGTGAGACCACATCGCAAAAATGCAGAATGGGTTTTTCCCTCACAAGGACAACATCCAAGTATAAAAGAATGGATGCAGATAATTAAACATCGCGAAGAGCACAAGACTCTTCCCGATGAAATTAAGAAAGAATCAATCTAAAGTTTTGAATCAAAAATAAGGAAAAGGAATTTTTCCAACAATGACTAGGAGGGTGCGCCCCCCTTATCGAAAGTATACCTCTAGAAAATATACTTGAGAACTACGATGGCTCTCGGAAACCTCCAAGCCGGACCCCGCCAACCTTACCCAGTATCCGAGTATTTCACATCTCCGTGCGCATACAACCGAAACCAATCTAGAGTAGATGTGAAAATACCCTAATGGGAGCAACCCCACATAGCTTGGCCCCCACTCGCTCTTTATTTAGTCATTTCCGATAAAGGATATCAATGCTCTAAATGAGCAACAAATCGTCTTAGATTGACGAAACAAAAACAAAAGGAAGAAGGGTATCGAAATTGATAGTCAAGATATCAACTATCGGGGATAACAAAACAATCTTATATGGAAATTAAAACTTATACTTTTTCAATGCTTGGAAAATATCCATATACTTATCTCATCGATATAAGTATATTCACAAAACATTTGTGAGGATTTCATATTTCAAAAGCATACTTAGATGGGTCAAAAACTATTGTATATAAGAAATGTGAATGTTTTCCATTATAATTATAAAGATCATTTATGGAAATCAGATCTCCTACACTTGTCACGTTTCTGATATTCTCGACTTACTCTACCCCTCCCCCAGAAACAAAGCCAGGTAAGTCACGGCACTGGTTGCTCCTAGCCTTGCCTAGACACTTAGGTTCCAGATCTCACAGATAGAGGATCAATCTACTCATCAGCTTTTAGTGCCAAGTATAGGACTACTTACTTTCCATAAATAACCCATTTAAATCATTATACAAAATTTTAAGCTCCTTTAAAATACTTTAAATAAAGATTTAAAACTTCCATTCAAATCATAACTTAAACCCATCACCTTTAAAGGAGAATACGACCAAGAGGGGTGAAGCTCCCTCTTAATCAAATTAGATAGCTAAAAGGGGTGTTATTTCCTTTTAACCAAAAAGTCACTAAATGTCAATCCTAAGTTAAAAGGTGGTGTAAGTTCCCTTTAACTAAACATCAAAGTTATTGCTCATAAACTGGACGAGCACAAATCAAACAACCAAACAAAAATAATAACAGACTCATTATTATTAACCATTTACAATCAATAGTTAACACAACATTTGTTAAAATGTGAATGAGTCAAAGAAAAGAGATTAATATTACACTAACTGTAAAATAATTAAATTATACTCATAGAATAAGTTATACTCGCTAAACTATGAAAGCAAAGAATATACTCATAGAATAAGTTATACTCGCTAAACTATGAAAAAAAAGGAATATACTCACAGAATAAGTTATACTCGCCAAACTATGAAAGCAAGGAATATACTCACATCCTATTTGCTTTGATGGAGACTTGGAATACTTCGCCTTTGATAATGAATTTTAGTTCTTTTCTTTTGTTTATGAATGAATTAAAATGAGATATGGACTTGGCTATTTATAGGTGAAGAGAATGATACTTTAGTCATTTCCTACAGCCTAACCTGATTCGACTAGATTTTGGTCCAATAGAAACCAGCCATATGGCCTAATTTGATTCGACCACATTTTTGTCCAATAGAAAACATCCTTGTGGCTTAATTTGATTCGACCACAATTTGGTCCAATAGGAATTCTCCTTATCAACTGAGACCAGATTTTGGTCCAATGGCAACCATCTGCATGGCATAACCTGATTCGACCAGATTTTGGTCCAATGGCAGCCATCCGTATGGAATATAATAATCATTATGCTATTTTGTTTTATTAGGCAAGTAATTATACTATTCTGTTTTATTAGGCTAGGTTAATAATTCTTTCTTGTTTTATTAGACAAGTAATTATACTATTCTGTTTTATTAGGCAAGGTTAATAATTCTCTCTTGTTTTATTAGGCAAGTAATTATACTATTCTGTTCTATTAGGCAGGGTTAATACTTTTAGATATAAAATCCATTATTTAATCATTTAAAAACATATTGACTATTCATGTTTAAAGTGATTAAATTATGGGTCGTTACAGGTAATATGTTGATTTGGGGATTAATTGAAGTAAGTAAAGATAAAAAATTTAAATCAACATTATTTGTTGTAAATAAATATAAAATGTTGAAATAAAGTTTTAAAAACTTTATTATGTTAGTTTGTAATAAAAATGAGCATTATATGGTTTTAATTTGATAAAATACAATAAATTTTGAAATTATTGCCGAACGTTGAATTTTGTTAATTTTAATTAAACGTTTGAATTTAATATGGATAATAATATAAATAAAAAGGTGGAATTATGTTTAAAATAATATTTGGATGTAAAAATAATGTTAATAAGGGCTGTCACATTTAATTGTACAAGAAAATGATTTTTGTGTAAATTTTGGTGTTAAAAATAGTGCTTTATGTAATTAATGGTGTAAATTGAAGTATTTAAATAAAAATAAGAATTTCATGATGAAAAATAATTTTAAGTGGCTAAAATATCTTTTATGTGTTGATAAAACATTTTGTTAAACATAAATGTGTTAGTGTTATTTTATAAAGTTGAAATTATGTAAATATAGGTTGTTTTGTTTAAAATGTAAGTGTTTTGGTGTATTGGTGATAATTAGTGTATTAATCAAATTATTTTCTTAGTGGGTTTAAGCCCAACTACAATCTTACTTAAGAGAAAACCATCTTCTTCTCAAACCTATACTTTCAAAGTTCAGGGTTGTAACCAAAAGAAACCAGAAAACCTCTTTTTCTCTTAAAACCCTAGAATCCAATTCTCAAATTTCTCCAATTCTTTTGCAAAATTAATCACTTTGAAGCTATTAATTCAGGTAATCAATTCAAAACTATGAATTTGTCTCAGGTTATTTTCTATTTTGTGAAAATTGAATCACTATAGGTTGATTTCTTCTTGCATGTAGCTCAAATAGCTTCTACAGGTGCTGAACCAACAATTTGAGCCTAAGCCTTCATTTTGATCCGGATTCTTGCTATGAATTGCTAATCTCTTGCTGCTAATCCAAGGTGAGAATCTCTCTTACATATTTTAGCTTGTTTCAGGTTTCGTAGTTATGAATTCGGTTGTTTATTTTGCAAATTCGTTTGGTGTAACGTTGATTTTCTGAGCTGCTGCAAACATGCCTTGAGTCCATGTTTGAAACAGCGTATCTCTTCTGTTTTCTGTCGAAATTCGATGATTATTTTTGCAGTTTAAATTATAGTTGTTGAACTTTATGCATGTCAAATTTCAGGTCATTTAGACCTATGTAGCTTATAGAAATATGTTGTCGAACTTTGCTTCGGAGCATGTTTTATCCCAGATTTTTACAGTGAAAACACTGTCTGGGTTCAACTTTGAGACATCATAACTTTCTCATAACTTATCTAAATTGCACAATTTTTTCTGCAGTTTAAAGTATAGTTGTTTAACTTTATGCATGCTAAATTTTATGCCATTTAGACCTATGTAGATTATAGAAATATGCTGCCGAACTTTGATTCGGAGCATGTTTTGGCCCAGATTTTTATAGTGAAATCATTGCCTGGGTTCAACTTTGAGACATCATACCTTATTCAAATTGTGTGATTCTTTTTCTAGATTAAAGTATGAGTGTTATATTTTGTTCCTGCCCAATTTCAGGTTATTTGGACCCATGTAGCTTATAGAAATATATTGCCGAACTTCGATTCAGAGCATGTTTTTGCCAAGATTTTTATAGTGAAAACACTGTCTGGATTCAACTTTGAGACATCATAAATTTATCATAGCTTGTTCAAATTTCGTGGTTCTTTTTCCAGTTTCAAGTATGAGTGTTAAACTATATGCCTACCGATTTTCAGCTCAATAAGTGGTCGTTTGTTCCTCTTTTTTAGGCCTGTAATTTGAACCCAAGATGGTTTTCAGGCCTGGGCACATTTTTGTTTTTGAACTGTTGCAAACATGGTCCGAGTCCATGTTTGAGACAGCGTAACTTTTTCATTTCCAGTCGGGATTCATCGATTCTTTTTTTGTCTGAAAACTGAAGTTTTCTGCTATTTTTTCAACAATTTTTAGTTCAACCAGAGGTCGTTTGACTACCTGTTTCATGTCCAAAAGTTGAACCCAGAGAAGATTTCAGACCTAGGTATTATTTTGTCTATGCATTTTTATGTTCTTTTTCTGTCCGACTTTTGACTTTTACTTCATGTTGTGATATTTTCGAATTGTTTTGAGGGCTATGATTCGTATCAATAGGCTAGCCCAGTTTTGTTGAATTTGAAATTCAAATTTGAATTGAATTTGAATTGAATTTGAATGACGGTTTTGAGTAATTTCTTTGATTTCGAGCACGGATTTTTCCAAACAATTTTGAAATAATTTTTAAAATTTATGGGAATTTCAAAATAATTATTATATAATATTCTAATGTATTTTCAAGTGTAAAATCTATTTATTCTCTATAATAAGGGAGATTTTCAAATAGGGTTTTCAAATTGATTTCGAGAATTGGTTTTCAAAGCTTGTTTTCCAAAGTAAATTATTTTATATATAAATTACACATATTTGCACATTTCGAGCGAATGAGAAGGAGAATTAAACAGTTTGGTGAAACACGTGGTATAGGACACGTGCATTTACCTTATCGGTTAATTCCCGACTTGTCTGTTTGATCGTTTTGACCTTCGAGTCGAGTTTACCGATGAGATGAGGTAAACTTTTTACAGCTTTGAGTGTGAAATTTAGTAGCGGTTAGTAAACCGTTTAGTGCGAACGTGTGGTATGGGACACGCGTTAACACTATTCGGGTTCCTATCCGAGAGCTTGTGATACATTTGTCTAAGAGACGTATTTGCCGGTACTGGACCTTCGAGTCATTTGTCCTTCGGGATGTTTGTCTAAGAGACGTTTTTCATTGCGACGTATTTGTCCTTCGAGATGTTGTCCTTCGAGATGTTTGTCTAAGAGACGTATTTATTTGTCCTTCGGGACATTTGTTTAAGAGACATGGCGCATTATTTTGGGAGAACGGTACTTGGCGGGCTTCGGCCATAAGCACGTGCTATATCTTTGAGATGATTTCATTGATTTCCTTGTGAGTTTCCAAGTGTATCGCCTTTTTACATTATTGGCCATTTGAGCCGTTCGAGATATTATATATGGCGATTACATCTTTGGAAATTGAACTCCTTATCGAGTACTATATTTGAGATTTGGGTTTGCCAACACTGGCGTTATTTGAGATTTGCCTTTTTGGCGTATTATATGAGATTTGCCTTTTGGCGTTTATTTGGGATTATAGTCTCCTATGTTGGAGATTTATATTTGATTGCCTTATGGCGTATTTTGAGATGGTGATTTCTTTGAGGTTGTTCTAAGTTGCTGATCTGGCGGGTTTGGGATTTCTCCTCTTTGGAGTTATGTTTTTCTCCTAAACCATATTTGATGTTTTGTGATACGCCGATGAGATGAGGCGTGCTTTTATTGTGAGATTTGTTATAGAGTTTTATCGCCTTTGAGTTGCATTCATATTTAGTGATATCCTTATATCATTTGAAATTACTATACCTACTTAATTATTCCTCGTGAAGTAATCATATACTCTTGAATTGTTCCTTCTCACTTGAGAAGATTATCACCTTGCCTATTGCTCATATTATCACTTATCCTTATAAACTAATTTGTTTAGCTAGAATTACCCGTGTATTTTATACTCGGGTCAGACCGAGGTGTTTCAGGCTAGGTACACTTATGGACTCAGCCTATTCTGCTTCCGCATGGACTTATCCGCTAGCCCTTTTTGTTGTAGTCTTTTTGTCGCTCTCTGATATGTATATTATTTTGACTCGTGTGTATATTGTGGTCGTCATACCACTTATGATGTATTATTTGTATTGTATTGGGATGAATCAATATATATGGATATATATCTATTTGTTGTTCTGTGATGTGTTATGCATTTGAGTTGTTGTATTTTGTTCTGATAGATTCTGTAGCCACCTGTAGTTTTGTATTAAGCATTTATTGGATATGTCAATACACTTGAGAAAAAAAATATAAAGCACTAATTGACGTATTCAATAGATATTTAAGACAAGACTATAGATGGTCGCTCCTTACCAGCTCTATTCTCCGCATTAGCAAACAGTATTACCCAGTAATACTCTTTGTTAATGTGAGTCTTGAGGTGGGGCGTCACATCATTATTGAAGTATAGTATACATTTTATTTCAGTTTACTTCACATTTACAATTTAGTTTGATTTTCCTTTTTTTTCATCATTTACTTTTCTTTTATCATTCATATAATGTTTATTTTCATTAATTTACATTCGTTATTACTTACAAAAGTTCATTTCTCCTTTATTCATAAAGTGCTTGTGAAATTTTTTTATATTGTCATAACACTGCAACTCCCCTATGGGTTGAAATGATACATACCCGAATGATCTATAAATTAGGGAAAAATCGTTATGGGTTGAAATGATAGACTCGAGCGATTTTATGGACTTTTATTAAATTCGGGATTGCGGTTTGAAATGATATATAACCGTAAATTTTTAAATTGCGGATTGAAATGGTAAATATCCGTATCACTTGACCATAGGGTAGAAAATTATATACGAACACCGGATTGGTTAAATTAAATGATTTTTATTCTTTAAATTTTGAATTCATTAACTGGCATTTTTGAAATAGAAATGTATTTATATAAACTGAATTGTTGTCGATAATCCGAGCGTTAATGCTGAAATTTGAATTGATTTAATGAATTGTTCAATGGATTTAAATCTGAATTTCAAAGTTAAAGTGTCAAATATAAATGAATTTATCGGAATTGAGTTACTGAAAAAGGTTTGGATATAACTTTGAAATCTATTTCAAACTTATTCAAACTATTTTAATTAATTTAAATTATTTTAATCAATTTAAACTACTGTAATTCATTTTAATCTATTATAACTTACTTAATCCAATCTATTTTACCTATTTTAAACTAATTTAATTTATTTAATCTATTTTAAATCTATTTAATATAATTTAAATATATTTAATTTATTTTAAATTTATTTAATCTATTTTAAAATCCATTTAATATAATTTAAATTTATTTAATCTATTTAACATTATTTAAATCTATTTAATCTAGTTTAAATTTATTTAATCTATTTAAAAATCTATTTAAGGTAATTTAAAAATCTATTTAGTCTAATTTAAATCTATATAAATCATTTTAAATCTAATTAAATCAAATTTAAATTTATTTAAACTATTTTACTATTTAAACTATTTTAATCTATTTTAAACTATTTTTTTACTATTTATGACTATCTAAACTATTTTCTAAAATTTCAGATTGTGTAAGGTTAAAGTGTTTATATTTAAATCCTTAATGATGATACAACCTAAGTTGGATTTGAAATTGATACCTTTTTGTGAAATGACATATTTGGGTAAATATGATGATTTTGGAATGAGATTTTAATTTACCTATTTTATCGATAATTTCAAAAGTGAATATGATTATGAAAGTGAATATGATTTTGAAGGTGAATATGATTTCGAAAGTGAATATGGTTTTGAAAGTGGATATGAATTCGAAAATGATATGATTTTTGAGAATATGACATTTTGATATCAATTGTGAATTGACTTTTGGAATGTAAAAGAACCATCCAGTGTGAAATAAGCGTTTGGTTGTTAAAGAGACCGGGATTAGATATTGTTATACTCCCTGCCAATACCGAAAACCACTTTAACAACTGTGTACGTGGTGGAGATTCCAGAAATGAAGTAGGATGGTTTGGTGAACGATTCTGTATAAGGTATTTACATGACCCTGACTCCCGTGAGTCAGCTTAGATATGACTAAAACAGGATCCATACCGGGCCAAGTGAGGTCATTCCTCCTATCAGGCACATTTCTTCGATATTATATTCTGACTTTGTGATTGATTTAGTGGCCACCCCTCGATTTTGATTACGGGAGTGTGTCCGAGGTGGGCGGTAGTAGCTGCTATGCGTTACCACCAGTCCGGGAGTGCAATTGGTATATCTACCCTGGCATTGCCTCGAGTGCCGTGTTCACATGCCCTAGCGAGCCTTCTATGAGTTTGGTTTGTACCATACCTATGGAGTGCCCTCTGATAGCCCTCCAATTTATGGAGGAATTACGGTACTGTATAGACTATGGGAATATATAAAATGTGTTAAGGGGGATATGGATAACGCCTTAACGCTATTTTAATACTTTACTTTACTATAGACACTATTATAATAGCGTATTGTACTACATAGTAGATATTTAAACGGGTCCTTAGGAGATGTGAATCCCGAACGTCTCTTAAGTTATTGCACTCACGTTAGACACTGGATAGGAGATGTCAAACCCTATAAACATCTCTAACGTCGTCACACTCATATTTACCGTTGATTTAACTTACATATGATCTTTTAGTTCTGACTCGAGTGTTTTGTCTTTTCGATTCGCTCGGGTTAGTCTAAGCTTTTCAGTTTATCGAAGATTGCTTTCTGGAGGATGAAGATGAAGATTTTGTACCATTATTACTTATTATATGTATTCCCGCATCATGTTGTTCCGCTGCGTCTATTTACTATTTAATCTTGTTGTATGTAACTCTGATCTGTATTATAAAAGTATAATCAATGTTATTTGTAAACAACTTCATGAACTGTTTATTTGATTATTATATTTTGTCATTCCGCTGTGAGATTCTGTATTTTTTTATTTCTTTCTCTTCTTTTTTTTCTTATTTACCCCATAACAATCTGCCCCTTTGAATAGTTTGAGTCCGACGTGTGTGGTTTATCTTCGATTTAAACCATCCAAAAAGGCAGATCGTTATAGTGAGAGGGGTTTTTGGGCCTCGTGGGGCCGCGCGCGTGGGTCGTGGGGGCGGCTCTGGTCGTGCAACCCATTTATGTCGGCTGATCGAGGTATTATGGGTTGTGGCAGCGTGCGATCATGGTTGAAGGTGGCGGCTCCAGGCTTGGTCGTGCACGTAAGTTTCTGGAGAGAGAGAGTAGGGTTTAAGGTAATGTTATTTACTTAATTGCCATTTTCTTATTTTTTATTTAAATTAAATTTTCAAACTTCTAACAACCATAATTTTTACGTACGAGCTCAGATTCACCCGCAGTTTGTTCCACTGGGATCGTATGTAAATTTCGGACATTTTGAAACTAATTTGGACGAATTCTGAGACAGTTCAAATTTAGGCCCTATTTTGGATTTCAAATCGATTTGAAATCAAAGGTGAGTGTATTGACCCACTCACAACTATTAGATTACCTTATGTTAGTTAAATTAAATTTATGATGTGATTAGAAATTTATTGATCGATGTTTGGTAGGTTTAAATGTTCATTCTAGTTAAATTTGACTTTTATTGCATTTAATCATCGTTTAATTTAATATTGAATTTAATTGTCAATTTAATACCTGTTAATGATAGTTAGTTATATATTGATGTTTATTGGTTGATTTGTATGATGATTGTGATGAATGTTTGATTGTTGATATTGGACAACTGGATATTGTATTTTTATATTGTTATAACACTGCAAGTCCCCTATGGGTTGAAATGATACATACTCGAACGATTTATAGATTAGAGAAAAATCGTTATGGGTTGAAATGATAGACTCGAGCGATTTTATGGACTTTTATTAAATTCGAGATTGCGGTCTGAAATGATATATAACCGTAAAATTTTAAATTGCGGATTGAAATGATAAATATTTGTATCACTTGACCATAGGGTAGAAAATTATATACAGACACCCGATTGGTTAAATTAAATGATTTTTTATTCTTTAAATTTTGAATTCAGTTAAATGGCATTTTTGAAATAGAAATGTATTTATATAAACTGAATTTTTGCCGATAATTCGAGCGTTAATGGTGGAATTTGAATTGATTTAATGAATTTTTCAAAGGATTTAAATCTGAATTTCAAAGTTGAAGTGTCAAATATAAACGAATTTATCGGAATTGAGTTACTGAAAAAGGTTTGGATATAACTTTGAAATCTATTTCAAACTAATTTAAACTATTATAATTAATTTAAATTATTTTAATCAATTTAAACTGTTGTAATTCATTTTAATATATTATAACATACTTAATCCAATTTAATATATTTTACCTATTTTAAACTAATTTAATTTATTTAATCTATTTTTAATCTATTTAATATAATTTAAATCTATTTTAAATTTATTTAATCTATTTTAAAATCCATTTAATATAATTTAAATTTATTTAATCTATTTTAAATCTATTTAACATAATTTAAATATATTTAATCTTGTTTAAATTTATTTAATCTATTTACAAATCTATTTAAAATAATTTAAAAATATAATTAATCTAATTTAAATCTATATAAATAATTTTAAATCTAATTAAATCAAATTTAAATCTATTTAAACTATTTTACTATTTAAACTATTTTCTACTATTAAAACTATTTATGACTATCTAAACTATTTTCTAAAATTTCGGACTGTGTAAAGTTGAAGTGTTTATATTTAAATCATTAATGATGATACAACATAATTTGGATTTGAAATTGATACTTTTTTGTGAAATGACATATTTGGGTAAATATAATGATTTTGGAATGAGATTTTAATTTACCTATCTTATCGATAATTTCAAAAGTGAATATGATTTTGAAAGTGAATATGATTTTGAAGGTGAACATGATTTTGAAAGTGAATATGGTTTTGAAAGTGGATATGAATTCGAAAATGATATGATTTTTGAGAATATGATATTTTGATATCAATTGTGAATTGACTTTTGAAATGTAAAAGAACCATCCGGTGTGAAATAAGCGTTTGGTTGTTAAAGTGACTAGGATCGGATATTGTCATACTCTCTGCCAATACCGAAAACCACTTTGATAACTGTGTACGTGGTGGAGATTCTAGAAATGAAGTAGAATGGTTTAGTGAACGATTCTGTATGAGGTATTTACATGACCCTGACTTCCGTGAGTCAGCTTAGATGTGACTAAAACAGGAGCTATACCGGGCCAAGTGAGGTCATTCCTCCTATCGGGCATATTTCTTCGATATTATATTATGACTTTATGATTGATTTGATGGCCACCCCTCGATTTTGATTATGGGAGTGTGTCCGAGGTGGGTGGTAGTAGCTGCTATGCATTACCACTAGTCCGGGAGTGCAATTTGTATATCTACCTTGGCATTGCCTCGAGTGTCGTATTCACATGCCCTAACGAGCCTTCTACGAGTTTGGTTTGTACCATACCTATGGAGTGCCCTCTGATAGCCCTCCAGTTTATGGAGGAATTACGGTACTGTAAAGGCTATTGGAATATATAAAATGTGTTAAGGGGGATATGGGTAACGTCTTAACGCTATTTTAATACTTTATTTACTGTAGACACTATTATAATAGCGTATTGTACTACATGGTAAATAGTTTAACGGATCCTTAGGAGATGTGAATCTCGAACATCTCTTAAGTTATTGCACTCATGTTAGACACTGGATAGGAGATGTCAAACCCCGTAAACATCTCTGACGTCATCACACTCATATTTACCATTGATTTAACTTACATAAGATCTTTTAGTTCCGACTCGAGTGTTTTTTCTTTTTGATTCGCTCGGGTCAGTCTGAGCTTTTCAGTTTATCGAAGATTGCTTTCTGGAGGATGAAGATGAAGATTTTGTACCATTATTACTTATTATATATATTCCCACATCATGTTGTTCCACTACATCTATTTACTATTTAGTCTTGTTGTATGTAACTCTGATCTGTATTATAAAAGTATAATCACTGTTATTTGTAAACAGCTTCATGAACTGTTTATTCGATTATTATATTTTGTCATTCCTCTGCGAGATTTTGTATTTTTTGTATTTCTAATAAAATTTGTTTAATATAATTTAATAGTGTAACGACCCGTAAATTTTAATAATTTTTGTGACGTAATTAATTGAAATTTTAAACAATAAAATTTGAAAATAAAAATTTACTATTTGGAATACGTCTATTTTAATATAGCAACTGGTAAATTTTCATCTGATAATATTGAAGTTTATTTTCCTGTGAAATTTCATTTCAAATCAAACCGGTTAATAACAGTGAATTTAAAAGTTTTCCGAAACCAAAATATGTCAACAGGAGAAAATTTATTCAGATCATTCTGAATCAGACTGCGAAATTCGTTTTTCCAAATTTGGACTTCTACTGCTCCGTTTATCTAAATTCTGACCAAATAGCAGCATTTTCGGTACCGGTTATCGATTTTTGATCCGATGATCGTACCACCAATATTTGTATACCGTTTTGATCGTCTTATCGTGTTGATCTCCACAGTATATTCATTTCTGTATTTTGAGGTCCGGTACGCGACGGAAACAATAAAACTGTGTGTCGTATCGGTACCGAAATGGAGACTTTTAACTTACCGTGCCTTTTCAAAATTCAAACGTGATGTCCAATCAATCAAGAAATTAATTGCTTTAAATATTTCAGTTAAATCAATCTAAGACTATTCCATTTCCTTTCTTTTTTTTCGGTTGCTTTTATTTATTTCTTACTCTGCCTAACATACGTTCAAAAGCATACTTCTAGATCTGCATCTCACTTCTTAAAAAATCTCTTCTCCCCTCCCATTCGTTCTCTACCGAAACCCAAGAGCCTTCCCCATAAAACTTCTCCTCTCATGGCTGCCACCGGACCTCCATACACCTACTTCCTCCGCAAGCAGCCTTTGCCTCTCCCCATGTTTAACCTCTCCTCGTCTCCGCTCCTTCAACTGCCCTCCGCCCGGCCAGCAACCGACACACCACTCCCCTCCCTCTCAACCGATCTTCCACCATCATCCAGACCTCGTCTATAGCCGAGCCTTCCTATCATCAACCCATGGCCTTGATCAAACAAGCATGGCCGAACCCATTGCTTTGCCTTGCCGTGAATTCATGTATGCGAGGTAATATGGTTGTTTTCCCTGCTCGTCCCCTGTTCCTGCTAACTAGCAGTATCTTAGTTTTTTTTTTTTACTTTTATTACCTGTTATATGTAAACCATATTTATAAAGTTTAGACTTAAAATATACAAAATTTTATAGCGCAGTAACTTTTGAAACATACTTATGTAAGTTTTATAAGATTTTATTTCATATTCTAGATTTATATATATACGGCTGTTATATATATATTACTTGCATCTATTTTGATATCATACGTATGCTATATATACTAGACTATATATGATATATTTGATATGGATTTTGTAACTTGTTTTGTATGTTATTAACATGTCAGTAAAATTCGAACCATTAGATTAGTATATAGGTTCGTATAGGCTAGTTATAAGTTTCATAATATATATGTATATATGGGCTGGGTTATGACCTCTTAGGTACTATATTAAAAATGTATTTTATTTTAAAAAGAAAGTACATAGAAGGTTTTATTTCTAAATTATTAATAGGTGTCTTTGATTTTGAAATATGCATGTACAGGTTTTAAAACGTTAATTTATGGTTGTGGTTTTGAATTATATGCAGATCTGAAATGTAAATATGTAAGTTTGTCTATAGGTAGGTGATAACAGTTGGGTTTGGCCTGTTATCTATAATAATATACTTAGTCAGTTGTCTATATATATTTTTGTTAGTTTCAAATGATTTTAAGTTGGGAACAGTTTTATACATGAGTATATATAGTGCCCTGCTATATGGGCTTTGGGTCTCTGTTTTGCATTTTTTTTTCCATTTCGATTTAGTAAGAACGAATGACTACGTATATTATACTTAGTGAATTGATTCGCATATTATACTTATAAATATTTAAGTTATCTAAGATAAATATATGGGTTACAGAGGCATATGCAAAGGCAATAGAACGATATGTGTATATAAAGAGTTTATAAAGATATATTTGCATAGGTTAACATATATAACTTGTTAAGTGTATACATATATATATGAGTTCAATAAAGTATAAATTATATAATATAGTAACCTCTTCATACTTTCGGTTGTATATACATATATATATTATAATAAAGTATATATATTCTAATTGCCACCTAAGTTATATCATATAAGTTCTTAATTGATTTTCAAGGTACAGTATAGATTTTCGACGTGTCTATTTATAGTGGCATTTTGATATACATATAGTTTTTATAATTATAATATAACAATATATAGTTTGTTGCATATCTTGGTAGTCTGCATAGTTGATCATTGTCTGATGGCATGTATATATCTGTTTAAGTATAGTTGCACATTTGTTAAGTCTACACGTATGTTGTTCTCTTTAAAACAAAACAATTAGAGATTATTTATTTTTGTGTTTTGGTTTACAAAGACAATAGGAGAGTCTGGTTTTCAAAGTCCTATATGCATTTATGATGTAATAATTTGAGGAAAATATATTATTCTATATAAATTTAATATTTGTTTGAAATACATTTAACGTTTTATATATGAGTTTTAAAATTTAATATTGGTTTTGATAAGAAATGTCATATATATATTTTGTTTCAATTTATATCAAGGTTGACTTTTATTAATTCTCGTCGACTCTTAATTACCAGCTCAGCTTTGCTTTAATCGTTGATTCCGTGTCCATTGTGCTTTGCTTCGAAATTTGTGCTCGGATTCGTAACCCATTTCATTGTCAAATATCTCTAACCTCGGAAGGTGAGCAATCACTCATGATTTACGTTCTTATATTTATTAAATTTGATTTCAATTGAAACAACAATTGAAATATGCTGTTGTAGTTATTTAAATTGTCATATATGCTATTATCTGTAACTGTTCAACTGTGGGATATGACACCATATCCTATTGTTTATATTATATTGTTATTGATGATATATGCGTGTTTTTTTATATTATTATATTATCTGTTATCACTCTGCAAGTTCCCTGTAGTTTAGAAAATCACTATGGGTTGAAATGATACATACCCGAACAGACTTTAGAATAGGAGAAAATAGTTATGGGTTGAAATGATAAACCCAAGCGATTTTCATTTGAATTGAAATTGGGATTACGGGTTGAAATGATATCTACCCGTATATATTTAAATTACGGATTGAAATGATAAATATCCGTATCACTTAACCATATGAAGATATACATACAGACACCGTTGGTCCATATATATAAATATTTTGAAAATAAAATTCTATGGATTTGGGAAGATAATTTTATTTAATTAAACCGATTTGAAACTTATTGAAATTGAGATTTAAGATATGATTTATAACTTGGGTTTGATTTAAGTAAAATTGAAATTTAAGGCTAGTTAAATGATATTGAATTTATTAAACGAATATTCCCTGATTAAATAATAATAAAGTTAAACCAAGAGCTGTATGAAACTGTTAAATTTAACTTTGAAATATTGAATATTTAAGCTTTGAAATATATTAAAAATTTAAAGGGTATATTTAGAACTGAATTGAATTGATGAATTGGGCTTTGAATAAATTCGAATTTGGAATTTGAGTTGATTTAAATCGATTTATGAGACTTGAGGAAATTATAAATACTTTACTTTATAAATATACTATCTTGGAAAATAGATATATTTGAAATGAAATGATATTTGGGGTTTTAAGTATAAATTAAATTGAAATGACCACGGTGTTATAATGTATATTTCCACCTTGTAGATAGTTCTGAAGATCCTTAGAGGATGGTTATCCCAAACATCCTTTAAGTTACTTGTATTTCAGTTGATATTTCACTTGAGTTGGATTTATTTATATAAGAATGTTAATCCTGACTCGAGTGTTTTGTATTTTGCTTTACGCTCGGGTCAGACCGAGTGATACAGCATTTGAGACTCACCCTTGGAGTTTGGAGCTTCCTTTGGAGATCCAATTATCGCCTTAGCTTTCAGTTCTTCTAGTTGATTTGCCCAGAGAAGTCATCTGTTGTACTGAAGACTTCACTGCATTAGAGATATTCTGTTGTATTTTATTTCTAACTCTGATGTTTATATAGTAGCTTCATGAACTACTATTTTTATCTATTCCGCTGTGTATTATTGTATTACTCTGTGTCTGTGATTATGTGATTGATTTATTTACTGTATATTCTGAGTTTTGCCAAATTTAAATTAACAATCTGATATTTTGAATTATTCAAGTCAGACATGTGAGGATTATTGTCGATTTGAATGGTCCAAAATAGCGGGTCGTTACAGTTGGTATCAGAGCTTTGGCTCTAGGCAAAACTTAGCATATATAGTAAATTTATTTACAGAATCACTTTCGTTCGAGTTTGAATCTCTTCCGTTTGACTCGATTTCCTTTGAACTTTGGAACGTTTATTGCGGTTCCAAATTCATTCTTGTCTCTCTCTATTTGTATTCTTTTGATTCTGGAGTATCCCATAATTCCACTTCGAATGATCTCTATAAGAATAGGATCCCACCAATCTTTGAATGATTTATGAAGGGGTGAAATTCCTTCACAATTGGCATTGATTCACCGAAAATTCCTATATCTTTGGTTTAGATGCCGCTATCTCTTGCGATCGAATGTTGATTTTTCTTGGAATTCTGCATCGATCTTGTTCCTAAAGTCACGGTTGACCCGGTTAAGGTCGCCCGCGATTTATAAGTGTATCCATCTACTGTTTTGTAATTAATTATCTCATCTTCGTTCGATCCTATCTTTGAATCAGAATCCTATTTGATTAGAGTCCCTCTAAGTTGAATTTCTATCTTTGTTTTGAAATCCATTCTTGAACCATCATGTGAAAAATCAGGCTTGTTTATATTTTAGAAATTGTTTTATATATTGAAATTATTATATTCTATATATAAAAATGAAATGTTTTCGATAAAGATTATAAACTTTTAAAAAAAATGAGAATTTGAGATTTCGAAAGGATTTGAAATTTTGAAAAAAAAAATTATAAGAAATTTGATTTATCTAAAAATGATTTATAACTGAAGGATTTGAAATTCAAAATTCGAGAATTGGACTCCGGTGTTTTGAAATTGGTTTTAAGATTTTGAAATATATAATAATAATATGATATAAAAATATTTTCCGAATAAGAAATGTTTCAAATGATTTTAATGAGTTTCGAAGAAATTTCAAAAGAAGTTTGAGAAAATAGAAGTCCAGAACTCACTTATGTCGCTGGAAAATAATTTCGGTGATGAGTGCACGCATCATCGACATTGATTTTCGAGTTTCAGAGTGAGGGATAGGCCACTTTAGTAGCATTGCTACGCGAGTGATTTTGCGAAACAAATTTTGATTTCAAATTCCGAAGTAAGATTTGATATTCAAAAGATATATGTATATATATTTGAAATGATTTGAAGTAAGCCGGTGTTCAGTCCTTGAGTTTCGGATTTGATATAACCCTATCTATTAAAGTTGATTTACTGATTGTTGCTGATTTCCAACTCTTGAATTTGAAAATGATTTCTTCGACTATTTTGAAGGTTCGAACACTTCCAAATCAAGGTTAACTTTTCAAAGCTAAGAAATTTTGAAAAGTATAAAACATGTAAGTTTGGTATGTATGTTAAAATATGTAGTAATATGATTTAAATAAGTTGAAACTGTTTGGTTAAGAAAAGAATAAGGAAATTTTAAATTCTCTAATATGAAATTTAGATTTTGAAATGTCTTGAGAAGAATTTGGTCTTCAAAATATTTTGAATAAAAATCAGTTTAAATGTTTTAACTTAGTAACATCTTTATGAAACTATATATTTAACAAGTTGGAATAAATATATAAGTTGTACGTATGCTGTTTACTCGCATAATTAATTTGATCCAGGTTTGAGTACACAAGTTCGAGGTGAATTACACCATTTCGTGTTAGGATTTTTCATTCGATTCTTGATGGCGAATATTTGATATGGATTTTGGGCTTGATTCTAGAATTCTCTATCATAGTATATGGCTATGCAAGGAGACTGATGGCTTCTAGTCGAGAAACCATATCGAAATCCGCATTAGGGAAGTCGAATGGACAATACTAGTTCGAAAGCGAACTTGTGTGATCGAGCGAGCGATCAAATGTGATTCTGCGAAATGATGACGTATGTACATCTTATATTCTAATATCATTGATATATTTTGATGCTGAAACTGAAAGCCGTCGAGTTAGAATATCTTTGCTTACTAAAAGAAAATTTCCAATTTAAATTACAAAGATATATAACCCATAAAAGCAAAGATATTCAATCCCATATGGCTCTTCATACAGCGAAATTTATTTTGAAAAATTTGATCCTTATATAAGATGGACCTTACGTAAGTATAAGATGATTTTTGAAAACATTTGATTTTGGAAATGAATTGGTTGACTTAAATTATATTGATTTGGAAATTGGATTTATTTTCTAAATCTATTATTTTGGAAACTTTGAAACTAAAGATATTTAATTTGAGAAGAAATAATTTGGTGAAATTGTATATGATTTTGAAATTGAACTGATATTGAAACAAATAAAAATTTGAGAACCTTACTAAATACTTGATTTGGGAGTTGTCGAACTTATATAAAATTGATTGTATGAGTATGAAATTGATTCGAAAACTATAGATTTGAAAAGGTACTCAATTTGAAAGTGAAATCTTATATAATTGAAGTCTATATAAGTATGATTTGATATACTATTGATTTTGGAAAGTATTTGATTTGAAAATTAAATCTTATATATAATGGATTTTATATAAGTACGATATTTGAAAGTGATTTGAAAAGGTACTATATGATACATATTTTTGAAGTAAAGATATGGAAAGTGCCTTCTGCTTGATATCCGATTTGTGGCCACATCTTGGATTCATTCTATCGATATTATTCTCTCTGATTGTTGGTTTTCCGGATATGATACTCGAGTGTCCTTCGAATTCCATGGCGTTACCCATGGTCTTATTTTTCTCTCGTGACTGCATAGCGCAACTGCCTGGTTGAGTCTTGCCTAGGGGTATGGATTGTTTCCTGGGGGATCCAGGCGTAACCATTGTGTATCCTGCAATCTGTGTAGGTCGCGAATAGTAGCGCAAATGCTTGGCTGAGTCTTGCCTGGGGGTACGGATTGTTTCCTGGGGGATCTAGGCGTAACCATTGTGTATCCTGCATTCTACTAGTCATCATGGCGTAACTCGCAGGGATGAGAAAGCTTACAGATATGGATTGTTTCCTTGGGGACCCAGGCGTAACCATTGTGTATCTGCGAACCATGGTTAGACAAAGGTTTTGTTCGTTTTGTTGTTTGGATTGTACTTTCCATATCTATTTTTAAAATTTTTCCAGTATTTTCACTGGGTGTTGAAACAGGTCTACTAAGTACCTGGAGAATTCTAGTTTTGCGCCTGATCAACGCACTACCAGAGTCTACAGGAACAAGGATAAACTTGTTGAAACATCGAGTTATAAAAGTATTTTCGAAATAAAATTTGTTTCGTTATAAAAAAATATTTTATTATAAAAGTATTTCTAACAAAGAAATTTTGTATTAATATTCGAAATTGAAATTTCTAATGGTTTGAATTAATTATTCATGCCCGATATTATTCCTTTGAATCTACCTTATCTGCTCAGCTTTATTTATTCACCTATATTCTGTTTTCCAAGTCCTCCTTCTTTTCCTTGTTGACTATATTTTTTTTAAATAATTATTGATTTCTTAATAATATTTGAAAAGTATCTTGAGATAAATTAATAAATTTATGAATTATGGATTTAATGTTTTCAAATAACTTCTTTGTAAATATAAGTAATAATGTAAATAACTGTTTTCAAATAGTTTTTATATATTTATAAAGATATTATTTAAACATATAAAAGGTATTGATAAATGAGGCAAGAATTTACAAATGGATTTTTGAAAAGTATTAAAGTATTAAAGATAATTGATTGCAAATGAAGTTTTCAAATGAATATTTCAAGTAAAATTTATATAGTTTTAAATTAATTGTTTAATCTTAACCTTCAATCTATTTTTCTTTCTGGTTGTTTCTATTCTTCTACCTCCTTTCTTTTCGGGGACGAAAAGTTTTGAGTGGGGGAGAGTGTAACGACCCGTAAATTTTAATAATTTTTGTGACATAATTAATTGAAATTTTGTGAAATTTTAAACAATAAAATTTGAAAATAAAAATTTACTATTTGGAATACGTCTATTTTAATATAGCAACTGGTAAATTTTCATCTGATAATATTGAAGTTTATTTTCCTGTGAAATTTCATTTCAAATCAAACTGGTTAATAACAGTGAATTTAAAAGTTTTCCGAAACCAAAATATGTCAACAGGAGAAAATTTATTCAGATCATTCTGAATCATACTGCGAAATTCGTTTTTCCAAATTTGGACTTCTACTGCTCCGTTTATCTAAATTCTGACCAAATAGCAGCATTTTCGGTACCGGTTATCGATTTTTGATCCGATGATCGTACCACCAATATCTGTATACCGTTTTGATCGTCTTATCGTGTTGATCTCCACAGTATATTCATTTCTGTATTTTGAGGTCCGGTACGCGACGGAAACAATAAAACTGTGTGTCATATCGGTACCGAAATGGAGACTTTTAACTTACCGTGCCTTTTCAAAATTCAAACGTGATGTCCAATCAATCAAGCAATTAATTGCTTTAAATATTTCAGTTAAATCAATCTGAGACTATTCCATTTCCTTTCTTTTTTTTCGGTTGCTTTTATTTATTTCTTACTCTGCCTAACATACGTTCAAAAGCATACTTCTAGATCTGCATCTCACTTCTTAAAAAATCTCTTCTCCCCTCCCATTCGTTCTCTACCGAAACCCAAGAGCCTTCCCCATAAAACTTCTCCTCTCATGGCTGCCACCGGACCTCCATACACCTACTTCCTCCGCAAGCAGCCTTTGCCTCTCCCCATGTTTAACCTCTCCTCGTCTCCGCTCCTTCAACTGCCCTCCGCCCGGCCAGCAACCGACACACCACTCCCCTCCCTCTCAACCGATCTTCCACCATCATCCAGACCTCGTCTATAGCCGAGCCTTCCTATCATCAACCCATGGCCTTGATCAAACAAGCATGGCCGAACCCATTGCTTTGCCTTGCCGTGAATTCATGTATGCGAGGTAATATGGTTGTTTTCCCTGCTCGTCCCCTGTTCCTGCTAACTAGCAGTATCTTAGTTTTTTTTTTTTACTTTTATTACCTGTTATATGTAAACCATATTTATAAAGTTTAGACTTAAAATATACAAAATTTTATAGCGCAGTAACTTTTGAAACATACTTATGTAAGTTTTATAAGATTTTATTTCATATTCTAGATTTATATATATACGGCTGTTATATATATATTACTTGCATCTATTTTGATATCATAAGTATGCTATATATACTAGACTATATATGATATATTTGATATGGATTTTGTAACTTGTTTTGTATGTTATTAACATGTCAGTAAAATTCGAACCATTAGATTAGTATATAGGTTCGTATAGGCTAGTTATAAGTTTCATAATATATATGTATATATGGGCTGGGTTATGACCTCTTAGGTACTATATTAAAAATGTATTTTATTTTAAAAAGAAAGTACATAGAAGGTTTTATTTCTAAATTATTAATAGGTGTCTTTGATTTTGAAATATGCATGTACAGGTTTTAAAACGTTAATTTATGGTTGTGGTTTTGAATTATATGCAGATCTGAAATGTAAATATGTAAGTTTGTCTATAGGTAGGTGATAACAGTTGGGTTTGGCCTGTTATCTATAATAATATACTTAGTCAGTTGTCTATATATATTTTTATTAGTTTCAAATGATTTTAAGTTGGGAACAGTTTTATACATGAGTATATATAGTGCCCTGCTATATGGGCTTTGGGTCTCTGTTTTGCATTTTTTTTCCATTTCGATTTAGTAAGAACGAATGACTACGTATATTATACTTAGTGAATTGATTCGCATATTATACTTATAAATATTTAAGTTATCTAAGATAAATATATGGGTTACAGAGGCATAGGCAAAGGCAATAGAACGATATGTGTATATAAAGAGTTTATAAAGATATATTTGCATAGGTTAACATATATAACTTGTTAAGTGTATACATATATATATATGAGTTCAATAAAGTATAAATTATATAATATAGTAACCTCTTCATACTTTCGGTTGTATATACATATATATATATTATAATAAAGTATATATATTCTAATTGCCACCTAAGTTATATCATATAAGTTCTTAATTGATTTTCAAGGTACAGTATAGATTTTCGACGTGTCTATTTATAGTGGCATTTTGATATACATATAGTTTTTATAATTATAATATAACAATATATAGTTTGTTGCATATCTTGGTAGTCTGCATAGTTGATCATTGTCTGATGGCATGTATATATCTGTTTAAGTATAGTTGCACATTTGTTAAGTCTACACGTATGTTGTTCTCTTTAAAACAAAACAATTAGAGATTATTTATTTTTGTGTTTTGGTTTACAAAGACAATAGGAGAGTCTGGTTTTCAAAGTCCTATATGCATTTATGATGTAATAATTTGAGGAAAATATATTATTCTATATAAATTTAATATTTGTTTGAAATACATTTAACGTTTTATATATGAGTTTTAAAATTTAATATTGGTTTTGATAAGAAATGTCATATATATTTTTTGTTTCAATTTATATCAAGGTTGACTTTTATTAATTCTCGTCGACTCTTAATTACCAGCTCAGCTTTGCTTTAATCGTTGATTCCGTGTCCATTGTGCTTTGCTTCGAAATTTGTGCTCGGATTCGTAACCCATTTCATTGTCAAATATCTCTAACCTCGGAAGGTGAGCAATCACTCACGATTTACGTTCTTATATTTATTAAATTTGATTTCAATTGAAACAACAATTGAAATATGCTGTTGTATTTATTTAAATTGTCATATATGCTATTATCTGTAACTGTTCACCTATGGGATATGACACCATATCCTATTGTTTATATTATATTGTTATTGATGATATATGCGTGTTTTTTTATATTATTATATTATCTGTTATCACTCTGCAAGTTCCCTGTAGTTTAGAAAATCACTATGGGTTGAAATGATACATACCCGAACAGACTTTAGAATAGGAGAAAATAGTTATGGGTTGAAATGATAAACCCAAGCGATTTTCATTTGAATTGAAATTGGGATTACGGGTTGAAATGATATCTACCCGTATATATTTAAATTACGGATTGAAATGATAAATATCCGTATCACTTAACCATATGAAGATATACATACAGACACCGTTGGTCCATATATATAAATATTTTGAAAATAAAATTCTATGGATTTGGGAAGATAATTTTATTTAATTAAACCGATTTGAAACTTATTGAAATTGAGATTTAAGATATGATTTATAACTTGGGTTTGATTTAAGTAAAAATGAAATTTAAGGCTAGTTAAATGATATTGAATTTATTAAACGAATATTCCCTGATTAAATAATAATAAAGTTAAACCAAGAGCTGTATGAAACTGTTAAATTTAACTTTGAAATATTGAATATTTAAGCTTTGAAATATATTAAAAATTTAAAGGGTATATTTAGAACTGAATTGAATTGATGAATTGGGCTTTGAATAAATTCGAATTTGGAATTTGAGTTGATTTAAATCGATTTATGAGACTTGAGGAAATTATAAATACTTTACTTTATAAATATACTATCTTGGAAAATAGATATATTTGAAATGAAATGATATTTGGGGTTTTAAGTATAAATTAAATTGAAATGACCACGGTGTTATAATGTATATTTCCACCTTGTAGATAGTTCTGAAGATCCTTAGAGGATGGTTATCCCAAACATCCTTTAAGTTACTTGTATTTCAGTTGATATTTCACTTGAGTTGGATTTATTTATATAAGAATGTTAATCCTGACTCGAGTGTTTTGTATTTTGCTTTACGCTCGGGTCAGATCGAGTGATACAGCATTTGAGACTCACCCTTGGAGTTTGGAGCTTCCTTTGGAGATCCAATTATCGCCTCAGCTTTCAGTTCTTCTAGTTGATTTGCCCAGAGAAGTCATCTGTTGTACTGAAGACTTCACTGCATTAGAGATATTCTGTTGTATTTTATTTCTAACTCTGATGTTTATATAGTAGCTTCATGAACTACTATTTTTATCTATTCCGCTGCGTATTATTGTATTACTCTGTGTCTGTGATTATGTGATTGATTTATTTACTGTATATTCTGAGTTTTGCCAAATTTAAATTAACAATCTGATATTTTGAATTATTCAAGTCAGACATGTGAGGATTATTGTCGATTTGATTGGTCCAAAATAGCGGGTCGTTACAAATAGGTAAGATAAGATATTAAAGGATAAATATTTGAGAGAATTTTATTATGATAAAGGAGAATTATTATTATAGAGGATGATTTTGTATAAAGGCAACTTTATATTAGTTGATAAAATGTGTTTTAAAATAGATTTTTGAATTTAAATCCCCGAGTTGTTTGAAATAATTTCAAAAGGATTTTGAGAAACGTAATAGTAGTATTGCTTGGAAATATTTGTAAGTATAAATATTTTTGAATTTTTTTTAAATGGAGCGCATTTTTTGGATAATTCGGGGAAAACATCTCGATTAGTTTTGTGGTAATCTGAATAACCTTCTAAGTGATGATCGAATGTTTGTTTAGGCGAACATTATGGTGCACTTAGTAAATTATTCTCTTTATCATTGTGCGATCGATATGAGTTCAAATCCGAACGAACCTTACGTGTGTTTTAGCAAATCATTTATTGAGGTTATTTCATATAGAAATATATGTAGTCTATTTCAAAAAGGGATTTTTGAAATAAAGAACCAGGTATTTAGCTTTTAAGTTCCTTTAAGGGGAATCAATTTCAAGATAAAAGGTATTTATGATAAAAGACGGATTTGATAAATGAAATTTTACCCTTGAATAGAAACAGATAATTTAGCACAAGTTTAAATGAGTTAAATCGGATAGGGAGGTTTTAATAAACATTGTTTTATTAAAACCATAGATTTTGTTTAAAACATCTAAGTTGTGTAAACTATTTGATGTTATTGGGCCAACTTGTAAATTTCTTTCCTTAGGACACTTTAAGGTAAAGAGGTTAACTAAGTTTTAAAGACCCATATTTTGATTAGGTCTCCATCTAAATTTTGAGAAGTAAAATGAAATTGGTGTTTTATATGTACTCTTAGGATATAGAAGAATATTATACGAGTAAATAAAGTGGAGTAAGTTTTTATTTTGATTGTTTATAAAGAAACATCTTTATAATATATTTCTAAACTTAAGTGAAAATTTATGAAATGATTCATAAATAATTTTAGTGTTGAATGAAAACTAAATGAAAAATATAAGTAATTTAGAAAGATTGGTGTAGTTAAGAAACCAATAGGATTAAGTACGTATGTTTTGCGCAGATTATTTCATACAGATTATTTATGTACATCATACGAGCTTTAGTATAATTGTATGCTGTGTTGTGGAGCTTAGGAGAATTTAATGAGTGACTTTCAATTTTGTCCAAGGGAGCTTAGATAATCTTCTAAGCAATAACCAAAGGCTGATGAGAAAAATGGTATGCTAAGGGAATTATCTATATTGTTGAACAATCAAGGAAGTTGTGGACCTAAGCCAAGTGCTAGTTTATTCCTTTATGGAATTTGTTTTGATTGATTGTGTGATTTTATAAAAAAAGGATTTTAAAGTTTTTATTTATTAGGGCTTAAACCCTAGTTGTTTTGAAAAAGTGATTTCGAAAGAATTTGAGATAGAAACAATAATTGTATTATTTTGAAAATATTGATGAAGTGCTATTATTTTAGAATATTTGAAAAGAATATTTATGTAGTGGTTTTTCAAATGTTTTTGTTATGACTAAAGTTGAGCGATTAGAGGTTTTCCGATTTGGAAGACTCACTGGGTATATTTGTTTACTATAGTTATTGTTTTAGAAGGAACCACTGGATGCTCTATATTGTTTTGATTCTAGAGTTATACCATGCTTCGGTAGGAGGAGCCCCCTCCTTGTCATTATTGATTTTTGTATTGATATATTTCCTTTGGAAAAATTTGAAAAATATTTTGAATATAAAACTCAGGCATTTAGTTCTAAATTTATCTTTTGAAAAGATCGGCATAGTATTTTATTACAGAGTATTCTCCATAATTTTATTGCATTTGGTTGCTATATTGCTTTGGATACTTGTGGCTTTAAGTCAAACTAGAGTTGCATGTGTATTTATATCATACTAGTTTTTGCATGTATAGTTGCATCATTATTATTAGTTGCATCATATTAAAGTCTTGTTGCATATGGTTGTTACATTGTTACTTATTCATTTCGAGTGTTTATAACTCGATTTGGGTGAGAATGTCATGTTGGCAAGCTGTGCACGTGTGGATAGGATAGTGTCCAGGATAGATCAGTGTGGAACTCGTTGTTTTGGGTATGTAAACTGAAGATGATTTTTTTATATCATTAAATATGCTATGGTGTTTGGGTTGTTGCTTAGTCCTTCAGAATTTCGGGGACGAATTCATTTTAAGAAGGGAGAGTGTAACAGCCTATATTGTTAGCACGTTCTGAATATTTAAATTTTGGATATTCAAATATTAAATTAATTTAGTTTATCGATGAGATGAAAACTTGATTTTCATAGACAGATTTTTTAGGACTCGAGACCACATCCATTGAGGCCATCATCATGTTGCGAAACGAAATGAGTATAAGGATCGCTATATTTGAAGTCGGGTGATCCAGTGGCCAAAACGACTTCAAAAGGCATGAAATTATCGTCCTAGAGCACTGCCTAGGATTTTAACAAAACAAGTGTCATCGATATCGGAATATTAAATAGATGTGCGCCGATGATTTTTGTGACGATCCGATGCACCGTATGATCATGCAAGCTCGATATGTTCGATAATTAACTTAAGATAATTAAAATATAGTAAAAAAAATATTATAATAACCTGCCTAATAAAACAAAATAGTATAATTACCTTCCTAATAAAACAAAATATTATAATCCGCTTAATAAAACAAAACCGTATAATTACACGTCTAATAAAACAAAATAGTATAATAACCTGCCTAATAACAAAATAGCATAACGACCTGCCTATTAAAACAGAATAATATAATTACTTGCCTAATAAAACAATAATATAAAAAAATAGCATAATAATTCTCATTCAAGTCTATCCTAAACATAATCATTTTAATTTAACTTAATACTGTTCGTAAACCCTAAGTAAACTCCTCCATCCTTATAAATATTCCACACTTAGAAGAATTTTGAGATTTATTTTAGACATAAAACAATTATTTTATAATTGTTGAAAACTGAAAAGTATTATTTTAATGGAAGAAAAGTGGAATCTTTCTATCTTTATATTTATCCATATAATATTATATTTAAACATTTATACTTATCCATATAATATTATAATTAAACATTTATACTTATTCATATAATATTATATTTAAACTTATTCCTAGCTTACACCATATGCTTCCTAATCCTAAACTTATAAATAGCCCCATCACTTTCTTTCTTTTACTCACTTCTTTCTTTCTTCTTTTCAACCTCTTTTATTTTCCCATAACAAAGAAAAGTAGCCACCATCCCTTCAATTAATTAAATCCGAAGCTAGAGGCATGCGAATATGATGATTTTAGATCCGTTAGGATCATGTAAGTGAGGGAATCTATTTTGTATGTGTCAATTTGTGTGCGGTGATGGTTGGATGTGCTCATTTTGAGCAACCATTCCTAGGCTTGGTTGTGGAGGAGCTAAGGGTAGAGATAGGCCATGGCGTCGGGGGCTTTGAGTTTTTTTGGCAAAGGCGAATGTGTTGGAGGAGTTTGGAGGTGTGTGGCTATGCTTTGTGAAATGCAGTTTGGAGGTGAGTTTACTCACCTTTAAATAAATTATATGATATCTGTATTGCCATAGATTATTGTTGAATGCTTAGATGATAGTTTATATATTACTGCTTGATTATTTGTTTGGTAACCCAGTCAAACAAACAAGTTCCAGAACAGACCAACAACAACTTCAACCAGAACTGGTACTGTAACCAAACCGAACCACTACAAACAACTCAACATGGCATGGTTAGGTGCACTCACAAGTTAAGGCAGTAACACAATAGTGTAGAGGCAAGCAACTGGATTTCGACTCAAAGCAATATGAAAATTCAAGTGAAACCAGAAATATACAAACTGGACATGAAACCAATGGAGTGTATCAGACTCAAGTAATCATAAGAACAAAAATGAACACAAATGTCAATTGCATCAGGGCAGTGCACAAGAAAACATGAGCATGCAACACAGACCAGGGCAGTGAATAATACAAAATGAATGGAGCATGCATATACATCAACATGACCACATACATATATACATATGTTTGCACACATGTATACATATATATAGATGTGTCACAGTTCAGGCTCAGGTTCAGTTCAAACAACAACAGAAAAGACCACAAGGACAAGAGGCAATTTTTGACTCAAAGAAATTTCAACCAGACAATATCACAAGAAGGACCACTAGTGCAACACAAACAAGCCTCGACCAAAAATTCAATGTGTACACATGAGAACAGACTCGACAGTGAAGTCATGAAGCAACCAACCCAGACTTGCATAGACCAGTTCAAAAAGACTCAAGTCTAAACAACACCTGAACCCAGACAAAATTTTCAAGTGAAAACAAAATGCAAAGTGACATACATAAGTGAAAACAAAGTGGTGAACTATATGAATATAGAAGCACTACACACTGGAATAAGCAAGAAAAGTGGCATATATATACACATATGCATATAAGTACATACATATGTATCAGGTCAGAGGCATGAACAACTAGAGTACAGGATGCAAATGCAACAGAGGTGACAACAGAGCATCAAGCCGAGCAAGGCATCACAAGCATATATATATACATGAGCAAACACACATGTATACATGTATATTTATATGCAGTGACAATATGGGATGCAGTGAAGCAGTTAACAAAATGGCATATGTATACATATGCATATGGACATGACTCAAAGAATCATCAATGAACCAAACCTCAATACAGTGAGTTAATGAAGCAACACAACAACAATGATGAAGACATATACAAGTGCATCTAACCAGACCACTCTACGATCATGGAGATCAATATCAAGTGCAGACCACATACTAAATCAGTTTCAAAAATAACCAAGCTCGAAGCATGTGAAATAGACTACACGATGCAGTAAAGCTCTGAAACAAAGTTAAAGGCAACCAGATCATGAAAATAGAAAATCCTCAACATACATATATACATGAATACACATGTATTCATATATAAATATATATATATATATAGGTCCAACCAAACAAAGTTCAAACCATAGAATGTAACAGAAGTCAACAAAAATTCAAAATGCCAAAGAATCAAAGCCGTGGTGACCAAGGTAGAGTTCAAACAAGTCAGAGTCAAAGCCAGGTGATAACACAAATTGAACAAGTCCAGATATTATTGCAAGTACAATGAACAAGTCAAGGTCGAAATAAATGAAGCAAATTCAAAGTCATGGAGCAACACGTATGAACGAAAAATCAGAAAAATAGTCAAATTGAACCAGTCTAAACAAATCACATGTATTCAAGTAAAATCGAACGACCGAGAAAAATTAGCAGACGAATTCAAACGAAATATTTGAATGAAAATATAGGGCTTTTATCCCTATTTAATCCATTATCATCATCGGCATACAAGCATCAAGTTCAAGCATATCAACGAGAGTAATAAAGGAAATCACATACCCATATTATTCAATTCGAACTCGACAAATTGAAGCAGCCAAGTGAATTCAAAGCAAGACGATCGATCGACAAAGCAGTCAACGCGAAAACATCTATTCAATCGATCAACTGGAATCAGCGGTTTCAATTTCCAAAAGCCCTAATTTTTTGAAAGAGGAACGAACGTTCTCGAGCAAAAGAAAAGAAGCAGACATTTTCATGAAGTAAAGAATACGGGCCGAACAGAAGAAAATAAAGGGAGACATTTTTAATGGGTCGTTTTTGTTTTAATTAAATTTGGGCTTCAAATAGGGTTTTTATTTTATAGTTTTTATATTTTGTAATTTTTCTCTTTTAAATTTCTTAAGTTTCTAGTTGTGTAACTAGGTACAAACTACGGGGCGTAGTTTGAGAATTCGCAACTTAATGGCTGAGTTGTGGCAGGGTTTTGAGCGTAGAGTTAGGTTGATCGATAGCGGGTGTCGCAAGTTTACGTGTGTAAGCGTCTGACTACTTAATTTCTAGTAGAAACCTTGGGGGCAGCATGTAGGCAGGGTTTTGCCGAAGCTGGGTAAATCTACGTTGTTCTATTTCTGCTTTTATTATTCTGCTATTATCTGTGTTGCAATTATTTTATATATTTCCGCATTAAATTTTTATTATTATTAGTATCACCCTATTCACCCCCCTCTAGGGTGAAATCCATCCTACAAATTCCAGACTTCAAGTAAATATAAACCCATCTCATAGTTATCACTTATAGTTTAAACTTGAAATGCACCTCAACTATAATAACTTTCCTCTATGATATAATTAAAATCATTTTCATATGAATTTTAGGTTTTAAATACTGAAAACATTCGTCATAACCTTTCCAAAAAAATTCATTTCCAAATAAAAATACATGGACGAATATTTTCACCAAATAACTAATAATTTAAATCCTTTTTTATAAATTATATCACAACTATAATTATTATCCATCCTCAAGTATTTTATTTTATGATATTATTTCATTTTAATATAATAAAATGAGTTAAACCATCAAACTCGACCAATAAACATCAATCATCAATTTAATCAATATTTTGGTATTTAATTCAAATCAATATTGATAATATATCAAATTTATAGGTTTCTACCATTTCATTGTCAATAGTTCACCTTATAATATTTCATATAATTAATTCAAATCATCCAATATAGTTAATATCATAATATAAATTATTTTATTTTACCAATTTTCATTCTATTTTAATTATTGATTAGTGACGTTGGAACTTGCGTATATGTATATGTATAATCATTATTTATATAACTCAACCACTTAGGTTATTTATCAAAAATTATGCAAAAATCAACTACTACAAAGATTTGAAATCATTGTAGTGCCTAAGGTCAAACCAGGTAGTTATCACTCACCAAAATGATGTATTCCTCCTACCAACATTCATTGAGCATCACTCACATCATCCCCTCTTCACGCATCATCCTTTCATTATCACCATTGTGCATCATTAACCATTTATACAACACTAACAAATGTCATCAACGCTTACGTAAAATCCCAATTATGTGCCTCATCTTCGATCATGCTTTGCCTATGCAATCTTTAGCTTTTCCGCAAGCACCTTGCCATATAACCCAAACTGCATTGCCAACTCCTCTTGTCATGTGCTAAGCTAGGTCCATGTCTTCAGCATTGCGCCTATGGCCATGCATAACTAGCTTCCTCAATGTGCATGCTCCTCGTCGTTGACAGGTCGTGCACATCGTTCCTTTTCACCCTTTTGATTTTAGGTTTGAGTGGGATATTTGGGGTAAAGTCAAAGAGGTTTGCATTTTGAGAAAATGAAGATAAGGATAAGGGATAAGGATAGGTTACTAAAGAAAATGATGGAGTGAGTTATTAGGCTTTGAAAGGTATTTTAGGCCTAAATTAAATTATTCAAAAATCTACTAACATATGTTTAATCTATTTAAATCATTTAAGCTACAACAAAAATTAATCAAGTCAATATAAAAATTTTCCAAATTTTATTTCTATTTGAAATAATTTTTTCATAGTCAAATACCATTTTTAATCCTTAAAGTAAATTTTAAAATATTTTTTATTTCTCAAAATAATTTTCAGGATTAACAAATACAAATTTAAATGTCTTTTGGATTCATAAAACATATCTCGAATTTCAAATTTGGATTTTAAATTAATATTTCACATTTTATTCCATAATAATCCAAAAATAGACTTATTGAATTTAGTTCAATAAAAATGCTAAAATAACAATTTAATCTCATTTATCAAAATTTCTAGCCTTCATATTCATTTAAAATATTTTTCACAACTCAAATCCATTTTTATTCATCAGAATCTCAATTTGAATCAAAAATACATTTTATTATATTTATTTTGTTTGGCTCGATACCGATATGTTACAGACTCCCATCCTTAAAGAAATTGTGTCATCGCAATTTATAAGGAGAGTACTATAATCAATCTAACCAATATTATCAAAACAAGCATATACAAACATGCACATATTCATTCAAACATAAACATGCACACATTCATTCAAACATACATCGTACGCACATGTATGCACATAATCCTTAGTATAGATCTATAGTCACTCACATATCATAGAATCCAACGTAAACATTTGATTAAAATGCATACATTTCATCCAAACATACCATACCACATCCATAGACATAAGAACAATATATGTATAACTTTCAAAAGTTCTATTTGAAAATTTTCTTCAATTTCAAAATATATATAAATTTTCTACGTATCAAAATTTTTAAATTTTTTTGGTAGATTTTACTTTGTATGGAAAGATTTTCGACAATTTGCAATAATAATTTATAAGAATACTCAATCAAAATTTGATCGGATTCACAATATATAACATGATATCAGATGTATCCATATACATGCGTACAACATACCCTATATTGCATTTTTAGCGGGCTTATTTAGCTTTTAAGGCGAGCATAAGCGGATATGTGCCAAAAAGCCATTAGGTACCTATTTTCAACTCGATATGAACTTACAATATCTCATACATACATACATACATACATATAAACAAACAAATTAATAAGCCTAGCATTTGAGTAACAAAATAACAACATATCATTTTAGTTTAGGCTACTGTTCAACTAACTTTAAAGTATTGAAATACAAATTTTATTTCATACGCAAAAGTAAAGTTGTAGCATAACATATAGACTTCCTAAACATCTTTCAGATTAAGAAAGTATGGTTCCATTAAAAGTTGTGATAGCTACACTAAACATTACAAATATGGAATTAATGTGCGTAGGGCCACTCTTTTAAACATCAATTTTCACCTAGAAAATAATAAATTTTTGTATATCCTTCAAAACAAGGTTGTTATCAATCGTCTTAGCTTCCGAAAAGTAAATGATTGTTAAAAAAATATAGCGTTTGAAAGTTAGGGTTAAAACAACACGGCATTATAGTCCTGAAATTCTTTGCTCTAGATAGAAATTTGATTTATTTTAAATCAGGTTTTAGTACTCAAAATTTCTCTATGGATTAAAAACAAAATTTGTTCTCCATTATCATAGCTTTCCACCAAGTACAAGATCATCTAAAACGGATGAGGGACTGAAAAGTTATGATCAAAACAAAAGAGTGCTAAAATTCTGAAACTACAAACCGAGTCAGAATTATTAATCTATGTTTGGACATGTTTTAACACTAACTGGCATCAAAATTTTGTAAACTTTAAACAAGAAAGTTGTTCCTTATGTAAATATCTTTCATACAAACTAAAAGTCACTAGAATTGGTGTAACATCCCACTATTTAATAAATAATAAGAGAATTATATTTTGTGAATTTAATTTGGCATTATTTTGAAGAATAAAACAATTTTTGAAATTCAAAATTAATATTTTTCAGAAAGAATTTTTTATAGACACAAAATAAATTTTGGCTTAAAATGCCTTGAGCAGAATTTTAATCGGAGATCGAATCACTGTAGGATAATAACACAGTTAAGGGTGTAAAATTATTTAAGGAAAAATAAAATAAATAAGCCTTATTTTCATTTGACCACTTTCTTTCATTCTTATCCCTTTCATCATTATTTATTAACCCTTTTGCTCGCCTATATAAGCATTGCAGTCCACATTCTAACACAAACAAGCACTGCATCGGCTTCATCAAACTTCTTCAAAAGTGGGTATAATTTTTCTTCTTACTTCTTATTTGTATTTACTTATAAGCGATATTTTATATTCCAGTAAATAATATTGTCCACTGCCGTATACCAACTTATCAGTTCCCTTTTTTATATATTTTCATTAGTCATATTTATTGCTGCTAACATGTATAAGGTTTTAAATCTTCTTCATCTCACCCAAGATAGAAGTCTAAGATTTTGCAGCTTGGTTATTCATCAGAGTTTTAAATCTCCTTTATTTTAGCCAAGATATTAAACCGAGATTTTCTCCACAATCCGAGATTTGATAACCCTTAATAGTATCATCTTTAATTCATATAGTTTTCATTTCCCCTTCTCTGCATATCGAAAAAATTTGAGAACACCAAGCTTGTACTAAGTAAAATATGAGGTCTGTGCGTGTATATTTATATATCAACATATATTCACCAATTTTAAGATCAAATATCTCTCAAACCATTAAGTATTAAGGGACGAGGCCAAAAGTAACGTTGTAACAACATCATCATGAACCATTCAACAACTTCGCGTTGAGTTCGACAATGAATAATGGCTAGAAAATGGCTAGAACAGTGGCCATGGAAGAGATGAAGTTCGTCGACGGTCACCATATCGAACCAGTCATATACGTGCATATTCATCTTACGATGGTGAGGCTAGCTATGTTGTTCGTTCTACTTGGAGTCAACTATGGCGATGGCAAGAGGTAGTCAAAGATCCCAACCATGGTTGCAGACCTTGGTCGATCATGGCCAGAGGAGATGAGGGTGGTACCAGTAGGTGCAACATGACACACTGACTTCGGTAGTGAAGATCGTTTGGTCTTAAGTGGCCGAAAGTAGGGGTTAAGGAGCTGAACCGCGGGTAGTTAGTGGCAGGATGGTGGAGATGAATGGCATCAAACTCAGTGTGGTGCTAATGGGGTGGCTTGACATTAGATGATGGTCTGAATTGAGGAGGTTCCACAATGGTTCCTGGCATAAGGTGATGGCGAGTGGCAGGAGAAGTCGTGGGTTTTTGGATTCCTAGACGTGCATGCTCATAGAAATGTTAAGGAAAAGAAAAAAATTTAAAAAAATATTGAGAAGAAGGGGGAAAGATTTAAAAAGCCCCTAGAAAGTTTTATACATAATAATGAAGTTATAGGTTTATAAAATTATATATTATCAATTTCCAATTAAACATCCAAATTTGAATCAGTTATATCTTCTTCATACGAGATCCATTTAGGACGCGGGTCACGTCATCGGGATCATTATAACAAGTAGAATATTTTAGTTTAATTTACTTATTCACTTGTGAAAGTATCGAATTATGGAAAATTTTATGTTTTTAAAGATTAAATTAAAATCATTTAATTTTAATTCAAAATTAAAGTAGAAAATTATAATGTTTTAAAGACGATAAATAAATAAAATTTTGAATATTTCTTTTAAAATTTCTAAGTATGAAATTGAAATAAAATTTATGTGAAATTCTTATATAGAATTGAATTATTTAATAATTGGAAAATAAACTAGGATTAAAAAAGAATAAATCCTAGTTAAACAACTAAAAAATCCACTTTAATTGAAATAACACAATCTTGTACATGTGACTTAATTGGATAATTTTATACATGTTTTCTTAGTTTAATTTTTATTGATTAATTTATTTACTTCATTTCATTCCAATTATTAATATCCAATATCGTGCTTAGATCTCTATTGTTATAATGATATTGTTGTCTACAAGTTAAACCCAATTGCATGAACATGACAAATCACATGGGCTATATTATGGGTTTTAAATGACATTTCAGGAATAAATGTTGTTTTGGATGATCGAATGATTTTAAAATTAATATATTTAACATTTCTTAAGTTCGACATTGGATATTGACTCCTAGACTGCTAGTATCCATTCTAGCAGTTTGATTTGAGGGTTGCAACCTGAATCGTGATGACCTTGTCCTTCGTCACTATGTCCAAATAATCTATTGTCAGGACATATAAAGCTATCAAGGATAATGATGATTGTTAGAGACATAGTGTGAATGAAGAGAAGTAGTGCTCTGGATGGAGATATGTTGCAACGGACTACAACACTAGTAAGATTTGTCACGCCTCCAGATACCTGAAGGGTATGACAACTGAGGGATCATGTGAAGTGCACATCATAAATGACTGGGAGAGTAAGGGTGAAATGGACCGAGATGAAACACTGGGGCAGATTAGTCAATATAGAGGGTAAATCTACAGGTGAGATTTATCAGCATGCAATCGTCTTGGGATTCAAAAGACAACAAGATGATCTAAGCCTTCTTATAAGTATTAGTAAAAATTCCATTCAACTCGTAAAATGATTGTTTCAAATATTGATTTCAATTTATACAACATAAGGCAACTCATAAGTAAAATGGTAGGATGTGATATCTGAGTTGATTACAGTTGCAACTGTGTATGTTATTTTGAATGATGTGACACGAGTGCTATACTTGATTTGTGAAAATGGGGATTTGGGAAGTTCGGTGTGTGACCCTGTGTGTAACATATATTCCTCAAAGAACCCAACACGACACATTTATTTATATTATATTGCATGATTATACTCACGGCTAGATGTCTAGCCTAAATCGAGGTTTTATTTTATGACGTCTCCTCGGGTCAAACCAAGGTTGTTCTACCGGTTTGATACGACCGTATATGCTGTGTAGGCTGTGATATGGAGTTGGAGCCTATGATAATGGCAAGTAGTTACTCTAGTTATACTTATATTGAATTGTCATTGTATTGGTCAATCCGATTTGATGAGTTGTAAGCATATATTAGATGATGTATTAGACCTTTGATATGATATAATATTCATCTTTTTTTATTCACTTTGATTCTATTAGGTGGAAATTTTTTATTTGTGTCTCTAATATTTTATTATTCAATTTTATAACTCCTGTACATTTTCTTACATCGAAATGAGATACATATTATTTGAGATGTATTTAGGTATCGAAATGCATTTGTGTTGACCCAATGCAGTGCATACGAGATATCGCTCCTTGCGTGCCCATTGATCCGAGCTATCGGACAGAAAACTCCCTTTGATAATTTAGTCACTGGAGCTGGGACATTACAATTGGATCACAAAATCAAGAGTTATGATCGTAATAGTAAAACACATCAAAGTAGTGATTTCAAGCGTTCTATCTGATTCAAACAAAATTTTAAAACTACATGATTAAAAAATTCAAGCAACCTTTAAACGATCCTATACTAAATTCATTTAAGACGCTTATATATTATAAAAGCTTCGACCTGGTTTAATCGAAGCTTTCAATTTAGAAACACAAGTTCAACAAAAAATATATCTTTCTCAATCTTGTTCTAAAAAGATTATTCAATCTTGAAAATATTCAATTTCTTACAAAATTGGTAATTGTGATCAGTACCACTAAATGATGACATTCATATATATGCACAACCAAAATATATTCAAATTGTGAAATATACATATAAACTTTAAGGTATATATGCCCACACACCTTACAAATAAATATATACATATGCATATATATACATACATACATACATACATACATATATATATATATATTTAAAATCCTAAATTAAATTTTAACACCATTTTAGTTTGAATTCAAAAAAGTTCAAAATAGGTTGATTTTTTTATTTTTCTTTTACTTCAAAACAATATGTAACAACCCTCTCCGAAACGGGTCTAATTTTTTACCCAATAAAACCGTATCAATCCTTAGGTCCATTCGAAAGCTGGTTGTTGGTTGGTATAATTGATTTAACAAAACAATATGCAGGGCTATCTATTTATGCTTTCAGAGTCTTACAGTGAAAGTAATAAAATATAATAATAAAATAAGTACCTACCTCATAAAACCCAATCACATGAGTACAATGTAACAATAGTGAATAAATATGTCTGGTACATAGTCTAGGTACAACATAACAACATAAATAAATAACTAAAATAGATAACTACTCGCTAAGTCTCCACACTCGTCGTTGTAGCTAACCTGAAGGTTGTAATGAGGAGGGATCAGAACAACAATTTCTGGTGAATGAAAATCTCAAGTTTTACAGTAATAGTATATGGGTAAGTACTATGTCTTATGTATTTATTATACTTCTCCATGTATATCTCCAACTATAGACTAATGGCCTTCCAAGTCCTACTCCTTGACTATAAAAGCGGATACAACGCAACTATGGAGTACATGGGTTCAATAACCCATCTCCCGTACAATCATATCCTAACGATGCAAGAGGAAGTACTTGGGTCACTTAAGACCTTTTAAATTGTAAGTAGGCAGGCTCTCTAACCATTTAATACCTAGACCATAGGCATACGCTCTAATCATTTAAGGTCTAACCCAAGGCAGTCCCCTCCTAGTACTTCCTAGCGGCCATCGTACAAAATCTTTTCAAAGCCACTTAATACTACTTAAATAGGGAAGAGACAGACCCTTCAATAGCCATTTAATACCTTAACCTTGAAGCGGACCTCCCCCAAAAGATATTCACTAAAGCATCTAAAAGATAACCCCGACCATTTAATACTTCTTAAATATGGAAAGGAAGATCCTTATACAGCCATTTAGTACCTCAAACCCGAAGCAGGCCTATACTAAGATTACCTTGTCATTATCACCTGTAACCAAACCATGACATCTAACATTAGTCCGACTATTTGTAGGCAAGACATATTTGTTGGGCAGACTTACCCTACAAAATTGAGACTAACTTCACATCCATTGTGGGTACTTATTATAGGCGGTTTTACACATTAGTTACAAAAGTCATATTGCTGGTAGCCAAACTAACTGGGTAGATTTCTATGTGCTTCTAACTGAGCTCGCATGCCTATAACTTTGCTATATTTCGAATTTCCCGCATATAACGTAAAATCACATCAACGTATGTGAACAATACACACACATACATACATACACCTCACATGTATTTACGCATTAAAGGGCTTATAAGGGAAGCTTCTTATTTCGCCTTTATTTATGGATTTACTTCCATAATTTTCCCTAACTCATTTTATTAGACTGATTATTAATTGTTAATTACCATTTATTTGTTAATTTCTTTATTTGATGTCCTAATTATTATATACGTTATAGGTTTACAATCTTAAAAGAATATGTTATTATTGAATTTATATCTAATATTAAATTATTCCTAATTAGTTTATGCGTGTTCAAGTGTCCATTTCTTATTTCGAGTGTTATGTTATTTTAATGTCAACAACAACAATTTCTATATAAGTCTCAAAATTCAATACATCAATTACAATAGAGCTAATATTATCAATAAATTAGCTACACAAAATAGACTTGTATAGATATTAAAAAGGAATCCAAAACATACAATTTATTTTAAACTAATATAGTAGAATCAAGCCTCTCTTTCCAAAGAAGCAAATTTACAGTTTAGATCTTTTCTATTATATTCAACATTTTGAACATATAACGTTGAAATGACAAAGAAATCATATTTATTTTAAATGTTGAAATAGGTGGTGCAAATTACAGATAAGAGGAAAATATCATTTTCCCTACTTTGCATACCTCTTTCTATTTCCTTGTTTATTAATTATTTGTCATTACAACCACAAATTGAAAAGTGGGATCAAATAGGATACAAAATATTTATATTGTAAATATTAATAAAGCCAATTCCACTATATTAATATAAAATATTTAGGATTCCAATTCAAAATTTACATATTATGGGGAGATTTTAGGGTTTTAAGTTAATGAATTTTCGCATATAAAATCTCCTAAGGCATAGTACAAATGCGAAAATCAAACTACGTAAGATATTATTAAGCAAAAATTAAGATTTCCACTCATAGATAATCTCAATTGAAATCTCTTTGGATTTTCATTCCATGCTATCGTCTATATCTTCCTCCAATTTATCTCCTTATTATTGTATATCATATAATAATTAGATTTAGAGAATTGGAGATTGGGGAGATATAAAATATTGATTTATACATATAAGATTCAGTTACTTTTTCTTTAGCTTGTTTTCTTTAATTCTGGACTAAACCTTTCGATATTATTTTTTTGCTTTTGAGTTTTAGAAGTTTTTTTGAAGTAAGAGAATTGGATAGAATCTTGTAACTATGTTTAGATTTGCATGAAGTGAAATGAATTGGCTAGCCTCTTATTTATAGTTGTTAGGATGCGTTAGGACTGTCAAATTCAGAATATCAAATCCAGACCGTTTAGGGCAACGTAAACCCTAGTTGTCACTATAGAATCGGTCGATTGGTCTCTTATGAGCAGTCGACCAGCCTATAGAGGCGGTCGACCGATGGGTCCCAACCACGTTAATTTTATAATTAATGTTATTTAATTATATTGAATTAATTTGTTTGAATTATTTTTGATCGAAAATCTTAAAACGTCGATAACTTCTTTATTTGAACTCTGATCGTAAAGCTTTATATATGAAAGTTGCTCAGAAGATCGCCACGAACAATGGTGCAAGTATCGTAGCTAAATTCTGAAGTTTGCTTAATTTCCATATTTAGCTTTATCATTAGTTAATTGATTTTCTTAATTAATTTCCTATTAATTTTACGGAATGCTACACAGTATAACAACTTTATTTGTTTCACGCATAAATATTTTAGAATAGTTCATTTCTAATATTTCTCTTTAGAAATCTTATAATCACATTTAGTCTCAAAATTATTTGCTTCCATACTTTCTATTTTACTTTATAGTATTCAAAATAAATTTATACACTTTTTACTTTTCTCAAAAAAAAATTCTCTGAAAATTTCGATTTAGTTTTCAAAATAATATCCTTTCAAAACTCATTTACATCATAATTTCATTTATCCATCAAAATAATCTTTAAATCTTTCTTATCACTTCAATTATATAAAATATTCCTTTCTTAACCTATAAACCATTTTTAAAAATAAGTAGCTCTTCAAATTTCAGAATTGTTTAAATCACTTCCTTTCTTTAAAATGATAATTTTCTAACCACCCATTACTTTCACAATTATAATTTTCCAAACAGCACTTAGTTTTTTTTTCAAAATACACATAGAATTTATATCATTTCCTTATTTATTAAATTTCCTCAAAATAAGGACTAAACAAACATTTCAAAGGAAAACGCATTTTCAAAATCACTTTTTAAATTTAAACTCATATATAAGAACATCTCAATGCATTTTCTCTCACACACACATATTATCCATCAATAATTAACACCACATAATTATATAATATGGAGCACGCCATATGCAACTAAGAAACCAAATGGATAAATCAAGAAACATCAATACATACACAAAACTCAACCAATACTTATATATGTTTAATATAACAACATTGCCTCACCGGAGCCTTGGTTACTCGTTTCAATGATTAGCTATAGTGTTGACTATATAAGAAAATATATTAACTTTACCTCGCCATCGATGTTAACTTCTCATAACACTCGATGGTTGCGAATGTTAGATGAAAGTCATACAAATTTTGTATGAAAATCAACTCGTGTACTTTTAAGATATTGAACAAATTGTTTAATACTCACTCAAAATTCCATATGTACTCAAGATTTCTTTATCTTCTTAGCTTGTTGCTCAATATAGATACTAACACCATAAAATAACCTTATAAAATAAGGGATCACTTGCCTATATTATAATTTTCTTTTCCCCAAATAATATACTCCTTTTCTATATTCAAAATATCGCTTGTACACATTTCAGAATATTCTTCTATCAAATCACCTCATTTAAGTATTTATGAATTCATATTGATAACGCATATCAGATGTATTGACTAGAATTTTCAAAGCACTCAAAAAATAGGTCGACATAACAAATTCCTAAATCATCTTTCTTGAAAATAAATTTTAATATTAATTTTCTTTATGAATAAATCCCTTCAATTATTCTTGAGTGTAACAACCTAGTGTTGAGAAGTAATTAATTAACATTAGTACTTTTGTTTTAATTAATCAAAGTGGATTTTAAAGATTTATTGAGAATGATTTTGAATTTTTATGGAAATATTAAGATGTAATAAAGAAGTGTTTTGTGGGAAAATGGTAATTTGATGATAAATCATTTTTGTTGCAAATATTTTAAAGTTGAGAATTATCACTAATGGAAAATTTTAATTATTTTTGAAAAATGTTGATCTTTTAAGATTAAAATGATTTTAAATACACATAAAAATGGTTGTAATGTTTTTTATAAATTTAGTAATGATAAAAAAAATAAGATTTGAAGTTTATTTTAGAAAGAAAAGGAAATTTACGTTATTTTAATGAGGCGTTTTGGAATTATTTAACGAATTGGTTCAAAATGTAAATAAAGAACGATTTAAGTAAAATAAATTAAAACATGGAAATAATATTTTATAAAAAAATTATATAATGGGTGAATAATATGAATTTTAGTAAGAAATAAATTTTAAGCGGAGATTTGAAATTATTTTGGGTTAATAAAAGAATTTAAGTAGAAGTAGGTTAAGTTAGGTAATTTTTATATAATTAATTAAAATAAAAAATATTTATGGGAAATAAATTATATAAAATTCCTTAATGTTATGTTATTACATATGTATTGTAAATATAATTTTTATTTGAAAATTAATAGTGTTTTGTGTTGAATGGAAAAATAATTTGTAAAAGAAAAGAAGAGAAAAGAATAAATACATTTAAAGCTCATGCCCAAATTCCTCCTTCAAATTAGACTTTTCTAAGCCTAGAATAATCCCTTTTCATCAACATTTTCACTCATGTATACACTACTCCACTTTTAGAAAGCTTCATCTTTTCTAAACCAAATTAATGAAAACCCTTATTCCCTTCTTCAAAAGTTCAAAATAAAATAGAAATAAATTCTTGAAAATCCCCAAATTAAAGTAGAGGCATCTCAACACCAAGCAACACCTATTTCCATGAAAAAGATGGGAATTTGCTCAAATTTTGGACTTTAGGGAATTTTCAAGTAAAGGAGAAGTAGAGAATTGTGGAGCTAAGGAAGAATATGGAGCTTAACAATCTAAGGTGAGTAAATTCCACTCATAAATCTATGTTATATAAAGCAATGTGTAATGTGTGTATAGCTCTGGTTGATTTTTGTTGTAGTCTATGAATTGTGAATGCCTTATTATATGCTTACTGTTAAACATTCAACCCATTTATTGTCCACAAAATCCACTTTGTTGCGCTGTGATTTTGTGTTGCTATTGTATGAATTTGGATGTTTAAATTGATGCTTGGGTATGTGCTTGAAATTGGGTTCAACCGAGGTTAGAAGCAGTGTAACGAATAGTGATAAGAGTGGTCAAACCTAGAGCTACATGCTCTAGGTGTGACCCCAGTGGGTGACCCCCTCTCCATGAGCGGTTAGTTGCTCATGATTTATAGGTCGACCGTTGGCAATCGAGCCTTAAAGCTTGTAGCTCCAGGTTAGTTCGTTGCACTATTTAAAAAAATATTATTCTACAAAATTTAACATAAAATTATTTTTGGAAAGTAAAAATAAGACATTTTCCTAATATGAAGTTGTTTTGTGAAAAGAGTTTATTTTCAACAAAAATAAATTAGGTAAAGATTTATTTGTTTAAATTAAATAGAAATTGGTTTTGGGATTCACAAATTCATTTGAAAATCCAATAAAATTCCAAAAAAATATGTAATGATTTCTAATTAATACCTTATGGCTTTTCAAAGTATTTTTCATGAATTTTGCCAAGAATCTTAACTTTTGAAAAATATATTTTATGGATTTGGAATTAAAAAAAATGATTGGAATATTATTAAAATTTATTTAAAATAGTATTTAATTATAGAAAATTATGAAATGATTATTATGGGTAATAATTTGTTTTACAAGCTATTTCTAAAGTTTTAAAACGTAGGAATGGGTATTCGAAAGTTATTTATGATTATTAAAATTCTTATTTAGATTTATAAAAGATTGAAAAATAATTATTTTAACAATTCAATATATATATATATTCTTTTATTAAATATATTTATATTTATTTTTAAACAAATCTATATATGTGCCATAGTTGCTCTAATTCTGTGTAGTGAGAAATTTGAATAAACAGATTAGTGATACCATTTGCTATGGGACTTTTGGCAATACTTTTTCGGTTATTCTTTGGACTCGTTATATAGAGTAATATTGTATGGAATTCTATATTATGAGAAATTTGAGTGAATGGATTAGTAATATCATTTGGTATGGGACTCCTGGTAATATTTATCCACGTACTCCTAGGACTTGCTGTATAGAATATTATGCAAGTGTAATTTACGAGCATTAAGTAAATGTTCGAGTAACACTAGGTAGTATGGGATGCCTGAGCTGATACTTATTCGATGACTTTCTGTAAGTAGATATCACTTGACAGGATCAAGTCTACGAGGTATTATATTTATGGTGATGCAAGTTGAGAGTGAGCAGGCTGAGAGCCATGAGTGTGTTTATCTAATGTGTGTATGCTCTTATTATACAACATAGGGTAAACTAAATTAGCTAGTATCCATCCTACTGGGCTGGTTGCGGGGTCTTACCTTGAATCTGTGACACACCTTTGATGTGTATATAGCTAAGAGCCATTGTGTTACCTAGGCCATCAGTCTGTTACCATTGGAGCACTTGCAGGGTCGTGACCAACGCATAGTGTAGTCTTGCACTGGATGAATATTGGGTCACGATGGCCATCGAGGTAACCGAAGAGTGTAAGAGCAGCACTAAGAGCATGTGAGGAAGGCTCATGGAGTAGACTGAGAGCTATTAGTCTCCCGTCTAGTTATTATTGCTGATATAGATACTACTTGTTCATCTATATGAGATCGTCATGTATATAGTTGAGAGCCGATCAGATCATTTGTTATGATCGATGTCGATATATATACTTATAATGCTGAGATTACATAGGACCGAGAGTCTAGATGATTATTTATGATATTGATAGTTGAGTAGATTAATAAAGGTCTGAGAGACCATATGATTATTTCATTGGTTGAGTGAAAATCGTCTATTATGAGGTTGAATGTCTAAATGATCATTATGTGGTTATCGATCTCTTGGTTTATTCATGTGATTGTGTGTCCATGAAGTTGTGTAACCCCATACATATTGATTATATTTCTATCGAGGATAGCTAGAGATACCAAGAGTATGGAGTTGGACCCTATATGTATCTTCTATAGTTATTTGAGAGATTACCTTGACTACCGAGGATATGCCATATTTATATTGCTTGTATGTTAAATTTGGATGATTATTTGTGTATGTTCTCATATATGTAGAGTATGACGAACCCCGGGTATGTCTAATATACAAGTATTTGAGAGACAATCATGGACATTGCTGAGAGCATTTCTTATGTAGTTACTAATCTATTATATTTTTAGACGGTTGGATGTATTGATGATTACCCTTGGCATTACACTCATAACACATAGTTGACCTAAATTTTTTATATATGTAATATTAATGGTACTTAGTTTTGGGTTGTGATGCTATTATTTGATACATATTGACACCTGTATTTTAAAAATAATCTGACATGTGTGTTATTTATATAATACTTGGGTCAGTCCAAGAAATTTTTGGTTCAGGAACAAGATGACCGGTTTGTGGATATGGACTTAGATGGAGGCTAGGGTCATATTGTATATCATCATGTATTATTTTACCTTATGTATGTATGATATTGTGATGTATATAGAACATTCATTATGTATTTTTGAGATAGTGGCAATTTGAACTATTTTGTTTCCCACTTAATCTTGTGTATATTCATATCATATGTTATCGCTACGTTATTAACTCTATGTTCTCATTATCATTCATTGTATATTATGTATTGTTCTATTCTGAAAATGCACATATTTATTGCTTTGTGTCAATATTGTGTACCTATACGTAAGTTGTTTATTTAATTTTTGAATATGTCCCGTTGTTAGTTCAAGGAAATATTCATGTGTGACAGCCCAATATTGCCTCGTTCTCCATATTATCAGACAGTATTATCTAGTAATACTCTTTGGTAGTATGGATATAGAATTAGGGTGTTACAGTTGGTATTAGAGCAGGTTCAGAATACTACATTGTACATATGAGACATGAGCCGAGACCTTAGATGAGACTTAGAGTCCATATCCCCTTTGGTGTGTTGGGTAGTTACCCTACAATAAGGAATAACATGAGTATATATTACTTATTATACGATGATTACTGGGAAATCTTCAAGTGTCATATTCGTATTTTTCTTATCATAAAATATTTGTCTCTTCTATCTTCTAAGAGTCGGACTCTATTTGAGATACTGAATAGCCGATATGGTTAGTGAAGATAAAAGTAATTTTCGACCAGTAAGGTTGGGCTTTGTTAATGAATAATTGATCTATGGTGGCAGGATGTTGATTTGTTGTACTTTGACCCATTTGTGATCAGAGTTCGTAGCGGAAGCAGGTGAATTGCTCTCTGCTGAACACATTGGATGTTTTTTTCTTATATATGCTTGATTGGTTGATTAGTTTGTATTAAACTAGTAATCATTGATATTAAGACCTTGCAGTGTCTATAGTACCGCTAGGAATTTGGAGAATTGTATTTTATGTAAAATAGCATACTATTTTATATATACCCTTAATTAAAATTGTGATATGAGTTTAAAATTGATGCTTACTTGATGTTATGTGATGTTTGAATTGATGAAAGTGATCTATTATTTTAATATGTTTGAAAAAAAGCTTTGGTAAATATTTCAATGTAAGCAAGCTTATGTTTTAGATAAAAAATCTTTTGATTCATATATACATAGTATTAGAAATTTTCTTTTATGAGAGTAACAAAATGTTTTAATTAGAAATCTTTTGATAAAATATTTTTCATAAAAGTAGTATTTGATTAAGTCTTATTATAAGTAAATGATTATTTTATAAGTATGATTTATATATACAAGTATGGTGGCACGTCCGTTGGACGTGTGCAAAGAAGGAAGTGACGTATTTTGTCTTTGTTACAATTATGATATTGTGAGATATTATAGTAATGTTTTCGTTAATTACGGGAAAAAAGAGGAAGATGATATGACAAATAAACAGAAATAAGGTGTTGTAAGAAAGACGTGCATATAAAAAATATAAAGTTGGCAAGATTATTTGATCTTACAACACGACATTGAAGTATATGTAATGTTGTATGCTTTACGTATATGAATGCACAGATCGTGGTTCGTTGAAATGTAAGTGGCCTAAGTTAATTCCAGGAAATAATAAAACAAAACAAAAAAGTAGATGTTGAAAAAAAAATTGTATGGTTCGGATATTAAGAAATACTACATCTGCGGATAATTATCTACGAATTTAAAATGGTGAAATACCATCCATTCTGATATTACTCGTATACATATTTGTTGAGTGACCGTATTGTGTGGGGAAATAACATTGATGAAATAGAGTTTTAAAATAAACAGATTAAGAGTAAAGAACATGAATTTTAGTTGAATTAGAAAATCGATACCGTGAGTGAGGATGAGAATGCCCTAGTGCGCCATCTTCTTCGCCGCAGTGCTCTAATGAATTGTTGAACCTTTCAGGTGGATGCTATCTTATATTTGAATGTTTTGTTAAATGTTATAGAATTTTAATTGCCATAGCTTTTATTCTTTGTTAACAGTTTAATATTAGAAGCAACAAATAAAGTCATGTAAAGCTGCAAATTGATCTATGTAGTGTTTCCAGTAAGAATATACATGTCTCCAGTAGTAGCAAGGGGTAAAATCTGAATTCGATAATGTTGGCTCACATTTTAGGCCTAACAGAATAAAAATAGTAAACTTATTTGCATACATGAATGCATAAACTTAACATTAGTTATTATCAATGTACAAAAAATTCAATAATATTCATGGCACAATGTATACCATACTTTCACCCAAACAGTCCAAAATAATATGCATCCTTCATTGGCACAGGTCTGTTGTCATATGCTTTCACCCACACAGTCCAAAATAATATGCATCCTTTTTGGCAAAGTTCTCCAGTCCGTTATGCCATGTTCTGTAGTGGCCGAAATCCTAGTTGCAAACAAAATACCTGAGCATGCGTTTGGTAAACAAAAATTTTGTTAAGTCAAGCTTACCCGATCATGAAATATTCAGATGGATGTTAATAAGTTAATGTTTAATGTATTTTTGGTCTATTTTATTTCTGCAATCAAACTAATCATTAGAATTATGGCTTGAAGCTCGTGTACAGTAACTCATTGGTAACAATGGTATTTATAGTGAAAACTCATATATAAACTACTGAGAATAAAAGAGATTAAATGTTAGAATTCTCTCCATTAACTCAAGCCAGAGCCGGCCACAAGGTAAGGCTACCAAGACTAATGTCTAGGGCAACATATCACATAGGGGCAACTATATAATGATAGGTACAATGATGTTATAGTATAATTGTTTTAAAACAAATTGTCAGTTAGATTAATACCTGAGAAATATATAAAGGTCCATACTCTAATTGTTATGTACTCTGTATGTCTTATAGGGACAACCTGTAAACCAGTTTTTGATGTACTATGTATACTAATTCAAGAATAGGTTTGTCAGTATTTCATATAAACAATTTACATGCTAGATAAAAGTAGCTCAATTAATATTTGGCTAGGGCAACCAAAGACTACGGGCCGGCCCTGACTCAAGCGCAAATATATTTCGATTAAAACAAATAAAGTGATGTAAAGCTGCAAATTGATCTATGTAGTGTTTCCAGTAAGAATATACATGTCTCCAGTAGTAGCAAGGGGTAAAATCTGAATTCGATAATGTTGGCTCACATTTTAGGCCTAACAGAATAAAAATAGTAAACTTATTTGCATACATGAATGCATAAACTTAACATTAGTTATTATCAATGTACAAAAAATGCAATAATATTCATGGCACAATGTATACCATACTTTCACCCAAACAGTCCAAAATAATATGCATCCTTCATTGGCAAAGGTCTGTTGTCATATGCTTTCACCCACACAGTCCAAAATAATATGCATTCTTTTTGGCAAAGTTCTCCTGTCCGTTATGCCATGTTCTGTAGTGGCCGAAATCCTAGTTCCAAACAAAATACCTGAGCATGCGTTTGGTAAACAAAAATTTTGTTGAGTCAAGCTTACCCGATCATGAAATATTCAGATGGATGTTAATAAGTTAATGTTTAATGTATTTTTTGGTCTATTTTATTTCTGCAATCAAACTAATCATTAGAATTATGGCTTGAAGCTCGTGTACAGTAACTCATTGGTAACAATGGTATTTATAGTGAAAACTCATATATAAACTGCTGAGAATAAAAGAGATTAAATGTTAGAATTATCTCCATTAACTCAAGCCAGAGCCGGCCACAAGGTAAGGCTACCAAGACTAATGTCTAGGGCAACATATCACATAGGGGAAACTATATAATGATAGGTACAATGATGTTATAGTATAATTGTTTTAAAACAAATTGTCAGTTAGATTAATACCTGAGAAATATATAAAGGTCCATACTCTAATTGTTATGTACTCTGTATGTCTTATAAGGACAACCTGTAAACCAGTTTTTGATGTACTATGTATACTAATTCAAGAATAGGTTTGTCAGTATTTCATATAAACAATTTACATGCTAGATAAAAGTAGCTCAATTAATATTTGGCTAGGGCAACCAAAGACTACGGGCCGGCCCTGACTCATGCGCAAATATATTTCGATTAAAGCTTGTTCATAAACTATAATTTACATTTTGGTAAGAGTTATAAATCATAACTACTATCATCAACTTCTATAAACCTCATTTTAAATGATGTTACATTTTAAAAAATCAAAGTATATCCCATATGTGCTGTAAAGTTATATTGAAAATGTTAGTATTTCTCTTTTGTATTGGTTGTATTTCTATTTCCTTTCCTCGTAGGTAAGGAAGAAGGGTATCAGTAACTCACCATGTGCATTTCACTTATTAAAAATAAAAAGGAGAGATAACTAATTTTTCAATATTTAGTATAGTGTGGAGGCAAATAATACTAACCGTCTCTTCCTTACCTACAAAAGCATTTTTAGTAGAATGCAGAAAGTGATATGTATTAGGTGCCCAGTCAAAAAAGTTGGATAAATAGATATACCAACAGTGTAAAGCAAATGATGTAGGTAATTTTTCATTTATAGTACAACGCGCATCAATTGCACAGTGACTGTAAAATTAGTTGTCAAGTTCAAAAAAATGTAAGCATGACTTGGTGCAGTTATAGCATGGGAAGCAAATGCAGACAAAATTTGTATGTTAAAAGTTAAGTAAAGAAATTCTTATGAATGATATTATGGACGTACATAATGAAGGATACTTTAGTTTTACCAAACAATTCAAGTTTGGTCAATTTCAATAATAAAGGCTCCTCAGTCTATCCCTTCCTCTTTCTTGGGTTTTAATGCATCCTTTAGAGAATCAAGGTGCATCTGTATATAAGCATGATTAGACTATCAATCTACTACGTTAGAAAAAATGTACCAATCATATAAAAACAATTTTCCAAAACAAAATTTAGAAACTCTAAATTACGCTACTCTTTTTTTGCAATTTTTTTCCTCAATTTCTATGGATTACATAGAAATTTTTTGAAGTATAAACACCTTTATTATATTATGCTAATTTATAATAAGTACACATACCCTATCTAAATGTACTAAGTGGAAGCAAATAATGGCTTTAAAAACTTACCAAATAATCTTTAGCCCATATAAAACTTTCAAAAATGGAAGATTAATATCACCTCCTTCTAGCATTTAGCTAATTCCATCTCAAGACATGCTTCTATTTTATTGGTTGGCAGACAAAGCATCACAGAATCACAAAAATTTCGGCGTAAAGAGTTGCACGAAAAACCTGGAGGAAAGAAATAAAAAACCATACATGTCATAAACACTATATGCGTCTAATGCTAGCATAAAATGGTTAAAAACCTATTTCGTAATTTCATCCTAATAAATAAATAAGAAACTAATCGTTGAGTTGGTTAAATGCAATTATGATATCTTCAGTAGGCCACAACAAAAACAGTAATATACGAATTGATGCTATACGAATAGAACAATATAATTTGTAACGATTTAAAGAACAATAGAAGACAAATTTTAGTACAGGGATCATGCTGATAGCAAATAATTGATTATAATCAGAAAAAATAACAAAGCAAATTTACCTATGCTCACTTTGGTGCACTGCTTAGCATAATCAGGTTTGTTAACAAAACAAATAATTGGGAGGGAAAAATAACCCAACAGAAGTAAAAATATACAAATTCAGTTTGACAATCGTCTTTGTATAATTAAATCAGGCGATTAAGGGAAGTTAAGAGCCATGAAGCACAAAAGTCAAAACCAAAAAACAAACCAAAAATAAATACAGTAAGCAGAATATCCCAAACAGTTGAAAACCCCTAGAAGACTTTCATTTGCAGTTATGTCTGCATTAACATTGACTTGTACTTGATTTAGTTGCAATTGTGATAATTAAATGAATTTTGGATTACCGTGAATCATTTTGGGTCACGGCATGTCAATCATATAGTCATTTAAGCATACAATGATAAAAATTCCTTTCAGGTTACTGTAAATCAATAAGCACTGTAAAACTGCAAATAAAAAAAATGAGCAGCATATAGCAGTAAGTGCAAATAAATACACTTGAGCATGCTGAATTTATTATAACTTGCATAAAACGAATACGTATTTATTTTTTAATTGCATAGTATTAAAAGATTTAATTGCATTGTTGGTTAATAAATACTTATGTTGGAAAATGTAAGCTAAACATGCAGTTAAAAACCGCTGATTTAATTCAAAAATTCAAACATTGTATAGTATGTGAACTCTGAAATGCCTGTCGATTTCATATATATGAATATGATTAATTTAATCAGTCATTGATAAGTAATTGGTCCATATCTGCAATACTATGAATTTTCATAAATGAAAATTTTAATTGTCTTTGATAAATAATTTATCTGCAAAAGAAATACCAAATGTCTGTATAAAATCAAATAATCCAGCACTCCATCTAAGGAATACCAAACATGTGTATTAAAAAATACACCTGAGCATGTTGAATTTATTATATATTGCATAATAGTAAAGCATTTAATTGCATGGTTGGTCAATAATTCTTTATGTTAGAAAATGCAAGTTGAAGAATGAAATTGTCTTTGATAAATAATTGATCTACAGAAGGTACCAAATATATGCATAAAATCAAATAATCCAGCATTCCATCTTCAGAATACCAAGCATGTATATTTAAAAATACAATTGAGTTATGACATATTTAGGTCTTTCATTTATATTAGGTAATCATCGAATCATTAAGTTAAGTACAATTATTGCCTAATACTAATTACTCATTTCATCAAAACTTGTAGTACAATATCTAATGCTTACATTTAGGGCTGAACAATAAAATGGATCACTATGTAAAAAACAAACAAAGAAAGGAATATGCATAGAAATCAATACGAATGAAAATTGAGGATGTGATGAGAAAATGGAAGATTAGTGAAGCTCACAATACTTGTCTATTGAACCTAATCTTCACCCATGTCTTTTCTTGATACATCATTTGATGGATCCCTGACTACTACTGATCCTGTAAAAGTGAACAAAGTTAAACATAATGACTGAGGTCTACAAAGGAAAATTGGATACAATAAATTGAGCGGTTTTGAGTTTCGACTCTAGAAACGAAAAATTAAATATCAGTGCTTTAACCCAAGAACACATGGGTTAGGTATGGAAACATGGCAAAAATTTCCTCAATCTGCTTAAATGAATAAGTGTATGCATGGACAGTACTTAGTTATAAGAACACATGGGTTAGGTGTGAAAAGGCTTCATTTTGACAGTACATGTGTACCTTCACTACTTAGTTATAAGAACAAAAACCTCTAATTTTCCAAAGTAGTTGTACTCCAAGCCATCTGTACTCAAACTCATTGCCGTCCACTTCTTGCTCATCAATCGGTTGTTGAAGGTTGACCTAAAACTGAAACATGTTGCCGAGGAAGTTGGTATAAATGATTATGATTTTCCATAAAATAATTTATGAATAAACGATGTTAATTGATGGAATTGGCAACATAATTACCTTCTGAAGGTAAAATACAGTCGTACCTCCACTACTTAGTTATAAGAACGAAACCCTCTAATTTTCCAAAGTCATTGTACTCCAAGCCATCTATTCTCAAACTCATCATCGTCCGCTTCTTGCTCATCAATCGGTTGCTGAAGGTTGACCTGAATTTGAAACATGTTGTCGAGGAAGTTGCTATAAATGATTATGATTTTCCAGAAATAATTTATGAATAAATCCATGTTAATTGATGAAATTGGCAACAGAATTACCTTCTAAAGTTAAAAATACATTGAGGAATATGGAAGAAAAATGAGGGAAGGTATCCTGTTCGTTGGCACCGGCTGTCCTGGAAGAAAGTGGAATAGAAGGTGTAGTAGACTGGAGGGAAGTCAAGCTAGGACAGGCGGTTAGAGAAGCGTAGGTGGGGAGTTGCCATTTTTTTCCCCGGTGAGGTGAAAGTGGAAGGGGATCGAAAAAAAGGACGAAAAGGAGAAGGAAAGAGAGAAGGAAGAGGTAGGAAACAGACGTGCGAACCGTAATGTTGGGAAACGTGGGAGGCGGTTGAGAAAAGACTAAAGTACCCAGGTGGAACGATTTCTTTGTTATGTGAACCGTTGGGCAATATGGGAAGTCCAAAAAAGGCTTCACTTTGACCACTTTGACCAAGGTTTTGCTTTATAGTATATATATATATATATATATATAATATTTGAAGGAATTTTGAAATAGATTAATGTTAATCTATCCGTTGAGAGCTTTAAGAATCTGGTCGATACATTTAGCCAATGTTATTGATAGAGGTTCTTAAACACTAGGATGGGACATTTGGACATAATGATGAAACAATTGGACACAATAATTTGTAAATATTTCAATAGCTTGAAAATATTAAAGTGTTTTGAAAAGATTGGAGTGTTGAAGGGATTAATATTTTGAACAATATCAAACACAATATTTTGAGGAAAGTTAATTATTTTGAAAAATGGATGTTTTAAGGAACATGTTTGTAATAATTTTGAAAAAGTATGTTTGAAAATAGAGTAGAATTTTTTTAAAGGAGTATTATGAGATATAGTTTATAAAAGAGAAATCATTTAGTATTTCAATAAATTATATATAAAGTGGTTTGGTATGAAATGTATATTATTTGGAAAGCTAAACTACAAATTGGAATGATATTTTGGTAAATGTTCTAAGATGAGAAATTATAAATTATTTTGGTATAGTGATGTATTTTTTTGAAAGTAATAAAGATACTTTATAATTATAAATATTTTAAGCGATAGTTGTAGCCATAGAGCATTAGTAGACAGTTGTGGTCCCTAGCAAGGCGGGGTTGATCACATGGTCAACATTGCAGCCAATCGACAAACATAGTCACTAAGAAATTAATGGAAAGGAAATGTCATTATATTTTACAGTATTAGGAAATTAAATATATATATATTGATTATGTATGTTAATATAAATTATATGTAAAAAAAATTGGATGATTGTGTGTGATTTGGTATTGCCTCTATGATGTTATATTGATGTCTAGTGCATAATAGAATTATATATACATGTGTGTGTATGTGTTTTCGAATTGGAAAAAAATTAAAATTTATTTACACTTGAAATAAATCATTGGTTTTGAATACTTTGATTTTCGTAAACAAGAAGTATTCTAGTAAAATATAATTTTGTGAATTGGATGCTTTGAAACTAAAAGAGTCTTTCAAAGGAGTTGTGTATTATTATTATTATTATTATTGGTAAGTGTTACAAGCTATTTTTAAAGATGATTTACAAAAGTGATTTATGAGAAATGGGTTTTAGAGAATGATTATTTTAGTAAAGATAGACGTTGAAGTTAAAAATGAAGTTTGAAATGATGGAATGTTTTATTTGAAGAAAAGAAAATCACATTTAGTTTTGTGCACATCATCTATTACTAGTAGATAAGATCTACTAATCTAGACTTTGAAATTGAAATTCTGAAGAAAAATATTAAAAGTTGATTAGTAATTGGAATTTTGTGATTATTCTTTTGAAGGGAAATAGAAATATTTTATGAAATAAACTTTTGTAACAAAAATTGCTTTGGAGTTTACAAAGTTTATTATACTTAATAAAGATAAAGATATGTATTAGAGGGCTTGTTTTCGTAAGAAATATAGTTTTAATTGTGAAATGTAATTTTTGTAATTGTGTTTAAGGCCCTCAATGGTGAGTATATTTGAAAATCTTGTTAGGAAGTTAAATATTTACACCCAGAAAATTTAATATTCTAAATTGGAAATGTGACTGTTTTATAAATGAATGCAAAGTGTGTGTAAAAATTAGTTTTCAAATTATAACTGATGATATTAGAAGGAAGAGAAAATTTTGTAAAGTTGTATTTTGAAGTTGAAGAATATTTTATATTGGTGTATATTAACAAAGTTTATTTGGAAAATAAGAAAAAAAAGATTTTGTAAAGGAATCCTTGGTAATAAATATTTCAAGAAATGTTTATATCATTTGTATAGTAGAAATTTTTAAGAAGAGTATTTGGAAAGAGACTTCAATTGTGATAAAGTATTTTGGAAATTAAGGAAAGCATTTTGAAATGGTGATTGAATTAAGTAAAGAAACCGATATAGTTTTTGTAATGGGATTTTCACTATAAAGGGTGAGTTGTATAAATTCTATTTTTTGGGAAATGAATCTAAAATTAAATATTTTGAAATGAGTTGAGATTTACTCAATTTTTGGATTTTAAAGCGAGATGTTGATTTTTAAGAGTAAATTATAAGTTGATGTTTTAATATTTTGTCGATAAATAAATATTTGATATTTATAAAATGTCAAATTATTTATTTAAGAATTGATATGATGTTTTATCTTATGCTTTGAGTGTTGAAGGTATTCGGGATACACTTTGTGCCATTAAGATTATTTCAAATGTTCCCGAGAATTTCTACATATGGAAAATATTTTGAATGTTTTGTCTAACAATTATTATCTTCTAAATGAGTTCGTTTGAACTCATAGTCCATGATCGTGAGCATGGGCAAGGAAGATAAAAATCTAAGTCTTATGTATGCCAATGATGAAAGGTCTAATCACTAAATTTTTGTTGCTCTATTTATATACTTATCGGGTCGATGCAGAACATTATATGTGCTAACCCGTTATAGTGAAGGTAGAGCAATATGTACATGATTTGATGATTGAATGTTTATAATTTGAGTGTAAATTATACATGGTGTTATTAAGCTAGAAGTTATTAGTGTAGTTATAGATTTTCCTTAAGGAGAAATTGCGAGGATATAATTTTCTTAATGGGGGTATATGTAACAACCTGGCGTTGAAAGCAATTAATTAACATTAATAATAGTGTTTTAATCAAATAAAGTGGATTTTAAAGAATTATTAAGAATGATTTTGAATTTTTATGAAAATATTGAGATTTAATAATGAAATGTTTTATAGGAAAATGGGAATTTGATGATAAATCATTTTTGTGATAAATATTTTATAGTTGAGAATTATTGCTAAAGGAAGAATTTATTTATTTTTGAGAAATGTTGATATTTTAAGATTAAAATGATTTAAATATTTATAAAAGAAAAATGGTTGTAATTTTTTTATAAATTTAGTAATGATAATAAATAAGATTTGAAGTTTATTTTAGAAAGAAAAGGAATTTTATTTTATTTTAATGAGGAGGTTTGACATTTATTTAATGAATTGGTTCAAAATGTCAGCAAAGAACTATTTAAGTAAAATGAGTTAAAACATGGAAATAATATTTTACAAAAAAATTATATAATGGGTGAATAATATGTATTTGAGTAAGAAATAAATTTTAAGTGAACTAATTTTGGGTTAATAAATTTTTTTAATAGAAGTGAGTTAAGTAAGGTAATTTTGATATAACTAATTAAAATAAAAGAATTTATGGAAAATAAATTCTATAAATTCCACAATGTTATGTTGTTACATAGTTGTTGTAAATATAATTTTATTTGAAAATTAATAATAGTTTGAGTTGAATAGGAAAATAGTTTGTAAAAGAAAAGAAGAGAAAAGAAAAAATATACTTAAAGCCCTAGCCCAAATTCACCCTTCATGTATCTTGACTTTTTTAAGTCTAGAATAATTCCTTTTCATCAACATTTTCACTCAAATGTACACTCCTCCACTTTCAGGAAGCTTCATCTTTTCTAAACCAAAATAATGAAAACACATATTCCCTTCCTCAAAAACTAAAATAAAATATAATAAATTCTTAAAAATCCTTAAATTAAAGTATAGGCATCTCAACACTAAGAAAAACCTATTACCATGAAAAAGTTTGGAATTTGCTCAAGTTTTGGAGTCATAGGAATTTTCAAGTAAAGAAAAAGGTGGAGAATGTTGGAGTCAAGGAAGAATATGGAGCATAGCAATCTAAGGCGAGTGAATTACACTCACAAATCTATGTTATATTGCAATGTATGATGTGTGTATACCTCTCATTGATCTCTGTAGTATTCTATAAATTATGAATGCCTTATTGTTTGCTTACCGTTAAACATTCAACCCATTTACTATCACAAAATCCACTTCGCTATGCTATGATTTTGTGTTGCTATTATATGAATTTGGATGTTTAAATTGATGTTTGGGTATAATGGTGCAGCAGCGGAATTACAAAATGATAATTCTGTGAAAGTAGCAATCGATGGAATGAAGAATACTGAATGGCCCAAATTCGTTGATCCGAAGATACCGAATTCTAGCTATCTTCGTCACGTTGATAGCGCACTATACCGTGAAAGAATATCTTCAATTCTTCAAGCGTTGATCAAGCGCACTTGATACCGCGAATCGGCTTCAACAATCGTTGAATCGAGCGCACTCGATTAACCGTAAGTAGAGATAGGAGATCACACTCAACTACCAATTTAATTCAAAGCACAAAGCTAACAAACAAAAGTTTTCATTCAAATCAACTAAACTATTACAAATGGCACCACCGGCCTATTTATAGAAGTTACAATGCACACAACAGAAATTTGTACAACACTTAAGTCGTTTCCAACCTAACAACCCACGACTTAAAAATCAGACGACTTACGACTTACTATAGGTCGGCAGCAACCTAACAAAGCAGTGACTCAAACAGTTACACAACAAATATTTACAACACTTAGGTCGTATACGACCTAACAATACAACCTACGCGACTTAACAACAAATGCGACTTAAAATATAGCGGTTCAACACATCCAGGCGGCATAAGCTTCAGCGACTTAAACTTTGTGCGCGACCCAAAGCTTCACGACCTAACAATGAACGGCATCTGGAGTGAGCGATCTAAAATGAACGGCATCCCCATCAGCAACCTAAAAGAAGCGGCTTCAGAAAACCTTCACGACCTAAGTCTTCACGACCTAAGGCCTCGCGACTTATAGTGAGCGACCTATCTCTCCACATCTCCCCGCGACCTAACTTAGGTCGTTCCTTTTCTTTGCGACCTAACATAGGTCGTGACTCGTAAGGTCGTACCACCTTGTTCTCCAATTCGTTAGGTCGTAGCAACCTGTTAGGTCGTTCCAACGACCTATTCTTCCGCTTTAGCCCACTCTTCTCAACCCTGTTAGGTTGTCCACGACCTAAGGCTTCAATTTCCCACGACTCTTCACAAAGTTTTAAACCGTTAGCCTCCTTGATAGGTTGTACTCGACTCAAAAACAAGTTAGGTCGTACACGACTTATGACTTCACTTCTCTGGGCTGCATCATCCTCCCCGAGTTAAGAAAAATTCATCCTCGAATTGCAATTTCTTCCACATCAGATTGTTCATTCCCATAATACGGTACGAGATGCTTGACATTGAACACGTCAGAAGTGTATACATCCTCCGGAAGCTTCAATTTATAAGCATTTTCATTAATTCGTTTCACAACTTCTACAGGACCAATTTTTCTGGCTTTCAACTTGTTATAAGCGCCCACTGGAAAACGATCCTTGGTTATCACAGCATATACCATATCTCCTTCATTAAACTCAACACTTCTTCGCTTCAGATCTGCAGAGCGTTTATACTTCTCATTCGCCTTCTCCAATCGTTCCTGGACGACTTTATGACATTCCGTCAAACTATCAACAAAATCAGTAGCTCTTTTAACTGTCCCCTTTGGTTGTGGTGCTATTACTAAATCCAACGGCCCTTTTGGCAAGTTTGCATACACGACCTGGAATGGACTGAACCCTATGCTACGATTTACCGCATGATTATGAGCGAACTCTGCTTGACATAACTTCACATCCCAGATTTTCAGATTATCTTTCACCAAACATCGCAATAAATTCCCCAGCGATCTGTTAACCACCTCCGTTTGCCCATCAGTTTGTGGATGGTAAGCGCTACTAAAATTCAGCTTCGTTCCGACCATCTTCCACAAGCTTAGCCAAAAATGACTCAAAACGAGTATCCCTATCCAACACAAGAGATTCTGGCAATCCATGAAGTCGATAGATTTCTTTGAAAAATAACTGAGCAACATGCACAGCATCTGCCGTCTTCTTACAAGCAATAAAATGTGCCATTTTCGAAAATCGATCAACCACCACATAAATGGAATCGTTACCACGCTGTGTTCTCGACAATCCCAACACAAAATCCATACTCACATCAACCCAAGGCTTAGTTGGTATAGGTAACGGCATATATAATCCAGCATTGGTCGCAGTTCCTTTCGAAACCTGACAGATATGACATCGCTCCACAAACCTTTCAACTTCTCGCCTCATCGAAGGCCAATAATAAGATTGCGAAATTAACTGTAATGTACGGTCTCTACCCACATGGCCTTCTTCATGTAGCTCCTTCACAATTTTCATTCTCAAACTACCCTCTGGTATGCACAATCGTCTTCCTTTAAAAAGAAACCCATCAACCATTACAAACTCATCCGTCTTTCCCTCCTTGACTTCGTCAACAAATTTCATAAAGTAAGGATCTTCTTCAATCAGCTCTGGCAATAATTCAAAACCTGTCACCTCAACTTTCATTGTCGTCAATAAATGACTCCTTCTACTCAAAGCATCAGCTACACGATTCGTCACTCCTGACTTGTGTTTGACAACAAAAGTAAACTGTTGCAGATATGCAATCCATGATGCATGTCTCGCTGAAATCTTGTCCTGCCCTTGTAAATGCTTCAACGCCTCATGATCAGTGTAAAGAACAAACTCTTTCTGAAATAGATAGTGTCTCTAGTGTTTAATAGCTTGCACAACAGCATAAAATTCCACATCATATGTACTATATCTCATCTTCGCTCCCGATATCTTCTCACTAAAGTATGCAATAGGACGTCCCTTCTGACTCAGCACTCCTCCAATTCCAACCTTCGATGTGTCAGTATGTAATTCAAACAACAACTGAAAATCTGGTAATACTAGAATTGGTGCAGACGTCAGCAACTCCTTGATCTTCCCAAAAGCATCCCCTGCTTTCTCTGACCATGAAAACTGTTTACCCTTCATGCAATCAGTCACAGGCGCCATCACACTACTAAAGTGTGGAATAAACCTTCGATAAAATGAAGCCAACCTATGTAAACTACGAACTTCCGTTATCGTCTTGGGCTGTGGCCAATCTCTGATTGCTTCGACTTTACTTTGGTCCACCTGTATTCCTTCTTTCGAAACAACATACCCCAGAAATAAAACACTACTCGCCATAAAAACACACTTCTTTGTAGCTGCATAGAATTGCTCTTCACGAAGAATAATTAACACTTTCCTCAAATGCTGAACATGTTCCTCTGTACTAGCACTGTAAATCAGAATATCATCAAAGTAAACCACCACAAATTTCCCAATGTACGGCCTGAAAATTTGGTTCATCACTCTCATAAATGTACTTGGTGCATTTGATAGACCAAACGGCATGACCAGCCATTCATACAATCCTTCCCTCATCTTGAATGCTGTCTTCCACTCGTCACCCGGTCTAATTCGAATTTGATGATACCCACTCTTAAGATCAATCTTCGAAAAGATCACAGACCCACTGATTTGATCTAACAGATCATCAAGCCTCGGCATAGGAAATCTGTATCTAACAGTTATCTTATTCAGTGCCCTGCTATCCGTACACATTCTCCATGAACCATCCTTCTTCGGTACGAGTAATGCTGGTATAGCACACAGACTCAAACTCTCCTGTATTCCTCCCTGTTCAAGCAATTCCTCTACCTGCCTACGCAACTCTTCATGTTCTTTCGGACTCATTCTATAGTGTGGTTTATGTGGCAACACAACACTTGGAACAAGATCTATCTGGTGTTGTATATCCCTCAACGGTGGCAATTCCGTTCGTAGCTCTTCAGGAAGTACATCATTAAATTCTTCAAGTACTGGTTTAACTTCTTCTGGTATCTCAACCACTTCACTGCTCTCTCGCCAAATTAATAAAAACACCTCAGGCTCCTCTTCAACTTCTTTAACAAACTCCTTCAAGGATAATAAAGTTTTCAGCTCTTCAATCTCCTCCAGTTTGTTTTCTTCTTGTTGTCGCTTCTTTGGAACTAGAGTAATCTTCGTGCCTTCAAACATGAAACTGTAACTGTTGGTACGCCCATCATGTTGCACAGCCCTATCATACTGCCATGGTCTCCCCAGCAACAAATGACAGACATCCATATCTACTACATCGCACCAAATTTCATCTTTGTATTTCTTTCCAATTGAAAAATTAACACAAGCTCTTCTTCCGACTTTCACCTCCCCACCTTTCCTCAACCAAGCTAACTTGTAAGGTTTCGGATGCTTCTCTGTCTTCAATGATAATTTCTTCACAGCCTCTGTAGAGATAATATTATCGCAGCTTCCAGCATCAATAACAAATTTGCAAACTTTCCCCAGAATAGTACATGTCGACTGAAAAATATTGCTCCTTAACCAACTACAATCCTCCTCTTGCTTTGGTGTTAAACAAGACCTCCTCATCATCAGATTACAACCTTCGTCTCCCGACACTTCTTCTTCCCCCTCATCAGGTGGTGAATTGGAACATTCAGCTTCTTCGTCCTCATCCTCAACCTCCGCTATCATAGCTTGTTTCTTCGGTTTTGGACATTCATTACTTTTGTGGCCCACTTCTTGACAATTATAACACTTGAAACCATTATTGACTTTCATCTTCCCAACCTCATTCACAACTGGTTTTGCAACAGCTTTTGAAACATTAGGACTTCCACTAACACCCTTCACTGGATTGTTGGAATTTGTAAACACACCACCTCCTCGTCTTCCCTGCTTCTCCCAAGCCAACGCCTTCTGGTGTGCTTCAGCAACTGATCTGGGATCAAACATGTTAACCATATCCTGTATCTGCATTCTCAACCCTCCAACAAATCTGGCTGTCAATTGCTCCTCCGTCTCCATAATATCATTCCTTGCAATCAGTTGATAAAATTCGTCAGCATAGTCATTCACAGATTTCGTTCCTTGCCTCAAGTTTTGCAGCCTCTGATACATAAGCGATTGATAATTATAAGGTAAGAATGTGGCTTTCATCATTTTCCTCATCTTTTCCCATGATTCAACCTTCGACTTCCCCATCCGTTCACGACTAAGTTTAGTTTGCTGCCACCATGCTAAAGCTCTACCCCTCAACCTTGTAGCAACCAACTTAACTCTACGATGTTCTGGAACTTCCTTGAATTCAAAAATCTCTTCAACATTCGACAACCAATCCAAAAACTCCTCAGCCTGCATACCACCCTTGAATTCCGGTATTTCAGTCTTCATCCCCGACTCCCACCGACGATCATCCTCAAAATCTCGATCTCGATTCCGTCCTTGACCATGATCTCGATAATGATAACTTCCTCTATCACCATCTTCATCAACAACAGATGTACTATGATAACGATCTCGACCACCCATATCTTTATGATCTCGCATATCTCTTCGACTTTGTGCCTTTCATCGTCACGGTATGGTTCATAATCAAACTCCCGTGGAGTTCTTCTCTCTTCATCTCTATACTCGTGATGTTCTCTCCTTATCGAAACTGAAGATTCTCTTCTACCTCAATGTGATTGCGTCGATACCCTTCTCGCTTCCGTAACCGATGGCGAAACTCTGTTTCCTCCATGGTTCGAGACTGGCGATCTCCTCCTTTGATTCTGATTCAAATCATTCATCAGCTTCTCTAACTTCCCAATGCCTTCATCAAATTTTTCATTGATTCGTTGCTCCATTTTCTCTGCTTCTTCTCTTCGATACAATGCTTCAACGTTTTGATGTCGATTAGCTCTTCTCGGTGGCATTGTTGAAACTTCACAAACACTTCGACAACTCAAACTTCAAAATTTTAAACTCTAGCTCGGTTTGGCCCACGAACGACTTAACTCGGTTCGAACAACCTAAGGCTTAGGTCGGCTCGACTTCAACAAGACACGGCTTCAAGCACTTCACTTTCAAACTTTGGCGCGCAAATTCTCCCACGCGCTAATTCAAACACTTTTCCACTTTTGATCCAAAAAGAAATGGATCAAAAACTTCACTCTTGTTGCAAAATAGGATGAACACGATGAATACAAACTTCCCACAAGAAGTAGATCCGATCTCCAAACTCTTCGATTTCAACTTGACTTGAATGAGGTAGCTCGGCTCGTCGTGATCTCTTCAAAATCTTCAAAATGACTTGGCTCCAAGACTCGATTTAGCTATGATTGGCTAAAACAAGCTCTGATACCAAATGGTGCAGCAGCGGAATTACAAAATGATAATTCTGTGAAAGTAGCAATCGATGGAATGAAGAATACTGAATGGCCCAAATTCATTGATCCAAAGATACCAAATTCTAGCTATCTTCGTCACGTTGATAGCGCACTATACCGTGAAAGAAGATCTTCAATTCTTCAAGCGTTGATCAAGCGCACTTGATACCGCGAATCGGCTTCAACAATCGTTGAATCGAGCGCACTCGATTAACCGCAAGTGGAGATAGGAGATCACACTCAACTACCAATTTAATTGAAAGCACAAAGCTAACAAACAAAAGTTTTCATTCAAATCAACTAAACTATTACAAATGGCACCACCGGCCTATTTATAGAAGTTACAATGCACACAACAGAAATTTGTACAACACTTAAGTCGTTTCCGACCTAACAACCCACGACTTAAAAATCAGATGACTTACGACTTACTATAGGTCGGCAGCAACCTAACAAAGCAGCGACTCAAACAGTTACACAACAAATATTTACAACACTTAGGTCGTATACGACCTAACAATACAACCTACGCGACTTAACAACAAATGCGACTTAAAATATAGCAGTTCAACACATCCAGGCGGCATAAGCTTCAGCGACTTAAACTTTGTGCGCGACCCAAAGCTTCGGGACCTAACAATGAACGGCATCTGGAGTGAGCGATCTAAAATGAACGGCATCCCCATCAGCGACCTAAAAGAAGCGGCTTCAGAAAACCTTCGCGACCTAAGTCTTCACGACCTAAGGCCTCGCGACTTATAGTGAGCGACCTATCTCTCCACATCTCCCCGTGACCTAACTTAGGTCGTTCCTTTTCTCTGCGACCTAACATAGGTCGTGACTCGTAAGGTCGTAGCACCTTGTTCTCCAATTCGTTAGGTCGTAGCAACCTGTTAGGTCGTTCCAACGACCTATTCTTCCGCTTTAGCCCACTCTTCTCAACCCTGTTAGGTCGTCCACGACCTAAGGCTTCAATTTCCCACGACTCTTCACAAAGTTTTAAACCGTTAGCCTCCTTGATAGGTTGTACTTGACTCAAAAACAAGTTAGGTCGTACACGACTTATGACTTCACTTCTCTGGTGTGCATCAGTGCTTGAAATTGGGTTCAACCAAGGGAAGAAGTAATGGAACGAAAGGCAATAAGAGTGGTCAAACCTGGAGCTACAAGCTCTCAGTGTGACCCAAACGGTCAACCCCTTCTCTTTGAGAGGTCAACCGCTCATGGTTTGTAGGTCGATCATTGGCCGTAAACCCTAGAGCTTGTAGCTTCAGGTTAGTTCGTTGCACTATTTAAAAAAAATTCTATTTTTCTACGAAAAATAAAATAAAAATTATTTTTGGAAAGTAAAAAATGAGTCATTATCCTAATATGAAGTTGTTTTGTGAAAAGAGTTTATTTTCATAAAAAATAAGTTAGGAAAAGATTTATTCATTGAAATAAAATAGGAATTGGTTTTAGGATTTCAAAATTCATTTGAAAATCCCATAAAATTCTAGAAAAATATGTAACAATTTCTACTAAATATCTTAAGCTTTTCAAAGTATATTTCATGAATTTTGAGTAGAATCTTGAGTTTTGAAAAATATATTTTATGGATTTGAAATAAAAGAAATTGATTTGAATATTGTAAAAATTTATTTAAAAATAGTATTTAATTATAGAAAATCATGAAATGATTATTTTGAGTAATAATTAGTTTTACAAGCTATTTCTAAGGTTTTAAAATGTCGGAATGGGTTTTCGAAAGTTATTTGTGATTATTAAAATTCTTGTTTAGATTTATAAAAGGTTGAAAAATAATTATTTTAATAATTTAATATATATATATATATGCTTTTATTATATATATTTCTTTTAAAAATATATGTGTCATAGTTGCTTTAATTCTGTATAGCGAGAAATCTGAATAAACGAATCTGCGATACCGACTGGTATGGGACTTTTGATAATACTTTTCCAGTTAATGTTTGGACTCACTATATAGAATAATATTGTGTAGAATTATAGATTGTGAGAAATTTGAATAAACGGATTAGTAATACCATTTGGTATGGGACTCTCGGTAATATTTATCCGCATACTCCTAGGACTCACAGTATAAAATGTTATGCAAGTGTAATTTATGAGCATTAAGTAAATGTTCGAGTAACACCAGGTGGTATAGGATGACTAAGCTAATCCTTGTTCGATTACTTTCTATTAGTAGATATCACTCGACAGGGTCAAGTCTACATGATTATATTTATGGTGATGCAAACTAAGAGTGAGCAAGCTGAGAGCCATGAGTGTGTCTATCTATTATGTTTATACACCTTTTATATGATGTGGAGTAAATCAGATTGGCTAGTATCCATTCTAGCGGCCTGATTGGAGTGTCGCACCCCGAATCCGTGACAAACCTTTGATGTGTACATAGTTGAGAGCCACTACCCCTGTGTCACTTAGGCCAGCAGTCTATTACCATTGGGGGCACTTGCAGGGTCATGAACACCGTATAGCGTAGTCTTGCACTAGATAGATATTGGGTCACAATGGCCATCGAGGTAGCCGAAGACTATATGAGCAGCACTAAGAGCATGTAAGGAAGGCTCGTGGAGCAGACTGAGAGCTGTCAGTCTGCCATCTGGTTAATATTGTTAATATAAACACTTATTATTCATCTACATGAGATCATCACGTATACAATTGAGAGTCGATCGGATCATTTGTTATGATTAATCACTACAAGAAAAATTGTTATTAGTTGCATTAATTAGTAGCGTTTAATGCTAAATGCAACTACTAGTCATTTATAAAAATAAAAACAAATAAATAAACGCGGCCAACTTGTCCCGCCCATCATTTCACGAAATTTTGGTAAAATTTATTTCCACCGCTCTTTTTTCTCCCTTGTAACACATAAAACATTTTTATCTTCCTAAATCCCTGACCAAGCCTCCTCCTTAAAAAAAATCTACACCTCAAAATTTTGTTTCGTGCTTCCTTTGCTGCTTTGTGACTTCGCAATGTTGCCTCACCGTCGTCAAGGATGTTGATTTGGAAACCCCTTATTTTTGGGTTGCTCGTGAATTGGAAGCGACTACTACCGTGTTAGATCTAGAAGCCGCTGGAATCTGAGTCACGATAAGGTTACTGGTATGCTTGCATCGATCTGGTACTAAAAGTAGTTATGGTCGATTGTTGATGTTACGGCTCATTTGAATCTACTTATATGCTATTGCTTGAAGATGCTCGGGTTCTGATACTTACATGTCAGATGCTTGGACATGAAGGTGAGGTTGTTCTGTGTTTTAGTTTTGACTTGCTGGAAAATTGCAATGATGTTTGCCTGATGCTTCTGTATTAAACATATGTTTTAGCCTTGACTTTGTTGCTTGATGATGAACTCGCAGCCTTGTTTCTGCTAATATTTTGTGTTCACTGTTTTCTTATTTTTGCTATAAATGATGTTTATGAGATCACAGAACTCATATGGATTCTCTCATGTTGGATATTCACTTGTAATTACAGCCTCTATTGTTTGTATGTGAAGCTTGTGGTGTTCAAAAACTAGTAGCTGTCCCTGGTCATGTAAAATTTGTACCTTGCGAAATGATAACAAGCTAAATGAATGTGCCGCATGGCATGAATGGAGGTATTCATATGACTCGCCTGCATCTACTCATGCACCCAGTTATGGCACTTGAATTGCATTGTAAGCTGGTCCATGTCTTAATAAATTCATATGCCTGATTATTATTTAATATTTTATGATTTTATATTTACTAGTCAAACATCAAGGTTGCTAAAACATGTATAATACAATGTTGTTTTAGTTATAGGTAGATGCTCCAAGTGATTGAAGTTAAGTGAATACGATCATCCAAGTGATTGAAGCCAAACATCAAGGTTGTTGAGCTTACTACAACGTGGGGTGGTAGACAAGAGCAGCAAGGTGGGTTGGTGGTGTGCTTCAGCCAATACCAAATGGGATTCCAATGGCATTTGGTGTGTTAAACTCCCTAATGTCGAGTCTTCATTGTTTGATGATATTTTACCTTGTAGAGTTGATATACATGATGTTGGAATACATTAGTGCATGCGTAAACTTTAAATGTTAAGATAACAAAAGGAATTAAGCAATGGAACTTTTATTTAAATGCTAAAACGTTTGGAGAAGCAACAACTTACATCCTCCGATGAGAATATTTCAAATGAGTTTGTCCGACTTAAAGAGGATCTTGAATATGTTCGGGTAAGCTAAAGATTAAAATATCTGTTGTTCAACTTTCAGGTTGCATTTTGTTTTAAATAAAAAGTCTAATTGTTGAATGCTGATTAGTTGTGGATGTTTTTGTTTAAAGATAGATAGAAGTCAGTGTTTATTTAGTGTTTTTATGATGTAATAGGCATTTAGAACTTAAATAAGCATAACAAAAGTGCTTAATGCTTAATAGTTATAATATTTTAAGTTATATGTTTATCATTCATATTCAATGTATAACCATTCGGGTCTGGATCATTAAGATATTGAAGTTGTCAGTCTTTTGTTTTAACATCTATCATATTGTTCCATATTAGAGTTGATCATAACTTGCACATTTTTCTCAAGTGAAACTCATAATATTATTTTTATATAACATGTTAATATTTTTTCAACCTGAATTCCTTTATTTGATATGTTAATGTTAGTTTTGACTATACATCTATTGATGATTTCAACTTAAATAATATGCAATAGTCACTATTGTAATTTTTTGGTATTTAAAAAGGCCATTTATCATCAAAAGCAAGCAGCAGCACTACAAGAACTAGCAATGTGATGAATTTTCGTTCATCCCCTGTACCTTAAAATATATCACATCCCTTACTTTGCCATTAATTGCAAGCATCCTTTGTCAGTCTATGTTTTATTTTATTGCTTTGAAATGAAGTGCAATTGAACACATTTTGTTGGAACTAAGTGCAAATTTTACTTTTGTGAATAGTAACATTGATTTTCACTTGCTTGTACTTTGATTTAATTAAAAATGTCTTTTGTCCTTTCTTATGCTTTGAATTGATATGCACGTCCCTGCTGATTTGTGAGATACACTAACTTGTTTAGTCCTTTATTTGCTTAGTAGCCTTGAAATCATGGACTTTGAAAGTCCTTTATTTGCAAATGTTATGCACGTCCCTGTTAAAAGTAGGATAGCAAACCACTTCATTTAATAAGTTATACGTCCTTCATATAGGTAGCGCCTTGAAAGTTGTTCATGCATTCCTACTTTTATTTGATTTGTTTTCGTTCCCGATTGTTTTGGAAATTTGCTGTCATTTTGTTCATCTATGCAGTGCTCTTTTGTTTCCTTGTGTTATGAATTTGGCTTCCTCTTTTTAATAATTTTGTGTACTCTACATTATGTAAATTTAACGTAAATAATTTACCAAAGGAATATAATCTGTCATTTTAAGGACATAAGTCCATAATTTGTTTTTATAGGTTAAAGACTAGTCATTTAGTAGCTATGCAAATATTTATAAATTATAAACTGTCATAGTTTTAAAAGTTCGAATACAAGCTCCTTTTTGCCACAAATGCTTTCGCCCTATCACTTTACTTTATGATCTAAGCTATAGTGTTCATGCCTTATAAATGGCCTTGTAGTTATATGCAATGTGTGGATGCTGCAGTTATATGCAATGTGAATGTGAGTGTTGTGAATGGCAATGTTGTTCGAGGAGATGAAGTTGATGAGAATGATGTAACAGTGGCAGGTATGTGGATGTTTGATGAGGTTGAGTGACGGTCGTTGTATGGACAATGAAGTGGTGGTTGTATGATGGCTGGATGTTATTGTGGTGACTGAAGTTGTGAGCAAGGGTTGGTAAAGCAGGGAAGTTGATGGTAGTTTGGATGAGATGAAGTCAGAGGGGTATGTGGTGGTTAATGAAGTGGAAGTGGTCAGATATGTTTGTGCACTGCGTGTCAGGGGGTGGTAGGATCTGCAAGAGGATGATGTATGTGCATGGATGAATGTATGTTGATAGCAAGTAGGTGGCAGTAGTGTTAATAATAAATGTGGGTGAAATGGCGATGTGATGACAGAGGCAGGTTGCGTGTTTGGTGAAGGAAGTAAGGTTGCTGGTGGTTATGTTTGTGGATGATCAATGATGAATGAAGAATGACTGGTGGTAGACTTGAGCAGTGAAAAATGAACAGAGGTAATTAGCAAGTTACAATTGAAAATCATTTTGGGCAATGTTTATTAATTTTTGAATTCTATTTATTTAGCTATTAGTTTTTAATATGCATGGTTTTGGTCACAACTGTATTTTTGTAGACGGGTCTGGACGTCGATTCTAATGCAGTTGCTAAAGTCATTATGGAAGAGTCGCCGATCATTTTGAAGGTGTCAAGTCTTTGGTCGAGGTGGTTGGGGTTAATGGCAAATTTTCCAAAGAGATCTATAAAGCTCTTCCAGGTAATAAATTTAAAATAAAGTTTATTTATATAAGTTCTTTATAAAATATTTATTTCTATGAAATTGAATATATTTATAAAATAAAAACTTTGTGACATGTCCAACCCCATTTGGCCATCTCACCTATACGCATCAATAGCAACAAAATTATTACTTGAAAAAAAATTAAAAAAGAAAAGAAAAAATCGACATAGCTAGAAGAATAACTCGTATGAAATGGCCTTGATTTTCCAGTATTGCTTCAGATGCATTTGATTTCATAGTCAAGCTTTTGTTACTAAAAACTAGTTCAAGATTTTCGCTGTTAATGTCAACAGGAGACTGATGAACTCCATCTTTACACGTTACCCAATCCTTGTTAATATTTCCCCAGTTACTTGGACCATTGCTACTCGTATCATCGTAGCTATAATCTTCAGCATCTGCACAGACGAAAAAAAGAAGAAAACAAAGATAATAACATAATTCCCAGTTCTTTGTTACCTTTATGATATGAATATGATATGTATAGGTTTTTATAAATAGCCGAACTATTGGATCTAATTAGTAAAAATAAAACATAAAAGAATTCAGAATATGCATGAAATATACCCTTGACCCGTGACAAACTGATGCTGGCAATAGCAAAAACGTAACATAGAAAGAGGCATATTGTTCTAGCATGAATCATGTTAACTGAGTATAGAAGATTGTGTTCCAAACAGAGCTATTTAAATACATTTAAAGGTAATGAAAACATATCAATTAAACATGTAACGACATTCCACACATGAAGCTTACCATTCTGGGTATATAAGGTTGACAGAGATATTCAAGATTTATTTTGAGAAAACAAAACTATTACAGGTAAAAAGAAGTACTTATGGCTGGTTAAATTTGCAATCTATGATTTATTTTGAGAAAACACAACTATTACAGGTAAAAAGACACTACACATATCAAACATGAATAGCACTAACCGAAATATAGAAGGTAGAAAACTGCCGATTATCAGTTGTAGTTTCCATATGAATGGTTCTGATATAAAATAACGATCCATGTGTGTATATAATGTATACTAAGAGCTGAAGATGCCAAATTACATTACTATAATTGGTGCAATACTAAAATTATGTAGGAGTAGAACTATGGCATGAATGGGCGCATTCTATATCAGTCTATGAAGCATGTACTGTGTGTCCAGAATGTAAGAAATCACCACATTGAGATGGCATGACTGTGTGTGTCTAGAATGAAGAGTTCATGAATATGAGTTTAGAAGGAGCAGGTAATGCATAATCTGGATACAATCTGAAATGTACGGAGTGCTCAAATTGAGATCTTGGGCTTCAGCTATGGGTTCCCCAGAAGTAAGTAATATTATATTATGTGGTTGGCTTTATTCTTTTAAAGAGTAGTATTGGTTATTAATATTCTCGTCCTTAGTTGCTACAAACTCTATAACACACCCTACGTTAAAATATGTTTCCATTATTTAAACTGCTGTACAGATTGCAAACACACCAGCATGTCTTTAATAAAGTAGATACGGTATAGGTAGTAAAATAGAGAAGGGTTATAAATGAGTGCAAAAGAATCCATCATGGATAGTAAAATAGAGCAGGATTATTAATGAGTGCAAAACAATCTATTATAGATAGTAAAATTTAGCTTTCAAAATAAATAAGTGCAAAAGAATCCATTTGAAGAAATTGACAGTATGGTTGAGAATGAATCGATTATCCTAATACGTTTACATATTGTAAATGAGCCATATGAGTTTACATATTAAAGATAGTAAAATAGAGCAGGTTGAAGTTTAAAGGACATATTATTTGAGGTTCTAAAATAAAGCAGCAACATGTGATATCATTTGGCTTCCCATGTTGGACATGTCAAACAGTTCGGCAATAGTTCGTTTTACTAAGCACACACAACCTCCTCATCAAATACTGTGGCAGATACAGTGCGAGAAGAACTTCGACTTATCATTCGCGCAACTGCAGTTCCACTATTCCACTATTCCTTTGTGTATGTAACATCCACAATTACCTCTATTTTAATTATTTTTAACCTTTTACTCATCTCAAACTACTACTTACCTTTTTTGGGAATACTCTTATCTTCTTCCCTGCTTACTTGTTGATTATCTTTCATGTCTGCACGGTGATTTTTGGTACTTACAACCTACTGATATAGTGAGCACACGCTGAATAACACTTTTGTTATGCAGGTGTTTGAATTTGCTGATAAGCACGAGGAAGTTATAATGATTCCTTAAGCTCCGTTGTCCGTCATTTGTACTGCTCCTATTCTTGTTACAATGTAAGTTCAAAATCATCCACTGGTTGTTCTACAATTAACTCATCCAATTATCTACATCAAACTTAAAATCACTTACACTACAATATCAATATACAGGAGGGCTTCTATACAAAGGAAGTGAAAGCAGCCTTCAGTATATGACAACTACCGCATTTCTTCTACATACCAATTCGTGTCAATCTTCTTTTATATACAAGGTCAGTCCTCTTATTTCCTCATAATTCTTCCTCCACTTACTAAGTGTGTGAGAGGGGATTGTCCTTTTGTTTTATTTATTTTTCTATAGATAGTGGATTGGGCTAATTCTGAATTGGGATCTGAGTTTTGCTCATTACGTGGGACTTCTGGTTCAAACGGCTCTTTGTTGGTAATTTTTATTTAGTTCTCCCCTTTTGCTAGGATCAAAATTATGGACCTTTACATTATGATTGTGATTCAAGAGTTATTCACTATTAATCCGTGGTTGTTGCTCTGCATCGTGACTTTCATCGTTTGCAGGTAATTAGCTATTTCGAAGCGAAGACTGTCGACAACAAAGAACTATTGGTAATCAAGCAACAAACATGAATTTAATTGTTATATATGTTGTCGTATTTTGTTAGTACCATTTGTGGAAACTTGTCTGTGAATGCTTGTAGTATGTGACTTATTTTGTTGAAAAACTACTATCAAATTGATTATGGATATTATATTTGATTGTGAGATTAGCATGTTTTTATAATTATTTGAATGTGATGATCATATGATTGATTGTTTGTATATGCTAATTATGTGATTTAATTGTTTGTTTGAATATATGAAAATTATATGAAAAAAAGCATATAAACAAAAAATGCAACCAAAAAATGAAGACTTATGGTAGCGTTTTTTTAACCCTACAGAAAAAACCTATAGCTGCATTTAAAAGTGACTTTTGGTAGCGTTTTTTAAATCCTACAGAAAATACCTATAGTTGCATTTAAAAGTGACTTTTGGTAGCGTTTACTACAACGCAACAAAAAGTTTTAGACTTTTAGTTGCATGTCGTATAGCAGCGTTCTCTAAAACGCTGCCATAAGTTATGGTAGCGTTTTTGCAACGCTACCAAAAGTCTTTTCTGGTGTAGTGAATACTGATATAGATACTTATGATGATGACAACACATAGGAATCTGAGTCAATATAACTATCTATGATATTGAGTGTTGAGTATATTAATAGAGGTCTGAGAGACCATAAGGTCATTTCATTGGTTCAGAGCCAAATTATTTATTATGAGGCTTAAAGTCTAGCTAATCATCATGTGATTATCGATCTCTTGGTCTATTCATGTGATTGTGTGTCCATAAAGTTATGTGACCCAGTAATATCGATTATAATGCTATTGAGGTCAGCTAAAGATACTGAGAGCATGGAGTTGGACCCAATACATACCTTTTACGGTTATCTGAGAGATGACCTTGGCTACCAAGCGTATGCCATATTTTTATTATGTTTGATTTGGATAATTATTTGTGTATGTATTAATATATATTAAGTATGGCGTACCCTGGGTATGTCTACCATATGATTATGTAAGAGATAATCATGGACATTACTAAGAGCGTATCCTATGTTTTTACTAATCTCTTATATTTGTAGATAGTTGGATGTATTAATGATTCACCCTTAACATTGTACTCCTGGTACGTAGTTGACTTGTCTTTTTATATGGGTAATATTATTGGTTCATAGTTTTGGGTTGTGATGCTATTATTGTGACACAAATTGACACCTGCATTTTAGACACAGTTTGACTCAATTGTTATTTGTATAATACTCGAGTCAGACCGAGACATTTTAGACTTAGGGACAAGATGATCGGTTTTTGGATGATGGACTTAGACGAAGGCTAGGATCATATTTTAAATCGTCATATATTATTTTACCTTAGGTATGCTTGATATTGTGATGTATATAGAACATTCATTGTGTATTTTTGAGATAGTGGGAATTTGAACTATTTTGTTTTCCATTTAGTCTTGTGTATATTTATATCATATGCTATTGCTATGTTATTAACTCTATGTTTGCATTGTCATTATATATTGTGTATTGTTCTATCCTGGAAACGTACATGTTTATTGCTTTGTGCCGATACTGTGTACGTATAGGTAAGTTGTTTATTCGATTTTTGGATATGTACCAGTGTTAGCCCAAGTGAATATTCACACATGTCAGCCCAATACTGCCTTATTCTCCATATTATGATACGATATTACCTAGTAATACTCTTTGGTAGTATGGGTATAGTGGTGGTGTGTCACATGGAGATATCCTCAAATTCTGATACACACATACATACAAAATATGTATCATTTCCCTCAAACAATTTTACCTCTAGGAATATATTTCTCTTTTCAAAATATTTATATATTGATAAATCTTCTCATTTCTTTCCAAAACTTGTATTTTCCTTTGAAATATTTTCATAAATAAATTTCCTTACTCTTTGAAACCAAAAGCCTGTTTTATTTAAATCATATTTTCAACTTGTTTTTATAAAAACATATACAACATTATTAATCAAACATCTGAATAAACCAAACAAAACATCAAGCAAACATCTATTTCATCCAAATAAAATTCATTCTAACATATTATACACACACAAATATCTACACCATACGTGTGAATATCATTTTTCCTTTAAAGAGTAGATAAACTTTTAGATCATCACTACAAATACACATGAATACACACACACACAGATATATATATACACACATATTTTACCCCGACGAAAGGCTCACTCTTTTATGGCCAAAACATATCTTTATCTATATATTATTCCAACCTAGGCTCTAATATCATGTCGTGATAATGTCTTCCACGACTAACCACATTGTGGCCACTACCAGTGTCTCCTAGATTGATTTTATGGCTAGACTCTCGATTTCACAACCAACCCTTACTTCTTGGATGCATAGGAGCAAGAGTCAAAGCATTACTGCTGGTCACAATGCAAGAACCCATATCACACTGTATACAACAATCAACTAGGATGGATGCTAGCATTTATTAGTCTCACCTCATACAAATCAATTATTAATACATTTAATCACATCGATCCAACTAATGACATTACCCCCTAAATGTCGTTTATATCCCAATGTCTTTACGGGGTTTTAGCACTCATTTCACATAGCATATCACATGTGCATTGTCATCACATCATTTAACATATAAATGGACATAATGGGATAATCAATATTTATCATTTGAAATCAAACGTATGACATAGTGAGGCAACAAATCATATATAAGCACATCTATTAATCATCATGCATCATAAGCATCAATTTATGTAATAGTATATCATACAATTGTCAAACATGATATGTTAACACTTTACTTCATATATCATAACATTGTTGCATTCAAGCCATTTTTCATATAACATCCACAATTATTTTGTTTATAGCGTAATACATCAAATAACAAGGTAATCCATTCCATTCAACCACACCTTAAATTATTGATAAAATCCTTTCATTTAAACTTAAAAACATGAACAGATCTCTGCTGATTTTTAAATTCGTTATGCTTCTCATTTCAAAAAAGTAGATCCCCATGCCTCCCCTTTTCATTTTTTTATCCCAAGCGATTTTACAACACAATTCACATATGCACAATATATTTTTCAAAACCAAAAACCTTAACTTACATTTGGTCCTAATTTCTTCACACCCTTTTCATTATCGATTAATTTTGTACCAAAAAAGTTAAACATGCAACTACAGGAATATTCGTTATCCAACCATTGATTTCGAGTGTTATCATCTGCTTTTGGTCGGTCAGCATTGGTATTTCTCGATCGATTGGAGGTGACCGAAATTCGGTTGCCTATAAAGGAATAATCATCGTCTAATCAACCATTTTGAGTGATATTATCTACTTTTGGTCCTTCAACGTTGATATTTATTGACCGATTGGAGGCGACTGTTGTAACACCCCTTAAATTTAATAAGAAAAGTAAATTTAATTAAAAACAAGGAATAAAAAGAAAATTTTCACAGGTATCCGAATTTAGCTACGAAACCTACACCATTGCGTTCTTAGCAATTTTCTGATGATTTTTATGTATATCACTTCGTAATCGGTGTTAATACATAAAAGTTACGGGCGTTCGAAGAATCAAAATAAAAATAAAAACTTAAAAATTAAAATTCACAAATTTACACTAGAGCCGGTTAAGGTCGGCCAACAGCGGTCGACCTTGGGATTTAAGCGGTCGACCGTTCCCGTATAAAATCATGCGATTTTTGTGATTTTGTGATGCGTTTGAAAGGCTATGATTAATACTTGGGTGCGAAGAATTTTGATGGATGTACGTAATCAAACTAAAGATTCTCCAGCCTAAATCTAAAAGTCTAACCAATTTTGCAAATCATATAAATTCTAACCTAACCCAACCCTAACTCTTAGATAACAATTTACAGTAACAAAACTCTATCAAAATTTTCCATCTCCTCTAAACCCTAAAATTTCCTAAAATCAACGTAGAAGAATAAAAGCAATTGGCGATAGAGCAGGCGAAGCTAGCGTTTGGAGAGGCGACTCTCAGGCGAAGCAATAGGAAGAGCTTAAGCTTAAGATGAGTGGGAACAATTTTAGTAAGATGATAATTATAGTTGGACTCGGATTATTTTAATCTATATAGGGTGTTAGAAATCTAATTTGAAACAAATAAAACCCTAAATTTGAAACCTGTCAACTAGATTAGAATCGAACCACTGTGAATTACTAAATATAATTTGAAGCTAGCACACCTCTCTTGTGATTAAATTGCAAAACCCTAAATTGGTAAACCCTAAACCTATAAAACCTTAAATTAGTCAATTTAACATTGAAATTGAAACATGGACTACTCAAATTGGAAATTAGGGATCATCGAACACTGCTAACGAAATGGATTAAATATTAATTAATAGTCGACATTTAAAATTAACAGAAACCCTAATTTCAACCTACGACCGGTCGAACCTGGAACCCTAGCGTTCGATTGGTAGTGACGGACCGTTCGAAAGGTAAAATGCAGAATTTGAACCTCGGCCCAAGGCCTAGTTTATTAATAAAATTTATATAATTTGACATGAAAATTATATGAATGTAAATTGTTGTTTCAGCCTACTTTGGGGCTAGATATGTATGCTACATATAGTAGGGAAGCTAATTCCCTATCAGAACACTGAGAGAGAGTGTTCGACTAGGGTGATGTATTTTGCAACATAGGCACTCACAGAAGGTTCTGTTTCAGTGGATGTGCAATAGTGACGGATGCCAGTGGGTGGGCTCGGTGCTAATGGGGAATTCTATAGATAGCAGGCCTGGGGCTACATAATAAGTGGCCAATAGGTGAAGAAGAAGTTTCCCGGTACTAATGGGAGTTCTTGTATGCGTGGTTCTGCCGCGACGTGGTATAGGTGGACACCAGCGCTGTACAATAAGAGGCATTTTGCACTATGAAAGAGAGATGAACATGTATGCATGCGACGAGTCACTGCACGATTGTGCATTTCGAGGTCTCCCACTCGAGGCATAGTGATGATTATAGGTAATTTGGGAGAGCAATTCCCACAGTAGCCTATGGGTGATGTTTCCATATTGGGTTGCTTTAGAAGCGTTAGCTGATTATTAGTGTGTGATTTGATCCGTAGTTCGACCTTTGTGTTAGATAAGAACCCTTAGGAATTCACGGACACTTGTAGCAAACTCCATGTGTAACTTCCTGGAAAAATATAAATAACATATATTCAAATATAGAAATTATTTAAATATTTGAATTATGAATTAAATATTAATTAAATGGATTAAATTGCCTTTTAACTCCTTTTAATTAATAAATAATAATGGTGAACTCATTTTGTAAATTTATTTACAATAACAAATAGTTCGAATAAATAATAAGAAAATCAATTGTTAATAAAACGACTTGGTTTTTAATGACGTATTTTTAAATGAGTTTATAGGATTTTTCCATAATTTTTTAATTTGGAAATTATTTAAATTTTCATTTGACGTATATTTCGAAAAAAGATGGTATTTTTAAAATTTCATAGAATAAGATAACTAGTGTATTTTATATTTGTTTTTGTGATCGTGTTGCATTATTGTGCGCGATCAAATTTTTTATTTCCGTCGTTCGCGATTCGTACGCGAACGAAATTCTATGTAGCATCATACCGGGAATTGTAAAATAAATAAAGCTAAACCCTTGGACTAGTCTTCATTTTTCACTTTTCCTCCGACTTTTCTTTTTTCCCTCCTTGCTCTTTTAGAGTAAAGAAATAAAATAGCCACCATCTTCTAAATTCAATATCATGAGATGTAAGCCACTAAAAATCACAATATCAGATTTGTTGAGTTCATATAAGCGTGTATTTCAAATCCATACCCATTTTGTCATGTGCGGTCGTGTTTTGGAGTGGTCGAGGTTTAGCCGTGGAGCTAGGGTTAGCTCTTGTCAACATTTAGAGAGGAGTGAGTGGTAATGGAGTGTACCACCGTGTTGCACATGTCGAGGAGCACCTCCCGACCCAATTTCATCACCTTCAGCCACTTGAGGCAAAACACGTCATTTTTGTACGGTGGATGAGCACCTTATGGTCACGATTTACTAAAGGGAGGTGAGCTTGATATTTGGGTAGTGGTCGCGCAGAGGAAGTGGCATGTGATGTGTTGGTGAAGACGGTGTGGCGAACGTTGAGTGTGCATAGAGAATTAAAGGAGAGCAGATCACGTGCATTGGGTGCATATCGGTGATACGACCTAGAATGAATTGGGGAAGATGATGGTTTTTGAGGGTAATTAATAAATTAATTAAGCGATCAATTAATTTAATTAATTCGATTTCCTATAAAATCAATATCTCACTCATACGAGGTCGGATTTGGACGCGGTCTTTTGCATTGGACTCGTATCGATGTTATCTACGAATTGGAGTTGGATTTGTTAAATTTTGAGCTAGTAGAATTTTGAGCTAAAATCGAACATCGTTTGACTTTAGATCAAATTACAGCACGAAAGCATCAACTAGAATTTTGGTGAGTTTACTCACCTCTAAATAAATTATATGATATCTGCATTATCATAGATTATTTTTTTAATGCTTGCATGATATTTTATATATTGTTTTTTTTATTGTTTGTTTGGATTTGATTCCCGCTTGGAAGCAGATGGTATAAATAACCATTGTTTTGCAGTGAACAAAAGCAAGAGGAAGTCGAAGTGGACGTGGCGAATAGGTCACTGTGGAACACTTCGAAATACACATATATATGATCGATTTACATAGGATTTTTGTAGAGAGACCCTATGAGGTTTCTTGCCAATATTGATTTACTTATATTCTTATGTTGCTTATATTGATGTTTGGTTGAAATATTTGTGACATACTGTTAGATTTGTGTAATTGTCGTTATAGCGATTATTGTTATACAATCACTTATAAAATATCAATCTCCTTAAATCTTTTGTATGTGTTGAACTTATGCTTGTATTTTTTTAAAATAAATATTTGTTCATGTTTTTGCACTTTGAAAGTTGTATAAACTATATTTTCAAGTATTTTTGACAATTTTGAAATAAAGGATAAGTGTTGTTTAAAATTAACAAAAGGAGTTATAAATTTGATTAATTATCTTTTGGGAAAATTAATGTTGTTTTAAATTCATAAAAATATTATAAATTTGATTTATTTTCCTTTGGGATAATTAATGTTGTTATAAATTTATAAAAGAGGTTATAAATTTGATTTATTTTCCTTTGGAATAATTAATATTGTTTTAAAATTATAAAAAGATTATTAATATGATTTATTTTCCTTCGAGATAATTAATGTTGTTTTAAATTTATAAAAGAATATAAATTCGATTTATTTCCCTTCGTGATAATTAATGTTGTTTAAAATTTATAAAATGGATTATGAATTGGACTAATTTTCTTTAGGATAATTAATATTATTTTAAATTTATAATAAGATTATAAAATTGATTTATTTTCCTTCAGGATAATTATTGTTGTTTTAAATTTATAAAAGGAGTTATAAATTTGATTTATTTTCCTTTGGAATAATAAATGTCGTTTTAAATTTATAAAAAGGTTATAAATTTGATTTATTTTCCTTCGGCATAGTTAATGTTATTTTAAATTATAAAAATATTATAAATTTGATTTAGTTTCCTTCGGGATGATTAATGTTATTTTAAATTTATAAAATGATTATAAATTCGATTTATTTCCCTTCAGGATAATTAATGTCATTTAAAAATTTATAAAAAGGATTATAAATTGGATTAATTTACTTTTGGGATAATTATTCTAGTTTTAAATTTATAAAAGAGTTATATCAATTATCTTTCGAGGTGATTAACATTGTTTTAAATTTATAAAAGCATTTAAATTGATTTATTATCTTCCGAGATAATAAATACTGTTTTAAAGTTATAAGTGATAGTTTATAAATAAGAAAATCTTTAAAAGGGAATGTTTGAAAATAAATCTAGGTGTAAATTGTTTTGGGTTTATAGTAAACGATATTTAATGACATTTATTTTTTACCCTTCTTTTTAATACACTTAGAAATATAATTTTCTCTTTAAAATGAATATTTTAAAGAGTGTTTTTAAAGTGTTTTACAAATATTTTTGATGTGACAATCAAACACAAGTGCGATTCAAATGTTTTAAGGGATTTAATATTTATATAAGACTATTTTGTTATTCCCGATAGTTGATTTATTGACTATCGATTCTACTATCTTTTTTGTCTTCGTCGAGTTAAGATACTTGGTAAGGTTGTGGAGTTAAGATAGGAAGCAACATTGTCCTAACTTGTTCGGCTTCATTGTTTTCCTTGGAGTAGTACTAGTTTGTTTCCTATAGTTGATTCATCGACTATGGATTTTGATATCCTTTATCAGAAATGAATAAAAACCAGAAAGTGAGTGGACGTCAAGCTATGCTAGATTGGATTCGGTTATATGTGCACAGAGATGTGAAATACTCAAATACTTGGTAAGGTTGGTGGGGTCCGGCTTGTACATTTTCCGAGAGAGTCACAGAGTAAATGACCCTCTAAAGTATATTGTCTAGAGGTATACATTGGGTAAGGGGGCGCATCCTCTTTGTCATTGTTGGAAAACTCATCGTTCCTTATTTGATTCAAATCTTTGAATCGTTTTTTTAATTGCATCGAGAAGTGCATGGAGCTCTTCACGATGTTTAATTATTTTTGTCCATTCTTTCAAGTCTGATTTTGTTTCGACTTGTTTCCATTCTTTCATCTATGGATGTTGTTCTTGTGAGGTAAAAATCATTCCGCATTTAGCGACATTGTCTCACAGAATTATTATCTGTTCACCATATTTCTTGAGTTTTCTCATGCTGGTTTTCCCGACTGATTCGGGTGTTTTTATTATTTAATGCTCAGGTCAAACCGATTTTTTTCCAGGTTGTCATTGGTGGGTCATTGAGCTCATGGAGTAGAGCTAGTTGTTCTTCTACCGTAGCATTTTTATTTTCCACTATATTATTTTATATACCATCAGCAATTGTAAGGTCAAGAAGTTATAACTGTCCAGGCTGATGAGGTTCATTTTTAACTCTGATATACCTTGTATCTTAGAGTAATAGCTTTTACTGTCTTTGTTATATTATATGCGATTGTTCCACCATGTGATTTTGTTTTTTCGTATCCTTTTTCTTTTTACCCTAACATCTGCCTTTCTAGCACTTGGATGCTCGACATTTGAATACCATGGATGCATTAAGTGCTAACTTTCAAGGGTAGAAAAGGCGGGTCGTTACAGAATGGTATCAGAGCTGAAGGTTAAGCGAGAACCTTGGCTTTGGTAGGGTAAACTCATTAGAGATAGGGTAAGCGACACCCTAGAATGAGTTGAGAGTATTATATACGAGAGCATATTTGTTATTTCTATAAAAAAAAGTATCATGTTAATTAATCAGTTAAGTTTGAATTTTGAATTCTAGTCGAGACGTTGGATGCCATGGTATCGATAGGGATTTTAAAACAGTTGAACAAGGCGAACGGAGATGATATTGATTTTTGAAAATTAGTATATGAAATATTTTACCTAGGATTATATATATTTTTTATATAAAGAAATAATTTTCAAATTTATATAGTTATTATGGTGTGTTTGTTTGTAAGAAAATGATAGTATTTCTTCAGTATCATTGTCGTTTGATTTGTCATGCTCGAATAGTTTAACAGTATTGACTATTGATTGTTGATTTTTGATTTATGCTCGACCAGTTTATGAGCATTTATTATTTTGATAATTATGGGTATATTAAAATGAACCCCTTGTGAATTAAGTTTCACAGTATGACTATAAGGTGTTCGATGAAATATTAAGTTAAAAGTCATCTTTTAACAAAATTGTTTAATTTAATATAAATGGGAAGATAAGACATTTAGAGGATAAATATCTGTGAAAAGTTTATTATAATAAAGGAAAGTTATCATATAAGATGATTTTAAAGGTAAATTTTATATGAGTATGATATATAAAATTATTTATATGATTTATGAAAAGGTGTTTTATAAATAAAAAGGGTTTTTGAGAATTTAAATTTCGGTATTGCTTGAAATAATTTCAAAAGGATTTTTAGAATAGTAATAGTATTATTTGGAAGTAATTATAAGTATAAATCATTTGGAAGAGAAATTTAAGTGAGATACATTTTCTTTGGTTAGTTCGGAGGAAAATATCTCGATTAATTTTGTGGTAATCTGAATAATCTTCTAAGTGACGATCGAGTGTTTGTTTAGCGAACGTTGTAGTGCACTTAGTAAACTATTCTCTTTATCATTGTGCGATCGAAATGAGTTCGAATCCGAACGAACCCAAAGCAAGTGTTAGTGAATAAATTGTTGAAGTTATTTTATATATAGGAATATATGTAGTATGATTTCAAAAAGTATTTTAAAATAAAAACCGGGTATTTAGTTCTTAAGTTTCCTTAAAGAAAACTGGTTTAGAATAAAAGGTATTTTGGTAAAATAATGTTTTGATAAATGAAATTTTAAACTCTTTGATAGAGAAGAGATAATTTAACTCAAGTTTTTAAAAGGGTTAAATTGGATAGGAAGGTTTTAATAAGCATTGTTTTATTAAAACCGTAGTTTTCTTTTAAACATCTAAGTTGTGTAAACTATTTGATGTTATTAGGCCAGCCCATAAACATCTTTCCTTAGAACACTCCAAAGTAAAAAGGTCGAAGTGGTCAACTCAGATTTAAAACCCATATTTTGTTCGGGCCTCAATTTGAATTTTGGAAAAAATAAAAATAAAATAAAATTAATAAATAAAAAAATAAAATTGATATTTTTTCTATACTCTGAGGATGTAGAAGAGTATTATACAAGTAAATAAAAGTGGAGTAAGTATTTAATTTAATGTTTAATAAAGATGTCTCATTATAAAATATTTATAAACTTAAGTGAAAATTTATGAAATAATTCATAAATAATTTTAGTATTAAATGGAAAACCATAAATGAAAATGAAATTAACTTAAAATAAGATTGGTGTTTTTTAGAAACCAATAAGGTTAAGTACGTAAGTTGTACATAGACCATTTCATTCGCATGGTTTTTGATCTAGGATTCGAGTACATAACTTCAGGGTGATTCACACTAGTCCGAAAAAGGATTTCTCACTTGATTCTTGTCAAATAGTGATTCAGAGAGACCGTCCCTTTAACTTAAACATTAAATGATCCAGAGAGATCGTACATCAAACTAAGCACAAACCGATCCAAAGAGATCGTACATTAAGCTGAATAAAAAACGATCCACAGAGATCGAACCTTAGAACATATACGGATTTGATAAAAGGATTTGAAGCCTTGTAATTAGAGTAGAACTGACAAATCCTATATGAACACGGGATGATTTTGATATATGATGTAGTAACTTCGAATGAAATTGGAATGATGACGATGTATGGATTACACTTAGGCAGAGTCTGGAGTCTTAGGCTGTAATAGGTTTGGAAAGACCCGTGATTGATAAGAGAATCCAAAGGAATATGATGATTCATAACAGCTTGATTGGTTGATATCCAGAAGATTCAATTACTAATATTCCATCGACTTCAATATTTGTTCTTGAGCAAAGCACACCTTCCATTCGCAAGGCGTACTTTGGGGGGTAAGTGTTAACCTGCCTTTGACCAGGCAGTATATGGATGAGCTTGACAAGTTATACTTCAAAGTTATCAAGGCAAGAAGTTCGGAGAGATAATTACGAAGCCCAAAATTCAAGTGCAACCGAGATCGCAATGCAAATACAAGTCCAATCCAAGAATTGATGAACCCGATTCCAACAAAGTGTTCGATCGATGCCGATCGAACACCATTGATCAATACCGATCCACAAAACTTGGCTAATTTCCATCCTCGATCCTATTACTCACAATTAAGTGTGCCAGGAGCCTACCCCAAGTTCCATTTCATCGATCCTATGCAATTCTGTAACGACCCGAAAAATTCGATGGTTTTAAAAAGTATATTTAACTGGAAATTTGTGAAATTTTAAACAATAAAATTTGAAATTAAAAATTTATTATTTGGAATATGTCTATTGTAATATAGCAACTGGTAAATTTTCATCTGATAATATTGAAGTTTATTCCTGTGAAATTTTATTTCAAATCAAACCGGTTAATAACAGTGAATTTAAAAGTTTTCCGAAACCAAAATATGTCAACAGGAGAAAATTTATTCAGATCATTCTGAATCAGACTGCGAAATTCGTTTTTCCAAATTTTGACTTCTATTGCTCCGTTTATCTTAATTCTGGCAGAATAGCAGCATTTCGGGTACCGATTATCGACTTGTGATCGGATGATCGTACCACTAATATATGTATACCGTTTTGATCGTCTCGTCGCGCTGATCACCATAGTATATTTATTTCTGTATTTTGAGGTCCGGTACGCGACGGCGACAATAAACAATTCACCGAAGCGGTACCACAAATTTCGACATTTACCTTCGGTGCCTTTTCAAAATTTTGAACGAACAGCTGGACCGCTTTAAATTTTCAGCTAAATCATAGCTTGTGACCGTTGTTCTTACCTTTAATTTTAAGTGGTACGTTTCCCCAGTAGCTCTCTGTTCATTTCAATTGTTGCTTCTGTTCCAATAGCATGCGTTACAAAACTTATATTATATAAACTGTTCACATCTCTTTTCTTCTCTGTTTCTTTTTCCTCTATTCTCTAAAAGTTTGCCGTTCCCTCATCCTCCCCATCAAATCCGCCCTCTCTCTTCTCATACTTTTGCCACCACCAAACCTACCCACGAGCATACAACCCAAATCATCTCCGGCCTCTCTACCCATCGCCAATCCCCGCCTGCTCCACATTGCAACCGAGCCTCATCCCCAACAGCTTCCGCCTCCTCAGATCCGAGCAGCTCAACCAACCTGACCCCTCCTTAACTCAAAACAACCAGTCGCCACATCACTTAGCAAGACCACCCACAATCCCATCAATAGCCGAACCACCGAACCACCCCCTTGTTTCCAGATCTTCCGTCCTCGTCCTTGAACCCGAAGCATCACAATAACGACCCTAAGCGGACCCAGCTGCCTTCCCTAGAAACCGCCTCGACTCCAACCCGTGTTGTCACCCTTCCCTCCCACCATTCCCCTCTTCCCCTTCCACGTAACCTGCATCACGCACCCAAAGCTTCGCCCACCTCAACTTCTTCCACCGTGCAGCCTGCCTCCTTCTTGCACTCTCCTCTTATATTCATCAGCAATGGTATCATATCTATATTTTATATTAGATTAAATTGTATTTATATATCTGTTTTTGTAAGTATAGTTATGTTTGCATATATATTAGTATATGTATATATATCTTATGTTAGTTATATAAATTATATAATATAGAGCATTATAAGTTATAACATGTCTTTAATTTTCTGTTGGTATATGTCTAGTTCGAAAAAAATTGGGTTTAAAACTTTTATAGTTTTATCTTAAACTTTAATTTGTATTTAGAGGTAATGAATGTGATATAAAAATATTTATAACAGGTTTGTACATAAGCTTCCATTTGTTATCTATACCCTGTTGATCAATATATTAGTATATATATAATTGTTTGACATAGCACATGTTTTAAATAGGACCATTCACATTTTTGTTTTCTAAGAACTAGAAGCCTTGACTTTGCATGTGTACTAGTGTGTCTATTCCTTAGTCTGGAGTAGGTACAGCATGTATATAATTATAGTACTAGTTTTAAAACAAAAGTTGCAAAGTTTACAGCAGTAAATATATAGAGTTTCGAAATCTTTATATGCTCTAATAAAATGCCAGGTTTCGAAATCCTTTGCATAATTGTCTACATATGTTATTGTTGTTAATATTCATATATATGTAAATTTTAACAAGCTATGTATAAAATAGAATTTCCCGTATACTATAGATTTCAAACTTGTTCAAAGCAGTTATAACTTTTTTTATAAATGATTCTAGTAACCAAGTATGTATGTATAGTCTGTTGGCATTATATATTCATATGAAATAAGTAATAATGTATTGAGTATAGACAATGTATAGTCTGTTGGCATTATATATAGTCTGTTTGCATAGACAATGTATAGTATTATATGTGTTGAGTATAGCATGTTTCAGGTTTATGCATGAGTCTAGGTTGAAATGAATATGGGATAAATATTGATTTTAAATATATTATGTATATATATTGAGTTTAATATTTGTGTTTCAATTTAAAATAATAATTTTAAAATACACATATATTTAATTTAATATGTATTTAAAATTTAGAATATAACCTTATATAAATAGTTATATATATAGTTATATACATAAGTTCACTTATACTATTTATACTATTTATTCTCATCGATCCAATCCTAATTTGAATTCGTCTATTCCTATCATCAGCTTTGATCATCGAATTGTGTCCATCTAGCTTTGTTTTGGAAGTTGGACCTGGATTTCGTAACTCACTTCTTTGTCTATCTCCCTAGCCTCGAAAGGTGAGCAATCACTCACGATTAACGTTCTTTTATTATTTAAATTTGATTTCAATTGAAATAGCAATTGAACTATGCTGCTGTAGTTATTTAAATTGGTATATATGCTATTATCTATAACTGTTCACCTATGACATCCGACACCAGTATCTAGTATTATATGCCTGTTATTACTATTATTTGTATCTGTTCACCTATGACATCTGACACCGTATCTGTTATTTATACTGATGATATATGCCTGTTGTTATATTTTTGTATCTGTTATCACTCTGCAAGTTCCCTGTTAGTATAGAACTCACTATGGGTTGAAATGATACATACCCGAACAGACCTTAGAATAGGAGAATTTCGTTATGGGTTGAAATGATAGACCCAAGCGATTTTCATTTGAATTGAAATTGGGATTACGGTTGAATTGATTCTACCCGTATACATTTAAATTTCGGATTGAAATGATAAATATCCGTATCACTTAACCATATGATAAATATATATACAGACACCGTTGGTCCATATATATAAATATTTTGAAATTGAATTATATGGTTTGGAAAGAAATATATGGTTTTAACAAATGTTGATTCTTAAAATTTTATATATAAATGGTAATGATATATATAGATTTAATAATGATACTTAATTTAATTAAGATGGATTTAATACATATAATATGTTAAAATTTATATTTCAAAATAGATTTTGGTAAGAATTTGAATAAGTTAAGGTTGGGATGATAATTTAAAGAATTTTATTTAATTAAACCAAAATAAAGCTTATTGAAGTTGGAATTTATGATATGATTTATAACTTGAGTTTGATTTAAATAATTTAATGAATATTTCTTGTTTAAAATAAAGTTTGAGGAAATATCTAGTAAAATGTGATTTAAGGCTAGAAATGATATTGAATTTATTAAGTGAATATTCCCTGATTAAATAATAATAAAGTTAAATCAAGAGTTATATGAAACTGTTAAATTTAACTTTGAAATGTTGAATATTAAAGCTTTGAAATATATAAAAAATTTAAATGGTATATTTAGAATTGAATTGAATTAATGAATTGAGCTTTGAATACATTTGAATTTGGAATTTGAGTTAATTTGAATCGATTTGTGAGACTTGAGGAAATTGTAAATGCTTTACCTTATAAATTATTTAATCTATATATACTATTTTGGAAATAGATATATTTGAAATGAAATGATATTTGGGTTTTGAAGTATAAATTAAATTTAAATGACCACGGGGTTATGATGTATATTTCCACCTTGTAGATAGTTCTGAAGATCCTTAGAGGATGGTTATCCCAAACATCCTTTAAGTTACTTGTATTTCAGTTGATATTTCACTTGAGTTGGATTTATTAGTATAAGAATGTTAATCCTGACTCGAGTGTTTTGTGTTTTACTTTACGCTCGGGTCAGACCGAGTGATACAGCATTTGAGACTCACCTTTGGAGTTTGGAGCTTCGTTTGGAGATCCAACTATTGATTCAGCTTCCAGCTTTCCAGTTGATTCGTTCACAGAAGTCATCTGTTTGGATTGGAGACTTCACTGTATTTGAGATATTCTGTTGTATTTTATTTCTAACTCTGATGTTTATATAGTAGCTTCATGAACTACTATTTTATCTATTCCGCTGCGTATTATTGTATTACTCTGTGTCTGTGATTCTGTGATTGATTTATTTACTGCATATGCTGAGTTTTGCCAAATTTAAATTAACAATCTGATATTTTGAATTATTCAAGTCAGACATGTGTGGATTTATTGTCGATTTGAATGGTCCAAAATAGCGGGTCGTTATAGTTGGTATCAGAGCCAGGGCTCTAGGCGAAACTTAGCATATATTGTAAATTTATTTACAGAATCACTTTCGTTCGGGCCTATCTTCGAATCAGAATTCTTGTTGATTAGAGTTCCTATAATTTGAATTGCTATCTTTGTTCTGAAATTCGTCTTGACCTCTCCCTATTTATATTCTTATATGAGTATCCGTCTTCTTTTTGAATATTAATTATCTCATCTTGGTGCGAGTCCTTTCCTTTTTATTTTGAAATTTCCTTTGATTTAAATTTCCCCGTAAATTTTTGAACTTCTATCTTGTTGATTTTGGACTCATTGAATGATAGGAAAATATTTTGGTAAATGGCAAAATCTGAAGAGCAGAAAGCAGCCCGTCGGGCACGAAGAGCACTGGCCCGTAAGGAACGGGAGGAAGCAATTGAGGAACAAGAGAGGCTGTGGAGAGAAAGGGCAGAACCGGGTCCTTATGACCATGTCATTTGTTATCGGTGTCAGGAAAAGGGGCATTATGCAGCCATGTGCGGAAAGAGATGGAAAGGGAAAAAGAAGGAGGGCAAGCGCTTTCGATCCGAGATTTTCTGTTTTAAGTGTCGTAAGAAGGGACACTTCCCAAGTCGCTGCCTGGAAGTGAAGAAAGTGAAATCGGCACTCACGGCATCTACCGACCAGTCAACCATTTGCTACCACTGTAGACAGACTGGACATTTAGCCAGAGATTGTTCCGAGAGACAGCGCGGAAGGCAAGCTGTGTTACGTCCTGCTCGAGCTGCTGCCTTCCCAAAGTTCACTAGGGAAGATGGGAGAATAGTGTACTCATGCAAGAAATGTCATAGTTGGGGGCACCTTGATGTGGAGTGTACTGGACCCGTTGAAGCACCACCCGGTAGGATTAATACCGATGCATTATTCTTGTAGAAGTATGGATCTGTGAAATCTCTTTGTATTAGTGGTTTAAGTTTAGTCGTATTAAGTAAACTCTGTTATATCCTTTGCCTAGTAAAAGTCGATGTGTCGAACTTAAGATTTATAATGATGCTTTACCATTTCGTTTGATGAGAATTTGTTGTTTTTTTCTTTCGCTAATGGAATAAATTCCTTTGAATTGACATAGGTTAATTTACCTCGGAATCTTGGTTAGGATTCTCATTAAGTAGGATCCCTTTTGAATTTGACTTCAACTTCTATCACGTTCCGAGATTCATTCTGGAATCATCCTTTGAAATCGGGTTTATTTGTATTTTAGAAAGTGTTTTATATATCGAAATTATTATCTTTATAAGTATGATTATATTCCAAATATAAAAGTAAAATGTTTTCGATAAAGATTATATACCCTTTTTAAAAATAAGAATTTGAGGTTTCGAAAGGATTTGTAATTTTGGAAAAAAAAACTATATAAGAAATTTGATTTATAACTGAAGGATTTTAAATTTGAAATTTGAAAATTGAACCCCGGTGTTTTGAAATTGGTTTTAAGATTTTGAAATATATAATAATAATATGATTTAAAAGTATTTTTCCGAATAAGAAATGTTTCAAATGATTTTAATGAGTTTCGAAGAAATTTCAAAAGAAGTTTGAGAAAATAGAAGTCCAGAACTCACTTATGTCGCTGGAAAATAATTTCGGTGATGAGTGCACGCATCATCGACATTGATTTTCGAGTTTCAGAGTGAGGGATAGGCCACTTCAATAGCTTTGCTATGCAAGTGATTTTGCGAAACCAATTTTGATTCCAAATTCCGAAGTAAGATTTGATATTCAAAGTATATATAGGTATATATATTTGAAATGATTTGAAGTAAACCGGTGTTCATTCCTCGAGTTTCGGATTTGATATAACCCTATCTATTAAAATTGATTTACTGATTTATTGCTGATTTCCAACTCTTGAATTTGAAAATGATTTCTTCAACTATTTTGAAGGTTCGAGCACTTCCAAATCAAGGTTAACTTCAAAGCTAAGAAATTTTGAAAGTATGAATTATTTGATAAAGTATATAAATTTGCTTTGAATGTTTAAGTATGAAGTAATATGATTTAAATAAGTTGAAACTGTTTTGTTAAGTAAATGAATAAGGCAATTTTAAAATTTTCTAATATGAAATTTAGATTCGAAATGCTTTGAAAAGAATTTGGTCTTCAAAATATTTTGAATAAAATTTAGTTTAAATGTTTTAACTTAGTAACATCTTTATGAAACTATATATATTCAAGTTGGAATAAATATATAAGTTGTACGTATGCTGTTTTATTCGCATAATTAATTTGATCCAAGTTTGAGTACACAAGTTCGAGGTGGATTACACCATTTCGTGTTAGGATTTTTCATTCGATTCTTGATGGCGAATATTTGATATGGATTTTGGGCTTGATTCTAGAATTCTCTATCGTAGTATATGGCTATGCAAGGAGACTGATGGCTTCTAGTCGAGAAACCATATCGAAATCCGCATTAGGGAAGTCAAATGGACAATACTAGTTCGAAAGCGAACTTGTGTGATCGAGCGAGCGACCAAATGTAGTTTTGCGAAATGATGACGTATGTACATCTTATATCCTAATATCATTTATATATTTTGACGCTGAAATTGAAAGCTGTCGAGTTAGAATATCTTTGCTTACTAAAAGAAATTTCCAATTTAAATTACAAAGATATATAACCCATAAAAGCAAAGATATCCAATCCCATATGGCTCTTCATACAGCGAAATTTATTTTGTAAAGATTTGATCCTTATATAAGATGGACCTTATGTAAGTATAAGATGATATTGAAAACATTTGATTTTGGAAATGAATTGGTTGACTTAAATTATATTGATTTGGAAATTTGGATTATTTTCTAAATATATTATTTTGGAAACTTTGAAACTAAAGATATTTAAATTGAGAAGAAATAATTTGGTAAAATTGTATATGATTTTGAAATTGAACTGATATTGAAACAAATTGAAATTTGAGAATCTTGTGCTACTAAATACTTGATTTGGGAGTTGTCGAACTTATATAAAATTGATTTGTATGAGTACGAAAGTGATTCGAAACTATAGATTTGAAAAGGTACTCAATTTGAAAGTGAAATCTTATATAATTGAAGTCTATATAAGTATGATTTGATATACTATTGATTTTGGAAAGTATTTGATTTGAAAATTAAAATCTTATATATAATGGATTTTATATAAGTACGATATTTGAAAGTGATTTGAAAAGGTACCATATGATACATATTTTCGAAGTAAAGATATGGAAAGTGCCTTCTGCTTGATATCCGATTTGTGGCCACATCTTGGATTCATTCTATCGATATTATTCTCTCTGATTTGGTTTTCCGGATATGATACTCGAGTGTCCTTCGAATTCCATGGCGTTACCCATGGTCTTACGAACTCGACTGCATAGCGTAATTCGTAAGGCAGTGATTGCTTAAAGGGTACGGATGTTTCCTGGGGGATCCAGGCGTAACCATTGTGTATCTGCGATCTATGGTCGTGTTAGTGGCGTAATCCGCAAGGCAGGGATTGCTTACGGGGTATGGATGTTTCCTGGGGGATCCAGGCGTAACCATTTTTATGTATCCTGCGGTCCACCGTTTTGTTGCATGGCGAAATTCGCAAGGCAGTGAATGCTTAAAGGGTACGGATGTTTCCTGGGGGACCCAGGCGTAACCATTGTGTATCTGCGATCCATGATTTGATTCGTTTTGTTTTGTTTGGATTGTACTTTCCATATCTGTTTTTAAAAGTTTTCCAGTATTTTCACTAGGTGTTGAAACAAGTCTACTAAGTACCTGGAGAATTCTAGCTTTGCGCCTGATCAACGCACTGCCAGAGTCTACAGGAACGAGGATAAACTTGTTGAAACATCGGGTTATAAAAGTATTTTCGAAAGAAAATTTGTTTCGTTATAAAGGTATTTTATAATAAAAGTATTTCCAACAAAGAAAATTTTGTATCGATATTTGGAATCAAAACCCTTATGGTTCTAAATTAATTATTCGTGCCCGATACTATTCCTTGAATCTACCTTATCTGCTCAGCTTTATTTATTCACCTATATTCTGCTTTTCCAAATCCTCCTTTTTCTCCTTGTTGACTATATTCTTTTAAGTATTGTTTAATTGTAGACTAATGGTTTAATAGTAAATTATTAGTGTTAAATATTTAGAAGTTATTAATCAAATAAAACATATTTAAAGTAAATGATTATTGATTTATTAATAATAATTGAAAAATATCTTGAGATAGATTAATAAATTTATGAATTATGGATTTAATGTTTTCCAATAGCCTCTTTTGTAAATATAAGTGATAATGTAAATAACTATTTTCAAATAGTTTCCATATATTTATAAAGGTGTTATTTAAACATATAGATGGTATGTAAAAAGGAAGTAAGAAATTTTGCAAATGGGTCTTGAAAAAGTTTTAAAGTATATAAGACAATTGAATTGCAAATGAAGTTTTCAAATTTAAGTAAAATTTATATAGTTCAAATAAATTGTTTAATATTGACTTTTAATCTACTTTTATTTCTGGTTGTTTTATTCTTCTACCTCCTTCCTTTTCGGGGACGAAAAGTTTTGAGTGGGGGAGAGTGTAACGACCCGAAAAATTCGATGGTTTTAAAAAGTATATTTAACTGGAAATTTGTGAAATTTTAAACAATAAAATTTGAAATTAAAAATTTATTATTTGGAATATGTCTATTGTAATATAGCAACTGGTAAATTTTCATCTGATAATATTGAAGTTTATTCCTGTGAAATTTTATTTCAAATCAAACCGGTTAATAACAGTGAATTTAAAAGTTTTCCGAAACCAAAATATGTCAACAGGAGAAAATTTATTCAGATCATTCTGAATCAGACTGCGAAATTCGTTTTTCCAAATTTTGACTTCTATTGCTCCGTTTATCTTAATTCTGGCAGAATAGCAGCATTTCGGGTACCGATTATCGACTTGTGATCGGATGATCGTACCACTAATATATGTATACCGTTTTGATCGTCTCGTCGCGCTGATCACCATAGTATATTTATTTCTGTATTTTGAGGTCCGGTACGCGACGGCGACAATAAACAATTCACCGAAGCGGTACCACAAATTTCGACATTTACCTTCGGTGCCTTTTCAAAATTTTGAACGAACAGCTGGACCGCTTTAAATTTTCAGCTAAATCATAGCTTGTGACCGTTGTTCTTACCTTTAATTTTAAGTGGTACGTTTCCCCAGTAGCTCTCTGTTCATTTCAATTGTTGCTTCTGTTCCAATAGCATGCGTTACAAAACTTATATTATATAAACTGTTCACATCTCTTTTCTTCTCTGTTTCTTTTTCCTCTATTCTCTAAAAGTTTGCCGTTCCCTCATCCTCCCCATCAAATCCGCCCTCTCTCTTCTCATACTTTTGCCACCACCAAACCTACCCACGAGCATACAACCCAAATCATCTCCGGCCTCTCTACCCATCGCCAATCCCCGCCTGCTCCACATTGCAACCGAGCCTCATCCCCAACAGCTTCCGCCTCCTCAGATCCGAGCAGCTCAACCAACCTGACCCCTCCTTAACTCAAAACAACCAGTCGCCACATCACTTAGCAAGACCACCCACAATCCCATCAATAGCCGAACCACCGAACCACCCCCTTGTTTCCAGATCTTCCGTCCTCGTCCTTAAACCCGAAGCATCACAATAACGACCCTAAGCGGACCCAGCTGCCTTCCCTAGAAACCGCCTCGACTCCAACCCGTGTTGTCACCCTTCCCTCCCACCATTCCCCTCTTCCCCTTCCACGTAACCTGCATCACGCACCCAAAGCTTCGCCCACCTCAACTTCTTCCACCGTGCAGCCTGCCTCCTTCTTGCACTCTCCTCTTATATTCATCAGCAATGGTATCATATCTATATTTTATATTAGATTAAATTGTATTTATATATCTGTTTTTGTAAGTATAGTTATGTTTGCATATATATTAGTATATGTATATATATCTTATGTTAGTTATATAAATTATATAATATAGAGCATTATAAGTTATAACATGTCTTTAATTTTCTGTTGGTATATGTCTAGTTCGAAAAAAATTGGGTTTAAAACTTTTATAGTTTTATCTTAAACTTTAATTTGTATTTAGAGGTAATGAATGTGATATAAAAATATTTATAACAGGTTTGTACATAAGCTTCCATTTGTTATCTATACCCTGTTGATCAATATATTAGTATATATATAATTGTTTGACATAGCACATGTTTTAAATAGGACCATTCACATTTTTGTTTTCTAAGAACTAGAAGCCTTGACTTTGCATGTGTACTAGTGTGTCTATTCCTTAGTCTGGAGTAGGTACAGCATGTATATAATTATAGTACTAGTTTTAAAACAAAAGTTGCAAAGTTTACAGCAGTAAATATATAGAGTTTCGAAATCTTTATATGCTCTAATAAAATGCCAGGTTTCGAAATCCTTTGCATAATTGTCTACATATGTTATTGTTGTTAATATTCATATATATGTAAATTTTAACAAGCTATGTATAAAATAGAATTTCCCGTATACTATAGATTTCAAACTTGTTCAAAGCAGTTATAACTTTTTTTATAAATGATTCTAGTAACCAAGTATGTATGTATAGTCTGTTGGCATTATATATTCATATGAAATAAGTAATAATGTATTGAGTATAGACAATGTATAGTCTGTTGGCATTATATATAGTCTGTTTGCATAGACAATGTATAGTATTATATGTGTTGAGTATAGCATGTTTCAGGTTTATGCATGAGTCTAGGTTGAAATGAATATGGGATAAATATTGATTTTAAATATATTATGTATATATATTGAGTTTAATATTTGTGTTTCAATTTAAAATAATAATTTTAAAATACACATATATTTAATTTAATATGTATTTAAAATTTAGAATATAACCTTATATAAATAGTTATATATATAGTTATATACATAAGTTCACTTATACTATTTATACTATTTATTCTCATCGATCCAATCCTAATTTGAATTCGTCTATTCCTATCATCAGCTTTGATCATCGAATTGTGTCCATCTAGCTTTGTTTTGGAAGTTGGACCTGGATTTCGTAACTCACTTCTTTGTCTATCTCCCTAGCCTCGAAAGGTGAGCAATCACTCACGATTAACGTTCTTTTATTATTTAAATTTGATTTCAATTGAAATAGCAATTGAACTATGCTGCTGTAGTTATTTAAATTGGTATATATGCTATTATCTATAACTGTTCACCTATGACATCCGACACCAGTATCTAGTATTATATGCCTGTTATTACTATTATTTGTATCTGTTCACCTATGACATCTGACACCGTATCTGTTATTTATACTGATGATATATGCCTGTTGTTATATTTTTGTATCTGTTATCACTCTGCAAGTTCCCTGTTAGTATAGAACTCACTATGGGTTGAAATGATACATACCCGAACAGACCTTAGAATAGGAGAATTTCGTTATGGGTTGAAATGATAGACCCAAGCGATTTTCATTTGAATTGAAATTGGGATTACGGTTGAATTGATTCTACCCGTATACATTTAAATTTCGGATTGAAATGATAAATATCCGTATCACTTAACCATATGATAAATATATATACAGACACCGTTGGTCCATATATATAAATATTTTGAAATTGAATTATATGGTTTGGAAAGAAATATATGGTTTTAACAAATGTTGATTCTTAAAATTTTATATATAAATGGTAATGATATATATAGATTTAATAATGATACTTAATTTAATTAAGATGGATTTAATACATATAATATGTTAAAATTTATATTTCAAAATAGATTTTGGTAAGAATTTGAATAAGTTAAGGTTGGGATGATAATTTAAAGAATTTTATTTAATTAAACCAAAATAAAGCTTATTGAAGTTGGAATTTATGATATGATTTATAACTTGAGTTTGATTTAAATAATTTAATGAATATTTCTTGTTTAAAATAAAGTTTGAGGAAATATCTAGTAAAATGTGATTTAAGGCTAGAAATGATATTGAATTTATTAAGTGAATATTCCCTGATTAAATAATAATAAAGTTAAATCAAGAGTTATATGAAACTGTTAAATTTAACTTTGAAATGTTGAATATTAAAGCTTTGAAATATATAAAAAATTTAAATGGTATATTTAGAATTGAATTGAATTAATGAATTGAGCTTTGAATACATTTGAATTTGGAATTTGAGTTAATTTGAATCGATTTGTGAGACTTGAGGAAATTGTAAATGCTTTACCTTATAAATTATTTAATCTATATATACTATTTTGGAAATAGATATATTTGAAATGAAATGATATTTGGGTTTTGAAGTATAAATTAAATTTAAATGACCACGGGGTTATGATGTATATTTCCACCTTGTAGATAGTTCTGAAGATCCTTAGAGGATGGTTATCCCAAACATCCTTTAAGTTACTTGTATTTCAGTTGATATTTCACTTGAGTTGGATTTATTAGTATAAGAATGTTAATCCTGACTCGAGTGTTTTGTGTTTTACTTTACGCTCGGGTCAGACCGAGTGATACAGCATTTGAGACTCACCTTTGGAGTTTGGAGCTTCGTTTGGAGATCCAACTATTGATTCAGCTTCCAGCTTTCCAGTTGATTCGTTCACAGAAGTCATCTGTTTGGATTGGAGACTTCACTGTATTTGAGATATTCTGTTGTATTTTATTTCTAACTCTGATGTTTATATAGTAGCTTCATGAACTACTATTTTATCTATTCCGCTGCGTATTATTGTATTACTCTGTGTCTGTGATTCTGTGATTGATTTATTTACTGCATATGCTGAGTTTTGCCAAATTTAAATTAACAATCTGATATTTTGAATTATTCAAGTCAGACATGTGTGGATTTATTGTCGATTTGAATGGTCCAAAATAGCGGGTCGTTATAAATTCTCTATCGATCTCCACGAGCACTTAAATCGACAACTCCATTCTTCCACGGATCGATCATTTAGACCCAAAAACAAGCTATTAAAGATATAAACATGATTGGAATCATGAAGCTAACCATGATTCGCACCTAGGCAAAGAATTCAAAGCGATCCATAGGTCAAACTTATGGATCAATACCGATCCAAGACCATGGATCAGTACCGATCCGTAATGTTTGATAACGTGGCAACCAAATTTTTAGGGGAACTAGTCTTTTGCTTGGAAAATGATGTGGAGATCTTCTAAATGAAATTTTAGGCCTCCTACCTCTATAAATAGGAGGGTATGGCTTATTTCTAAGGATCTTTTTTAGCTCTTGTTCTCTTACTCTAATTTATGGTAATCACTCATAGATTTATATTGATTCAAAACGGATTTATACCGATTCATAAGAACTGTACTTGAAAAACACAGTATAATAAAAGGAAATTTGAAGTGGATGAAGTCTAGAGCAAGGTTTTAAATCTCCCCGAGATCAGCCGAGATGAAAATCCGAGATATTAGCCAAAATCCGAGATTTGGCAGCTTGGTTAGTTATAAGTCTTTTAAATATCGCCCGAGACAGCCGAGATATTTTCCCGAGATATTGGCCAAAATCCGAGATTTGAAACCTTGGTCTAGAGTATGCCGAACCACTATAAATCTTGTGTGTTCTATTTCTTACTCATTTTTCATTTACTTTCTTAACTTTTTATTCTCTACTCAATCTATTGGGTGTTTGTGCCATTTTTAGTTCAAACATTTTGGTGCTTTCACCGAGAGACCCTTGAATTCACTAATATGAGGCTTGGAAACATTTAAGATGATAAGACAATCTACTAGGAAGGCTATTGCTGAAGGAAATCAACAAAGGGGCAGACAGGAAGCATGCTCAGGAGCCCACCCCCTTCCATTTACATATTTAGGGATGAGATGGAGACTATGATGAATCAATTGCAAGAGAAGATGATGGCTCGCCAAGAAGAAATGATGGAGAATTTCTTTAGGAGAATGGGACAAATAGGAATGGTCGAAGTCACTGCAAATTAGAACCAAAGACCTGGAGTACAAGCAAATGTGCCTAGAAGTGGAGCAAAACATACCGAAGCAAACCCCAATTCAATTGTACGGATCAGTACCGATCCACAACCACGGATCGATACCGATCCACAAGGACTCAGGGGCATGGATCGTGTCGTCCTAGGAAGAGATGATGTGCATCCTAGAAATGTTGCAGAGCGTTTGAATGTGAATCAAAATGTAGAAGCACAACCAGAGGAGTACGGGCCAGAATTCCCTCCCAAAGTCGAGGGGCAGGCTGAGGATGCAAACTTGGGAGTTCGTTTGGATGAGAAGATAGACTTGCTGAAATGGTGAGATGAGCTATGAGGGGTGGACTACCTAACTGGAGCTTGGAGGATGTAAATAGGAGTCCATTCACTCTGAACATTCGGTACGTTAGGAATCTACCTGATTTCAAGTTACCTACGTTGGAAATGTATGATAGGATCCAACGGTTCATTTGATGAGGTACATCCAGCATATGAAGGCGTTGGGTGCATCTGAAGGGTTTATGGGACGGTGTTTCCCTTTATATTTGATGGATTTGGCGGCATTATGATTTAGACAGCTGGAGAATGGTTCCATTAGCTCATGGGTCGAGTTAGTAAACAGATTTGTGAAATAGTTCTGAGTCCATATCTCACGACCCAAGAATGTAATGACACTACCTATGAAGCAGAGGACTGGAGAGACCCTCAGGATGTTTCTAATAAGGTTCAATGCGGTAGCTGTCGCGATCGATAAGCCATACACTTCATAGTTTTGATGGCGGCAGTTTCAGGGATACCCGCTAAGACGGATTTCAAGGTTGTTTTGGAATAGGATCCTCCGATGGATCCGTAGAATTTTATCATGAAGCTGAAAGATACCTGCGTCGGGAAGACACTGAGGTTGATTAGGAAGAGATTAATGTTGTGGGTGGAAGGGGACCGTCCAAAGAATGATCCCGCAAAGGTAAAGGGAAACGAAGGACGGATGACGACTTTGAAGGATCAAAACGAAAAAGGAGAGAACCGAAATTCTCTTCTTACACAGTTTTGAATGAAACCCCGGAGCGGATTTATCTAAATACTAAGGGACAGATCCCATATCGGAAACCAACAAGGAGAGAGTCCACGGACTGCGAGAGGACGTCCAAAAAATATTGCCTATTCCATGAGCTGGATAGGCATAACACCAATGATTGCAGACACTTGCGCGATCTGATAAAGGAACAGGTCAGAAACAACCAATTACAATAATATATGAGAAGTCGAATTGCGATGGTGGAACAAGAGTAGCCATCAACCGCATCGAATGAAAATGGTCCTGGATCAAGGGCAAGGATAGTCATCTCTTGATTGGGATGGAAATGAATCAGGTTTGGTTCTCGCACTCTACTTCCCCTATTCAATAAACAGTGCAATAATACAGTTTAGACACTAACTTGTGTATGGGATCTCGATCGGTCCCTAGACATGCTCTAAGCTGGATGCTGGAGTGTAATGCCCGATGAGGCAGTTATCTTGATGTTAGAATTTATGTTGTTTTTAATGTTTGAGTTTGATTATTAAAATCCACATTGAATGTGATGACTGATATCAATCGCTTTAAGTCTTGTCCGGAAAGATGAGATCGGAGTGCAAGAATAAGTCCCCTCGCTGGAGAGTGAGTGAATGGGCTTCCTTGTCATTGAGTCCCATTATTGAAGAGCGAGCGGATTGGGCTCGGTAAGGGTCTGGAGAGACCATTGATTTGATTATCGACCTCGGACGGCCATGGATTTGATTAACGATCCAAAGAGATCATATATTTGATTATCAGCCTCGAACGGCCATGGATTTGTTTAACGGTCCAGAGAGGCCATGGATTTGATTATTGGCCCCGAATGACCATGGATTTGATTAGCGGTCCGGAGAGACCATGGATTTGATTATCGGCCTCGAACCGCCATTGATTTGATTAACGATCCGAAGAGACCATAGCTTCACTTAACTATCGGCCATGAATGGCCACGAACTCAATTAATGATCCGGAGAGATCGTGAATTTAACTATATGCCCTGAATGACCATGGATTTGATTAATGATTCAGAGAGATCGTCCCTTTAACTTAAACATTAAACAATCCCAAGAGATCGCACATTAAACTAAATACAAACCGATCCAAAGAGATCATGCATTAAACCGAATATAAAATGATATGGAAAGATCGAACCTTAGAACATATACGGATTTGATAAAAGAATTTGAACGCCTTGTAATTAGAGTAGAACTAACAAATCCTGAATGAATACGGGACGATTTTGATATGTGATGTAATAACTCTAAATGAAATCGGAATGATGATGTATACACTACACTTAGGCAGAGTCTAGAGTCTTAGGCTGTAACAGGTTTGGAAAGACCCATGATTAACAAAAGAATCCAAAGGAACATGATGATTCATAACAACTTGATTGGCTGATAACCAGAAGATTCAATTACTAATATTCCATCGACTTCAACATTTGTTCTTGAGCAAAGCACACCTTCCATTCGCAAGGCGTGCTTTGAGGGGAAAGTGTTATCCCGCCTTTTGACCAAGCATTATACGGACGAGCTTGACAAGTTAAACTTCAAAGTTATCAAGGCAGGAAGCCCGTAGAGATGATTGCGAAGCCCAAAGTTCAAGTGCAACCGAGATCGCAAATCAAATACAAGTTCGCTCCAAGAATTAACGAACCCGATTCCAAAAAAAGTGTTGGATCGGTACCGATCCACGAAACTTGGCCAATTTTTGTCCTCGATCCTATTACTCACAATCAATGGTGCCAAAAGCCTACCCCAAGTTCCATTTCATCGATCCCATGCAATTCTCTATCGATCTCCACAAGCACTTGAATCAACAATTCCATTCTTCCATAGATCCATTATTTGGATCAAGAAACAAGCTATTAAAGATACAAACAAGATTGGAATCACGAAGCTAACCACGAGTCGCACCTAGGAAACGAATTCAAAGTGATCCATAAGTCAAACTTATGGATCGGTACCTATCCGTAATGTTTTATAACGTGGAAACCAAATTTTCAAGGGAACTAGTCTTTTGTATGGAAAATGATGTGGAGACCTTGTGGGCGAGATTTTAGGCCTCCTATCTTTATAAATAGGAGAGTAGGACTCATTTCTAGGAATCTTTTTCAGCTCTTGTTCTTTTGCTCTAATTTCTGGTAATCACTCACAGACTTATACCAATCCGAAACAGATTTATACCGATCCGTAAGAACTGTACTTGAAAAACACAATATAATAAAAGAAAACTTGAAGTGGACGTAAGTTATAGTACGCCGAACCACTATAAATCTTGGGTGTTCCGTTTCTTACTCATTTATCATTTACTTTCTTCACTTTTTATTCTCTACTCAATCTATTGGATATTTGTGCTATTTTTGGTTCAAACACAAGGAATATACAACAAAATAAATTTAATATTATTTAAAAATATATAATTTCTCACTTTCCTTTAAGCTTCCCAAATCTCCAGGTCTAAACCATGTTATTTCTGTTTGACTCCCCTTTTCTCCCTAACGGAATATGTACTGCAACTATATACATATATGTATTAGAAATTTAGATCTGAGAAGAGATTTTGAATTTAATTTAGATTCGATTTGGATTTACCTTTTCTTCGCAGAATTGATTCACCTCTTATTCTTTTTCTCTTTATTTTCTGCTATTCTCCACACACACACACATAATATTTTAATCTATAATTTTTATAATTCCTAGAATTTGTGGAGAAAAGAAAATGGCAGAGATTCGCTCTTTGATTCATAAAATATGAAAAGAAAAGTGAGGGGTTAAGTCTGTATTTATAACCGCATGTATCAATTCCATCTGATAGATTTTAGTTTATTAAATCCAGACGGTTCGGCCTAGGTTTAATCTACATCCGCCACCTACCATCGGTCAATCGCTTGGCTTCCACTGGTTGAACGGTTGAGCCTGGGGTGTTGGCCGGTCACAGTGTTTATGTTAATTAATGTGCGTTCTTTTCTTTAACTACTTTTACGTTTATTTCATACCAATTTTGTTCTATCTAATTAATGTTAATCCTGCTTACATGTTAAGTATCCGCTAACGTTAATTAACGTTAATTTATTGTCATTTATTTCTTGATCTTCTTTCCTTCAACGTTAATATTCTTATTTATTAATGTTTGTTTTAACGTTAATTAATTCTCATTTATTTATTTCCTTTTCAACGCCGGTTTAATTAGATTCACTGTATTACGTTAACATTTATATTTAATGTCCATTTTACTATTAAGTTATTAACATTTAGTTCCTTGGTCGGTTTTGAATTGTTTCCGATTCGAAAACTTCAAATATTAATAACTTTTTCGCTTGAACTCCGAACGTGAAACTTTATACATAAAAATCGATCAGAAAATTGCTACGAACACAACGATGCAAGTTTCATAGCCAAATTCTGATGTTTTCAAAAATTATATTTTTGGGCTTTAATAATTATTTATTCATTAATTTTTTATTTATTTTACAGAGTGTTACAATGTACCTACACAAAGAACAAAAGATTAAAATAGTGAAAATAGTAGTCCATCAAATGGTGATTCAGGTAATGCTGGTGGTCATGGTATTAGTTATGGCGGTTATGACGTTTATTATGCATTTGGTGATTCTCAAAGTCCTACCCGAAATTATTCTAGGGGAAATGCAGATGAGTATAGTGGACGAAGAGATAGAAATTTGAACGTTGAAAATGAAGATCAACGTAACTACAATGACATACACAGATATAATAATGTTCCTGGTTATAGGTATTCTACGTCTGATTATACTGGAGGTTATTCGTATTGTGGAGTAAATCAAATGAATACCGCTGAAATGTAAGTAGCCAAGGTGAACCATCACCATGATAATATGATGTCGACATTTTTAAATTCAAATCAAATGCAACGGTATGTTTTCTACCTTATTATAATCTGACACCATACGAAGACAATGTTGAACATGGTTCTTATAATGCACAAAGAAACAAATTTTAGTATTAAATTTTTTGTGTCGTATGTTTTGTATATTACTTAATTTGAATGATTTACTATAACTTAGTATTGTATATTTATTGGCTTATTTACAAAAAAAGGGCAGAATTAAAGCCGAACTTTCAGAATTTTCGAAATAGAATCGAAATTTTAAAATTTTCCAATAATCGGAATGGAAACGGGAAATATAATTTTGAACCTTTGTTTAAATAACTACGTATCTCCATTATATATATATATATATATCCTAATAGCATATTAGAAAGTATTTTTTATCACTCTTTTAAATTGAAATAGCTAACTCTTCAAGACCAGTACAAATTAACTCCAATGACATTCTATCGAAAGCGGTTAGATGGTCTATGTTGGAGTAACTATGATAGCTCTTCAAATATTATTACAATGCTTTTTGAATGACAACGGTATGCTTTTCCACCTTATTGTAATCTGACACAAAACGAAGATAATGATGAGCATAGTTGATATAATACTCAAAGAAATAAATTTTGATATTAAATTTTCTATGCCGTATGTTTTGTATCTTCTGCTTAATTTGAATGGTTTACTATGATTTACTATTGCATATTTATTGGCATATTTACAAAAAGTACTGGAATTTGCAAACCGGAATTAAAGTGGAATTTTCGAAACGGAATTGAAAATTTAAAATTCTCCAATGATCAGAATAGAAACGGAAAACAAAATTGTTTAAATAACTACACCAGCTCCACACTATATATCCCAATAGCCTATCAGAAAGTATTTTTATCACTCCTTCCAATTGAAATACCCAACTCCTCAAGTCATTGCAAATTAACTCCAATGGCATTCTATAAAAGCAGTTGGATGGCCTCGGAGTAACTATAGCTCTTCAAATGTTATTACAATCCTCTTTGAATGTCAACCTATATGTATCACTTACGAGTGCAATTCCACCAAAGTTCTACCCGATCAACATCTAAAACCACTTCTAGTAGCATATCCACTCTAAAATATGTTATTCAGTGGCATGCGTATACCCAGTGGCTTATTTACCTAGGTAAACCTTACTCTGATAGCATCCATAACCATATCCATGGCTTTTCCTTCACTTTGATAGGTTGATTTTATTAGTAAAACCTAGGCATTAACTTAGATAAAATTTTAATTCTTGTATGATGCAAAAATCAATAATTTGCCAACAATATGTTTACTGCACATTACTCCAGCCGATCACTCTAGCCCGTGCTAAAACTCCTGCAACTAGCACTGATGTTCACTTTTCCCATCACCCATTGTCAACTCATCAACCATAGGTTTCGACTTCTCAAATGTAGAACTAAGGACATCAAATACACTTTTCAATACTCGAATCAAAGAAAACACCTTAAGTGAGAGATAAACATAAATATGGATGTAATAACTAAAATCTTTGAAATGCCCATGATATAAAGCATCTGGATCTTGAGTGAGAAGAAAACCCACCTTAGTGCTCCAAACCCAGCTAAATGCTATGAATGAATTGGCTTTGTAGATTTTAATTATCTCTACAACTTTTCCTATGGTGAAAGTCTCCTTATGCTCATTTTATTATAACAACTCCTAATTTCACTTACCAACTACATCCAGATTGCTCATCCAAAGCTATAAGCATCAAAAATCCCACTTGTCCAGCTATTGGCTTTACATTTTGCACATGGTGGCTTCTCAAGCACATTGTCGATATCACCTTCTCCAGCTACTGGTACAAAACTACAAATACAAAATCAAACTGCACCAGCTTTTTATTTACAAAAGGGTACTCAGATAAAAATAAAGTAACCATTTAAGTGAAACATGGACGTTCAAATTCGTTTTAATCAAACTGTCCATGCGTACAAAAGTCACCTTTATAATTATCTTGTTAGTTGAAAACAAGTTAAACAATACACAAAGAACAAAATGTTGGATTAAAATCCCATTATGGACACACATATGTTTAAGTGTATGTTGCTATTATAATTAATATAAGGTAGAAAATAATAAAGTGTTATTTACAATTTGTTGAGGGGCCAAATTGTAAATATTACATAACTGATTTTTCTCCGTTAATAAAAACGATTGGGTCCCCGAGAAACAGTACGTACTTTTGTTTTCTCTTCTTCCCCGTCAGAGAGAAACGCAGACAGAAAGTAGAAACTGTATTCTTGGAAGATCTCAATCTTCATACAGATTGATTCTATGGATTCCGGTACGCTTCCGCTAATCTCCATTTATTTGTAGTTTTGATTTCTCTTGAATTGATTAGGGTTAAATTGAATATCCAACAATTGGTATCAGAGCAGCCCTAAATTGCTTCTTGAGAATTTATTTCAGTATTTGATATCGGGTTGCTTGAAAATGTGTGATGCTCTATGTGTTTAAGATAATCCAATAGCCAGAAATATAATTCAATTAGTATAATCGCTGTTGGAAACATAATTCATTGCCTGAAACATTGCTGGGTAGCCTGCAATCCACTTGCCTACAGTATGACTCTTTATATATTTAATATTAAGTTGACTTCATGATTGATATCTACTTTCCAACATGTTATATAAATCATTTCTGACTGAAGGTTATTTTTATGAATCAATTATATTTCTGTCACTGTATAACTTTTTGAAGCCTGAGGAAATCATATTTTCCAATACACTTCTTGCTTCATCATTCTTGCGACCTTTACATAGTAAAAAGAAAAATAAAAGAAACATGCTTTGAAAGTTAAAGCATGATGGCAAACAAAAGCATGGTACTGTTTGATGTCAGTTTCACAAATGTTGAACATGCTTTGAAAGTTAAAGCATGATGGCAAACAAAAGCATGCCTCTGTTTGATGTCAGTTTTAGACAGTCATTGCCTCACATAAAAAAAATTGCACAGTTAAGTGAGAAACTATGTTTTGAACTATTTTGGGATTGTTGTGCATATGTTAAGTGAGAAATTATGTTTTGAACTAGATTGAAAACTATGAAATGTTCTTGTATAAAACAATTAAGGTATGCTATATTCTCTGTTGTTTGGATATTATATGATTTGTTCAAATATACTTCTACATAACATTGTAGAATTGCGACACTTGAAATGAACAAATTTAAAGTTTGGTTATCACATAGTTCAAACAAGGCTGCACCTAAAATTATGAACATATTGTGCAGTTTCATGAAACTATGTACACTAAAAGGAAATTTGAAATTTATATTCAAATATGGTTTCTGATTTTCTTAAGGGTATTTTATATTTTAAATAGTTTAATTGAAATAAAATATCGCCAAAGCGATCACTTTTGTGTAGATTATTCTAATTAAAATTTTAAAATAATTGTGTGTATGTAGTTCATGCATTTATTAACGAGCCCAAAGGTGAATTAATATTTGGCCGAATTTCATACATGCTTGTGGTGATAAATGTGTGACAATTATAAGGTACTTTATGTGAGCAATATGATAATCCAAAGATTGCATATTGTTTGACATAATTTATTGTCAACTTTTGATCGCTACAACAAGAGTACCGCTTACAGTTAATATTACTGTCCAAAGACTTGATATTAATGATGTGTTTGGTATCTTGAGATGTGATTAACCATTATTTGAATTTATTGTTTTATATGAAGTCGTTAAGAGCATGTAATTTATATGATTTTATTCGTTTTCTGTTTCAGCTGTTGCTACTGTATCTGCTAACCTTAATTCAGTACCGGTCCTTAATGGTAATAACTTTAAGGACTGGAAGGAGAACATATTAATTGTTCTTGGTTGCATGGATCTGGACCTTGCATTAAGGATGGATCGACCCGCTTCTCTTACGGATGATAGTACCTCCGAGGAAAGGAGAATTTTTGAGAAATGAGACCGTTCAAATCGCATGAGTCTTATGATCATTAAACGGGGCATACCTGAGGCTTTTAGGGGTGCAGTATCCGAAGAGATTACCGATGCCACAGATTTCCTTGCTGAAATTGAGAAACGCTTTGCCAAAAGCGATAAGGCGGAAACAAGTACTCTTTTGCAGAAACTTATTTCCATGAGGTTCAAAGGCAAGGAAAACATAAGGGAGTACATTATGGAAATGTCTCACATTGCTTCAAAATTAAAGGCACTAAAGCTTGAGCTTTCGGATGACTTGCTTGTGCATTTAGTGCTTATCTCGCTTCCTCCACAATTCAGTCAATTTAAGGTCAGTTACAACTGTCAAAAGGAGAAGTTGACTCTCAATGAGCTCATTTCATATTGTGTACAAGAGGAAGAAAGGCTGAAGCAAGATAAGACTGAAAGTGCCAATTTGGCAAGCACCTCTAAAGCAAAGGGCAAGAAAAGAAAATTTAAAAATGAAGCTGCTAAGGATCCAGATCAAAAGAAACAACAAAAGGAAAAAGACGGTTGTTTCTTTTGTCACAAACCTGGACATATGAAGAAGGAATGTACCAAATATCATGCATGGCGTGAAAAGAAAGGTATGTTTGTTACTTTGGTCTGTTCTGAAGTTAATTTATCTTCAGTACCTAGAAACACTTGGTGGATAGATTCTGGTGCTACCACTCACATAAGTGTTTCTATGCAGGGTTGCCTGAGCTACCGAAAGCCAAGTGATGGTGAAAGACACATCTTTGTGGGCGATGGACAGTCGGTAGAAGTAGAAGCAATTGGACATTTTAGATTGTTATTAGGAACTGGTTTTTATTTGGATTTAAAAGACACTTTTGTTGTACCGTCATTTAGACGGAATTTGGTTTCTGTTTCTGTGTTGGACAAATTTGGATATTGTTGTTCATTTGGAAACAATCAGTTTACTTTGTCTTTGAATTCAAATGTTGTTGGAACTGGTTATTTAAATGCTTATGACAATCTTTATTTGTTGGAAACAGTTGCATCTTATAATGAAACCTTGCATATAGAATCACGTGGTACTAAACGTAAATTAAATAAAGAAAATTTAGCATCTTTATGGCATAAGCGCTTAGGTCATATCTCAAAAGGTAGAGTTGAGCGCTTAGTATCTGATGGTATTTTAGAATCTCTTGACTTCACAAACCTTGACGTTTGTGTAGATTGCATCAAGGGAAAACAGACCAAAACTAAGAGATTAGGTGCCAATAGAGCTACAGATGTCTTAGAATTGATTCATACAGACATTTGTGGGCCATTCCCTACGGCATCTTGGAATGGTCAACAATATTTCATAACATTCATAGATGATTACTCACGTTATGGGTACCTATATCTCATTCATGAAAAATCACAGTCACTGGATGTGTTCAAAGCTTATAAAGCTGAAGTTGAGAATCAACTCAACAAAAGGATTAAAAATGTCAGATCTGATCGTGGTGGTGAGTACTACGGTCGATATGATGGCTCAGCTGAATAACGTCTAGGACCGTTCGCTAAATTCCTAGAGGAATGCGGTATTGTCCCACAGTACACCATGCCGGGATCACCTAGCATGAATGGTGTTGCTGAAAGACGAAACCGAACTCTTAAGGATATGGTAAGGAGTATGATTGCTCATTCCACCTTACCCGAGTCTCTCTGGGGAGAAGCATTAAAGACAGCAGCTTATATTCTCAATAGAGTACCAACTAAAGCAGCTGCAAAAACACCTTATGAGCTTTGGACAGGTCGAAAGCCTAGTCTAAAGCACTTTCACATTTGGGGATGTCCAGCTGAGGCGAGGCCTTATAGGCCACATGAAAAGAAGCTGGATTCCAAAACAGTGAGCAGCTACTTTATTGGTTATTCTGAGCGTTCTAGGGACTATAAGTTTTATGATCCCATAGCTAAGAATATTTTTGAGACGGAAAATGCAGTATTCTTTGAGGATATTGAGTTTGGGAGGAGAAATAAAGTTAAAGACATTGCTTTTGAGGAGGAATTGGATTCAAATCCAGTTTCTACTATCACTTTTGACAATGTTCAGTTTCATACACCAATCATTGATCAAGAAGTGAATCCGGAACCTCAACAAGACAATGTTGATACAATTGTTCCAGAAGAACAAACTCAACAACCTCAAGAACAAGTGCCATTAAGGAGGTTCATGAGAGAGAGGAGAAGTGCTATTTCAGATGATTATATTGTATTTCTCCAAGAACAAGAGAATGACAATGGAATGATGGAAGATGATCCAATCAACTTTCATCATGCCATTTCTAACTCTCAAAAGTGGATGGATGCCATGAATGAGGAGTACAAGTCCATGCAAGACAATAAAGTTTGGGAACTTGTCCCATTACCAGAAGGTGCAAAACCAATTGGTTGTAAATGGATATTTAAAACCAAGAGGGATGCAAAGGGTAATGTGGAGAGGTATAAGGCACGTCTTGTAGCAAAAGGCTATACTCAAAAGGAAGGTATCGATTTTATAGAGACTTTCTCTCCAATTTCATCGAAAGACTCTTTTAGAACAATTATGGCACTTGTTGCTCATTTTGACCTTGAGTTACATCATATGGATGTTAAGACGACGTTTCTCAATGGAGACATTGATGAGACAATTTATATGGTACAACCAGAAAACTTTGTATCGGGAGATCCAAAGAATATGGTTTGCAAATTAACAAAATCCATCTATGGACTTAAGCAAGCTTCTCGTCAATGGTACCACAAATTCCATCGAGTAATCATCTCGTTTGGTTTTGAGACGAATATTGTTGATGATTGTGTGTATCACAAGTTCAGTGGAAGTAAACATATATTCCTGGTTCTATATGTCGATGACATCTTGCTTGCCACTAACGATATAGGCTTATTGCATGAAACCAAGAAATTTCTATCTAAACATTTTGAGATGAAAGATCTTGGGGACGCCTCTTTTGTATTGGGTATTCAGATACTTCGAGATCGATCTCGGGGTATTCTTGGATTATCACAAAAGAGCTATATTGATAAAGTACTCAAAAGGTTTGGCATGCAAGATTGTAGACCAGGAAATACCCCTGTTGCTAAAGGAGATAAATTCAGTATTAGTCAATGCCCTAAAAGCAATCTTGAAATTCAAGAAATGCAAAAGATTCCCTATGCTTCAGCCGTTGGGAGTCTAATGTATGCTCAAGTATGTACACGTCCAGATATTGCATACATTGTTGGGATGTTAGGCAGATACTTAAGCAACCCTGGTATAGACCATTGGAAAGCAGCCAAGAGGGTTATGAGGTATCTTCATAGAACAAAAGATTACATGCTCACTTATAGAAGATCAGATCATTTGGAGGTCGTAGGGTATTCTGATTCTGATTTTGCTGGATGCCAAGATAGCAGAAAGTCTACATCAGGCTATATTTATCTGTTGGCTGGAGGAGCTATATCTTGGAAAAGTGTTAAACAAACACTTGTAACTTCTTCCACTATGGAAGCAGAATTTGTAGCATGTTATGAGGCGTCAAACCATGGAATATGGCTACGCAACTTTATCATTGGGCTACGCATTTTGCAAAATGTAGAAAGACCGTTGAAGTTATATTGTGATAATAAGTCGGCAGTGCTATATTCTAATAATAACAAAAGCTCAACTAAGTCAAAGCATATTGACATAAAATTCTTAGTTGTGAAAGAAAGAGTGCAGAGTGGACATATATCTATAGAGCATATTGGAACAAACTTCATGATAGCGGATCCGCTCACAAAAGGTTTACCGCCCAAGATCTTTCATGAGCACACTGCTCATATGGGTGTTGTATTACTGGAGGATGTTATGGTTTAGGGGGAGTTTGTATTTTATATGCTTTATATTTGTCTTGAAACATATATTTGGATTTCCGATCAGAAGTAAAGTATTCAGTTCATTCACTCTGTTTTATTGTTTTGATTCTGACCTCACTTAAGTTTAAGGAGGACCATTTGAAAATAGATTAATCCATGTCATTTGACTATATATATATATATATATATATATGTGACCACTGATGGGTTTAGTCATGATTAATATGGCGAGACCACTGTGATCCTGTATAAATATGGTTGATGGACGAGATTGTTAAGAAATAGCTTTATGTAATAGCAAATTTTGAGCTCACAAGGTTGTACATTTATAAGAAAACATATGTTGCCCAAGTGAAAAATTGTTGGATTAAAATCCCATTATGGACAAATATATGTTTAAGTGTATGTTGCTATTATAATTATATAAGGTAGAAAATAATAAAGTGTTATTTACAATTTGTTGAGGGGCCAAATTGTAAATATTACATAACTGATTTTTCTCCGTTAATAAAAACGGTTGGATCCCCGAGAAACAGTACGTATTTTTGTTTTCTCTTCTTCCCCATCAGAGAGAAACGCAGACAGAAAGTAGAAACTGTATTCTTGAAAGATCTCAATCTTCATACAGATTGATTCAATGGATTCCGGTACGCTTCTGCTAATCTCCGTTTATTTGTAGTTTTGATTTCTCTTGAATTGATTAGGGTTAAATTGAATATCCAACACAAAATGTTCAGAATCATAACTTACAAATATATTGATTCATGAAGCACAGAAGTTCAAAAAGTTGAAATAAAAAATGCAGAGTAAATGTAGTTTTAAATCCCCCTCTCTCATACTAATCAAGTCACAAACACACATCAAAACCCTACCAGCAAACATAGGAAATTATACGGCAAAACATGAATAATCATTTGCTATATATAAACACTTCAAACTTTCTGGTATTGCTTCCCAAGGGCAGGGAAGATTGCTTCATTTTGTATTTCAGGAGCAAGTTCGCAACTCTGTTTTGAAGGAGAAGCATTATTATTGGGCATAGTGCTAATCACATCTTCTTTACTAATGCCTGCAACATAATTGTTTCTCTCTTGTCTTGGATATTGAAAGTTGATTAAGACTGGCTTGTTAGCCTCCGCGTCTTTCCCAAAACTTTTGTTGAGCTTGAGCTTTCCCACTACAGACTTGTGAGCATCTTTGTCTATAGCTTTCTTTTTCTGCACAAGCTGCATTCCTTCAAATTTCTTTTGCATTTCCATCATCCTGGCCTTCTCTAAATCCTTTTCCTTCCCTTCTTCCGTCTTATTCCTTATGCCCTTCTTCTCCTGCTTCAGTTTCTCGTACTGACTTAGGGTCATTAACTGTACAATATAGTGAAGTTACAGTATTAGCTATCACTTTATTAAAGTCAGATTGAATTTAAGTATGTATCAGGTTACCATATATTTACCTTTGCCTCCTCTTCAAGTTCTTTTCTACGAAGCTCCCTTCTCTCCTCCCATGCCTTCTTCTCCTTCTCGCTAAGCTCCCTTTTGGTCATATACCTGTTTACAATGTTAATTAGGTAATCTAAAAACCTTATTAACATAACATATATCTCTTATAGACACAACTGTACAATTATGTGTATTAAGTATTTTCATACCTTGAGCCATTGCCATTTTCTGCATTATTCGGATACTGTCTAGTGTATCCAGGCCCCCCACTGCCTTTATAACCGCCTCCTGATGCACTCTTATTCAAATAGTTTCCATTACCGTTGGCTTGGTCCTTGCCGTTGTTGTTATGGGCAGCATCTTTTCCGCTTTCTGCCTCTGAAAAAGGAAGTATTGATAGACTGGTAAATTTTGTTTCTTGTGTGAATATGTTAAAACATAATCTGAACTGGCGTGTTCTTATATAAGAGTTTGTTATCTGAGAAAAGCTGAATGAAATTCAATCCTTATCAAATCAATTGTTTACGATTGTAACCCTGAATTTCTTTACAACAATATGATTTTATTTTAATTTTTTTTTAAACTTTTATTGTCCATATTTCATGATGAAACCGATTATTTAGAAAAATATATAAGGAAAACACCCAGCGAAAAAAAAAAGCATTAGCATGTTTAATTTGTTTGGGCAAACTAAAGACATAAAACATTCAGAAAAGAGGGGAAACCAAAGAAAAAGATTAAATCTTATTTCTTTTCTTATTTAAAAACTGAATAAAAAATAAATATATGGAAGTCATTTGAAACAAAATGCCATGTATATAACCATATTGCTAATAGATTAAACATCTAACTCTCTAAGAGCAAACTGAAATTTACAACAGCAAACTCTTGTACAAAACTGTTCAAATTAACTTATAATTTAACGTGTGGAATTTCTAATACGGATCCTAAGCATATGTGTTGAACATATTAACGTGTGGAATTTCCTATATACATTTAAAACCAGGATCCGTATTTCACATGAATCCTTCAATGTTTATCTATTAATCCTTCAGAATTCAGATGTTTATTATATTTGATATTTTGTTTTTCCCAAAGATTACATTTCAACATATTTTTTGACCGTTCAGTTATGACAGTACCACTGTATCCTTGTGCTCGAACTTATAGCTCTCCATCAATATGAAATCTTGTAGAAATCATTTACAAGTTACCATCATCATCTTTTTCTTTTTAATGTGTTCGGCATGCCTCATGTCACCATGTTTGTTGTAATTACTAATTATTATTTGAAAAAATGAATATGTAATCTTTAACTTACACCATAACCTCTTTTGTTCATCGATAAGGAAATGGGGTCATCAAAAATAAATATCATACGTCCAAAGATTGTTCTGAACCACACTAACTACATTATTTATCCGATTAACCTTGAGTTTTTGATGGGATATTGTGCATAGTTTTCAGAGATGACAAGCATAGCTTAGTTCTCTTGTTCTTCTAAATAAATAAATAAAAATTGTTTTTGAACACTTTCCATTGTCCCTCCCAGTGGGATAAGCTAAAGTTGTTAATCTGCTATATGCGTACCATTTGGTTACCATCAAAATTTTGATGATATACTGTATTCAACTAATTAACTTATAATTCTCAAGTAATTTACTCAATTAAAGTAGTCCTATACAGGAGATGGTTGATGCACTGTCACATGGAAATTTTTAAAAAGGTTGGCATCATTTTTAATCCTATGTTTACATTTCTATTCATAAATTTTCATGCATATGATAATGCCATGTCTATACTTTTAAGTCTTAAATATAAGTAAACAACATCCAAATTCCATTTAAAACATGCTAGCTCATGTTCCATATTAAAACAAAATATTTCACTTGCCCGAGCTTTACATATTTGTTAATTTTATTTTCCTATCATCATTAACCCTTCTTTTCATGACATTTGGTTAGCAATAAGTAATTAAAATTGAACAAGATATTGTTTTTACAGATTTATTGTCTACTTTTCAAAAAGATAAATGATTACATTGTGTTATAAATTTTTAGATCCTTAACAAGGCATAGTCTCTTCTCCAATGAATCCTTGTATCAATTTCTGTTCGAATTTTAATAAATTTAATACGTAGTCAGAGTTTGAATAAGGAAATTTTCGGATTTGTCATTATATTCTAGTTGGTAAAATAACTTAATATTATACTACGTGCAATAATCAAAACTATATATTTCTAGAATAGAATGTAAACTAATTAAGTGCATAACGTAAATAGGGATGATCTTTCATTGTTGCACATAGTAAATTACGTCAAAAAGATTATTTTTTTTTCATTTTTTTTTCCATGTAAACTAAATAAATTGAAGGAAATGACAAAATGCATATACAGATAATTACAAAAACGGATAAATCTGACAAAACTTCAAAAAAGGCATCATGCACATACGAACAAATTACGGCCAAAAAAGTTTTTTTTTACCTAAACTAAATGACATAAAAAATGAGAGTAAATCAAATCGTTGAGTAATTACATACTTTTGCAACCGAGTCCCCCTTTTGGCATATTCAAGGCATGAGAGAAGACACATTCATCCATACTTTCATCCTCGCCAAGCAAATCAAACATGTTCTTCCCCATTAAATATGTTTTCACTATGGAGAAAAAGTACCTAGAAACTTGGTCGAAGTAGAAAAATATAGAGACTTGATAGACGAAAGGAAAAATAACTGGAAAAGCGGTGAGAATCCGTATTTATAACATGAATAAAAAGGGTAGAATGGTCAGAGAGATTACTTTCGTCTCAAGTTATTATATTTGGTAAACAAAGATATTTGTAAAGGGCCTGTTGTATACTTGTAATGGGCTTTTCACGACTTCCTGTTATGACACTTAAACGGAAAGATTAAAAAAACGTAGAAACCATACCAAATTTATATTTCACTGTATGAATTCTATGTTCACCAATAAAAAAATATGAAACAGTTGAAGTGGAAAAAAAAAACTTAGAAAAAAGACATAGCAAATGAATTTTCATTACAGAAATGATCGTGCTTTATATGTGGAATGTATAGTTGGTTCTTTACTTAAATAATCTTTATAAAGAGCCCAAGTTGGTTCCATCTTCATTTTGACCTCGAACTTTTTAAAAATGTCATTTTACATGCATTGGTAGTCAAGAGTTTCAGTTCTGACTATCAAAAAATCATTCTCTGTTTTATTTAAAAAATTTGGAACATTATTAAGACTACGGTTCAAATCCTGATGACTTTAATTTTTCACAATAGTTTTCTTTCCATTTTTGTATTCTTTATAATGTTTTATCAGTGAATTAACACTGCAAAAATAATGAAGATTAAAGACCGTAAATTTCGGTCTTTAATGAAAAAAATCACTTTAATTAAAAATTAAAGACCGTCTAAAGACTGAAATTTCAGTCACTAAATCTCAAGTCCCAAAAGCAATTTGAGATTGAAGTTTCGGTCTTTATAAGTAAAGACCGAAAGTCGGTCACTAAAAAATTTAATGACCGAAAGTTAAAGACCGAGATTAAGTCTTTAATCGGTCTCAGAATAAAAAAAACAAAATATTAAAAAAAAGGATAAAATGGAATGAAATACCATGCTCTGAAATTTACAATTCCGAACTTCTCCACTTTGTAAATAAAATTACTGATAAAAATCAAAATATTCATACAACTTAACACAAAATTTCGTTTTTGTGAATTGTCTTTCTAGATTTTTCATAACACGATACTTTTTTTAAGATTAAATACAAGTTGTGCTAAACTTTTATAAAAAGCAAGAGAACAACCAGAATTCATTTCAGGATTAAACATTGCAAAATCATGAATTGAATAGTTTACTTGATAAAATGAAGCAATGGGAATAACATACTCATTCACAAGACAAACTCACAGTGCCAACATAATTTGTTCAACTATTTATCAACTCAAATTAGCAACTAAACTCAACCTGCATGCCCCTCACTTTTCTGTCTCGTTTTAGTACTAAACATTACTTCCACCTAAATAACTAACAATTGCATTTCACAAATCAGAAGAACTACCAAAATTATACCCACTCAAACTACAAAACCAAAATGCATTCTTGAAAACTTTTCCGCATCAACCAAAATACTAGGAATCTATTTAGTACTAGGAACTTCAATTACAAGGCAAGCCAAATCATCTTTTTCAATTGGATCTCAACAAATGAAAGAAGAAAACTTGTTCTTCAGTTGATGGATTTGTAATCCGAGAGATTTAAGAATCTGCTCAGATTTGAATATACTAATCGATTTTTGTTTGATTTAACCCGAATGGCAGCGTCGGGTAGAATTTCATCTCACTGGTATGGATATCTTTGATTGGTATGAATGGATATCGGAGTTATAGACATGAAGAAGCAGCATCGAAGGTACATCGGAGAGGATGATGTTGGTTGCTGTTAGGTTTGGATATTTGGTAATGACTTTATTTTACTGCATGAGGAAGAAACAAGTAAGATTTTTAAGTGGAGAAAGTGGGTAGTCACGTGCGCAGGTGACTTAAAGGAAATGGTGGTAGATGTTAAACTTATTTAATATGACACGGATCACCAAATTTAATCGTTCGATTCAAAATAAAATAAAATACCTAAACCATTAGATGTTAAGTAATTTAGAAACCGATAAATAATCAAGCTAAAGACTGAAATTTGTTTGTAAACGATCTCAAATTTTACAGACTGACTACAAACTGAATTTCAGTCACTGGTAATAAAATCTAAAGACTGAAGTTTTCAGTGATTAATCAGTCTTTAATTAAAGACGGAACAATTTCAGTTCTTAATCTTCGGTCTTTAATTGAATATTTTTTTGTAGTGTAATATTCAGTCTTTGTTTATTTAGATTTATGTCAAATGCGTTGTTTACTTTTAATTTTTTTTTATAATTTTAGCTAGCTTTATAAATTAACATTTTTTCTTTAGAAACATGTAGAAATAAACGATCATATCATCTAAGTATAAAAGGATTGATAATAACATTGTGTACAATAATCAATTCGTTTATTACACTTAAAAGATATTAGTTAATTATACCATTGAAAATTAAGGTATTTTGAATTCATTTATAACGATATATAGTTATAATAATAAGTTACCAAAACAAAAATAACTAATAAAAAATGTAACATTTAATTATTCCAGTTACATATGCAATGCCCAACAATTAATAACACGCAAAATAAATGCGGGACTCGGTACCCAGCCCATGAGTACTATGAATAGAAGGTCTTAAGGATAAAATAAATAAAAAACAAAGTAACCCACCACATGACTAACATGTCATAACTCACAATAGAAGGACATAATAGAATATTTCAACACATATATGTGTAACACGGCGATTACATAGGACTACTAGTTCAAGTGGGAAGATATGTAGATTTTTGTTCTAGAGTTCGATTCCCCAATACATCAAAATGAGTGATCTGTTTGAATTAAGTATCATTCTTGTTATAGAAAAACATAGTGAATACCATATTTGAGACATAGTACCATAACAAGCAAAATATTAAGGACAACATACGATCCTTTAAATAATAGTCTCATACTGATAAATGAAGTATGATATGCAATAGAATAATATTAACACTAGGCAGATACCAATGTTAGCGACCTATGTGATCTATAGCCTCCTTTTCGGATACTGATATCTACTAGTCCACATGTCTAACTATTCAAGAAATAGATAATAAAATGAAAAATGTAACACCCCGAAAAATTAATGGAATTTGATAAGAAAAGTAAATTAAAATAAAAGAAAATGTTAAAAGAAAATTTCCACAAATGTGCAAATTTGACTACGAAACTTGCACCATTGCGTTCGTAGCGATTTCCCGAACGGTTTTCAAAACTTGTTGTAATCCAAGTTAGTGTGGGAAAGTTACGGGCATTAAAATGAAACAAAAATTTATAAACTAAAAATTAAAAATTTATCAAGCCGTCGGTCAACCCAGGGGGGTCAAGGTTGACCGGTAACGGTCGACCCGGGCATAGGGATGATCGACCCGAACGCATGTTAAATCGAGGATAATTTGATTTACAGAGACGATGTAAACGACTGGGATGCGTTGCTTGCAAATGAAGTGATAGACGAGTTGTCCAGATGCTATGAGAATATTACCTAAGTTAATCCAATGGCCTAAAATCTAACTCTACCCTTATAAATATGTAACTAATGAAACCTTAATTCCCTAAAAAAAGTTTACAGTAACTAAAATGTGCCCAATTTCCTCCTAAAACTCTATTTCTAAAATTCCTAAAATCAAATCTATTCAGCCTAAGAGGCTAGAGCAAGCAAATAAGGCCGAATCAAGATGATCTAAGGAAGAGCTATCAATTTGAGGGCTCGATTCTCAAGTGCAAGCATTAGGAAGAGCTTAGGCTTGAGGTGAGTGGGCACAAATGTGATATTTGATTAGTGAAATTAAATTTAAATTATTCTAATTGGTTAGGATGTTAGAAACCTTGAATTTATTGTATTAAATTTAAATTAAATATGCTTAAACCCTAGGTTTGAATCTAAAACCCTAGAAATCATATTCCAGTAAATTGATAATGTAATTACATGTCTAAACACTTTTTTTTAAAATGGTACTTTATATATAACAAATCACCGTGTCAACATATCACATGGCAATAAACGTTCGAATCATGCTACGCGAGTTTCGAACTTGTGACCTCTTGCACCAAAGTCGAATCACTTAACCACTGAGACAATGGTGCTTGTCTAAACACTTTTTTTAATATCAAATTTCAAGCCCTAAACCCACAAGCTCTAAATTGAATTATAATTTGAAGATTTAGCTGGTCATTTGCAAAATTAGGGTTAATTGAACATGCTAAATGACCTGAATTAAGCACATAAACAAATCGAAAAAAATTGTAGAACCCTAATTTTTACTCGCGATCGGTCGACCTGGGATTTCCAGGGGTCAACCAGTAACCGTCGACCTTGGGTTACCTAGCATCGACCGATCAAAACTAAAATTACATTACTTGAACCTCGGCCTAAAGGCCAAATTAAATAGTAAAATTTATATAATTTAGTTGGAAATTATATAAACAAGGGACTGTTTGATTGAACTAAGTTGGGCTAAGTATACGCGTTTGAGAGCATAGGGAAGTCGGTTCCCTATCAGAGTGGTTAGTGCGATGTATTTCACAATGTTTGATATTGGTATGGGTGAATATATTTCGCAATGGTTGATTTGGCATGGGCAATGTATATCGCATACACGGAGTTGATTGGGGCAATTTATTTCATATAGGCTCAGGGGTGTTTCGTACAGGTGGGCGCAGCACTATCGGAGACGTTTTTTGAGAAAGTCCTGTACTAACGGGAGATCCAGGTACGCACGTTTCTGACGTAACGTAGTACAGTGGACATCGGTGCAGTTTAATAAGTGGCTATAGGTAAGGGTAAATTGGGGCCTGGTACTAACGGGAGTTCCTATGAGACGGATCCCGGTGTAGTAAAATAAGAGGCATTTTGCCACTACAATCAAGAGACCAACATGTGTGCATACGATGAGTCATTATTCGAGTTTGCATTTCCGGTGTTCTCCCTCTCCAGGTGTAATGTTGATGTAGTTATGATGGGAGAGTAGTTCCTGTTTTAGCTGATTGTTAGTGTGAGGTTCAATCAGTAGGTTCGACTCATTGTGTTAGATAGAAATCCTTAGGTGTTGACCTTAGGAGTTCACGGATATTTTCTATACACCCTATATTACTTAGAGTAGATTTAAATTTAATTACACTTAATCATCACATACTAAAATTGTTCTCATTCACCAAACTTTTGTCTGACCCATTCCTTTTCCATTTTTTCCACTACAGGTGGACACGGCACTAGATGATTTGGCCATTTCAGATACTTGTAGAGAGTTGTGCTTTTCTTGGAGTCTGATTTACTGCATCTTCTCTTCATATATCATTTTATCATATCTCTACAATTATTTTCTTATATCAGACTTTGATGGATATTTTTCTATGTACTCTGATTCGGATTATGTACCAATATTTTTCTAAGACTATAGTTTGATAATTTCTGTGATATTTACATGTTTATTTCCTTCCGCTGTCAGGTGAAAGTTTAGTCCATCTTAGATTATATTCGCTTGTCTTAGTCTTTGGATTGTTTAAGTTTTAACATGACGATCCGCATTTCTCAACACGACGCATTTGGAGCATGTTGGGAGGTGCGAGTTGTCATAGTTGGTATCAGAGTCTAGGTTCAATGTTTCTTAGGATTAGAACTGTATTGAGAGATGTATTTTGAAAACTTTTTTAAAAAAATATCGTTTCCAAAATTGATTTCATAAGGTTTTCCAAAATATTTTCAGAAATGGACTTTTCAAAAGTATGTATGTATGTATGTATGTATGTATGTATAAGTAAAGTATTGTAATAAGCTTTCTAAATTTTTCATATCCAAAAATCTCTCCTATTCGTGCCTATGTTATCTCTTATCTCTTAATCGTGTTTATGCTATCTATGGAAGTTACTGATGAAATTCTTAACATTCACAAATAGAAGATGTCTAATCCCGTAGGTTTTGGCTCTGGGATGCAACTGAAATCCCAGGCGTGAACATTCCCACATGGTTCCACTAGTATCTTCAGGTTAGGGGATAGGCCGAGCCCAATCCCATTAGAGAGCCTACGGAAGGAGTGACGAGTGGGGTTCCTATCTGCCCACCTATTGCTCCATATTTTCTAAGTTATGCAAAGATTTTTCTAGTCTTGTAGGCAAACCATACATGGGGACATAGTCTTACATGGATTCGAGCCTACGGTGGACCGCTATCGGTCGACCAACAAGCATCTAGGGTCAACCAATTATGTTTTATCGTTATAGCTAATTACCGTCTTTTGATTTGTTTTATTTACTTTCTTCTTTAACTGATCGATATAATTTCTTTCCATTATCATCTTTCTTAACGTTTAAGCAACGTTGATTATCCATTAACTTTAATTGATGCTAATTAACGCTAGTTAATTACGTTTTATTACCTTAGTTACATATATAATTATTTCTGACACGAAAACTTCAACGTTAATAACTTTTCCGTTTGAATTTCGATTAGAAAACTTTGTATGAAAATTGATTAGAAAATCGCCATAAACCCAACGATGTAAGTTTCATAGACAAATTCTGATGTCTATAAAAATCCTATTTTTTGGTGTTATTGTTTGTTAATTAATTTCCTTTAAATTAATTATTGTAAAATTTAAGGAGTGTTACAGAAGGTGTGTTATTGATATTGTTTTGATAATTGTGATTATGAGGCTGTACATTACAGGTTCACATACATGGTTGTGCATGTTTATGGATATGTCATGTATGTTACATGATACGTGAGTGTGTAGATTGCATTTCTCATCCTTTGGGAATTTCAGGGATGAAATTCTTTTAAGAAGGGAGAATATAATACCCCGAAGATTTTAGAAATTAATATTAACGGTATTTTGATAATTTTAACTAAAAAGAGCAAGATTGCAATTTTACAAACATTGGAATTAGGCGACGGGAATTATACTATTGTGTAAAGCTCATTTTTCTGATAAGAATGGTATATTGGTTTGTCTGAATTAAATAAGCGATTGTTTATAGTTTTGTTTTCTATGTAACGTAAGGATCTTATACAATGTTTATATGAGTGTTTACCAGGTGTTGTGTAATATATTGGTATATGTGTTTAGATGTGTATTTGGGTGTTAGTTTTGTTTAACTAATAATAGTGTAATTTATATAATATTATTCAATCATATCTGCATTATATCCTTAGCAGTGTTTTTCACTCACCAAACTCATGTTTGACCCTCTCCCACTATGCTTCCTTTTGTTTATGGATTTATAGGTTATGATGGTGGTCTTGAGTAATGTGGACGGTGTAGGTGACGATGGCATTGCTTATGTATATAGTGTGTTGTATTTATCACTTGCAGTATTAGTGCATGATGTATTGATGTATATGGATTTGGATTTGATCATATATACTAGGATATGATTTGATATTTTTTTATATATATTATATTTGTTTCCTTCCGCTGTGAGATTCTGAAAGGTTTAGTTTGTTAGTTTATATAGCTCTCTGTATACTGTATGTTAATCACAACGATTCACTATTTTTGGTTTTCGTTCTTTTACAGATGGAGGACGAGAATGGCGGGTTGTTATACATTTCTTTGTTCTCTTGAATGGAATTTCCTTAGTCCACCTGCCTTATCTTTATGCTTTGCTTCATGTTTGGTTTATCCTTCAATCTCTATGAAGTCGTTGTGCTAGGATGATTTCATGACTCGGTACTGAGTTAAGGGGTTCAACTCGGTATCGAGTTAACACTTAAATTCAGATGTGGTGATATTGGCTTCCACCCTTTAGTTGATCTGGAAAATGGTTAGTCACCTTCAAGGGGCAAGCAAGGTTCTGTATCAACTCTTTGGAATTCGATTGGATTCTGATCTCCAAAGTTAGGATTCAGGATTTCTGGTTTGCTTGTCGATCATTCATGGTTTTGATTCGTCATGATATAGCTTAGTTCAAAGGTCAGCTAATAATAATATATATAGAACTAATCGAAATTATTTTATGCTTCACAGTTATATATATACGTATATGCAATTTTAATATTGGTACTTAATTCACTAAGGATATTAACATTAATCATATGTAATCTAGATCTAAATTTTGAATAAATCTAACAAAATCAAATTTAGTTTTCTAACCTAATTTTTGGACTTTGAAATTTCAATTTGTTATTTTACGTTAGATTTTGTCAAATCAACCTTTGTTATTAGTATTTAGATTTCATAATATTTTATAACCATACATACTTATTTCATTAATCAAGTAAACTGAGGCAATTAATACACACAAGATATAAACTCCAATATCTACACATGTATACGTATTGACCATGTTATTGTTTTGTTGTTATATATCATGTTAAACATAATATTATCTATGTCATCTCTTGTATAAAAATTGGGTATGGTAGTAGTTGAATATTTGCAAAAAAAAGTAAAGTGTAATCAATTATTGATATCATCTTTTTATCTCTTTCCTTTAAGATTCTCATGTGATTATATCTAGATCTAGTATTGTGTTTGTTCCCATCTTTATACACTGAGAAATTATACTCACCACATGTTTCATATGCATGTCGCATCACATAGAAATATGAATATATTTGATATATTCATATTTATTCAAATCTCATAGTTAATTAAAATGGATTTGAGTAATTCCTATCCGAAAACCACTTCGAACCAATTTACGTATTCAAAGTAAAGACATAGAATGATAATAAATGGAATGAAGGCTGCTTGTCACTGACCCTCGAGGGGAAATTTCCTATATTATATATGTGGCAATAGTATCTTCATTTGATCTTTGATGCAAGGGCTGCTCATAACTAATCCTAGGGATGATCCTCGACAGGATGTGTAGGAGGTTTCCTTCGGTTTGTCCTATTCCTGGACAACTTATATGGACGAATGTATGACATGGCATTTCCAACATATACGTACATTGATTTTTATGAACGTACATCTTTTTGGTGGTGTCGGAAGTAACTCTCTTATACTTAACACCCTTCTCTGAGACGTACGAGCTCAGAGGTTGTACATTTGTTGAAATCAATGGTGTGTGATGGAATTGGCAATGTGCAATTCAAAGTGGAATGTGCTATGTGAAAGGTAATCGTTACCTCGGGCCTATTCATCCGGAAATGGCTTAAACATGGCATGCCATGAGGCTATGTGGTTCGCAACCATTAAGTTATGGTCATCATTTTTCTAGATTACTCTATATATGTCAAGTATGTTGTGTATGCTAAGAAAGCTCTCGGAAAGGTCGATTAAGACTGGGGTGACGTCATATTTGGTTCTATCTGCCACCATGTTAGGTCTGGGGGTAGGCCGGTTTGCCAGGTGTAGAGGTTTCAAAAGTTGTTAATCCTCAGTGCATCCCTCTAGAGATGTACTGTACGGAATGTAGTTCCTTACCTGCCATTGTATGGAAATATTTTCTCTAATAAGTGCCTTCGGATTTCATTGTAGAACATACTTTGTAGCTAGTATGCTGGAATTTAATCAATGTAACAATTTCGATTAAGATTCATAATTTTATTTGAAAAGTATTTTCAAAAGAATATCATTAAAAATAATATTACCAGATTTTGCGTAGTAAAGATTTTGGTTATTATAAGGTAAAAACCAGTTTCGTGTTTATGTGCAGCGTGGTCTTATGAGATACCCTTGTTTTCAAATATCCGTATTTTGAGTTTCTCACACCAGTCTCATGACCGACCCAGAGTTTATTTCCCTTTCCTTAAACTCTGGGTGCCCTATTTTTTCGGGCAACCTAGTAGTCAGGTTTAGTTAGAAAAAATTGGAAGATCTCGGAGCATCAAATTAGAAGATTCTTCAGTAGACTATTACCTCTTTTCACCACACTTGTGTACTATCGTATTCCGCATTTGTAAGGATAGATTTTTATAACTGTCCATGTTAACTCTGATAAATGTATTTAAAATTTTCGATGTAAAGATATATATTGAAATAATATATGTTATTTCATTCGTGTAAGATTCTGTTCTGTCTATATTTTCTTTTACTCCTTGATAATCTGCCTCTCCAGCACTTGGATTTGCGGCACATGAATATCAAGGATGTATTAGTGTCAATTTCTGAGGGTCGAGGAGGCGGGTCATCACATTTGATATCAGAGCGTAGGTTAAGCGAACACCTAAGCCTGAAAGGGGTAAAGTCTCATCAGTAATAGGGTCATTAATACCCTAAGGTGAGTAACTCGTTAGAGATAGGGTAAGTGACATCTTAGAATGAGTTAAGTGTATATTATTTAAGAGCATGTAATTGTTGATGATATACGAATGATTTTTGTTTTAGAAAAATATGGTAAATGAAATAATTTTACCTAGGATTATATTTTGAATATAAAGAAATATCTTTCAAATGATATAGTTATTTATATAGTGATTAGTTTTTTAATTAAAAGTTTAAATACAAACACTTTGTGAATTAAGTTTCACAGACTATAAGGTGTTTAATAAAATTGAGTTAAGCTTGATGAATTTATAAGATAATAAATGAGCATGTTTTATTAAAGTGCGTTTTACAAGAAAATCAAATGATTTTGTAAAAGATGAATTTAGAAGGTATATTTTATAAAAGGGATTTTGAGAACTAAAATCCTGATGTTTTGAAATTTTTTGGCAAAGTTTAAAGAAATTGGAGAAAAACCTTATAATATAAAGTAGTTAAACATTTTATATAAAGTGATATATATATATATATTAAGACCAAAATTTATAAATGTGATATGTTATAAATAAAGTAATAGATTTATAAATAGTGTTTTACAAATATAAAAAAAGATTTTTAATTGATATTTTGTAAATGGATTTATAAATGGGATTTTATAAATAAATAAGATTTATAAAAGAGTAGAGTTATAAATGTAATTTTATAAATAAAGAGATTTTATAAGAAGTAGTTTTATAAAATAGAAAGGAAATTTATAAACATAGTTTTATAAATATGATTTGTGTTAAGATTTAAGTATGAATTTTATAGAGAAAATACATTCACGTTTTAAAAGTTAAAATAATCTTTTAAAGGAATGTTTTGAAAGTGATTTCCGAAAGGAGACGTTTTATATAATATACGGTATTTATTCATATCATATATTTGATGTAAAGATTAGGAGTGGGTAACTTATATCCATTTTTAAGTTGAGAATGTCACCCATTCAAGGTCTAAGAGGTAATGATACCCCAACTTGATCGGCTTCATTGTTAATTGATAAATAATTTAAGTTCGACATCGAAAATTAATATTAAGTATAATTAATCAGATCCCTATACTAGTGTTTTTGGGTTGTCGTAACGATGTTTTACGCAACATTTGTTTTGACCCAATAAAGTGTGTTGTGGAAAAATATGAAGCTTTGGTCAAAGATTAGTAAATATACTTATTATAGATTGAAGTATATAGAGATATTTTATAAGCGTTAAAATTTAAAGGGTTTCTTTGGAAAGAAGATGAAAAGTTTTGGTGAATAGATTTTTTAAAGTAATTATATATAAAGAAGTATCTTTGTAAGAATGTCTTAATAAAAGATAAAGGTTTTATAAAAAGTTTTCATAAATAATTTTGAAAAAGGAATTTGATATAACTAAGTACGTATGAGGTACGTAAATCATTTCATCGAACGATTTTGATCTAAGATTCGAGTACGGAACTTTGAGGTGTTTACACCAGTTCAAAAATGGATTTATCACTTGCTTCTTGACAATGAACATTTATGAGGGTTTGTGGTTGGATACTTGAGTTTTCTATCTAGTTGTGAGCTATGTAAGGAAAACTAAAATTCTGATTGGAAAACCTGATCATGGTCCGCACTAGATGATCGGGGGATCAATACTAGTTCGAAAGTAAAGTTGTGGGTTCGAATAGTGGACCGACTCAGATATTACATACAGATGATCTATGTATATCATATGAGTGTAGGTTTAAAAATAAATATTTTGGGAAAACACCTTTTGGTTTTGCGTTGTTATTTCGAGGACGAAATTCTTTTAAAGGGGGAAGTATGTAACGGCCCGCAAATTTACCACTTTGATAAATTATATTTATTTTTAAAATATTCAAATATAAAATTTTCAACATAGATTATGTTGTCTTGAATAATAAATAATGATGGTAATCTTATTTTGAATAAGTATTTGCAAAAATATTTACTTTGGAAAAATATCAATAAAATGGTTGAAAACCGTTTTATCAATAAACAGCTTTATAGTTATCAAAAGTCGCGCACGTAGCTGGATACATACACTTATTTATCCATTTAAACAAAAATAAGAAATAAAATAATTTATTTTATTTTTTGGAAATAAAATGTATTTATGACTTCATCGATAATGACATCATATTTAATAATTGACTTGTTAATTTAAATTGAGATTTAATGATTTAATAATTATTATAATTATTCAAATAATTGTTTTTAAATGATAGTAATCCATTTTAATTAGTTATAAAGTGATAGTAAATCATTTATAATAGTTTTACAAAGATATATACTTGATTTGAAAATATAAGAAAATTCGTATCGCTTTACCGATATAATAGCACTTTCTGTAAACAATTATTTAATATTAATTTATTTGATTTTATAATTCAAATGAGATCATTTTAATTATTTAATAATGAAGAAATTAGTTTTCAAATTTTGTTTACAAATATATATATGTTAACTAAGAAGTAAAAATATAACCGGAAATCGACTTCTCGATTTTAAATGGTTTAACGAACGGAAGTTGTTCAAAGTTGTTGCTACGTCGTTATTTCTCTTATGCACCTACATACACATGTACATACATGTCACATGCACACATATACATATAAATACACATATATACAAAACATGAATACGTATAAGAATAATATCATGATATTATTTATAAAATATCTAAGATATTTTACCAAAGTCAAAAGCAAACATCACCTCACCTTACACACACATGGGCCGAGCACATGTAGGGTGATGGGGGGTGGAATTCACGGCTAAAAATGATGGTGGAGATATCTTAAAGCTTGAAAAATCTATAAATACCCACCTACATTCACACATTCATTCACACAATTCTCTTCTTCTTCCTCCTTCTTCTTTAAGCTCTAAGAGCTCCTCTGGCTTCCATGCCTAGAAAAAATGTAGCAAAGCTATGGAAAAATATTCCTAATTAAAGTAAAATATATACACATGTATATACCATGTCAATCTACTTCCAAACCAAAGCCAAATTACTCCACATCTCCACCCAAACTCACAGCCACCACCCATATCCATGCTTGACCGAGCCCACCTCCACTTGCAAGCATAGGCCGAGCTTATCCAAGGTCTCGGGCTCGATTCCATATGGTTTGATTTGATCGAAGCGAAGCTACAACGAATTTTCCTAAGTTTAATATCCAATAAAGCTGAGAAACTCTATATTTATAAATATGATGATGTGATATGATTGTTATGAATGTTTACTTTGCTTTGATCATCAAGTTTCATTGTTTACTATAGTTGTTTAATGATGTTAACAAGTCACGTTAAACACACATCGAATATCGCAAAGAAAATCACTTTCCTTTAGTAAATAAAATGGTGTATATGAGATTGTTAAACCTCTTTAAAGTGGTTTAAAATGATTTAGGAATTTTTTATAAACATTTAAAAGTATTTCGACAAAGTTTGGAAAGAATTTGAAAATTTAGTCAAAATAGGCGCATCGCGTAACGGCAGTTCGCGATTTCGCACCGTAGAAAGTTAAAACCATATATACGATGGATTCAGATCGAGATTCTTTGTAATAAGAATTTTTCGAGCTCTAGTAATCATAGTTTTCAAAACAAAAGAAAAGGATCGAGATTTCGTTTAGTAGATTTTAAAATATGAGCAAATCAAGTTTTCAAAATTGTCGTACTTTGGCAGTTCGGAAACCAAAGTGACATATTCTTTAAAAATGATATTTTTAATTATTTAAAGATATGGAATAAATTCTATAAATCTTTTAAAATGTTTTAAAAGAGATGTGAGTTATAAAAATGGATTTCTAAATGGTTGAAAAGTCGCCTTGATCAAATAAGCCTTAAAGAATTATTCACAACACTATTTGCAGCACTTTTAATAACTTTTAAAATATGTCTTTAAACTTAAATATTCTTTCCTAAATCTTTTATAAATGTTTTTAAATAATTACTTAAGTATTTTAAAGATGATTTTAAAGTTTATAATTTATTTTAAAAGGTTTAAATAAATGATTTAAAGAAAAGCAGTTATAATCAAATGATTTAATCTTGGCTCTAAAAGCCGATGAGTAGATTGGATTTTTCTACTCATGTGATCCGGACGTGAGGTACTTAAACTAAGGAGACGTTTAAGAGCAACCAGTGCCCTGGCTCATCTGGCCTTTTTCCTGAGGAAGGAATAGATAAGGTTGAAATGTCGGAAACGAGACAAGTATAAAAGATTCAAATTTACAAATTAATTAAATACAACTTGGATTGTATAAAGGTAATCTTCTTATATTTGGTGTTGAATTCCGAGGAGAGAACCTATTTTATCCATGTGAATTTAAAAGGTGATTTCACCGTTATTCGACTGATATTAAAGGTTGAATATGGAAATTGATGTGAGCAGAATTAGTATAATTTTTGTCGACCCTTTTTAACTCAATAATGTTTTCCAATATGACTTATGAAAATGATTTGGTATTTCCAAAGTTAAAGAGAGGTTTGATGATTCCATATATACTAGAAAGAAATTTTTTAAAGATATGTATCTCTAGAAGATATTTTTGATAAAAAGAAAGTAATGAATCAAATGATAAGCACCAATTTACTTAACTCCTTTTATCGATGGTTGGTTCGAAGGAACCGGGAAAGGATTTGAGTAATTCCTATCTGAAAACCACTTCTAACCAATTTACATATCCGAAGTAAAGACATGAAATGATAATAAATGGAACGAAGGTTGCTTGTCACTGACCCTTGGGGGGATTTCCCATATCATATATGTGTGGCAGTAGTATCTTCATTTGATCTACGATGCAAGGGCTGCTCGCTAATAATCCTAGGGATGACCCCGGACAGAAGGTAGTAGGAGAGTTCCTTCGGTTTGTCCTTTTCCTGGACAACTTGTGTGAACGAATGTTTGACATTGCATTTCCAACATATACATACATTGATTTTTACGAATGTACATCTGTTTGGTGGTGTAGGAAGTAACGCTCATATACTTAACACCCTTCTTTGAGATGTACGAGCTCAGAGATTGTACATTTGTGGGAATCAATGGTATGTGATGGAATTGGCAATGTGGCATTCAAAGTGGAATGTGTTATGTGAAAGGTAATCGTTACATCGGACCTCATCACCAAGAAATGGCTTAAACAGGGCATGCCGTGAGGTTATGTGGTTCGCAACCACTAGGGTATGGTCATCACCTTTCTAGATTACTCCATATATGTAGAGTATGTTGTGTATGCTAAGAGAGCTCTCGGATAGGTCGGTTATGATCGGGGTGATGTCATATTCGGTTACATCCGCTACCAAGTTGGGTCTGCGGGTAGGTCGGTCTTGCCAGGTGCAGAGGTTTCAAAAGTTGTTGATCCTTAGTACATTCCTCTAAAGATGTACTGTACGGAAGGTAGTTTCTTACCTGCCATTGTATGGAAATCTATTCTCCAATAAGTGCCTTCGGATTTCATTGTAGAACCTACTTTGTAGCTAGTATGTTGGAATTTAATTAATGTAACAATTTCGGCTAAGATTCATAAGTTTATTTGAAAAGTATTTTCAAAAGAACGTCATTAAAAATAATATTATAAGATTTTGCGTAGTAAATATTTTGCTTATCATAAGGTAAATGAATGACCCAGAGTTTATTTCCCTTTCCTTAAACTTTGGGTGCCCTATTTTTTTGGGCAGCCTAGTAGTCGGGTTTAGTTAGAAGAAATCTGGAAGTGCTCAGAGTATGGAGTTAGAAGATTCTTCAGTAAACTATTTGTAACAGTTGGGATTTTGCGCCCTCGAAATCAACACTAATACGTCCACTGTATTGTGTGCCGAGCAATTTAACGCCGAAAAACCTGAATGTTAGAGGAAAAGAAGAGGAGAAGAGAAGAAGAAGAAGAAGAGAAAGAAACTAAAACAAGACAGAATCTCATAATTGCAGCGGAACAATATATAATATAATACCAATGATCTTTACAATAGAGAAACTGTTATATACTTACATTCATCAGAGTACAACAACAAATCACGGTCATCAACCTAGATAGTTATAACAACCTGTCCTCACAAATGCTGATGATATCAACAACAAAACAACGGAAAATAAATATATACGTGAATACGACTTGAAGACCTCCAACTCGTCTCCTGAGTTCTAATGCATCCAAAGAAAATATGTAATATGCTTGGTCTGACCAGAGCATTATAATAAAATAACACTCGAGTCAGTCTGGTAACCCCGCATGAGAAAAACATACCCAACAGGATTTTAAAGTCATAGAAAACCTTTGAAAATCAAAAGTATCTTGTAAGCCCACGCTGCACATAAACACAGATGGGTTTTTAACATACGATAACCAAAACATTTTCTATAGAAAAACTATTGATATTATAATAATGACTAGGGGTCAAAGTAAAATACGAATATAGTTGAAATGCTTGCATCTCACATTTCAGCATAGTTAAACACAACTAAGTCCGTACGGCGCTTATTGGAGAATGGATTCCATACAATGACTAGGCTATTGGGGTACTACCCGTCACTGTGCATCTCTAGATAAAATAACACCGAGGACCTCGCTTGGATCCCCTGCCAACATAGAACCGGCCCGCCCCTCACTGGATAGTCATTCCCGGTTGATGAGGCTTGAGGCTACATTTTACCTTTATATAACACTTCCCACTTGGAATGCTAATACTGCCCTTCAGGCACCAATACAATACCTGCATTCATCCGTACAAGTTCATTCTGGGACTAAACCAAATACTTGAGAGCTTCGTCTTCAATTCCATCATCTTTAAGATGTCTTTGCTTTGAAATGCTTGAGTTGGATCGAAGTGGTTTTCGGATAACATATCTGATCCCTGTCTCTTTGAAACAACTTTCGATAATTTTCGGTTACTCAACCCGGTTCTTTAGGAAATAAATATTCAAAGATAAGTGCGGAGATCACCCCTTAACCGTTAGTGGACGGATTTCCTTATCATTGTCCTAAGAGAACGAAACAAGACTTATACACACAGTACATCAGTAGAGATGACTGTGCCATACACATGTTTCCCCTAGATATTTCCAAAGTTACGTTTTGGGTCCAATTTCGATAGTTGGTTATTTAACTATCGAATAACAAAAATTCAATCAGGGATTTAATTCCATAGGGAAAACCAACATTGGTTAAGCACATAAGCAACCGCTAGCCTCTTTTTAATAAATCTTTCATTAATTAAATCCACTTTGTAAATACTTGAATCAAAATCTTTTTACAAAGATATATATATACATATATATCCACAAATCCCTATTTCTCAATACTTGGAAAAATATCTATACACTTATCTCAACGGTATAAGTATATTCACTAACATTTGGGAAGATTTCCTTTTAATTCAATTCTAAAATCATTTATAAACTCCATTATACATCCACAAAACCATTTATAAAACTCGTTTTATGAATCTATAAACCCATTTCTAAAAAAAAATTATAAATATTTAAAACCATTTATAAAACCCCTTTTATAAATCTATAAACCCATTTCTAAAATTCTTTTATAAATTATCTTTTACCCTTTTAACCAATCTTCCTTTACATCTTCCAAAACATGTTATAAGATTCCTCTTATGAAACCCCATTTGTTTATAAAACTCCATTTATAAACCTTGATAACAATAATAAATAAATTCTATTCATTTACTTTTAAACACTACCATATACTAATAAGATTATAAATAAATACTAACTTTAAAACATCTTAAAATAATAATTAATAATTTACAAAACATTCTTAAATAAACAATAATAATTTATCTTCAACATTATTATAATTAATAATAATTAATTTCCAAAACTTTATTCATAAATAATTATAATTAATTTCAAACCAAATTAATAATTTAAATAATTAACTTTTCAAAATATTAAAATATTGATAAACCACTTTAAAATAATATTAATATAAATAAAACACTTTTAAAACATAATTATATTTCCTTGATAAAAATCCATACCTAATTTCCAACATGATCATTTCCATAATTATAAAACTATATTTATAAATCTCCTTCTCTTTTATGAAACCTTCTTTCAAAAAAAGTCCTTTATTTATGAACTCCATTTATAACTCTATTTCCTTTATAAATCTCACTTATTTATAAATCCCATTTAAAAACATTAATCACCATCCCCTTTTAACGTTGCCCTCCATATGATAATTTCCTTTTATAAATTCCTTTCTATTTATAAAATATCGTTTAACATTCCCAAATTTATCTTCACCTTCAATTTTCAAAATAGAATCAACTATTTTCTAAAACATCATTCCTTATCTTATAATAAATCCACCATTTGATTTATTTCAACAATCTATTAAATGATGATAGTTTCCTTTTAATTTATAAAACACCGTTTATAAATCTATCCCTTTATGAATAAAATACGATTTTACAAATCTTCACCTTATTTGTAAAATGTCACTTATACATTATCACTGTTATAAAATCCCATATTTATAAATAAATCTTAATACTTTTATATATTATATACATATCATTTTATATAAAACGGTTAAGAAATATTTATATCAAAATATTTCTATTTTCCTTAAAAAACATATCCCTTTATTATAAAAGATGGACTTTTTTAAGATTTTAAAAATCTTTATTTTGCAATTCGAAAATTTCCATTTAAAATATTTTATAAAACTATTAAATTATAATATCTAAAAATCATACATTTGATTTTAAAATAAATTTACTACTTCAAATAATTCAAGAATAATTATTTAAAACATATATAATTTCCAAAAATGTTTTGAAATCCCCTTTTAAAAAACAATCACTATTTTATGGTAGTTTAAAATACCAAAATATAAGACCCAATGCTACTAAAGAACTAAATAAGCAAAATCGTGTCCATATCATCAATTATAGCATCCAACATATCATATATCAATTTATATGAAAATAAAATCAATAGTGCAAGGAATTCTGTTGGATCCCTCCAACCTGCCCCCTAATCACATATAATATATAATCATAACAATATAAATCAACCGCTTCGAGGAGGAATTCATATACAAAAGGGTCATCCCTCTTACACGGGAACGTAATAAGGTCTCATCCGCTTCAGAGGCGGGAATATATCCAAACCAATAATATAAATTAGTAAATTATCCAAACACCCAATAAAAATCAATAATAAAATATCCGCACATCCAATAAATAATTTTTATCGACTAAAATATATTTCTGGTTAACGAAAAAGATGAGTTTAACTCACACTGATTTTAGAAGTCGCCAAAGCGCTTTGGTTTGAATTTAAAATTGAATAGTCGTTCGATTTTAACCAAAATTTCTACTAGCTTTGAATCCATAGCATAGTATTCGCTGATAAGAATGCAACTTAACTCGTCGCGCTCGATTTGGACCTCGTATGAAAATTTTATACAATTAGAAGATATCGATTTTAATGATATAATTATTTTAATTAATTTACTTCATTAAAATTAATCACCATCATTATTCCCAAATTCATCGTTCCCAATTCCAAAAAAACTACCGCCCTTCTCGACCGAACTTTCTTCGCCTCGCGCTGCCACCTCCGGCCACAACCGCCGACCGCATCGCCATGGAAGAGAGCCTAGACCTCGAGCAACCCAATGACATCGAGCTTGCCTCCCCAAACACCTCTGCTGCCGAGCTATTCCCCAAAAAACCAGACGTCGTTGAACTCGAAAATGCCGCCACCTCAGATGACCATCGACCACTGCCCCGCCTTCAATCGAAAGCCCTCGCCTTCCTCGACACTTCTCCTTCAGGATTCCCCACTGAAAACCACCACCGCCACTAGAAAACCCAAGAATGCGATCGCCGAACGCTGCCGGATCCACGATGCTACGCGCCTCCAACCCACAATCTAACCGGTCAATGTGCTCGACTCACCTAGCCGAACATTTCCCTAGCTAGGACCCTCACCTAAAACGGCCTCGAGAGGCTCTGATTGACGTAGGCCGCTGGATTGGCCATGGATATAAATTCGAAAAGAACCAACCAAACTCTCTCTGATGAAACACGATTATAAAGGGAATGGATGGTATGGGCACGACATGATGAAAGTATGGCTGAACAGTTGAAGAAGTATGAGATATTATATATATTAATTTAATTAGAAAAGTCTAGCTTTAAACGTCCGAAAATCCCGAACTCCAAACGAGGCTTGATGCTTGACGTTCTATATGTTATACCCCTATTTCGAACGCATTAGAACTAGTCTCGAGGCCTAATTTGACCATATACAGAAGATAGCTTTTCAAACCCAGTTATATTATATAAATTCCTGAAATTACTTTCTAAGCATTTCGAACTTGCATGATCAAACGGTACGTCCAATCGTCATGAAATTTGACGGCATATAATAATACACTATTAAATGTATTATGGATCCAATGAAACTGGTTTCGTTGAAATCTGAGACTGTATCCCTAGAAGGTTATTTTTACACGTTAATTAGAACGAATTCTTATAAAAACCAAATTAATAACTTTTAAATCTAATTTAAACATTTACTATCTTCATTCTTATTTAAATAGAATTTAACTCAACTTTCGAAATCATTTCCATTCATATTCAATTAAGATTCAATTATTTAAACAATTCCAAATATTAAATTTAATAATTAATTATCAAATAATCGCTATATTTTGAAATTCAAGTTATTTAACTTATAAAATTAACCTCTCGATATATAAAATCAATTAAAATATTCCAAATTTAAATGACCAAAATTTCAGATCATTACACTATTACCTCTTTTCACCACACTTGTGTACTATTGTATTCCATTCATGTAAGATTCTATTCTATCTTTATTTTCTTACTCCGTTATAATCTGCCTCTCCAACACTTAGATTTGCGGCTCGTGAATACCAAGATGTATTAGTGTCAATTTCTGAGGGTCGAGGAGGCGGATCGTCAAAAAATTATAGAGCTACTGGTCAAATACTAATGGAAAAAAGAAGATAACTATATTGGACACCATGTGTAGCACATTGCATTGTGTTGAGAAATAAAAAAAAGAAGGGAAAGATAGCCTCAGAATATTCATCATAGGCTGCAAATAGAAACAAATAATTGGCTAGCATTTATGATACAGCTGTGATAGCTATATTTGGTACCTAGCTTATAATTAGGATGTAATTAGGTAAAGAATCCAATAATTGTAATTTAGGAAAATGCCCCAACGGCTAGTAGGATTATGCTATAAATAACCATGTACAAAGAGCATGTAAAAATAAGAAGTTAGCAATAAAATCAAATTATTCATCATTCTCTCTTTCTCCTCAAATTTCCACATGGTATCAGAGCAGGATAAACCCTAACTCAAAAATTCCGCAACAAAAATCTCACAACAATAGAGAGGGTCAAGAGCCATGTCTGACAACCCTAACTCTAAAATTACCACCATCACACTTACAGGAAACCAAGACTATATTCCATGGTCTAGGTCAATCGAAATAGGCCTCAGTGGCAGAGGAAAATTAGGGTTCATCAATGGAACCTTACAAAAACCACAACCAGCAAAAACAAATGAAGCAACACCTGACGAACAAGAAAAAATAGATGAATGTCAAACCTCAGACCACTTGGTCATGTCAATGCTCATAAACACCATGGATCCTCAAATTGCACGCCTATGCATGCTTCTAAATTCATCCAAAGCTATATGGGACAAGGTAAAACAACTACACGGCCAACAACAAAATTTTGATCACGTGTTTAATCTTAAACATGAACTTTCACAAATCAGACAAGGAGGCAAAACTTGTTCGCAGTATGGAACTGAAGTACTGACAAGATGGGAGGAACTTCAACTCTACCTCCCACCTACAACAGATCCAGACGAAATCCAAAGAAGGGCAGAGCAAGATTTAATTTATACGTACCTTGGAGGCCTCGATTCAAGTTATGAAGCCATAAGATCCCAAATTCTGTGCTCAACCGAACTCCCCTCAATCAACTCAGTAATGGCGACAATACAAAGGGAAGAAACACGGCGTCACAGCATGAACAACCTCGACATCACCGAGAACAAAGCCTATGCCGCCGCTCGAAATCCGAATCCTAGAGACACGGCCAAAACGAAGGGCACCACAGCAGCCGATTGGTGTGACCACTACAAGCGTTCCGGGCACAACCGAGAAGGCTGCTGGGTGCTTCATCCTCATCTCCGGCCGACTCGGAGGAATGGAGAAAGGAGCACCTGGGGCGGCGGTAGAAAAGGGGGCAAAGAACAAAAATACGGAGGAATGGTGAAAGGGGCGGATGAAGAGGTCAGATCCGAACCAGTTAATGTTGGCCACACTCCATCCGAAGCCTCTGGACCCTCTGTGGCTCAATCTACGCAGCTGACCGAATTGTTAACTCAATTAAACAGTTTGTTACACCAGCAAACTTCAGGTTTTGTTCAATCTAAATCTAATTTTAATTCTTACAAGATTAACAATAGTTTTAAAGCTGCAAACCTATGTCACAACACTAATAAGTGGATTATTGACTCGGGTGCCACTGACCATATGACATGCAACCAAAATAAATTAGAAAATATTACACAAGTTCATAATCCTCAACATGTAATTGTTGCAAATGGAGATATAGTTAAAATTCACGGTATTGGTACAACCAGATTCCTTACAAAAAATGTGAAGGATATTTTGTATTTACCAGATTTTAACTCAAATTTATTATCGGTTAGTAAAATAACCCAAGAATTAAATTGTAATGTCATATTCTCACCAAATAAAGTGACTTTTTAGGATCGAGAATCAGAGAAGACGATTGGTGAGGGATGGTTGAAAAATGGTCTCTATTATCTTGAAGAAAATACCAATAAATGTCTTTTGTCATTGAATCCAGTAAATCGTGACAAATTGCTACATTTTCGATTTGGTCACCCATCTGATTATGTTTTAAATAAACTTTTTTGTTATAATTTAGATTCAAAAAATTGTGATGTGTGTAAGTTTTCGAAACAAACTAGACTACCATTTCCCTTATCTGTTAGTATGTCAGAAAAATGTTTTGATTTAATTCATTCTGATGTTTGGGGTCCAGCCCCTGTCAATTCTTATAATCATTATAAATATTTTGTAACATTTATTGATGATTTTTCTCGTACAACTTGGGTTTATCTTTTGAAAGGAAAAAATGAAGTTTTTTCATATTTTCAAGAGTTCTATAACTTTGTTGAAACTCAATATAATGCAAAAATTAAAATTTTTAGGTCCGATAATGGTACGGAATATATAAACACACATTTCTCAGAATTCTTTAAACAAAAGGGAATTTTGCATCAAACTACATGTATTAATACACCCGAGCAAAATGGAGTTTCAGAAAGAAAAAATAGACATTTGCTTGAAGTCACTAGATCACTTCTTTTTCAAACTAATGTTCCAAAAAGTTATTGGTCAGATGCAGTACTAACAGCAACTTACCTTATAAACAGATTACCAAGTGCTAGGCTTAAGGATATGAGTCCATTAGAAATTCTTAAAGGTAGAAAAATTGATCTTGACCATATAAGAATATTTGGATGTACATGTTTTGTGCACATAAAAAGACAAGATAAGTTAGATAAAAATTCAGTTAAAGCCATTTTTTTAGGATATTCCTCGGAAAAAAAGGGGTATAAATGTTACGACCCAAAAAATCATAAACTTTATATCTCACGAGATGTGTCATTTTTTGAAAATGAACCATATTACCAAACAAGTGAACAAGGAAATGCCCTTGGTCAACCAATTTTTTCAAATAATTTTATGTTCCTTGAAGAAGTAAATCAAGAACAGGTTAAGCCTATGGGAGAAGAACAAATTGGTGAAGCAAGCGCAATCTCTTCAGGGGGAGATGGTACCAATGAGGAAAATGAGTCAAGTGAAGAAGTGACTCAAGAAGAGATTGACCTGAGAAGAAAATCTACAAGACAAACACGACCTCCTGTCAAATTAAGAGATTATGTATCTCATCAGGTGATGTATCCAATTCAAGAATTTCTTTCTTATAAAAAGGTATCTCCTGAATACCGGGCTTACTTAGGTAAGATAACTAATCAAACTGAACCAACTAGTTTTGAGGAAGCTAACCTAGATCCAATCTGGTATAAGGCTATGAAAGAAGAACTTCAAGCCTTAGAGAAAAATAACACATGGGATATTGTACATTTACCAAAAGGAAAAAAACCAGTAGGATGCAAGTGGGTGTACAAGATTAAATACAATAGTGATGGTACAGTTGAAAGATATAAAGCTAGGTTGGTCGCCAAAGGATATACCCAAACTTATGGTATTGACTACCAAGAGACTTTTGCACCAGTAGCTAAAATGAGCACAGTTAGAATTCTATTATCAGTCGCTACCAACCTAGGGTGGAACTTATTCCAAATGGATGTAAAAAATGCATTTCTTCAAGGAACTTTGGAAGAAGAAGTCTACATGACTCTTCCTCCAGGTCACGAAAATACATCAAACTCATCACTGGTATGTAAGCTAAGGAAGGCAATTTATGGCCTAAAACAATCTCCAAGAGCATGGTATGCCAAACTAAACTTTTCTCTTTTAAAAAATAATTTTGTTAAAAGTACAGCTGATCACTCTATGTTTATCAAACATACACAAAATTTCACCACTATCATTCTTGTTTATGTAGATGATATCATTATTACTGGAAATGATAATGAAGAAATTAAAAGAGTTAAGCAATCCTTGAAAGATGAATTTGATATCAAGGACCTTGGAAAACTCTCATATTTTCTTGGAATAGAAATAGCCCACTCAAGCAAAGGCCTATTCCTATCTCAAAGAAAATATGTCCTTGACTTGTTAAAAGAGACTGGTAAGATAGGAGCAAAACCAACCGGTACCCCAATGGAAACCAACATTAAACTTGGACCACAAGATGGTGAACCACTACCTGACATAGGACAATATCAGAGGTTAGTAGGAAAATTAATCTACCTTACAGTAACCAGACCTGATATTGCATTTGCAGTTAGTGTTGTAAGCCAATTCATGCATGCTCCACGCACCAGTCACTTGAGTGCCATTGATAGAATATTAAGATATCTCAAGGGCACTCCAGGTCAAGGAATCTGGATGAAGAAAAACAATACTAACAATGTGGTTGGTTATTCTGATGCAGATTGGGCCGGAAGCTGTGACAGAAAATCAACCACAGGATTTTGCACATTTGTAGGTGGCAACTTAGTAACTTGGAAAAGCAAGAAGCAGAATGTTGTGGCAAGATCAAGCGCAAAGGCAGAATACCGAGCTATGGCATCCACAGCAAGTGAGCTTACTTGGATCAAACAGTTACTTCAAGACATGAAGGTGGAGTGCAAAGAAACTATGCAAATGTACTGTGATAACCAAGCAGCACGGCATATTGCATCAAATCCAGTCTTCCACGAGAGGACAAAGCATATAGAGGTAGACTGTCACTTTGTCAGAGAAAAAGTGCAGTCAAGGGAAATAGAAACTCCATTTGTCAGAAGCAAAGAGCAACTAGCAGATATTTTCACAAAAGCACTCGACAAGACCAGCCATCTGAGCATACTTGACAAGTTGGGTTCAATAAATTTATTCGAACCCCACTTGAGGGGGAGTGTTGAGAAATAAAAAAGAAGAAGGGAAAGATAGCCTCAGAATATTCATCATAGGCTGCAAATAGAAACAAATAATTGGCTAGCATTTATGATACAGCTGTGATAGCTTATTTGGTACCTAGCTTATAATTAGGATGTAATTAGGTAAAGAATCCAATAATTGTAATTTAGGAAAATGCCCCAACGGCTAGTAGGATTATGCTATAAATAACCATGTACAAAGAGCATGTAAAAATAAGAAGTTAGCAATAAAATCAAATTATTCATCATTCTCTCTTTCTCCTCAAATTTCCACACATTGATTTGACTTTAGAAGATATTTCAAAAGAAGTCGAGGTAAAAATTATTGGCTCAAATTGCCAGTCAATAACATGATTCATATACAATAATGGCTAGTTACTTACCATAATGAGAAAATAAACCGATAATAAAAAATTGATTCGGCCAGCGGTAAGCAGGTTTGCTACTCACTTCATTTGGATCCATATAGATACATAAAGAGAATATAAGAAGAATGATTTATTCGAGGGAGTGCAGTGCAAAGATTTCAAGACTCGGTCCTAAAGATAAAAGCAACAGTTCTTGTCATAACTTGATTCACATCGATAAATTTTGGGCTAACATTGTTACTATCATTCTCATATATATTTGGTCCACCTGTAAAAGTTGTAAGAATGGCGGAAATGATGATAAAACAGGAACCCGTTATTTGTACGAAGCAATGGATCGAGCAATGGAATTAACTAAGAAAAATGTTGGTGCAAGACAATATCAAAGATGGTGGAATATAATCAATAAAAGATGGAAGAGATAGTTGCATCGACCTATTCATGCAGCAGGTAATTCTTTTAACTATTACACAATTATACAAGTACGTATCATGTCAGTACTTCTTTGAACTATCAAATTCTTTTAGGTTATTTTCACAATCCCCATATTCAATATGGAGATAAAGCAACAAATGATGAAGTTTTAAAAGGATGGACAAATGTTCTTAGAAGAATGGTACCTGATATTTCTATGCAAATTGAAATTTCAAAAGAGGCAATAAAACATAGTACTCAACTATTCATAATTCTTCTTCAAATTATGAAATATTTATTAATAAATGTTGTGTAGGTGGAAAAATACAGAATGAAACTTGGTGTGTTTGGTTCCACAAAAGCAAAACAAGTAGTTAAGTCATGTCTTCCAACTATGTGGTGGTCAATAATTGATAGAAGAAGATGCTTCAAATTTAACGCATTTAGCAGTGCGTATTTTTAGTCAAACAGTTTCTTCTTTAGAATGTGAAAGAAACTGGACAACATTTGCGATGATTCATACGAAGTTGAGAAACGGAATAAAAACAGAAAATTTGAAAAAACTAGTATTTGTACATTACAATATGCGGTTGAGAGTACGACACGCTAAATGGCAACAAAAAGCTGATCAACTTATTGACTTAGATTACATCTTTCATGAGGAGGATAGCAGAATAGACTAGAGAAATTGAGAATCCACTGCTTGATGGTAGAAGCGACGATCCTTGGTTAGATAATGATAATGTTTCTACACAAAGAACAAAAGATCAAAATAGTGAAAATAGTTGTTTATCAAATGGTGATTCGGGTAATGCTAGTGGTCATGGTATTGGTTCTAGTGGTTATGATGTTTATTTTACTTTTGGTGATTCTCAAAGACCTATCCAAAATTATTCTAGAAGAGATGCAGATGAGTATAGTGGACGAAGAGACGGAAATTTAAACATTGAAAATGAAGATCAGTGTAATTCCGATGACACACACACACATAATAATGTTCCTTGTCACAGGTATTATAAGTGTGATTATATTAGAGGTTATTTGTATTATGGAGTAAATCAAACAAATACGGTTGAAACATCAAGTAGCTAAGGTGAACCCTCACTATTTGATAATATAAGGACATTTTTAAATGTAGATCAAATGCAGCGGTAAACTTTTCCACCTTATTGTAATTTGACACAAAAGGAAGACAACGATGAACATTGTTGATATAATACTCAAGAAACATTTTTTGACAGAAAATTTTCTACGCCATATGTTATATATCTTCTGCTTAATTTGAATGATTTACTATAATTTACTATTGCATATTTACCAAAAAGTACTGGAATTTGCAAATTGGAAATAAAGAGGAATATCGAAACGAATCGAAAATTTAAAATTTTCAAATGATCAGAACGGAATGGAAAACAGAACTTTGAACCTTGGTATAAATAACTACACCAATTCCAAACTATATATCCTAATAGCCTATTAGAAAGTATTTTTATTACTCCTTAAATTGAAATAGCTAATACCTCAAGCCCATTGCAAATTAACTCCTATGGCGTTCTATCCGAAGCGGTTGGATGGCCTCTGTTGGAGTAACTATGATAGCTCTTCAAATATTATTACGATCCTCTTCAAATGACAACCTATATATCACTTACGAGTGCAATTCCACCAAAGTTCTACCCGATCAACATCTAAAACCACTTCTAGTAGCATATCCACTCTAAAATATGTTATTCTGTGGCATGCGTATACCCAGTGGCTTATTTACCTAGGTAAACCTTACTCTGATAGCATCCATAACCATATCCATGGCTTTTCCTTCACTTTGATAGGTTGATTTTATTAGTAAAACCTAGGCATTAACTTAGATAAAATTTTAATTCTTGTATGATGCAAAAATCAATAAATTGCCAACAATATGTTTACTGCACATTACTCCAGCCGATCACTCTAACCCGTGCTAAAACTCCTGCAACTAGCACTGATGTTCACTTTTCCCATCACCCATTTTCAACTCATCAACCATAGGTTTTGACTTCTCAAATGTAGAACTAAGGACATCAAATACACTTTTTCAATACTCGAATCAAAGCAAACACCTTAAGTGAGAGATAAACATAAATATGGATGTAATAACTAAAATCTTTGAAATGCCCATGATATAAAGCATCTGGATCTTGAGTGAGAAGAAAACCCACCTTAGTGCTCCAAACCCAGCTAAATGCTATGAATGAATTGGCTTTGTAGATTTTAATTATCTCTACAACTTTTCCTATGGTGAAAGTCTCCTTATGCTCATTTTATTATAACAACTCCTAATTTCACTTACCAACTACATCCAGATTGCTCATCCAAAGCTATAAGCATCAAAAATCCCACTTGTCCAGCTATTGGCTTTACATTTTGCACATGGTGGCTTCTCAAGCACATTGTCGATATCACCTTCTCCAGCTACACTGGTACAAAACTACAAATACAAAATCAAACTGCACCAGCTTTTTATTTACAAAAGGGTACTCAGATAAAAAAAAAGTAACCATTTAAAGTGAAACATGGACGTTCAAATTCGTTTTAATCAAACTGTCCATGCGCACAAAAGTCACCTTTATAATTATCTTGTTAGTTGAAAACAAGTTAAACAACACACAAAGAGCAAAATGTCCAGAATCATAACTTACAAATATATTGATTCATAAAGCACAGCAGTTCAAAAAGTTGAAATAAAAAATGCAGAGTAAATGTAGTTTTAAATCCCCCTCTCATACTAATCAAGTCACAAACACACATCAAAACCCTACCAGCAAACATAGGAAATTATACGGCAAAATATGAATAATCATTTGCTATATATAAACACTTCAAACTCTCTGGTATTGCTTCACAAAGGCAGGGAAGATTGCTTCATTTTGTATTTTAGGAGCAAGTTCGCAACTCTGTTTTGAAAGAGAAGCATTATTATTGGGCTTAGTGCTAATCACATCTTCTTTACTGATGCCTGCAACATAATTGTTTCTCTCTCGTCTTGAATATTGAAAGTTGATTAAGACTGGCTTGTTAGCCTCCGCGTCTTTCCTAAAACTTTTGTTTCGCTTGAGCGTTCCCACTACAGACTTGTGAGCATCTTTGTCTAAAGCTTTCTTTTTCTGCATAAGCTGCATTCCTTCAAATTTCTTTTGCATTTCCATCATCCTGGCCTTCTCTAAATCCTTTTCCTTCCCTTCTTCCGTCTTATTCCTTATGCCCTTCTTCTCCTGCTTCAGTTTCTCGTACTGACTCAGGGTCATTAACTGTACAATATAGTGAAGTTACAGTATCAGCTATCACTTTATTAAAGTCAGATTGAATTTAAGTATGTATCAGGTTACCATATATTTACCTTTGCCTCCTTTTCAAGTTCTTTTCTACGAAGCTCACTTCTCTCCTCGCATGCCTTCTTCTCCTTCTTGCTAAGATCCCTTCTGGTCATATACCTGTTTACAATGTTAATTAGGTAATCTAAAAACCTTCTTAACATAACATATATCTCTTATAGACACAACTGTACAATTATGTGTATTAAGTATTTTCATACCTTGAGCCATTGCCATTTTCTGCATTATTCGGATACTGTCTAGTGTATCCAGGCCCCCCACTGCCTTTATAACCGCCTCTTGATGCACTCTTATTCAAATAGTTTCCATTACCGTTGGCTTGGTCTTTACCGCTGTTGTTATGGGCAGCGCTTTTCCCACTTTCTGCCTCTGAAAAAGGAAGTTTTGATAGACTGGTAAATTTTGCTTCTTGTGTAAATATGTTAAAAAATAATCTGAACTGTCGTGTTCTTATATAAGAGTGTGTTATCCGAGAAAAGCAGAATGAAATTCAATCCTCATCAAATCAATTGTTCACGATTGTAACCCTGAATCTGTTTACCAACAATATTATTTTATTTTAATTTTTTCTTTTTTAACTTTTATTGACTATATTTCATGATGAAATCAATTATTTAGAAAAATGTATAGGGAAAACACTCAACAAAAAGAAATTATTAATATGTTTAATTTGTTTGGGTTAAATGAAGACATAAAACATTCAGAAAAGAGGGGAAACCAAAGAAAAAGGATCAATCTGTTATATGCGTAGCATTTAGTTACCACTAAAATTTTGATGATACACCGTATTCAACAAATTAACATATAATTCTCAAGTAATTTACCCAATTCAAGAAGTCCTATACAGGAGATTGTTGATGCACTATCACATGGAAATTTTTAAAAAGGTTGGCATCACTTTTAATCCTATGTTTACATAAATTTTCATGCATTTTCATGCATATGACTATGCCATGTCTATACTTTTAAGTCTTAAATATAAGTAAACAACATCCAAATTCCATTTAAAACATGCTAGCTCATGTTCCATATTAATACAAAATATTTCACATTGTCCGAGCTTCACATATTTGTTAATTTTATTTTCCTATCATTATTAACCCTTCTTTTCATGACATTTGGTTAGAAATAAGTATATAAGATTGAACAAGATATTATTTTTACAGATTTATTGTCTACTTTTCAAAAAAAAAATGATTGCATTGTGTTATACTTTTTTAGATCCTTAACAAGGCATAATCTCTTCTCCAATGAATCCTTGTATCAATTTCTGTTCGAATTTTAATAAATTTGATACATAGTCAAGTCTTGTACACATCTGACACCAATACTTTCTTTTTTAACTATTACTTGTAAAATTACTGTGATGAGATTCTTCAGCTTAACATCCATGAAAGAAACATGTCAAGTGCATCGAATTGATTGTTAACATCATGGAAAATTAACTAAGTATACTTTATATGTATAGCAGAAGTGAATTGGATTAAAGAGTATTGTGGAAATCACATAGAACTCTTCCGGTTAATAAAAGAGAAAAATATAAGTTGTAGGCTGCTGGATATAAAGTGTTTACGTCAATTGTTTTATTGCTAGAGCTAAGTGGATGTTCCCCAACTTCTTAACTAGCCATGACAAGTGTTTAGATGAATAATCCATCGTGGCCATTCTATTTACTTCAATCTATTTATAGTTTCTGAAGTGTTAATTCTGAACTGATTTTAACAACATTATAAGATGAACAAGGCACTGATCAACAAACTTATTATTTGGAATTTGTTCTTCAACTCTATTTTGTGATTCATGTCAAACATTTTATTATGGACTGGACGAAATTATGTATAACAATAAAATTATTTAAGTTGTAGAACCTCACTTATTGGACCTTTTTTTACATTATAATTATCTGTATATTAAGATCTATGAGATCTAGTGAGATTCAGATCAAACAAAAATGTTAAACACATGGAAATCATTTGAAACAAAATGCCATGTATATAACCATATTACTGGTAGATTAAACATCTATCTCCGAGTACAAGGTTAAATTATAAAAATTTCTAAGAGCAAACTGAAATTTACAACAGCAAAAAAGAGGGGGGAAAAGAAAAAAAAGAAATAAAAAGAGCCAATTAGTCAAAATAAAACACAATTGACGATAAAATAAATCTTAACCGTTAAGATCTCATTGTGTTCACACGTGAGGTTGAGATTCATTGTGTCATCATTTTGTATTCCAATAGATTTTTCTATTTCAAAATACTTAATCAATTTAATACTACTAGTATGACACTAATCTTACATATTATGATCACATTTGGTTACAAACACCATCGCTAAAATTTGACTTGTCACTCTGGTTGGTAAAATAACTTAATATCATACTACTTGCCACAATCAAAACTACATATTTCTAGAGTAGAATGTAAACTAGTTTAGTGCTAACGTAACCGGGGATGATCTTGCATTGTTGCACATAGTAAATAACAAAAACAAGATTTTTTTTCCTGAACTAAATGGCATAGAAAATGAGAATAAATCAAATCATTGAGTAATTACATACCTTTGCTACCGAGTTTCCCTTTTGGTACATTCAAGGCAAGAGACAAGACACATCCATCCATACTGTCATCCTCGCCAAGCAAATCAAACATGTTTTTCCCCATTAAAAATATGTTTTCACCTTGGAGAAAAAGTACCTAGAAACACGGTGGAAGTAGAAAAGATATAGAGACTTGATAGACGAAAGGAAAAATAACTGGAATAGCGGCCAAGGGTTTTGCAAAATTACAGCATGTTTCATATGGAGTCCGTATTTCTAACATGAATAAAAGGGTAGAATGGTCAGAGAGATTACTTTCGTCTCAAGTTATCATATTTGGTAAACAAAGATATTTGTAAAGGGCCTGTTGTATACTTGTAAATGGGCTTTTCACGACTTCCTGTTATGACACTTAAACGGAAAGATTAAAAAACAAAACGTTGAAACCGTAACAAATTTATATTTCACCGTATGAATTCTATGTTCGCTAATAAAATAATATAACCGCATAACGGTGAGCAACCGACTGTTAACTTTATTTTCTAAAAGATTTTTTTTTAAAACTTCAATGGATCATACCACTAGATAATTATTTATGAAAATTAAAACATTTTGGTTATGAACGCAAAAATAAAAAATATGTATAGATTGATGCTCTAAATTGGAGCACTTGACCTCTCTAAAAAAACAAATAATACAATGGTGGTATTTTGTGTTTTATTAATTAAGTAGCATATAATATTAACCACATTTTCACTAAAATACATAGACCATGATGCAACCTTGAGAGAGTTTGACCGATAACCTCTTAACTTTGAAGCATCTTTGTAACTTCTATATCACAATTGGATTTGAGGAATAAATGCACACGTCAAATAATCTACCTAAAAAAGTGTCATCTTCTTTCAAAACTTACAGTATCTTTAACATGGAAGGCATGAATCATATTTCTGATATTTTTGATTTGTCATATAAAGGTTTAGAAAACTTGAACCTTAAAGAGTATTTCTGATATACCATAGTTGTCTCATCTTTTATTTAATGATGTAATACAAGCAAAAAATTGACAAAAGCTACCATGTTCATAGTGCAATAAGGAATTGGATTGGATTTACTTTTAACTTTTGATAGTTGATTCAATCTTGATGCACATTTCAGAATGCCCAAAATTTATTTAACAAAATGAAAATAACAAGGATGTAGTAAATGAAAATTAATATCTCTGTTTATGATACAACATACGTAAGGTTTTATGCACTGAACATACAAAAGATATCATTTACTCAACCATGATAACATTACATTTCATAAAACAACATTACATGTAAGTTGATATCTAGTTAGTAAAAACATATACATTTAATCATAATCTAAACTTTGATGACCTCCATCGGATGTGTAAGCTTCCCACTAATTGCTGCGTTATAAAGCATGAGGTAGAGCAGCAATGATTACACTTCCTGTAACGATGGCTAATGTAGCAATGCAGTAGTGCATGACTAAAACGTATCCTGAAGTTGTATTCTGGTCGATGAAGAGACCTTAAAGAGTATTTGATGCTGTATGCTTGGTTGAACAATGCTACAGCTTCATGTAAGCCATGAAGTACTCTAGATTTAGCATATGAGTTTTGTTGCATGTACATCACAAGTTACACCAAGCTGTTGATCTTTGCTGAAACGCATGTACAAACAAAATAGATCTAAAGGCAAAAATCTCAAAATAGAGATGACTCTAGTAATGAACACACATATTGTAACGACCCCGAATATTATATATATTTAAATTGATAATTAAAGTAAGTTTTTGAATTAAAATTGTATAGTTAATTGAAAATTGAAGCGAGTTTCCCCAAATTATAATAAATTTTGTATAAATCATTTAAATTTAAAATATTGTATATATATATGTATATATTTAAATATATATATATATAGGTATATATGAGGAAATTTGAAATTTTATATTTGATTTGGATTTAAATTTCAAATAAATGGTTTAATAATAAATGATAATAATAAATATTTGAATTGATGGTTAATAATAATAATTTGAACTTATAAATTAAATACAAGATAATAAATATTAAAGTAGATTAATCATAATAAATATTAAGATAGGAATAGAATCAATATATATAAGATAACTATAAAAAAAATCTAAAGTAAACAAACACATAGATAAAATTTAACCACATATTAGAATAGAAGTTTATTTATATTATCAAGTAATATTACAAAGTATAATTCAAGAAAGTATACAAATTAGCTACATTATAACGTAATAAAAAATAGAACTTTATTTATATTGTAAAGCAACAAATAAATAAATAAATAAATAAATATACACTCAAGTATAAACAAGTAAACATATAAGAGTGTAAACAAGTGAGTATATATAAAGTATTGCAAATGAATGAAATAAGTAAATATATACAAGTGAATGAAGCTTGCAAAAGAAGGAACCAAATAAATATATATAGTTGTACAATGCTAATTAATGTAGCACCATACATATATCCATCAACCACCGAAATGAAGAAAAAATATATTCATTTGTACAAGCCATTAATGAAGCCATCACAACACTTCATATCAGCTTAAACAAATATCACCACCTTGTAACGCATTCTTTCTTATATCAGCCTTTTCATTTCATTTTTCGTTTATTCAAAACTGTGTAAACCTGAAAATAAGTATCAACTTATTTCAATCTAAAACAAATCAAAGAAAAGTTTCCAGTTTGCAAATTTCTCAAGCCTGTTTCAAAGTGGAAGGCTCTGTTCATTTTTCTAGAATTAAGGTGAGCAAACTTCTAAACCTAAAGGCTTGAATCTGTTACATTTTGATGATGCTTGAAATGAAGTTGTTTTGATATGTTTGCATGATTGATTTTATCTGGACATATGCTTTGAACTGCTCTGTTTAAATGTGTATACATCTGTATAAATATATACAAACTGTCTCTGTTATTTCCATAGGCTCGAACTACTTTAAAAATCTAAATCTCCTCATAAAATCAGAATTGAGCTATGATCCTTGAATGAGATATGGTTATAACAGCATAATATCAATTCTAAAAATACTTTCAAGAATTTTAATTTAATAATTTATCCAAAGTTTAGAAAATACAGTGATGAGCTGGAGTAAGTCAAAAAAATAAATAATTTTGATTTCATGTTTGGATTATATAAATTGATTCGTGGTTGAAAGTTATGAATTTTGATATAGAAATCTTGATTTTTAAGTTTGGATTCAAGGGGATAAATCGAGTTGAACAGATTTGGGTTTATCGTCGATTTTCGACGATCGACATGGTGATTGTCGTCGAGATCGCTATCGAAGATAGTCTGAAGGCTGACGATCACCTGAAAAATGAGTGAAGGATTTTCTGGTGATTGTGGTAGCTCGTCGAAGTTAGTGTAGGGTTTGGATTGTTGTTTTGGTCGTGTTGATGGTTGGGGTTCCTGCAACGTCGACTGTGCACCGGAGTGGATCGCGACTGGGGCAAATGAAGAAGGGGACTGCGGTGGAGATTCTGGTAGGAGAGCGTGGTTGATGGTGGCTTGGATTGTCAGGACGAGGGGGTTGTTCGTTGGTGATGGGTTCCAGTATTTGGTCGAGAAGCTCGATTTTGATCGATGACGAGACTGAGTGATCTAGGTGGTCGTATAAGTCAAGATGGTCATCAACGACTTGGGTGAGGTAGCAGCGATGGTCGGAGCAACTCCGATCATCTGTGCACGTGTACGTGCATAGTTTGGATAGTGGCTGTTGGGTTTGGAGAAGACGAAGGATGCCTCGGGTTTGTCTCGAGTAACTAGGGTGATGGCTCGAGTATGAGTCCGGGGGATTCTGGGTATACACCGGGTCAAATACTTAAAACAAAAAATTTAAGTTTGAAAATAAAAGTATACGGGATGTTTTCTAGGAAAACTCGAAGCAAGCATGCTTTTGTCTCGGGAAACATACGGGGAGGACTCGGGTTTGTTATTAAACCAGTTTTCAAAGTTTAAAACTAATTCAAATTTAAACATGTTAAAATTTTCTTTTGAAAGAGTATTTTGTTTTAAAACATGGGATTAGTTTTGAAGTTTAAAAATAAATTATTTTAAAAGTAATTAAGTTTAATTTATTTATTTTTGTAACATTATCTATTAATTAATTCTTAATTTAAACTAAATGAATAATGTAATTAATTAAAATGAAATGTTGTTTTAATCAACCTTAATCTTTTGAATAAATTATGTGTTAATGATGATTAATTATGAATTTTTTGATTAAAGAGTTTAATGATAATAAAGTGATTAATTAAGATAAATGATTTATCATTGAATTTATTAAGTAATTAAAAGTAATTAAAGGGTAATCAATCACTTAAAGAAAATTGCTTATTGAAAGTAACTAAGGATAATTATTTAATGATTTAAGGTTGGTAAATCAAGTGTTTAAAGAATAATTAATTAAGGACAATTAATTTAATGGCAATTAATTAAGGGTTAATTAATTAATGTAATTAATTAAAATAAATAAATTAAAGGATAATTAAATAATTAAAGGTTAATTATTTAATGATTAAAGGTTGATTGATTTATTAATTAAGGTTGATTAATTAATAACTAAAGGTTAATTTATTTATTTTCAAAGGTTAATTAATAAATGATTAAAGGATAATTAATTAAAATGGTTTGTAATTAATTAATGTTAATTAAACCAGGATTAGTGACTAATCTGATTTAATTTAATCAGATAAATAAATTGACCTTACCTATGAATGTTTGGACCTGACTGAATGGTTGAATTGTTGATATTCCCTGATCTGTGATGCTATGTGATATATTCGGATTTGTGTGTGATTTGTACTGTAGTTCATTTATCTGGGATGAATGTAAATTATTATCTGCCATATTTATATATCTGTGATCTGTGAATGAAAAGATAAGTGTTATCCTTATACCGCTTATCAACTATATTTATGTATTTTGATCTGTGATGATTTATTGTTATTGCACTACTGTGTGAAACCCCTGGACCACACTCTTACACACACAAATATGGATTTCACGAGGAAATCGGTTAATTCACAGATGAATTAAATTTAATATTTTTGAAATTGAAATCTTAATTTCAACTGATTTTGGAAATGGATTTGGGTTAAATGTTAAAGCTTTCGAAAAGGAGTTTTAAAGATATTTTTAATATCTTGAAATTTAAATAATTCAATTTGGATTTGAATTCAAAATGAGGAATTGAATTCCATGTTTGGAACTTATGGTTAAAATATTATAAATGTGTTTATATGAATTTAAACCATTTTAAAAGTATAATTTTGAGAATTTGAATCTAACCCAAAGAACATTAACTCGTATAGATGAATCAGATTTCCAAAATGAAAACTATTTGTTTTCAAAGAATAAAAGCTTTCATATAAGAAATGAAATTCCAATTTAAGTAAAGGAATTTCAAGTTTGAATTGAAAAAATGGCTTTTCCAAGTTATGAGTGAATTCTTTTTTAAAGCTATGAATTAAATCTGTTTATTTTTAATAGATTTAAAATAAGGATTTGTTTAAACCATTCGAAATGAAATTGTTTTGAAAGCTATAAGTTAAATCTTTGATTTAAAGATTTAACGAGTTAATCAAATTGAAATGGAAATTGATTTGGAAAATCTGTGAATGAATCTTTGTGAAACTAAGTGAACTTTGTGAATTAAATCTTTTATTTAAAAGATTAAAATGGTATTGTGTTTAACCATTTGAAGTAAAGTTTTGGGTAATAAATTGTGACTTAATTGAAAACCCATTATCCATTTGTTTTTGAATATTACGCTCACTATTCGATTCAGCCGGGAGAGGACCTTTGTGTCATATAACCCATTCCGAATAAGTGATACGTCGTATATGGATAGCAATTGAAGACCGGTGTTGAAGACCGGGTGTTTGCGAAAACGATAGGATAACCTATCGATTGTCTCTGCACTGGGTAGCTCCTGGTATAGAGATTCCCTAAGTGATGGGAAGTCCTATCGGGATTGTGAATACCTGGATTTGCAAGGGCTTCTTCGGAAGTGCCTTCGGTTCTGTTCAAACCCGGAACAGACTTGTATGGTTACATGTGTGACATTACATTTTGAGATATAAAGCTGATTTCTTTCAAATACATTTATGTTTGGTGGCGGAGAATTTATTCTCTTAGCTTAACACCCTTCTCTAAGACGTACGAGCTCAGAGGTTATGTAGTTAAAATTTATCAGTAATATACTCCCAATTTGGTAATGTGGCATGTTGAGTGTTGTTGTGTGATGATCATTTATTGATCAATTGTGATCAAAGCGTGACTTTGTGAAAAAGCGTAGCTTTGTGGACGAGACCTCTTCGGACCTCACAACCCGAAAATGGTCGAAACAGGAATATGCGGCAAGGTTATGAGGGTCGCGCCCTTTAGGGTATGTCATTTCCTTCTGTTTGTTGGGCAGAAGCGAGTCATGATATCTTGATACCTCAGGAAGTAGTAGCTGTGTGATGAGACACAGTGATTATGGATGTCTCCAAAGATGTTTCTTTGGAACAAGTTTTAAAGAAGTGTGTTTGCTTCGGTGTTGTGGCTGTGTTCAACATGATGTTTCTGTTTGGTTTGAGGTCCGAGTTTCTCGAAGAGCTTTGGATTAGGAATTCCTTGGCATTGGTGTCAGCAGCGCAGCTCGGAGTGTTCTGTGTGTTGGCAAGGAAGCTTTCTAGCTTAGCAGTGGAGTTCAGAAGCAGTAGAGTGGTTCCGTTTCTTCATTGGATTGGCTAGTTAAGCGTAAGCTGTTCTGTTTGGTAAAGAGAGAACAGTTTTTCTTTGGAATTAGGCTGAATTAATCGTAAAAGTGACTTGCGATAGTTTGAGCGTTCTCTTGTGTTTCGGAGTTTTTTTTTCTGGATGTCTTCAGGGAGTCAGAGTTCTGTTAGCATCTGGAGATTGAGTTTGGTATCGACTGGATTCCAGAAGTGGTAACGATGGTTCAGCTTAGTAGTAGGATGGTTTTTGGAGGAAGATTTTAGTGAAGCAACTCAGGTTTTGGAGGAACTTCTGAGTTTTATTTTTGGATTTGTTGAACCATATTTTTTGGAATGTATTGTCTAATCTGTGCTTGTGTTTTGTCATCATCATTTTCATCTGCTCAGTCAGAGTTGCGCAGTGGAAGCATGGTGGCAGCTGTTTTAGAGTGGAAGCAACTGGAAGTTGCAGTGTTTTGGATTAGAGAGTTTCTACAGGAAATTTTTCAGGATCTTAAGGCCAGATTGGATTGCGCCTATTTTATCTCTTCCGGATGTGAGAAGTGAGATTTGTCTTTTGATTTTGGAATAGAGTTTGTGTTCTGAGTTTGGTTGATCTTGGAAAGGTCATTTTGTTGGATTGTTTTTGGTCCAGTTTGTTTCTAGAGGTATCAGCGAAGGATGAGCTGATCAAGAAGGATGTAGGCAGTCCAGGATCGACAGAAGAGTTTATGGATAAGAGATGGAGGAATTTGGAATTTGAAGTTGGAGACTTCGTTGTTGTTGAGATTTTCTCTGATTCAGGGAGCAATAAGATTGGGAAGCTAGCTCCAAGATATTTTGGATCTTTTCTGTTGTTCTTCTGAGGATAAGTGTTGGGTCTTCAAATTTGAACTGCCAGTTTGGATAACTGGGATTCGTTGTGTTTCACTTATCCTTGAGAGAGTACGTGTATGAGTTATCTCTGGTTACGGAACCAGTAGTTCAGGAGTTTTGGTTGTTGAGTCAGACTTGTTTGTAGTCTGATATCCTGTCTTGTTTTGTAGATCTAGATGAGTAGGAGCTCTGTAGCTTAGTATTATTGATTGTTTGGATTCTGTAGAGCGAGTATCCTGGTATTTATACTTGGGAAACTCGAGAGAATTCTATCCAGAATTTTGTCTGGATAGTTAGATTTGTTTGATTGGATGAATTGGTTGCTATAGTTGCTAGCATATGATTAATATATGCTTGTGTTTTAAAATTTAATCATTAATGAGATTATTAAATTATCTTTGCTTCTAAATTTCGAGGACGAAATTCTTTTAAGGGGGGAGGAATGTGATATCCTGGAATTTTTGGCAATATAAATTTAATAATCTGTGTTAAAGTTTAATAGATTTGATAATATTATTAATAATAAATATGAATTAATTTAATAATCTTCTTTAATAAACATTTAAATAGGTGATTTTATCTTTTAAAAACTAATTTAATTTGTTTCCTATTTATAATGTGTGTGTATATATATATATTTGTATATATTGTAAATAGATAAGCCTTGTTTTAAATTTAATAAATAAAGGCATGTCTTCTAATTCTAATATTTTTGATAATTTGGAAATTTGATTTAATTTAATATTAAGCTATTAAATAAATAACCATGGCTTTAAAATACTCAAGATAAAAGTTTAAAATGATTCTTGCTTAAGTTTAAATTTAAACAAAAAGTTTGTTTTGTTCTTTCTAAATATAGCTTGATAAAATAAGTAATTTATTAATAAAGAGATAACTTCTTTTATAAATTATGTTAATTTAATAATGAGCTATATTAATAATGTAATGTCTTTACAAATGGATTTCTAATACAAATAGAGATTGTTATTTTAAATTTATATATATAATGTACGTATTTTGGAAAGCTATCATTGTAAATTTAAAATGACAATCTTTCAATAATATTTAAAATAAATCTTATAAATAATAAGCTTAAGTATAAATCAAAAATATGATATTAACATAAATATAAAGATAAATAATAAGCAAAAGTAGTATAAAAATATATATGTACATAAAAATAAGATAAGTATGAAACAAGACAAAGTATATATGCACATATAATATAAAAACAAATCAGGCAAGAATAAAGTATAAAGTATATGGATATAAATTAAGTAATAAACCAATACAAATAACTATAGCAACTTTGTATTAGATACATAGAGTATAAGAGCATGACCAGGCAAAAGAATCTTATATATGAAGTTTAGATATGCTGGAAAGAAAAAGAAATATCTATGAACACATATACAAAGATGGATAAGCATGAAACATAAAGGACTTGCATTTAATGCTAGCACAAACAAGGTCATTCGAATGTTATAAAATATCATTTCAGCCTCCAAATGTTTAAAAAAATCTCTGACCAAAGTAATAAAAAAAAAGTGTACCAGCTAACACTTATCTCCTGTAAACTTTGTTCTATATATCAATTCCCTTATTTCATTCATTCTTCAAAAAACATAGCAAACCAGAAAAAATATATAGCAAGCGTTTTCTTTTTTTTCAAACTCAAACATCATTCAACTAAACAAAGCAAGATGATTTAAGGAGGATCAAGATAGCATTTTTCAAACAAAAGAGCTCTGTCATCTTCTCAAAACTGTGAGTAACTTAAATTTAAAAATGCTTAAGTATATTCACATATGTTGCTTATGTCTGAAATGAGTATGTTTATATGTATATATATTTATGCAATTCTGTGTATATATGATGCCTGCATGTTTAGTGATCTGGAAACATCTCTATTTATAAAATTTCAAGCTCAAATTTAAACCAAAAATCATCTCTGCTTAATCTATTGGTTGATAGGACTCAGTATTCAACAAATGTGTTTGTTTGATCATAAAGCAAATTTTAAAACTTGTATTTTAGTTAAATAAAGTAGAACTGTTCTGTAAAAACCTAAGAACAGTTAATGATTAACATGAGTGAAATTTTAATCATCTTAAATTATTAATACAGGTTTATATCTTGAATTATTATCTGAAATTTGGATTTTTAAAACTAATTTCACATTTTTTAGTTGAGTCTGGAGTAGGCATTACTGTGTTGATTGTTTTGGAGATTTTTGGTTGCCTTTGGAAATCCTATTGATCTGGAAGGCTTGGATTCTGTCTGGAGGGATAGGAATGATCAGAGAGTAAGGGAAAAATGTCGGAAGGATGATCAGAGTGCAGCAGTGTCGGCGGTGATGGTTTTAAACCTGTAGCCCTAGTTTTAGACTTGGTCAGAAATTTGATCACCATGATATCTATGGTGAATCGAGTGGAATGAGATGCTGGGAGATGGGAATTTGGGCGACGGGCCGGAAGTGCAGACCCTCCGGTGGTCGGAGGCGCGAGAGTGAGGTGGTTCCAGGTTTGATGGTGGCTCCAGTTTTTGGTTCCAGGTTGGGTTAGTATGCTCGATTTCAGTTTCGAGTTGGAATCGAAGTTGTGATGGTCGGGGTTGTAAAGTTGGATGAACGTCGACTTGAGGAAGTCGTCGTTGATGATCGGAGAAGGGTGGCTGGTCTGTGCATATGCACAGTGCATGTTTGTGTCTGGTGAGTTTGAGTTTGGAAGCAGAGTGATTACTCGAGTCGAATTGTGAGTTGCTCGAAGATTTTTGGTTTTGGGCTCGAAGTCTTTAGGGTATGGGCTCGGGTCAAATATTTTAGTTACAGGTTTTAAAACCTATCAGTTTTTTAAATTTAAAATGTGAACTAGAGATTTAAAACTAAATTTAAATCAAAGTTTAAGTTGGATTCAAATGTAGTTTGAATCTCGGTTTTAAAATAAAATTAAGTTTTTTTAAAAAAAAAAATTAAATTGTTGAACAACTTTAAAATGTTAAATAGTTTAAATTTAAAAGTAAAGCTTTAAATAAAAATAGAGATTTAAACCTAAGTTTAAATCTGGATTCAAATCCAAATTTGAATGATAATTTTGAAATAAAGGAAGTTTTTAAAATTTAAGTGTTTAAATAACTTTAAAGGTTTAAGTTGTATTTTAAATATGATTTGTATTTCAAAATGAATTTGATTTTAAACTCCTTTAAACTTCTTATATAAAATAAGTAATTCTTTAGCATAAGGTTTAAAGGGTTTTTTAATGGTTTTAAACTTTGTTGAAGTTAAGTTTGTCTTCATTTTAAATCTTAAATTTAAAATGAGATTTGGAAACAAATTTAAAAGTAAATTGTTTTAAATTGTTTTGTTAAAAATAATGTAATCATTAATAAGAAATGTTCTAATTTTAAAGTGAATAAAGATTTAATGAATTGTAATTCATTAAATTAGTAAGGTAATTAAATGAGATCATTAATGTATTTATTTAATTAAGAAATTAAGAGTTTTAATTAATTAAGGTTAAGGTAATTAAATTGAAATTAATAATGGTTAATTTGAGTTAATTACTTAAGAGAAGTAATTAATAAATTGTTAATGAAGGTCATTAACTTAAGATTATTTAATAATTAATTAGTGTGATTAATTTTTATAATTAATTAGATTAATTAATTAAGGATAATCATTTTGGAATATGATTAAGTATAATTACTTAATGAAAGTAATTAAGGAAATAAATTACTCAAGGTAATTAATTTAAATAAATGGGATTAGATTAAATTAATTAAATAAGTCTAATTAATTTAGAATAATCATTTGAGAAGTTGATAAGTATAATTACTTAGGGAAGTAATTAAAAAGACTAATTACTTAATGTAATTAATTTAAATATGATAACTAATTAAAGGAGTAATTAGGGATCATTAACTAATATATAAGTAATGATGTAATTAAGAATTGATTAATTAAAACTAATCGATTAAATGATAAGTGTTTAAGTGTAATTAATTAATGTAATTAATTAAGGAGGAATGTAATTAATTATAATTAATTAATTAATGAAGTGATTAAAGGTTAATTACTGTATTGGGTTAAAAATAATTAATTTGTGAAATTAATTAAAGGATAATTACTTGAATGTAATAAAAGTGTAATTAATCAGGGATGATTAATTAAGGTAGATAATTAGAGAATAATTGATTAATTGATTTGTAATTAATCAATGGATTTGTAAGCAAGATTTAAAATGGTGAAGTAATTAATTTAATTTACTTTAAATTAATTAGAGATGAAATCATTAATTTAATTCATTTTAAATTAATTATAGTGTGACTAATAAATTCTTGCTTATGTATGGATGGATGATATTTGTTTACCTTGAATGGTTTGTTATCTCAGATATCAGATAGATGATGCTGTGTGAAATGGATGCTTTGATTATCTGTTTGGGATAAAAATATGGATTATCTGTTTGTGATGATATTGTGAATTATCTATCTATGGTATTGTGAATTATCTATCTGTGAGTATATAGATAATATTGAATTGAATTGTTTTAACTTTAAAACAACTTGGCCTTAAAAGATACATTTTGGATTTCGATGAGACTGGGATCGGGTTTCCAGATTTGGATATCTAAAAACCACATCGATCCAAATTAACTATAGGTCGTGAATCTCAAGAGAAGATGAAGATTCAGAGTGCAAGGGTTATTGTCGTTAACTCTGAGGATGATTCCAAAATGAGTGTAACGAGATAATGTCTTCGGTTTCGTTCGAACCCGGAACGAACTTGTATGGATTGAATGCTTTCAGAACATCGTCAGGTGGACGATGAGCATTCTAAGTGATAGGTTCTGGTAAGGTAATCGTAGCCTCAAGCCTCATCAATCGGGAATGGCTAAAACAGGGGAGGTGCAGCAAGGCTTCGTGGGTAGCACCCACTTGAGAGCGAGATATACCCCTATCTAGAGGTCCCTTTTTATTCGGCTTAGTGGGCAGTTGATTCGCGACAACTGCTGGGGTTGTTTCGTTCGGGACTGTCCAGTAAGGGATGGTTCCGGCTTTGTGTTGCAGGGGAGTGGGCGTACTCCTCGGTACGCTAATCTAGGCCAGGTACTGTGACGGGCGATACCCCAGTAGCCCCCTTCCATTGTATGGAATCCAATCTCCAATAAGTGCTCTCGGATTTGATTGTATTACCCATTTGTTGGCTAGTATGCTGGAATTTAATCATGTAGCAATTTCAGCTATTTCTTATTTACTTGAAAACCCTAGACCTATTATAATATCATAGAATTTCCTATCAAAGTTTTGGTTAGCGTAAGGGAAAAACTTTTCCATGTTTATGTGTGGGAAGTCTTACGTGATACCTTTTATTTTCAAAGAATTTTCAAAGTTAAGCAACTTTAACCTGTTACTCATACCAGACCCATGTCTGACCCGGAGTTTATTTCTGTTTTTCTTAAACTCTCGGGTACTCAAATTTTTATGAGTAGCTAAGGGATTCAGGTTAGCTTTGACGATTTGTGGAGAAGCAATGGAGCAGGAGGCTTCAACGTTATAGATATATAGTGTTCCGCTGTGTTGGTATCTCTGTGTTGTATTTGAGTTGTATCGAGTTGTATTAACTAGACAGGTGTTTGTAACTGTCTAGTATGTGATGTATTATCCGTGTAACTCTGATTGATGTTGTATATTATGTAATACTTATGTGATTAATATAATTTATTTGTTCCGCTGTTGAGATTCTGATGTTGTTTCTTCTTTCTTCTCTATCTTTTCACTTTTCTATCCCTTTCTTCCTTAAAGATGATGCGACTTTCTGGTGATAGAAAGTTGGGTCGTTTTAGAGAAGCTATCGATTTGGGGGCCATATTCTCAAGTGCAAGCATTAGGAAAGGCTTAGGTTTGAGGTGAGTGGGCATAAATTTGATAATTTGATTAGTCAGATTAAATTTAAATTATTGTAATTGGTTAGGGTGTTAGAAACCTTGAATTCAATATGTTAAATTTAAACTGAATATGCTTAAACCTTAAATTTGAATCTACAACTCTAGAAATCAAATTACTGTAAATTAATAATGTAATTACTTGTCTAAATACTTGTTTTAATATCAAATTTCAAGCCTTAAACCCACAAACCCTAAATTGAACTGTGATTTGATGATTTAACTGGTCACTAGTAAAATTAGGCTTAATTGAATATGTTAAGTGACAGGAGTTAAGCGCATAAACAAATCAGAAAAAAAGTGTGAACCCTAATTTTTGCTCGCGATTGGTCGACCTGGAATTTCTAGCAGTCGACCTTGGGTAACCTAGGGTCGACCGGCCGGAACTAAAATTACATAACTTGAAACTCAACCAAAGGCCCAAATTAAATAATAAAATTTATATAATTTGGTTGGAAACTATATAAACTAGGGACTGTATGATTAAACTAATTTGGGCTAAGTATACACGTTTATGAGGATAGGGAAGTCGGTTCCCTATCAGAGTGGTTAGGGCGATGTATTTCACAATGTTTGATATTAGTATAGAAGAATATATTTTGCAATGGTTGATTTGGCATGGGCAATGTATATCACATATACAGAGTTGATTAGGGTGATTTATTTCGCATAGGCTTAGGGGTGTTCTATATGGGCGGGCACAACACTGTCGGAGATGCTTTTTGAGAACGTTTGGTACTAACGGGAGATCCAAGTACACACGTTTCTGGCGCAACATGATGCATGTGGATGTCGATGCAGTACAATCAGTGGCTATAGGTATACAGTAAATTGGGGCCCGGTACTAATGGGAGTTCTTATGAGATGAACCCCGGTGCAGTACAATAAGAGGCCTTTTGCCACTACGATCGAGAGATAAACATGGGTGCATATGATGAGTCATTGTTTGAGTTTGTATTTTCAGTGTTCTCCCTCTCCTGTCGTACTGTTGATGTAGTTTTGACGGGAGAGTACTTCTTATTTTGTCCGATCGTTAGTGTGAGGTTCGATTAGTAGATTCGACCCATTGTGTTAGATAGAAATCCTTAAATGTTGACCATAAAAGTTCACAAACACTTGCTATACACCCTATATCACTTAGAGTGGATTTAAAGCACTTAGAGTAGATTTAAAGTTAATTACACTTAATCATCACCCATTAAACTTGTTCTCATTCACTTTTTTGTCCGACCCATTCCTTTTCCATCTTTTTTCCACCATAGATGGATGGGCAGTAGGTGATTTGCCCATTTCAAATACTTGGAGACAGTCATGCTTTTCTTGGAGTCTCCTTACTACATCTTCTCTTCATGTATCATTTTATCATATCTCTATAGTTATTTTCTTGTATTAGACTTTGAGGGATATTTTGCTTTGTACTCTAATTTAGATTACTTGTTGATATTTTTCTGAGACTGTGATTTGATATTTTCTACGACTAATTTTTTCTACGATATTTACATGTTTATTTTCTTTCATCGTGAGTTGTGAAATTTTTGTTCATCTTAGATTATATCTACTTGTCTTAGTCTTTGGATTGTTTAAGTTTTAACCCGACAATCCGCATTTCTCAGCACGACGCATTTGGAGTGTGTCGGAAGGTGCAGGTTGTCATAGTTAGTATTAGAGCCTAGGTTCAATGTTTCTTAGGATTAGGACACTAATGAGAGATGTATTTTGAAAAGTTTTTGAGAAAAAGAATGGTTTTCAAAATGGATTTTAAAAGGTTGTCCAAAATGTTTTCAAAAATGGTCTTTTTAAAAGTGTATATATACATATATATAAGTAAAGTATTTCAAAAAGCTTTCTAAAATTTTCATATCAAAAAATTCCTCATATTTGTGTCTATGTTATCTCTTATATCTTAATCATGTTTATGTTATCTGTTGAAGTTACTAATTAAATTCTTAACATTCATGAATAAAAGATATCTAATCTTATAGGTTTCGGCTCTGGCGACATAGTCAAAATTCCAGATGTGAACATTCCCACATGGTTCCACTGGTATCTTCAGGTTAGAGGACAGGCCGAGCTCAATCCTGTTAGAGAGCCTACGGAAGGAATGACAGGTGGGGTTCCTGCTCACCCACCTACCGATCCAGATTTTTCTAAGGTATGCAAAGATCTTTCTAGTCTTGGAGGCAAGCCATATATAGGGATGGAGTTTTACGTGGATTCAAGAGCATGGATCCATGCTTGTGAGATGATATTTGGTCTGATGGGCTAGACAGAAGTTTTGAGGAACCAATTAGCTACCCGACAGCTGCAAGGTGAGGCATTGAGCTGGTGGAAGGTTATCGAGGCTGAGGCTAATGGGGATGATATTACTTGGGATGAGTTTCATTGGAGATTTGAGAAAATGTTCCTTTTTAGGGCAGATGAAGGCGTTTGGCTAGGGAAGTTTATCCATCTCAAGTAGGTAGATATGATAGGTAAAGAGTATGTGAATGAATTTAATGAGCTAGCTAGGTTTGGTTTGGAGTTGATTAGCACACCACATAAGAACGCTGTAAAATTTGCTAAGGGATTGAATCAGCCACTTCAGAATTTCACTGTGAGTCATATTCCAATGGGTGCTACCTATGAGGGACTTATAGAGATGGCTTTACTCACTATAGTTGCTAAGAAGGAAGTGAAGGAGGAGGCTCTGAAGGTTGTAGAGAAGGGGCACTAGAAGGGTAAGTGGAAGGGAGTATTTGGACCAAAGGGGAAGATTCAGAAGAAGGACATTTTGCTAAGGATTGCAAGGTGGATCTCTCCAAGATGAAGTGTTATAACTGTGATTAGGTTGGGCATGTGAAGCGAGCTTGCACCGCACCACTAAGAGCTTCTGCTCAGTAGGGCTGCACACAACCCATATCCAACCCGACCCAACCCACCAACCCGACCCAACCCACATAAACCCAACACATTCTAGTGCGGATCGGATATGGGTTACAATTTGTAACCCATACTATATATGGGTCGGGTGTGTTATTTTGTTCAACCCAACCCTACTTTAACCCAACCCACTCCTATATTAAAAACCTAATTTAATATCAATACACTTAAAATTAGAATAGTCTAATCCTAGAATAATGTTTATGTATTCTACAGTAAATATACAAAAAAACATATTTTATGTCAATCCAAACAAGATAGAATTTGGCAAAGATATTCCAAAGGGCATTTTAATGTATTTTAAAATGAAACACTTGTTCTACTATGCAGTGAATTAATTTCATATGATGTGTTTTACAATGAAATTTTAATAAAATATATGTTATAATGAATTAGTTAGTTTAAGTGCGTTATGCTAGCTAAAATCTAATATATTATGTTGAACATTTTAATGTTATTTTTTGAAAATATTCCCTTATATTCTCATTTTTTATTAGATTCATGCAACCCAACCCAACCCTACTAAATCCAACCCAACCCATACTTCGACCCAACCCATATCCAACCTCATATAGGGTCGGATACGGGTTGAGCTACCTTAAACCCATACCTATGCGGGTCGGATGAAATATTTGGTCTGACCCGACCCAACCCATACTTTGTGCAGCCCTACTGCTCAGACTTCTACACAGCTGGTTCCGGCTTATGCACTAGAGGCAGTCCCCAGCTCGAGTGCACATCCAGTCATGGACAAGGGCAAGAAAGTGGTAATCAAAGGTGTGTTAATTCTTTTTGGTTTATCTATTCGTGCATTATTTGACATTGGGGCTTCACATTCTTTTATCTCTAGTAGATTTTTTGATGACTTGCACTTAGACACATGTATTGTCATAGACCCTATAGTCGTGTCAAGTCCCGTAGGAGGATCAGCCTATTTATCTATGTTGTGTGGGGGTTTGAAGTTGTTTGTCTTAGGGATCGAGTTTGATTGTGTGCCTTTGTATTGGGATTCTCTAGGTTTGGGTTAATATTAAGCATGGACTGGATGACTATGTATAATGCTATTTTAGACCGTGATATGAAGGTTGTTAGGTTGAACACATGTAGTGGGCATAGCTTTGAGGTTCATTCCGACCCTTGAGGATCTTTTATGTTGAGCTACTTATATTCGTTGGACCTATCACATGACAAGCTTAGTGCAATGCCTATAGTTAGAGATTTCTCTGATGTTTTGTTGAGGTTACCAGTCTCCCACTCTAGAGAGAGATCGAGTTTAGGATCTACCTTGTTAAGAATGCTAAACCCATCGCCTTACCACTAAGGCATATGGCTTCGAATGAAAGACACAAATTAAATATGCAGGATAATGAGCTGTTGGAGAAGGATTTTATTATGAGAAGCATTTCTGAGTGGTGAACACCAGTCGTCTTTACCACTAAGGCGGATGGTTCTCTTAGACTCTACGTCGATTATAGTGAGCTTAATAAACTAAAAAAGAAGAATCGTTATCCTTTGCCCTACATAGATGATCTCTTTGGTCAATTAGTTGGAGTTAGTGTGTTCTCTCAGTTGGATTTAGCTACCGGATTGCATCAGTTGTGCGTAGCCGAGGACAGTATTCAGAAGACAGCATTTCGTACACCCGATGGATTGTATGAGTGAATAGTCATGCCCTTCGGACTGACCAATGCACCTTCCTACTTTGTTGATCTGATGAACCGCGTATTTAGGGGGTTGGTTAATAAATTTTTTGTGGTATTCATGGTTGATATTCTTGTATACTCAAGGAGTAGGGAGAAGCATGCATTGCATTTTGAGGAGGTGCTCAAAACACTCTGTGCACATAAGTTTAAGGTGAAGTTTTCTAAGTGCCACTCTTGGAGAGAGGAGGTATGATTTTTGGGATACATCGTCTCAAAATGTGGCTTAGCAGTTGATGCTAGTAAGGTGGTAGCAGTTCAAGATTGGCATGTTCTGAAGAATGCCATAGAGGTGAGGAGTTTCCTTGGTCTGACGGGTTATTATCTGAAGTTCATAAATGTCTTCATGAAGATCTCTACTCCACCAACCCGACTTACCAAGAAGAATGTAGTCTTTTCTTGAGAAGCAAGGTGCAAGGATGCTTTCATTAGGTTGAAGAAGGCGTTTAATAGGGTGAAAGTGTTAGTATTGCCGAATGGGACAAAGACGTCTACAATTTATACTAATGTCTATGGTATGGGATTAGGCGAGGTAGTGATGCAGAAAGGTATGGTAGTGTGTTATGCGAGCCGATAGCTGAAGGCTTACGAAAAGAACTATCCTACAAATGATCTTAAGTTGGCGGCTATTGTTTTTGTGCTCAAGTCTTGGTGGCATTATCTTTTAGGAGAGCGATTTGAGCTATTTACGGATCACAAGTCCTTAAAGCATTTGTTCTCCCAAAAGGACTTGAACTTGAGGCAGCAAAGGTGGATGGAGTCCTTAACATCATATGACTTTGATATCTCTTATAACGCGGGTAAGGGTGATGTAGTGGCAGTGGCTTGGAGTCGACAATGTGTAGTTTTGAATCCCTTATTCTTGGAGTGGAGATGTTTAGAGTATATTTTTAACTTTGATTTCCGACCATCATTAGATATTACCCCATGATTACTAGCAGCTTTAGATGTCTGGCCTATGTTAATACAACACACTAGATCTAGATGGAAGGATGATAAGGATCTTTTAGACATTATAGAGAGGATTGGTAGAGGAGAGACATCAAATCATTTGAAGCTTTATGCCATTCACTCGAGAGGATTGTTACGGAGGGATGATAGACTTTGTGTTCCTTGTAGTACAGATTTGATTGATGTGGGATCAACCGAGTATCACCATTCTATTATGACCATTCATCCCACTGGTGACAAGATGTATAGGGATACGACGAGAGTTTTCTATTGGTCCTACATGAAGAAGCAAGTGGCAGAGTATGTAGATAGATGTATGACTTGCCAGAAGGTGAAGGTGGAGCAGAAGAAACCCAAAGGATTATTGTAGCTGTTATATATTTCCCAATGGAAGTGGGAGAGTATTTCCATTGATTTTATAGATGGTTGCCGAGGAGTAGGAGTAGGAATGAGAACATTTGGGTTATAGTTGATTGGTTGACTAAGTATGCTCATTTCATACTAGTGAGGAGTACGGGGAAGGCAGCATCATTAATAGTTATTTATGTGAGAGAGGTCATTAGGTTGCATGGAGTTCTGACTAGTATAGTTAGCGATTGAATTCGCTTTTCACTAATGAGTTCTGGAGGAGTCTATAGGAAATATTAGGGACTAAGTTGAGCTTAAGTACTGCATATCATACGCAGACCTGACGGACGTACGGAGAGAGTAAATCTAGTTTAGGAGGATTTGCTGTGGACGTGCATTATGGATTTTGGAGGTTTTTGGGAGGATCACTTGTCGTTAGTAGAATTTACCTATAATGATAGTTATCAGGCAAGCATTGGGATGACATCATTCAAGGCATTGTATGGTAGACCTTGTAGATCATTGTCATGTCGGTGGGATATGATGATAGGATTATTCTTGGACCAGACATGGTGAGAGAGATACCGGAGAAGCTGGATCTAATTTAGGAGGAGGATGAAGATTACTCAGGATAGGGAGAAATTGTATGTTGATAAGATACGTACGGAGTTACAATTCACAGTGAGAGACATGGTATTCATGAAAGTTTCCCCCTTAGACATGTGATGAGATTTGGTAGATCGAGGAAGCTAACATCGAGATCTGTAGCACCTTTACCTATATTAGCCAGGTTTGTGAAGTTGGCATATAGAGTAGAGCTTCCAAAGAAGTTGGCGGGGGTACATGATGTTTTCCATGTGTCACATTTGTAGAAGTGCTTACATGATGTAATTACTATGGCCGAGCAGAGTCAGTTAGAGGAGGTAGAGCTTGAGCGAGAGTCCCTTATACACCGTGCACTTACGTCTATTTTAGACCATGGCATGAAGCGACTCCGCAAAATAAGACTGGGCTTGTTAGAGTCCAATGGGGAGACGATTAAACAGAGAGTGCATGGGAGCCCGAGGAGAAGATCCGAGCCACTGACCCACAACTCTTTTCGGGTCTGTCTTAAACTTATGGAGATGGCTTTACTCACTACTGTTGCTAAGAAGGAAGTGAAGGAGGAGGCTCTGAAGGTTATAAAGAAGAGGCATCGGAAGGGTAAGAAGAAGGGATGATTTGGACCGAAGGGGAAGATTCAGAAGAAGGATATTTTGCTAAGGATTGCAAGGTGGATCTTTCCAAGATGAAGTGTTATAATTGTGATCAGTTTGGGCATGTGAAACAAGCTTGTACCGCACCACCAAGGGCTTCTATTCAGACTTCTGCTCAAGTGGTTCCAGCTTATGCATCAGAGGCACTCCCCAGCTCGAGTGCATAGTCGGTCATGGACAAGGGTAAGAAAGTGATAATCGAAGGTGCGTTAATTCTTTCCGGTTAATCTATTCGTGCATTATTTGACACTGGGGCTTCACATTCTTTTACCTTTGGTAGACTTGTTGATGACTTGCTCTTAGACACTAGTATTGTCACAGACCCTATAATTCTATCAAACCCCGTAGGAGGATCGACCTATTTATCTATGTCGTGTGGGGGTTTGAAGTTGTTTATCTTAGCGGTCGAGTTTGATTGTGATGCCTTTGTATTAGGATTCTAAGGGTTTGGGTTGATATTAAGCATTGACTAGATGACAATGTATGGTCTATTTTAGAATGTGATAGGAAGGTTGTTAGGTTGAGGACATGTAGTGGCGTAGTTTTAAGGTTTATTGCGACCCTTGAGGATCTATTATGTTAAGCTACTTATATTTGTTGAACCTATCACATGACGAGCTTAGTGCAATGCCTGTAGTTAGAGATTTTCTTGATGTTTTTGTTAAGGTTACCAGTCTCCTACCCAGAGAGAGATCAAGTTTAGGATCTATCTTGGTTAGAATGCTAGACCTATCGCCATACCGCTAGGGCATATGATACCTAAGGAAAGACACAAGTTAAATAAGTAGATTAATGAACTATTGGAGAAGGGTTTTATTAGGAGGCGCATTTATGAGAGGGGAGTACCAGTTGTCTTTGCCACTAAGGTGGATGGTTCTCTTCGACTCTGCATCGATTATAGAGAGGTTAATAAACTGACAAAGAAGAATCGTTATCCTTTACCCCATATAGACGATAACTTTGATCAGTTAGTTGGAGATAGAGTGTTTTCTCAGTTGGATTTAGATACCGGATTTTACCAGTTGTGCACAACCGCAGACAGTATTCAGAAGACAACGTTCTATACACCCAATTGATTGTATGAGTGGTTAGTCATGCCCTTCAGACTGACCAATGCACCTGTCTACTTTATTGATCTGATGAGCCGCATACTTAGGGGGTTGGTTATAAGTTTGTTGTAGTATTCATGGATGATATTCTTGTATACTCGAGGAGTGAGGAGTAGCATGCGCTACATTTAGAGGGGGTGCTCAAGACACTTTGTGCACATAAGTTTAAGGTGAAGTTTTCGAAGTGCCACTTTTCGAGAGAGGAGGTACGCTTTTGGGGCACATCATCGCAGAAAGTGGCTTAGCAGTTGATCCTAGTAAGGTGGCTGCAATTTAGGATTAGCATGTTCCGAAGAATGCCACAAAGGTGAGGAGTTTCCTTGGTCCGACGGATTATTATCGGAAGTTCATTAAGGACTTCACGAAGATCTTTGATCCACTGACCCGACTTAAAAAGAAGAAACTAGTCTTTTCTTAGGATGCGAGGTGCTAGGATCCTTTCATTAGGTTAAAGGAGGCGTTGACTAGTGCACCAGTGTTAGTATTACCGGATGGGATGAAGCCGTTTACAGTTTATACCGACGCCTGTGATACGGGGTTTGGTGCGGTAGTGATGCAGAAAGGTAGGGTAGTGTGTTATGCGAGCCAACAGTTGAAGGCCCACGAGAGGAACTATCCTACACATGATCTTAAGTTGGCAGCTATTGTTTTTTTCACTCAAGTTTTAGAGGCATTATCATTTAGGAAAGCAATTTGAGCTATTTATGGATCACAAGTCCTTTAAGTATTTATTCTCCCAAAAGGACTTAAACTTGAGGCAGCAGAGGTGGATGGGGTTCTTAGCATCATATGACTTTGATATCTCTTATAACCCAGGCAAGAGTAATCTAGTTGCAGATGCTTTGAGTCGATAGTGTGCAGTGTTGAGTCCCTTGTCCTTAGAGTGGAGACATTTGAAGTATATTTCTACCTTTGAATTCCGACCATCATCAGATATTACCCCAGGATTACTAGTAGCTTTAGATGTTCTGCCTACGTGATACAGCGTATTGGATCTAGGCAGAAGGAGGATAAGGAGCTTGTAGACATTATAGAGAGGATTGGTAGAGGAGAGTCATTGAGTCATTTGAGGTGTTATGTCATTGACGTGAGGGGATGGTTATGAAGGGATGATAGGCTTTGTGTTTCTCGTATTATAGATTTGATTGATGTGTTGTTAGCTGAGTCTCACCACTCTAAGATGACCATTCTCTCGGTTGTGACAAGATGTATAAGGATACGAAGAGAGTTTTCTATTGGCCCGGTATGAAGAAGTAAGTGGTGGAGTATGTGGCTAGATGTATGACTTGCCCAAAGGTAAAGGTAGAGCAAAAGAAACCTGAAGGATTATTGCAGCCGTTAGATATTCCCCAGTGGAAGTGGGAGAGTATTTCCATGGACTTTATAGATGGATTTTCGAGGAGTAGGAGAGTGAATGAAAGCATTTGGATTATCGTTGATCGGTTGACGAAGAGCGCTCAATTCATACCAGTGAGGAGTATGAGAACAGCAGCATCATTAGAAGCTTTTTATGTAAGAGAGGTCATTAGGTTGCATGGAGTTTGGACTAGTATAGTCAGAGATCTTGATCTGCTTTTCACTAGTGAGTTTTGGAGGAGTCTATAGGAAGCATTAGGACTGAGTTAAGCTTGAGTACTTCAAATCATCTGCAGACCGACAGACAGACATAGAGTGAATTGGCTTTTGGAGCTTTTGGTATGGATGTGCATTATGAATTTTGGAGGTTCTTTGGAGGATCACTTGACATTAGTAGAATTTACCTACAACAATAGTTATCAGGCGAGCATCGGGATGGCACCGTTTAAGGCGTTGTATGGTATACCTTGTAGATTACTGTCATGTTCGTGGGATACAATGGATAGATATTCTTGGACCAGACATGGTGAGAGAGACATCAAAGAAGGTAGATCTGATTCATCGAAGGATGAAGACTGCTCAAGAAAGGCAGAAATCGTATGTTGATAGGAGACATACGGAGTTATAATTCACAGTGGGAGACATGGTATTCGTGAAGGTTTCACCCCTTAGACATGTAATGATATTTGGTAGATTGGGGAAGCTAACACCGAGATTTGTAGCACATTTCCCTATAGTAGCTAGGTTTGTGAAGTTGACATATAGAATAGAGCTTCCAAAGAAGTTTGGTGGGGGTATATGATGTTTTCCATGTGTCACATTTGCACAAGTGCTTACATGATGCAGCTACCGTGGTCGAGCCGAGTCAGTTAGAGGAGGTAAAGGTTGAGCGAGAGTCTCTTATTCGCCGTGCACCTACGCCTATTTTAGAGCATAGCATGAAGCGACTCTACAATAAGAAGATGAGGCATGCTAAAGTCTAGTAGGGAGACGATCCAGTAGAGAGTGCATGGGAGCTCGAGGAGAAGATCCAAGCTACCCACCCACAACTCTTTTTTGGTACGTCTTAAATTTGAATTTCTCGTTAGTGTAGAATTCTCATAAATAGGACTTTGGTGTTGCACCCTTTAGGTAGAGGCCTTTGGATGATAGGAATGGTTGTAAACGTGTCAATAGGACATGTTATGGATGATTGATGCTAATGGATGTATTGTTTGCCACTGTATTCTTTTACACACTAGGACTGTATATCCTCTAGGTACATACATGCACACTCATATCTTGTTGCATGATATTTCTTAATCATTGTTGTGCTAGTGGATGTTATGCATATGGATGATGAAAATGATTGGATGGTTGCGTATGCATATAGAGTTACAAGTATATCATTTAAGATGGTGCATACCTTTGGATGCATAGCATGAGCATTTTTGTATAACAGGTCGATTAAATCAGTAGACTGACTACTCTTTTGCATTAGCATAGGATCACGTGCATTTCACTCTACATGTATATGCATTAGAAAATTTTCTTTTAAGGACCATGATTGCAAGTGGATGACGCATGAGTAGATGGATTGTAGTTATCAATTGTTGTGTGTGAGTTACATTTTTCCGTCTTTAGAGATTTCGGGGATGAAATCCTTTTAAGGGGGAAAGAATGTAACACCCTGAAAAATTAAAGGAATTTGATAAGAAATGTAAATTAAAATAAAACAAGGACTTAAAATAAAGTTTCCATAAGCATTCGAATTTGGCTATAAAACTTGTACCATCGCGTTTGTAGCGATTTACTGGATGATTTTCATACATAATTAGTCATAATTCGAGTTAGTATGGGGGAAGTTACGGGCATTAGTACGAACTAAAAATTTTAAAACTAAAATTTAAAAATTTATAAAGCCACCGATCGACTAGGGGGGTCAAGGTCGACCTGGATATATGTTCAATCAGGGATAATTTGATTTATAGAGATGATGTAAATAGTTGGGATGTGTTGCTTGCAAATGAAGTGTTAGATGAGTGGTCTAGACGCTAAAGGAATATCACCTAAGTTAATCCAATGGCCTAAAATCTAACCCTACCCATATAAATATGTAACCCATGAAACCCTAGTTCCCTAATAAAAGCTTACTATAACTAAACTTTGCCCAATTTTCCCTAGAACCCTAATTACTAAAATTTCTAAAATCAAATCTATTCAACCTAAGAGGCTAGAGCAAGCAAATAAGGGCGGATCAAGGAGATCTATGTAGAATACAATAGCCTATGATTTTTGTTTGATGATAATAAACATATATATATTCGCTTAAATGTATTCGTTATTGTACTATTTTATTTTTCACATAATTAAATAAATATTGGTTGAATAAAATAAATAACACAGAATTCATATTTAAACAAATATTTTATTCAAACAAATATTTTATTACAAATAGTACAAATTCAAGCTCTCACTACATGTATACATTTTCAATTACATTACAATTTCGATTATATCACAAATTTCAATTTACAATTTTGACCTTACTACATATTCACTCAACACTCGTATTTGATCTTCAACTCTATTCCAGTTTGTATCCCGCATCTGAATTATCTGCAAAATAAACACTGACACAGTAAAATTGAAAAAGAAATTATTTTGCAGTGTACAACAAAATGTGTGTTTTGTAATTATTATTTGCCTCAGTTATTTGGGTTGTTCATCATCATTTATTTTAAATCATCATACATGAACAACTTGTGACATGCACAGTGTATCACTGTACATGCCACGAGGCCATGCACACCGATATACACTTGCGTATTAAAACTACAGGAATAGGTGAGCACAAGGTTAAACCCAAGCCGAGGCTGGATTCAACATAGGTGCAAATACACACATGTACAAATCGAGTATAAATGGATACGACACATGTATTACATAATTACACATATATACATGCATATGTATGCATGTATATACATGAGTATGTATGCAACCAAAGAAAATTAACATGACTGCAACATGAGGACAATTGGACTGAAAATGCACATGAAAGAGAATAAAGCAACTGGACATGTATGAAACCAGCATGAGCACTTGAAGTTCAAAGCCACAAACAAGATCACATGTCAATACAAACCCGTCATGAACACCAACACAAAACAACTCCAACCAGAAACAAGTGTACACAAGACTTCAGACTGCAACAACACACACATGTACACATGAAACAGAGGCTAGACAAACCAGACTCAATACAACAAAGAGACTCGAGTACAACATAGCCCAGACATGAAGACCAAAAGTAGCTCAACAATCATGTAACATGTTCAATGAAATGTACAGAAGCTCAAAGACTCGAAGTCTGAAAATAAGGCAAAGCAAACCGGACATGGAGTTCCACATCAAACCAACATACATAAAACAGATTTACATGAAGACTTAGACTAGTTTGGTGACAAACAGTGCACAGTAGAGCTATGATCAAATCAGACCATACATGAACACAACAGGCCAATGGGTCAAGACAAAATGAACAGTAGAGACTCAAGTGAAACAAGTCAGTGCAACATGAACCACTCGAACACACACATGAATACATGAAGATGGAAACAAGTGCAGATACACGTTGAAAGAAGCAACACAGCACACATATATACATGTATATTTATATATAGTGATAAAACAGTCAACAGAGAAGGCTTCAAGTTCAATGTGCAGATGAGCTAATATGCCTCAGTGCATATGTACATGAGTAAATATGGCAGTTCATAATTAAAATGACACGAGGCAGTTTACAGAAAATCAAATAAGACCAGTAGTAGTTCGAATATTGCCAGGAGAAAAAAATGGAATAGAGGATGACAATTCAAAATTCATCAAGTCATCATAAATATTTAAATGCTGAAGTCAATTTTTATCTCACAGTAGATAATATGATGAACACGAATTAACCAAGTCAACTATCTCAAGAATTCAAAGTGCCGAAGTCACAGATGACATGAACGAGAAACAAATTCAAATGCCAGAAAAGAACGGAACCAAATCCAACCGAGTATAAAATGAACAAGTCAAAAATAAATACCATCGTTCGATTAAAAAATCACAGCCAAGTAAATTCACGAAGAATTCAAATGAGAAATATACAAACGCAATTTTAGGGATTCAATCCCTATAAATACCCAATAATCATCATAGGCAGAAAGGCTTTGGATTTCAAAGAAAAAAATCCAGAGAGCATACTTAGAACAAAAACAAAAAAAACTCCAATCAAGTTCGAAAGATTCGAGTTCAAGCAAATACCAGAGCAAGCAAGTCATAATCACAAATCAATTTATAACTCGAATCGAAGTCGAGCTTAGTCGAAATTGAAAAAGGAAATCACATACCAATTTTCATACAAGTCGATCTCAAGACAATTGGAGCGACCGAAAGCCAATCTCAGCTAGCAATTCGATTAACGAAGCAACCATAGCAAAAGCATATCACAATCGATCAAATTAAAGGCGGCGTCTTCAATTTACAGCAAAACCCTAGCTTGTGAAAGAGGAACGAAGAAGAACGGGCAAAGTTTTAACATAGAAGAAATAAAATAAAAGGGAGATGTTTTATTCTCTATTTTAAGTGGGCCGGTTTTAGTTTGTTTATATTGGGCTTAGAGTTTAATTAAATAGGGTTTTGTTTAGCTGTCTTGTTTTATTTTGTATTTTTCTTTTAAAATTTTGTGAAACTCTAGTTGTGTGACTGGGTACGAACTACGGTGGTGTAGTTCGAGAATTCGCAACTCAGGGGCTGAGTTGTGGTAGGGTTTTGAGCGTAGAGTTAGGTTAGTCAAGTAGCGGGTGTCGCAAGTTTACGTGTGTAAGCGTTTGACTACTTATTTTCCATTAGAAACCTTGGGGGTAACACGTAGGCAGGTTATTGCCGAAGCTGGGTAAATCTATGTTGTCCTATTTCTGCTTTTATTATTCTGCTATTATCTGTGCTACAATTATTATGTATATTTCCACATTAATTTTATTATTATTAGTATCAATCTATTCACGCCCCCTCTAGGGTGAAAATGATCCTACAATCTAAGGAGGAGCCATCGATTTGGGGCCAAATTCTCTAGTGCAAGCATTTGGAAGAGCTTAGGCTTGAGGTGACTAGGTACAAATTTGATAATCTGATTATTGAAATTAAATTTAAATTATTTTAATTGGTTAGGATGTTAGAAAACTTAAATTTAGTATGTTAAATTTAAAATTGAATATGCTTAGACCCTAGATTTGAATCTAAAACCCTAGAAATCAAATTACAGTAAATTGATAATGTAATTACTTGTCTAAATACTTGTTTTTATATCAAATTTCAAGCCCTAAACCCACAAATCCTAATTGAATTTTGATTTAAAGATTTAACCGGTCATTTGTAAAGTTAGGGTTAATTGAATATACTAATCGATATGAATTAAGTGCATAAACAAATCATGAAAAAACTGTAGAACACTAATTTTTACTCACGACTGGTCGATCTAGGATTTCCAGCGGTCGACCGGTAGCAGTCGACCTTGGGTTACCTCGGGTCAACCGGTTGGAACTAAAATTGCATAACTTGAACCTCAGCTTAAGACCCAAATTAAATAATAAAATTTATATAATTTAGTTGGAAATTATATAAACCAGGGACTGTTTGATTGCACCAATTTGGGCTAAATATATGTGTTTGAGAGGATAGGGAAGTTGGTTCCCTATCAAAGTGATTAGGGCGATGTATATCGCAATGTTTGGTATTGGTATGTGCGAATATATTTCACAATGGTTGATTTGGCATGGGCGATGTATATCGCATACATGAAGTTGATTAAGGCGATTTATTTCGCATAGGCTCAAGGGTGTTTCGTACGGGTGGGCACAAAATTATCAGAGACTCTTTCTGAGAAAGTCCAGTACTAAAGGGAGATATAGGTACGCACGTTTCTGGTGCAACTTTTAAGAGTGGACGTCGGTGTAGTGCAATAAGCGGCTATAGGTATAAGGAACATTGGGGCCCAATACTAATGGGAGTTCCAATGAGATAGACCCCAGTGCAGTACAATAAGAGGCATTTTTTCCACTACGACCGAGAATGAACATGAGTGCATACGATGAGTTGTTATGCAAGTTTGCATTTTCAATGTTCTCCCTCTCTGGGCGTAGGGTTAACGTAGTTATGATGGGAGAGTAATTCCCATTTTGACTGATCGTTCGTCTGAAGTTCGATCATTAATTTCAACTCTTTGTGTTAGATAGAAATCCTTCGATGTTGACCTTAGTAGTTAACGGACACTTGCTATATAGCCTATATCACTTCGAGTAGATTTAAAGTTAATTACATTTAATCATCACATATTAAACTTGTTCTCATTCACCGGACTTTTTCCTGGCCCATTCCTTTCCATCTCTTTTCCACCATAGGTGGACTAGGCAGTAAGTGATTTGCTCATTTCGGATACTTAGAGAGAGTCGTGCTTTTCTTAAAGTCTACTTTACTGTGCCTTCTCTTCATGTATCACTTTATTATATCTCTACAGTTATTTTCTTGTATTAGACTTTGAGGATGTTTTGCTATGTACTCTGATTTGGATTACATATTGATGTTTTTCTAAGACCGTGATTTGATATTTTCTGAGACTGATATTTTCTATGATATTTATGTGTTTATTTTTCTTCCGCCGTGAGTTGTGAAAGTTTAGTTCATCATAGACTATATTTGCTTGTCTTAGTCTCTGGATTATTTAAGTTTTAATCTAATTAACCACATTTCTTGACACGATGCATTTGGAGCATGTCGGGAGGTGCGGGTTGTCACAAAAAACTTAGAAACTCTCAAACTTAAATCTAGTGAAAGGGAAATAATGATAACGAACGTCCATAAACAATATACTAAGAGACAAGTGGTAATAAATAAATACATACAACAAATTAGCACATTTCTATTGAAATGCTACAATATTAAACATTATATGATAGATAGATAATCTTATGATCATTTAGGCATAAATAGAATGTAAAGAAAACATTACAGTCTTGGATAGTGGTGCTTTTGGATCCCTCAACAGAGCCAAGACCCTAACAAGAATGTCGAAAATAACATCTGCCAAGATGTTCCAAATGAGAAATATTGCACCACTACCTAACGTGACTCATTATTGCTTCCTATAGAATACTTGAGGCATAAGAAAACTTATAGGTACAAGCCAAACCGTTAATTCAAGAGATTGTCATCCCTATCTCGCCAATGATCCTCAGTATAATGCACTGATCAAGCCAATTGCACCTTACTTAATGCCAATGGGATAACACTACTAAAGTTCAAGGTTGATGCTAAAGAACTACAAACTAAATATCTCACATGAACCTTTGGTAGCACATGATTAATGATAGAAGCTGTAACACGCATCAAAGTAACATGTAAGCAAGAAAAAATAAAACAAAATATACTAGTCTAATAGATTTAAGGGTAACCCTAGGGGCAATTATGTAATTTTTACATATATCTAACTCGATAACCAATCTTGTTCCATATAATAAGTGGTTTCTTTCTATTATATACTTGATATAATGTGTTGTATAAATTAATAACTAATTTAATTAAATGTATACTTAATAGAAAATCCATAAGTGATATGTTTTGTAACGGTAGTTATAGTGCGTTGTAACCATGAGTGATTTATCACAATAAAATAAACATACCATTTTAAATATTCCTAGTCAAGATGTACCGAGAATGGATATCAATGCATCCGTTGAGACTAGAATACGTAACGCTATTTAAATGTTATACAGTGTATTACTATTGGTCGTTGGGGTTACATACTGATAGTTATTAAATAACTATGAAATGACCCACTCGACAGTATTTTAGTGGTTAGTGTAACTAAGGTCATACAGAAAATATCGCTGTGACAAAATTACACAGTTCTCTCGACTTGAGAATACTATTGATCTTCAATGTGAAAGCTCCACTTTGATTATAGTTAAACCATGGCATGATGTCTATCGAACGACTATAATTAGCTCGTGCAGAAGCATTGAAAGTGTAACACTATTCAAAAGTGGATTTATCTCCTCATTTATATGAGGTTAGTGTCACGGTCAACTCAAAGTCAAAGTCTCTTACCAGAGCTATATGGTTAATAGTAATTGCTATATGGTGAATATGGACGATATTGGAATTTTGACCATTATCAAATCACAATAGTCCAAAGTGATATTGTTTTGACGAAGGGAATTGGTGTAAATAATTGTTATAGTTGGGCAACGTTTAGTGAAGTAAAATTGAATTTTACCCAAACTAAGTAAGTGTCATAATATCACACCACCTACTAAGTGACATGTGAACATTAATATTCGAATTGTTCAATATTAATCGCTGACCATGTAACATGCCATGAAAATTAATAAGAAATCAATTAACTAATAATAAGGCTAAAAATAGAAATTTTGTAAATGTTGGAATCAGGCTATGGAAGTTACAATATTGTGTTCGTGGCGATTTTCTAATCAATTTCCATAAATAAAGTTTTGACATCGGAGCACAAATGGAGAAGTTATTGACGTTTGAAGTTTTTCAAAGGCAAAATAATTCAAATGGAATCCAAATTCAAATTCATAACTAATATTAAGAATTTGAAATTAAAAAATTAACATTGATTAGAAATGAGGTAATGGAAAATGTTAAAATAGACATTAACGTCAAAAATTAAATAAGGAATTAAATAAAAGTTAAACAAAACAATCATACATACCAAAAAAAAATTAGCGATTGACCATCTACCTAAGGCTGGTTGACCGCTAGCGGTCGACTGCCCAGGATGGAGCGGTCGACCGGTAGGTGCTGTCGCAACTAAGGTAATTTAGGCCAAGAACGACCCGGTTTTATTATTTTAAACCGACTTAAATCTGACGATTCTGATGACTTCTAACCACTATAAATAAGAGCCCAACCCCCTCACTACTATTCATAAATTATTTGGGAACGTAGGCGAAGCTCTTTCACTCTCTTTCTTCCATACGATTCAGAAATTTCTTTAGGTCTTCAGGTAGGGGATTTTAGATATTAATATTCAATTTCTAATTCTATTCTGCTCTAATCCCTGAAATTATGAATCTAATTAATATATAATCCAATGTTGTATATTTCAAAGGAAGAGATCTAAAACAGGAAACAGAAGCAGAAGTATTCAAATCCTAAGGAGAAAGCTAGGAATTGTCAGTGAGTGAAAATCTTAGTATTTATCATTTTAGTAATTATATAGTATAGCTTGGAATTGATATTTTCCTTAGGGATTTTTATTCACGAAAATACCAAACTGAAACCACTGAAATTCCCCCAAAGAGAAATGCCAATTCTTATATTTTGGAATCTCAGTTATTCTATATTGAAATAGTAGAATTTGTGTAGTTATTGCACTTTTAATACTTTACATTTTATCTCAGTTTTAACTTTTCTCTTTTGATGATATTAATGGTTTTAGAAAGGAGATAAATAAGGAAATGGTATGTAAAGTATGGATTCTCCCATGCATGGTTTGCATAGCCTATTTTCGTAGTTTAAATATGAATCCCTTTTCATTTTACATGCAGAAGTTAAAAAGAGTGTAAAGGATTTGAATTGTAAATTCTATTGATGTTGATTCTACTATTTTAATATATAATAAGTTTGGTAATTCATTCTATTTTCTTATACAAGTCTATTGGTGGGCTAAGGATATTAGCTAATTTGTATATTATGGTATGAAGTTAGACTTATATAAATTGGAAGTTTTAACATTTAAACGATTAGTGTAGGATGCAATCTTCACATGCTTAGAATGTTTTAGTGTATATATATATGTATGTATATTAGCATATAAATAACATATAGTTAATAACATACTAATTACGTAATAAATAGATTAGTAATTAGTACTAAAACCCCATAGGATTGAAGTTAAGGATGATTATGATTAATGGTAGATTATAGAATTTTTCTTTATAGCCTTAGTAGAATGTGGTGAGATATGTGGTAGTATGATTAGAGGAGTGTAAATTATGACTAAGTTATAAGGATGCGAGGTCAGCCAAAAGCACACGGATGTTTGCCCTGCTAATCTGACTACCATCAGTATGACTTTGGGGCTGATGTGAGATATCGCCTATAACAAGTACCCATGGAGGGTGCGAGGTTAGATCCAATTCTGTAGGATATGTCTGCCTAGTTTACCTGGCTACCAGTGCTCATGAATAGTCGAGCTAATGTGAGACGCCACAGTTTGGGTTACGGGTCATAATATGTAGGACCTACTTCGAGATCGAGGGTAGTAAGTGGCTATTGTATGGTCCGCCTACTCCCCAATTAGGAAGTATTAAATGGTCGGGGATAACATTTAGGCATAATAGATGGAAATCTCGAGAAGAATCTGCTTCGGGTTTGAGGTATTAAGTGGTTATTGTAGGATCCACCTCTTCCAAAAAGAAGTATTAACTGGCCCGATGAGATTCCATGCGATGCTAGCTAGATAGTACCAAAGAGGGACCCGCATTGGGTTATGCATTAAATGATGGGGGACCTGCCTGAAATATAGGTATTAAATGGCAAAGTCCGCCTAATTCCCATTGGAAAGGTATTAAGTGGCTTGGGTACTTCCACTCACATTGTTTAGACATGATTGATGGTAGATGCACGAGACTGGGAATGGCCTTAGGTCTGTAGTTTAAAGTAAGTTATACAGTTGGGTTAGAAAAGTGTAAGTTATAAGAATGGACTGGGAGAGCCTTCAAGCTTACGGTCGGAGGTATTTAAAATAAATATAGTTAGGATGCGTAAGACATATTCTTATCTAAATTATACTGCCGAAATACTATTATGGAAAGATTCAAGATTTTATTCATCTAACATTGTTGTTCTAACTCCCTCCTCATTACAACATTGATGAGGGAAGACGATGTAGATCTAGGAGATGAAGGTAGAGATGGAGTCTTGCAACATTTATCTATCTACTTATGTTTTTATATTTTGATGTAACCATTTCAAACATGATTTTATTATATTTTAAAATATTGTACTACAGATATTAGGATGTTGTATTTTGGTTTGGAATTTGAATTTTTATAAAATGGTTACTATTTTTGATATTATATTTTATCCCTTCGGTTGTGAGATTCTGATAGAATTAGTAGATAGCTTTGTGTATTGTTCAACCAACAACCAGCTTTGGAATGGGTCTAATGTTCGATGGGCCATTTCTTTCTAGGTCGAAAATTAGGCCCATTTCGAGGTGTGTTGTTACATTTGGTATCAGAGTGTAGGTTTCCTGATCAATGGTTATAGGTATACGCATGAGTGCATACTTTTTATTTTTGAAAGTATTCTTCAAAACCCTACTACACACACATACACACTATTTTGAACATACGCAAACATACTAGGCAAGTCTTTTATTTCAGCATATGATACCATTCTCAGGAAATTTTAACTAAAATTTAAATCAACAGATAGTTGATACTGGCTAAAAATCATTCTTCTAAGGCTGGGAACTCTTCTACCCAAGAGATACCCACTGTCCGAGGGATCCCTAGATGGTTCAAGCAATACTTGAGGCATGTAAGGCAAGTTCTTATTCCTTAACAAGTTGCACCTGCGGCACCCGCTGCCTCGCCTGCTGAAGCAGCGTCCCACCTTATAGACTTTCCCAAGATGTGTAAGGACTTCTAAAATATAAGTGGAAAGGTATATAGGAAAGTAGATGGTTTTATGGAGATGAAGACTTGGATTAACGATTGTGAGCGTATCTTTTTGGAACTTGAATAGGAGGATCAGATTAAGAGGAGAATGGCAGCATGACATCTTAAAGGAGAGGCCTCAGATTGATGAAATGTTGTGGTTGAGGAGAATGTTGAGAGAGTTATCACTTCGGTTGACTTCAGAAACCACTTTGAGTCGCGATTTATGTCTAGGGCTGAGGTGAATTTGATTGGAAAGATTTATACAACTTAGATAGGGAGACTCCATTTTAAAGGAATATATCAGTAGGTTCACAGAACTAACTAAGTTCGAAATGACTTTGATCGATACTTCATAAAGAAGGTCATGAAGTTTGTGAAAGTCTTAAATTCTACACTTAAAGAGTTGCTTTTGACCCAAGTACACACTGGCGCTACTTAAGAGACGTTAGTTGAGATGGCTTTGCTCCAGACGGTTGGCTCAGAGGAGAAGGAGAAAGTAGGACCGGCTTAAAACTGATGTGGTGCTAAGAAGGGAGGATTTTGGATAAATAAGAATGCTAAGGGAAAGTTCAAAAAGGAAGGCATAATATGCCGGAGATGCCAAAAGAAAGGACACGTCGCTAGGGATTGTAGAGTGAGTTTGATAAGGGAAGAGTTCAAGGGGAAGTACTATAACTTCCACGAGGAGGGGCACTTCAAGAATCGGTGTCCAAAGATTGCGAAGGAACAACAGAGTGGGCAAGCCTATACCAATGAGGTTATTCCTATCTCGAGTAGACCTCCCCTTAGAGATCAAGTAAAGGCTGCAATGGAAGGTACGACTAATTTTTGGCATTATATATGTGCCCTATTTGATTCGGGAGCATCGCATTCATTCATAGTTGAAAATGTAGTTAACTCTTTGAGTCTAAAAACCCTCATTGTCAGCGACCCAATAGTAGTATCAAATCCCACTAGGGTGGGGTCGACACATCTTTCTTTAATTTGCAAAGACCTAGTTGTGGATATATGTAATGTCGATTTTACATGTAACACGTCTGTTCTTAATTTTTAGGGGTATGGATTTATCCTAGGGATTGATTAGTTATCTTACTATAGGGCTATTTTAGATTGTGATAGGATAATTGTATGGTTAAGTAGTTGTAAGGGGCGAGATTTAGATGTTTGTTGTACACCCCAAAACTCAGTCGAGTTAAGCTACTTATATTTGCTGAGCTTGTCACAAGATGAGCTCTCATCTGTACCCATAGTTGATAATTTCCTAATGTTTTTGAAGAAGTCTCAGATCTCCTATCCTGAAGGTAGATTGAGTTTAGGATCGATTTGGAGAAGGACGATAAACCAACCGCTCTGCCATTAAGACACATGGCCCCCAAAGAGAGGTAAGAATCAGATAAGCAGATTTCGAAGCTACTGTAGCAATGATTCGTTCATCGAAGTACTTCTAAATAGGGAGCACGAGTCGTCTTTGCCACTATGGCAGATGGGTCATTAAGGCTATGTGTCGACTCTAGAGAACTCAACAAGTTGACTAAGAAGAATAGGTATCCTTTATCTAGAATAGATGATTTGTTTGATCAGCTTGCGGGAGCCAAATTTTTTTTCCAATTTGACTTAGCCATTGGATTTCATCAATTGAGGATACTTGAAGATAGCAAGCAGAACACCGCATTTTACACTTCGGATGGACTCTATGAATGGGAAGTAATGCATTTTGGATTGAAAAATGCCTCTGCATACTTTGTAGATTTGATGAGTAGAGTTTTTAAGGGATAGTTGAATAAATTTGTCGTAGTGTTTGCGGATGATATCTTAGTATTCTCCAAGAGTAATGGTGAGCATAAAAATCACTTAAGGGAGGTACTAGGGAATTTGAGAAGGCACCAACTTAAAGTCAAATTATTAAAATATCACTTTTGGAAAAAGAATGTGAGATTTCTTGGACATATTATTTTAGAGAAGGCATTGTCTGTAGACCTTGTGAAGGTAAAAGCTATTCAAGATTGGAAGATTTCAAAGAATGCAATGGAGTTAGGAGTTTTCTTGGGTTGGCGGGTCACTATAGGAAGTTCATCAAGGACTTTGCGAAGATAGCAGTCCCAACCAAGAAGAATCTGGTTTTTGCCTGGGATGAGAAGTGAACGGAAGCATTTGAAAAGTTGAAGGAGTTGTTGACAAAAGCGCTAGTATTAACTATTCCTGATGGGATGAAGCCTTTCACCATTTACACTGATGCATGTGGTATGGGATTAAGAGCTGTTCTTATACAAGACGGGAGAATGATAGCTTATGCTAGTAGACAATTGAAGGACCATGAGATGAGAACCCAAATCACGACTTAGAGTTAGCGGCTATCATTTTTTCTTTAAAAATGTAGAGGCACTATCTTTTGGGAGAAAGGCATGAGTTGGTCACCGACCACAAATCAATTAAATACTCGTTTTTCCAAAAAGATTTAAATCTTAGGCGATAGAGGTGGATGGATTTTATAGCATTATATGTCTTTGGGATACTGTATACCCCCAGAAAAGGGAATGTTGTCACCGACGCCCTTAGCCGGAGGCATGCTACTTAAGTTCTATACATGAATGGAGGCAGTTGGAGTTCCTCTCCAATTTCAATTTCAAACTACCAATCGAACCCACTCTAAATTATCTAGCAGTGATGGAGGCTAGGCCAACATTAATGACCACATTTGGCTAGATTAGAAGAAGGATGCATCGTAGTAGACATTTTGGGCAAGCTGAGTAGGGGAGAGCAATTTTCCCATGTCGGTAGATATGCAGTTGACAAAAGAGGATGTTTGAGAAGAGATGGATGCCTTTGTGTCCCTATGGTTGAGGATGTTTTAGAAGACATGCTAGCATAATATCACCATTCTAGGATGACCATTTACCCCGGAGGAGATAACATGTATAGGGATATGAAGAAAATTTTCTATTGGCCAGTGATGAAGAAGAGGGTAGCCAAATTTATCTCTAGATGTTTGACGTGGCAAAGGATAAAGGATGAACACGGAAAATTCAGAGGATTATTATTGCTATTGAAGGTGCCGACTTGGAAATGAGAGCGCATATCGATGGACTTTATAGATGGGTTGCCTAGGAGTCAAAGAGGCAATAAAGCTATTTGAGTTATAATAGATAGGCTCACTAAAAGTGCTCATTTTATTCCTATTAGAAGTAATAGCAATGCAGCATCTTTAGAACAAATTTATATTAAGGAGGTAGTTTGATTTCATGGAATCCCAACTATCATACCTCTTATTCACTAGTGAATTTTGGAGGAGTTTACAGTCAGCTTTAGGAACCTCATTGAATCTTAGCACTGCTTACCACCCACAGACCGACGGTTAGACTAAAAGCATAAATAGGATTTTGGTAGACCAACTGAGAGCTTGTACCATGGACTTTGGGGGATATTGGGAGCAACACTTACATTTTGTAAAATTCGCATACAATAATAGTTACCAAGGGACAATTGGCATGACACCTTTTGCAGCGTTATATGGGAGGCGATGCAAATCGCCAAATTGTTAGTGGGAAGCCACCGACAAATTTTGACTCGGACCAAATTTGATTCGCGAGACCTCGAAAAAGATAGAGTAGATTAGGTAGCAAACGAAGGTCGCATAGAATCACCAAAAGACCTATGTGGACAAGCGAAGGAAAGAATTGGAGTTTGAGGTAGGAGACATGATGTTCATTAAAGCTTCCCCTCTTAGGAAGGTTATGAGATTTGGTAAGTCGAGAAAGTTAGCACCAAGGTTTGTTGGGTCTTTCCCGATCTTGGAAAGAATATAAAGATTAGCATATCAAGCAGAGCTACTAGATAAGTTGGTAGGAGTCAATGATGTATTTCATGTTTCGCACTTAAGGAAATGCTTTCACAGTACCGCCACCGTGGTGGAGCTTGATCAGTTAGTAGACATCAAAACGGAGCTGATAACACCCCGCACCACCACACACATAGTGGAGCAAGAAACTAGGAAGCTCTACAACAAAGAAATTAGGTTGATTCGAGTACAATGTAGGGGGTAACTCGATGGAAAGCACGTGGGAAACTGGAGAGAAGATAAGGAGTTCTCATCTTGAGCTTTTCTCTTGTAAATTTTTTCTCTCCAGAATTAGGTTTTTGGTTGCTTCGTGGTTGCTAGATTGGATGGTAGGGAATGACTGCCACACTTTTTACTGTCATGTTTGCAATCATATAGAAATTTTGTACATATTTAGGATGTTTGCATATTAAATGACACGACCTTGCATTCATGCTAGGACTGAGCTCACCTATAGTATGTCTACATATGTAATCACATTACACTTTTTGGTTGAGTTGATGGTTGTGTAGATAACTTAGTCGTATAATATGGATGCTTAGTGCGCGTTACACTGTCTGTCCCTTAGGAATTTTCGGGACGAAATCCTTTTTAGGGAGGAGAATGTAACATCCCGTAAAAATCAATAAGAAATTAATTAATAATAAGGCTAAAAATGGAAATATTTTGTAAATCTCGGAATTTCACTACAGAAGTTACACCATTGCGTTAGTGGAGATTTTTTAATCAATTTCCATATATAAAGTTTTGAAATCGGAGCTCAAACGGAGAAGTTATTGACATTTGAAGTTTACCAATTCAAAATAAATCAAATGGAATTCAAATTCTAATTTATAATTAAAATTAAGAATTTGAAATTTAAAAATTAACGTTGTTAAAAATGGGGTTAGGGAAAACGTTAAAAGTTAATCAAGGAGTTAAATAAAACGTTAAACATAACAATCAATGGTTCCCAAAAATAATCAACCGGTCGACTGCCTACCTATGGTCGGTCGACCTCTAGCGGTCGATCACCTAGGTAGGAGTGGTTGACTGGTAGGTGTTGTGTTAGCTAGGGTTATTTAGGTTAGGAATGGCCCAAATTGTATTATTTTAAACCGACTTAAATCTGAACGTTCTGGTGACTTCTAACCACTATAAATGAGAGCCTAATCCCCTCACTTTTATTCACAAATTATTTAAGAATATAGGCGGAGCTCTGTCAGTCTCTTTCTTCCACACATTTCAATTTCTTTTTAAGGTCTTCAGGTAAGGAATTTTAGATATTAATATTCAGTTTCTAATTCTATTCCCCTTCAATCCCTGAAATTCTGAATCTGGTTAATATACAGTCGAATTATTGTATATTTCTAATGAAAGAGGTCTGAAAAGAGGAAACAGAAGCAGGCGTATTCAAATCCAAAAGTGAAAGCTGGGAATTATCTATGAGTGGAAATCTTAGTTTTCCTCTTTTTAGTAATTGTATAGTATAGGTTGGATTTAATATATGCCTTGAGGAATTTTATTTACAAAAACACCAAACTAAAACCCTCAAAATTCCCCTAAAGTGAAATGTCCATTCTTCTGCTTTGGAATCTCAATTATCCTATATTGAAATAGCAAAATTTGTGTAGTTACTGCAATTTTAATACTTTGCATTCTATTCCACTTCTCACTTCTCATTTTTGATGAGATTAAGGGCTTTAAAAAGGAAATAAATTAGGAAATGGTGTGTAAAGTATAGATTCTCCTATTCGTAATTTGCATTGTCTATTTCTGTAGTTTAAATATGAATCCCTTTTTCATTTTATATGTAGAAGTTGAATAGAGTGTAAACGGATTTGCATTGTAAATTTCTATTGATGTTGATTCTACTATTTTTAATATAAAATAAGTTCGTTAATTGATTCTATTTTCTTATAAAAATCTATTACTCGGCTAAGGATATGAACTAATTTGTATGTTATGGTATGAAATTAGACTTGTATAAATTAGAAGCTTTGACATTTAAACAATTAGTGTAGGACGCAATCTTCACATGCTTAGGAATATTTTGGTACGTATATATATAAGCATATAAGTAATGTATAATTAATAACATATTAATTACGTAGTTAATAGGTTAGTAATTAGCATTAAAACCCCATAGGATGGAAGTTAATGATGATTATGATTAGTGGGCGGAATAAAGAATTTTTCTTTATACCCTTAATAGAATGTGATGACGTATGTGGTAGTATTATTATGGGAGTGTAAATTATGAATAAGTTATAAGGATGCTAGGTCGGCCAAAATAACACAAAAGTCTACCCTACGAATTTGGCTACCAATAATGTGACTTTGGGCCTGATGTGAGACACCGCTTATAATAAGTACCCACTGAGGACGCGAGGTTAGTCCCAATTCTGTCGGGTAAGTCTGCCCAGTAAACCTGACTACCAGTGCCTACGAATAGTCAAACTAATATGAGACACAACAGTTTAGGTTATGGATCATAATATGTAGGACCTGCTTCGAGGACTGGGGGTAGTAAGTGGTTGTTGTAGGGTCCGGCTCCTCTATAATTTGAAAGTATTAAATGGTCGGGGATAACATTTAGGCACGATAGATGGAATCTCAAGAAGGGGCCGCTTTAGGTTTAAGGTATTAAGTGGCTATTATAGGGTTAGCCTCTTTCTAAAAGAAGCATTAAGTGGCCTGATGAAATTTCGTGCGATGTCAACTAGATCGTAACACAGAGGGGTCCGCCTTGGGTTAGGTATTAAATGACTGGGACTTGCCTATGATATAGGTTTTAAATGGTCAGTGTCTGCCTAATTCCCATTGAAAAGTATTAAGTTGTATGTGTACTTTCTCTTATATTGTTGGGACATGGTTGATGATAGATGTGTGAGGTTGGGAATGGCCTTGGGCCTACAGTTGAAAGTAAGTTATATAGTTAGGGTAGAAAAGTGTAAGTTATAAGACTGGACTGGGAGAGCCCTCGGGCTTACAGTCAATGGTATTTATAAGAAATATAGTTAGGATGCGTAAGGCATATTCTTATTTATATTATACCGCCCAAGTACTATTATGGAAAGACTCAAGATTTTATTCACCGGGCATTATTGTTCTGACTCCTTCCTCATTACAATACAGGTTAGAGAAGACGATGCAGATTTAGGAGATAAATGCGGACATGGAGTCTTGCGGCAGTTATCTATCTATCTATTTTTATATTTTGATGTACACATTTCAAACATGATGTCATTTTATTTTGAGATATTATACTATGGATATTGGGATGTTACATTTTGTTTTGAATTTGAATTTTTATAAAATGGGTAATTATTCTGATATTATATTTTATCCTTTCCACTATGAGATTTTGATAACATTAGTAGATAGCTCTATGTATTATTCAATCAACAGCCAGCTTTGGAATAGGTCTAATCTTTGATGGGCCTTTTTTGGGTCGAAAATTAGGCATGTTTCGAAATGGGTAGTTACAGACCAAATTTACACCAAAAGTCAAGCAACTAAAATGTTGAATACTCCTTTTACCACCTGATCTAATTAATTTGTAGTTGTTATAAATTAATTAATATTTATGAAATATTAATTATAAAACTTTATTTGACATGTTGAAAAATATAAACAGTTTATTTATAATAGTTATAAATATATCGATCGATATACGATATTGATATAGTTTAAATTAGATATAAATGCAATGAATATTGTTAGGGCTTGAAATGATTTAAAGTGCCATAAGGGGGTTTGATTTTCATTTGGAATGTACAATGAAAGGCCGACCATAATGATGGCTAAGAAGGGGTTGGATTTGAATTAAAAAGGAGGAGAAAAGGTAAGAGAGAAATAGGGATCCAGATCCACATTTTTCTCCTTGGTATCACCTTTATTTAAACATATCTAAACTCTCGCTTTTTTTTATTTTTAGCCTCCTCTTCATCTCTTTTGCTGGCCGCGAATTCTACCTTACCCCTCCAACTTTTCAATCAATTCTAACATCAAATCAAAGTCGATTCGATCATTGGTGGTAGCTATGTTCGAGAAGCTAGCAACTTCTGGATAGAGGATTCAATTTAGGGAGTTTGATTCTTCATTTCAAGGTGAGAACAATTAGGCTTTGGTGAAAGGTAATATTAGTTGTTTATAATGTCTAATATGCTTATTCATGTCATGTGCTAGCTTGGTTATAAATTATTATCATGAATCTGCATACTGATGTATTGTCTACATTTGATTATAATATAGATGTGTGTGTATAGTTCACTACTAGTAATTTAAAAAAAAGGAGAAATGAGTGATCCTCTATTTAAAGAGGAGGACACTCATGTATTTTATTCTACATTAGAAAAAGGAGTTGTCAACATGCTTAGCAGGTAGCAATACCCACCCCGTGCAATGGAAAAAAAAAGAAACCAAAATCCTAGAGAGCTAAGTCTATAATAAAATAATACAAAATTATAATCCACTGAATAAGATGAGTATCATATCCTCAAAATAAGCTAAATCCATCTAGGCCAACAAGCATATCTAAAACTACAAAAATGACTATACCAAAAGTGTAAGACCAATACATACATACATACATACATACGTATATATATGTGTGTGTGTGTACACATATTTATATACATATATATGTGAAATAAAAATATAGTAGTCTAATAAAAAATAGAAAAAGCAATATTATGACTAAAACTAAGTTAGAAACAATAAAGGGTATAACATAATCCAATTACATAAAAACAAACAAATTAATGATAATTCTAATTTAAGGCTAATATCCTAATAACAGTGGAGTATCAAATTTGTCATTAGGAAAGGTGTCCAAGGAAGCTAAATTTTTTTCATTACTATTTTTTCTATTATTGGGAATAGTTATTATAAGTTTGGAGATGAACACTATATTCAAAACTGAAACATAATCTATCTAATTTCCTAAATATAATATAGTGTCGGATTCATTAGCATACATGTCAATTAAAAAGGTATTTAAAGTGCTATTGTTATTTCTATTTTTAAATACTATATTTTTAACTAAATTAATACAAGATTAACCCATTTTAGATATTCATTGAAACTAATATTTTTATCTTTATTATAACTAGGGTTTGAAATCCAAGTAACACAAAACAAAGCAATTATATATATTAAATTGTCTGTTGAAATATTTATATTACTAAAAAACTAAAAACCCTTTAATTCCTTTCAAACCATAAATACGAACATATTATAGTAAAAATAGTATCAACTACTAATCCATGAAAAAAATTATAATGAAACCTAAGCTTATTACAAAATAATTCATAATTAATATCATTTATTAATTATATTAAAATAAAAATTATTAAGACAATTTATAAGAATGTAATTAGTGATATGACACTCAAAATATAAATGCGAAATTTTTTCCATTCCCACAATACAAAAAAAACATTTATTATCAATAATTGTATTTTTCCTTTTTAGTAGTTTAATAGTATTTAATTTTTCATGTATAATTGACCATATATGTACTTTAGTTTTGGGAGGAGTATTACCTTTCCAAATATATCTAAATATATTCGATTTCACACCCAAAAATTAAGAAATTTATAAAAAGAGTGTGATGTGTAGATTTTTTATTCCAACATCATATTTTAATGTCATTTTTATTGTCAATGTTATATAATTCTAATTTAGCATAGACTAAGCTAAACTTCGATAATGTACTTCCAACTAAAGTACGATTAAAACTAAATTCACATGGAAAATTTAAATTTGTTTTATGTATTTTTGAAATCAACACATGTTTAAAATTACAAATTTCGTAAAGTTCATTGAATTCTACTTTTAGGGGAATTACCGATATCCAACTATCATGCCAAAAAGAGGTATTATTCCCCAAATGTACCACATTATTAATTCCTAATTTATAAATATCCTAATTTTTATTATTGATTTCCAAAAATGAGAGATATTATTTGTATTATTAGTAGAAATATATTGTATATTATAAGCAACATTATATTATTGATTCGATATTATTTCTTTCAAATTAAATTCTCCTTATTATCTGTAAATTTCCATGTCTATTTTCCTAATGAAGAAGTGTTTAAATTGTATAAATTTAATACCTAACCCACCCTCATCTTTAGATTTACATACTATTTCTCATTTAACTAAACATTTTGAACTATTATTAGGATTATCACCACTCCATAAAAAATCCCACCTAAATTTATTTATTTTGTCAATTACCCATTCTGAAAAGCGATAAAACAATATCCAGTAAATGGGTAATAATGACAAAATAGAGTTAATAAGGACTATCCTACCTGCCCTAGATAAAAATCTATCATTCCATTTAGTTAATCTTTTGTTAATTTTGTTTATTATTTTTAACCCGTCATCATGTTTGAGTTTAGTTGGTCTTATTAAAAATCCTAAATATTCTATAGCAAATTTCATAGTTTTACAATTTAATGTATAAGCGACTTGATTTTCAATCTTATCTATATCATTCAAAACTAACATGGAACTCTTACCAAAGTTAATCTTTAGTCCAGAGAGCAATCCAAAGCTATATAATATAAACTTAAGTGTTATAATACGTCTATGTGAGTGTGATGTAAAGAGCATGGTATCATCCGCAAACTATAAAATGGAAATGCAATTGCTTGTAATTTCATTTCCAACATTATATAAAATCCCATTACTAGTGGTTAGTTCAATAATTCTAGCAAAAATATCCACCGCTAATTAAAAAGAAGAGGTGATAAAGGATAACCATAGTAACGACCCGCAATTTTTAATGTTTAGAATAAAAATATTTAATTTATTTGAATATTCAAATTTGATTCAAATATAATAAATAATAAGAAAATTTATTGTTAATAAAACGACTTGATTTTAATGACATATTTTTTAATGAATTTATAGGATTTTTCCATAATTTATTAATTTGAAAATATTCATATTATCGTTTGATGCATTTTGCGGTGAACGTTGGTATTCTTGAAACTATGTAGAATAAGTTAACCTGTGTTTTGCGTTGTTTTATGATCGTGTTGCATTGTTGTACACGATTGTACTTTTATTTCTGTCGTTCGCGGTTTGCACGCAAACGTGATGTTATGTAATAGAGTACCCAAAACAAATTTTCATTATAAATAGAGCCCCTATCCCTCTTTCAGAAGATACATCTCCTCTCCTCTTTTATTTACTATAGAAAAATAAGTAGCCACCACCATATCTTCAATTGTTCCTGGAGCCTCAGGCGTCGTTAGACGATGGCGTTGGATCCTTTGGGATTGTAGTGAGGAGGGCTTCATTTTGGTGTCGATGAAAGTAGGTGAGATTGAACATGGTCGTGGTCGAAGTAGAGAGGACGAAGTTAGGGTTAGGCAGTGATGTCGATTGGAGGGGAGTTTGGCTAAGGAGTTTGTGGATCCAGGCTTCTCATGTGAAGGCGTGCTTATGGGGGAAGTTTGGAGTAGTGCGGCTATGGATGGTGATTCACAACATTTGATTGTCGTTTTGTAGTGATGGTTGTCGTGATACAAGGGGAGGTGCCAGAGGTGGATTTGAAGTCGTGGTTGAACTCGTGGTCGCATGAGAAGTTGATTAGCGTTGGTTTGATGAGGTACATAGCTCCAAAGTGTTTTGCAACAATTTGATGTGTCAAGGGGAGCATCAAGTTAGAAATTGGTAGAGTTGATCAAGCCTCCTGTTTTGGTGTATGCGTGGTGCTCATGAAGTGCAGTTCAATGGTGGTGTTGATATTCGATTCCGTTGAATAGAGAGGGAGAGAATGAGGAGAGAAGATGGCTGTCTATGTTGGGTTCGTGCATATCAGTGTAAAGGGAAGATGTAATTGGGGGAGAGGATAGATTAGAGGCAATTAAAGTGATTAGTGTTTAATTAAATTGATTAATTAAGTTTTAAATTCAAAATCTTACAAAAACCCATAACTTTTGCTTACACGGTCCGATCAAGATGCCGTTTTCACCATTGCACTCAAAGTGAGATCCTCTACGTATTGGATTGGCTTAGGCTTAGGTGACTTTACTCACTAGTTAATTCGTATATGTTCTGCACATAATGCTTGTTGTATAAAATAATAAATCAAAATAGATAACAATGCCAGTTGTAACTTTTGGACCCCTCCTTGCTTTGGAAAGCAAGTGAGAACATTATATGTAGTATAATCTATATGACAACCCTCTAAAACATGTACCGTGGATATTGTTGTTTGAAAAAAGTTGGAAATTGTGTGAATGTTTGAAGTGAAATAGCTGCTATAAACGCACTTTGAAATCCCCCTTATTTGACACTGGTTAAATTGGTTAAAATGTGGATATATTATGGAAATATATATTGGGTTGTTTTATACACATGTTTTGAGTGTGTTTGACCTAAAGGAATTGGTGTGGAAGGTTATTGAAATTGTGAAACAAAGTTGTGTTGAAAATCAAGCTTTTAGTAAAGTAAAAAAGGGCTTTTACTTTAGATATTTTTCCAAATCCTTTAAAGTAGGTTTATGAAAAGTTATTAAAGTATTTTAGAAAAGGAAGTTTGTAGTTTAAATATGTTTTTATAATTACTTCTGAATTTTTAAAGTAAAGAGTTATAAATTATAAAAACATGTTTTTATGGTTTTTAAATAAATCATAAAATAAATATTTTTAAATAATATATTTAGAGTAAATGTTTTAAACTATAGTATAAGTATTTTAAAGTAAATTTTAAGTATATATATTTTTTAGAAAATTAATAATTATTTTATTAAAGTAATTTGGAGCTTATGTAAAATAAATATCATTTTAAAGAGGTTTTTAGTAAATACATAAGTGAAAAAAGTATATTAAGCCTTTTATAAAGTAATAAAGGAAAGTTTGGGTTTTAACCCTTTTTGCTAAAATTAGCGGTTTTATTAAAGCTAAGTGAAAGTACATTAATTTGTTAAATTAATGTAGAGACAAGTAATTATAATTAGGATTATAATTGTGACTTTAATGAGGAATACTTTAAAGTAATAATAAGAGAAATGGTTTTGGGTTTGTTGTGACATTGTTTGAGTAACAATTGTCTTAAACCCTTATAAATGTAATTTAATCCTTAAAAGTAGTTTTAAAGATAATGATTAAGTAAAGTGTTTTGAGTTTTTTGCAAACAATGTTTGGTAACATTTGTTTTGAAACCCTTGAATAATATTTTAAAGTGGTAAAATATTGTTAAATGATTTTGGGAAATACTTAGATCTTCAATAATAGAATTTTAAAGATAATAACAAGTATTAAATCTTTTAGGAAAAGATAGAAAAGTAGAATTTTTAAAGTATAAAGAGGGAAGAGGTTTATAGTAACAATGTGCAAGTAACATTTGTTTTAACCACTTTGATTATATTTTAAAGTAAGTAAATCTTGTTAATGATTTGTGAATATACTTATACCGTTGAGATAAATATATAAATAATTTTTGAAGTATTGAAAAGAGTACAATTGAATATTGAATTGTAGAATACTTGTATATACCCTTGTAAAGATATTTGAAATACACACACACATACAATTATAAAAAGGGAAGTTTTAATTAATAAAGGATTAACTAATTAAAAAGGGGATTCAAAGTCGTGTATATGATTTAATCGTGCTTTTGTTTGTCAATCATGCTTTGTATGTTACTTGGTTATAGAAAGTATACAGGACCTAGTTTCCCTTATGCGACAATTCTCGTTTTTGTTAAATTGACCAAATACAATTTTGGAGATATCTAGAAGAAACATGGGAATTATACGGTATAATTATCTTCAGTGATGATATACTATATGTATAAACTGGTTCTTCTCTTCTAAGACAAATAATAAGGAAACCCATTCCCATTCGGTTAGGAGTTAATCTCCGCTCTTATGTATTATCTGTTTATTTCCCAAAACAACCAGAGTTGAGTTTACCGAAAATCTATCGATTGGTTTTGGGGCGCCTAGTAAGCGGGGGAGTGTACTTATATGAGATGACTCAAAACTGTAACCACACTAAAACAACATACGTGTTCTATGCTTTGGAAGAGGTTCGTGATTGGTTCGAGATGCTAGAATATATGTGGAGATTCAAGATCTGTTTGAGATGCTCAAACACATTTGGTTGTTCATGATCTATTCAGGATATGGGAATCAATGTGTGATTCCGAAATCTATTGAGTGATGGGAATCCATATATGATTCCGAGAGCTATTGAGATACGGTAATCCATGTATGATTCTGAGATTTGTTCGAGTTGTGACTCGTGTGCTGGAACGCCAGATGCAGCCTTACTAGCGGATAAGACTAAAACCAAAGATAGGATGCATAAACTAGGAGTTTAGCTAACCCAAGGGTGCTGGAGACTCTACCCCAGAAATACCTATAATTGCAAGTATGACCAGTGCACTCGGCTTCATGTTGTAGCCAACTATGCATTTCCTATGTACATCAGCTAGGGATGTAAGGTACTTTGGGAGGATATCTCTAATCCTTGTGCAGGATGATCATTCTCGAAGTACTAAGGGCACCTCCGTGGAATCCTACACAATTAGCGAACGCACCTTAGCGGTTTTGATTATATACCTATTATTGATGTGGTGTACACTCACACGTAGCACAGCTATTTCTTATTTATATTCGGTTATCGTAAGGTAAAAAATCATCCATGTTTATTTGCGGCGTGGTCTTACTAGATACCTTTATTTTTGAAGGGTTTTGTAAATAAAAAAATCCATATGATTTGAGCTTCTCACGCTGATTTACTAGACTGATCCAGGTGTTATTTACTTATAATGCTTACGTCAGCCCTGTGTACATTTTTGGATTTAGCTATGGACACTTTGAAGCTTCAGGGGACGAGCTGGATGCCTCTAAGACTGTGACGACCCGCCTCCTCGACCCTTAGAAATCGACACTAATACATCCTTGGTAGTCACGTGTCCCAAATCCAAATGTCGGAGAGGAAGATTATCATGGAGTAAAAGAAAATAAAGACATAATAGAATCTTACACGAATGGAATAACATATATTATTTCAATATATATATCTTTACAGCAAAAATTTTAAATACGTTTATTCAAATTTTAATTTTAAATTATTATTTCAAATAAATTCCAAAAATCACATTTATTGAACTAAATTCAATTGAATTTCAAAATTATTTCCTAAATAGATTTATTAATTATTTCTACTTTTTATCAAGTTAAAAATAATTTTCTAATGACTCAAATTCATTTGAAACTCAAGTTTCTTCGATTTAAATTTTAAATTTTTATTTATTCACCAAAATTCTCAATTAAAATCCCAAAGTATATTTTATTATTATTAACTGAAAAGTAGGATGTTACACCATCTTCAACTTGAAGCCTCATTTCACTTTTTGCCAAATGCCTCATTTTCCTAAGTCACTGTAATGAAATATATATATGAGTTCCAGATCCATTATCCAAGACATAAGATAATTTCTTGACCGCAAAACAATTTATTAACAACTTTTAGGTAGTCTAGACAATTCCATTTCCAATGTTTTTTTGTGACAGTGGTGACACTCACCCTTGTCATTTGGAGCGCTCTTCTTTCTCTTCTTACCAACTTGCTTCCTTTTCTTTGAACCCTTTATTGTGAGCATTGCAACTTGATCATTGGATGAAGACTCGGCTGATTTTAACATATTGAGCTGCTCCACAAGGCTTATATTCAAACGCTTCATATGGTAATACAATAACGGTGCAAACTATGCAGTAAGAGACCTTAAGATCTGTGACACCCCGCACCTCTAGGCACCCCGAAAATCGGACATGACTAGAAGCACGGGTGATCGGGTGAAATAAAAATTCATAACATAGCATATAGACTAAGGCAACATCATAAAATGATTAAAATATTACAGCGGAAGAAAACTTTCGCTAATTATAAATTAATAGCAAAACAACTTCACTAAAAACAACATTATCCCAAATTTATTTCTGAAACCAAAAGTACCAAATAATCTCCACCAATACATAAAACATAACAATGTTCACAATATAGTCCCCATATGTAGAGTAAAGTACGGAAAAGAGAAACGAAGTACATGAAACAAAAGAAACAAAAGCTGAAGATAACAACTGCTCCAATGACCCTCCAAGCTGCAAAGAACTACAACCTAGACCTGCCCTCCTGTGATTTGGAGAAAATAGGAAAAATAGGAATGGGTCAGGCATAAAGTCCGGTGAATGAGAAATAAAATGAAGCAGAAAGAATAAAACAGTTTAATTCCAGGTCTTCCCCGGATATCGTAGAAGGTGAATAATATAATGCAGTGAATCCTTCTTAGATACAGTTCCTAAGAAGCCAAAGTCCATGGTAACTCTAGGGAAGTCAATCATGCAATAATACTAAATGTCAATCGGCCTGTCGGACCTGCTATCCTTACTTATCCACGTGCTACAGCATGAAAGCCATGCTCTTCACCCGTGCACTGTGACTAAATGCCTCTTACGTCTAACCGGCACCGACTCAAAAACCTCGCACGACCCCGAAGTTGCGCTCAGGCTCCGCCAAACTAGTCTCATATCCTCCTGTCTCCTCAATCACCAACGTGGCCCGCGGCTGGGTCGGCTGCGCAAAATCCTCCAACAATCTGCCTAAAGAAGCCTACGTCGAAGCACACTTGTTCTGCTCCATCCGCGTCGATCTGCTTGAAGAAGCCTACGATTGTGGATGTTATCTATCCTACGTACTAGCAACCTATGAAAGGTAGCAAGCATCCTTGCGAACCAACTTGCCTGCTCCTAGTACATATAGCCAAAACTATATTTTGGTCTTAACTGCATGAAATACCTATCCAGACCTTTACAAGGTCTGCCTACCAAATCGCTTCTAGATTAATTAATTTTACCGTTACAGTTTACATACTGTTTATTTCCATTAATCTGCTTTAGGCCATTTTTACATCCGATTTGGTTATTTCACAATTTCTCTTTTTCTTACATAAATGGTATTTCAATTTCACGTCCGTTCAGTCTGTATGGTTTGTCTGTAATTTTTATGTCATTTTGTTACAGATTTACACTAGCCTTTAGGGTCCATTTAATTTACATATTTTCCACCCTAATTTACGTTCTCCTTTTTAGAGATTTAATCTGTACAAATTTTTTTATCCAATAGCCACAAACCATTTATTACACAAAATTCCACTTTTACATTTTTAGGCCACATATGAAACAAACAATTATGCCAATTAGACTTCCCAATTTTATTCCAAAACCATATTCAAAATTATGTAATTATATCAATCAAAACCATAATTTTATTCAAGTAACATATTCTGAATTTATTCAATTAACCTGTTCTACCATTATAAATTGAATAACAATTCTAATTCAGTTTAATTAAACTAATCTTATTTACGCCATGAAACATAAATAACAATTTGTTTGTTCCAAATTTCAACCTAGACATGAATTAGAATTGAGAAGTGGAAGAAGAAGAAAATACAATGATTTACATAAATTTCAATCTTATTTATGCCATAAAACGTGAATAGACAATTTATATGTCCCGTATTTTAAACCAAACATGAATTAGATTTGAGAAGTGAAAGAAGAAGAAGAAGTTGCAATAATTTACAACTAATCTCAATTATTAACAGAAATTAATTCATATTAACGTGCCAGAAAAGAACTGAAATTAAACTACTTTATTTTTCTATCTCATATTAATTCCCACTCACCTGGCACTTGAGCTTGCATAAATTTGAAAAAAGCTTTGCTTTAATCTTTCTCCCTTTGATTCTTCTAAATTCCCCAAACTTCTTGAATATATAGGTAATTTAATTTGGTAGAGATTTGTTTACTTAGTAGAGAAAAGGAGGAAGAATAATACACACTAATTTTACAATAGAATTATGGCAACGGGTGAATAAGAGATTAGGTTTAGGTTAGATGGTTTATTTACAGATTGTTTGAGTGAATATAATCCATTAGATTATTTTAGATTAAATCTGGTTCTTTCATACACTTTATGGTTATCCATTCTAGCCCATACACATCACTCAACCAATAAAATTTAGCCTTCTCATCATATTACATCACTGGAGCGAATGGGAAGCCGCTACATGTCAGAAACAACGTTGAAATACGTAGGAAAATCGCTGGAAACGAACTAGCTAAAAAAACATCGCTCCAGATTTTAGGAGACAACGGGACTTGATCCTTGGTCACTAAGGAAGTCAACATGTGCCTTTACCACTGTACCAAATGCACTTTTAATTTATTTTTAATTATATTTTATGTAAAATATTGGGGTATTACATTCTACCCCCCTTAAAGGATTTCGTCCCCGTAATCTCCAAAGACGGAAGAACGTAATTAACAACCAGCATCCAAGACTACATCCATCTACTCAACCATCATCCATTTCTAATAGTTTTCTTATTTTTAACTAATGCAATTTATGATTTATGCAAAGTGAAATGCATATGAACTTACCTAATGCGAAAAGGTAGTCGGTCTACTGATTCAGTTGACCTCATGTAATGCAAGTATGCTTATGCCATGCAACCAAATATATGCAATTACCCTAGTATAATTGATAATTCTATATGTATGTTTCAATCATTCACCCAAATGCACCATCCATATGCAACATCCATTTATACACACACACATATATATGCAACTATGTGCAAATGCAATAGATAACAGGCATGCATATGCATGTGTGTGTACCTAGTTGGCCGATTATCCTAATAAATATCTATCTAGTGAATGCAATGCATCCATTTGCAAACATAGGCATCCACTTGCAATCATTTTCATCCATCAAACATAACATGCCCTAATGACATGTTTACAACCAAACTACCATCCATAGGTTTCACGTAAAGATTAACGAAAAGACCCTAACTAAGGAAAAATCAAAGATCAAAGATAGGATATTTGAAGTGTACCTTCAAATAGAAAAGGATAAGAAGTTCGAATTCTCTCCTCAGATTCCCATATGCACTCCTTGGGGTCATCTCCCCACTGAACCTTCACTAGACGAACTTCCTTGTTGCGTAATCTCTTGACGTCGTGTTCCAATATATGGGTGGGTGTACGACACACAAGTGATTCGTGCTCTACCTCCACTTCCCTTAGCTGATTGGGTTATACTACTACTGCAGAATCATATAGACACTTCCTCAGATGCGAAACATGAAAAAGATTATGAACTCCTGCCAACTTATTTGGAAGATTAACTCTGTATGCCACTTTTCCAATCCGTGTGGTAATAGGGAAGGGTCCTACAAATCTCGGTGCCAACTTACCCACTGAGCCAAATCTCATAACGTTTCTCAAAAGAGAAACCTTGACAAAAACCATATCTCCAACCTTAAACTCCAAACCTGAATGTCTTCTGTCGGTATATGACTTTTGTCTATCTTGTGCAGTCTTCAACCTCTTGCGAATCAAATCCACCTTCTTGGAAGTTTCCCTCACCAAGTCTGGTCCAAGCAAGATCCTATCGGTGGTATCCCACCAACAGGCTGGTGATCTACATGGTCTGCCATAGAGGGCCTCGAACGGTGCCATCCCAATATTTGCTTGATAACTATTATTATACGTGAACTCCACCAAAGGTAGGTGGTCTTCCAAAGAGCCTCTGAAGTCAATGATGCACAATCTGAGCAAATCTTCCAAAACCCTATTTACCCTCTCAGTATGTCCATCTATCTGAGGGTGATATGCCGTGCTCAGATTCAATTCCATTCCCAAGGCTTGCTGAAGACTCCTCCAAAACTCGCTGGTGAGTAATGGATCTCTATCACTCACAATGCTAGTAGGAACTCCAAGAAGCCTAACTATCTCCCTTACATAAAGAGTTGCCAAAGAAGCTACTGTCCTATTACTCTTAATGGGTATAAAATGAGCACTCTTCGTCAGTCTATCCACAATGACCCAAATGCTCATGTTCCCTCTCCGTGACCTTGGTAATCCATCCATGAAGTCCATAGAGACGCTCTCCTATTTCCATAATGGAATATCCAATAGCTGCAACAGTCCTTCGGGCTTCTTCTGTTCCGCCTTTACCCTTTGGCAAGTGATGCACTTCGATACATACTCTACCACCCTCTTCTTCATTTCGGGCCGACAGAATACCCTCTTCATATCCCAATACATCTTATCACCACCGGGGTGCACTGTCATCCTAGAATGATGTGACTCGGCCAACACCGCATCTACTAAGCCCTCGCTATGGGGAACACAAAGTCTACCATCCCTTCTAAGCCATCCCCCAGTGTCCATGGTATAGCACCTAAGATGTGGTGATGACTCTCCTCTACCAAGCTTATCTAAAATGTCCTTTAACTCTTCGTCCTCACTTTTCCTTGCTCCAATAAACTCCATCAAAGTAGGCTGGACGTCGAGGGCTGCTAACAATCCTGGAGCTAAATCCGATGGAGGTCTAAAATCAAAGGTAGCAATGTACTCCAAATGCTTCCATTCCAAAAACAGAGGACTTAAAACCACTCTGCGTCTACTCATTGCATCTGCCACTACACTACCCTTGCCAGGGGTATAGGAAATCTCAAAGTCATAAGAGGCTAAAAACTCCATCCATATTTGCTGTCTCAAATTCAAGTCTTTCTGAGAGAATAGGTACTTCAAAGACTTATGATCCATGAAAAGCTCAAATCTTTGTCCTAAGAGATAGTGCCTCCAAGACTTGAGAGCAAAAACTATAGCTGCCAACTCAAGATCATGCGTCAGGTAGTTCTTCTCATGCATTTTCAACTGTCTACTCGCATAGCACACTACCCTACCCTCTTGCATAAGTACCGCCTCTAGCCCGTACTACAAGCATTCGTATAAACTGAGAAAGGCTTGGTTCCATCCGGTAATACCAATACGGGCGCGGTAGTCAAAGCTTCCTTTAATCGACCAAAGGCATCCTCACACTTGGCATCCCAAACAAAAGCTGAGTTCTTCTTGGTAAGGTAGGTAAGTGGAGCTGATATCCTAGCGAAGTCCTTAATGAACTTCCTATAGTAGCCTGCAAGACCAAGGAAACTCCTTATGTCCGTGGCATTCTTAGGGGTCTGCCAATCTTGTACTGCTCCCACTTTCACCGGATCTACTGCAAGTCCATCCTCTGAAATGATGTGTCCCGAAAAGTGAACCTCATCCCTCCAAAAGTGGCACTTGGAGAACTTCGCCTTCAACTTATGTGCTCGCAGGGTCCTAAGCACTTCTTCCAAGTGAACAGTATGCTCCTCCTTGCTTCGCGAATAAACCAAAATGTCGTCGATGAACACCACCACAAACTTGTTCAACGATTCGTGAAATACTTGACTCATCAGGTCCACAAAATATGCCGGAGCATTGGTTAGCCCAAATGGCATGACCAACCACTCAAATAATCCATCCGGAGTCCTATACGCAGTCTTCTCGATGCTATCCTCCGCCACATGCAACTGATGAAATCCCATGGCCAAATAGAGCTACGGAAATACCTTGGCTTCTACTAGCTGGTCGAAGAGATCGTCTATACGGGGAAGTGGATAACGATTCTTCTTCGTCAGCTTATTAAGCTCCCTATAATCCACGCAAAGCCTGGGAGAGCCATCCGCCTTAGTGGCAAAGACGACGGTTTGGCATTATTGATAAGATAAATCTTGAACTCGGTCTCTCTTCGAGTTGGAAGGCCAACAACCTCCTCGAACACATCTGGAAAGTCTTTGACAGCGGGTACCAAACTCAAACTATCGGGCAACAAGTCAAGAGAATAAAGGTAGCTCAACATGACTGATCCTCTAGGATCACAAGATGCCTCCAAGGTACGTCCACTACAAGTGCCTAACCTCACTACCCTCTTATTGTAATCAAGAACATCACTATACATGGATAGCCAATCCATACCAAGAATCAACCCAAACCCGGAAAAGCCCAATACAAAGGCACTACAATCAAACTCAACCCCTAAAATAAATAATTTCAAATCCCGACATAACATGGACAAATAGGCCGATCCTCTTACAGGATTTGATACTACTACCGGGTCGGTCACTAAGCAAGCATCAAGACTAAGACCTTCTACCAGAGTACTAGATATAAAAGAGTGTGAAGCTCCAGAATCAAATAGGGTACGAACAAAATCAGAGATAGATAACACACCTTTGATGATCACCTTCTTTCCCTTGTCCAAAACCGGACGAATACTAGAGGAAGGAGCTGCCTCGAAAGCATAAGCCTGAGCAGGCTGTGAAGTTGTCTGTGAACTGTGCTTGGGCTTCGACGGACTGTCCTTTTTCATATGCCCCACTTAATCGCAAAGATAGCACCTTAGTCTCGGTCGCTCTCCTGCCCCTCTACAATCCTTAGCAAGATGACCTGGTTCCCATAAGTATTGCACTTCCAGTCCTTCCTTGGAACTTTCCTTTTTCCACCTGACCCTCCTCCTCCTCTCCTCTTTCCTTTCCACTGCTTCTTCCCATCACTCTTCTGGGCCGCATCTCCTTTCTTCTCAATATCAGCAAGTAATGCCATCTCTACCAATCCCTCAAAAGTGGTTCCCATCGGAATGTGGCTCACCGCCAAACTCTGCAGTGGTTGACTCACCCTTAGCAAACTTCAGCGCCTTCTTGTGAGGAGTATTGATCAGGTCTAGTCCAAATCTGGCAAGCTTATTGAATTGATTAACATATTCCTTAACTGTCATATCCCCTTGCTTAAGCTGTATAAATTTCTCTAGCTGCACTCCCTCTTCAGCCTGTGATTTCCTCTTGAACCTAGTACGAAAATCCACCCAAGTCAACTTATCAACCTCCACAATCTCCCACCAACAAAGAGCCTCTCACATCAATTGCCTCAGAGCCAAGTCCTCTAATCCCATAAGTCCAAATATCCGCTCACAACTACGGATCCAAGATCTCGCCTCATGTAACGATCCCGGATTTTAATTAAATTTAAATTGTTAATTAATTTAATTTTTGAATAAAAAATTGTGAAAATAAAATTTTATATATATAAGAGAAATACAAGACGGTAAATATTAAAGTAAAATTTATAATAATAATTTAAGCTAGAAATAAATATATAAAAAGGGTAAACTATAAAATCCAAGGTAACACATTTGCTAAAATTAACAACATATAAAATATAGAAATTATCCATATTACACAATAATAAGATTAAATAAAAATAGAGATAAATGTATATAAGATAAATTATAAAAATATCAAGTAATACACTTAAATAAAATTTTAATAACATATTTAAAATAGAAATTATTTATATTATAAAATAATAAGACTAAGGAAAAGAAAATAAAAATAGAAATAAATAAAAGCAAGATAAACAAATATAACTATTCATGAACAAACAAAGTAAGTAATGAGGAGACAAAATATATCTAAATGTCTTGCAAAGGAAGACAGCAAAATGTATTCTAGTGTATAATATGAAAAGAAAATGACAACAATAATTAATACAAGTACCTTCAGCCACCAAAGTGAACAAATCGGCTAGTCAAACATAGAAAAAAATCTCTGATCCTATTGTACAAAACAATATAATCACTTGTACAAAAATATAACATCACCTGTTAATTCAATTTGTATACATCAGCTTCTCATCTTAGTTCGATCATTCTAAAAACTGAGTAATGTCTGAAGTAAGCTTCATCTTTAACTTAAACAAGAGTTCAATTTAAAACAACAATACCATCAACTAAAACCAAAGATTAAAGAAGGAGACTTCAGCTAGAAAAATTCAAGACAGTTTCAAAATTGTGGAAACTCTGTTCTTTCTTCTGGAAAACACTATGAGTAACTTATTTTCTTAAAATTAAAAATATAAATTTGTTGTTTATTTTTATATCTGTGAATAGGTTATCTATATCTATGAATTCTCTGAATGTTTGAAACTGGAAGTGTTGTATTTAGTCTGTTGTTGCTCATGACCTCTGTTCTTAAAATTCTCAGTCCAAATTTTTGTTCAAAAATCATTTCTTCAAAATCTACTCAATGTTAGGACTTAGGATTAAAACAAAAGATGTTTGTTTGATCCTAAACTAAGTTCTAAAAATCAATTTAAGTTAAAACAACATATAAATATCTCTAAAAAAATCAAAGAACTGAGCAAAGTTAATTTTAGTAAAATTTCGAACATCTTAAATCATGAATTCAGGTATGCAGACTAAATTCTCATACTTTAACTTGATTTTTAAAGCAAAAATCATGATTTTTTAGATGCGGGGGTCGAGAGAAATTCTTAGTTGAACGGAAATCGTTTTTCGACCAAATTCTAGTGATCTCGGTGTAGAGGGAGGTCGTGGCTCTCTAGGGTGGTAGAGGAGCGATCGGGGGGTTGTGGGAAAAATAGAGCGGTGATGTGAAGTTGATCGTGGCGGCGACGGGAGGCTCATGAAGTCGGGTAACCTAGTTTTGACGAGGTTGCATATTTTGAATCGTTCTTTGTCTCGAGGCGATCGAGTGCAGCGAGTCTCTGGGAAATGGAAGGTGGAGCATGGACGAAGTGATGGCCGGAGTTTGGGATTTTCTGGTGGCTGGAGCTCCGTAGACGCGGCGTTGACAGGTTTCGGGGTGGAGCCGGTGTTGTTTTTCCCAGGTTGGGATGTTGGGTTGATCTTCGATCTCGAGGTGGTATCGTGATTCTGGTAATCGGGAAGAGGAACGAGGGTAATCGTCGACGTGCTCGACGATGCAGCGTCGTCGAAAGTCGATCACCAGCGTTGTGCACGTGTACGGTGCCGTGTGCTGTTGCCTGATGGAGTCTGGGAGTAGTGAAGTGAGACTCGAGTTTTTCTCGAGTAACTGCCGAGTGTTGCTCGAAGTAAAATTTGTGTGGCTCGGGTAAAATTTTGTTGCCAGGTTTTAAAACTTTAAAATTTAAACAAACTTTTGAAAAGGGGAGAAAATATGGGTTTTCTCGGGTAAGTACTCGAGTAGGCTTCGGGTCGAACCCGAAGCAGCATTTGGAAACAGATTTTTAAAGTTTTTTTTAATATAAAAACAAGATTTTGATTTTAAAATAAATTTGGTTTAAAACTTTCTTAAATTTCTTTTATAAGGTATGTATTTCTTTAACCTGTGAAATTAAAGGATTTTAAATTGTTTTAAAACTTAGTTAAAGTTAAATTTGTATTCATTTTTAAATCTTAAATTTAAAATGAAATTTGAAATAAATTTGAAAGTAAATTGTTTTTAAATGCTTTGTTAATGATAATTTAATCATTAATAAGAATAAGCTTTATCTTAAAGTTAATTAGGATTTAATAATTTGTAATTCATTAATTATTAAGTTAATTAAAATGGATAATTTATTTAATTAATTAATGATTTGGATTAATTAAATAAGTAATTAGAGGTTTAAATAAATTAATTAAGGTTTAAAGATTAATTAATTAAGGGATAATTAATTTGTAAATTAAGGATTATTAATTAAATATTAATTAATAATTTAAGTTGATTAATCAAGTGATAAATTTTTCATAATTAATTAATTTAGATTAATTAATTTAATAATAATCATTTATGGAATTGTTTAATGTATAATTACTTAATGGAAGTAATTAAGGAATTAATTATTCAATGTAATTAATTGAGTTTAATTGGATTAGTTCAAGTTAATTACTTAAGTTTAAATTAATTTAGAATAATCACTTGACGATTTGGAAAGTATAATTACTTAGAGAAGTAATTAATTAAATGATTACTGGATGTAATTAATTAAATGATGATTAGTAACTTGAGTATAATTATTTGTGAGTAATCAAAAGATTAATTAATGAATGTGATTAATTAAGATTTATTAAATAATTAAAAGTTAATTAATTCATTAATTATGGATGATTAGTTAATAATTAAAGGTTAACTAATAAATGATGAAAGGGAAATTTATTTCAGATAATTTATAATTAACTCATGATAATTAACCCAGATTAATGATTATTCATAAGTAATACATCTGATTTAAATTAATCAATCAATTAATAAGTTTTACTTATGAATGTTTGGATTTTATTGAATGGGTGAATTGTTTGATATCCTTGCTTTGTGATATATCCTGATTTGTGTTGTGATCTGTAATGTAATTTATTTATCTGGGATGACAGTAATTTATTATCTGTGATATATATATATATATATATATCTGTGATATGTGAATGAAAGATAAGCATTATAGTTTATACTGCTTATCAAATATATGGTTGTATTTAATCTGCGATGATTGAATAATGTTGCACTAGTGTGTTAAAACCCCTGGACTACACCATACACACACAAATATGGTATTCACGAGGAAATCGGTTAAGTCACAGATGATTTAAATTTAATATTTTTGAAATTGAAATTTTAATTTCAATTGATTTTGAAAATGGATTTGGGTTAAATGTTAAAGCTTTTGAAAAGGAGTTTTTAAGATAAAAGTTATTTTGAATAACTTGATAAAGTTTTCAATTTAAATAATTTAATTTGAATTTGAATTCAAAATTTGGAATTGAATTCCATGTCTGGAAATTATGGTTAAGATGTTATAAATGTGTTTATATGAATTTAAACCATTTTAAGTATGGTTTTGAGAATTTGAATTTAACCCAAGGACTTTAACTCGTATAAATGAATCAGATTTTCCGAAATGAAAACTATTTGTTTTCAAATAATAGAAGCTTTCATATAAGGAATGAATTTCCAATTTGTGTCAAAAGAATTTCAAATTGAAATGAAAATGTTTTCCGAGTTATGAATAAATCTTTGTGAAAGATTGTTGAACTTTGTTTCGAAATTGGAAAGGTGTACCTTTTGTATAAAAAGTCGAAATGGAATTGTTTTGAAAGCTATCAGTTAAATCTTTGTTTTAAAGATTGGACGAGTTAATCCAATTGAAATGGAAATTGATTTGGAAAATCTATGAATAGATCTTTGTGAAACTGGGTGAACTTTGTGAGACAAATCTATTTGTGTAAAAGGTTAAAATGGTAATTTGTTTAAACCATTTGAAGAGAAGTTTTGGGTAATAAGTTGTGACTTAACTGAAATCCCAATATCCATATGTTTTTTAATATTACGCTCATTATTCGGTTTAGCCGGGAGAGGACTTTGTGTCATATAACCCATTCTGAATAGTGATACGACGTGAATGGATAACATTTGAAGACCGGTGTTGAAGACCGGGTATTTGCGAGAACAATAGGATAACCTATCGATTATCTCTGCACTGAGTGGCCTCGGTATAGAGATTTCCTGAGTGATGGGAAATCCGATCGGGATTGTGAATACCCGGATTGCAAGGGCTTCTTCGGAAGTGCCTTCTTTACTGTTCGAACCCGAAACAGACTTGTATGGTTGTATGTCTGACACTACACTTTGAGATATAAAGCTGATTTCTTTCAAATACATTTCGGTTTGGTGGCGGAGAATTTATTCTCTTATCTTAACACCCTTCTCTGAGACGTATGAGCTCAGAGGTTATGTAGTTGAAGGTTATCAGTGATATACTCCCAATTTGGTAGTGTGGCATGCTTAGTGTTGCTGTGTGTTGTTGATCATTTGTTGATCAAAGCATGGCTTTCGTGTAAAGCGTAGCTTTGTGGACGAGACCTCATCAGACCTCACAAACCGGTAATGGTCAAAACTGGAAAGATGCGGCAAGGTTTCAGGGGTAGCTCCTCTAGGGTATGTCCATTCCTTCTGGAAAAAGGTGGTATCATGGTATGGAGCCCAGATATTTACCTGTGTGGTTGCTCCAATCTCATTTACTGTGTGAATGTTGCTGTGTGATCGAGGCCTCGGATAAAGGTCGCAAACGACCGGGGGTGGCATATCTCAGGTTTACTACCCGGGAAGGGGGTAACCGGCCTTGTGTTGGCAGAGAGCAGTTGTCTCTTGGGGCGTCCCTCCAGAGGCGTTCCTACGTGGCATAGGAAGTTCCTTAGCCTGACCATTTGTTGGAAAATCCAAAGAAACAATACGAGCCTTGTATGGTTTTAGTTGTATAACCTGCTATGGAATGTGGCGGTAACCTGCTATTGAACATAGTAGCTATAGTAGGCATACAATAATGGTTGTATGCTGGCTAAGATTTATATTATACTTTCGAAATGTTTTCACTATGCACTAGTGATAATATCAAAAAGAAAGATTTTCTTGTATCAAGCATGTTTGACTATCATAAGGAGAAATCTCCTCCAATTCTGCGTTTGCATGGTGTGTGTGACGGGAGGCCTTATGGTAGTTTCATTTTCCAAAAAGCATTGCGGATTTCAATGTTTAAAATTCTTTTGTTGTTTGTTTTAAAGATAAACTGTTTTGTTACTCATACCAGTCCCATGACTGACCTGGAGTTTATTGTTCCCTTCCTAAACTCTAGGTGCCCATAATTTTCCACACGGGCAGTCTAGAGTTGGGTTTTTCAGATAGTCAGGTTTAGTAGACTAGTTGGAGCTAGTTCAGTTTTGGAGTTCACGGACGACTGACGTTGCTTATCTTTGTGAAACGTGATGGTGGTTCGATCTTGATGTTGGAGTTATTGGTCTCATTCTCTTTGTCGGATCACTTGGAGTATCACTTCTGTTTTCCGCTGTAGCATCTTTATTTATCTCTGATATTCTTGTATCATATTGATATCATTGTTGTATATCATTCTGGATATTGTATTCGTTGGAGTTGTATATTATATCATTCATTTCTTTCTTCCGCTGTGTTGTTATACTTACTGTGTTATAAGCTCCGGCGAGCCAGATTCGGCGTTTGAATCTGCGTTATTCGAGTACAAGTGAAGTACGAGTGCCGATTTTCGAAGGCCGAGTCAGGATCGTTTCACCTCAGTATATGACTTGGTGCCAAGAAACGACTTGCCTCCTAAGCTGGTGTAGTTCTTGCATAACTTGGGAAAATCGGGAATGCCTGGCGGATGGGCTGGAGCCCTTTCCGCTGGAGCAGCATCCCTTGCTGGTGGCTCTGCTCATGTAGTAGCCTGCAAATAACGTCTGAACCAAGCGGGCATATTAAGGCCTGGAACTTCGGGGATATCTTGCGGTTCAGACATTTCTATATGTGGATATTAAAAAGATAGGATTAGGTACTCCAATAGTTCAAGAGATAGGGAGGAAGAGATATGGGGGACCCATTTCTAAAATTTCTTTTTTTTTCCAAAATATATACATATACATATACTTTTAAAAGTATTATTTGGAATATCCTTTAAAAATTATTCGAAAACCTTTATATTTTTAATATATTTTTAGGATTACCGAAACCTTAGCTTCGATACCAACTGTGACACCCCGCACCTCTAGGCACCTTGAAAATCGGACATGACTAGAAGCACGGGTGGTCGGGTGAAATAAAAATCCATAACATAGCACAGAGACTAAGGCAATAGTATAAAATGATTAAAATATTGCAGCGGAAGAAAACTTTCACTAATTATAAATTAATAGCAAAACAGCTTCATTAAAAACAACATTATCCCAAATTTATTTTCTAAAACCAAAAGTACTAAGTAGTCTTCACCAAAACATAAAACATAACAAAGTTCACAATATAGGTCCCCATATATAGAGTAAAGTATGGAAAAGAGAAACGAAGTACATGAAACAAATGAAACAAAAGCTGAAGATAACAACTGCTCCAATGACTCTCCAAGCAGCAAAGAACTGCAACCTAGACTTGCCCTCCTTTGATTTGAGGAAAATAGGAAAAATAGGAATGGGTCAGACATAAAGTCCGGTGAATGAGAAATAAAATGAAGCAGAAAGAATAAAACAGTTTAATTTCAGGTCTTCCTTGGATATCGGAGAGGGTGAATAATATAATGCAGTGAATCCTTCTTAGATACAGTTCTTAAGAAGCCAAAGTCTGTGGTCACTCTAGGGAAGTCAACCATGTAGTAATAATAAAAGTCAATCAACCTGTCAAACCTGTTGTCCTTACTTATCCACGTGCTACAGCGAGAAAGTCATGCTCTTCACCTGTGCACTGTGACTAAATGCCTTTTATGTCTGACCGACGCCGACTCAAACAACCTCGCAGGGCCCCGAAGTTGCGCTCAGGCTTCGCCAAACTGGACTCCTATCCTCCTGTCTCTGCGGTCACCAATGTGGACTTGCCCCTATCCAAAGTGTCGGTCCTCCAAAAGAGCGCCCGCAGCTGGGTCTACTGTGCAAAATCCTCTAACGATCTGCCTAAAGAAGCCTACGTCGGAGCACACTTGCCCTATTCCGTCCGCGTCGATCTGCTTGAAGAAGCCTACGATTGCGGATGTTATCTATCCTACGTACTAGCAACCTATGAAAGGTAACAAATATCCTTACGAACCTACGTGCCTGCTCCTAGTACGTATAGCCAAAACTGTATTTTGGTCTTAACTACATGAAACACCTATCCAGACCTTTACAAGGTCTGTCTACCAAATCGCTTCCAGATTAATTAATTTTATCGTTACAGTTTACATACTGTTTTTTTCCATTAACTACTTTAAGCCATTTTTACATCCGATTTGGTTATTTCACAATTTCCCTTTTTCTTACATAAATGGTATTTCAATTTCACGTCCGTTCAGTTCATATGGTCTGTCTGTAATTTTTATGCCATTTTGTTACAGATTTACACTAGCCTTTATGGTCCATTTAATTTTGCATTTTTTTCCACCCTAATTTACGTTCTCCTTTTAGAGATTTAATCTGTATAAATTTGTTTTATCCAATAGCCACAAACCATTTAATTACACAATATTCCACTTTTACATTTTTAGGCCACATATGAGACAAATAATTATACCAATTAGACTTCCCAATTTTGTTCCAAAACCATATTCAAAATTATGTATTTATATCAATCAAAACCATCATTTTATTCAAGTAACATATTCTGAATTTATTCTACTAACCTATTCTACCATTAGAAATTGAATAATAATTCTAATTCAATTTAATTAAACCAATCTTATTTGCGCCATGAAACGTGAATAACAATTTGTTTGTTCCAAATTTCAACCGAGACATGAATTAGAATTGAGAAATGGAAGAAGAAGAAGACACAATAATTTACATAAATTTCAATCTTATTTATGCCATAAAATGTGAATAGACAATTTATATGTCTCATATTTTAAACCAAACATGAATTAGATTTGAGAAGTGGAAGAAGAAGAAGAAGTTGCAATAATTTACATCTATTCTCAATTAATAACAGAAATTAATTCATATTAACGTGCCAGAAAAGAACTGAAATTGAACTACTTTATTTTTCTATTTCATATTAATTCCCACTCACCTGGCACTTGAGCTTGCATAAATTTGAAAAAAGCTTTGCTTTAATCTTTCTCTCTTTGATTCTTCTTAATTCCCTAAATTGTTTGAATATATATGGATAATTTAATTTGGTAGAGATTTGTTTATTTAGTAGAGAAAAGGAGGAAGAATAATACATACTAATTTTACTATAGAATTATGGCGACGACTGAATAAGAGATAAGTTTTAGGTTAGATGGTTTATTTATAGAATGTATGAGTGAATATAATCAATTAGATTATTTTAGATTAAATCTAGTTCTTTCATACACTTAATGGTTATCCATTCTGGCCATTACACATCACTCAACCAATAAAATTTAGACATCTCATCCTATTACATCATTGGAGCGAATGGGAAGCCGCCACATGTCAGAAACAACGCTGAAATACATAGGAAAATCGCTAGAAACGAACCAGCTAAAAAAACATCGCTTCGGATTTTGGGCGACAACTGGACTTCATCCCTGGTCACTAAGAAAGTCAACATGCGCCTTTACCACTGTACCAAATGTGCTTTTAATTTATTTTTAATTATATTTCCCGTAAAATATCGGGGTGTTACAAGATCAAGTCTATTGGTAGCTCCTTGCTTATCATGATGTTCAATAGTGAAATCCTATCAATATAGCCTTTTCATTAATAAGACGTATTCATCTACACATACGCCTTTCATCATTTTCATATTGAACAATTTCGTAGCAATCTCGTACCTTATGGGACGAGATTGCTCTCTAAGAAAAGCTTTGAGGCTTTCAAAGATTTGGTGGACATTCATGTTTTCGTGGTGCCTTTGCAATAGTTTTTCAAAAGTAGACACCATGTAAACCTGGGCTATTTCAAGGTATGAAAGCCATTTGTTATAGGCAATTATTAATTTGGGATCCACATTTTCAGTGGGTTTTCTCTTAGAGGTTCAGTTACTAATGACCATAAGCTTTCATAGCATAGTGCTATTTTGATTGCTCTTAGCCAGTTTATGTAATTGGGTCCAATGAGCTTTTCATTTTTTTGAAAATAAATTTATTGTAATATTTTTTTTAATTTTAATTTAAGTAAATTATGGCACTTGTACATAGAAAATGTTCTTATATTATTAGTAAGGTCAAACATTGTATTTCATTTTGCTAATAAGCTCCCAGTAGATTTTTATATTTCTTAAAATCCGAAGAGAGATATAGAAGTCTTTCAACTTCTATAGTGAGTGTTAAGACCCGCTTGCCTTAGGATTCTGACATTAAATTTTTTTAGCAAATCATAGGCCCACAACAGATGGATTGTTAGTTGTATCATATTCAACTCCTAACCGGTGGTCTTTGTTTTAATCTCATTTTGACCTTGAGTTTGCTTAACGAATCAAAAGAGATTATTCACTCATACCTATCATTTCACAATAGCATAAATATAACATATGTACCTTGAGTTTACTCTACAAATACATATAGTTATCTTACCTTATCTAATTGTTATATTAATAATATTACACATAACGTCTCTAGCTTAAGTTTGCTCAACAATCGGAGAGTATGCAAGTTATTTATTGATATATAAAAGGTAGAGCACAACATTTATACTACAGATTCATATTCTATAATATATTTATTTAAGTGATGTCAATTTAAGAACAATTTAAGAAATAATGTATTTCATATAAGAAATACTCTTGTGATTTAAGTGTCAGACACATATGAAATCACTATATACATACTATACATATGTATTTTTTCTTTAAATCTAATTTGTTTTTATTATAGTTACACTCCTTTAATTAAATCCAGTTTATTTTTAATTTTATTAATTAAATCGTATTTAATTTGATTAATTTATTTATTTTATTTATTTTAAACATTTTAAATTAACATTTGATTAATTTAAGTAATTAAAACAGATCTAATTAAACATAATTAATTGTGAAAATTTATTATTATTTACTTTAAACATTTTAAGATAAATATACTTATACTTAGGGTTATCAAAGGATATACAAAAAATCCGAAATCCGTCTGCATCCGTATTCGAAAAGCGAATAAATATCGATATCTAGAAAAATGGATGTGGATGCGAATAAGAGAACATCCGCATTCGAAAATTATCCATTTGGTTTTTTCAAGATTATAATTTAAACTACGTGCATTTTAGTAAAAAAAAAATTTATTATTTTATTAAGTTTATATTATATGCACTTATGCTTATTAACTGCTCAAAACTATTTATTATCATCATATTTATTTAATTTCAATACTTCTATAATCAATGTGATTGAAAAAAATTATGTTAAATTAAAATTTTCTATTTCAATTTCTTGACTTAACAGTCATTAGCGGATAGGATAATTATCCAATATCCGTTCGTATACACGAATGTGGATATCCGATATCCAAAAATGATTTCAGATGCGGATGCGAATATGGCATTATCCGCATCCAAAAGTACCCATTGACAGGCCTATATATATAAATATTATATATATATATATGTGTGTGTTTTAATGTGATTAATTAATTATTTTATTATTCCAATTAATTATAATGAAATTTTGAAAATAATTATCTAAATTTCAAAATAATTCTGAAATATATTTTATAACATTTATAAAATTTCATTTACACTTTAAACTCAATTTTTAAATTTAGAATATTATTTAAATTTTTAATATAGATTTTGAAAATTAGCCTAAGTCCCAAAATCAGTTTAGGCCTTTACATTAGGGATAACCATTGGGATTACTTCATCCTTTGGACCAAGCCAGTAGCTAGGTAGGGTAGAGTACTCGATTGCCCAATCCCAACCATAAAAGTTACTTTTTTAGACACTCTACTAAATAGGTAAGCTTTAATAATTTAGCCCTAATATTGCTATTTTAGACCACATAGGCTATTGGGCTCTGATACCATTGAAGGAACTGGGCCGAGTCGCAGTTTGTTAAATGTCCACTTTAAGATATTATTGGCCTATAAAGTCTAAACTATTTTAGATCTAATCTAAAAAAAATTTAAATAAATTCTTTATTTTATTTTATTTATTTGTATAAAAGGTTTTATTTAATTTATATAGGTTATAATTATAAGTGTATCAAATACACTTATATGTGTATAGTGCGCATGCAACATATAGGAAATGTATATGGCTAATGTGACCATTTATAGGTACTGGGATTTACACCGTAACAGACACATTTACCCCTTTATACATACATTTATTGTCCATGGTTTTATCTGGATAATATATATATATATATAATCGTTTATTTATTAAATATTTTGACTAATTCAAAATTATTTGAATTAATTCTAAAATACCTTATGTTAGTTTTAAACTTTAAAAACGGATCTAGATATAAATAAATATCTATTTTAAATTTAAATTCGAATTTCAAAATATTTATAAATGTATAGAAATATATATATATATATGTATGTATGTATGTATATAATTTTTTTTAATTTGAAATATACATTTAAATATTTTTATATTTTAATTTAAAATATATTTATTTGTTTATAGTTTATTAATATATATATATATATATATATATGTGCTTAAAAATGATTTTTTTACTTTAAGTTGAAATGATTTTAGCTAAAAATTATTATTATTATTATTATTATTATGTCAAATCTGTATGGATTTCGCATAATTTTTTTAATATATACATTATTAAATTAAAAGATATAAAATTAATATTTAGATTAACAAATATTATATGAAAATAATGATTATTATTATTTAAACCTGAAAACATATACGTAAATATAAATTAGTTTTGAATTATTTAATATATAAAAAAATCTGTTTTATATATGTATAAAATTACATATATCTAATTAAAACTGTTAAAAACCATTTTAAATCATTTTAAATTTCAAAATAAATACTTTAAATTTGGTTGAAAATAATATAAATTTTATTTTGATGTTTGATATGATTCTCTTATTAGATAATTTTAAATGCATACGTATATATATATAAGATTAGACAACAAGCTTAAATATAAATTCATTATATTAATTGTCATTTAAACAACATAGATGTAATGAACAACATATATATGATTGTAAATTAACAATGATATAAAATTGTTATCGAATTATGTAGCTTGTTAAATGTACCTTGAATGAAGAACAAAACTCCTTAAATCCGATCGTAACACCTCTATAAATTGCAGTAGATTAGATAGAATACCATATTTTATTTTTATTTTTGTTTGTTGTTTTTGGAATTTTAATGGCTATTAGTATTTAGAAATTTTGGCTAGGAAGAAATAAAAGTGAATGAGGGTGAGGCTTTTAAATAGGCATTAAAATTGAGTAAAAAATAAAGATCCAAATCTCCTTTATTTACTCTTTCTTTTCTACCAATTAAAACCCTTATTTGAGCATTTAAACTCACCCATTCTCCTTGTGGATGTCCATAGTAAGGGAATGATGGGTCCATAAAATTTTCTAAACCCATTTAGTGTTTAGTTTATCTAATATAAATATTTATCAATACTATATAATAGTACATACATATATAACTTTTATATACGCACATTGTTAAATATTATTAGTATTTAAATAAATGAAATAGATTTTAATAATTAATATCCCATAAATATTAATAAATTTAATTAATTTATAACATTATAATTTAATTAAATCGTGTGATGTTTTGGAGAATTTAATATTTCGATTTTGCGACTCAAAGGCGTAAATTCATTCAGTGATTAATATCGAACAATTTATATATTAACGTTAACATGTCATCTTAGCTAGTGATTTGACAGTTTGGCCGAATTTATCGCTTATACGTATTTCAGTAAAATTTAGTTTCACTATTTCAAGTAGTAATTGATTGTAACGATTATTTATACCAACTCTCTTTGCCAAAACTATATCATTTTAGGACTTATAAAATTTAGTTTTGGTTAAAATTCCAATTTCATCCACATTCAACTTGTTTAATCCAAACACAAAGTCCTTGGTTCAATAATCATAATTATAATTAACCGTACTTCTCTAGTAGAGACTTTGATTTTAATTTGACTACATTTGACCATGATACTAACCTCATATAACTGAGAAGACGAATTCTCTATTGAATAGTGTTTCACTCCTAATGATTCAACTCGGACCCAACTATAGTCATTCAATGGACGACATGCCACGATTTAACTATAATCAAAGTGGAGTGTCCATATTGAAGTTTAACAATATTCTCAAATCGAGAGAACTGTGCAATATCGTCACTTTGAGATTCTTTGTTTGAACTTAGTTATATTAACTGATTGAAAACTCTCAAGTGAGTCATTCCATGGTTCCCCAATAACTACCAATACACGATCCCTTGATATCCCCAGTAGCTATGAGTAATTGCTTAACATTTAGAGAACGTTTTAGTCTCTACGGATATATTGATATTCTATCTTGAAACATCTTGACTAGGAATATTTAAAATGATATGTTGTTTTTAATCGAATAAATTTATCATGTTATAATACATTGTAATCACTATAACATAACATATATTTAAGGACTTTCTATTTAATATACTTAAATTAAATAATTAATAATGCAGTATGACAGTGTATAATAGAAAGAAAAATCACCATTTATTTCGAACGAGATTTTATTATAAAGTTAATAATTTACAATAAATTAGAGAATTTCCCCTAGAGCATACCCCTAACTCCATCAGTATCGACTATCTTGACCCTTAGCGCACAATTCAACCTCCAGAAGTTACTAGTTCATGTTTACACTCTATTCCTAGAGCTACACTACTCTCGGCAATCACTACCCTTAGTCTTGTTGGGAAAAGCCTACCTTAGTATAACTTTGGCAATGAATTTTAATCTTTAAATTTTCGAAATTCCGTCCTTTTCCCACAGTTCATCCTTTAACCACCCTCATAACCTCGGTCCGCTTTTGGCCTTCGAGTGCCCCTTTGGTTCATGTATTGAACTGTATGCATTATAGCTTTATTACTTAAGTCTTTATACTTAGGTTTCAGTTTATTACCCTCGGTTCGACACATGTTTGACACTCACTTTCCATCTGTTGACTTGTGATTCATTTGACTTAGTTTTTTCTGACCTTTATAGAGTACTTCACTGACATGTTCAATGAAACTTATGGATCTGGTTGACCAATTATTTAACACCATAGTTAATTGAATACCCTTTCAGCCTCAATTAATTGCCTTCCGGTTGCCTATTAAAACCATTCAGCCAAGCCAAAATTCTTTTGGAAATTACTTATTTGATTTTCAAAAAACTATAGAAAACATTAAATATGTATTTTTTGCACAGTTTCCTAAATTTATTACTTCTACCCATTTTCATATTAAATAACACTCAAATAATTTGTATAGATTTCTTTACATAATGAAACAACTTACCATTTGTGACGTCCCGATCCACATCTTAAAATGGCACTAACGTTGCAGATGCCATTAATGACCGATCGTTTTGAGTAAATTATAAAACAAACAGATCATAGTGCCATCTACAATATTCTACAACTTTTTGAAATTCACAGTGGAAGGAATAAAATATAATAATAAATAATATAATATAATCGTAGATAACAAGGATGGAGTATCAATTAAACTCCAATTACAATGTCTTTTATATCGTTAATGAAAAATAGTCTAATGTCTGGGAATATTTCATATAAAATAAATAATAAATAGCTAATAGATAAATAAATACGTCTCTATTGCACTATTGTTCTCCAAGCCACCACTAGTTCTCTCAATCGACTTACCAAAGTATAACTAAAATGAAGAAAATAATATATGGGGTTAAACATACGTTTGGTGAGTAAAATGCATCACATAACTGTATAATACTAATAAGCTAGTAAAAAACACTTATGCTCAAAAACCATACCTTAACCTTTGTCACTTACACCCAACAAGTCAGCTAAACCTAATATAATACAATAGTAACACATATGTTAAGGTCTTACTAAAATTTATACTATGTCTAATCATACGCGCACGATTGAACCCAAATTTCCAACTAACTATCGACAAGTCTTATACCGAGGACTCAACTCCTCGAACTCACGTATATTGAGGACTCAACTCCTCGGACTATGATATGTTGATGACTCAGCTCCTCGGAATATCGTATATTATGAACTTAGCTCCTCGGACTATCGTATATTCAGAACATAGCTCCTAAGACTATCATATATTGAGGTCAAGTCCATTCTGGTCATTCACCTAGCGGTCTACGACACTATTGGGTTCAAGCCCAAAACTTATCATCGCCCTACTGTTTATGAAGCTAATTGATTAAGCCCGAACATGCAAGCGTAAAACCATACAAGGCAATTTTCTGAAGTATCTCAAAGCACATCAAACATATGTACCAAAATATTTCTCGTCTTGCCACATCACAATGCAACGAACCATACGTGAAAAAGAGGTCTTATGCGGAAGTTATAAGCATGTAACTTTCAGTAGCATTTTCATATTTTAAGTTATTAATTAGTTATTATATAAATTAAATGTTGTCGCTACAATACTTCATCCTTGATCAAAATGCAGCCACTAGATTCAAAGTGCCACCACTCTCGCCTCTAGACTCCAATGCCAAATCCAACCACACTACCGAACTCCTCATGTCACATGTCCACCTTCTAGTAGCCTTCGGTCACCACCTTCCATTTCTATGTATTAGCCAATGAGCTCGCTGTTCTGGCAAACTTCGACTACTTGGGATTGATCAAACCTCGACTTGGCACTTCCCTTAGTTCCATCGTCACTACCATATCCTTCGATCATCCTATCATTGTCGTTTCGCCATTGAACCCAAACAGATGTCACATGTTTATTGAATCTTTCGATGTATTTCCTGATCGAAAAACTACATTCAATTGACAAACAAACACCACCAGTGGATTCATGTCGTCGAGAACTATAATTTTGATATATAATAGGCCTAATTTAGAACATTTTGTTTTTCACACTTTTTAAATAAAAAGATATTAATTTTGATTAATTACAATTGATAAAATCTTACATTTTTACTTATCTAGTCAAGGCATACTACATCCTAAGCAGATGTATAGAAAAAACTTTTTAATTATCGATTTCATTACTCATATTTCAATTTACAACCATAAGAGGTGAATTACTATGTCTTATCAATATATACACAAATATGATAAATCCTACTCAACGATTAGTTGTGCACCCTTTCCGATCTAATGTGGATTCTCCTTCTTTTTCACTATCCAAAAATTCCTCACCTTCAAATATCCAAATTTCTCGATAGCGTTGATTTATTGCATAGTTCTCTTTGCGGTTGGTTTCATATAAAAATTTGTTTAGTTTAGATTTGATTTGGTAGATTTGGAATTAATTTAGGGATTAGGATTTTATAGTGGGAACAAGATTTTTAAAGCAAAAGTAATAGGTTTAATGATCAATTTATAGGCTGAAAACAATAATATTAAGGCTGAAATTTTGTAATCAATATTTATGAAAATGTCATTGGGTTTGACTTCTTCTAGTTTCTAGCATGTTTAACTGAATTTAACAAGTCATATATGTTTGCTGACTGTAAACAACATTCTGGACAGAATGGAATAGGTCTTGAAGCCTAATTCCAACTCCTGTAAAAATTTACTATGTCTCCCTTTATGTAAAATCATAATTCAACTTTTTAATTCAATTATTTAACATAAAATTATGTGGTGTTATATTCTCCCCTTCCCCCTTTTAAAATAATTTCATCCTCGATATTCCAAGAGACGGATGCAACTCGCTATATAGTGTATAAACATATAAAGCAAACATCTAGCATCAATCATACAACACAAGCAAAAACACAACCAAGAGTATATAGTACACATAATCATCTAGCTAAGTTAGAACACTCATAAATATACTAACATGGTAAGAACTAAATCGGTAAAAATTAAACAAAGCAACCATAGCAAACAAAACACGTCATAAGGACATGCATACAGCCTATCCTTATATCCATACATCCTTACCTATGTAAACTAACTAGCTAGAGAAACCATGCAAACATACAAACAACTCAATGAGCAAACTAACCTACAAACTAACTAAAAGATGAACTTATTGTAAGAGAGCTCGTGATGGAAAACACGGATTCTCTCCCCGAGTTCCCACATACTACCATCAAAACCTTTTCCTCACCATACTTAGACCAACTTCATTTCTTCATTTTATGTTGCTTACATCAGCTCTAAGATGTGAATAAGCCTATAGAGTATTCTAGACTCCGTCTCTACTTTCACCTCATCAAGCTGACTGGGCTCTACCATAATCATTAAATCCTCAATGTACATTAGTAAATGGGATAAATAGAATGTGTGAACCCGCTAACTTTTCAAGAAGCCCACTCAATGTGTTGACTTCCCTACCCTCTATATAAGCGAGAAAGGTATAACAGATGATGGTGCTAACTTTCCCGCATAAGGTATCTCAATAGCGAGTCCTTCACCTTCACCACGCCACCCAATGTGAACTCTATATGCATGCCTATCCTATGCGGTTTCGATTCCTTTGTATATCACTCTAACTTTCACTGAGGTGTCTCTAATCATATATTGTTCAAGCATGACTTTAATTTAAATATACTTCATTGTTGGCATATCTCTATCGTCAAATACTTTTCAATGTACTCCTTCACTTACTTCTTTATTCTCAGCCAGTAGAAAACCCTAATTGTATCTTTTGACATACATCACTAAAGTCCTTCCTTTATTCCATAGGAATGACACACAATAATAAATGGTGTCTCTCCTCTAGGTGGACTATTTTAAGATCTTAGGTGAACCCCATATTCCATTGCCATTTAATTAAGGACATCATAGGTGGATGATGCCTTAACTTTATTGAACACAATATTACTTCAACTAAAAAGCTACATAAAAAATAAATGTAACTAGCGATGAACCTAATAAGTCCTAAATAAAAGAATATAAGGTGTTATTTTATTCTAATTTCGACCTAATAATTACTATAACACAAACTCATAGACTAAGTTATGCATTCTTCACTTATTTTTCATGTGCATCAAGCATTGAAATTAGGTTATGCACAAAAAACACTATTTTGGAAAATTGGCTTCATAAGGTAGTTCTTTCAATCTGAATGATGATTAAAAAGAACTATTCTCGCCTCTTCGTTAATTTCCTTTTAATTTTTCAAATTTCACCTTCCTTAATAATTACCTTTGTACCTTAGTACATGAAAGTCAGGACATTGATTTCATGTCTTGGAATCATATAGCATTTGATACTTTAAAGATAATATTAACTCTACATGCTTGCAGAGTCCTCTAAACTAATATATGGATAGAGTACCTTTATGTACATTGATGTACCCCAAAAATACTTTACATATAATTGCTTGAAGGTATCCCATCTAACAAAGAGCCCCCACCGACTTACTTCCAAAGTATAACATACTATGCAACTCAATATTGAATAGAGCCTCATTTTACTAACTTAAAATAGGAGACTTAGTCACCAAATAATAACCTCCATAAACTCCACTAACTTCATATACAAACATCGAAAAATGGATCGACGTCTTAACATAGTGAACATGAAATTGAGCACCTATCACATTCAACCGCTCATATGTGATATCAAGATCACACCCATATGCTAAAACTATGCCCTGAATGGAAATGTTTTCCCTCTTTGGGTACTCTACACATAATCATAACTCAAAGGAAGCGTACTTGTGGCTGTAATGATAACCCATGCATAGCAAAGCACAACAATAACCAAGAGTATCCACTGTTAAACAATAACCAATACGTGAGTGTACCAAAAGCCAAAGCATACACATGTGTCGTAACAGTAACTGTTACATCCATATAATGACACTTTCTAAAAACAAATATAGTCATCTTCTTTCATCAACTATCCCATGCAACAAATCTCCTACTATTCAACCTTAGAAGGAAACTTCACACTCAACTAAGTTCTCATGCATCATAATGTCTTATGTGAGTGTATCCTAACGTTAATTAATTAAAATAGAAATTAATTAATAAATAATAAACTATGAAAAATAGAATTTTTACAAATGTTGGAATTTGACCACCAGACTTGTACCATTGGATTCGTGGCGATTTTCTGATCAATTTTCAAATATAAACTTTTCCAATTGGAATTCAAACGAAAAATTTATTAGCGTTTGAATTTTCGTAGTTGGAAACAATTATATATGTAATTAAGGAAATAATTTAAAATAAATTAATGATTGACTAACACCATTAAAGTTAATTGTTGCTTAATAGTTAAGAAAATTTACTAAGGCAGGAAATAACGTTAGTTAACGTTAATTGAGTGTTAAAGAAAACAAATTAAACAGAAATCAAATGAGATCGAAATGCATCAAAATTCGAGGTTCCAAGGTGGTCAACTTGAAGGGTTTTGAAGGCGGTAGTCAGTTTAGGCCATGTAGCCCAGATCTGATTTGATTCCATCCAACGGTTAGCGCTAATTTGAACCTCTATAAATTAGGACCTAGGACTTTACTTCCAACTCATTATTTTTCTAATAAGCACGGAAGCTTTGTCACTTTCTCTTCTCCTCCAAAAATTCTAAATACATAGAAATAGAATAGATTACACGCAAAAAATTTGGAGAAGAATAGAAAAGGATAGAGGAAAGAAGGTAGATTCAAATCAGGTTGCTACGTCGAAGGTAAACTTTTAGATCTATTTCCAATTAATAAATCTAAAATCCAAATCTTTTTTTCCCTAATCCAATTTCTAATGAGACCCATATAAATATTATTTATGAATCCGAATAGGGAGTCAAAAAGTGGAGACTATAGATAATAGAGTCAGATCTGGATTAAATCTAGGGATTTGGGAGTGCTAATTAAAGGTAAATGCGAATATTATTTGTTTTTATATAGTACTAGATTATATTGTTGCAGATCTATTCTTATATGCCTGAGTCTGATAATTTAATTTCAAATGAATTCATATAGAAATGTTGAAGGTTGTAAACTTGCACATAAATTTGTAGTGATAATTACAGAAGCGTAATGATTAGTTTTAATTTTGCAATTACGTAATGATTAGTTTTATTTTTGTAGTTAAGTAATGATCATATCTAATTATGTAATCGCGTAATGATTTTAATTATCAGTTTTATGTCAGATTTATTAACTGAAAACATAATGAATTGATATTCCATTTTATTTGATGTTGATGAATGAGACTGAAAATAAAGCTAACCGGACTTTTAGGATTTTAGTGATATTTTAATTTATTAGAATGTATGTTATCAGAAGTGGATTTCCATATATTATCAAATTCAAACTTAATAAAAGTGTGATGTTTGAAATGACAAGTAATCAATATATCCTTATAAAAAGAAAGTATTGTATAAAATAGAGATGATTACTGTATTTTATACCGTCTATTTCATTAAATAAAAGAAAATTTCTTGTAATTACAAACAGCGCACAAACCACCTCTTTAGGATAAGATATACAAATTTATATGTAATAGTTTAATTGTTAAAGTTTGATTTCAATTTATTAAAATATAGTAACCCCAAAAGTGGAATATTGAAATAAGAATGTGGCTTAAAAGTTAATAAAATGGAAACTAATGAAAAGGTAAGTCTGGATTATAGGCAAGAAAAATAAATAAGAATTGGAATAGAAATAAAAGGCTGAACTAATGAATGTTGTGCAACAATATTGATGTCGGAAATTGAGAAGCAATAAATGAAATTAATGAAACAAAAGATAAACACATAGTAAGAGTGAAGACTTATAGTCAGACATAAAAGATGTTAGGCAATAAAGAAAATAAAAGAAGAATAAGTATACATAAGCCTAAATTATGTATGTAAGTAGCCTTGGATATACGTTTGTGATGGGTGTGAATAATTATAAATTGTCTGTTATAATTATAATGGACTAATGTCTGAAGGTCGTTAGACTAGGTTGGAATGCTAAAATTATATCCAAATAGTATGACCTTTGTTGAGTGTACGATTTCGTACTAGAGGGGTACCCCCTGGTCTAACTGTGCTTATTGCCTTGATTATAAATTTTCTGTTATAATTATGTCGAATGCATAATCAAATTAGGTCTGCTTCAAAGTTTTTAAGTGAGGGTATTTCCTTGATTGCACCAGGCAATCTGAATGGACGATGAGTGAGATCGGACTTATGCAATATAGCATGAAATGTCTGGTGTGCTTAGGTACCAAAACGAGTCGTAACAAGTGTGCGTAAAAGGTTGGCATACTTGGGTACTATGGGATAGGAGTTGCATATTTATCGAGCTCGTTATCGGTCTCTTGCGGTCAATGGAAAGGACAAGGTTACACCTAGCTGATATCTTCCGCGAACCAGGATTTGTTCATTTGGGTCATTCAACACCACCATTGTTTGTTAATTTGTTTGATAGGGCAAGGTAAGTTAACCCATAGAAAGGTTCCTTCAAAATATAGAAAAGGTGGTGGTGCGTGGAGCCTAAAATCCACGATAAGAAATAGATAAGGGTATGCAAAAGGCTGGCATACTTGATAAAAAATCCCCTGAAGCATTAGGACCTTATGGACTGGAGGTCGTGGACTAGAGTTCATCGGTGCGTATGGTAGGATTTCCTTCGGTGATACGATGGCGATTAATCTTTATGAGGTGCTCATCGATTGATACTAGTGGGGATAGTATCTAGGTCCATTAGTTGACTTAGGGTATATATTTACCTATATAGACATAGATCTACTTGGTGTAGATGGGTACGGTTCGTACGTAGCAATGGAGTCGTAGCGACTAATAATAACATAACACGAAATAGTGAACAATTGGCATAAGCTAGTGTTATGTATAAGTCATATAATTTATCAGTCACCAGAACACTGTTTTGACCCCCTCCTCATTACAAACTATAGAATTTAGAAGGGCGGATGCTGGTGTTGATTTGGAGTAGTTGTCTGGTTGAGGATTTGACATTTGAGATGTCGATTTTTGATCAGTAATTATGTCGATTTATTATATTTTCTTATTTCCACTGTGAGTTATTACCACTAGTGCTCTGATATACTTTCTGTTTTATAGGACATCAAACCAACGATCCATATTTTAGTGGACTTAGGTTTTCGGGTTAGCGAAAATTTGAGCCCACTGAAGTGCAGGTTATTACATTTGGTACCAGAGCTTAGGTTAGTCATTTTTTGAAAAATTAGGAAACGATGAGTAAATGTATTTATATTTTGACTATAAATATAAATATAATACATGCTAAAATCCTAAGAATTCCATCAATAGAGTAGTTTCATATGGAATATCCCTCGAACTGGATGGTACTTGACTTCCTAGTTGGGCTTTGATAGCTTAATGATTGTTGATCCTCATTTTGATTGTTGATTGATGATGTACAATAAGTCCAGATAAAGGAAAAATAAGGGTCCGTATCTTATAGAAAGTGGAATGTGGAGAAGCTCCTGAAGTAGGTGTGAAATAGTCGCCCTTAATTTATGATTGAATTTTTGAATCTTTGGAGATGGAACGAAGGATGTTCTTAAGACAATAGTCAGAAGTCCACTTTGAGTCCAGTCCAATAATATTTGGAAATCAAGGAAAATTATAAATTGTATACTTTAAAAGGACTTTTAAAAAAGTACGTATTAAATTTTGAGAATATATATATATATATGTATGTATATGTTAAAGATTTTGTAATAAAATATGTATATTCGGATTTCAGTAAAGGAAATTTTGTCTGAGGCTGTTTTCTTTTGAAAAGAAATGATGAGGCAATATAGCTCGTGAATCTTTCTAGGTAATGAACGTTTTTTTAAGATATAAAAAGGTTGGTATAGGTAGACAATATAAGTGGTATAGATTTGGAATAGAGTACATGATTTAGAAAAGAAGATAAATTGAGCTTTAAGTGGTTGCATTACAGTAATAAAGAGATGGTGTGGAGTTAGTGCAGTTTAGGCTGAAGGGTTGATTAAAAGAAAGTTTTAAAATTATATAAAAGAGAGGTCTAATTTATTTTAATTAGGTTGGGATTTTACATATTTTAATTCATTGGAATAAAAAGGGATAACAAAAAAGTTTATGTGAATTAATCAAGTTACAAATTGTAACGACCCGTATTTTACGGATCGAAAAGTTGGTCAAGAATCTGGATTTTAGCATTTTTGAGCCAACTCAGATTTTAGGCAATTTTTGGCTAAGTCCTAAGTCGTTCACGACTTAGCATAAGTCGTGAGTCGTATACGACTTAGGAGGTGGGAGGGTTGACACAGGGCTTGGAGTTAGGTCGTTAGATGACTTAAGGAAGGCTAGTTGTTGGCTTTGGTTAGGTCGTAGGCGACCTAAGGGGTTAAGTCGTGACCGAGTCATATGTTAGGTCACACGCATTCATAAGTCGGTGCCGAGTTAAGTGTTTGTTCGATGAGTCGTATTCCAGTAAGCTGTTGAGTCGTGAACGACTGAGGAGTTAGCGGTCATAAGTCGTAGAAGCATAAATGTGATGAGTCGTATCTTCTGCCAAGTATAAGTCGTGACCGAGTTAACTAATAAGTCGTAGAATGAGTTGTCTCGTCTAACCAGCTAAGTCGTATCCCAGCAGGTTGTTAAGTCGTTAAGTCGTTAAGTCATTTAGACGAAGGTGTTAAGTCGCAACCGACTTAGTGGTTGAGTCGTATACCCAAGTTAAGGTGATGAGTCGTACTCAAGTTGTCTGATGAGTCGTACCAGTTATTTGATGAGTCGTAGGTTGAGCTCTTTGTTAAGTCGTATCTTCTGATGAGTCGTAGCCTTTGTGTTGAGTCGGAAGATGCTATAAGTCGTATACGACTTAGGAGATGGCTGTTTTGTCGTGAGTCGTAGACAGATGAGGATTAAGTCGTAGGAGCGTGTGTTGACTCGTAGCTTGGTTGAGTCGTGGGGGCTTAAGTCGTAAGTCGGAAACGACTTAGGAGATAGACTAGTTACGACTTAAGGGCAGTTTTCAGCTATAAATAGGAGGGGTTGTTCTCACTTTTTGGGATCCGGATTTTGAAGCGACGAAGTGCTGCCATTTTTAGAGCTCGACTTCTACACTTCTTCACTTCTTTTCTCCACTCTAATCTAGTGCTTCCATACATCCAAATTGAAGATCAAGATTGAAGATCCAAGAGCTAAAGTTGAAGATCTTCATCTTTTCAAGAGAGATTTCTTCGTTTGAAGCGGATTCGTGATAGATCAAGCTTGATCCTTTGCTGTCCAGATCTGAAGCGTGTTGATTTGGGTTTGTTTAGGTGATTTGGTGAGTGGTGATTATCTCTCACACGGATCCAAAGGAGTATACCGGATTGTTGGCTCGATTTGGTGTTAAAATAGTGATTTCCATGCATTTTCTTCATCCTAAGTGTAGATCCATATAGATCCATTGTTCATGATGATGTTACATCCATTTTATCATATGTTAACCTATGCAAGTTCATTCATCAAGTTTGTAGAGATATAATCCATGTTTTCATGCTTATTGGACTTTCAACTCTTTAATTACGAAAATGCCATTATTGTTATAATTGTCTACTTAGATCATATTTGAATGCTTGATTGTTTGGATTGATGTTTGATTTGATTGATTGTTATGAACTAGATGATTGATGATTAGATTTAGACCGAAGACGATTCAAAAGCTAAGGGAAAGGCTCTTGAATTGGGAAAGCTGCTCGTGGCATATGTAGCGGGATGATGAAGCTCTTATGCATAGATTTGATGATGTGATGATGAGATGAGGCTTTGCGAGGATGTAATGAAGCGAGGCAATCATGTGATGAAGACTTGGTCTAATCCAGACGGGATCATTCCAAGCATGTTGATAACTCGGTGATATGATTCGAGTTGAGGATAATGAATGGATATGAGAATAGTCGTCGAGGAGGATGACTAGGAGGCTTGGATAGCATCGTTGTTGAAGGTTCTAGCATGCTCTAAGCAAGAGTACGTTTGGGCAGATTCGATAGTCCCAACGGCCAACTGTTGATGGTCGAGTACTCTGGGCAGATTCGATAGTCCTAGGCACGGGCTGCGACGACGTGCGGAAGTTATGTCTAGAACCGGGGTTTCCATTAGCCCTTGACGGACGGCTGAAAGAATGTGCCGGTCATTCAATTAACGGTGATATCGAAGCAATGATAACAGTGATAGCCAGAGTCATGGATGTTTGGTTGTATCGTCATTCGGACTCAAGAGCGGTATTTTCTGGGTGCTTATCTGATTTAGGCCTTGGTACTTGGAAAACATCGCCCTTGATTCGAGTGATAGTAGCTTTACTTTAAATTGTATGCTCTGCTATGTTTGCTTCTGTTTAGTGTGTGTCTGGGGGCTATCACTGTAGAATGAGGTTGGAGTGGGAGGGTTGTATTCCTATTCCTTTTTCCTTCATGCTCTTTTGGTATGTTGTTAGTTAATTTACTGCTCACTAAGACTGTTGTCTGACTCAAGGCTTTATGTTTTTAATTCTTATTGCCTTGGGCTGTTCGTCCATTTTGGGACGGGCAGACTAGGTAGCAGGTGACAGGTGCTGTTCTCTTCTCACGATGCTGATATCGAAGACGAGCCGGAGGGTTGCATATTATCTTCTTATTATATGTACTGGATATTCCGCTGTTTTGTATTCTCTGAGAGATATGTAGTGAGGCTAGATGTATTGACTATGTGGATGCTTGTATTCAACTATTATGGAGTTTTATATGATGTCATTTTGTTCTGTAAAGCTTCACTATACATATGTTCTATTGTATTTTGTCCATGCGCTGTGAGTAATACGATAGATTCTGTTGTTTTTAAATCTTACCTTGACAATCGTCCATGGTCGCCTGGCACACTTTACAGCGCTCTATCTTTAGATTCGGTGCAGGGGTCATGGGCGGTCGTCACACAAATAAAGGTGTTTTGTTTGAAATAATAAGGAATGTAAATGCAAAGGAAGAGATGTACAAAATATGGAAACCTATATTTTGTACTGTCTATTTGAATAAAGAAAATGAAACATAATTCCTTATAATTTCATGCAAAACACGAACCCTCTTTTAAGTGATTCATAGAGAATTATAGAGTTAACAATTCCTCTTGAGGGAGTAGTAGTTCCAATGTATTAAAATATAGGATCCTTAAGTGTATTAAAAAAAGTGTAGTGACTAGAAACAGTGTTAGTAAATTTTATTAAAAATTATGCTGGTAATTTAATTTGAGAAGCTAAACAAAGAAAAATACACATTTTCCATTATTATGTGCATTTAATTTAGGTATCATTTAAAAGTTCCCCTTTTATGATGTTGAAACTATGCCAATATTGGATGATTGGGAGGGTAGGAAATGAAAAGGAATTGATAGGATGATAGTTGTTCTTATCTACTTTAGTTTTTATAATTAAAAGTTATGAAAGGTGTTTTAGAAACATGTAAAGTATGTTTTTAGAAGAAATGGTTTAGTGAAATGAATAAGTTTTTGAAAGAAGAACTTAACAAATGATTGAATTAAAAGAAAAGGTTGATTTGATTTTAAACTTAGAATTGCTAACGTTCCCTTTTAAGTTTGGGGAATAAGTTAAATTCAAAAATCTTAAAATGTAAGTTTTGAAAAGCGTTAAAACACCAAGTACTTTTGAATTTAATAGAATTTCTAAGTAACACTTTTAAAGGCAAAAATTTTGGGATTAGATATTTCATTTTTTTTGAAGTTTTCATTTTTAAAGAAAAACGATAAAGACCAAACCAAGATTTTAAATATGAAGTAGATAGGAATTAGTGCCTAGGTGAGACGGGGAAAAAGAATAAGGTTATGAAGGAGATAACAGTGACTACTTTTGAAAAAGTAACAAGGAATCCCCATAGTGTGTGAAGACACTAGAAAAAGCCTAGGAATATTATATTGATATGTGTGTAACCCATAAAGATGATATTAAAGGGTACTTCTATAAATTTTGTAATACACTTGTAGGAGGCTTATGAGTAAAAGAAAATATCAAGGATTGAGAATACTATCAAAAGAATGGGATTAAGAAAAGATAGTAACAGATGATAATGAGATTGTATATTGATAGACTTAATTTGGGGAACAAAACGAGGAGATGATAAAGATTATTTCCCTAAGCTTAGTTGTCATTTAATATTAAGACTGCATATATTGTATTTTTTATCCACTGTAGTGAGAGAAGGCATGTTTATTCCATAATTGGGTATGGAATGGAAGAGATGAATAGACCTTATTCATCGTAAGGAATAAAGAAAGGATAAGACTCGAAGATTTTTGCTGAGGGATGGCCTATTGGAAGGTTCATTCTAATTATGGTAGTAGTTAGTTGTGCTGTGTTTTCTTCTAGTGTTAGTTTTTCTTTTCGTGGGTTGTAAGCATCAGTTATTACAATGGATTTCATACATTTAGTGAAATGTTTCCTTTTATGTGCTTTTTAGGTAGACCGCAATGATTTGAGAAAACAGTAAAAAGAAGATTTCATGAAGTCACTTAACTAATGTAAGGAAAAAGAAAATAGTTAAAACTGGTAGTTAAGTAGTAAATTAAGAAGATTTATTTAACTAATTACTAAATAAAAGTAAAATGAAAAATGTAAGTTTCGAAAAATAGAAAATTTTCGGATGTTAAATTCAAAAGACAGAGGACAAGATTACGGAGAGGCGAGCCATGGGTCAAGGTTTCTATTCCTCGAAGACTAAAATTTAAAATTCAACATATTTACTGGTTGATATTAATAAGAAAGAAATTTTTTGAGAACTTAAAAATTTTACCGTGCAATAAAGTGGAGTCCATTATGGATGATGGATGGTTGGCTAAACCTTAATTTCAGAAATGTAAAAAATTATTTACAAAATGTAATTATGCATATATTGTGTAAAAGAAAATTTTTATGTAAAATTTATTTATGAAATCTTTCATTATAAACAATATGACTTTGAAAAAAATACACATATATTTGGAAAGATTTTAACAGCCAAAGATTTTGAGTATTAGAAATTTTAAAATACTGCCTCCTGACGTTGGGGAATAGTTGGTAAGTTGATTAGTGTGGATTCTACTACATAGCTGTATTTGTAGTAAAATGGATACAGTGAGCGACGAGGAAGTTGTTTTGCAAATGGAGCAGGGATGATTTTTGAAACAATAATGTTTTTGAATTTTAAAAATAAAAGTTACTCGTGCAAACTGCGCTTAGGAAAGTAGGAAAAGGATTGGGGACAAAGGAGTAGATCCCAAGGTGCAGTGAAAAAAGGTTACGTAAGAGAATGGTGATAATATGGAGTTTTCCATCTAGACCCTTTCCAAGCATAGATAGGTTTAGAAAACTGAATTTATTAAATTTGGATGTTAGCAATAGTGTGCTAGGAATTTTGATGGTAAGGATTGGAAGGAAATTTAGCTAAACTACGCTTCTATTTATAGGAGTGTGGAAAATTTAGGGTTAAAAGCCCGTTTTGATTTTTTAGAAAGTTGAATTCATGTAGAACCACCACTATATTAGGATGTTAGCATCGTATTTTCGAAGTTGATTTAGAAAGAAATCATTCATACAGGAGGCGCAAATTAGAAGTTATTGTTCATGCATATCATATGTATTGTGATGCATTGTGCACATGTGCATGGATTGTTGCAAAATTGATTGTTAGTGTAGAATGGATGTGTGATGGTTTACATGATCAAATCCATGTGAAATTTCGGGGACGAAATTCTTTTAAGGGAGGAAGAATGTAACACTCCGCATTTTTACATCAATTAATTAAAATAGAAATTAATTAATAAATAATAAACAGTGAAAAATGGAATTTTTACAAATGTTGGAATTTGGCCATAAGAATTATACCATTGGATTCGTGGTGATTTTCTGATCAATTTTCATATATAAACTTTTCCAATCGGAGTTCGAATGAAAAAATTGTTAGCGTTACAATTTTCGTAGCTGGAAAAAATTATATATGTGATTAAGGAAATAACTTAAAATAAATTAATGATTGACTAACACCATTAAAAGTTAATGGTTGCTTAATGGTTAAGAAAATTTATTAAGATAGGAGATAATGTTAATTGAGTGTTAAAGGAAAAAAAAAATCAACCAGAAATCAAACGAAATAGAAATGCACCAAAATTCATGGGTCCAAGGCGGTCGACCCGAAGGGTTTTGGAAGTGGTTGACTCGAACGATTTTGAAGGTGGTAGTTAGTTTAGGCCATGTGGCGCAGATCTAATTCGGTTTCATCCGACGTTTAGCGCCGATATAAATTAGGACCTATTGCTTCACTTCCAACTCCTTATTTTTCTAATGAGCGCAGAAGCTCTGTCACTTTCTCTTCTCCTCCATAAATTTTAAATACATGGAAATAGAATAGATTGTGTGCATACAATTTGGAGAAGAATAGAAAAGGATAGAGGATAGAAGGTAGATTCAAATCAAGTCGCTACATCAAAGGTAAACTTTTAGATCTGGTTCTAACTAATAAATCTAAATCTTTTTTCCCTAATCTAATTTCTCATGAGATCTGTATAAATACTATTTGTGGATTTGAATAGGGAGTCAAAAGGTGGAGAATACAGATAATAGGGTCAGATCTGGATTAAATCTAGAGATTTGGGAGCGCTAATTAAAGATGAGTGGGAATATTGTATGTTTTTATATACTATTAGATTATATCGTTGCAGATCTATTCCTATATGCTTGAGTCTAAGAATTTAATTTCAAATGAATTCATATATATGAAATGTTGAAGATCGTAAACTTGCCTATAAATTTGTAGTGATACTTATAGAAGCATAATTATTAGTTTTAATTCTGTAATTACGTAATGATTCGTTTTATTTTTGTAATTACGTAATGATTAGATTTAATTCTGTAATTGCGAAAGGATTTTAATTATCAGCTTTACGTCCAATTTATTAACTGAAAACATAATGAATTGAGATTCCATTTTATTTGATGTTGATGAATGAGATCGAAATAAAGCTAACCGAACTTTTAGGATTTTAGTGATATTTTAATTTATTGGAATGTATGTTATTAGAAGTGGATTTCCATATGTTATCAAATTCAAACTTAACAAAAATGTGATGTTTGAAATGACAAGTAATCAATATATACTTATAAAAAGAAAGAGATGTATAAAATAGAGATGATTACTGCATTTTAAACTATCTATTTTAATAAATAAAAGAGATTTTTTTGTAATTATAAACATCGCACAAACCACCTCTTTAAGATAAGATATGGAAATTTACTGTATAAAAGTTAAATTGTTAAAGTTTGATTCCAATTTATTAAAATATAGTAAACCCCAAAAGTGGAATATTGAAATAAGAATGTAGCTTAAAGGTTAATAAAATGGAAACTAATAAAAACGTAAGTCTGGACTATAAGCAAGAAATAATAATTGGAATAGAAATAAAAGGATGAACTAAAGAATGTTGTAGCAATGATATTGGTGTCAAAAATTAAGAAGCAATAAATGAAATTAATGAAATAAAAGGTAAACGCAGTGTAAAACTGAAGATTTAAAGTCAATCATAAATGACGTTGAGGCAATAAAGAAAATAAAAGAAGAATAAGTATACATATGTTTGAAATATGTATATAAGTAGCCTCAGATATGCGTTTATGATGGGCGTGAATAATTATAAATTTTCCGTTATAATATAATGGACGGACGAATGTCCGAAGGTTGTTAGACTGGGTCGGAATGCTAAAAACATATCCAATCAATAGAACCTGTGGTGACTGTACGATTTCATACTAGAGGGGTACCCCTAGGTCTGGACTGTGCTCGTTTCCTTGATTACAAATTTTCTATTATAATTATGTCGAGTGCAGAGTCAAATTAGGTTTGCTTCAAAGTTTTTAAGTGGGGGTATTGCCTTGATTGCACTAGGCTATCTAAATGGACGGTGAGTGAGATCGGACTTATGCAACATTGTACAAAAATTTTGGTGCGCTTAGGTACCAAAACGAGTCGCAACAAGTGTGCATAAAAGACTGACGTACTTGGGTACCTATATGGTAGGAGTTGCATATTTATCGAGCTCATCATCGGTCTCTTATGGTCAACGGGAAGGACATGGTTGCACCTAACTGATCTCTTCCGCCTACTAAGATGGGTATAACTAGGTCATGCAATGCCACGGTTGTTTGTTAGTTTGTTTGATAGGGCAAGTCTATTTAACACATACAAAGATTCTTTCAAAACATATACGGTTTGGTGGTGCTTGGAGCCTAAAATCCACGATAAGAAGCAAACAAGGGTACACAAAAGGCTAACGTACGTGATGAAAAATCTCTGAAGCATTAGGACCTTATGGATCGAAGGTCATCGGCGCACGGCGGGATTTCCCTCGGTGATACGATGGCGTTGGATCTTTACGAGGTGCCTAGCGACTGATACTAGTGGGGATAGTATCTAGGTCCATTAGTGTACTTGGGGTATATATTTACCTATATAGACATATATTTACCTGGTGTATATGGGTACGGTTCCTGTATAGCAATGGAGTCGTAGCGACAAATAATAAAATATAACATAACATGAAATAGTGAACAAGCGGCATAAGCTATTGTTATGTATAAGATGTATAATTTACCAGTCACCTCAACGTTATTATGACCGCCGCCTCATTACAACCCATAGGATTTAGAAGAGCAGTTACTGGTGTTGATTTGGAGCCGTTGTCTGGCTGAGGCTCTTGACATTTGAGATGTCGATTTTTGGTCCGTAATTATATTGATCTATTATATTTTATTATTTCTACTGGAGTTATTACCATTAGTGCTCTGATATACTTTCCTTTTTTCAGGATACCAAACCAACTATCTGTATTTTAGTAGACATGGATTTTCGGATAGCAAAAATCTAGGCCCATTGAAGTGCAGGTTGTTATATCCTCTCTGTGGCTTTACGAAAAATTATTTTGGCTTATTCTTGTTACTTTAGAATCAAATAAGCTTAATCCAAATCACTCCTTCCAAGTCATCTTGCACTAATCTTTGATAACTCAAACCAAACTTGGTTAAAGTGGCATAAAATGGCATTTACCCTTTATTACTACGAAAAATTTCTATTTGGTACTCTACCTATCCAACTCGAACGTCGATTGAAAAGGTCACCAAATTACTGTGCTAATTTTTTCTTCATCCCAAATCTTTCAACGCTTTATAAATCCATGATGTTCAATATTAGCAAGTCCTTAGTACATTGGCATATTCACTATTCTCCATAATTAATTCAAGCTTTATATAGGCTATGAAATGTTTTCCTAACTCCAATCCAATTTTTTCCTAACTCCAATCCAATTTTGAGTTTAAATGAAATTAAAATGACATTTTCATTTTAGTTTAAATAAAAAAAACCATTAAGTTCTTACTTAATTCACTTTTCTTTTTCAAACTAAATTCTTTGGATTCTACTAAGACAAATTTTTAAACAAAATTTACTTTTGACGTTTAATGCTAAATAATTTCATGAAAATTAATAAATCAAATTTATTTCAATTTAATCATCTCATATCTGTTTACCTGTTTCCATATAAAACAACTAATATAATTTCAATTCCTAAATATTAACCTCCAAAACTCAATTTTTTATAGCTTTACCAATTCAACATTAATTATTCAAAATATAATTAGATTTGAAATAATTTCGGTTAATTTTTGAAATACACATACTTAATTTTCTTTCAACATTATTTTATAGAATTTATAACCATTTTATCTTACATATTTAAGTATATAACAACTTTAAATAATACATCATGTATACAAATAAAAATATATTTTTGAAACTTATTTTTTCCTACAAACCATATTCATATCCAATTTGGAAATAATTTCCAAAATGTTAAGTTATTTACTAATGCCTATTTTTAAGAGTTTATATCACAAGTTCAATCTTCATTCAAAAACACACATATAACAGAAAAATTCCATATTTTTTCTAATATAAATTCAATTCAAATAGTTTAATTTAACTTAGAAAGGTAGTCATGTAGAATATATCTTTTTATTTTTATTTTTATGGACAGGAAATGTTCACAAAAGTGTAAAGTAAATGTAATTTTTTAATTTTTTTCAAGTGTTACTGAAATATTTATAAATTAAAAGACATTTAAAAAGATGTAATTTACTTCTAAATTTTATTTGTCAAAAAAAAGTATGTATCAAAATATAAGTGTATACATTAAACTTTTTATAAAAATACAAGTTTTACTCTAATTATGAAAATTTTCTTCTTATAAAAATTTACAGTGTTTGAAACCTAAATGAAGGTGTTGTTACTTTAATACATCAAACAAAATTCAACTAGTGTATTTTTTCAAAAATCACAAACACTACTGGTTTTAACTTTTTAGAAAACGTTTCAAATAATTTAAATACTTTAAATGGAGTAGATAAAAAAATATACCTTACAGAAGCCGAACTAGGTCATACAATCAAACAATGCATCAAGTGCCATCATTACATCTTATCACACTGCACTATTTTTTCCATCAGAAACAAGTAATTTATTCACAATTTATAACTGGTATAAGGACCCTCTACTACCCATTCTTTAAGGAATAAACTATAATATACATGATGGATTTATTTTTCACCCCAAGACTGCCATTAATCTTAACGTTTATTTAACTCATAGTTGTTTACCTCTAGAAGAGATAATCCAACAACTACCTCAAGGGTCAAAATATACGAGATGTGGTGTATAAATAATATTTATGTGAGATAAACAATAAAAACTTACAAGTACAAAAATGGCGACTGGTGAAATCCTAAGGCGATTATTTTCCTGAGTGATATCCTTCTTCCGATTTTCCTGTGCTTGGCATCTCTCTTTCCTTTGCTTTTGCTCCTGTCTGAATCGGCTCACCCTATGTCGAAGCAGAGGCTAGCCCAGTCCGCCCCCGTTGTTCAGCATAATGGATCAACTATCTCGATTGGATATGCAATCTCGTGTGGAGAGGCTAGCGTCTCCATTGTTCCATCTTCAGTAGTTGCTTGCAATCCCCTGGTTTCTGATAGCGAGCCGCTGTCATCTGCTTCTCGTGATAACCGACTGTCGTCTATTTCTCGTGATAACCCAGTTTCGAGGTTTCTTAATGAGGTATGCTCAACGTATTTTACTGGGCCTGATCTTGCTGTCTGTAATCTTGATTCGTATCCATTATCTCCGCTATTATCCACAGTAGGTAATAATTCTTGGACTCAAACTGCTATTGGGTTGAATGTTGGTTTTGGTATAAGTACTGCCAAGCTTGGGCAGTCCGATCTTGAGCTATTGGTTGTTGGAGATGTTGTAAACGTAGCTCGTGTGTCTTCGGCTATTGCTGGAGTGTTAAATGTTGTTGTAAATGGTTTAGCAAAGGGATGCACTACGGGTGCTTGTCGAAATGTTGAAGTGGGAAATCCTAATTCTGCTGCAGCGCAAGCTAATTCTCTGGATCTTCCAATGCCACGACCTGCTCCTAAGTGGACATCACTGATTTCCAAGCTGCCTCTCAATGCCGGTAAGAATTCTCCTCATCAATTTGATTCAGTTGAGGTTGATGGTATGGTGATCCCGCCGCTGGAAGTGATTGAGGCCGGCGTGGATTATTGGAAAGAACACTTGGTGGGTTTCTTTCTTGACTCCAATCCTATCTATAATTAGTTAAGGATAGATGCAACTAGGTTTGGAAGCCTAAAGGAGGTTTGAGTGTTCACTTTGATAATGAAATGTTCTATTTTAAATTCTCGCATTTTGATGAAAGAAGCGTATTCTGGAGGTTGACCCTATTCTTATTGATGGGAAACCTTTCATTATAACTACGTGGAGTCCTTTTGTTGATCGAGCAAAAGACCAAGTGTTATCTACTCCTGTTTGGGCCCACTTTTCTCACATTCCTACTGTTCTACAGCCTCTGATTGGGATCGACTGGCTAGTGGGTCTAGTTGGTAAGGTTATATGTTATGACGCAAACACTATGGCCTGAAAGAAATTAGTCTATGCCAAAGCTCTGATCGAGATTACTCCAGAAAAACCTTTACCCTCGATTTTAAAGGTCAGACTAGATATGCACGTCAGAGTTTGCTACAGTTGGAAACCCGAGATATGCACGTCCTTTCAGTCCTTTGGGCATCTTTCAGATACATGTTCTAGAAAGGCAGTTGTTGGCGTAGTTCCCCTTGCTGACCGAATTCCTCTCCTCGTCCCCTTATCCGGAAGTGGGTCCCAAAGGTTGCTCCTATTTCTCCCTTAGTTGATGCACCGGAAACTCCCACTGTTATAGCTCCCATTATTGATGCTCCTGTTGTTGCTCCAGTTTGTGAAGCTCCATCTGTTTGTCTTCCGCCATCGGCCCAAGATGTGGTTCCCTCTGCTGCTTCGTCTGATACTATATCCTGGAATCCTGAAGAACGTGCTTAGGTTCACGCCATATCTGATATGAGATATTCGCCTGAAAACGATACATTCTATGCTTTTATTAGTGATATTTCGGGCGAGACTCGTTTTATTATCTATCATATTGAGGGAGATGGTTTGTGCCTCACTAGAGTTGGTGAGGTGAACAAAAGTAAGTTTTATGACGTCAAATGGGATAGGAAATTTATATACTCTCCAGACTCTGAAGGTTATGATCCTCGTCTAGCTGCTCTCTTCTCAGGTTTTTCACTTGCTATTGGACCATCGTTGGATGTTGCCCTTGGTTGTTCTTCCTCTCCTAAGGGAGCTTAGTCATGTAGTTATAGTAGTTTAGGTGCCTTTTTCTAGCTCCTGTGCTTTTTTTGTTTTTGTTTTTTTGTCTTTTGGGCTTTTCTGCCCTATAATTGTTCCATGCATGTGCAGAATACATGTTTTCCCATTATTTATACAGTGGCATGACCCACTATAAAGCCGACTAGCTTTGATAAAAAAACTAAAAAAAACTTACAAGTACGTAGTCTCATATGCCATAATTTAGCAGGAATCGCCTTAACTATCTCTAATACCCAATGAAATGACCCATCATCTACAACGTCCTAATCCATGTCTAAAAGTTGCACTAGCATCAAGGATGTGATTGTTGATGGGTCATTTTGAGTGAATAATAAAACAGACAGATCATAGAGCTAATTATAATATTTTACTACTTTCTAAAATTCATAGCAAAAGGAATAAAATATAATAGCCAATAAATATTAGAATCCATGATAAAAAGAACGAACTATCAAATAAACTCCAACTACAACATCTTTTATACCGTTAATGAAAAATAGTCTAACGTCTAGGAATAGCTAATTTAAATTAAATAGTAAATAACTAATAGACAAATAAATGGACATCTTCATCGCACCATTGTCCTCCAAGCCACCACCAGTTCTCTCTATCGCCCTATCGAAGTATGGCTAAACAGAGGAAATGATAGTGAGAGTCAGACATAAGTCTGGTGAGTGAAATGCATCATATAGTATATAATACTAATAAGCTAGTAAAACAACACTTATGCTCCAAAACCATATCTTAACCTATGTCACATGCACCAAACAAGTTAGGTAAATATAATAATATAGTAGTGATATTATGTACTAAGGTCTCATTAAAATGTATCACATGCCTAATCAAATGCACGCGATTGAACTCAAATTTCCAACTAATTATTGCCAAGTCGTATACGAAGGACACAACTCCTTCGACTCTCATATATTGAGGACTCGGCTCCTCGAACTAAAAAATATTGAGGACTCAACTCCTCGGACTATCGTATATTGAGGACTCCTCTCCTTAGACTATCGTATATTGAGGACTCGGCTCTTCATACTTCGTATAATGAGGTTGAGTCCATGTGTGATGACCAACCTTTTTGCACGGTTCAAATCGATAATAAACCACACATGTCTAACTCAAACCATTCAAAAGGTTAGATAATTAATGGGGTTTAATAAGAAAATAAGAGAAAAGAAGGAAAATAAAAACACATAATCTTGCAGCGGAATGACAAGATATAATAATCAAATAAACAGTCCATGAAGCTGTTTTACAATATACATTTGGTTACACAAATTTTTACAACATAATAAGAGTACAATCACAAGCATACCAAATAATGATGCAGTGGAATAATACTAATAATATAATTACCAAAATCCATCTTCGTCTTCCAGAAATAATATCTTCAAACACTGAAATACTCAGGCTGACCCGAGCGTAATGAAAAGACAAAACACTCGAGTCGGAACTAAAAGATCTTATGTAAGTTTAATAAAAAAACAAGTAAATAAGAGTGTAATAGCTTCAGAGATGTTCACAGGATTTCACATCTCCTATCCAGTGTATAACGTGCGTGCAATAACTTAAGAGATGTTAAGGGATTTTCCATCTCCTAAAAATCCGTTAATCTATCTATATGTAGTAAAATATGCTATATATGTAGTGTCTATCAATAAAATAAATATTTTTCTTAGCGTTAAGGCTTTACATTGATCCGCCTTAACACATTTTTAAGCAGATAGTCTATGCGGGTCATGTAACACAACCAGTAACGTCGGTAGCCAGTGAGTCCTCTATAGGTACCATACTAAAACAAAATCATAGTGGGCGCAAATAAGGATAATGCGTATGACAAGGCACATGAAGTAATGCCCAAGGTAGGATACTACCAGTTCGGGTCGTAGAGCTGGTGGTAATGCATCGTAGCTACGACCACCCACCGCGTCCAACACCCCAGAAATCAAATCAAATCAAGGTACACCAATCGAGTCCAAAATCAATATAATAATACGAAGAGGTGTGTCCGCTAGGGGTAGCTAGCCCACTTGGCCCTAGTAAGCCGTCCTGTTTTAGTCATTTCAAATTGGCACCTGTGTCAGGGTCATCCATCATCGTTCTCTTTCTTCAAATCCAGCAAACGCCTCCAAATCCAACCACTTCAGTCTGAATCATCCACCACGTACACAGTTGTTAAAGTAGCTCTAATATTGACAAAAAGTATGCCAATAAGAGGCCCCGATCTCTTTAACAATCAAACGTCAGTTTTCACACCGGTTGGTTCTTTTACATTTCGAAACTGATTCATATTCGATATCAAAATATCATATTCAATTCAAAATATCCTTCATTTCAAAATCATTATATTTACTCAAAATATGTCATTTTCACTTGAAACTATCATTTCAATATCTAACCTAGGTTATAACTTCATTTAACCACGTTCGCTTTTAAATCAACGATTTAAATATAAACATCTCAACCTTGCACAGTTTGAAATTTTAGAAAATGGTTTGAATAGTTTAAATAGTTTAATATAAAAATGGTTTGAGTATTGAAAATGATTTATATAGTAAAATAATTTGGAAAACCTAAATAATTTGAATATTAAAAAGAATATATTTTAAACAATTTATATTAAAATAATTTATTATGAAAATAGTATTAAATCAAACTGTTTCCTTCCATTTCACAGATCTGGACCCATGTCCAATTTCAAATTAACAACTCAATTTCCAATCTTTCAATTCAATTGACTCAATTTTAGTTTAGCTTCAAATCAACTTGAATTCAATTTCTATTCGAATTAACTTCAATTTTCGAAACGTTCATTTTGACTTAAAACTGATTCAACAATTCAATTCAATGATTTTACATTTCAATTCTATTCTTATTTTGAACCATTCCAATTCATATCAATTTCAAGTCCAATTTCAATTTACCGATTTAAACACTTAATTCAAATTAAACCTTATTGTTAAATTTTAAGGTTCAAATCTTAAAATAATTCAATTTTCCGAATTAAAGTCAAATATCAATTATAACTTCACACTTCCAATTCAATTCTTTAAAACAATTTCTTTGACTAAATTTCAATTTCAACATTTCAAAGCTTGAATTAGAAAATAATTTAATTCATATAAATCTATAATTTATTTCCTTTAAAACAATATCATTAATCGAAATCCAAATTCAAGATTTTAAAATTGTTGAATTTAACCAATCCGGTGTCCGTATATAATTTTCTACCTTATAGCCAAGTGATCATTTATTTCAATTTTAATTATAGGGATGGATATATATCATTTCAATCCAAATAAAAGTGTCAAAGATATATATCATTTCAACCTATTTGTTAATTTATTCGAGATAATTTAAATAACAGTATATATGCCTTTAATCAATATAAGGGTAATAAATCATCCAAAATGTCAACAAACAGACATACATCACAGTCAACATCCAAACCAGCCAATAAATCACAACAATTAACTAGTTATCAATATCAGGTATTTATATAGAAATTCAATTTCAATTTCAAATATTAAATGACAATTTAATTCAATAAAATTCAAATTCCATTAAAATGTCAATTTAAACTACCAAACAGCAACCAATAACATTCTAATTACTTCATAAATTTAATTCAACAACATAAGAATATTTAATTAGTATTGCGTGAGTGTGTTAAATCACTTAGCTTTGATATATAGTTGATTTAAAATCCCATAAAAACCCAAAATTTGGATAGTCTCCAAAACTCAACCAAACTAGTTCCATGCCGTCTGAAATCACGATATGAACCCAATGGAAGAAACCGCGCGTCAATCCGAGTTCGAATGCAAAAGTTACGATTTAATTAACATTAACGATTTTAATTAACATTTAATTAACTAAAATAAGATAAATAACTACCTTAATCACCTTTCTCTCCCGCTCATTCATTGGACTGCACGAGAACCCAACACACACGACCCATCTCCTCGCGCCACCCAAACGACATCCAGACCACGATCAGGGGCCACCAACCGATGCGCCTCAGCCACCTTCCCCATGCCTGAAATGCCGACCCATGTGCCGCCATCATTCGTGTGAAATCCAAGAAAAACACATGCAACTTCCATCCTATATTCCGGCGATTTCGTGACGTTATAGCATGATTCAACTGTTGGATGTGTAGATCTCATCGAGATCTACAAATATGCTTTTAGAAGTTTTTAATTTTGATGAACGGATTAGAAGAAATCAATGGAAAAAGCATAGGAATTTTCGGCCATTGAAAAAGAGGAAGATGGCGGCCATAGAAACTTTAGGGTTTCAGAAATATTTTAATATTATTTTTTCTCGTTTTGCGTGCCTATTTATAGCGTGAGGTCCAAAACAGTCCGAACTCCAATCGAGGTGTGCCGCTTGGCGTTCTTAATGTTTTACCCCCATTTTGAACACAATCGAACTAGTCTCGAGGCCTAATTCGATTGTATTCAGAAGATAAAATTTCAAAATCAAATTATTTAATTAAATTCCTTAAATTAATTTCTACGCGTTTCCAACTCGCACGGCCAAACGATAAGTCTGATCGCTACGAAACTTGAAATCCTATAATAACTCACTATTACAGATCCGATGAATCTAGTCTCGTCGAAATCCGAGATAGTGGCCAAAATGGCTATTTTACACGTTAATTAAATGAATTATTATTAAATTGATTTAATCACTTTTAAATTACCAATTAAATGTATTCTATCATCGCTCTTGATTACACAGAAATTAATAATCTTTTACAATACAGTTTTCCATGTTAAATCCAATATAAATATTACACTAATTTCAGCGTTCAATTACAACTATAATAAATCAATTCAATAAAATTTAAATTTCAAACAAATTTTTTTATTTTGATTTAAATTCTTATATTAAATCAACAAATACCTAATGAAATTATTAAACATAAGTTTTCCCTTTATTATACTCATTTTCTACAGTTAACGTCTTTTACCATATTAATTGCTATATTTCAATTATATAAATTTTAGTTAACTTCCAAATTAATTTCAACTGGTTTAATAAATGCGATGATAAATAATCAATTGTTATACATTAGCAATCCAAACACATTTCTAAATTTATTGTTTACAAACAAAGCTAATAAATTTATTTACCAACTAATTGATTTCATATTCCATATTAAAACCAATTAAATTGAATAACACATAATTTCACCATTAAATACAACATTGATTTTATTTCTTATTTAAAATTATAACCAAATTAACTTTACAATTATTTCAATTGATTGAAATTACATTAAAATAGTTGTCAATCACATTCAATCAACATTATTAATTTACATTCTAATAACCTTTTCCATTTATAAATCATTAATTTTAATTTCTCACAATATTAAATTCCAAATTATTATTTAATTTAATATTTTTAATTATCAAAAATACGGGTCGTTACAATCTCCCCCACTCAAAACTTTTCGTCCCTAAAAAGGAACAAGAAATAATCAAGAGGTTTGATATAGTTTTATTCAAAATTTTCTCTTTATAAACACTTTAAACTTACATAATTAAGTTTAATAAAACTTGAAAATAACTCAACTTCTACAAAAAAAATTCTAAGTCCTAAATTTACGAAATATTTCGGTAGAGTCTCCTTTGCGCGGATAGGTCCTGAAAAATAATAATATCAATAATTACAATATATATATATATATATATCATATTTCAATAATAAAACATCCCAAACCACGAGAAAAACAATAAAATATCGTTTCAAAAACCATAATCCGAAAACGTACCTTTTTGTTGAGCAACAAATTTTATTTATGAAACCAAAAGCAACAGCTATTGCTTCCATAAACCTGTATTACACTAGCATAATCCAAAGAGTGTTAACTATGTAAAAGTGTAATATATATTAGTTGTTTCAACAAATAACACAAGCAACATACAATGTATAATAATAATATGAAAACAAAAGTAGTACAACCATCATATGTAACAAAAGAAACCAATTACACATCCGTAGCAACCAAACAAATGGTTTGTTCAGGTTCAGAACTTTTCATCCTACAAGGGTGATAAATAAACTACCAAGTATTTCTTACGCTCAACAGCCTTAGATAATTACTTAATAGATTATTCATACAGCCTTAAACAAATTAGAAGTATCATTTCTCAAACTTCCCATAAGCCAAACAACTTAGAATTTAAAATATTGTCGAAGTTTATTCGATTGGTTTCTTTTCACATTATTTACCTTTTATTTATTTCATTCATTCATACAATGACATCTTTTATTAATTTATATTCATTTACTTACATAAATCATTTCATTTAATAGCTAGAACATAAATGAATCAATTCTTAAAGTATTACATAAGTTTTTTTGTAGTTTAATTCACATTTATTATTATGTAACTTTGACTTCCATCTAACGGTAATATTCATTAGTGAATCATTTCATATTTAAGTTTCTCTATTCTTTTTAATTCACATTCGCTCCTTCATATATAGTGTCATTTAATATTACATCTACTTATAAATAAATTAATATTAAATCAATTAATGAATCATTTCAATATTTTCTTAAGTTTATAATCATTTAATAAAATAGTATTCACTTTTTACTATTCAATTCAATTATTGAGCATTTCAAAAACATTAACTTATGTTTAAAACATTTCTTGTACATCAAAATTCTTATTTGTAGAAATAATTCCATTTGAACACTTTCATTACTTAAGTTCTACTTGTATAATATTCTATTACATATTCATATTTAACATTTCAACTTATTAAACATTTCTGGTAAGTTTTATATATGTTTTAAGAATGAAATGGAATGTTATACAAATTTTATCTTATTTATTCTAGTTAAAAAAATGTTCAATAGTTTACATCTTCTTAATTTTCATTATCCTTTAATTTACAAGTGACACATCTCCAATTTCTTTATAGTTTCATTAAACCTTAGCTTCTAATTTCTTATTTTCATTTTAGAAGTTTCCAACTATTAAAATTTAACTTTTTTCTACAACTGAAAATCATTAATTAACAGGAACTTAAGAATTCAAATACCGGGTTCACTTCAAATCATATTGAAATAATATATACATATATATTTTATATATATCAAATCATATACAAAAAAATTAAATTAAAATCTCTTTATCGAACCAAATGTGTAGCAAAGCTACTAAGTGCCCTCCCCTACTTTGAGACTCGAAAATGAATGTCGATGATGCGGCCGTCATTATCGAAATTATTTTCCAACGACAGAAGGGAGGAGTACATAACTTATTTCCTTTTAAAATTCCTTTTAAGACATTTCTTTCAGGTAGCTTTTGAAAATATTTCTATTTAATACTTCCAAATAATACTAATATAATTTTTCCAAAATCTTTGAAAACCAATTTCAACACCGGAACTTGATTCTTAAATTTCCATTTTATATTCATTTTATTGGTAAATCATAATTTATAAACCTTATTTATAAAAATTACATTTTCTTACAACATACAGTAGCTAATAGTTTTATTAACCTTCACTAACTAACCAATAAATGATGGTAATCAAACATTATCATTTCCTAACAAACAACACACCAAAATAACAATATCAATTTATGAAAAAAATTATTCTTTTAAATACAAAATAAAATACTAGGTAAAAATTATTTCATTTACCAATTTCAAAACGAAATTGTGTCTGTCTACTCTATTCAAGTGTTTAGAAACCCCAATCGATGCCATAGCATCCTATGTACCGACCAGAATTTATAAATACTCAACAGAACAAATTAACTATAAAATAGTTTTTATAGCACTAACAAATACGCTCCCTCTAATAAATATACACTCAGACTCATTCTAGGGTATTGGTAACCCTATCTCTAATGAGTTTAAACCCCAAACAGGCTAAGGTATCTCTAAACCAAAGCTCTGATACCAACTGTGATGACCCAACCTTTTGCACGGTTTAAGTCGACAATAAACCACACATGTCCAACTCAAACCATTCAAAAGGGTAGATAATCAATGGGTTTTAATAAGAAAATAAGAGAAAAGAAGGGAAACAAAAACACAGAATCTCATAGTGGAATGACAAGATATAATAATCAAATAAACAGTTCATGAAGCTATTTTACAATATACATTTGATTGCAAAAATTTTTACAACATAATCATAGTACTATCACAAGCATACCAAATAATGATGCAGCGGAATAATACTAATAATATAATATACCAAACTCCGTCTTCATCCTCCAGTAATAATGTCTTCAAACACTGAAATACTCAGGATGACCCGAGCGTAATGAAAAGACAAAACATTCGAGTAAGAACTAAAAGATCTTATGTAAGTTCAACCAACAACAAGTAAATAAGAGTGTGATAGCTTCAGAGATGTTCACAGGATTTCACATCTCCTATCTAGTGTATAACGTGCGTGTAATAACTTAAGAGATGTAACAGAATTTTCCATCTCCTAAGGATCTGTTAAACTATCTATATGTAGTAAGATACGCTATATATGTAGTGTATCAATAAAATAAATATTTTTCTTAGTGTTAAGGCTTCACATTGATCCCCCTTAACACATTTTTAAGAAGGTAGTCTATGCAGGTCCTGTAACACAACCAGTAACGACGGTAGCCAGTGAGTCCCCTATAGGTACCATACTAAAACAAAATCGTAGTGGGCGTGAATAAAGATAAAGAGTATGACAAGGCACGTAAGGCAATGCCCAAGGTAGGATGCTACCAGTTCGGGTCGCAGGGTTGGTGGTAACGCATCGTAGCTACGACCGCCCACCGTGTCCAACACCCCCAAAATCAAATAAAATCAAGGTGCACCAATCGAGTCCAAAATCAATATAATAATACAAAGTGGTGTGTCCACTAGGGGTAGCTAACCCACTTTGCCCTGACAAGCCGTCATGTTTTAGACATTTCAAATCAGCACAAGTACCGTGATCATCCATCATCGTTCTCTTTCTTTAAATCCAGCAAATGCCTCCAAATCCAACCACTTCATTCTGGATCATCCACCACGTACACAATTGTTAAAGTGGTTCCAATATTGACAGAGAGTATGCCAATAAGAGGCCCCAATCTCTTTAACAACCAAACGTCATTTTTCACACCGGTTGGTTCTTTTACATTTCGAAACCGATTCATATTTGATATCAAAATATCATATTCAATTCAAAATATCCTTCATTTCAAAATCATTATATTTACTCAAAATATGTCATTTTCACTTAAAAATATCATTTCAATATCTAACCTAGGTTATAACTGCGTTTAACCACGTTCGCTTTTAAATCAACGATTTAAATATAAACATCTCAACCTTGCAAATTTTGAAATTTTAGAAAATAGTTTGAATAGTTTAAATAGTTTGATATAAAAATGGTTTGAGTATTGAAAATGGTTTATATAGTAAAATAGTTTGGAAAACCTAAACAATTTGAATATTAAAAAGAATAGATTTTAAACCATTTATATTAAAATAATTTATTATGAAAATATTATTAAATCAAACTGTTTCCTTCCATTTCACAAATCTGGACCCATGTCTAATTTCAAATTAACAACTCAATTTCCAATCTTTCAATTCAATTGACTTGATTTCAATTTAGCTTCAAATCAACTTGATTTCAATTTCAATTCGAATTAACTTCAATTTTCGAAACGTTCATTTTGACTTAAAATCAATTCAACAATTCAATTCAATGATTTACATTTCAATTCTATTCTTATTTTAAACCATTCCAATTCATATCAACTTCAAGTCCAATTTCAATTTACTGATTTATAAACTTAAATCAAATTAAACCTCATTGTTAAATTTTAAGGTTCAAATCTTAAAATAATTCAATTTTCCGAATTAAAGTCAAATATCAATTATAACTTCACACTTCCAATTCAATTCTTTAAAACAATTTCTTTGACCAAATTTCAATTTCAACATTTCAAAGCTTGAATTAGAAAATAATTTAATTCATATAAATCCACAATTTATTTCCTTTAAAACAATATCATTTAATCGAAATCCAAATTCAAGATTTCAAAACCATTGAATTTAACCAATCCGGTGTCCGTATATAATTTTCTACCTTATGGCCAAGTGATCATTTATTTCAATTCTAATTATAGGGATGGATATATATTATTTCAATCCAAATCAAAGTGTCATAGGTATATATCATGTCAACCTATTTGTTAATTTATTCAAAATAATTTAAATAACAGTATAGATGCCTTCAATTAATATATAGGGTGATAAATCATCCAAAATGTCAACAAACAGACATCCATCACAGTCAACATCCAAATCAGCCAATAAATTACAACAATTAACTAGTTATCAATATCAGGTATTTAACTAGAAATTCAATTTCAAATTCAAATTTTAAATGACAATTATTTCAATAAAATTCAACTTCGATTAAAATGTCAATTTAAACTACCAAACAGCAACTAATAACATTCTAATTACTTCATAAATTTAAAACCTAAGAATATTTAGTATTGCGTGAGTGGGTTAAATCACTCAACTTTGATTTATAGTCGATTAAAATCCAATAAAAGCCCAAAATTTGGGCAGTCTCCAAACTCAACCAAACTAGTTCCATGTCATCCGAAATCACGATACAAACCTAACGGAAGAAACCGCGCGTCAATCCGATGTCGAATGCAAAAGCAACGATTTAATTAGCATTAACGATTTTAATTAACATTTAATTAACTGAAATAAGATAATTAACTACCTTAATCACCTTTCTCTCCCGCTCATTCCCTGGACCGCACGAGAACCCAACACACACAACCCATCTCCTCTGTGCGCGCCACCCAAACAACGTCCAGACCACGATCAGAGGCCGCCAACCAATGCGCCTCAGCCACCTTCCCCCACACCTGAAGTGTCGCCCCATGCGCCGCCATCGTTCGTGTGAAATCCAAGAAAAACGCGTGAGTCTTCCATCCTATATTCCGGCGATTTCATTACATTATAGAACGATTCAACCGTTGGATGTGTAGATCTCATCGAGATCTACGACTTTGCTTTTAGAAGTTTTTGATTTTGATGAACAGATTATGAGAAATCAATGGAAGAAGCATAGGAATTTTCGGCCATTAAAAAAAGGAAGATGACAGCCATAGAAATTTAGGGTTTCAGAAATATTTTAATATTATTTTTCTCGTTTTACGTGCCTATTTATAGCATGAGGTCCAAAACAGCCTGAACTCCAATCGAGGCGTGCCGCTTGGCATTCTTAATGTTTTACCCCCATTCTGAACACAATGAAACTAGTCTCGATGCCTAATTCGATTTTATTCAGAAGATAACATTTCAAAATCAAATTATTTTAATTAAATTCCTTAAATTAATTTCTACGCGTTTCAAGCTCGCATGGCTAAACGATATGTCTGATCGCTACGAAACTTGAAATCCTATAATAACTCACTATTACGGATCCGATGAAACTAGTTTCGTCGAAATCCGAGACAGTTGCCAAAATGGCTATTTTACACGTTAATTAAATGAATTATTATTAAATTGATTTAATCACTTTTAAATTACCAATTAAATGTATTCTATCATCACTCTTGATTACAAAGAAATTAATAATCTTTTACAATACAGTTTTCCATGTTAAATCTAATATTTAAATATTACACTAATTTCAGCGTTCAATTACAACTGTAATAAATCAATTCAATAAAATTTAAATTTCAAACAAATTATTTTATTTTGATTTAAATTCTTATATTAAATCAACAAATACCTAATGAAATTATTAAACATAAGTTTCCCCTTTATTATACTCATTTTCTACAGTTAACGTCTTTTACCATATTAATTGCAATATTTCAATTATATTAATTTTAATTGATTTCCAAATTAATTTCAACTGGTTTAATAAATGCGATGATAAATAATCAATTGTTATACATTAGTAATTCAAAAACATTTCTAAATTTATTGTTTACAAACATAAGCTACTAAATTTATTTACTAGCTAATTGATTTCATATTCCATATCAAAACCAATTAAATTGAATAACACATAATTTCACCATTAAATACAACATTGATTGTATTCCTTATTTACGATTATAACCTAATTAACTTTACAATTATTTCAATTGATTGAAATTACATTAAAATAGTTGTCAATCACATTCAATCAACATTATTAATTACATTCTAATAATCTTCTCCATTTATAAATCATAAATTTTAATTTCTCACGATATTAAACTCCAAAATATTATTTAATTTAATATTTTTAATTATCAAAAATACGGGTCGTTACGCCATGCTAGTTATTTTCCTAATGGTCTGCGACACTATTGGGATCAAGTGCAAAACTCATCATCGTCTAACTGTTTATGAAGCTATTAGATCAAGCCACAACCCATAAGCGCAAAACCGTATAAAAAAATGGTCTAACTAAGACAATTTTATAAATTTTCAAAACACACTAAACAATATAACAAAACATTCCTCGTCCTTCCATGATCATGTTGATGCAAATCGCACGTGAAACGGAGGTCATATGCATGAGTTATAAGCATTTAAAATGTAGTGGCTTTTTCGTGATTTAATATATTAATTAATAATTATATAAACTAAATGCAGCCGCTACAGTACTTCATCCTTCTCGAGAAAAACACAGCCATTAGATTGAAAGCATCATCGCTCTCGCCTTCAGATCCTGACGCCAAATTTGACCACACCACCAAACTCTTCTCGCTGCGTGCCACCATCCAGTCACTATCATTGAGCCTCTAGTTGCCACTTGCCACTTTTGTGCACCAATCAAAGAGCTTGCAATCCTAGCAAACTCCAACCACCTAGGGTCAATCAAACCCTAATGTGGCACTCCCTTTGGTTCCCTCCTCATATTCATGCATTTTAATGTCCTACCATCGTAGTTTCACCGTTGAACCCAAACGGATGATCCATGTTTATCAAATTTTCAATGCATTTCTTGATCAATCCACCAACCCACTCGATGAATAAACACCACTAATGGATTCATGTCATCGAGAACTATAATTTTAATATGTAGTATGCCTAATTTGGAACACATTATGTTTCATACTTCTTAGATAGAAAGAGATTAACTTGAGCTAATTGCAATTGATAAAAATTTACCTTTTTGCTCATTTAGCCATAGCATACTACATTTAATTAGATGTATATAAAAAAATTAAGTTTCAATTATCAATTTCATGACCTATATTTCAATTTATGATCATAAGAGGCGAATTACTACGTCTTATCAATATATACACAGATATGATAAGTCCGACTCACCGATTAGTCGTGCATCTTCTCTAATCCAATATGAATCCTCCTTCTTCTTCGCTATTTAGAAACTCTTCACCTTCAAAACTCCAAATTTCTTAATAGCGTTGATTTATTTGCATAGCTCTCTCTAGGGTGATCAGTTTCATATATAAATTTGTTTAATTTGGATTAGGCTTGATGGATATGTAATTGGTTTAGGAATTAAGGTTTTATAAGTAGAGGAAAAAATTTTAAAGCAAAAGAAATGAGGTTAAGGATCTATTTATAGGCTAAAAATAATCAAATCTAGGCTGAAATTTCGTAGTCAATATATTACGAAAATGCTACTGAGTTTGACTTCTAATTTCTAATCTGTTTAACCAGATTCGGCAAGTCATATATTTCTAATTGTAAAATGCATTCTAGGCGAAATGGGATAGGTCCTGATGCCAAATTAGCACATGTAAAAATTTACTATTTTGCCTTTTATGTAAAACTACTATTTTACCCTTTTAATTATGGAGTGTTACACTTAAGGGAAAATTCTATAAATCAAAACTCATCTTGAAAAGCATGTTCTCAACATCATACTAAATTTTCGGAGCCTTTAGATTACAAAACGCATAATAAATTTCCATCATAAACATAACCGTAGGCGAGTATGAAAGAAAAAGAGATTAGAGAATATATCACTCTCCTAGGTTCCTTAATTAATTAAATCTCTAGTTCCCTTAGCATTAAAGCTTCTTTTTTCCCTAGGCTGCAACCACCATTAAAGATCTAAGCTTTTATTTTAATGTTTGCGTGTAGGATGAGATAAAAAGATGAAAGTGATTATTTTTTATTCCAATAAACAATTTGGGCCAATGGCCCACCATTCCTCTTTTTTTTCATTCAAGTTAAGCTTTATTAAACATTGCCTTTGATAAGTAAATGTACATCCAAATATTTATCACTTTATATTATTTAACTTCATAATTTGAGCCCTTAACTCTTTATTCTTATAACTAATTAATTATTAATTTATGGGACGTTGCACCTCTTCTATTACCATTAGAGGGGCCACGATGGCTGACACTCAATGAACACAAGATGGTTTGTAAGCTGCCATGGAAGATGAAGCCGGTGTAGAGCAAGAAGCTACTACAGGCGAAGTAGAAACAAAGGAGGCTAAATCAGTAGAGTTTTCGAAAGAACATCTAATGGTCGTATATGGTCTGAAAATAGGAGTCGGATGACGAGCACGGTCGGGTAAGTATTATTTATATCTATTTTCTATACTTGTGTGGATGTTTATCTAGTTCTAGTACAATAGATGTATAACATCCAATAAACATTGACTTATATCAATTCATTATATTATGCATATCAATGAAGGCCGGTGTGTGTCCAACATATGCGTGTACGTTATGTCTTGTTTATGGTATGCGAAAGCACGCCGTATGGAACGAACTCTCGCTCGTGGTTGTAAACGAACTCCAACACACGATAGAACCATGTGTTAGATGTAATTCATTGACATAATAAATAAATTAGCTGTCCTAGATTAATCTAATGTAGATAAGAAATATGATTCTCAATTGGATTTTCTCAAAGAGGCGATGCAATTTTCTAGAAATTAGATATTCCTCTACCATTAAAGGCAAACCTTGACAAAAGTGTGTTCCTAGAAATGTCAATTATAGAACTTGATAAATATCCAAATAAGTAATATAAAATTCATCAAATTATCCCCAAATCGGTGAAATTGATTTGAAATCAGCAAAGTTGGAGAGAAATCCTTGACACAAGCCAAAGCCAAACTCCATCTTGTCCAAAAGTGATCCAGCCAACACATAATCCACTTGACGTCTTCTAGAAATGGGTATGGGCAAGGTCGAAGGGAGGAGATATGGGCGATGAAGAAGAACAAGCGATGATGGTGGTGGCTTGTTGAAGGAGGCGCGACATAAAGGGAATGGTGATGTCACACCTTGGATGAAAAGTTGAGGAAGAGCGACGTCGAATGCTTTGAGAGGATGCAAAACCATAGGTTGGGACCGACTAAATCAAGAAAGTATCGATGGAAGATGTAGGTGAAGTAAGATGTTTCTAAGTAAGGAAATACTTGCATGGCGATCAATCTAAAATAATTTTTTTTTAAAAAAGGAAATTTGAATGAAATGATGATGTAAATAAATGGATCTATCTACCTAAACTCAAACTAAAATAATTCTCAATGATGTGCAAAACAAATAAGTTCCGGGACTACAAAACAACAAGATTTATACCTTACCCAAAGGACTTGACTTAATGACTATATGGAAACAAAGCGTCTTGAAAGCCTAATGTCATGTGGAAATGGTTTGACTAATGGTAACGTCTATGCATATTAGGATTTGGTTGCTTATCCACGATTAAAGCTCGTTTTGATTTATAGAAGTGAGATTTTGGAGGAAAGTATTATCCAATATTTTTCACAATCAAAATTTTGGTGATATTGGACAACAAAATAATGAAAGAATAGAAGACAGACTCAAAGGAGATTGGGTAAAAGAAATAGCTAGAGGAAAAAGTGGAAAAATTACTTACTACATTGATCGGTATCAATCCAAGGATGATCGGTACCAACCCATCATTTTCCACTTCTACCCCCACTTCTTGGTGAATTAGGAAATGCCAGGTAAGAAAGAAAATAGTGAATATTAACTAAGTCTAGGGATCAGTACTGATACATTAGTTTCCTCCGTTTAGACATTATTTTCAATGAAGACATGGAGAGTATGCTTATATGCATAAAGGATGGATCAATATGGGATGTGGCAAAGTATCTTAAAGGTCATTGATGAAAAAAAATGCAAGGACTATGGATCGGTACCGATCCATTACATTGTTGATGTTGGATCTGGACTACTCATATCTTTTTGGATCTTAAATGGATAGGAACACAATCTGACAAATTGGAATCCTAATAGCAACCAATTATGGTTGTAAATACGGATCTACATGCAATAGAAAGAAAATTTTGTCATTTTGCTCTTACACATCTTAGGGAAATGCCATCTTTGCCATTTTTGATAGAATTTCAAAATTGTACTTGATTTCCTTCTACATCTAGTGTGTAAACAATAATAAAGAACCATTAAAGTAAACGTAAGCATAGCCGGATCATAATAAATCTCATCTCTTTCTGTTCCTACTTTCTTCTTCATATTTTCATATATTTTTTCTATTGATCACTATTATTTGATTGGATATCATGGTTTGCAATCACTATATTCATGAAATCAATCATTTGGGGACGTTAAACCAATTTTTGGCTAACAATTGAATATTGAACAAACGATCCTAAGTGTTGAATATGTCATTTATCAAGTGGTGGCAAAACTCATAAATCATTTAGAGTGAATTAGTAGGATAGCTCTCATAAACCACTCAGGATAGGGCGTAGACTCACATTGATAGACAATCATAGAAAAATTTATGTGATGGACTGTATGGGTTAGTGCGGGACTACAAAGTAAGTTGCACGATTAAATGCATTGAATGTTGTGAATGTTTTTCCTTGACATGCTGAATTAGTTAGAGTACAACTAGTTAAAAACTCATATGGTTAGGTTCACATCTAAGAGACATCTAGACTTGACTATTAGGTTGTTAGCTAATACTTATGGTAGATGACTCCTAAGAATATTTTTCTCATATCATTCCAAGTCAAGGTTTGTAAGAGTCCAATTTTTTTGTTGCGTTGGAAGAGATAAGCTTAATATGGAACTTCCCCTAACATTGTAAGTCTACACATTGTAGTAAGGGTATCATCTATGCTTCCCCAACAATGATCCACGTGCTTCCAGGTAGGCATCTACATCTCTTACTCATATGCTGAATGTGTTACATCCATTTTCATCATTGTTTGAGTCATTATCTAAGAACAAAAGAGATTATAATAGGATGAAGACATTAATGTATTAATTATTGGTTGTTATAAGTAGAAGATTAAAAAAATTCATCATGTAAATGAATAAGTATATTGATGTCCTTTTATTGGGTTAAGCTTGCTTGGTAAATTAAGAAGTGCATTTGTTGAGCATCGTTAGATGATTACCACGTATAATCATTAAACGGTTAACAATGGGAGCATATATAACGTGCTTGTTTAGCAACATTAGATGATCTCCACGCATTGCAATCGAACAGTCAAGGACAAGAGCATGCTGATTAGTAAAACATGATGCCTTTATCATTTATGCCAAAAAGGAGACTATTTTGTAGTTGCTTTCTTATAGACAGTTAAAAAAATGGCTATTTGTTTTTGAATTACTATTTTCCAATCGTCTAAAGGTAGACGACTAGATAATAAACACCTAAAATATTAGTGAATTTGTAGCAACCCGCACCTTAATAGGCTCGAATTTCGATTAAATCAAAACCTAAGTCCGTTAAGGTACGAATCGTTGGCGTTGGTAATCTGAAATAAACATAAATATATCAGAGAGCTATCTACATAAAATCACAGTAGAATAAAAAAATTTAATAGAATATAAATTACGAATAAGGCTACTACCTTGGATCAATATTATTCCTTAAATATATAGTTGCCTTGCCAGTGCCGAACATGAATGAGAAGACTTCTCCATCCACCGTTCCTATCTTGCACCAGTAACATGTCCCTCTAAATCTGTCTTGTTGGTTGTAATGAGAAGGGGGTTAGAACAACGTTCTAGTGATTGGAAAATTACATACTTTATCCATAACAATAGTTTATCCCAATTGATTTCTATTTAAGTGTTATGTCTATTATTCATGGTCTATCCGTTTAATTCCATATGCACATATGATATATCCAAACTTCTCTGAGGTATAACGATATATATGTCTATATATAAGCATTGTACTACCTAAAAGAAACCTGAGCCACTTAATACTTCTTAAATAGAGTGGTGGTAGGCCTAACAGCCATTTAACACCTCAATCCCAAAGCGGGCCCTTTATAACGTAATTGCTAATCAATCGACCCATAGTACAAAGGCCGATGAGCCCTAGATACAGCTTTATAATTTAATTAGTTGTATTTCCAGCACTTCTCAAAGACTTATTTAAGGGTTAACTAATCCATCTTCGATAAATAGATAATTAATTGAACTTTGAGGTTTTTGCATATCCCATACGGATTCTACACTGGTAGGAAGCAAAACCTGTTAGGGCATAACGTAGTCTTTGCTAACAACCGCTCCGGACTACTGGTAGTCAAAGCCTATATGTCAGCCTGAATTCCAAATAACGGTTCACCAACAATACTGACATAGCCCGTCGACCCCTACAACCGAAATCCCATTTAGACTTCCCTAATATAAGTCAAGGAAAATGCTTACTCAGTTATTTAATATCTCTTGTTTAGAAATGAAGCAGACCACATTTCCCTATTATGCACCCTCATAGGTTATTTAAGGCTTCTTATATAAAGAGGAGGCAAACCCAATGGTTATTTAATACCTTCCACCCTGAAGTAAATCCATTGACATCCCTAAAGGTACTGAGCTATTTAATACTTCAAATTCGAGGCGAACGCATGATATATTTTCTCATACTTATACGCGAACTTATATCCCTTCCCTATGAGTCATATAGTTGAAGATGTCTTACATCAGTAGTACATATACACAACTGTGGGAAGCCTCTAGGTGAAGGGTAGACATCTATTCTGTAATTCTACTGACCTCGCACCTCAATCCATACTAAACCAACCCATTTATCCTAAACCTAAATGTTGGGCTGTGCCCACCAATTTATGTTCGTCCTAAACGTATTATTGAAGCCATATAATTTCCACTATGGAAAATTATATTGCCTTCTAAGTTTATTTATTAGTATTAAATTAATTATTCGCTGCGAACATATTCCTATCTTATAGGCTTATTTCATATACTCTTCATTTCCTTCTCATGTCGCAAAATTTCTATTGTCCATAATAAACGGTCGTTAATATTCAAATTGGAGAATCATTAATGACATTTGTTTATTCATTTCCAATTAAAATTATTATGCATATTCCATTTTCCTATAAATGTCATATTAAATTCTGCAACAATTCCATTAAATGCATTTATGTCCCTATTTAATTTTTGTAACTCCGTATTATCTGCACATTTATTGCCCACTAAATTTGAATTCACTATTCATAATTTTTGAAGTTACTATCTCTTATCCATTGTAATCTTATAATCTTATGATTTCTATGCTATTAATATTTAGTCGTAATAACTATAACTAATACGAGCACTGATGTATATTATTTATTATGCTTTATTCATTACCCTATATATATTTATATTTTTAATTGGTATGCATATATATATATATATTCCTATATTTAACTCATTAATTCCAACGCATAGAAATTTCAGAATATACATTTATATATACATTTTGTAAAGAACATCCATTTCCACATTTTAATATATTGGGCCTATCCTTCCTAAAATAGATTACCCTTTGTAACTTTCCATAAACCACCTAAAAGGGAGACTTTTGCTCTATTTTAAACTACAAGAATTGTCTATTTTCTTCTATTGAAATAGACGGTGCAAACTACGAAGAACCTTCGTATTTTACACATCTCTTTCATTTTGGTAAATTCCTTATTATCCCAAACAACACACTTTTTATACTTGCAGAGTTAGAAATTTGTGGAAATTTATATGGAAGTAGGTACGACTAAATTGTATTCTCAACGCTCCGACTAATTAAAACATAGAAATTTACATTAAAAGTCAAATTAGGGCAATCCAAATGAATACTATATAATTTATAATCCAATTAACAAAAATATGGAATAAAATTCACAATCTTATCAACGTCCCACTTTAAAAATTTTAGGGATTGATTTCTAAATTTTCCAAATTAGGGTGTATACCATTCCATTAACTTACAGAATATGTAGGTGAAAATTTAATTAAATCTATTCATTTTAAGCCTACAATTCAATAGATCTTGTATAGGCATAATAATTAAATAAAATTCAAGGGTATAAACTTCAATTTTATATATAAATCATATAATTTCTCACTCGCCTTCCCAGCTTCTAAATCTCCTAAATTCGAATCCATTTCTTTAATTGACTCCTTTTTCATTTCCATCCAAAAACTATGTATAACAAGATATACACATACCCATTAGAATTATAGATCTGACAGGAGATTTGAGTTAAGTGAAAATTTAGATTTATAATTATAGAGTTCATCCTTTTTGCAAAATCGATTCACTCCTTCTCTTCTTCTCTTCCATTCTCCGCCATTCTCCAATATATATATATATATATTATAATAATTTTATAATTTCTAGTGATAGCGGAGAAGGGAAAAAGTTAGCTGCTCTAATCATAAAATATGAGAAGAAAAGTGAGGGGCTAGGCTTGTAATTATCAACGCTCGAATCAATTCTAATTAAATCTGGGCTGTCGGGCCGAGGTTCTACCTTAGCCATCGCCACCACTTTAATTGGTCAACCGCTCCTCATAAGGGGTTGATGGCTAGCGGTCGATCGACCTAGGAAGAGGGTCGACCTGTGGGGTCTACGCATTTATTTATCAGTTATTTCCTTTCATTTCCTTTTACTTATCTTCGATCTGAAAACTTCAAATGCCAATAACTTTTTTGTTTGAACTCCGATTGTAAAACTTTATACATGAATGTTGCTTAGAAAATCGCCGTGAACACAATGGTGCAAGTTTTGTAGCTAAATTCTCACATTTTCTCAAATTCCATTTTTGAGCCCTATTTAATTATTTATTAATCCTCTTTCGTTAAATTTTGTTTATTCTACAAAGTGTTACATTCTCTCTCTTTAAAAGAATTTTGTCTTGAAATTCCCCGAGGGTTAAATCATATAAGATAGAATGAAACCACTTTAAACTATCCAATCAATTTGTATACAACCAATTTTGCAACCAATGTTATACAAATGCATGGTGTATCACAACATATATGATATGTATGCCGAATAATTCTGAATCGGCGCCTCCTATATAATGAATTCTTTTAAAACAATTTTTATAAGTATAATGTAAACAACCTATGTATACTACCAGTTCTACATGTATGTAAGTTTTCAAAAACCAAAACCTTTATTTTCATATAACAAACTCCATACTCGCACGAATAGGAGTATGGTCCAACCAATTTTGCATCGAAACCCTACCATCTAATACCTAACATGCAATTTCTAACATCTAAAATTTTAAAAATTTAGTTTTCCTAAATCTGTACTCTTATGCCAAAAAGGAAATTAGATAGAGAATTTTATTGTTCCACCCTTCTTTTGGATACCTATTATGTTGTACCTTGGAATCTTCTCTTTACCCCCAAATCTTTTCTAACTTTCTCAAGTACAATTTGCATAAGGAGATTTATTTTTGGATTTTAAAATGGAATTATTTTAAAAGCTAGTTTTCCTTACTATCAACAAGGTATGGAAATAGAAATTCCAAAGCTAAAACAACTTTTTCCCTTGTTCTTCTCAATGTTTTGTATAATGTCACCCTTATTAAACAGTAAATTAATATTCACTAACATGTTGAACCTATCTATGCTAAGCATGTGGCACTTGAAATTGGAAATTTTCTCATTTTTCGTTAATTTTTTTCCCATTTCAATCAAACTTGCAAAATAGTTTGTTTCAGTAGCATTTAAACACAACCTTTCAAAAGCATTTGAACATAATTTTTTAGGGCATTTGCCTTTACATCTTTCAAAACAAATCAAGCCAAATCTTAACATAATTGGGATTTACTCAATGAGTTAATGGTCATGATCGACCCTAACATTTCACGGTTAATATTATATTTTGAAAACCTTTTCTTTTATTTCAAAACAACAACACAAAAACATATATATAAATTTTAGATTTAGGCATAGGGATAGTGACCCGTGGTTTCGCAACAACCTTTCCCTATCCTTCGCTTGTTAATTTTTTTTTCAAAATTCTAAAGTTTTTGGGATTAAGGCATTCTTTATTTCTAGTTGTTAATTTAATTTCCTAATTTATTTTATAAATTTCCAACTTTAGCTTACATTTTATTACTAGTTAAGTGTCCTTATGAGATTTCTTTGTCCGCACTATTTTCCAATATTTGAAAAGCAGTCAAAGCTCATCCAAAAAATTAACACATCGATAAAATATGAACATGTCTCATATCATATTGTATGCTTTTTCATTACCAAAAGGAGACAATAAGCGATTATAATCCAAATATTATAAAAGAAACAATTGCTGGAAGCTGCCCTTTATCATCAACTGGTCTTAATGATGTTGTGACCCTATCATTTCACACTCAATTAAGATGGAAATTTCTTGTATGTCATTTCACTATAACCCACATGTCTTAATTTACCTCCTTGGCTTTTAATAAGGTTCATCCATTACTTCAATTATTACACCTGACTATAGAATAAATTATGCATTCATACACTATAGTGGTTAAGAAATATAAATTATACACATTTGAAATAACACATCGGAAATTAGCTTGGTGGAATAAATTTCCTACCACCTATCTTGCCTTCTTTAACCTTGAGTCAACTAACATCCTTTTTGTGTGCTTTTCATCTCACTGCCCTCTTCTCCAATCAGATTACTATCTTCTTTTAATCAGAATCTCCTTATAGTATTCTCAAACTTTGGTAGTTACCTTTATCCTAGACCTTTCATGTGAGTATACCCTAGAACTCGCAAAAGTATATTTTGATGCAATTCCCCCTTCATATGAGAGCTCTTCTTATGGCTTTCACACATGTCTACTCAAACATTCCGAGGTTCATACCAATATTCCTTATATTCAACGGGGATTCCATGTTGCTACCATATGAACATTTGTAGCTATTTTATTCATAGTCTTGACTTTTACTCCGTCTTGCCAAGGCAGTCATCCCTAACTACTCCATATCAAATAAATTGATTTGGTTTTCATCAATCTTTATAAAATTAAAACTTCACAGTCGTGAAGTACTAAATTCTAAACTTTTGTCTTTGAAAATATAAACTTAGAAACATTTTAGTTAAATTCAAAAATTGCTTAGTTTCCAAAAGGAGCAATGAAAATTTTTCTATAATAAACAACTTCCACTTTTTAAGGACTTTCTACAACAGAAACTTACTTCTTTAAAAGTAGGATTTTTAACTAAAAAAAATTTTGCATTCAAAAACTCAATCATCGTTCCAAACCATATTTTAGAAACATCTTCTATAACTTTAAACAATTAAAACTAGAGTAAACAAGGACAACTTCCATTCTATTATTTTCCTACTACTCATGCTATTTCCACTTTCAACCTTAGCGGTGATTCTATTAATTTCCTACTACTCATGTGCAATTGCTACACATATCTACGGAAATTATCCATTTTTCCTATCATATTCTTATTGTTTTTCTTTTATATTATTTCTAATTAGATTAATAACCCTATTATAATATAAATTCCTAACGTTGTTTCTATTTAAATTTCCTAATATTGCTACTATTTAAAATTTCTCCTACCTAAATTGCCCTTAAATAGCTTCTCCTTACATAGTTCTTTTCCTCTTTTATTGTTTTCCTTATTTACTCATTGAAGTGCATTCATCTACTACTTTAGTCATTGGACTTTTCCTCTTTAAGATGAAAAGAGATATGTATAAACCTATTTCAATTGTTTTTCTCTGTATATTTCTTATGCGGGAATATATTTTCCGTCTTCATTATCGGGCCTTCTCACCCTTCCATTCTCCTTATCCCATTTAAATCAAGTACCATTTCCATTTATTTGCCCCTTAGAAAGAATTTAAAGCGAAACTTTTAAATTTATAGAAATAGGAAAAATCATCTAGTCGGACATACGCTTTCTTTTCCATTCATTTCAAAAACGAAAAATCACTTTACCAGAAACCCTTTAAATCAAAAAATTTCAATCCAACTAGTTTTAAACTTCACTAGGAATCATTAAATAGCCCTTTAAAACTTCCAAATTTTCTTGCTTTTTTGAAACAACAACTTTTCAATTGTAGGGTTCTTCTATTTTAAATAAATCTATTTAAAACCATTCAAAACGTTTCAAGAAACTTTCAAAATCTTTTTGTTAAATTCTTTCATATGGGGTTGGACTTAGAAATGGACTCTTATTCATCCTTTCTTTTGGACTTCCCATCTTTTCTACTCATCCTTAACTCATATTCATTAAGACCATATCATAGTCAGCTGTCATCTTACTATGGTTATAGTACACCTTCTTGCGGGTACTTGCTCAATCCTTATTTTCACATCTTACTTTCAAAAGCTTACAACATATAGGTTCTTACTTCCCATCTGTCTAGATGAAATGTATGTCTTCAATCGGCAATTTATCAAAATCCGCAATTAAAGGGCAATCAAGGCTCGGCAAAGAAGTCAGGTATCATCTAGCTTTAGGGATCCCTTTCATATGTCGCGCTCATGTTATTCTTGATCAATGCCTTATGGTACAACCTACTCCCATAGGGTGATCGGGGTAGGTTCATAAATTTAACTCTATTTATTTTCCCAACTTATAGTTGTCTTATCCATCTTTTCAGAACGTGGTTGCAACTACTCTATAGTCGGAATTCTTAAATTTTGGCATATAGTATATATAATTATAGGTAAAAATAAAGATACGTTCTCTCAAGATATCCTAGTTCCTATGATCGACTAACCTAAGCTCTAATACCAAATGTAACAACTCATACCTTAATGGGCTTGAATTTCAACTAAATCAAATCCTAAGTCCACTTGGGTACGGATCGTTGATGTTGCTAACCCGAAATAAACATAAGTATATCACAGAGCTATCTACATAAACTCACGGTGGAATAGACAAATATAATTGAACATATATATACCAACTAAGGCTACTACCTTGGAATCAATATTATTTCTTGAATATCTAGTTGCCTTCTCAGTGCCGAGCATGAATAAGAAGACTTCTCGATCTACTGTTCTTGCCTTCCACCAGTAGCATATCCCTCTAAATCTATCACATGGGATATAATTAGGAGGGGGCCAAAACAACGTTCTGTGACTGGAAAATTACGTACTTTATCCATAACATTAGTTTATGACGATTGATTTCTATTTTAAGCGTTATGTCTATTATTCATAGCTTATCCATTTAATTCCACATGCTTGTACGATATATCAACCTTCTTTGAGGTATAACTATATATATGCCTATATATAAGCATTATACTACCCAAAAGAAACCCCCACCACTTAATACTTATTAAAATAGGGAAGAGGCAGACCAAACTACCATTTAATACCTCAACCCCAAAGCGGGCCCTCTGTAATGTAATATCTAGTCAATTGGCCCTTGTCTACGAAGTTCGATGACCCTTAGATATGGTTTTATAATTTAATTAGCCAGATTATTAATGCATCTCAAAGACTTATCTAAGAGATAACTAGCCCACCTGTGAAAAACAAACAATTAATTGAACTTTAAGATCTTTGCTCCTATACGGATTCTACCCTAGTACGAAGCAAAATCGTTAGGGCATAACCCAAGTCTTTGCAAACAACTGCTCGAGACCATTGGTAGTCAAGGCCTATATGTCAGCCCAACTTCTAAATATCGGTTTACCAACAATACTAACACAGCCCCCTGACCCCCATAGTCGAAATCCCATTTAGACTTGCCTAATATAAGTCAAAGAAATTGCGCACTCCTGTTGCTTGATACTACTTGTTTAGAAATGAAGCAGACTCCATTTCCCTATTAGACACCATCGTAGATTATTTAAGACATCTTATATAGGGAAGATGTAGACCCAATGGCCCTTTAATACCTTTGACCCAAAGTAAACCGTTGACGTCCCTAAAGGTATCAAGCCATTTAATACTTCAAATCCAAGGTGAACCCTTGGTATATTTTTCCATACTTATACGCGAATGTAAATCCCTTCCCCACAGGTCCTATGGCTGGAGATGTCCTACATCAATAGTAAGTATACATAACTGCTGGTAGCCTCTAGGTGAAGGGTAAATTTCTGTTGTGTAACTCTACCGACCTCACATCCCAACCCATACTAAACCAAGCCATTTATCCTAAATAGAAATATTGGGCTAGGTTCACTAATTTACGCTAATTTACGCTCGTTATAAATGTATTATTGAGGCTATATAATTTCCACTATGGATATTATTATATTCCCTTCTAAGTTCATTTATTAGTATTAAATTACTTTTTCGCTGTGAACCTACTCCTATCTTATAGGTTTATTTTATATACTCTTCATTTCCTTATTATGTCCCATAAATGTTAATTGTCCATAATAAATGATCGTTAATATTCAGATTCGAGACATTTATTTATTCTTTTCCAACTCAACTTATTAAGCTTATTCCATTTTCTCATAAATGTCATATTAAATTTTACTATCAATTCCATTAAATGCATTTATGTCTCCATTTAATTTTTGTAACTCCTTATTAACTGCACATTTATTGCTCACTAAATTTACAATCATTATTCATAATTTTGTTGTTACTATCTCTTTTCCATTGCAATCCATTAATCCTATGATTTACTACGCTATTAATATTTTGTCATCCTAGTTATAACTAATACGAGTACCGATGTATATTTATTTATTACGCTTTATTCGTTACCCTATGTATATTAATATTTGGTAGGCACGATTATAAGTGTGTGTGTACACACACACACACACATATATATATATATATATATATATGTATCATTAATTCCTATGCTTAAAATTTTTAGAATATACACTTATATATACATTATGCGAAGTGATTTGAATGTAGTCCCATTGTATTTCACTAGTAACAAAGAGCACTTTCCTATGTCCAAGACATTAACCCATCTCATTGTTCCTATGTCTTTGATTGTGATGAAGAGGGTGTTGAATAGATTCAAAGTCATTGCTTCTTTCACCATTATCGATGTTGTTTATGTTTTTTGCACATCTTCGAAGTCAATAGATGTAGTATCGACCAAGCAGATCTCATCCTTTTAGTTGAATAGCGAAGTTGTCTCTTTGACGTAACCTCCCAGTCTTCGACACTGTCGAGGACATCTTCATTTGCCTTCAATGCTATTTTACCACCTAGAGCTTTAGGCTTCGGCATTGGTCCTTGCTTCCCTGTTTTTGATCTTCTTGAACTATATCCTTTGACAATTATAGGGGTAACATTTGCCCCCCTTCTTATGTAAAGAAGCTTTTTATTCTTTAGGGTAAAACCATGAATTTCTCTTTCATTGCTTAGCCTTTCAAATCTATTCACTCTGCTGGTGTTCCACTTTCTCCTGCAATTCAAACTCAGACAAAGGAGGTTTTTCAAATTATCAAAATTGCTTCAAAAATTTAAATTTAATACATCCGGTTAATACTAATGCGTGATTTAATATTAACATATTTTACCTTATGTTGTAACTCATACGATGTTTGATATTAACCTATTTATTTGACATAGTTTTACAGTCGTAACATTGTATTTAGGATGCTCTATGTTAACTATTATTAAAGTTTTCAGTTCATATCCATAGGCCTATTTTCTTATCATAGATTCAACATTTAGTTATGCTCTTTGAGGCAACACAAGAGTCTAAGCTTTTCTTATGAACTCTAGATTGGTTATTCAATAGTTATTGATTCATTGTACGATTGTTTTTGGACTATAAACTTTTGTTATGTGATCACCTATATGCTCTCTAGAATGAATATTCAAATTTGGAATAACATCACCTGGTAAGCAGATGGAAAGTTAGGCAAGAAGCTTTTTAATAAGATTAGCATATTTGAATTACTTCCTCTTTGGTTGTGGGAGGCTAGCTTTCAATATTAGGTTGCTTGTAAACTTTTAAATTAGATTCCTTTGTCGCTCAACCTCTTGCTCTTGCTTTCTCATTGTAATCTTAATTTTCACACCTGAAACTTTCTTCAATGATGAGTTAGTAACTTAACAACTCATTCGATAGAAAATTAAAAGAACATCTAGTTCCAATTTTAAATAAAGGGTTAAGAAACTAGTTAATAATAAGGAAATTATACTATTTGATGATAAGAAATCCCAAAATACCATCTCCCGGCAGCAGGAATTCCCGAATACCATCTGGTAACAAAAAACCATAGGTACCATTCGACAATAAGAAGGTCAGGAACCCATATAATAATAAGAGAAACCAAAGAACCATCTAGCAATAATGAAAAACCAGAAATCCATTTGCCAATGGTAGAAAAAAAGTAATCCTTCTGGCAATAATGGAAGACCAGAAATCCATTTGGCAATAAAAAATCCCAAATCCATCTGATAATAAAAAGACCAGGAATCCTTTTGATAAGAGAAGTCCAGAAACTCATATATGGCAATTAAAGAAGATCCGAACTCTGGGAATTCAACATGAAGTCCAAACTCATCAAGAAAACAAATCAAGAAAATCAAGAAATCCATAAATTCATTTTTCACAAAAATTAGAAACCTAATTATAATTCATTTAAAAAGCTTGTTCAAATTTTATTTGGTAAGAAGAAGATAAGAAATTCAACTGATAATAATAAGAAGACCGGAAATTCATTTGACAGCAACAGAAAAATAAAAAATCCAATAATAGAAGACCAGAAATTCAATTGGATAATAACAGGAATTCAATCTAATAACAAGGAAATTTAAACTCCACCACAAAACCAAAATCCAATAGAAAGGTCAAAAATCATCGAGAAAATCAACCAAGAAAACCAGAAATTCATATGGAAACCAAAAATCCAACAAGAGATCAAGAAAACCAATCGAAGAAAAATAATTCATAAGAAAACCAGGAATCCATTTGTTAAGTAAATCAAGAATTCAATCAAAAATTCATCAGAGTTTTATACAGCAATAAGAGATTCATAAATTTATTCAAAAAAAAGTGTACTAGAAAATTGTCCAACAATGGCAGTCCGAACAGACTTTAAGCAAAAAAACTCACAATTTTATCCTTCGAATAGCAACGGAGAGTACGATCGTTCAAATAAGCCTACTTGTTAGAGGATATATAGCTATTAAAATGCTCGCTATTATAATATGATATATTGGAGCCAAGTAATTTCGTTCAACCATTCAACCATTCAGCAAGTAGTTTAGTTCAACCGTTCAGCAGTTCGGCATGTAGTTCCGTTCAACCATCTAACTATTTAGCAAGTAGTTCTTTTAAACCATCCAGCTGTTCAACAAGTAGTTCCGTTCAACTATTCAACTACTAAGCCGTTCTACCTTTCAGCACATAGTTCCGTTCGGTTGTTTGGCCGTTCAGCTGGTAGTTCTGTTCGGTTGTTTGGCCATTCGGCAAGTAGTTCCGTTTAGCTGTTTGGTTGTTCAACAGGCCTAATTAGTTTATTGATAGCCATTATATATATACCCTCCTTTACTTATTTCTAAGGCTAAACTATATCTAGCAGAAGTCTATTTTGATCTATCCTTTGAACGAAGCTATTCTTATTCTTCTAGTCAAGGTTTGCTTCTTTGCTTAGTTCCCTTTATTTCTTCATTAGTTTTTAGATCCCTTCATATCTTTTATCCTCGTTTCCTTTTGGGGTTTTAGGACATCTTTTTCCTTTTTTTTAGGTTTTAGATATTTTCATGTTTCCCTTTCTGCCCCTTTCTCAGGCTTTGGTTTTGCTTTGAGTTGTTGACATCTTCGTCTTTTCCATTTTTAGATTTGGATTCCTTTTTCCTTTTCATTTGAGCTACTCTTTGGGGTTTTGCCTTTACTTTGAGCTGTAGATATCTTCATACATTTTTTTATTCGTGTCCCCCTTTTGGGCTTTGAATTTGCTCTAAGTTGAGGACATCTTCATCCATTTTCCTTGTTTGTGCCCCTTCTTGGGCCTTTCCTTTGATTTTGGTTGTGGACATCTTCTCCCTTTTTGGTGTTGAAAGTGCTCTGGGAACTCATCAGAGGCTTTGATGGATGTTGGACCCCCCTCCCTTTAGGAGGTGCTTCGAATTATCTGAAATCCTTTTTCCCTCCCTCTAGGAGGTGCTCCCGAAGGAGGCCTTTTGGTGCTCCGAAGTGGACATCCGAGGCTCATTGGTGCTTCGGAGCATCGGAGTGGACATCGGAGGCTCATTGGTGCTTCAGAGTGGACATCGAAATCTTGAAAGAATTTTTCCTTTTGAAAAATTGTTTTCAGAAATAATTTTTTGCTAGTTGCAATGCTTGTGAAAACCCTTTTGAATAAACATCAGTTTTGCTTGTCATGAATTTCGAAGAAAGAATTTACCAAAAAAAGGACTTCTTTAATGAATTAAGGAATTACTTTTCAAAAAGATTTTGGATACTTAAAATCTTTGATAATGGATTTTCAAATCATCCCCATAATAGAAACACGAATCTTAAGTAAGTGATTGAGTGGTCATGATTCATGAACCAATAGTCCTTTAATAGAGAATAAGCTCTTTTAATTAGAGTTTTTGTTGATACATTTGGATAGTTCAAAAAATAATCTTGGGGAAATGGGTATAAGTCGTTCCTTGCCAATAATTTCAAAAAGCCTTGAAAATGCTTTTCGTTTGGGCATACTTTGCCGAAATCGTGTTTGTGCATTCACTAGTACTATGTAATTTTTAGAGGATTAAATAAATCCTTTCTTTGAAATAGTACATATTCATCTTCCCCAACCAGTAGCATAAGTAGAAATAATCTTTCTTGATTTCTGAAAATAATTTCCTTCAAGATAGGTTTGATAAATCCTTTTTTGGCAATAAAATGCCTTGTTGACAATAAGGTTGGTATATTTACTTCCACCTTTATATATATATATAATATACCTCCTCAAGTTTTGCTTAGCAAAAGGAATGTTGTGTTTATAAGTCTGAGAAGTCATGATTCATGAACTGATAGTTTTTTACGAACAAGAGCATATTTTCCAAATAATCCCTTCTTTTAAGAAGATTTTAGATATTTACCTTTCCCTAGAAACTGGCTTATGTTGGAAAGTTGATTGGTCCAAGATTTTGAGATAGAGAGCCACTTTATACTAGATATCTAAGCTATAGTCCTTCAAAAATGGCTAGAAATTTATTATGCTTTGACAAGAAAAATTCTGAACTTTCCAAATGAAGTGGATTGGTTTCGTTTTAACCTGTAAAGACACTCGAATTTTGAGTTAATACATGATTGATTTCAAGTACAAATAAAATTATAAATTTTTACGAGTAAAGATAATCCACAATAAGTAATTGTCATAGGACTTAATAGTTTGATCGGAGTCTGAATTCGAAGTTGCAGAGCGGCTTTTTCCTTGGGGAAAGAGTTAAGTTTAAGAGGTTTTGGTTATCTTCTTCAAAGTGGAAAATCTTTCAAACTTCCATAATGAACTCTTTTAGAAACCCTAACTTGATCATATTTTGAATTATTCTTTCTATCGTGTGACATTTGTTGGTTTTATGCCTATTTATTCAATGATAATCGCAATAATCTTTTCCTTTATTTGGCTTGGATGATTCAATATTTTGTAAAAAGTGGAGAAATTCTCATCGTCCTTTGTCACGGTGAAAATGTGGGAAAGTGATGCAGCGCAACCTTTATTTGGCCAAGGCATAAGTCGTCTACGACTTAAGGAGGCATTGATGAGTCGTCCACGACTCAACTGGATAACCAAAGGTGAAGATATAAGTCGTCTACGACTTAAGGAAGCGATGATGAGTCGTCCACGACTCATAGAGACAGGCATGAGTCGTCTACGACTTAAGGAGGCGGTGATGAGTCGTCCACGACTCATCTGGAAGACCAAAGGGAAAGATGTGATAAGTCGTCTACGACTCAAGGAAGGTGAGGAGATAAGCCATCCACGACTCAAGGGCGAGGCTGGTATAAGTCGTCCACGACTTATCAAAACTGGGTTAAGTCGTAGGGGCCTGGAGCTGGATATTCTGATGCCGTTTTAATCCATGCCGTAGATTCTCCTGACGAGTTAATCTGAACCGATTGTCTTAAGTCGCTGATAATGATGAGTCGTCTGATTGTAAGTCATGAGTCGTCTGTACATATGTATGAGTCGTATGTCGTTAAACTGTGTTGTAAGTTGATAAGTCGTCAACGACTTAAGGTGAGTCGTCTGTTTTGTAATAAGTCGTATATTGGGCTGCGTCATAAGTCGGAGTGTGATGAGTCGTGTGTTGTTAGTTTGTACATCTTGTTAAGTCGTGTTGTTATGTTGAAATCTGATGAGTTGTAAACGACTCATGATGAGTCGTAGGTCGTAGGGGATAAGTCGTCACCGACTTATGACTTGTATATTTTTCTGTTTTGGTGTGTTGTAGCCTATAAATAGGCAAGATGAGTCATTTGTAAGGGTTGTTGATTTTTGAATAAAATTCTCTTTTGATTGCTTTGTGCTTTCATTCCAAATTGGTAGTTGAGTGTAATCTCCTATCTCCTCTTTCGGTTAATCGAGTGCGCTCGATTCAACGATTGTAGAAGCCGATTCGCGGAATCAAGTGCGCTTGATCAACGCTTGAAGAATTGAAGATCTTTGAACCCGGTATCGTGCGCGATCAACGAGTTCGAGATAGCTAGAGTTCGGTATCTTCGGATCAACGAATTCGGGCAATTCAGCATTCATCAATCCATCGACTGCTACTTTCACCGATCTACATTGTTTCGAAATATCCGCTGCGTTAGTTTTTTGGTATCAGAGCTTGTTCTAGCCAATCATAGCTAGATCGAGACTTGGAGCCTAATCATTTTGAAGTTGGGCCGTGGTAAGCAAGTGAGGCCGAGAGTAAGAGGAAGAAGAGTCATCATTGTTCGAAGATTGTTTGATCGGATTTGCATTGGAGGCCGAAACTTTGTCCATCGTGTTCATCGCGATTTGCTACAAAGTGGAAGTTTTCGATCCGTTTCATTTTGAATCAAAATCCGAATTTTGTTTGAATTTGAAGTGTTGAAGAATTTGTGAAGTTTTTAAGTATGCCGCCAAGAAGAGCTAATCGCCACCAAAACGTAGAAGCTTTGTATCGAAGAGAAGAAGCTGATGAGATGGAGCAAAGAATCAATGAGAACTTTAGTGAGAAGCTTAACGAAGGAATTGGCCAGTTAGAGAAACTTATGACGGAGATGAATCAAAATCGGAGAAGGGTTTCACCTGAATCTAACCATGGGGGTAGTAGAGTCTCGCCACATTCCAATCGAGACAGAAGTGTTGAAAATGATCAAGGACGTGGGAGGAACGTGAATGATCGTGAACGGAGGAATGTCGATAGAAGGGATGAAGGTGGAAGACGTAATGGTAGTAGAGATGTTGGTGGTCAGAATCGACATCGTTATGCATCTGATTTTGAAGAGGAGTATGATGGTGGTAGTGTTCAAGGAAGAGGTCAAGGAAGAAACTATTCTGAATATGATCACAAGTGGGAGTCGGGGATGAAGACAGAAATTCCTGAATTCAAAGGTGGTATGCAAGCGGAGGAGTTTCTAGATTGGGTAGCTAATGTTGAGGAGATTTTTGACTTCAAAGAAGTTCCAGAACATCGTAGAGTGAAGTTGGTTGCTACGAGGCTGAGGGGTAGAGCTTTGGCATGGTGGCAGCAGACCAAACTTACACGTGATCGGATGGGAAAGTCAAAAGTTGAATCTTGGGAGAAGATGAAGAAATTGATGAAAGCAACGTTCTTACCTTACAATTATCAATCTTTGATGTATCAACGTTTGCAAAACTTGAGGCAGGGCACAAAGACAGTTAATGACTATGCTGATGAATTCTATCAACTTATTGCAAGGAATGATATTATGGAAACAGAAGAGCAGCTGACATCTAGGTTCATTGGGGGATTGAGAATGCAGATTCAGGATATGGTTAATATGTTCGATCCAAGATCTGTGGCAGAAGCACATCAGAAAGCGTTGGCTTGGGAAAAACAAGGGAGACGAGGAAGTGGTGTGTTTACTAATTCTAACAATCAAGCGAAGGGTGTTGGAGGAAGTTCTAATGTTTCTAAACCTATCAGTAGACCAGTGGTGAAGGAGGTTGAGAAGACAAGGGTTCACAATGGTTTCAAATGTTACAATTGTCAGGAATTGGGTCATAAAAGCAGTGAGTGTCCAAAACCAAAGAAGAGAACCATGATTGTAGAGGTTGAAGATGAGGATGTTGATGAGGATTGTTCTAGTCCAGTTGAGGAGGATAAGCAAGATATTGCGTCAGGGGATGAAGGTTGTAATCTAATGCTAAGAAGATCGTGTTTAACACCGAAGCAGGAGGAAGCTAGTTGGTTGAGAAGTAATATTTTTCAGTCAACATGTACTATTCTGGGGAAGGTGTGTAAGTTTGTGATTGACGCAGGAAGCTGTGATAATATTATTTCAACCGAGGCTGTGACAAAGTTGAAATTGAAAACGGAGAAACATCCGAGTCCATACAAGTTAGCATGGTTGAGAAAAGGAGGAGAAGTGAAAGTGGACAGACGAGTTCGTGTTCCATTCTCTATTGGGAAGAAATACAAAGATGAAATATGGTGTGATGTCGTAGAGATGGATGTTTGCCACTTATTATTGGGAAGACCATGGCAGTATGATCGAGCAGTACAACATGACGGTCGGACCAATAGCTACAGTTTTATGTTTGAAGGCACGAAGATTATCCTAGTTCCAAAGAAGAGACCACAAGGAGAAAGTAAGTCAGAAGAAATCGAAGAGCTGAAAACTTTATTATCTTTGAAGGAGTTTGTTAAGGAGGTTGAGGAAGAACCAGAAGTATTCTTGTTGATTGGACGAGAAAGCAGTGAAGAGGTTGAAATTCCAGAAGAAGTTAAACCAGTTTTGAAAGAATTTGACGATGTATTTCCAGAGGAGTTACCAACGAAGTTGCCACCGTTGAGGGATATACAACATCAGATAGATCTTGTTCCAGGTGCTGTGTTGCCACACAGACCACATTATCGAATGAGTCCGAAGGAACATGAAGAGTTGCGAAGGCAGGTAGAGGAATTGCTTGAGCAGGGGCGTGTGCAGGAGAGTTTAAGTCCTTGTGCTGTACCAGCTTTATTGGTACCCAAGAAGGATGGGACGTAGAGGATGTGCACTGACAGTCGAGCATTGAATAAGATTACCGTGAGATATAGATTTCCAATGCCAAGGTTGGATGACTTGTTAGATCAAATAAGCGGAGCTACTATCTTTTCAAAGATTGATTTGAAGAGCGGATATCATCAAATTCGTATCAGACCAGGAGATGAGTGGAAGACTGCTTTTAAAACCAGGGAGGGTCTATACGAATGGTTGGTCATGCCATTTGGTTTATCCAATGCACCGAGTACTTTTATGAGGGTGATGAATCAGATTTTTAGACCGTTCATTGGGAAATTTGTGGTGGTGTATTTCGATGATATTCTGATTTACAGTGGGAGTCCAGAGGAACATTTGAATCATCTTAGAGAAGTGTTGATGGTGTTACGACAAGAACAGTTTTATGCTGCAACGAAGAAATGCGTGTTCATGACGAATAGTGTTTTATTTTTGGGATATGTTGTCTCGAAGGAAGGTATACAGGTTGACCAAAGTAAAGTCGAAGCTATCAGAGAATGGCCGCAGCCCAAGACGATAACAGAAGTTCGCAGTTTTCATGGGTTGGCTTCATTCTATCGAAGGTTTATACCACACTTTAGTAGTGTGATGGCACCTGTTACAGATTGCATGAAAGGTAAACAGTTTGCATGGACAGAGGAAGCAGGGAGTGCTTTTGGGAAGATCAAAGAATTGCTGACGTCTGCACCAATCCTAGTGCTACCTGATTTTCAGTTGGTGTTTGAACTACATACTGATGCATCCAAGGTTGGGATTGGAGGGGTGTTGAGTCAGAAGGGGCGTCCTATTGCATATTTCAGTGAGAAGTTGTCAGGAGCGAAGATGCGATACAGTACATATGATGTGGAGTTTTATGCTGTTGTACAATCTATCAAACACTGGAGACACTATCTATTTCAGAAGGAGTTTGTTCTTTACACTGATCATGAAGCATTGAAGCATTTACAAGGGCAAGACAAGATTTCAGCGAGACATGCATCGTGGATTGCATATCTGCAACAGTTTACTTTTGTTGTTAAACACAAGTCAGGGGTGACAAATCGAGTGGCTGATGCTTTGAGTAGGAGGAGTCATTTGTTGACTACGCTGAAAGTTGAAGTGACGGGGTTTGAAATGTTGCCGGAATTATTTGTTGAAGATCCTTACTTCATGAAGTTTGTTGATAAAGTTAAGGAGGGAAAGACGGATGAGTTTTTAATGGTAGATGGTTTTCTTTTTAAAGGAAGTCGATTGTGCATACCGGAGGGTAGTCTGAGAATGAAGATTATCAAGGAGTTACACGAAGAAGGACATGTTGGAAGAGACCGTACCTTACAGTTGATTTCACAGTCCTACTTTTGGCCATCGATGAGGAAAGAAGTGGAGAGGTTTGTTGAGAGATGCCATATCTGTCAAGTTTCGAAAGGAACTGCGACTAATGCGGGTTTATATATGCCGTTACCAGTACCAACTAAACCATGGGTTGATGTGAGTATGGACTTTGTGTTGGGGTTGCCGAGAACGCAGCGTGGTAATGATTCCATTTATGTGGTGGTTGATCGATTTTCGAAAATGGCACATTTTATTGCTTGTAAGAAGACGGCGGATGCTGTTCATGTTGCTCAGTTGTTTTTCAGGGAGATCTATCGACTTCATGGATTGCCAGAATCTATTGTGTCGGATAGAGATACTCGATTTCTGAGTCACTTTTGGCTGAGTTTGTGGAAAATGGTGGGAACGAAGCTGAAGTTTAGTAGTGCTTATCACCCGCAGACAGATGGACAGACTGAAGTGGTAAACAGATCATTAGGGAATTTGTTACGATGTCTTGTTCAAGATAATCTGAAGAGTTGGGATGTGAAGTTATGCCAGGCAGAGTTTTGCCATAATCATGCAGTGAATCGAAGTACTGGGTTCAGTCCATTTCAGATAGTATATTCGAGCTTACCGAAGGGACCGTTGGACTTAACGGTAGTGCCACAATCAAAGAAGACAATTAAGAAAGCTGCTGATTTTGTTAAAGGGCTGACGGAGTGTCATAAAATCGTTCAAGAACGATTAGAGAAAGCAAATGAGAAGTATAAACGATCTGCAGATTTGAAACGAAGGAAAGTTGAATTTCATGAAGGTGATATGGTTTATGCAGTATTAACGAAAGATCGTTTTCCAGTGGGCGCTTATAACAAGTTGAAAGCTAGGAAAATTGGTCCGGTGGAAGTTGTGAGACGAATCAATGAAAATGCTTATAAACTGAAGCTGTCAGATGATGTGTATACATCTGACGTATTCAATGTTAAACATCTTGTACCATATCATGGGGATGAGTTTGTTGGGGATGAAGAGTGTGCAAATTCGAGGTCGAATTTCTCTCAACCTGGGGAGGATGATGCAGCGCAACCTTTATTTGGCCAAGGCATAAGTCGTCTACGACTTAAGGAGGCATTGATGAGTCGTCCACGACTCAACTGGACAACCAAAGGTGAAGATATAAGTCATCTACGACTTAAGGAAGCGATGATGAGTCGTCCACGACTCATAGAGACAGGCATGAGTCGTCTACGACTTAAGGAGGCGGTGATGAGTCGTCCACGACTCATCTGGAAGACCAAAGGGAAAGATGTGATAAGTCGTCTACGACTCAAGGAAGGTGAGGAGATAAGCCATCCACGACTCAAGGGCGAGGCTGGTATAAGTCGTCCACGACTTATCAAAACTGGGTTAAGTCGTAGGGGCCTGGAGCTAGATATTCTGATGCCGTTTTAATCCATGCCGTAGATTCTCCTGACGAGTTAATCTGAACCGATTGTCTTAAGTCGCTGATAATGATGAGTCGTCTGATTGTAAGTCATGAGTCGTCTGTACATATGTATGAGTCGTATGTCGTTAAACTGTGTTGTAAGTTGATAAGTCGTCAACGACTTAAGGTGAGTCGTCTGTTTTGTAATAAGTCGTATATTGGGCTGCGTCATAAGTCGGAGTGTGATGAGTCGTGTGTTGTTAGTTTGTACATCTTGTTAAGTCGTGTTGTTATGTTGAAATCTGATGAGTTGTAAACGACTCATGATGAGTCGTAGGTCGTAGGGGATAAGTCGTCACCGACTTATGACTTGTATATTTTTCTGTTTTGGTGTGTTGTAGCCTATAAATAGGAAGATGAGTCATTTGTAAGGGTTGTTGATTTTTGAATAAAATTCTCTTTTGATTGCTTTGTGCTTTCATTCCAAATTGGTAGTTGAGTGTAATCTCCTATCTCCTCTTTCGGTTAATCGAGTGCGCTCGATTCAACGATTGTAGAAGCCGATTCGCGGAATCAAGTGCGCTTGATCAATGCTTGAAGAATTGAAGATCTTTGAACCCGGTATCGTGCGCGATCAACGAGTTCGAGATAGCTAGAGTTCGGTATCTTCGGATCAACGAATTCGGGCAATTCAGCATTCATCAATCCATCGACTGCTACTTTCACCGATCTACATTGTTTCGAAATATCCGCTGCGTCAGAAAGGGATTTGTTTAAATTCTCATAGTTGGATTCGGAAATCCCTCTCTAACTCTTCCTTCTACTCTTATTCCCTTTTGACCTCTTACTAGGATGTTTGGAGTCAAACCTTCCTTCTTCTTGGTTTTGTTGAGATTTCTTTATGGCATGGTGCATCTCTTCCATTTGAATAAATTTTTCGACATGGAAATAGGTGTGTCGTAGATCTTTACATCCATGAATATAAAGTTCTTCCCAAAAAGGAGTTTGGTCAATTAATCTTGAACAAACTCCCATGAGCTTTTCTCTGTTAGTTAAATCTTCTGCTTTAAATGCTTCTGTATTGAATCACTTTAGGTATTCGCCAAGCAATTCCCATGGCCTTTACTTAATATTTGCTAGCATGCTATAATCCACGGTTGGGTCTTTGTACATGTAAAACTGTGTTGGAAATTCAAAAGAAAATCGTTTTCACGAATAGATGGTTTCTCCTTAATAATTTATACCATTTAATAGTCGCTGCATGCAAAGTTATAGGAAAGAGCTTGCAACAAATTGCCCCCGAAGCATTATACAAATCCACTCGGCTTTCGAAATCTATAAGGTGATCGTCTAGATCAGTAGTTCCATCATACTTTAGTGGAGGAATCTTGATGTGAGACGGAATTCTAACAGCCATTATTTCTTTTGAAAAATGAGTCTTTCGAAGGTTATTATTTTTCTTCAGACCAAGGATTCTTTCCTCCTTAAGCACACCTTCTGTTATTTGGTTGAGAATGTCCTTTTGATTAGTTTCGCCATTGAAATAATTTCTATTATCTTCTTGGATTGAACTATTTGATTGCTCATGGGACCTTTAGGCTTGATTTTCTTTATTTTCGTTTCTTTCTTCATCTTGACTTTTACTTGGGGATTGCACTTCGTCTTCCCCTTCCATAAGCTTCATCACCTTCGAAGATTCTTGAGATGGAGCCCCTACAAGAAGCTCTCACATTACCATCACTTATTGTACTAAATTCTAAATTTTGACATCATTGCTTGCTAGTTTCGTTAAAGTTGAAGATTGTCTAAATTTCATATTCTCTAAATTGAAGCCTGGGATGATATTATCTCCCAAAGTTGTTTGTGATGCGGCTTCTTCATTTGGGATATCATTACCGTTTATGGCTCTCACTACTTTCTTCCTAAAATAAAAGAACCTTATGTAATTAGTTTGTGGAGAAAGTTATAAGGAATAGGAGGTTCAGACCCTCCTTCTAGGGCTAAAATGTTAACGAATAAATTCGTCAGCATCTAAAAGCATGTAAGAGATGGATTAATCAATGTAAAGCCTCTTTGAGGCTTGTCAAGGTCGTTGAAGTGAAGTGTTGAATGTTATCGAAGTCATAGGGTAAAGCAAGGCATGATTCCAAGACCATAATCATTCTTTGTATCGAAGACATTTTCATTTCAAAGAACATGAATAGTATGAGTTAATATGTTATAAGCAGGATATCAAGTCAATGTGTTCGACAATGTTCAAGTTTTACTCCAAGCTCAATCAAGTATTCAATTCACGACTTTAAATCCTGTCAATAGGCCATGCAATTGTTTGATTTTTAATTTCTTATGTGTACAAGATTCCAGTATTACAATCGTATAAATCCTCAAATTGATTTAGGGTTTACAAGGTCGATAACATGTAAGGAATGAGGAGAGAGAATTTGCCCCCTGAAATGGTGCCCCTAGGGTCATATTTGTAGAGGTAGGCAGCCACCACTTCGCCTTTAGTGTCGTCGAATGGGATGACTCCAACAGAGCTTGTTTTAGTCTCTTTGCTGGTTGGCATCCATAACAAGCGGCAGTAGACGTTGCTGGGTGGCGGAGTCGTCACTTAGCACTATTAAGTAGTATTACCTTCGAAGTGCTTCAGTATTAGCTTCCTTGCTGATTTGTCATCAGTAATGTTGGCTTTGACTTCATCCTTCAAGTGTGCTGCCAATGTCTTCGATGTATTTGCATAAGGATGGTGCGTGATGGATTATCGATGTCGTTGACGTCTTTGATGATAGCAGATGAACAATGGTGATTTTGAACATAATGGAGAGTGGCATTATCCTATATTCCTTTAATGTCAAAGACCATTTGTGCTGCTATTGAGCAGTGCCTTCAAAGTGCTAAAATACGTGATGTTGATGGAGCCTGACATCAATGAAGTATGCTATGGCCACTTTGACGTTCATTGATGGCTTTGAGGGTATTGATGGTGTAATTGCTTCATGTAGATATGCGATGTAACGACCACCTATGGTGCAGAACGGTTGTCAAAGGAAAGAAAAGAAGTAAAGATGAAGGAAATAGAAGAGAAGAGAATGGAAAAGAAGAAAAAGGAAACATCAAGTAACCATATCACCTGTCGTATATCTCACATCGCATCAGAGTAAATATAATAATCAACACATCTATAAAACAATAGAGAAAGTAATAACAATGTAAACTACTAAATATAAGATCCATATAGTTATATAACACAGTAATAGAGTTTATACAAGTGATACATAAACTCAATTGAGACATTGTCTCAAATAATAATGAGTCAAACACTGTCAAGGTTAGACAGTGTCAAACAACGGAATATACAAGAACAATATCACATATAAGTACGAGAAAACTTCAGCTCCTACTAGCCCATTTGCAGAACTCCATATGTCATCCACACCAGCTCTCAAATATACTCATTTAAGGGTACCCGTGATAATAAAAAGAAAAGCATAAAACCTCGAGTGAGACAACAATCTGGTGTGAGCGATATCAAATCTCAAAATACTATAAAAGTCGATATAGTATATGGAATAGAGGGTATATAAACCATACCTAACGTGCCCCTGCAAATACTTAGTCATCACATAAACATAGGTAATATGCTACTCTACACTATCACAAAAAGGGTACACCATACTCAGTATCTGTCTAGGTGCCTAGGTATCTCCACCTACAGTACCTACTCTATACTAAGTAAACTCCAGGTGTCAGGTATCTCCATCCATAATACCTACTCCACACTAAATCAAGTCAGTTGTCTAGGTATCCCTATCGCAATACCTCCCTCGTGTGACATCCTTAGGGTGATAGGTGGCTAGTGAACAACCATAACAAACATAGCATCCATTAAACAATACTGTATGCCACCCACTATGCCAGATATATGATAACTTGTATAACCATCTGCAAATGCCAGGGACTAATGGAAGTCCTAGTTCTCTGTTGTACTCTCGTATCTTATCGAGCCCAAAGCCGGATACGTGTCACCAATCCTGAAGCTATACAAAGGTCCAGGGTATACGGACCTTCAGGACCCGAAGTCCAATCCATGGGCATCCCCACTAATGCCCCTGCTTCGAGTACAACAAGAACATTCCGAGTCATCAACTATCCCTTAGCATAGACATATCCATCGAGCCCCACTCACTCAATATGGATTCGAACCTTACTAGCTCAACAGAACACCAATCACTTAATCCGCTCCACTATCTGCAGCCTTGTACATCCCGAGGTGCCATCTTCAGTCCCTACTCCAAATACGAGTCGCCAACCGAAGAAACATAGTTATCCATCAGGCTGTTACATCGCTATCCACCTATGATATGAAACGAGATAACACCCCAGCATGATATATACAGTCCTGGTACTATCATCCTCGAAACCTACTCCAAATATCATCGAGCCACCATCCGAAATACCAGACTACCAGGTCGAAGCATCACATCATCGCCTCACCATTAAAATCACTAGGTCGAAGCATCACATCATCACCTCACCATCAAAATCACTGGCCGTAAAGCAATAACATCCAAACTCTAAATCGATCGTGTGAACAAACTATCAGTTTGTGCATCATGAGATCTCATCAATGTCCAAGCCAAAGATCGACTATATCACCAATCAATAATAGTGATGGACATTGACCACTCTACAATGGTCAATACCAACCACCTTGGTATTGTACTTAACCGAACAGATAAGTACAAACCAAATGGAAATGTCCGACATCCATTCTAAAGTCTGAAGCCACATCCTCCATCTCAGATCCATCGGCACTTATCCTAACCCTCTTCTATAGCTCAACTCGTTCTTTAGGTTTTTGCATATGCGAAACCCCAACATACAAGATACTACCTAAAACCCGATCATCGCTAATCGACGTTTTCAACCAAAACAGCCAAATAAACAAAACAAGCAAAACAATTAGACATACATCCAACAACCATACATCCATCCAAAACAACAATATATATAACAAAGATAATATATCCATATCAATCAATGTGGGAAATAACATCAATAATAGCTTTAATCTAATAATTCCCTAACTGTGGCACGTCGATGGAAAATATCTGATATTCTTTATAAACTATTTTAAAATAATTTTATTTCCTTTTATAAAAAATATAGTTGTTGTATAAGTATAATAATATCACATTTTAAAAATCAAAAATCATTCCCAAGCGTTAATCTAATACTATCCAACCAATCATAGTATAGTCAGAGACAATATCACTCACCTTATCCAAATTTGTCCAAACCAGCACCAAAGTGTAGATCTTGTCATTACGAGTGCAACGTAAGAAACCACATCCAAAACGGACCTCGTATGCAAAACATATGGCCGAAATAAGAATCAATATTATTTAAATCATTAATTAACTAATTACCTTAATTATTCCTTAATACTTCTTCCTCATTAATGTGAAAGTGCCTATACACGTTCAAAGAAATGGTCGTGCACGATCTTGAGTGATATGGAGCAATAGTCGATGAAATTGCAATCCGTCTGCGCCATCGTTATTGACTTTACTCGCTCGTCTTGTCCACATTGAGATTACCAAGATCGGCGCCTTCCTGTAGATCGCTTCTTCTTCCTCCTGTAGCGATATGGCCAAGGTCGTGATTTGCATCCAAACATCGGAGTCGCCTAAATTTTGTAGAGTGATGCATCACGATAGGAGAAATGCAATGGTAATCTCCAATTTGCATATCGTCGATCCAACCTCTAGAGAACTCAAACCCTAGATCCACGCCACATGGTTCACTTTGGCTTACAGCAATCAAACATCAAATCAAGGGTATAGGATCGAAGCTATCATCGATACGAACATGTTGGAATTGGTTTCATGGTTTTTAGTGGAGTAGCGTATGAGAATTCGATTTTTGAAGTGCAGCCATGGAAATTCAATCTCAGATGTGAGCAGTAAAGAGGAAATGATTTTGGAGGGAAGAGTTTGATTTGGGTATTTATAATAATATTTTAATATCCCATTTATTTAATTTCTCAAATAAATGGCTATACATTTCGAGTCCATACGATCACACGACGCGTCAAATTGCTATGAAACTCGTCTATATACATCAACTCGTTTTTTCCGAATCTAACCGTACTAATCCTGTCACCATCTAAGACTGCGCTTCGAAATGCTAATTTCCTGTATTTCGAGATCATTTCAGCCATCGTACCGTCCGATCTCCAAATATAGTGATCCTTATACTCATTTCGATTCGCAACATCAATCCAAACTCAACGAAAGTGGTCTCAAATCCTGATTCAGCTGTATGCGAAAAATCACATTTTTGGGCCTTCATTTAATTAACGATTAAATATTTAAATAAACTATTTAAATATTCGATCATTAAAAATACAGGCCATTAGTTATTTGAATGAAGTCCCATTGTATTTTCCTTAGTAACGAAGAGCGGTTTCCTACATCCTTGACGTCAACCCATCTCATTGGTCATATGTCTGCGAGTGTGATGAATAGGGTATTGAATAGATTCGATGTCGTTGATTCTTTCACTACTGTCAATGTGGTTTATGTTTCTTTGCACATCTTTGAAGTCAATAGATGTTGCATCGACCAAGCAGATCCATCCTTTAAGTTGAATATCGAAGTTGTTTCTCCAACATAACCTCCCGGTCTTCGACACTGTCGAGAACAGCTTCATTTGCCTTCAGTGCTATTTTACCACTTAGAGCTTTTGGCTTCGACATTGGTCCTTGCTTTCTTGTTTTTGATCTTATTGAACTATATCCTTTGAAAATTATAGGGATAATACACCCCACCTCTATACCTATACTATCCAAGAGTATTACTGGGTAATATTGTTAGGTAATATGGAGAATAAGGCTGTATGTGGTACACACGTGAATATTATATTGGGCTAACACTGGTGTATCTCAAAAATAAACAACAACTCTTATATATGTACACAGTATCGACACAAAGCAATAAACACGTCTGTCTCCAGGATAGAACAATACACAATATAAAATAAATCACAGAGAACACATCGTCATCAATGCTGCGATAACATATAATATAAAATATACACAAGTCCAAGTGGGTTTATAAAATAGTCAAATGCCCATTATCATCAAATATATACATAATATGTCCAATATACATATCAACGACACATACACATGTAAATACAAATATATAAACAATATACAAATATTCAACATCCACAAACTGGCCAACTCGTCTCTGAACCTGTAATGTCTCGGGCTGACTCGAGTATTATATAAATAACACATGGGTCAGACTATATCTAGAATGCAGGTGTCAATGTATCTCAATAACAGTAAGATTTATCAAAGGTAACATGAAGTGATGTAAGGATATTTAATACATAAACACATCACGAGATATGTATAAGTAGTATCACCCATATAGAAAGTCAAGTCAAACCAATTACCAGTGAATGGTGTTAAATGGGTGAAATAATCCATGCATCCAAATATCACTAATATAAATAATCACAACAACATAGGACATGCTCTCAACAATGCCCCCGATTATCTCTCAGATAATCGTAAAGTAGACATACCCAAGATCCGTCATAATCATCACATATAAAACATACATGCAAGAAATACAAATATGGCATACCCTCAGTAGCCAAGGTCATCTCTCAGATAACCATAAAAGATAGGAAAGGGTCTAACATGATGCTCTCAGCATCTCTAGCAATCCTCGATAGCAATATAAACAATGTGTATGGGGTTACTCAACTACAAGGACTCTCGGTCCAAAGAATAATCAAGGAGATCGATGATCACATAATAATCATCTAGACATTAGCCTCAAAGTAATCATCTTGACTCTCAACCAAAGAAATAATCATGTGGTCTCTCATACCTCTAATGGTCTACTTAACTCTGGGTATCGTAGATAATCACCTTGGACTCTCAGTCTAAATGGGATCTTAGCACCATATATACTATAACGACATCAGTCTCAATAAATGATCTAGATGGCTCCCAACCACATCTACAATGATCTCATAAAGATGAATAAGTATTGTTTATATCAACAATAACCAGATGGGAAACTGAAAACTCTTAGCCTGCTCCAGGAGCCTTCCTCACACGCTCTCAGCGCTATTCCTACAATCATCGGTTACCTCGACGGCGGTGCAAGTCAACGCTCTTCGATGGTAACGACCATGCAAGTGTCATAATGGTAACTAATTGCTAGCCTAAGTGACAAGGGGGCAGTGGCTTTCAACCATGTCTCTCAGCCATATGCATAAAAAAGATGTGTTATGGATTCGGGGAGCGACCCCACAATCAGGCCGCGAGGATGGAGACTAGCCAATCTGGTCGACTCCCTACCATATAATGGCAGCATACACACAAGATGAACACACTTATGGCTCTTAGCTTGCACACTCTCAAAGTGCATCACCATAAATATAATACCCCGTAAACATGACCCTATCGAGTGACATCTACTTACAGAGAGTAATCGAACAAGTATTAGCTTGGGCGTCCCATACCACCCAGTGTTACTCGAACATTTACTCAATGTTCGTAAACTACACTTGCCTATTATTCTATATAACAAGTCTAAAGAATAACCAGAGAAATATTATCGAAAGTCTCATACCAGACGATGTTATAACTTCGTTTATTATAATTCCTCGTTACACAGAAATATATAGCAATCAAAACATGCAATTCTATTATTTAGTGATTTGGAAGGGGTTTTAAAATACATTTTCTCAAAACCTTCAAAAAAAATTCTAATATAAATTTTCAACCAATAGGAAAATCAACTTATAAAATGTATGTTCCATTTTCTATTTCAAAATAAAGAATTGCAAATCTATTATTTAATTACAAGGAAATCTATAAATTGCCATTCAATTCCAAATCACTTGAAACTCTTTCTAAAAATAAGTCATATATTTTTAGAGTTCTTCTCTAATAACTGAAAATAACAAGAATATTAAATAAGTTTTATAATTCAAAATTTTTTCTTTAAACAATGAATTTAATTAATTCTACTTTTCTAATAAGGGTTTTCAATAAATAAAATAATCTCCTAAAGCCATAAAATAAAATTTCATAAATGAAAATTTTCATTTCAACAAATAATTTGCATTCAACATACTATTACTTCAAAATATTATTTTCTAGATTTTCAATTTATTAAATCAAATAAAATTAACTTATCACTTTAAAATTTTAGATTTCAAACGTCGTTTCATGAATATCCTTTAAATATTTAATAACTAATAGGAAATAAATAAAAATATAAAGATCCAAAATTCACATATATAATAAAATTCCAAAATTCATCATTTCCAAATAATTTTTATTCATCACCTCTTCAAAATAATTCACTTAAATATTTTCTATAACCAATAATATTTCCAATTTTTAAATAAAAATCATTTCAAAATGCACTATTTATTTCCAAAAATATTTATATCATTGAAAACCTTCCATTTCAATTTATCCACTTTCGATCAATATTTAATGCGATCTCATCACAACAACAGTCGATCGAAAATATGTGATCTTATCACAGCAATCAATCAAAATATACAATTCAATTTCATATCAACTAAAAATTCATCATCCAAACAATCAACGAATTTTAGGAGAATAGAATATAAATCTCAGTGGTGAGTTATACAAAATAACTCACATAAACAAAGGAAATATCCAATGTCAATGCATCATTCAATAATACCAATCATCCACAATTTGCATAAACTAGACGATAGTTGTGAGTAAAAATAATCTACTCACTGAAACGATGCTCAAGTTCCCAAAACAACAAATTCACTACCTTCGCCACGACCCACGTACTGCTTCCAAGTTTCCAGCAGCCTCATCCCGACATTTTCCACTATGCCAGCATCTTTTTTTCATCATCAGCAACACCATAATCATCCTCATCGCCGACCTGCATATACCCAAACTCCACAAATCTCCGTCTAAAGTCACGTCTACATCACCACATCACGCTGCCATAGATGCGCACATACAAAGGCCAGGTCGTCGCATCCCAGTCACCTCCGTGGTCGTGTTCCATTCTTCCAGCACAGTTTGCCGATGCTAGAAACACTCCGGTCCGTGTGCTTCAATAGTTTCTTTTTTTAATATGGGTCGTGATTTGATGATTTTAGGGCATGGGATAGAAACTGGTAATTAAGATGCGAGTTGTAACGACCCGTATTTTTCACGGATCGAAAAGTTCGTCAAATCTGGAATTTTTGCATTTTTAAGTCATTTCAGATTTTTGGGGAAATTTGTCTAAGTCCTAGGTCGTGGACGACCTAAGAGCTAAGTCGTGACCGAGTTAAGGACTTGCGAGTTAGTGTTAGGTCGTGGGTTAGTTGGAGCGACCTATAAAATTGTGCAACCTAGGATTTAGTTAAGTAATTAGGTCGGCAGGGCGAGTTAACGACCTAAAGACTGACCGACTTAAGGATATGGCGACTCAAGGGTAGGCAGACCTAGTGGTTCCGGGTTAGCGACTTAGTAATTAAGTTGTTAGGTCGGTTGGGACGACCTATAGAAGTTAGCAGTGTGGTTAGGTCGGCAACGACCTAAGTAGTAGTGAGCGACTTAAGGAGTTAAGTCGTAAGTCTGGGTAGAGTTAGGTCGCATCCCAGTTGTTCGCGACTTATGTTAGGTCGCGTGGAGGCTTAAGGAATTAGGTCGTAACCTGTTAAGTCGTAGGTCGCTGGGTTTCGTCTAAGTGTTAGGTCGTAACCTGTTAAGTCGTAGGTCGCTGGGTTTCGTCTAAGTGTTAGGTCGTAACCTGTTAAGTCGTAGGTCGCTGGGTTTCGTCTAAGTGTTAGGTCGTAACCTGTTAAGTCGTAGGTCGCTGGGTTTCGTCTAAGTGTTAGGTCGTAACCTGTTAAGTCGTAGGTCGCTGGGTTTCGTCTAAGTGTTAGGTCGAAGTATGTGTTAAGTCGTAGGTCGACTTAATAGTTAGGTCGTATGCGCAGAAGTGTTAGATCGTAGGAGTTGAGGCGCGCGTATCTGTTAGGTCGGAGTTGTTGGCTAAGGGTTAGGTCGGAGGCTCTGTTAAGTCGTGGGGGTTTTTAGGTCGTAGGTCGGCATATGTTAGGTCGGCAACGACTTAAGGAGATAGCCGAGTTACGACTCAGGCAGTTTTCAGCTATAAATAGGAGGGGTTGTTCTCACTTTTTGGGATCCGGATTTTGAAGCGACGAAGTGCTGCCATTTTGAGAGCTCGACATCTACACTTCTTCACTTCTTTTCTCCACTCTAATCTAGTGCTTCCATCCATCCAAATCGAAGATCAAGATTGAAGATTCAAGAGCTTAGGTTGAAGATCTTCATCTTTTCAAGAGAGATTTCTTCATTTGAAGCGGATTTGTGGTAGATCTAGCTTCATCCTTCGCTGTCCAGATCTGGAGTGTGTTGATTTGAGGTTGTTTAGGTGATTTGGTGAGTGGTGATTATCTCTCACACGGATCCAAAGGAGTATATCGGATTGTTGGCTCGTTTTGGTGTTAAAATAGAGATTTCCATGCATTTTCTTCATCCTATGTGTAGATCCATATAGATCCATTGTTCATGATGATGTTGTATCCATTTTATCATATGTTAACCTATGCAAGTTCATTCATCAAGTTTGTAGAGATATAATACATGTTTTCATGCTTATTGGACTTTCAACTCTTTAATTACGAAAATGCCATTATTGTTATAATTGTCTACTTAGATCATATTTGAATGCTTGATTGCTTGGATTGATGTTTGATTTGATTGATTGTTATGTACTAGATGATTGATGATTAGATTTAGACCAAAGGTGATTCAAAAGCTAAAGGAAAGGCTCTTGGATTGGGAAAGCTGCTCGGGGCATATGTAGCGGGATGATGAAGCTCTTATGCATAGATTTGATGATGTGATGTTGAGATGAGGCTTCGCGAGGATGTTATGAAGCGAGGCAATCATATGATGAAGACTTGGTCTAATCCAGGCGGGATCATTCCAAGCATGTTGATAACTCGGTGATATGATTCGAGTTGAGGATAATGGATGCTCGAGAGGCGCTTGAGCTAGTATGGCAATAGTCGTCGAGGAGGATGACTAGGAGGTTGAGATCTCATCGTTGTTGAAGGTTCTAGCATGCTCTAAGCAAGAGTACATGGGGACGCCCAAAAGACTAAGTTGATGGTCAAGTACTCTGGGTAGATTCGATAATCCTAGGCACGGGTCACGATGACGTGCGGGAGTTATGTCTAGAACCGGGGTTACCATTAGCCCTTGACGGACGGCTGAAAGAATGTGCCGGTCATTTAATTAACGGTGATATCGCAACAATGATAACAGTGATAGCCGAGTCATGGATGTTTGGTTGTATCATCATTCGATCTCAAGAGCGGTATTTCCTGGGTGCTTATCTGACCTTGGTTTTAGACCTTGGGATTTGTACTTGGAAAACATCGCCCTTGACTCGAGTGACAATTGCTTTACTTTAAATTGTATGCTCTGCTATGTTTGCTTCTGCTTAGTGTGTGTCTGGGGGCTATCACTGTAGAATGAGGTTGGAGTGGGAGGGTTGTATTCCTATTCCTTTTCCTTTATGCTCTTTTGGTATGTTGTTAGTTAATTTACTGCTCACTAAGACTGTTGTCTGACTCAAGGCTTTATGTTTTAATTCTTATTGCCTTGGGCTGTTCGTCCATTTTGGGACGGGCAGACTAGGTAGCAGGTGACAGGTGCTGTTCTCTTCTCACGATACTGATATCGAAGACGAGCTGGAGGGTTGCATATTATCTTCTTATTATATGTACTGGATGTTCCGCTGTTTTGTTTTCTCTGAGAGATATGTAGTGAGGCTGGATGTATTGACTATATGAATGCTTGTATTCAACTATTATGGAGTTTTATAAGATGTCATTTTGTTCTGTAAAGCTTCACTATACATATGTTCTATTGTATTTTGTCCATGCGCTGTGAGTAATACGATAGATTCTGTTGTTTTAATCTTACCTTGACAATCGTCCATGGTCGCCTGGCACACTTTACAGCGCACTATCTCTAGATTCGGTGCAGGGGTCATGGGCGGTCGTCACATTTGGTATCAGAGCATTGGTTAATCGATTTTACCCAACGCTCGCTGAAGTAACTACGTATGAGAGACGTAATTGTATTTTGATGGATGAATACTATATATAATATAGTCGCTTAGTAGGGTTTGAGTCCTTTATGCAGTTGTTTCTCTAGATGTTCTAATCATTCCTTTTTATAGATATTGAGAATGAGTCGAAGAGGGAGACCAGCTGCTAGGGGAGGCCGTGCTACTGAAGGGGCTGCTGATTACGTTGCTATGTTCGAGACCATGATGACTTCGATCAGGAGAAGGATGTCAGCCCCGGGGCCATCAGTAGATGTTGGAGATCAAGTACAGGCTCCAAGATTGATGGATCACTTGGACGATTCATTTAGGAAGCTTGTGGAGGAAGCTCTCAGACACGAGAATCTGTTTCCTAAGGAAGGATCTGTTGTTGCTGTAACCAGGGAAGAGTCTAAACCCCAGCAGGGTAGAAACAAGAAAAGGAAGCAGCAGCAGCAGAAGGGTAAGGATGGTCAGAAGAGGCCGAAAGGCGAAGTGACTTGCTACAACTGTCAGCAGAAAGGCCATCTCTCCAAGGATTGCAAGAATCCGAAGGCGCCGGCGAAGTGCCACAACTGTGACAAGCCAGGGCATTTCAGGAAGAATTGTCCAGAACCGAGTAGGGACAAGCAGATTGTGCAGGCTTATACTTTGGGAGCTGTTCCGTCATCTTCAAAAGCTCCTACTGCAGAAGAGAAGGGAAAGAGTGTGGTGGTTCAAGGTACTCTTTTCCTATGTGGTGTTCCAGTTAGAGTTTTGTTGGATACCGGAGCGTCGCACTCGTTTGTTTGTAGTGAACTCATAGGCCGGTTAGGTTTGGAACCGGGTATTGTTGATAGGCCATTGGTTGTGACTAATCCAGTTGGGGGTTCGTCTTGTTTGTGTATGTTATGCCGTGGTCTAGTTGTGTCGAGTCATGGTTGCTCTTTTGTTTGTGATTGCTTTGTTCTGAACTTTGCGGGGTTCGGAATTATCTTGGGTATGGACTGGCTTAGGAAGTATGCGGCTAAAGTTGATTGCGAAAGGTTGGAAGTGACAGTCGGGAATGTGGAGGGGCGAAAGATTGTGATACGATGTAAGCATGAAGAAGGCGTCTTCATGAGCTTCATGTATTCGCTAGTTGTTCCACGGGATGGACTGTCTTTAGTACCAATCGCAAATGGATTCGAGGATGTCTTTGACGAAGTCAAAGGGTTGCCGCCGCATAGAGAGATCGAGTTTCGTATAGATCTAGTTGAAGGAGCCAGACCTGTTGTGATGCCTCTTAGGCGGATGGCGCCTAAGGAACAGCAGGAGTTGAGGGAGCAAGTTGATGACCTTTTACAGAAAGGATTCATTCGGCGTAGTGTGTCCGAGTGGGGTGCACCAGTTGTGTTTGCAACCAAGGCAGATGGGTCGTTGAGATTGTGTGTGGATTATCGTGAGCTGAATAAAGTGACTAAGAAGAACAAGTATCCATTGCCGAGGATAGACGACTTGTTTGATCAGCTTCACGAAGCTAAGGTGTTTTCTCAGATGGATTTGGCAACGGGATTTCACCAGTTGAGAGTGGCTAAGGATAGTGTGCCGAAGACTGCTTTTAGGACACCATCCGGTTTCTTTGAGTGGCTGGTAATGCCGTTTGGATTGACTAACGCGCCAGCATATTTTGTGGATCTTATGAATAGAGTGTTCAGAGATCAGTTGAACAAGTTCGTACTTGTGTTCGTGGATGATATTCTGATTTATTCCAGAACGGAAGAAGAGCACAAGACGCACTTGCGTATTGTTTTGGAAATCTTACGGAAACATCAGCTGAAGGCTAAGTTTTCAAAGTGTCACTTCTGGAAGAGTGAAGTGAGGTTCTTAGGCCATGTGATTTCTGGAAATGGAATAGCGGTTGATCCCGCTAAGGTGGCAGCAATCCAAGATTGGGTTAGACCTAAGAATGCGTCTGATGTGAGAAGTTTTCTTGGATTAGCAGGATATTATCGACGGTTTATCAAAGACTTCTCCAAGATAGCTGCACCGTTAACAGGATTGACGAAGAAGAACCAAGTGTTCAGTTGGGATGCTAAGTGTGAGCAAGCTTTCGGAATCCTGAAAGAGAGACTGACGAGTGCTCCTGTTTTGACTATTCCAAGTGGGAATGATGAGATGGTGGTTTACACCGATGCATGTGGTACTGGACTTGGAGCAGTGCTGATGCAGAAGGATAAAGTTGTTGCGTATGCCAGTCGACAACTGAAGCCGCATGAAAGGAATTACCCAACTCATGATTTGGAATTGGCGGCGATTGTATTTGCTCTGAAGATGTGGAGACATTATCTGTTGGGAGTTCGATTCGAGTTGTTTACAGATCATAAGTCGTTGAAGTATCTTTTCTCCCAGAAGGATTTGAATCTTCGGCAGCAACGTTGGCTAGAGTTTTTGGCATCGTATGATTTTGGAATAGCTTATACTCCGGGAAAAGGTAACGCAGTGGCAGATGCGTTAAGTCGAAGACATGCAGGATTGGGAGCCATGTTTTCTGAATGGAAGAGTCTCGAGTATTTAGCTGGATTTGACTTCAGGCCTAGATGTGAATTGGAACCTGAGATGTTGGCAAACTTATCGATAAGACCCACTCTTGTGGAAAGGATTGGCGAGGGCCAAAAGCGAGATGATAAGCTTGTCAAGATTGTCCGTGAATTGGAATCCGGATTGGATCCAGAAAAGGATAAAGGATTCGAGGTCGATCGAGAGGGTTGGCTTCGGAAGCAAGGACGACTAGTTGTTCCCGATATAGATGAATTGAGGAGTGAAGTTCTGAAGGAAAGTCATCACTTGAAGTTGACAATTCATCCAGGTGGAAACAAGATGTATCGGGATATGAAGAGAACCTACTACTGGGAAGGCATGAAGAAGGATGTTGGAAATTTTATTTCCAAATGTATGAATTTCCAGTTGGTAAAAGCCGAACAGAAGAAGCCAAGTGGATTGCTTTAGCCCTTAGAAGTTCCTACATGGAAGTGGGAACAAGTGTCGATGGATTTTATTGATGGATTGCCTAGAACCAGAATGGGAAATGAAGGGATTTGGGTCATTGTGGATCGTCTGACTAAGAGTGCTAGATTCATTCCTGTTCGATCGACTAGGACTGCATCAAAGTTGGCTGAGTTGTATGTTAAGTGGATAGTTCGATTCCATGGTATTCCGAAGAGTATAGTGAGCGATCGAGATCCATTGTTCACTAGTGGATTTTGGAAGAGCTTCCAGGAAGTTTTGGGAACCGAGTTGTGTTTGAGTACAGCTTATCATCCCCAAACAGATGGTCAGACCGAGAGAGTCAACCGAGTTTTGGAAGATCTCCTCAGAGCTTGTGTTTTGGATTTCGGAGGATCATGGGAAGATCACCTTCATTTGGTGGAGTTTGCGTACAACAACAGTTACCAGTCAAGCATTGGTATGGCACCGTATGAAGCGTTGTATGGAAGACCGTGTAACTCTCCGACATGTTGGTTGGAAACTGGAGAAAAGCTGATACTTGGGCCAGAGATGATTCGTCAGACCTCAGATTGCATAGAGATCATTCGGCAACGAATGAAGGCAGCCCAAGACCGTCAGAAGAGTTATGCCGATAAGCGTCGAAAGGATTTGGAATTCGACGTAGGGGATATGGTTTTTGTGAAGATTTCTCCACTGAAGAATGTTATTAGATTCGGGAAGAAAGGAAAATTGACTCCGAGATTTGTTGGACCATTCCCGATCATCGAGCGAATTGGAAAGCTCGCTTATAGATTGGAGTTACCGGAGAGGATGTCGGGTGTGCACAATGTTTTTCACGTATCGTATCTACGGAAGTATGTGCATGACTCGAATGCAGTGGTTTCTGCTGATAGCTATGAAGACTTTGAAGTTGATCCAGTTGATAGAAGACCTCGTAAGCCACTTCGTGTTGTGGAAACCGACACGAAACAGCTTAGGAGGAAGGTAGTTAAGTTGCTCAAGATACAATGGAGTGATGATGATAACGACTGTACGTGGGAGGTGGAAGAGAGGATGAAAGCAGCTCATCCTGAACTCTTCAAGGTATGGCCCTAAGGTGTCGTGTCATCTCACGATATTGTAACTTGTTCTAATTTTAGAATTCTGTACGCTAAGTTAGAATTGGATGCATGGTTTGTTGATTGCTATGGATGGTAGGCGTACAGAATAGTCTTTGATTGCTTTGTTTGCTTGGAATTTCGGGGGCGAAATTCCTAAGGGGGAGAGAATGTAACGACCCGTATTTTTCACGGATCGAAAAGTTCGTCAAATCTGGAATTTTTGCATTTTTAAGTCATTTCAGATTTTTGGGGAAATTTGTCTAAGTCCTAGGTCGTGGACGACCTAAGAGCTAAGTCGTGACCGAGTTAAGGACTTGCGAGTTAGTGTTAGGTCGTGGGTTAGTTGGAGCGACCTATAAAATTGTGCAACCTAGGATTTAGTTAAGTAATTAGGTCGGCAGGGCGAGTTAACGACCTAAAGACTGACCGACTTAAGGATATGGCGACTCAAGGGTAGGCAGACCTAGTGGTTCCGGGTTAGCGACTTAGTAATTAAGTTGTTAGGTCGGTTGGGACGACCTATAGAAGTTAGCAGTGTGGTTAGGTCGGCAACGACCTAAGTAGTAGTGAGCGACTTAAGGAGTTAAGTCGTAAGTCTGGGTAGAGTTAGGTCGCATCCCAGTTGTTCGCGACTTATGTTAGGTCGCGTGGAGGCTTAAGGAATTAGGTCGTAACCTGTTAAGTCGTAGGTCGCTGGGTTTCGTCTAAGTGTTAGGTCGTAACCTGTTAAGTCGTAGGTCGCTGGGTTTCGTCTAAGTGTTAGGTCGTAACCTGTTAAGTCGTAGGTCGCTGGGTTTCGTCTAAGTGTTAGGTCGTAACCTGTTAAGTCGTAGGTCGCTGGGTTTCGTCTAAGTGTTAGGTCGTAACCTGTTAAGTCGTAGGTCGCTGGGTTTCGTCTAAGTGTTAGGTCGAAGTATGTGTTAAGTCGTAGGTCGACTTAATAGTTAGGTCGTATGCGCAGAAGTGTTAGATCGTAGGAGTTGAGGCGCGCGTATCTGTTAGGTCGGAGTTGTTGGCTAAGGGTTAGGTCGGAGGCTCTGTTAAGTCGTGGGGGTTTTTAGGTCGTAGGTCGGCATATGTTAGGTCGGCAACGACTTAAGGAGATAGCCGAGTTACGACTCAGGCAGTTTTCAGCTATAAATAGGAGGGGTTGTTCTCACTTTTTGGGATCCGGATTTTGAAGCGACGAAGTGCTGCCATTTTGAGAGCTCGACATCTACACTTCTTCACTTCTTTTCTCCACTCTAATCTAGTGCTTCCATCCATCCAAATCGAAGATCAAGATTGAAGATTCAAGAGCTTAGGTTGAAGATCTTCATCTTTTCAAGAGAGATTTCTTCATTTGAAGCGGATTTGTGGTAGATCTAGCTTCATCCTTCGCTGTCCAGATCTGGAGTGTGTTGATTTGAGGTTGTTTAGGTGATTTGGTGAGTGGTGATTATCTCTCACACGGATCCAAAGGAGTATATCGGATTGTTGGCTCGTTTTGGTGTTAAAATAGAGATTTCCATGCATTTTCTTCATCCTATGTGTAGATCCATATAGATCCATTGTTCATGATGATGTTGTATCCATTTTATCATATGTTAACCTATGCAAGTTCATTCATCAAGTTTGTAGAGATATAATACATGTTTTCATGCTTATTGGACTTTCAACTCTTTAATTACGAAAATGCCATTATTGTTATAATTGTCTACTTAGATCATATTTGAATGCTTGATTGCTTGGATTGATGTTTGATTTGATTGATTGTTATGTACTAGATGATTGATGATTAGATTTAGACCAAAGGTGATTCAAAAGCTAAAGGAAAGGCTCTTGGATTGGGAAAGCTGCTCGGGGCATATGTAGCGGGATGATGAAGCTCTTATGCATAGATTTGATGATGTGATGTTGAGATGAGGCTTCGCGAGGATGTTATGAAGCGAGGCAATCATATGATGAAGACTTGGTCTAATCCAGGCGGGATCATTCCAAGCATGTTGATAACTCGGTGATATGATTCGAGTTGAGGATAATGGATGCTCGAGAGGCGCTTGAGCTAGTATGGCAATAGTCGTCGAGGAGGATGACTAGGAGGTTGAGATCTCATCGTTGTTGAAGGTTCTAGCATGCTCTAAGCAAGAGTACATGGGGACGCCCAAAAGACTAAGTTGATGGTCAAGTACTCTGGGTAGATTCGATAATCCTAGGCACGGGTCACGATGACGTGCGGGAGTTATGTCTAGAACCGGGGTTACCATTAGCCCTTGACGGACGGCTGAAAGAATGTGCCGGTCATTTAATTAACGGTGATATCGCAACAATGATAACAGTGATAGCCGAGTCATGGATGTTTGGTTGTATCATCATTCGATCTCAAGAGCGGTATTTCCTGGGTGCTTATCTGACCTTGGTTTTAGACCTTGGGATTTGTACTTGGAAAACATCGCCCTTGACTCGAGTGACAATTGCTTTACTTTAAATTGTATGCTCTGCTATGTTTGCTTCTGCTTAGTGTGTGTCTGGGGGCTATCACTGTAGAATGAGGTTGGAGTGGGAGGGTTGTATTCCTATTCCTTTTCCTTTATGCTCTTTTGGTATGTTGTTAGTTAATTTACTGCTCACTAAGACTGTTGTCTGACTCAAGGCTTTATGTTTTAATTCTTATTGCCTTGGGCTGTTCGTCCATTTTGGGACGGGCAGACTAGGTAGCAGGTGACAGGTGCTGTTCTCTTCTCACGATACTGATATCGAAGACGAGCTGGAGGGTTGCATATTATCTTCTTATTATATGTACTGGATGTTCCGCTGTTTTGTTTTCTCTGAGAGATATGTAGTGAGGCTGGATGTATTGACTATATGAATGCTTGTATTCAACTATTATGGAGTTTTATAAGATGTCATTTTGTTCTGTAAAGCTTCACTATACATATGTTCTATTGTATTTTGTCCATGCGCTGTGAGTAATACGATAGATTCTGTTGTTTTAATCTTACCTTGACAATCGTCCATGGTCGCCTGGCACACTTTACAGCGCACTATCTCTAGATTCGGTGCAGGGGTCATGGGCGGTCGTCACACGAGTTCGGGTTCTTGGGCTTGAGAGAGGAAGGAAATGGACATTTCTAGAAGTAAGGAGAAAATGGAAATGGCTTTGGGCCTTGTTGACTTTGGGCTAGATTTATTTTCTATTATTTTTTTCTGCTTTGCCCAATTATTTAATCATCTTTATACTAAATTACTCTTATTAATTTGTATTAAAATTTCTAATCTAATTTACATTTAATTCTACAGAATGTCTATACCAACAACTGTACAATTTTATTCAATTCAATGCTTACTTATTTATTTTTCACTATTTTAATCACATAACAACTATTTACACTTACAAAATATTCTGTATTCAATTAAAAAACTTGTTCGATATATTATTTGAAAAGAATTTATTGATTTAATTCACTTATTTAGTCAAAATCTTTTATTAAATAGAATTTAGTTAACTAAAAATTTAATTTTAAAATGTTAATTATCAAATTTCGAATTCAAACGATTTTACTTTAATTAAAAAAATTATTTATACGGCATAAAAAGCAGAGTTGTTAAAAACTTCCTCACTTAAGGAACTTGCATCATCGCAATTTCTTATGAGAAACGTCATACACAACTCATTTCTTAACTTTGCTTGTATTCTACGAATTACATCAAATCATGCTCACACAACTCCTCTACGTGGCTCTAACATTCTGACACTTCTTATCATATGCTACTGTTTAAATATATTTAATTAACGACTTTCTATTTTCCATATATGATAAATTTTTGTAAAAATATCCTAAGTGTCGGATTTTTTGAAAATTTCAATAGAGTCTCCTCTATACGAAGAGCATTTCGAAAAATTAAAACACAATGTAATTACATGATATACATCTCCGAGAGACATCCCAACATGGTACATTCCGAAGCACGAAGAAACAACATGATATCACAATATATATCAATATACCGTAAAAATATACATTTTTATTAGCATTTTAAGCAAGTTAACTTATTCTTTAACGAGCAAAAAGGATACGACATCGCCACTTAGCCCAAATATGCTTCATGTGTACCGATCTCAACTCAAATTTAGGTATTAGCTCCATATAAGAAATTATGGTGAATATGCATTTTAACAATGTAGAGGAAATACAAATTTCATGTTATACCACTTTCCGGCAACTTTCAAGAGTCAAAAACACAACTTTAGACAATGATATCAAAAGGTGAATTGTTTCATAGTGTGTTAACTTTCTAAACCATCTTTCAGATTGCAAAAACGTCAACCACAACTTGAGTTATGTGAGTTTTTCCATTGATAGTAAAAACTGAAATTCAAATGCAAGTGCAGGTCCACCTGTGGAATTCGCATTTTGTCCATGTAAGCATCAAAATTTCACAAAATAGTTTAAATAAAAGTTATAGCTTATGTTATTAGCTTTTCAGAATGGGAAAATCATCGAAATCAGACAAATCATAAAAATGTTATGAGCCAATGAGTTTAGCTCAGTTTTGGCTATTTCGTATTTCGGGACAATGAACACAATACTTATTAATTCGTGTTTAAACCTTCACAAACTTCAAAAATTTTAAAAGTGATAAACAATAAAGTTGTTTCTTATGCAATTTCCTAACCAAAGAAAGAAGAATCGACAAAATCAGATCACTCCATCATAAGTTATATATATTAGCCAGAACTCTAATCTCTTTTTGCTTTTCTTTTCCAAAATAATCAACACCTTTAATTTGCAAATATCTTACAATAATAATCATATCACTTTATATATTATCTTCATTTTTGAATCTTCAAATATTTTAAAACCACTTTTCAAAACATTCATCAATCTTTTTCCAAAATGATATTTATCTTGTTTCATTATAAATCAATTCCAATATATTTTATTTCATTTCTCAAGCCATCATCTATATTCTTTTCAAACTCACCAACATACTTCTTTAAAATATTAATTTCTTTCAAGTAATAACTCTTCATTCATTAAAACATTTTGCTCGCTTTAGAATATTCCTTATATCACGTTAGTTTCTTCAAAATAATTAATAAAATTTCTTGGTTTTCTAGTCAATAAATAAGCGTATTTATCAATATATATATATATTTTCAAATACTTCAAAATATTATATAACTTTCATATCACATACTTTACTAAAACACCATTCCAAAATATTTTTTTTTCAAAACCCAAAATTTTACAAATTCATAATATATTTATAACTTTGATTATTATAAAATTTCACTTTCCTACAAATGCCCAAAGTCAGTACTTTATACTATTATTCACGAGATATCGTTCCACTTTAAATTTACTTACTTTGGTTCCATAAAATTAACCCAATTATGTTTTTCAAAACAATAAATCTCTAATTTTCCAAAATATTGCTATCTTTCCAAAAAAATTAAGTATAACTCCTTGAAAACATTACTTTAAAAGATAACTCAAATATTCGACTTTTTCTCAAAACACTATATCACTTCCCAAAACTTTGTGTCCATATGTCTCGTTTAGTGTTTAGGAATTCCTATCGATAATGTTGGCCAGACGCATCAACCAGAATTCTAAAATAACTCAACGGACAAATTAACACAAAATCAACTTCAAAAATCTCTTTGAATATCCATATTTAATATTTTCATATGGACAAAATTATTTGCAAAAACCATAACATTTTTAATTTTATGTAAACATACATCTTTAATCAAAAATGTTACAATCATAAAATACGCTTGTTGTAAAATAATATTCAATTTTTAAACAACAATTTCTCAAACAACAATTTTTTTAAAAAAAATTACTACCACTTATCATTCAAAATTCCTATTTCTTTCAGATTAATATTCAACTTACCTCAAACTACTATTTGTTTCCAATATCTCAACATCACTCAAAAATATGATTTACAATCACTTAACAAATAAAATTTATATTTTTATTAAATTATGTGCTTGTTTGAATAAAAATATTTATTTTTTAAAATTGATATACACATTCAATTCAACAACCATCCATGGCAAGGCAATCTATCACAAGCCATATATCCATAATATCAAACAAGCACTATATAAAAATACATGCATTTCTAAACAAACAAATAAACAAACGCCTCTAGCGGAAAACCATCAATCAGTCTCCGCTGCGCAACTCTGATCACTACCGGATCACTTCATTCATATTCAAGCCACATGGAGGGTTATTCATTATCATGAATGTCGACTCTTCTCATCAGACTAACCACTTCTACTTTCACAACCTTCATCAGCTACTTTATATTTCATACAGAGTCTTACACTTAGAAAAAGATAGAAGAAATATAATATATATAACAAGAAAAATACAAATAAGTCCCCAGATGATTACCCCTGTAATCATTGTATACTCCTACTATTACTTAAATATAAACAATTATCTACCACACGCCTATGTGGACAGGGACTCTAAGTATCATTTAAGATCATGACTCGTATCTCTTAGACTCTGTATAGTTCTAAACCTGCTCTAATACCAAAATATAACACTCCACCTCTATACCCATACTATCTAAGAGTATTACCGGATTATATTGTCAGATAATACAGATAATAAGGCTATATGAGGTACATACGTAAATATTCCATTGGGCTAACATTGGTACATATCTCAAAAATCAAAAATAACTCATATATACATACGCGGTATTGCAACAAACATGTGTACTTTTGTAATAACTCAGACCTCTATGGGCCTAAATTTTGACAAAAATTGAAACCCAAGTCCATCAAAGCACAAATCGTTGGAATTGGTGCCTAATAATAAGCATGAGCATTATCGGAGATTGATAAAATCTAAACTTACAGTGGAAACAATAATATGATAAGAGTACCGACTATGACTACTACTTTGGATTTAATGGTATTCCTTGGATGGCAGATTATGACATCATCATTGAGCATGAGAGAAAGAAGACTTCTCCAACAGAAAAAGCACATCCAGCTCCAATGACCTGTTTCTCTAAATCTATCATGTGGGTAGTAATGAGGATAGGGTCAGAACAATGTTATAGTGACTAGAAATTATAAACTATCAGTAACATAAACTTATACCGATCGGTTTCCATTTAATTGTTATGTCCATTAAGGTTAGCAATTCTAATCTAACCTTGCATTACACACACAATTACATACTTACCCCTTCCCAAGGTACGAAGTACTAATGAAGCCATATCAACCACCCAACGCTTCCAAACCTATTAGCCACTTAGTACTTCTAAATATAAAGCGGGCTTCTACAATACTTTTAAAAAGAGAAATAGGCAGACTGTGCCATTTAAGACCTTAATCAAGGTAGAACCCATCATTTAAGACCTATTCTTAAGATGGTTTCCTAATAATGTTGTCAATGGTCGGTGAGTCCAAGCTACAAAGACCTCTAACCACTATTTAAGGCTTTTGACATTAAATGTTTAACTATTACCGCATCCATCGCTGATAAAATCATAGCCATGTCATAAATAGTACCCAAGCCACTTAATCCTTTTATTGGAAAATATGCAGACTCTGTCCAAAACAAAAGATTTAACTTTAAAATATAAAAGATTACATAGTTTAAAATTACAAGGAATAATCATTTCTTTTTATTACAGAAATAGACAGTGTAAACTACAATGAATTCGTATTTTACACATCTCTTTCTCTTCCTATTTGCATCTATTCCTTGTTAGATCAAACGCTATATTTCTCTAAAAGGGAAAGAAATCAGACTAACTTTACAAATATTAAGCGTTTACATTCTAACAAGATTAGGGTAATAATCCAAATTTATAACATTATTATACAACCTATTTCAGATATGGAATAAATTTCATTCAAGTCAATATTCTAAATTCATACTTTTGGGATTGATTCCAGATCAGGTTGTAAACAATGCCAAACCAATCTAAACAAGAATATGTAGGTGATATTTATTATATTTCGATCATATTCAATTCATTGCCTATGACTCAGATACAATTATCCAATTAGGCATGAAAATCAAATTAACACCAATGGGATAAATTTCATATTATAACAATTTATAAAAATTTCCCCTCACCTTCTGAAAGCGATCCAAATTTCTAGATCTGAAGTAGAACCTTTGATTCATCTCTAAATCTTTTTTAATCCAAGAGATATGTGTAAAAGGGTATATATATACATTAGAATTAAAGATATGAAAAGAGATTGGGGATAGGAGAGAAAATAGATACAAAATTATACGAATATATAAATTACCTCAAATATGCATATGGTTGATTCTCTTCTCTTCTCCTTTTTATTAGATTTCTACCCTTCTCCGATTTGTACGAATATAGATACAAATATCTTATCTTATCTTTATAATTTATAAAGAAAGAGGAGAAGAAGAAATGGCAGAGCTTCGCTACTGCCTCCATAAAAATATGAGAAGAGAAGAAAGGGCTAGGCCTGAATTATATGCGTTAGAATCAACCAGAACCATACGATCTAAAATATTAAATCGGGCCATTGCGGCTTAATGTTATTGTAGCCGCCAGGTCGCCATTGGTCGACCGCTATAGGTCACTGATCGACTGCTAGGGGTCGATCTTCCCCAATAACGGGTTGGTCTGTGGTCCCAAGTAATTAATATACAAACATTAATTTTCTTTTTTAATTCTTTTCGTTCTGAATTCGATTTTCATCCGTAACTTCTTCATTTGGACTCCGATCGCAAAACTCCAAATATGAAAGTTGCTTAGAATTTCGCCACGAACGCAATGGTGCAAATTTCATGGTCAAATTCCATCATTTGCACAAATTTTATTTTTGGAGCCTAATTAACTAGCTAACTAACTAACTAAATAACTAACGCCAAATTATGGGGTGTTACATTCTTCCCCCCTTAAAAAGAATTTCGTCCCCAAAATTCCACTAATGACTAAGTCATAGTTTTGACTCCTAATTATCCTAAACTACACAACCAATGAGTGTACAATAAATTTTGCAACCAAACGTGCATAAGTGCTTAATGTATTATTGTATCACCACACAGAAGATATTTATGCAAAATGATTCTAAATCGGATCCTCCTATATGAATGCATTTCTTTTTAAAACATTTTTTAAAACATGATGCAAATAACCTACATATGTACTGGTAGTTCTATATGTATGTAGCTTTTTGAAAAATCTTTCCAAACAAAACCCTCATACTCCTACAAATAGAAGTATGAAGCAACCAAGTTTGCATCCACTTCCAACCATCCAATAATCTAACGCATCGAAAACTCACTTCTTAAAATTTACTCCTATGACAGAAAAAGGAATTTATGTGGAGAATTTAATGTTCTTACCACTCTATAATCTTTCTATTCCCATAGTACAGTAGAAATTTCCTCGCTGTCTTGGATTTACTTTAAATTTTCCACGTACAAAACGCGTAAGGAGGATTATTTTCAAGCTCTACTATGACGACCATCTCCTTGACCCTCGAAAATCAACACTAATACATCCACGGTATTCACATACCATAATTCCAAGTGCCGGGGAGGCAGATTATCAGAGGTAAAGTAAAGGAAAGGTAGAATATAGAAACACAAATTCTCACTTTGCATTTAACTATATAGATAGATAGTACATACAACCACTCTCACTAAGGTATATAAGAGTTATGGTATAAACTAACCCAGCCAAAAATAGTTATAATTGCCCGCTCCCACACTTACTGGTACAAACAACTTGACACGACGAAAAATAAAAGATAGATAAATATCCATATAAGATGCTCCGGCTCCATGCTCCAAAAATTCCTCTTAAATTGCTTCACCAAAATGCTCCTAACATGATCCTGATACTTGGCTGCTCGGGAGAAATGGGGCACCCGGAGTTTAAGGGAAAAGAAAATAAACTCCGGGTCAGTCATGGGACTGGTGTGAGAAAACTTAAAAGAGCGTATACTTTTGAAATCAAAGGTATTGTAACAACCCAAAATTTAACCCATAATAATTAATTCGTAATTAATTAAATAATAAAATAACTTTGTGAAATTATCAGAATTGAGCCATGAGAGTTGCACCATTGTGTCCGTGGTAATTTTTTGGTCAATTTCCATATATAGAACGTCAGAATCCGAGCTAATATGAACAAGTTACAAATTAAACAAGAATCAAAGGAAAAAATATACGTAGGGAGGTCGACCAGGAGGTCGACCAACCCCTTGCCTAGGTCAACCGGCCGGTCGACCTAGATAGAAGGGCAATCGACCCCTAGGTCGACCCGCCACTTGTTTTGAACGAAGAATTAATTCTTCATGGCAGGTGCGATTTTAACAGCTCATTTGCATTCTTTTGCTCCATATGGTCCTTCTGTGCTTCCATCCGATGGCTCTTATTCAGCCTATGACGTGGTTGCATCCTATTCAATCTCTAAATCCAATGGTATGAGTGTTATCCCACCTTTTGGCAAAGCCGAGATACCCAAAGATTAACTGAAAATCAATGATTACTAGTCATGAACATCGATCGTGCATCGTAGGTTCACCATGGATATCGATGGGTTATGCCCGAGTCCAGATCGGGCTACAATTGATAAGACACGTCAAGTGAAGCTGTGGAAACCAACGCTCCAAATTTCAGGACAATCCGAGTTCGTACGCTCAAGTTATCGCCGTTAGAAAGAGGAAGGATAGTCTTGGCTCGAATCCATCCTGGGGACGGATCCATCCCCCTTTGCATTGTTTCGAATCCATAGAGTTATAGCCTTGCTTCGACTCCATCAGCATAGAGGCCCTTGTTCGAATCCATCAGAACCAAGCTTTGATTCGAATCCATCGAGATAGTATTGGTTCGAATCGATCGTAGTTAGTTGTGCTTCGAATCCATTCACGCGTCCCTTAAGTTTGAATCCATTGGAGCTTTCTTCACCTTCGAATCCATCGAACGAGAGTCCTTTGATTCCATACAGTTGAGGGAGCTTCGACTCCATGCCACAATTGTCTTCGAATCCCAAAGACAGAGGATACTTCGTATCGATCAGCCATGACCTTCCACGGTCGATACGAAGGAGCACGAATTCAACCGATTCGAAGGAAACACCTCTTCGGATCGATAACTTCGAATCCACCAAGCAAACACGGCTGAAACCGAGGATTTGACCCGGAATACTCAGAGAAAAAGAGGGATTGGCCCGGAACACGCGCACCACGTCATCGACTCCACGCGCCAACATACGGATTCGAATCGATCGATTCGAACCAGATCGATTCGAATGACTCCAGAACACGAAAATCTTCAACTTGAATCGATCATAACATGAGATCTACACATTCAAATGCTACGAAATTTTCACAGGAGCTTGGATATGCATAGAAGAATGTTCACGCCAAGTTTCACCACGTTTGGACAATTTCTTGATCGATTCGAACCAAGGGTCGAATCGATCACAATGCGGGCCCGGATCTCCAGATTTCGGCCATGCGGGCCCCCTGACATACCAGAACTGGTCTCCCTTCAATTTAGGCGAAATATCAGCCTCCTACACCTATAAATAGAGCCCCTGGTCATTCAGAAAAGGGGTCGGACAATTTTGAGAGCTAAAGAGCGCCCAGATTCTGCCAGATTTACTCCAGATCTCCACGGTTGTCTTAAATTCAGACTTAGCTCATAAAATCTACTGTACTACGCGATAAGAAATTGTAATCTTCAAGTATCGAGCAATAAAATCATAAAAACCTTGAAGTGGACGTAGGCCGAAGATAGCCGAACCACTATAAATTGTGCGTCACTGTTCATTATTTCTAGATTGCTGTTTGTTGCTTGCTTAGATTTGATATTTGTGTTTGAATATTGCTGAATTGTATTCATACACTGGTGCTTTCACAACACTTGGGGTTTGTGACCATTTTTGGCGCAAACACTTTGGTGCTTTCACTGAGAAGAACTAGCACCCGCTACACCAGATTCAAAGTTTAGATTCGGAATTTTAAGGATTCAGATTTGACTCTACAATGACTCGACAAACAAGACAAAGAGCTGAGAGGAGCCAACAGGGAGGAAGTCAAGAGGCATCCTCTGGCGCTGGAGAAGGACAAGCTTCGATCTACATTACTAGAGATGAGATGGAGGCTATGAATAACCTAATGCAGGAAAGAATGATGAAAAGCCAACAAGAGATGCTGTAGAATTTCTTTGAACAGATGAGAGCTTGAGGAATACAAAACCCAGGACCAGCTACAACGGCTGTGAATGTGGAACAAGGAGCTAGGGTTGCGGAACCCAATGGAGGACAGAATGCAGAACCAGAACGCAATCAACAAGGACTTGGGGGCAGACCCTCAGGATCCGATACTAGAAGGCCAATGGACGGGGCTCAACAGGCTAGGGCCAACACAAATGCTAACGAGCCACCCAAAGAGTACGTACCAGAATTCCCTACAAGACTCGGAGGGCAAGACAGAGACATGACAAGGGGGCAACCCCTGGATGGAGATGAAAGAATGATTGGCCTAGTAAGACGGATCATGAGAGGGGGATTGTCAGGCAGAGGATTGGAAGAGGATAGTCGAAGTCCGTTCGCTCCGAATATCCGGAATGCAAGGAACCCTCCAAAGTTCAAACTACCAATGCTGGATCCTTATGACGGAAAGTCAACCCGACCATGCATATCACCAGATATGTCAGACACATGGAAGTACTGGGAGCATCCGAGGAAGTAATGGCACGATGTTTCCTCTTATTCTTATCAGATTTGGCTGCGCTTTGGTTTAGACAGCTAGAGACTGGATCAATCAAGACATGGGGCGAGCTTGTGGATTGCTTCATGAACCAGTTTAGGGTTCACGTAACGCGACCCAAGAGCGTGATGACTTTGGCATCAATAAAACAAAGGACCGGAGAGTCGATTTTCTATTATGATTTAATGCAACGGTGGCTTCTGTAGATCGCCCGGACCCATCGATGATTTTGATGGCGGCGGTGGCAGGTGTTGGAGAAGGCACCGAATTCAAAGACTCTTTAACAAGAGACCCACCGCAAGATCTTGGAGAGTTTTACCATGAAGCTGAACGATTCATCCGATTAGAAGAATCACGAGCCGAGAGGCAGGTAATAAACGCTGTGCAAGGCGAAGGAACCACCAGGGAACAGCCCTCGGCGGACAAAGGAAAGAGAAAGCAGGATGACGCGCATGATGGTCCTGATAAACCGAAGAAATTTCGAGAGCCCAGATTCAGGCAATACACAGACTTGGTGGCAGGACTGGAACGAATTTACACCGAAACTCGGGGGCAACTCCCCTATCGAAAACCACCGAGGAGAGATCCCACAGAGCGGGAACGTAGAACCGGAAAATATTGCCTATTCCATGAGTTAGACGGGCACACAACCGACGAATGCCGCCATTTAAAGGATGAGGTGGAAGAACATGCCAGGAGTGGTAGATTGCCACAATATGTCAAAGAACGGGCAGTGGCAGTAAGGCCTGAACCACTACCGCCTCCACCTAACAGAAATGATCCTGGATCAGGATCACGACTCGTCATCCACTGATTAAGATGGCAAGGGCCAAGTTCAGGATTTGGACTTCGGTCAAATAATTTCATTAGATTTGATTTCCAGAATAAAACGGCTATCCCACTTACTCATGTACGGGAACCGGAGAGATCCCTAGGCATGCTCTAAGATGGTAATAGATCGCTTCGCCCGGAGAGGCATAGTCTTGTTTTTCCTGGTGTTTGAGATTGAACATCAAGGATTTGAATTTAATAAAGAAACACTTATTAAAATAAACCTTTTAACCGGAGAGTTAAAGGATGAACATTAGGTATCAATATAAACATGATCGCTTTATGACCTTACCCGGAGAGGCGGGGTCCGGAGTGCAAGAAGTGAGTTGCTTCGCCGGAGAGCGACAGGTTCGACTCACTTAAGCATCGTTTCCTATTCACCGGAGAGTGATTGGATCGGGATTCGATAAGAGCCCGGAGAGGCTATGATCATCCCACGATTTAGGCCATGACATCGCTTAATGTTCAGATACACTGAACCGGAGTGCAAGAAGTGAGTCGCTTCGCCAGAAAGTGACAGGATTGACTCACTTAACGCTGTTTCCCCTTCACCGGACAGTGATAGGATGGGATCCAGCAAGAGCCCGGAGAGGCTACGATCGGTCCAGTACGACCAAGACATCGCTTTACGCCCTAACTGGGGCCAGAGTGCAAGGGGTAGAAAGCAACGCCGGAGAGCAATAGGATCTTTCTATTCAATCGCTAAGTCTGGAATGGGCTTGGCAAGGGTCCGGAGTGACCATCGATAGTACGGAGAGACTGAAGAGTTTCATTCTTAATTTCTACTGGAAGAAATTGATAACGATTCGGCTTCGAACAGCCATGAACTTGATTGAAAATGCCGCAAGCTCTGAGTAAAACATGAACTCACTACATTCAATTTGAGACTGATCAAAACACACCTTTTACCAAAAGGCATGTTTTGGGGGGCAAAGTGTTATCCCACCTTTTGGCAAACCCGAGATACCCAAAGATTAACTGAAAATCAATGATTACTAGTCATGAACATCGATCGTGCATCGCAGGTTCACCATGGATATCGATGGATTATGCCCGAGTCCGGATCAGGCTACAATTGATAAGACACATCAAGTGAAGCTGTGGAAACCAACGCTCCAAATTTCAGGACAATCCGAGTTCGTACGCTCAAGTTATCGCCGTTAGAAAGAGGAAGGATAGTCTTGGCTCGAATCCATCCTGGGGACGGATCCATCCCCCTTTGCATTGTTTCGAATCCATAGAGTTATAGCCTTGCTTCGACTCCATCAGCACAGAGGCCCTTGTTCGAATCCATCAGAACCAAGCTTTGATTCGAATCCATCGAGATAGTATTGGTTCGAATCGATTGTAGTTAGTTGTGCTTCGAATCCATTCATGCGTGCCTTAAGTTCGAATCCATTGGAGCTTTTTTCACCTTCGAATCCATCGAACGAGAGTCCTTCGATTCCATACAGTTGAGGGAGCTTCGACTCCATGCCACAATTGTCTTCGAATCCCAAAGACAGAGGATACTTCGTATCGATCAGCCATGACCTTCCACGATCGATACGAAGGAGCACGAATTCAACCGATTCGAAGGAAACACTTTTTCGGATCGATAACTTCGAATCCACCAAGCAAACGCGGCTGAAACCGAGGATTTGACCCGGAATACTCGGAGAAAAAGAGGGATTGGTCCGGAACGCACGCACCACGTCATCGACTCCACGCGCCAATATACGGATTCGAATCGATCGATTCGAACCAGATCGATTCGAATGACTCCAGAACACGAAAATCTTCAACTTGAATCGATCATAACATGAGATCTACACATCCAAATGCTACGAAATTTTCACAGGAGCTTGGATATGCATAGAAGAATGTTCATGCCAAGTTTCACCACGTTTGGACAATTTCTTGATCGATTCGAACCAAGGGTCGAATCGATCACAATGCGGGCCCGGATCTCCAGATTTCGGCCATGCGGGCCCCCTGACATACCAGAACTGGTCTCCCTTCAGTTTAGGCGAAATATTAGCCTCCTACACCTATAAATAGAGCCCCTGGTCATTCAGAAAAGGGGTCGGACAATTTTGAGAGCTAAAGAGCACCCAGATTCTGCCAGATTTACTCCAGATCTCCACGGTTGTCTTAAATTCAGACTTAGCTCATAAAATCTGCTGTACTACGCGATAATAAATTGTAATCTTCAAGTATCGAGCAATAAAATCATAAAAACCTTGAAGTGGACGTAGGCCGGAGATAGCCGAACCACTATAAATTGTGCGTCACTGTTCATTATTTCTGGATTGTTGTTTGTTGCTTGCTTAGATTTGATATTTGTGTTTGAATATTGCTGAATTGTGTTCATACACTGGTGCTTTCACAACACTTGGGGTTTGTGACCATTTTTGGCGCAAACAATGAGATCCACTTCTACCCATATAAATAAGACCCAAGGCCTAGCACTTCTTCTCATTTTAGATTTTCTCCAATTGGGTTCACCTTTTCAGGAAGGACCTTAAACGGAATAATTTTTCAAGGAGAAAATCGTTTCAAATTAAAATATTTAACAACCCCAAGTGGATCCAGGAAGACCAAAGGAAGAGCTCAGGACCACAGGTAAGTGATTATAATTATTATAGATTTTTAAGCAATTTAAAATAATAGGGTTTTCAATAGTTGTAGTTTTACTACGATTTTGGAATAACCTTTTTAGCAGTTATTTACAGTTTTAGATTTATTTTCAGTCTATTTCTTTTTAGCTATTCTTTTCAGTTAATTCTAGTTTATTACCATTAATTATAGCTTTTCCATTTTATTTACAGTTTATTTATAGAATTTAAGTTTATTTACTGTTATTTATGCTTTATTTACATCTTTTTCTACGCTTTGGATTTTCTTCTGTAATTGTCTGTTTTCTCCTTTTTTTCATGAATGGATTAGAATAGATTAAACGCAAATATGGATTAAATTATAAGAATACCGAAATTACGGAAAATAAGATGTAAACTATAAAGACTATAATTAAAATGGAACTGGACTGAAATTAAGCCTAATTATTGGACTTAGACTGAATTAAAGAGATTGGCCTAGTTATAACTTATAATTATAACTAAAAAGAGTAAATGATGGAAGAAGCTTATTTTTACACTTAGATCTTGGGTTAAGTAATAAGCATAATTATAACGTAGGTTATAATGAGAAACATAACAAAATGAGGCTTATTTTGAGGCTTGATAAATTAATAAGCAAAGATAGCAAGAATAATAGTAAACGCTTATTTAAATAATTTATCTAAGTTAATAAGCAAAGATGAAAGTAGGACCTGTACCAACAGCATTCTATGGTATTTCTATGGACACAGCATCTCACATTAGCCTTAAGTGAGATAAGGGGACGCTTATGCTGTAGAAGTGGTAAATAAATGGTCAAATAATAGAAGTTCAAATCATGCGGATTTGGACAAAGGGCGCAACTAGATATTGTTAGGATGACGAGCCAGTACCAACAGCATTCCCTATTATTTCTGTGGATACGGTGTCTCACATTAGCCTGAAGTGAGATGAGGGCATGCTTATACTGTAGCAGTGGTAATAAGAAGACCCAATAGGTGGAACAACAGGTAACATGAGAATAGTGGTACGGTGGTCATGCGTGCGGCTTCCAGTTGGTGAGCAGTAATCGTTATGAGTTCCAAGCGCTTAGTATGTGTCTTCCGTAGACACTAATGTCTTCTGTGTAGGGACCTATAGGGTCTAGTCCACAGTAGGCACTATAGAGTAGAAGGCCGATCAAAGGGTAGAATTAGGACTTCAGCCTAATTAAAGTAGGATTGGGAATTCAGCCTAATCAAAGTAGCTATCAAGGACAAGTGCAAACAATTGAAGTTATCCAATTGAATTAATCTAATAGTTAAATCATACTTATTTCCAGTTTTACCATTCCTTTTATTTCCTTTGCTTTTCCTTTTATAACTAGAACTGTTGCAAAATCTATTATCTTTACTTTGCTTAAATATACTAGTAATCACTATCATTCACCAGACTTTTAGTTTGACCCACTCCTCTATTTTACCCTTTTCCCTCCATAGGCCATCAATGGCAAGGACGGTAGATTGCAGACTCTTGGAGATTTCATTGCGGAGATTCTCTTATGTACTTCTCTTCTTTATTTTCAGCTTTTAGTTCTTTTGTTGTACTGGCACTATTTGAGGGATGGTTTGTACTCTGATTTTATTAAGACCGAGGCTTTTGAAGACATATATGGATATTTTTGAGGCATATGGTTTTATAATTCCATATTATGAAGTTTGACTTTTAGCAAATTATTATTTTAATTGTTTTTGCTGTTTTTATCTATTTTTGTCTTATGAATCTTAGTCTCTGCTAGTTTTAGCTATACCTACAATGCACCAAATCTTTTAGTGTGTCCTTTTGGGTATACTAAGGGGTGTGGGGTGTTTCATTTGGTATCAGAGCTTAAGGTTACAAGATTTCTAAAAATTTGTTTTAAAAATGTAGTATTTTCCAAAATAACTTGTTTTAAAAAGTATTTTAAGAAAAGAAACTCTTAGAAATAGTTTTCTAAAAGTGTTTTTATAAAAATCCCCTCGAAGTCCAATTCAACCTTCTTTCAATTCTTTCAAGCCTAAGTTTCCTTTTCTTTGCATAGTATGGCTGACTGGTTTCGTAGAGCTATGCTACCAGAGGTGCAAGGGCAAGTGCCTAATACAACACCGGTAGGTGGAAATCCCTTTAATCCACCTACACCAGCCGATTTTTCTAAGCTATGCAAGGACTTTGCTAGCATAGGGGGCAGAACGTTTTCTGGCATAGAGGATTTCGAGGAGACACAAGCTAGATTAGAGGATATGGAGGAAGGTTTAGGCGGTTAGGTTTGGAGGACCAACAACGAATTCAACCTACATATTGGCAATTGAAGGAAGAACTTAAGGAGGTTCCTATGGTTCTAAGAAGCAGTGGTGGAAGGACAAGAAAGATAAGGACAAGAGGAAAGAGGAAGGCCCACAGAAGCAAATCAAAATGGGAGAGAAGTGCCATAGTTGTGGGATGATTGGTCATTACGCAAGAAACTACAAGAAAGAAAAGTTGAAGGGAAAGTGTTATACTTGCGGACAGCCTGGTCAACTGAGTAGGAATTGTCCCCTGAGGACGGGACAAAGAGCAAGCACATCGGCGGCGCAGATTCAGGCATTAGGCGCAACATCTTCCAGCAGCATTCCGGATAGAGGTAGGAAAGTCACCGTTGAAGGGTTGATTTCTATTTCTGATTTTCCCATTCGAACTCTTTTGGATTCTGGAGCATCACACTCTTTTATCTCTAGTTCTCTAGTAGATTGTTTGCATTAGACATCTCTTTAGTAGTAGACCCCATTGTTGTTTCAATCTCCATAGGTGGATCGACACACTTTTCTATAGTTTGTAGGGGTTTGAAAAATTTTATCCTAGGCGTAGAGTTTGACTATGACACCTATGTATTGGGATTTTTGGGGTATGGGATAATTTTGGGAATGGATTGGGTATCCACTTATGGAGCTATATTAGACTGTGGAAGGAGAGTCGATAGACTACATGCATTGGTAGTACTCTCGAGGTTTCTTGCGACTCGCAAGGGTCATTCATGTTAAGCTTCTTTTATTCCCTCGATTCATCATCAGGAGGGTTAGATTCGGTTCCTATCATCAAGGATTTTCTAGAAATCTTTGAGGAGGTTAGGGGAGTACCCCCTAAGAGAAAGATTGACTTCATGATTTATTTGACTAATAATGCTAAGCCAGTAGCATTAACCGTGAGCCACATGGCACCTAGGGAGAGGACGGTGTTGAGCAAGCAGATATGTAACGACCCAGAATTTTAAACATTTGAAATTGGATTATTTAATTGATTTTAAATATTTAAAAGTTAATTTCTAACTTGAATTTCAAATATCACTATTTATTGGATAATTAAATTATTGAATTGAACAATTAGAAATTGGGTAAAACATGAAATCTGGAGTTTCAAGCTTGTTAAAAATAATTTAAAGGCTTATAAAATTTATATTAATAATACCGAAGGTAATGGAACTTTTAAAATTGAATTTGAAAGTAGTTTGTTCGGTTTTAAAAATATATCGTTTAAATTGACATTTAAAAATAGCCTTCCGAGGCACAGTCTTGGATTTCGACGAAACCAATTCCGTTGGATCCGTAATAGTGTATTATTATCGGATTTCAAATTTTGTAACGTTTGGAGTTATCGTGTAGCCGTATGGTATATAAACGTGCTAAAATCTATATTGAAAATTCAATATAATAACTGGGTCCAAAAGAAAACTTCTCCATACAATCGAATTAGGACTCGAAACCTTTTCCATTGCGTTCGGAATAGGGGTATAACATTATAAATGCCTAGCGACATTCCTTGATAGGAGGTCAAGTTCTTAAGCTACGAATTCAAGACAATTTAAATTTAAAATTTGAATATAATGTATATATTATTTGACCAGTCAAATTTCCCTTCACTTCAAAACTTTTTCTCTTCACTTCAGAAGCACTGTAGCTTCCCTCTAGCACGCAACCCTTCACCTCAAATTCAAAATCACATCTCTTTCCCTTTTCTTTCCTAATAGAGGTCACACAGAAAAAAAAAATATTAAGGGATCGAATTCATTCAATTTAAAACCAGGCTCTCTCTCCATTCCCTTTTCGCTCATCAATGAAATCGAATCTGCTCCTCAGAAGAAGAAAAAATGGCCAAACAATTTACATAAAAAAAGAAAAAGAAAACGAGAGGGGATAGGAATTCGTAGTCGAATTCGAACTCGGGAGAAAATCTTAGGTCACGACAGCCTTAAATCGCTCTATGGGGAAGAACTCGACCTAGTTATGGATGCATGCGATGGAGGCGGCATTGTCGAGGTGTGGTGGCGCGCGAAGGCCGAAAGGACTGGCGACGTGAAGTGGAGCGGCGTGGGTTCGAGATTGGGAGTGTTGCGACGTGGTTTCGCGGCATGAAGGCGAAGGCGTTGCGACGATCGAGGAAGGCAAATCTCGCGTAAACGATGACAGTGAGGTATAATTCGTTTTTTCAATTAAAATAAATATATGTATGTATATAAATATGGATCTGAAAAGAGAAGAAAATAAATGGTGGGGTACAGCGGTTTTAGTTTGAATTTTATATATGTATATGTACTTATAGGTCAGAAAATATATAACATAGTATTGATTTTACAGTAAGGTATAAAATGTCTGTTTTAATTTAAATGTAATAAATAGGTATATAAACAGAAATATAGAGAGGAATTTTGATTTACAGTAAATAAGTATAATATTAATATAAATAAATAAATATATATATATACACACACATACATACATATTTTAATATATATAATTAAACAGAAATTTTTTTATATGGATAAGATTTTGAAAAGGAAATTTTAAATGTCGAAGAGTATATATAAAATTAGATTTTTAAAATCTATATAGATTATTTTTATAAGTATGTATATGTAGTTCAAAAAGGAAATAAATATACATATACATATATTAAACCTGCTATTTAATTTTAAAATAGTGTATTGGTGATTAACGTGTTTAATTAACTTATTTAGTTATTTTAGTTACTAATAAAATTATAAATCATGGGAAAATTTTATTTAAAATTTAAATTATTGGTTTAAATGAAATTATTAGTTAATTAAATTTATTAAATGGTAATTGATCATTCATTAGTTCAAATGTTAATAAAACATATAATGTTTGTACAAGGTTCAAAATCATGAAGGAAATAACCGGTTTGGGTCGGATTGCAAAACAAAAATCAAAGGTGAGTTAATCTCACTCACATCTGGATTACCGTAATAAATTTTAATAGTTAAAATTTATTGTTGATTGATTTCTAGAATTGATAGAAAATTTCTATTTGATGTGATATTATATATAATAGTATATATATTGGAGTGATTGATATTCCCGCATTATATAGTGGATGAGACCCTATGCGCCCCGCATAATAGTGGATGACCTTTTATACCGCGATATCCTCCTCGAAGTGGGATTGGTATTTTTATATTGTGCTAATATCTGTGGATGCAGGAAAACATGTGGGAGGGATCCAACTGGATTCCTCAAAAATGTTAAATTTATTTCATTTCAGTGATATATGAAATATTGATTAATCTATGATAGATTATAGTGTGAATTGGAATTATTGAATGCTATGGTTTGGCTGAATATGTTTTGGTATTTTAAGATATCAAAAATATAAAGATTGAGTTTCAAAGGAAAATAAAGGGAATTTTAAGTAAAATAATTATAGTAAAGATGAATAAATAAAAAGTGTGAACTTGGGAAAAAGTAAATGGTTGATTTTTGGAATCCTGTTTAATAAATTCCGGGGTACGGGAAAATAGAGATTTTGAATAAATGGGAAATAAAAGAGTTTTTGAGAACTTAAACGATACTGTTTAAGAATTAGAGGGATTTATTTTAAATCCAGGGTTTAAAATGGTTTGGGAGAAATAAAAAGGGAATTTTGAAATTAAGTAAGGAATTGATGTTCAGATTTAAATAAGATTTTAAATCAGAAGAGGCAAGTGGATTTGAAATTAAGGGTTTGGGTAATTTTGATAAATTCAGAAATAAATTTGAAAATGAAATTAACTCAGAGAATCGATTTGAAATCGATTAAGTGTTTTGAAACGGTGGTTAGAAAGGAAAATGAGGCTGTGGGATTTATAAATTGGGTTTATAAATAAAGTGAATATTTATCAGTGAATGATTTGGATTTATAAATTGACGGTGGGAATTTATAAGGAAAGGGTAATTCGTTTTAAAAATAAATATTGGTTTTATTTTTAAAAGTATGGGAAAGAAAATTTATGGGATTGGGACGTAAATTTAATTGGGATAAATCGAGAAGGATTTATAAATGATGAGACGGGTTATATTGGAATGGGAAGTGAATTTTCCTTAAAAGCCAAGTGTATTTTCAAAGAAGGATTTCTAAGTATAAATTAAAAGTTTTAAAGTGTTTTTAAAAGAATGTTTTTAGGAATTATTATTTAATTGTTTTAAATTTTTTAAGTAAATATTTATTAAGTTAATATAGTAGTTAATTGTTTTAAAGATTAAAGTGGTATTATGATTAAAGGAAAATTATTAAATATTTATAGTTTATAAAATAGCTTTATTTCAAAAGTAGTTTTGGCTTAGTTTTACTTGGGAAATTATTATAGGTATTTTAAATAAAGTGTTTAAGTAGTTTATTTTAAATGTTTAAAGTGTATATTTTGGACAAAGTGATTTAATTTGTTTAAAATCTAAACTTAAAGAGACTTGGTGCTTTTCAAGGGAAATAAAATAATTGGTTGAATGATTGTTTAATTTGATAGTTAAATAACCGACTATCAATATTGGCCAATGCGCTGATCGTTTCGAAGAGACCGGGATCGGATTTTATTATCCAAAAACCACTTCAATCCGGTATGAACGTAGAGAATGAATACCGTGAAGATGATGAAGACTGTGATTCGGTTTGTCCAAAACCAGGACAACTTGTATGGAAGAATGCTATCGGAACATCGTCATTGGAGGACGATGAGCATTCTAAGTGAAATTCGTTCCTAAACGGTAACGTTTAGCCTCAAGCCTCATCAACTGGGAATGGCTAAAACAGGGGAGGTGCAGCAAGGATAAGTGGGTAGCACCCAATTAGGGTAAGGTCATCTCTGTCTAGAGTCCCTTTTTTATCTCGATTTTGGTGGCGGTTGCTGATCCCAACCGCGGGGTGATCTTATTCGGACTATCTAGTAAGGGGTAGCTCCGGTCTTGTGTTGTAAGGGATCAGGAGTGGTCCTCGGTACTCTGATCTAGACCAGGTACTGTGACGGGCAGTACCCCGGTAGCCCTACCATTGTATGGAAACCTAATCTCCAATAAGTGCCTTCGGACTTGTTTGTATACCTATTACGCTGGAATTTAATGAATGTAACAATTTTGGCTATTTGAATAAGTATTTGTACTTAGACAGTACTATAATATCAAAGGATTTTGATATAAAATGTTTTGGTTATCGTAAGGTAAAAACCTGGCATGCTTATTTGTGGCGTGGTCTTACAAGATACCTTTGGTTTCAAAGGATTTTGAAAACTTTAATAATTCATTTGAGTGTGTTTTCTCACGCTGGTTTTCCAGACTGACTCGGGTGTTATTTTATTATAATGCTCGGGACAGACCGAGTATTACAGATACAGGATAGGATGTTGTGGAGCTCAGGAGACGAGCTGGATGGCGAGACCGTATCACGCGTACTTAATGTATATTCCGATGTGCAGTGTAACTGTATAGACAGTTTTGTGAGTACAAGTTATTATAACTGTCCAGTTGTGTGCTATGGATTGTGTTGTACTCTGATGATGTATTATATAAAATAGTAGATGTTCTTTTTGTATAAAGGTTAGTTGTTATATATTATATTTTGTTCCGCTGCGATTGAGAGATTCTGATGTTGTTTCCTATTTCTTCTTCTACCTCTTTCTTCTTTAACCCTTACGGTCTGGTGTTTCCGGCGTTCGATTGCACGGCATGTAATACAGTGGACGTATTTATGTCGATTTTCGAAGGTTGAAAATCCGGGCTGTGACATTGTGGTATCAGAGCGAGGTTAAGCGAGAACCTTGGCTCTGGTAGGGATTACTCATTAGAGATATAGTCAGTAGTACTCTAGAATGAGTTTGAGAGTATAAATAGATATTAGCGCGTATTTGTTAGTGAATATAAAATTGTTTTATATTGTGTTGATTGGTTTGTTGAGTGGTTTATGGATTCTGGTCAATACGAGTGATTAACATTATTGATAGGGATCTCTAAACTTTTGAATAGAACAATCCGATATAGTATTGTTTTAAAATGGGGTAAATGAAGTAATTTTGCCCAAAATTATTTTTGTATATAAAAGAAATAATTTTTGTAAATTATTATAGTATATGGTTGCTTGGTTGTTAGGGAATGATAAAATTAAACTATTATCATTGTTGTGTAGAAATAAAATATAAAAAATTAATGTTATAGCCAAAAAGTTAAGAAATTCATATACAAAATGGAGTTTGTAAATGGGAGATATAAATGTGATTTACAATTTGAAATGAAATTCCAGAGTAATATTTGAATATAGATTGAAAGGATTTAAAATTCGAAAATTTGGGAAATTTAATTCCCGTTGGGTTTGAAAATGATTTTTCAAAGGCTTTGGGTGATATTATTTGAGAAATATTTTTGAATTAGATATGAAATCTGGTGAGATTTGGAATTTAAAATATTTGAAATGTTTTAAAAGGAGTAAAAGCACTGAACTCGCTTCGGTCGTTGGAAAATAACTTCGGTGATGACTGCAGCATCATCGATATTCATTTTCGAGTTTCCAAGGGAGGAATTACTACCTGAATGTTTTAAATTGGAGTTTTTTGCAAAAGCTGGGTTTGGTTTTGAAATACAAAGGAATAATTGGGTATACCAATGGATTTTGGATACAATTGATTTCAAAAATGATTTTGAAATGCTTAAGTAATTGTTTAAACTCTAGAAGTTATTTAAAAATGTTTATGGAGTATAAATAAGTTTGGGAACTTATAAATGTTTGAAATTCGTTAGAATAAAATTTAACTTGAAGAAGAGTTAAATTAAAATAAGTGTGAAAACGAAATAAGTTAGAAAAATAAGCCAATTAAATGAAGTGAATTGGGAGAGATTAGTGAATGGAATGTAAATAAGTTGAAGACTTACAAGATTTGAATTGAAGTACAAATCAACTTATATTAAGTAAGTAAAGTAAATTTGAGGAATTTGGCCTAAGTAGGCTAAATAAATGAAAAAAAAGAAAAAAACTTATTGAATAAAAATTTATCAAGTTGGAAATAATTTATGAATGAACAAATTTATTTAGTGTAACTAAATGGAAATTGGAACTGAACATTTAAGTAATATTTAAATTTGAATTATGTTAAAATAAATGAGTAAAATAAACGAAATTAAGTGAAATAAATTGGAAGAAGTAGGTGAATAAAATATTGGTAAGTTTGAACGTAAAAAATTTGAAAATTTAACTGGAAGGGAAATTCAGCCAAGTGGACTAAACAAAACAAATGATCGGAAACAAAATTAGTAGGTAAACTAATTGGTTTAAATGGGTAAGTAAATAAAAATTGAAAATTCAATATTGATATGATATTTATCTGTGCTAAATAAAGTGAAATGGAAAATTTAGTTGAGTTGGACTAAATGAAAATCTAAGTGGGAAATAAGGTGTTAGTAGTGAATTAAATATTGTTTGAGAGATGGTTGAAAAATATATTTCAATATTTGTTTTGATTGGAAATAAATTAGTAAATGAAACTAATTTAAAATAATGAGGTGGATCAGATATGATTAGGAGATAGTTGATAAAATTCAATATTTAAAAATTGGGAGGTAAACTGAATTCAAAATGGAATTGAAAATTTAAGTTAGATGAAAATAGATATAAGCTTAAGTGGTGAAGTGGAAATTAATATTAAAGCATATAGGATATTTATAATAAACTTAATAAAAGTAAAGGATGAAATTCTTAAGTAAAACTTGGTAATGGAAATATACTAAGTAAATAGTTGAATGGAGATTAAACTGAAGGTTGTGAAATGGGATAATTGTGAATAAGTGAATGGAAACCAAAATAAACGTGAATAAAAGAAAATTGATATAGCTAATAATCAATTGAGATGAATACATAAGAGGTACGTATATTGTTTTATTCGCATAGTGATTTGATCCAGATTCGAGCACAGAATTTCGAGATATTTATATCGACCCGAGTTGGGATTTTTCACTCGATTTTCGGCGGCGAACCCTGGATATGGATTTTTGGTTGATCCTAAAATTCTCTATCATAGTATATGGCTATACAAGGGGAATAACGGTTTCTGATCAAGGAAACCAGATCTGAGTCTGCACTAGGAAGTCGGGTGGACGATACTAGTTCGAAATTGAAATTGTGTGATCGAGTGAGCGATCAGATTTGATATTGCGTACGGATGATATATGTATATCGTACGGGCTTAAGTAAAGCAAATTTTGAAAAGAAATAAATAAGATGATTTTGAATTTTGTGATTGGATATTATTGTTGAGTGAGCTGCAGGTGATTAAAAGCAAAATATAAATTGATGTTTCAATTACAGAAAACAAAATTTGAATTGTCCGACAAAAAGGTATGTATTTAAATTGGCATATGAAATTTGATGATTTTCTGATCTAGCCACTTGGCTTTTGTTTTCTTTTGAAATTTGGAGCCCGTAGAGGCATTTTGTAGTTGTTCCTATCTAGCCACGCAAAGGAGACGCTGGTGAAATTTTTCGAAAATTTAGGGAGTTAGAAAATTTTGATAATTTAAAATTTTGATTTAAAATTATAATTTGAATGATTGAGTAGATAATATTAGTTGCAATCTATGGGTGAGTTTGGGAAGTTAGTAAGAGTGTTAGTGTGTCTTTGATAAAAACAGGTTTTTTGGAAAGTTGTTAAAAACTGTTTGGCTTTGGGAAAATAGTTAACGGGTATTGGACCATTCTTCTTAACTAGTAATTTCGGGGACGAAATTCTTATAAAGGGGGAGGAATGTAACGACCCAGAATTTTGAACATTTGAAATTGGAATATTTAATTGATTTTTAATATTTAAAAGTTAATTTCTAACTTGAATTTCAAATATCACTATTTATTGGATAATTAAATTATTGAATTGAACAATTGGAAATTGGGTAAAATATGAAATCTGGAGTTTCAAGCTTGTTAAAAATAATTTAAAGGCTTATAAAATTTATATTAATAATACCGAAGGTAATGGAACTTTTAAAATTGAATTTGAAAGTAGTTTGTTCAGTTTTAAAAATATATCGTTTAAATTGACATTTAAAAATAGCCTTCCGAGGCACAGTCTCGGATATCGACAAAACTAGTTCCGTTGGATCCGTAATAGTGTATTATTATCAGATTTCAAATTTCATAACGTTTGGAGTTATCGTGTAGCCGTACGGTATATAAACGCGCTAAAATCCATATCGAAAATTCAATATAATAACTGGGTCCAAAAAACTATCTTCTCCATTCGATCGAATTAGGACTCGAAACCTTTTTCATTGTGTTCGGAATAGGGGTATAACATTATAAACGCCTAGCGGCACGCCTCGATATGAGGTAAAGTTTTTAAGTTATGAATTCAAGATAATTTAAATTTAAAATTTGAATATAATGTATATATTATTTGACCAGTCAAATTTCCCTTCACTTCAAAAATTTTTCTCTTCACTTCAGAAGCACTGTAGCTTCCCTCTAGCACGCAGCCCTTCACCTTAAATTCAAAATCATGTCTCTTTCCTTTTTCTTTCCTAATAGAGGTCACGTAGAAAAATAAAATATTAAGGGATCAAATTCATTCAGTTTAAAACCAGGCTCTCTCTCCATTCCCTTTTCGCTCATCAACGAAATCGAATCTGCTCCTCAGAAAAAAATGGCCGAAAAATTTACACAAAAAAAGAAAAAGAAAAGGAGAGGGGATATGAATTCGTAGTCGAATTCGAACTTGGGAGAAAATCTTAGGTCGCGGCAGCCTTAAATCGCTCTACGGGGAAGAACTCGAACTAGTTATGGATGTGTGCGATGGAGGCGGCTTTGTCGAGGTGCGGTGGCGTGCGAAGGCGGAAAGGACTGGCGACGTGAAGTGGAGCGGCATGGGTTCGAGATTGGGAGTGTCGCGATGTGGTTTCGCGGCATGAAGGAGAAGGCATTGCGAAGATCGAGGAAGGCAGATCTCGCATGAACGGTGACAGTGGGGTATAATTATTTTTTTCAATTAAAATAAATATATGTATGTATATAAACATGGATCTGAAAAGAGAAGAAAATATACAGTGGGGTACAGCAGTTTTAGTTTGAATTCTATATATGTATATGTACTTATAGGTCAGAAAATATATAACACAGTATTATTTTACAGTAAGGTATAAAATGTCTGTTTTAATTTAAATGTAATAAAGAGGTATATAAACAGAACTATAGAGAGGATTTTTTATTTACAGTAAAGAAGTATAATATTAATATTAATATATATATATACACACATACATATTTTAATATATATAGTTAAACAGAAATAAATTTATATGGATAAGGTTTTGAAAAGGAAATTTTAAATGCCGAAGAGTATATATAAAATTAGATTTTTAAAATCTATATAGATTATTTTTATAAGTATGTATATGTAGTTCAAAAAGGAAATAAATATACATATACACATATTAGACCTGCTATTTAATTTTAAAATAGTGTATTGATGATTAACGTGTTTAATTAACTTATTTAATTATTTTAGTTACTAAGAAAATTATGTATCCTAGGAAAAATTTGTTTAAAATTTAAATTATTGGTTTAAATGAAATTATTAGTTAATTAAATTTATTAAATGGTAATTGATCATTCGATTAGTTCAAATGTTAATAAAACATATAATGCTTGTACAAGGTTCAAAATCGTAAAGGAAATAGCCGGTTTGGGTCGGATTGCAAAACAAAAATCAAAGGTGATTTAATCTCACTCACATCTGGATTACCGTAATAAATTTTAATAGTTAAAATTTATTGTTGATTGATTTCTGGAATTGATAGAAAATTTCCAGTTGATGTGATATTATATATAGTAGTATATATATTGGAGTGATTGATATTCCCGCATTATATAGCGGATGAGACCCTATGTGCCGAGCATAATAGCGGATGACCTTTTATACCGCGATATCCCCCTCGAAGTGGGATTGGTATTTTTATATTGTGCTAACATCTGTGGATGTAGGAAAACAGGTGGGAGGGATCCAATTGGATTCCTCCAAAATGTTAAATTTATTTCATTTCAGTGATATATGAAATATTGATTAATCTGTGATAGATTATAGTGTGAATTGGAATTATTGAATGCTATGGTTTGGCTGAATATGTTTTGGTATTTTAAGATATCAAAAATATAAAGATTGGGTTTCGTAGGAAAATAAAGGGAATTTTAAGTAAAATAATTATAGTGAATATGAATAAATAAAAAGTGTGAACTTGGGAAAAAGTAAATGGTTGATTTTTGAAATCTTGTTTAATAAATTCAGGGGTATGGGAAAATAGGGATTTTGAATAAATGGGAAATAATAGAGTTTTTGAGAACTTAAACGATATTGTTTAAGAATTAGAGGGATTTATTTTAAATCCAGGGTTTAAAATGGTTTGGGAGAAATAAAAAGGGAATTTTGAAATTAAGTAAGGAATTGATGTTCCTGATTTAAATAAGATTTTAAATCAGAAGAGGCAAGTGGATTTGAAATTAAGGGTTTCGGTAATTTTGATAAATCCAGAAATTAATTTCAAACTGAAATTAACTCAAAGAATCGATTTGAAATCGATTAAGTGTTTTGAAACGGTGGTTAGAAAGGAAAATGAGGCTATGGGATTTATAAATTGGGTTTATAAATAAAGTGAATATTTATCAGTGGATAATTTGGATTTATAAATTCATGGTGGGAATTTATAAGGAAAGGGTAATTCGTTTTAAAAATAAATAGTGGTTTTATTTTCAAAAGTATGGGAAATAAAATTTACGGGATTGGGACGTAAATTTAATTGGGATAAATCGAGAAGGATTTATAAATGATGAGACGGGTTATATTGGAATGGGAAGTGAATTTTCCTTAAAAGCCAAGTGTATTTTCAAAGAAGGATTTCTAAGTATAAATTAAAAGTTTTAAAGTGTTTTTAAAAGAATGTTTTTAGGAATTATTATTTAATTGTTTTAAATTTTTTAAGTAAATATTTATTAAGTTAATATAGTAGTTAATTGTTTTAAAGATTAAAGTGGTATTATGATTAAAGGAAAATTATTAAATATTTATAGTTTATAAAATAGCTTTATTTCAAAAGTAGTTTTGGCTTAAGTTTTACTTGGGAAATTATTATAGAATTTCATAACTAGTATTTTAAATAAAGTATTTAAGTAGTTTATTTTAAATGTTTAAATTGTATATTTTGGACAAAGTGATTTAATTTGTTTAAAATCTAAACTTAAAGAGACTTGGTGCTTTTCAGGGGAAATAAAATAATTGGTTGAATGATTATTTAATTTGATAGTTAAATAACCGACTATCAATATTGGCCAATGCGTTGATTGTTTCGAAGAGACCGGGATCGGATTTAATTATTCGAAAACCACTTCGATCTAGTTTGAACGTAGCGAATGAATACCGTGAAGATGATGAAGACGGTGATTCGGTTTGTCCAGACCCAGGACAACTTGTATGGACGAATGCTATCAGAACATCATCATTGGAGAACGATGAGCATTCTATGTGAAATTCGTTCCTAAAAGGTAACATTTAGCCTCAAGCCTCATCAACTGGAAATGGCTAAAACAAGGGAAGTGCAGCAAGGCTAAGTGGATAGCACCCAATTAGGGTAAGGTCATCTCTGTCTAGAGTCCCTTTTTTATCTCGGTTTTGGTGGCGGTTGCTAATCCCAACCGCGAGGTGATCTTATTCGGACTATCCAGTAAGAGGTTGCTCCGGTCTTGTGTTGCAGGGGATCGGGAGTGGTCCTCGGTACTATGATCTACACCAGGTACTGCGATGGGCGGTACCCTAGTAGCCCTGCCATTGTATGGAAACCTAATCTCCAATAAGTGCCTTCGGACTTGTTTGTATACCTATTATGTTGGAATTTAATGAATGTAACAATTTCGGCTATTTTAATAAGTATTTGTACTTAGACACTACTATAATATCAAAGGATTTTGATATAAAATGTTTTGGTTATCGTAAGGTAAAAACCCGGCATGTTTATTTGTGGCGTGGTCTTACGAGATACCTTTGATTTCAAAGGATTTTGAAAACTTTAATAATTCATTTGAGTGTGTTTTCTCACGCTGGTTTTCCAGACTGACTCGGGTGTTATTTTGTTATAATGCTGTGGAGCTCAGGAGACGAGCTGGATGGCGAGACCGTATCACGCACACTTGATGTATATTCCGATGTGCAGTGTAACTGTATAGACAGTTTTGTGAGGATAAGTTATTATAACTGTCCAGTTGTGTGCTATGGATTCTGTTGTACTCTGATGATGTATTATATAAAACAGTAGATGTTCTTTTTGTATAAAGGTCGGTTGTTATATATTATATTTTGTTCCGCTGCGATTGTTAGATTCTGATGTTGTTTCCTATTTCTTCTTATACCTCTTTCTTCTTTAACCCTTACGGTCTGGTGTTTCCGGCGTTCGATTGCTCGGCATGTAATACAGTGGACGTATTTATGTCGATTTTCGATGGTCGAAAATCCGGTCGTTACAAGATTCGTGAGCTATTAGAGAAAGACTTCATTAGAAAGAGCATATCAGAGCGGGGAGCTCCAGTCGTCTTCGCTGCTAAGGCGAATGGTTCCCTTCGACTTTGTGTAGACTATAGAGAATTAAATAGGCTCACGAAGAAGAACTGTTATCCACTTCCTAGGATAGATGATCTTTTAGACTAGTTAGTTGGCTCTTCGGTATTCTCTTAGCTTGATTTAGCCACTGGATTTCATCAGCTTAGCATCGCTGATGACAGCATTGGTAAGACCGCATTTAGGACACTCGACGGATTCTTTGAGCGGTTGGTTATGCCTTTTGGGCTAATCAATGCCCTAGCCTATTTTGTAGATTTTATGAGCCATGTTTTTAGAGATGTCCTAAATAAGTTCGTGGTAGTATTCGTGGATGACATTTTGGTGTTTTCCAAGAGTATGGAGGAGCATGTTGTTCATCTAGAGGAGGTTCTTCATCAGTTGAAAGCAAAATTCTTGAAGTATCATTGCGGTGTAAGGAGGTGAGTTTCTTGGTGCATAGAGAAGGACTATACATGGTAGGAGTTTGAGAAATGGTTTTGCACATTTAGGTTCGGATTATGGAAATCCAAAGAGTTGTAGGAAAAGATTGGGAATGTACAATAGATGTAGTTGATAAGAAAAGAAGATAACCCATGTGTAGATAATTGCAGATATTATAATTGTTTCATATAAATGGATTTATCGGTAATGCCTCGGAATAAATATAAGCATATAAGAGGAATAGGAATAAAAGACTTTAGTTTAGGTAGGGTACTCCTAAGGTAGTAAGAAGGAAAACCCACTTTATGTCTAGCCTAATAAAAGGGAATGGTTGAAATTAGAAAGCTGATAATCTAATCGATAGAATTGAAAATTTTCATTATCTTTTAGAAAATGAATGTGGGGTTTCTGAAAAACGGTATGAAATTTAAAATGGTTTTTATATGATATAAATTTTGTTAAAAGTGAGATTCATTTTGAAGAATTATAACTTGCTAGTTTCTTTGTAGGAAAACAAAGATTTTAAAATATAAAGACCTATAGTTTATTAAGTATCGAAAACATAGGTTACAATATTTATTGTTGTAATAGATGTTTTCATGAAAAGTAAAGGGATCATAGACTATAGCACTATTGTTATAGAAAGTGACTCCCAAGAGAAATGTTTTTACATAGTACATGAGATTTATTAGTATTTATTTAAATCCATACACTAGTATTTTTGGGTTGTAGTAACGGTGTTTTACGCAACATCCGTTTTAACCCAAATAAAAAAAAGATAATTTCTAAGAATAGAAATAAAGTAATTTGTGAATACACTTATTATTTAAATAAGTATAAGAAAATATTTACTAGTTATGGATATATATTAAACAGTTTTGAAGATGAGTTTTTCTGGGGGGAAAATGTGCGTAAGTTAGATATTAGAAAATGTCTATCATGGGAGAATATAAGTTAAACACACTTTAATATATTGGGATGAAAAGAGTAATGGTATAATTTTCTATGAAACCAATATAATGATTTGTGCAAGTTATAAGGAATACGTGAAAGAGATATGCAAGGTATGGAAAGCACTATATTTTGTATAACTTATTTCGAAAAAAATATATAATAAGTTCCTTGTAATTTCACATAAACATGAAATCCTCTTTTAAAGGATTCATAGAAGGTTTTAATGTTTATAATTTCTCATAAAAGAAAGTAGTTCCAATACATTAAGGTATGAGACAGTTAGGTGTAATAAGAAAACGTTTTGAAAACACATTTTTTAAAGATATTTTAAAAAGAAAATGGTTTGGTGAAAAAGTAAATAAGTTTTTGGAAATGAAAAACTTAATAAAAGTAAAATTTAAAGATCCCAATTTTTATAGAAAACTGCAAAAGTCTTTAAAAGAAAAGAGAAATAAGTCTTAGACTTAGAATTTGGAGGTTTTCCCCTCTAGGGTTGGGAAATAAGGTAAATTCAAAAAGCTGTAAGGATGCAAGTCAAGAAAGATAAAATGTTAAGCAACCGATATTTTTGAATTTAATAAAATTTAAAAATAACACTTTTAAAGAAAAAGATTTTGGGATTTGATATTTTAAAATTTTAGAAACCTTAGTTTTTGAAATGATAAATACCAAACCAAACTTATAAGTGTGGAGTAGATAGGAGCCATTTCCTAGATATGACGGAAAAAGGTGTAAGGCTATAAAGGAGACATCGGTGATTACTTTTAGAAGTAATAATGGAAGTCCCCGTAAAGTGTATAGGACACTAATGAGAACCTAGGAGTGTTGATTCATGTGTGCAGACTAAAGAAGAACAATAAAGTGAAATTAGTAAGATTGTAAGGCACACAAGGTTGAGGACATGTATTTTTGATTTTGGAGAAATTTGGGAGAAGCATCTTCCTTTAGTGGGATTCTCATATGATAATAGTTTCCAAGCTAGCATTAGAAGTGGCACCATTCGAAGCTCTTTATGGAAGACCGCACAAGTCGCCTTCGTATTGGATAGAGTCTACAGAGGGATTGCCTTGGTTCCGACATAGTTAAAGAGACTTCGGAGAAGATTAGTTTGATTAGGAGAAAATTCGTATCTCATATCTACATCTCTTTGATAGTAAATTTCGAATTTCATATTTCCCTCTTTAGTTTTAAATAGGTTCTTTCCTTTATTATCCTTTGGGAGGGTAGAACTTAGGATTTAACCTATGGATGGTAGGATTTGATGTAAACATGTTATTAGAACATGTTATGTATGACGTATGCTAGTGATTGCAAGTGTTTGCTAGTGGATGCTAATGGATGCATATACTTACACTAGGCACTATTATCCTATAGGGATCGGCCTAACTAGGACACTAGAGCATATGCATATGGGTGTGTGCATTTGCACTTTTATTTTATTTTATGGTTACTATAAATGGATCACATGATTGTTGCATTTGGATGATGATTGTGGCACGCATATAGAATTATCAGTTATCATTAGGAATTTTTGCATTCATTTGGATACATGGAACAAACATGATTGCATAAAAGGAGGTCAACTGAATTAGTGGACCGCCTAATCTTTTGCATTAGTTAGGGACATTGACACTACACTAATAGCATAAGTGTCATAAATTGCATTAGAAAAACTTAAGGACAATGGATAAATGGGTTATGATTGAGTAGTTGGTTGTAGAACTTGGATGAAAACACTTAGTTCATTCTTTTATCCTTAGAGATATCGGGGACGAAATCTCTTAAGGAGGGGAGAATGTAACAACCCAAAATTTAACCCATAATAATTAATTTGTTATTTAATTAAATAATAAAATAACTTTGTGAAATTATCAGAATTGAGCGATGGGAGTTGCACCATTGTGCCATGGTGATTTTTTGGTCAATTTCCATATATAGAATGTCAGAATCCGAGCTAATATGAATAAGTTACAAATTAAACAAGAATCAAAGGAAAACAAATATATACATAGGGAGGTCAACCAACCCCTTGCCTAGGTCGACCGGCAGGTCGACCTAGCTAGAAGGGCGGTCGACCCTTGGGTCGACCCGCCTCTTTTTTTGAATGAAGAATTAATTCTTCGTGGCAGGTGCGATTTTAACATCTCATTTGCATTCTTTTGCTCCATTTGGTCCTTTTGTGCTTCCATCCGATGGCTCTTATTCTGCCTATGACGTGGTTGCATCCTTTTCAATCTCCAAATCCAACGGTCTGAGATCCACTTCTACCCCTATAAATAAGACCCAAGGCCTAGCACTTCTTCTCATTCTAGATTTTCTCCAATTGGGTTCACCTTTTTAGGAAGGACCCTAAACGGAATAATTTTCCAAGGAGAAAATCATTTTAAATTAAAATATTTAACAACCCCAAGTGGATCCGGGAAGACCAAAGGAAGAGCTAAGGACCACAGGTGAGTGATTGTAATTATTTTAGATTTTTAAGCAATTTAAAATAATAGGGTTTTTAATAATTGTAGTTTTACTACGGTTTTGGAATAACCTTTTTAGCAGTTATTTACAATTTTAGATTTATTTTCAGTCTATTTCTTTTTAGCTATTCTTTTCAGTTAATTCTAGTTTATTACTATTAATTATAGCTTTTCCATTTTATTTACAGTATTTAAGTTTATTTACTGTTATTTATGCTTTATTTACATCTTTTCCTACGCTTTGGATTTTCTTCTGTAATTGTTAGTTTTCTTCTTTTTCTTCGCGAATGGATTAGAATATATTAAACGCGAATATAGATTAAATTATAAGAATACTGAAATTATGGAAAATAAGATGTAAACTATGAAGACTGTAATTAAAATAGAATTGGACTGAAATTAAGCCTAATTATTGGACTTGGACTAAATTAAAGAGATTGGCCAAGTCATAACTTATAATTATAACTAAAAGGAGTAAATGATGAAAGAAGCTTATTTTTACACTTAGACCTTGGGTTATGTAATAAGCATGATTAAAACGTAGGTTATAATGAGAAACATAACTGAATGAGGCTTATTTTGAGGCTTATGAGAAATTAATAAGCAAAGATAGCAAGAATAATAGTAAAGGCTTATTTAAATAATTTATCTAAGTTAATAAGCAAAGATGAAAGTAGGACCTGTACCAACAGCATTCTATGGTATTTCTATGGACACGGTGTCTCACATTAGCCTGAAGTGAGATGAGGGCACGCTTATGTTGTAGAAGTGGTAAATAAATGGTCAAATAATAGAAGTTCAAATAATGGGGATTTGGACAAGGGGCGCAACTAGATATTGTTTGGATGACGGGCCAGTACCAACAGCATTCCCTATTATTTCTATGGACACGGTGTCTTACATTAGCCTGAAGTGAGATGAGGGCACGCTTATGCTGTAGCAGAGGTAATAAGAAGACCCATTAGGTGGAACAACATGCAACATGAGCATAGTGGTGGTCACGCGTGCGGCTTCCAGTTGGTGCTCAGTAATTGTTATGAGTTCCAAGCGCTTAATATGTGTCTTCCGTAGACACTAATGTCTTCTGTGTGGGGACCTGTAGGGTCTAGTCCACAGTAGGCACTATGGAGTAGAAGGCCGATCAAAGGGTAGAATTAGGACTTCAGCCTAATTAAAGTAGGATTGGGAATTCAGCCTAATCAAAGCAGGTATCAAGGACAAGTGCAAACAATCGAAGTTATCCAATTGAATTAATCTAATAGTTAAATCGTATTCATTTCCAGTTTTACCTTTCCTTCTATTTCCTTTGCTTTTCCTTTTATAACTAGAACTGTTGCAAAGTCTATTATCTTTACTTTGCTTAAATATACTAATAATTACTATCATTCACCAGACTTTTAGTCTGATCCACTCCTCTATTTTCCCCACATAGGCCATCAAGGGCAAGGACGGTAGATTGCAGACTCTTGGAGATTTCAGTGTGGAGATACTCTTATGTATTTCTCTTCTTTATTTTCAGCTTTCAATTCTTTTGTTGTACCGGCACTATTTGAGGGATGGTTTGTACTCTGATTTTATTGAGACTGAGGTTTTTGAAGACATATATGGATATTTTTGAGACATATGATGTATTTGGTTTTATAATTCCATATTATGAAGTTTGACTTTTAGCAAATTATTGTTTTAATTTTTTTCTGCTGTTTTTATCTATTTTTGTCTTGTGAATCTTAGTCTCTGCTAGTTTTAGCTATACCTACAACGCACCACATCTTTTAGTGTCCTTTTGAGTATATACTAAGGGGGGTGGGGTGTTTCAGGTATCTCATAAGACCACGCCGCACATAATCACGAACGGGGTTTTTCTCTTATAATAACCAAAACATTTGCTATGTAAAATCATTTGATATTATTTTTAATGACATTCTTTGAAAACACTTTTCAAGTAAATATATTTAAATAGCCGAAATTGTTACCATTATTAAATTCCAACATACTAGGCTCTACAATCAAAATGGCAGGCACATATTGGAGAATGGATTTCCAACAAATGACCAGGTGAAGGGACTACCTTCCGGTAGTACATCTCTGAAGGAATGCACCGAGGCTACGGAACATCTACACCTCTACCAACACAAGACCGGCCTACCTCTTCCTAGATAGTACCGAATATGTCATCGCCCTGATCGTTACCGACCTTTCTGAGATGTCTCTTAGCATACACCACAATAATTTAAACCCGAACATTATCACGGGTAGAAATATATCTAGAAGGGGATAATCATACCCTAATGGTTGTGAACCACATAGCCTTGCTACATCTACCCTGTTTTGGTCATTTCCGGGTGTGAGGCATGAGGTAACGATTACCCTACACATAGCACATCATCTTTCCTATTTGAATGCCACATTGCCATTTCATACTCACACAACTGATTTCTACAAACGTATAACTCACGAGCTCCTACGTCTCAGGAAAGGGTGTTGAGCTAAGAGAAGTTGCCTTCTCTGCCACAAACAGATTATACATTTATAGAGATCAATCAATGTGATTTTAAAATGCTATGTCAGAAATTTGTCCATATAAGTTATCCAGGAATAGGAAAAACAGAAGGCACTTCTCCCACCGCATCCTATTTTAGGAATCACCCCTAGGATCAATAGCGATTAGTCCTTGCTAATCGAAGATTTTCATAATAAAGCACTTGCCACCACAGATATATGATATGGTAATATCCCCGAGGGTCTAGTGGCAAGTAGCCCTACATCATGAATATCCTTGTCTTTAATGATCTTATCTTCAACATGTTTTACTTCGAAACATAAATTTATTCGAAGTGGTTTTCGGATTGGAATCGCCTAAATCCGACCCCAGTCTTTCGAATCCAATTATCGGAAAAAATGTTAAGTGTAGGTGATTAGTAAATAACATTTCCATTCAGCAATATCTTTAGATATATATATATACACACACATATATTCTGCAAGAGTCCAAAAACTCGGCCTTCGAAAATCGGTACCCGTACTTCACTTGTACTCAAATGCCGTAGATTTAAACGCCAAATCTGGCTTCCCGGAGCTTATAACACCATTAAGTATAACAACACAGCGGAATAAAGAAATAGATGATATCATATACAACTCCAATGAATACAATATCCAGAATGATATACAACAATGATATCAATATGATACAACAATATCAGAGATAAATAATGATACAATGCTACAGCAGAATATAACAACAATGGAAGAGATCACCCCAAATGATCTCCAAAAGAGAATGACTCCAACAACTCCAACATCAAGCTCGAACCACCATCACGATGCAAAAAGGTAAGCAACTTCAGTCGTGATCTCCAAACACTGAACTAGCTCCAGATAATCTACTAAGCCTGACTATCTGAAAAACCAACTCTAGACTGCCCGTGTGGAAAAATTATGGGCACCCAGAGTTTAGGAAGGGAACAATAAACTCTGAGTCAGTCATGGTGACTAGTGTGAGAACTAAAACAGTTATTATCTTTAAAACAACAACAAAGGAAGTGGAAAATATCCGCAATGCTTTTGGAAAATGAAACTACCATAAGACCTCCCACAACACACACAATGCAAACGCAGAACTGGAGGAGATTTCTTCTTATGATAGTCAAACATGCTTACTACGCAGAATCATTCGATTTGATATTATTATTAGTGCATAGTGTAGAAAACATTTTGAAAGTATAATATTAACCTTAGCCAACATAAAACCATTATTGTATGCCTACTATAGCTACTATGTTCAATAGCAGGTTACCGCCACATTCCATAGCAGGTTATACAACTAAAACCGTACAAGGTTCGTATTGTTTCTTTGGATTCCCAACAAATGGTCAGGCTAAAGAACTTCCTACTGCCACATGGGATCGCCTCTAGCTGGACATCCCGAGAACTAACTAGCTCTCTGCCAACACAAGGCCGGGTTACTCCTGTAACTAGGTAACTCACGAATATGCCATTCCCCGGTCCTTTGGGACCTTTATCCGAGGCCTCGGTAACCAACATCACACAATAATAAATAAAGTGTGTCCACATGAGTAAGTATCTGGGCTCCATACCATGATACCACCCTTTTCCAGAAGGAAATGACATACCCTAAATGGCGCGATCCTCATAACCTTGCCGCATCATTCCTGTTTTGACCATTTCCGGGTTGTGAGGTCCGAAGAGGTCTTGTCCACAAAGCTATGCTTTTTCACAAAGCCACGCTTTGATCACAAATGATCAATAAATGATCATCACACAGCAACACTCAGCATGCCACACTACCAAATTGGGAGTATATCACTGATAAATTTCAACTACATAACCTCTAAGCTCGTACGTCTCAAAGAAGGGTGTTAAGCTAAGAGAATAAATTATCCGCCACCAAACAGAAATGTATTTGAAAGAAATCAGCTTTATATCTCAAAATGTAATGTCATACATGTAACCATACAAGTCAGTTCCGGGTTCGAACAGAACCAAAGGCACTTCCGAAGAAGCCCTTGCAATCCGGGTATTCACAATCCCGATCGAACTTCCCATCACTTAGGGAATGTCTATACCGGGAGCTACCCAGTGCAGAGACAATCAATAGGTCATCCTATCGTTCTCGCAAATACCCGGTCTTCAACACCGGTCTTCAAATGCTATCCATATACGACGTATCACTTATTCAGAATGGGTTATGTGACACAAAGGTACTTTCCCGGCTAAACCGAATAATGAGCGTAATATTTTAAAACATATGGATAATGGGATTTCAATTAAGTCACAACTTATTACCCAAAACTTTTCTTTCTAATGGTTTAAACAAATTACCATTTTAATCTTTTACATAAAAAGATTTATTTCACAAAGTTCACCCAGTTTCACAAAGATCTATTCACAGATTTTCCAAAACAATTTCCATTTCAATTTGATTAACTCGTTAAATCTTTAAATCAAAGATTTAACTTATAGCTTTCAAAATAATTTCATTTCGAATGGTTCAAACAAATCACCATTTTAAATCTGTTAAAAATAAACAGATTCAATTCATAGCTTTCAAAAAGAATTCACTTATAACTTGGAAAACCATTTTTTAATTCAAACTTGAAATTCCCTTAACTTAAATTGGAATTACATTTCTTATATGAAAGATTTTATCATTTGAAAACAAACATTTTCATTTTGGAAAATCTGATTCATTTATACGAGTTAAAGTCCTTGGGTTAAATTCAAATTCCCAAAACCATACTTTTAAAATGGTTTAAATTCATATAAACACACTTATAACATTTTTAACCATAATTTCCAAACATGGAATTCAATTCCTCATTTTGAATTCAAATTCAAATTGAATTATTTAAATTGGAAGCTTTATTAAGTTATTTAAAATAACTTTTATCTTACAAACTCCTTTTCGAAAGCTTTAGCATTTAACCCAAATCCATTTCCAAAATCAATTGAATTTAAAATTTCAATTTCAAAAATATTAAATTTAAATCATTTGTGACTTAACCCATTTCCTTGTGAAATCCATATTTGTGTGTGTAAAAGTGTGGTCCAGGGGTTTCACACAATAGTGCAACATCATTCAATCGTCATAGATCAGAATACAGAAATATAGTTGACAAGCGGTATAACTATAACGCTTACCTTTTATTCACAGATCCAGAGATATATATATAAATTACAGATAATATATTACATTCATCCTAGATAAATGAACTATAGTACAGATCACTCACAAATCAGAATATATCACACAGCATCACGGATCAGGGAATATCAACAATTCAACCATTCAGTCAAGTCCAAACATTCACAAGTAAATTTAATTAATCAATTGATTAATTTAAATCGGATGTATCAATTATTAATCCTGGTTAATTATCATAATTTAATTACAAATTATTTGAAATTAATCTTCCTTTCAAATTTATTAGTTAATCTCTAATTATTAACTAATCAATTCTTAATTAGTGGATCAATTAATCTTTAATTATTAAATTAATCTTAATTAATCGCCATTATTAATTAATCCTTTAATTTATTAACAAATAATTTACTCAAATTTCAAATCATCATTTAATTAATTACATTCAGTAATTATCTATTAATTACTTCTCTAAGTAATTATATTTCCAAAAGTTTCAAGTGATTATTCTGAATTAATTAACTTAAGTAATTAACTTAAGCTAATCCGATGTAACTCAATTAGTTACATTGAAGAATTAATTCTTTAATTACTTAACGATTCTACAAATGATTATTATGAAATTAATTAAATCTAGATTTATTGTTAAAATTAATCACATTAATTTAATTAATTAACCCTTAATTGATTACCATTTAATTAATTACCCTTAATTAATTATTCTTTAAATACCCGATTTATCAACCTTAAATCATTAAATAATTATCCTTAAGTGATTGATTACCCTTTAGTTACTTTTAATTACTCAGTTAATTCAAAGATAAACCATTTATCTTAGTTAATCATTTTATTATCATTAAAATCTTTGATTAATAAAATTCATAATTAATCATCATTAACCCATAATTTATTCAAAAGATTAAGGTTAATTAAAACAACATTTCATTTTAATTAATTACATTATTTAGTTAATTTAAATTAATAATTAATTAATAATTAATGTCACAAAAATAAATTAATTAAACTTGATTACTTTTAAAATAATTTATTTTTGAACTTCAAAACTAATCCCATGTTTAAAACAAAATAATTTTTCAAAAGAAAATTTTAACATGTTTAAAACTTGAATTTATTTTAAACTTGAAAACTGTTTTAAACCTCCTCGGGTCAAACCCGAGTGTTACTCGAGTCAAAGCATCACTTGCTTCGAGTTCTTGCCCAAACTTACCCGAGGATTTGTAAATTTCAAAATTTTGTTTAAGTGTTAAAAATTGACCCGGATACAACTTAAAACTACCCGAGCTCAAACTCGAGCCAGCCCTACGATTTCCCGAAGACAACTTCGAGTCACGATGCTTCTTCCCCCAACCCAATTTCCTGATACCCAAACCTTGTCGGGCACGTGCACATGCAATCGGAGCGACTCCGATCGTCAATGCCAACGCCTACCAGTCATCGATCATCTGCTCACCTCACCTGAGCGCCCAGATTCTTCAAATACGACGTCGATCAAATCGAGCTTTTGAACTCAACTGGGACCAAAACTTACTAACGAACATCCTCTTCGCCCCGCCTCGAGACGATGCTAGAATCCACACGACACCGACGACAAATGCTCCGATGATCCACGAGCCTTTTCCCCTAGGAGCGATCGCCTCCAATCCACCGTGGTTGACGAAAACGTCGCATTTTCCTCATCGAACAAAACTGGGTTAAAAACCCTAGATTATCGATGATCGGCCGCCACAACCATGTTAAAATTCCATCGCCATTTTTCCATCGATCTACGTCACACCATCCACCTTCGACGTAAGGCACGACCCACGATACTTCGCCGTCGATCTGATATTGACGAAAATGCAATTTCTGTTCAACTTGAAAATTCTCCACGAACACATGCTTAAAAATCATGATTCCGCCGTTTGAATTCATCATTTTCGAAATCGTTTTAGGTGATATAATTGGAACAAGAAAACATGATATATGAATTTCTACATAGTTTAGAGTTTCACTGTATTTTTCATGTTTTCCAGATAACTATTTGTTACTAACACACAAAAATATTTTTAAAAATAGTCTTTAGTTATTTTAAACATTTTTCCTTCTAAGATCATATCTTGAAATTGAGTTTGCAAAGAGAATTCGATTTTCATTTGACTTAGCTTGCAAACTGTTGTATAATAGAGCCATTTATGTATATATATATATATATATAAATAGATTTGTACATGTCTTTCCACTTATTATTCATCAACATATGAATTTATCCATGAAAACTTTAATTCACACATTACTGCATTAGATCTAACATTAAAGGATGTAGTTACTCACTTGTAATTTGATGAACATGAGACAGAGAAAAGATTTTGAACTTCTTTGAACATATTTTAGTCTGTTGTGATTAACAGAGATATACATATGTACACTCAGGCATGCAAATCAGAAATTCCATCTATATAACATTAACTCATCATGTTTAAGTTATTGTTATCATCAATTGAGGCATACATCAACTATACAGATGATTTAACGTAAAAGGATTAAAGTTTACTCACTTGTAATTTGATGAACAGAGCACTATTCTTTGAACCAGGTTTTGAAATGCTTCCAGGTTTGAAGACTTTAAATTGCTTTTGTTTTTGAATTCTATTTTTTCTGATTTGCTAAGTTTTCTTTGTGAACGAAAATGGATTGAAAACGAGAAGGCTGATATAAGGAAATTGGTTGTACAGGTTGATATATTATTTTGTACAAGTGATATAATTTGCTTTATACAATAGGATCGGAGTTTTTTTTTCTATTTTCTTTGTTTGACTAAGCTGATAAGATATAGGGTAGTATACTAGTAACATTTACATTAATTATCATGTACAACATTATCTTCATTTCGGCTGAAGATATATGGCATTAATTACCTTTGTACAAATTTGCTTATTTTATTTCTTTTGCTTTATCTAGCCTTGCATATTTATTTTACTTGCCTTTACTTGTTTGTCTCAGCTGAGATGATAGGGGTAAGTACATAGATTTTTATTCTATTTTTATTTATGTGTTCACACTTATATTTATTTGCTTTAGTCCTATACTTAGTTGAATATATTTGTTTGTATATAGGTAATTATAAAGTTTTATTTGTATTTCTATTTTTAATGTGTTGTTGGATTTTATTTAATGTATTTTATTATTTAGTCTTATTATTTCATAGTATAAATCATTTCCATTTTAAATATGTTATTAACATTTTATTTAAGTGTCACTTTTATTTTTATAGTTCATCTTTTATTTATTTCTATTTCTAACTCAAATACTTATTATAAATTTTACTTTAATACTTATTGTCTTATATATATGTATGTATATCTATTTATTTTAATTTCTAACATAAACCATCAATTTCTAAATTTAAAATTATTTATTTTTATACTTGTGTCAAATGTCTATACTTTTATAATTATTTTCAAACCATTTATTTAAAATTTAAATTCATTTCATTTAACATAGTTTATTTGAATTTTTGGGTTGGGGGAAACTCAGATCAATTTACCATAAATTTCACAAATTTTGTTCACAAATCCAATTAATTATCAATTTAAATTTATATAAAATCCAGGGTCGTTACAACCTTCCCCCCTTAAAAGAATTTCGTCCTTGAAATTTTCCAAGGAGACACAAAGATAGATGAAGAATATTTCACCAAATCAACTGAACGCTATTCTGAATTTGGCTTACCAAATCAGAATATCGATAACAGAAACAAGAACGAATCTGTTTAACACTTCACAAAATACTCGGGTTATCCAGATCTACGAAATATGCAGTGGTATTGGTTAGTTCGAAAGGATAACTAACCATTCGTAGAAACTTCTCGGAATCCCAAAGAATAGATAGATATATGGATACAATTTCAAAACTTTTAGTTTAGAACTAAAGTATACCTATCAACCATAGCAACCAAAGCAAACAATTCATCTAAACAAACAATTCCGACCGATTTGGAGTTTATGTCCCATATTAATATATTCAATCTTCCTCCTGGATCTACCAGAAACCATCGAAGAATTGAGAAAAGATGTTGAACAAAAGAGATTGATAGAGAAAAGATTACTTCCTTATTGTTACAGAGCATTGACCATTTAATAATGGTATCCCCCTGTCCCATATCTCATCGTCTTCTTACACTCATACTTACTATCAGTGGATAGTAAGAGAATTTACTGAGGCGTACGGACAGATATCTTAAGGATACTCATTCTAGGGTATACTTCACCCTATCTCTAATGAGCTACTTAATGTGTTATATTCCTGAGCTAAAGTTTTATCCTCAGCTCTGATACCAATTGTAAGAGTCCAAAAACTCGGCCTTTGAAAATCGGTACCCGTACTTCACTTGTACTCAAATGTCGTAGATTCAAACGCCAAATCTGGCTTCCCGGAGCTTATAACACCATTAAGTATAACAACACAGCGGAATAAAGAAATAGATGATATCATATACAACTCCAATGAATACAATATCCAGAATGATATACAACAATGATATCAATATGATACAACAATATCAGAGATAAATAATGATACAATGCTATAGTGGAATATAACAACAATGGAAGAGATCACCCCAAACGATCTCCAAAAGAGAATGACTCCAATAACTCCAACATCAAGCTCGAACCACCATTATGATGCACAAAGGTAAGCAACTTCAGTCGTGATCTCCAAACACTGAACTAGCTCCAGATAATCTACGAAACCTGACTATTTGAAAAACCCAACTCTAAATTGCCCGTGTGGAAAAATTGTGGGCACCCAGAGTTTAGGAAGGGAACAATAAACTCTGAGTCTGTCAGGGTGACTGGTGTGAGAACTAAAACAGTTATTATCTTTAAAACAACAATAAAGGAAGTGGAAAATATCCGCAATGCTTTTGGAAAATGAAACTACCATAAGACCTCCCGCCACACACACAATGCAAACACAGAATTGGAGGAGATTTCTTCTTATGATAGTCAAACATGCTTACTACGCAGAATCATTCGATTTGATATTATTATTAGTGCATAGTGCAGAAAACATTTCGAAAGTATAATATTAATCTTAGCCAAGATATAACCATTATTGCATGTCTACTATAGCTACTATGTTCAATAGCAGGTTACCGCCACATTCCATAGCAGGTTATACAACTAAAACCGTACAAGGTTCGTATTGTTTCTTTGGATTCCCAATAAATGGTCAGGCTAAGAAACATCCTACTGCCACATAGGATCGCCTCTGGCTGGACGTCCCGAGAACTAACTAGCTCTCTGCCAACACAAGGCCGGGTTACCCCTGTAACTAGGTAACTCACGAATATGCCATTCCCCGGTCCTTTGGGACCTTTATCCAAGGCCTCGGTAACCAACATCACACAGTAATAAATAAAGTGTGTCCACATGAGTAAGTATCTGGGCTCCATACCATGATACCACCCTTTTCCAGAAGGAAATGACATCCCGTAAAGGGTGCGACCCTCATAACCTTGCCGCATCATTCCTGTTTTGACCATTTCCGGGTTGTGAGGTCCGAAGATGTCTCGTCCACAAAGCTATGCTTTTTCACAAAGCCATGCTTTAATCACAAATGATCAATAAATGATCATCACACAGCAACACTCAGCGTGCCACACTACCAAATTGGGAGTATATCACCGATAAATTTCAACCACATAACCTCTGAGCTCGTACGTCTCAGAGAAGGGTGTTAAGCTAAGAGAATAAATTCTCCGCCACCAAATAGAAATGTATTTGAAAGAAATCAGCTTTATATCTCAAAATGTAATGTCAGACATGTAACCATACAAGTCTGTTCCGGGTTCGAACAGAACCGAAGGCACTTTCGAAGAAGCCCTTGCAATCCGGGTATTCACAATCCCGATCGAACTTCCCATCACTTAGGGAATCTCTATACCGGGAGCTACCCAGTGCAGAGACAATCGATAGGTCATCCTATCGTTCTCGCAAATACCCGGTCTTCAACATCGGTCTTCAACATCGGTCTTCAAATGCTATCCATATACGACGTATCACTTATTCGAAATGGGTTATGTGACCCAAAGGTACTCTCCCAGCTAAACCGAATAATGAGCGTAATATTTTAAAACATATGGATAATGGGATTTCAATTAAGTCACAACTTATTACCCAAAACTTTTCTTTCTAATGGTTTAAACAAATTACCATTTTAATCTTTTACATAAAAAGATTCATTTCACAAAGTTCACCCAGTTTCACAAAGATCTATTCACATATTTTCCAAAACAATTTCCATTTCAATTTGATTAACTCGTTAAATCTTTAAATCAAAGATTTAACTTATAGCTTTCAAAAAAATTTCATTTCGAATGGTTTAAACAAATCACCATTTTAAATCTGTTAAAAATGAACAGATTCAATTCGTAGCTTTCAAAAAGAATTCACTCATAACTTGGAAAACCATTTTTTAATTCAAACTTGAAATTCCCTTAACTTAAATTGGAATTACATTTCTTATATGAAAGCTTTTATCATTTGAAAACAAACAGTTTTCATTTCGGAAAATCTGATTTATTTATATGAGTTAAAGTCCTTGGGTTAAATTCAAATTCCCGAAACCATACTTTTAAAATGGTTTAAATTCATATAAACACACTTATAACACTTTTAACCATAATTTCCAAACATGGAATTCAATTCCTCATTTTGAATTCAAATTGAATTATTTAAATTGGAAGCTTTATTAAGTTATTTAAAATAACTTTTATCGTACAAACTCCTTTTCGAAAGCTTTAGCATTTAACCCAAATCCATTTCCAAAATCAACTGAATTTAAAATTTCAATTTCAAAAATATTAAATTTAAATCATCTATGACTTAACCCATTTCCACATGAAATCCATATTTATGTGTGTAAAAGTGTGGTCCAGAGGTTTCACACAATAGTGCAACATCATTCAATCGTCTTAGATCAGAATACAGAAATATAATTGACAAGCGGTATAACTATAACGCTTACCTTTTATTCACAGATCCATAGATATATATATAAATTACAGATAATATATTACATTCATCCCAGATAAATGAACTACAGTACAGATCACACACAAATCAGAATATATCATACATCATCACAGATCAGGGAATATCAAACATTCAACCATTTAGTCAAGTCCAAACATTCACAAGTAAATTTAATTAATCAATTGATTAATTTAAATCGGATGTATCAATTATTAATCCGGGTTAATTATCATAATTTAATTACAAATTATTTGAAATAAATCTTCCTTTCAAATTTATTAGTTAATCTCTAATTATTAACTAATCAATTCTTAATTAATGGATCAATTAATCTTTAATTATTAAATTAATCTTAATTAATCGCCATTATTAATTAATCCTTTAATTTATTAATAAATAATTTACTCAAATTTCAAATCATCATTTAATTAATTACATTCAGCAATTATCTATTAATCACTTCTCTAAGTAATTATATTTCCAAATTTTTCAAGTGATTATTCTGAATTAATTAACTTAAGTAATTAACTTAAGCTAATCCGATGTAACTCAATTAATTACATTGAAGAATTAATTCTTGAATTACTTAACGATTCTACAAATGATTATTATGAAATTAATTAAATCTAGATTTATTGTTAAAATTAATCAAATTAATTTAATTAATTGTGACGACCACCCATGACCCCTGCACTAAACCTAGAGATAGTGCGCTGTAAAGTGTGCCAGGCAGCCATGGACGATCATCAGGGTAAATTAAAACAGCAGAATCTATCGTATTACTCACAGCGCATGGATAAAATACAATAGAGAACATATATATAATAAAGCTTCACAAATGAATCTCATCAATTAAGCTTCATAATAGTTGAATACAAACATCTGAAAAGTCAATACATCAAGCCTCACTACATATCACTCAGAGAATTATACAAGCAGCGGAACATCCAGTACATATAGTAAGAAGATAATATGCAAGCCTCCAACTCGTCTTCGTCATCAGCATCGTTAGAGAGTAAGAACATCACCTGTCACCTGCTACCTAGTCTGCCCATCCCAAAATGGATGAACAGCCCAAGGCAATAAGAGTTAAAAACATAAAGCCTTAAGTCAGACAACAGTCTTAGTGAGCGGTAAATTAACTAACAACATACCAAAAGAGTATAAAGGAAAAAGGAATAGGAATCCAACCCTCCCACTCCACCTCTTTCTACAATGATAGCCCCCAGACACACTAAGCAGAAGTTAACATAGCAAAGCAAACATTTAAAGTAAAGCAATTATCACTCGAGTCAAGGGCGATGTTTTCCAAGTATAAACCCCCAAGGCCTAAACCAAGATCAGATAAGCACCCAGAAAACATTGCTCTTGAGACCGAATGACGATACAACCAAACATCCATGACTCTGGCTATCACTGTTATCTTTGCTTCGATACCACCGTTAATTGAATGACCGACACATTCTTTCAGCCGTCCGTCAAGGGCTAATGGTAACCCTGGTTCTAGACATAACTCCGCACGTCGTCGCAGCCCGTGCCTAGGACTATCGAATCTGCCTAGAGTACTCGACTACCAATCAGTAGTCTTTTGGGACTATCGAATCTGCCCAGCGTACTCTTGCTTTGAGCATGCCAGAACCTTCAACAACGATGAAATCTTAGCCTTCTAGTCATCCTCCTCGACGACTATTTCCATACTAGCTCAAGCGCCTCTCGAGCCAACCATTATCCTCAAACCCGAACCATTTCACCGAGTTATCAACATGCTTGGAATGATCCCGTCTAGATTACACCAAGGCTATCTCATACCATGCCTCGCTTCATCTCATCATAGCAAAGCCTCATCTCAACATCATCATCATCAAATCTATCCATATGAGCTTCATCATCTGCCACATATGCCACGAGCAGCTTTTCCAATTCAAGAGCCTTTCCCTTAGCTTTTGAATCATCTTCGACCATCTTGTCTAAATCAAATCATAAATCAACTTATACATAACAATCAATCAAGTCAATCATTAATCCAAGTAATCAAGCATTCAAACATGATCAAATAAACAATTATAACAATAATGGCAATTCTGTAAATAAAGAGTCTAAATCTAACAAGCATGAATCATGAGTAATATCTCTACAGCTTGATGAATGAACTTGCATAGGTTATCATGTAGTAAAATGGATGTCAAATCATCATGAACAATAGATCTATACTTAAGTTTACAAAAATGCATGGAAATCACTACTTTAACACAAAATAAAGCCAACGATCCGATATACTCCAAATTCATTCAGGAATATCTTTAGAGATATATATATCTCTAAATTCATTTCAGCATATACAAATTTATTAAACCTCTCTTTAAATCATTTTCTTGTATTCTTTGGAAATTATTTATAAAGGGTATCTTTCCATTTGGAAAAACTTAAATAGGACCTTTTTAGAGCATCCGAGCTTTCCTTTCGATCAGTTCCACCCCTTGCCTAAAAGGAGAAAACAAAGGCCATGTAAGTTCAGAGCACTGGTTGCTCCATTCATAACCTTAGTTACACACCTTTTTTTATCTTTCTAGATCTCACAGGTGGGACAAACGTACTAGTCGTTTATGCATACTTCTTTTGTTGTTACATTCAGGGGAATGATTTCAATTATATTGTTTACGTATTATAAATAATTCCCATTAACCATTCATTTAAACCTTATTAAAACTTCCAAATCATCTTTAAAATACTAAATTGTTTATTCAAAGATATTTATAAAAGGTTCGGGAAAGAAGAATAGTTAAGTTTAGATTTACAGTTCTAAAGTTTACTGAAACTGCTGTAAAACATGTGCTGTCGGACAATCTCTCTCATATATATCTCTGCAAGGCTTGCAGCGGTCCTTGTTGACTTATTGGAATAAAGTGTGCACTCTTGGTCAATTGGTCAATGGTAACCCAAACATCTTCATTTCCCTTCCTCATTCGAGGTAAGCCATCAATGAAATCCATTGATATTTGATCCCACTTCCAAGCTGGAAAATATCTAGAGGTTGAAGTAACCCTGCAATCTTTTGTTGGTCGCTCTTTCTTGTTGACAATTGGCGCATCTGCTAACATAAATGGATATGTCCCACTTCATGCTTTTCCACCAAAATGTGTGCTTAGGTCTTTGTACATTTTGTGAATTCCCAGATGAATGTTAAGTTTGGATTTGTGGCATTCAGTTAATTTCACTTACCTAAGATTTCCAACATTCGGGAACACAAATTCATCCATTCAACCGTAATACTCTACGATTATCTACTTCAAAACTTGAATTTCTTTCTTCTTGAGCTGCCTTAATGAACTTCACAAGCTGTGTATCTTCTCTCTGCTTATTGGCTATTCTTTCCAGAAGAGTTAGAGTCATTACCAAATAAGAAATAACAGCATACTTCCTACATAGTGCATCGACTACTATGTTGGATTTCTGGGTGTACATAGAATATCTGGATTATATGATGCGAGAAATTCAACCAATGTTGCTGCCTCATGTTTAAATCTTTCTGAGTGAACAGATATTTCAAAGATTTGTGATCCGAGAAGAGATCAAACTTTTCACCCAGTAAGTAATGCCTCCATATTTTTAATGCAAACACAATGGCTAGTAGCTCCAAGTCGTATGTTGCATAATTTCGCTCATGAGACTTTAGTTGCCTGCTTGCATAAGCGATCACCTTACCTTCCTGCATTAGAACTGCACCAACTCCTTCCCTACAAGCATCTGTATAAACGGTTAACCCACTATTTCCATTTATAATTGCTAGGACTGGAGCGGTTGTTAACCTTTTCTTAAGTTTCTGGAATGCTTCTTCACATTTAGGAGTCCAGATAAATTTAGCATCCTTTATGGTTAACTTCGTTAGGTGCTAGGAAATCTTTGAGAAGTCTTGAATGAATCTTCTATAATATCCTGCCAAACCTAAGAAGCTATGAATCTCTTTAGGAGTTTGTGGTTGCTTCCAATTTTGAATAATTGCAACCTTTACAGGATCTACTGAAATCCCGTCCCTTGACACAATATGCCCAAGGAATCTTACCTCCTTTCCCACAAGTGGCATTTTGAGAATTTGGCTTTAAGCACATTATTTCTTAATATTTCCAACACATTTCTAGATGCCTTTCATGTTCTTCTTCTGTATTAGAATATATAAGAATATCATCGATAAACTAATATTTTATAAGTTCTACAAAATAAGAGGGTGTATTGGTCAGCCCAAAAGGCATAACCAACTACTCAAAGAAAGTATTCGGACCTTTAAATGAAGTTAAATGGATGCAATCTTCCGCGATCCTTAGTTGATGGAATCCCATGGCTAGATCCATTTTCGAGAATACCCGATCACCAAGTAACTGATCAAACAAGTCATCTATTCAAGGTAAAGATACTTGTTCTTAATCGTTTATTTATTCAGGTCTTGATAGTCTACACAAAGCTTCAAAGACCCATCTGACTTGGAAACAAAAACTACCGTCGATCCCCAACTTGAATGACTAGGTCTTATAAATCCTTTCTTCAATAGCTCCTGGGATTGGATATTCAGCTTATCCCTCTCCTTTCGAGCCATCCTTCGATCAGATTGTTTAATGGCCTTGCACCCAGAATCAAGTCAATACGAAACTCGATTTCCTGATTTGGGGTAAACTCTTCACTTCTTCATAAACGTCTGGAAATTCTCTAACAATAGGTATCGTTTCTAGTTCTTTCTGGGATCATTCTAATGCATAAATAAAACTATCCCTTCTTGGACTAGGATCTTCACAAGACATTTCTATAAACTTCCCTAACTTCGTTTTTACTAAAACCATCCTTTTTTACACAATCTGGAATAGCTTCGTTCTTAGTCAACCAATCCATACTGAGTAAAATTTCAAATCCAATAAAATCTAAGACAAACAGATTACAAGGAAATTATGGGAAGAGTGGGAAATTTGGACCTTTTCACAATTCATACAAAGGTTGGTAGTACCACCTATATGATTTGTTACGTAGATAGGGGTATCAACTAATTTAGGGACAAGTTTTAATTCATCTACTGATTCTTTTGCAACAAAACTATGAGAAGCTCCTGTATCAAATAATACTCTAACTAAAACATCATTGATAAAAATATTACCTTCCAAAACTCCTTGCCTTTCACATCATGAGAGGTTAAAGGATCATCCTTTATAGCGTAAACTCTGGCTTGCTCTCCCTTCCTCATTATTGGACAATCCTTTATCAGGTGCCCTGGTTGATGACAATTATAGTAGAGACTATTCTAAATCAAAGGAGAGATATAATTATGGACTTTTGGACTCCTACAATCCTTCGCAATATGGCCCTTCCGCTTACAATTATTACAAGTGTAATCCTTCAAGCGGTTCTCTTGATATCCTTCCTTGGTTTTCCTTGCCATGGCTTCTTACCACTTTTATCGAACTTCCTCTTTTTCCAGTTATTGGTGTTGTTATTGGCCTGAGCTACCATCAGATTCTTCTTATCTAATGTTTCATAACAAAATCTTATATCCACCAAGTCTATAAACGATCCTTTTACATGAGCAATCATCCTACTCTGGTACTTCTTGTCCATCCCGAAAATAAACTTATCATTTTTCTTTAAAGGCGTGTCAAACAGACCTGGCCCAAAACAAGATAATTCATTGAACTTATTTGCATACTCCTCAACGGTCATATCGTCCTACTTCAGATCCATAAAGCTTCTGTAAAGACGAGATTTTCCGACTGCTGGCATATACTGTTCCTCCAAGACTTCCTTAAACCTTTCCCAAGAGAAATTGTCTTTCGATTCATTTAGGATACTAGACTCCCACCAAGCCAGAGCCCCTTCTTGTAGTTGCCATGAGGCCAAGAAACTCTTCTGCTCATTACTAATATCCAATGCTTTAAAGATTCTTTCGCATGATTTGATCCAAGCATGTACTTCAATGATAGTTTCCGTGCCTTTGAATGATTTTCCCCCTAAGCTGGTATAATTTTGCATAGGGTGGCAAAGTTAACTTGGGGTTGTATGGGAGCTGCTTCTTCTACAGCAGCGGCTGGAGCTCGACCGTTGTTGTTGTGGTGCTACCATTTCCCTGTCTTTGTCCTCTACGAGTACTCATGTCTTACTACTTGAATATAATAAGATAAATTTAGAATACAAAGACGAAATTACCTTAGGGAATGAGTATTTAAGCATAACACAACTTGATTTTATTCTGATAAGGATTATAAATGCGCATCTCATAGATTAAACTCATTCTAGGGTATTGCTAACCCTATCTTTAACGAGTAATACCCCCACCAAAGCCAAAGTTCTCGCTTAACCTTCAGCTTTGATACTAAATGTGACGATCTGTCTCCTCAACCCTCGAAAATCGACACTAATACATCCATGGTATTCATGTGCCATAATTCTAAGTGTCGGGGAGGTAGATTATCAGGGGTAAAGTAAATTAAAGGTAGAAGATAGAAATAAAAATTATCATATTGCATTTAACTATATAGATAGATAGTACATACAACCACTCTCATTAGGTTATATTAAAGTTATGGTATGAACTACCCAGCCAGGATCAGTTATAACTACCTGCTCCCACACTTGCCGCTACAAACAACTTGACACAACGGAAAATAAAAGATAGATAGATATCCACATAAGATGCTCCAGCTCCATGCTCCAAAAACTCCTCTTAAATTGCTTCACCAAAATGCTCTTAACATGATCCTGACTATTTGGCAGGCCGGAAAAAACAGGGCACCCAGAATTTAAGGGAAAAAACTCCGAGTTAGTCATGGGACTGGTGTGAGAAACTTAAAAGAGCCTATACTTTTGAAATCAAAGGTATCTCATAAGACCACGCCGCACATAATCACGGACGAGGTTTTTCCCTTATGATAACCAAAAAATTTGCTACGCAAGATCATTTGATATTATTTTTAATGACGTTCTTTGAAAACACTTTTCAAGTAAATATATTTAAATAGCCGAAATTGTTACCATTATTAAATTCCAACATACTAGGCTATACAATCAAAATGGCAGGCATGTATTAGAGAATGGATTCCCAACAAATGACTAGGTGAAGGGATTACCTTCTGGCTGTACATCTCTAGAGGAATGTATCGAGGCTACATAACATCTACACCTCTACAAACACAAGATACCTCTTCCTAGATAGTACCGAATATGTCATCACCCCGGTCGTTACAGACCTATCTGAGACGTCTCTTAGCATACACCACAATAATTTAAACCCGAACGTTATAGCGGATAGAAATATATCCATAAGGGGATGATCATACCCTAATGGTCGCGAACCACATAGCCTTGCTGCATCTACCCTATTTTGGTCATTTCCGGGTGTGAGGCCTGAGGTAACGATTACCTTTCACATAGCACGTCATCTTTCCTCTTTGAATGCTACATTGTCATTCCATACTCACACAACTGATTTCTACAAACGCATAATTCCTGAGCTTGCACGTCTCAGGAAAGGGTGTTAAGCTAAGAGAAGTTGCTTTCTCCATCACCAAATAGATGATACGTTTATAGAGATCAATCGATGTGATTTTAAAATGCAATGTCAGACATTCGTCCATACAAGTTGTCCATGAATAGGACAAACCGAAGGCACTTCTCCTACCATATCCTGTTTTGGGAATCACCCCCAGGATCAATAGCGATTAGTCATTGCAAATCAAATATTTTAAAAACAGAGCACTACTGCCACCATAGATATTTGATATGGTAATTTCTCCGAGGGTCTAGTGGCAAGTAGCCCTACATCATGAATATCCTCATCTTCAATGATCTTATATTCAACATGTTTTATTTCAAAACGTAAATTGGTTCGAAGCCGTTATCGGATAGGAATCCCCCAAATTCGACCCCGGTCTCTTCGAATCTAATTATCGGAAAAAAATGTTAAGTGTGGGTAATTAGTAAATAACATTTTCATTCAGGAATATCTTTAGAGATATATATATCTCTAAATTCATTTCAGCATATACAAATTTATTAAACCTCTCTTTAAATCATTTTCTTGTATTCTTTGGAAATTATTTATAAAGGGTATCTTTCCATTTGGAAAAACTTAAATAGGACCTTTTTAGAGCATCCGAGCTTTCCTTTCGATCAGTTCCACCCCTTGCCTAAAAGGAGAAAACAAAGGCCATGTAAGTTCAGAGCACTGGTTGCTCCATTCATAACCTTAGTTACACACCTTTTTTTATCTTTCTAGATCTCACAGGTGGGACAAACGTACTAGTCGTTTCTGCATACTTCTTTTGTTGTTACATTCAGGGGAATGATTTCAATTATATTGTTTAAGTATTATAAATAATTCCCATTAACCATTCATTTAAACCTTATTAAAACTTCCAAATCATCTTTAAAATACTAAATTGTTTATTCAAAGATATTTATAAAAGGTTCGGGAAAGAAGAATAGTTAAGTTTAGATTTACAGTTCTAAAGTTTACTGAAACTGCTGTAAAACATGTGCTGTCGGACAATCTCTCTCATATATATCTCTGCAAGGCTTGCAGCGGTCCTTGTTGACTTATTGGAATAAAGTGTGCACTCTTGGTCAATTGGTCAATGGTAACCCAAACATCTTCATTTCCCTTCCTCATTCGAGGTAAGCCATCAATGAAATCCATTGATATTTGATCCCACTTCCAAGCTGGAAAATATCTAGAGGTTGAAGTAACCCTGCAATCTTTTGTTGGTCGCTCTTTCTTGTTGACAATTGGCGCATCTGCTAACATAAATGGATATGTCCCACTTCATGCTTTTCCACCAAAATGTGTGCTTAGGTCTTTGTACATTTTGTGAATTCCCAGATGAATGTTAAGTTTGGATTTGTGGCATTCAGTTAATTTCACTTACCTAAGATTTCCAACATTCGGGAACACAAATTCATCCATTCAACCGTAATACTCTACGATTATCTACTTCAAAACTTGAATTTCTTTCTTCTTGAGCTGCCTTAATGAACTTCACAAGCTGTGTATCTTCTCTCTGCTTATTGGCTATTCTTTCCAGAAGAGTTAGAGTCATTACCAAATAAGAAATAACAGCATACTTCCTACATAGTGCATCGACTACTATGTTGGCTTTCTGGGTGTACATAGAATATCTGGATTATATGATGCGAGAAATTCAACCAATGTTGCTGCCTCATGTTTAAATCTTTCTGAGTGAACAGATATTTCAAAGATTTGTGATCCGAGAAGAGATCAAACTTTTCACCCAGTAAGTAATGCCTCCATATTTTTAATGCAAACACAATGGCTAGTAGCTCCAAGTCGTATGTTGCATAATTTCGCTCATGAGACTTTAGTTGCCTGCTTGCATAAGCGATCACCTTACCTTCCTGCATTAGAACTGCACCAACTCCTTCCCTACAAGCATCTGTATAAACGGTTAACCCACTATTTCCATTTATAATTGCTAGGATTGGAGCGGTTGTTAACCTTTTCTTAAGTTTCTGGAATGCTTCTTCACATTTAGGAGTCCAGATAAATTTAGCATCCTTTATGGTTAACTTCGTTAGGTGCTAGGAAATCTTTGAGAAGTCTTGAATGAATCTTCTATAATATCCTGCCAAACCTAAGAAGCTATGAATCTCTTTAGGAGTTTGTGGTTGCTTCCAATTTTGAATAATTGCAACCTTTACAGGATCTACTGAAATCCCGTCCCTTGACACAATATGCCCAAGGAATCTTACCTCCTTTCCCACAAGTGGCATTTTGAGAATTTGGCTTTAAGCACATTATTTCTTAATATTTCCAACACATTTCTAGATGCCTTTCATGTTCTTCTTCTGTATTAGAATATATAAGAATATCATCGATAAACTAATATTTTATAAGTTCTACAAAATAAGAGGGTGTATTGGTCAGCCCAAAAGGCATAACCAACTACTCAAAGAAAGTATTCGGACCTTTAAATGAAGTTAAATGGATGCAATCTTCCGCAATCCTTAGTTGATGGAATCCCATGGCTAGATCCATTTTCGAGAATACCCGATCACCAAGTAACTGATCAAACAAGTCATCTATTCAAGGTAGAGATACTTGTTCTTAATCGTTTATTTATTCAGGTCTTGATAGTCTACACAAAGCTTCAAAGACCCATCCGACTTGGAAACAAAAACTACCGTCGATCCCCAACTTGAATGACTAGGTCTTATAAATCCTTTCTTCAATAGCTCCTGGGATTGGATATTCAGCTTATCCCTCTCCTTTCGAGCCATCCTTCGATCAGATTGTTTAATGGCCTTGCACCCAGAATCAAGTCAATACGAAACTCGATTTCCTGATTTGGGGTAAACTCTTCACTTCTTCATAAACGTCTGGAAATTCTCTAACAATAGGTATCGTTTCTAGTTCTTTCTGGGATCATTCTAATGCATAAATAAAACTATCCCTTCTTGGACTAGGATCTTCACAAGACATTTCTATAAACTTCCCTAACTTCGTTTTTACTAAAACCATCCTTTTTTACACAATCTGGAATAGCTTCGTTCTTAGTCAACCAATCCATACTGAGTAAAATTTCAAATCCAATAAAATCTAAGACAAACAGATTACAAGGAAATTATGGGAAGAGTGGGAAATTTGGACCTTTTCACAATTCATACAAAGGTTGGTAGTACCACCTATATGATTTGTTACGTAGATAGGGGTATCAACTAATTTAGGGACAAGTTTTAATTCATCTACTGATTCTTTTGCAACAAAACTATGAGAAGCTCCTGTATCAAATAATACTCTAACTAAAACATCATTGATAAAAATATTACCTTCCAAAACTCCTTGCCTTTCACATCATGAGAGGTTAAAGGATCATCCTTTATAGCGTAAACTCTGGCTTGCTCTCCCTTCCTCATTATTGGACAATCCTTTATCAGGTGCCCTGGTTGATGACAATTATAGTAGAGACTATTCTAAATCAAAGGAGAGATATAATTATGGACTTTTGGACTCCAACAATCCTTCGCAATATGGCCCTTCCGCTTACAATTATTACAAGTGTAATCCTTCAAGCGGTTCTCTTGATATCCTTCCTTGGTTTTCCTTGCCATGGCTTCTTACCACTTTTATCGAACTTCCTCTTTTTCCAGTTATTGGTGTTGTTATTGGCCTGAGCTACCATCAGATTCTTCTTATCTAATGTTTCATAACAAAATCTTATATCCACCAAGTCTATAAACGATCCTTTTACATGAGCAATCATCCTACTCTGGTACTTCTTGTCCATCCCGAAAATAAACTTATCATTTTTCTTTAAAGGCGTGTCAAACAGACCTGGCCCAAAACAAGATAATTCATTGAACTTATTTGCATACTCCTCAACGGTCATATCGTCCTACTTCAGATCCATAAAGCTTCTGTAAAGACGAGATTTTCCGACTGCTGGCATATACTGTTCCTCCAAGACTTCCTTAAACCTTTCCCAAGAGAAATTATCTTTCGATTCATTTAGGATACTAGACTCCCACCAAGCCAGAGCCCCTTCTTGTAGTTGCCATGAGGCCAAGAAACTCTTCTGCTCATTACTAATATCCAATGCTTTAAAGATTCTTTCGCATGATTTGATCCAAGCATGTACTTCAATGATAGTTTCCGTGCCTTTGAATGATTTTCCCCCTAAGCTGGTATAATTTTGCATAGGGTGGCAAAGTTAACTTGGGGTTGTATGGGAGCTGCTTCTTCTACAGCAGCGGCTGGAGCTCGACCGTTGTTGTTGTGGTGCTACCATTTCCCTGTCTTTGTCCTCTACGAGTACTCATGTCTTACTACTTGAATATAATAAGATAAATTTAGAATACAAAGACGAAATTACCTTAGGGAATGAGTATTTAAGCATAACACAACTTGATTTTATTCTGATAAGGATTATAAATGCGCATCTCATAGATTAAACTCATTCTAGGGTATTGCTAACCCTATCTTTAACGAGTAATACCCCCACCAAAGCCAAAGTTCTCGCTTAACCTTCAGCTTTGATACTAAATGTGACGATCTGTCTCCTCAACCCTCGAAAATCGACACTAATACATCCATGGTATTCATGTGCCATAATTCTAAGTGTCGGGGAGGTAGATTATCAGGGGTAAAGTAAATTAAAGGTAGAAGATAGAAATAAAAATTATCATATTGCATTTAACTATATAGATAGATAGTACATACAACCACTCTCATTAGGTTATATTAAAGTTATGGTATGAACTAACCCAGCCAGGATCAGTTATAACTACCTGCTCCCACACTTGCCGCTACAAACAACTTGACACAACGGAAAATAAAAGATAGATAGATATCCACATAAGATGCTCCAGCTCCATGCTCCAAAAACTCCTCTTAAATTGCTTCACCAAAATGCTCTTAACATGATCCTGACTATTTGGCAGGCCGGAAAAAACAGGGCACCCAGAATTTAAGGGAAAAAAACTCCGAGTTAGTCATGGGACTGGTGTGAGAAACTTAAAAGAGCCTATACTTTTGAAATCAAAGGTATCTCATAAGACCACGCCGCACATAATCACGGACGAGGTTTTTCCCTTATGATAACCAAAAAATTTGCTACGCAAGATCATTTGATATTATTTTTAATGACGTTCTTTGAAAACACTTTTCAAGTAAATATATTTAAATAGCCGAAATTGTTACCATTATTAAATTCCAACATACTAGGCTATACAATCAAAATGGCAGGCATGTATTAGAGAATGGATTCCCAACAAATGACTAGGTGAAGGGATTACCTTCTGGCTGTACATCTCTAGAGGAATGTACCGAGGCTACATAACATCTTCACCTCTACAAACACAAGATACCTCTTCCTAGATAGTACCGAATATGTCATCACCCCGGTCGTTACAGACCTATCTGAGACGTCTCTTAGCATACACCACAATAATTTAAACCCGAACGTTATAGCGGATAGAAATATATCCATAAGGGGATGATCATACCCTAATGGTCGCGAACCACATAGCCTTGCTGCATCTACCCTATTTTGGTCATTTCCGGGTGTGAGGCCTGAGGTAACGATTACCTTTCACATAGCACGTCATCTTTCCTCTTTGAATGCTACATTGTCATTCCATACTCACACAACTGATTTCTACAAACGCATAGTTCCTGAGCTTGCACGTCTCAGGAAAGGGTGTTAAGCTAAGAGAAGTTGCTTTCTCCATCACCAAATAGATGATACGTTTATAGAGATCAATCGATGTGATTTTAAAATGCAATGTCAGACATTCGTCCATACAAGTTGTCCATGAATAGGACAAACCGAAGGCACTTCTCCTACCACATCCTGTTTTGGGAATCACCCCCAGGATCAATAGCGATTAGTCATTGCAAATCAAATATTTTAAAAACAGAGCACTACTGCCACCATAGATATTTGATATGGTAATTTCTCCGAGGGTCTAGTGGCAAGTAGCCCTACATCATGAATATCCTCATCTTCAATGATCTTATATTCAACATGTTTTATTTCAAAACGTAAATTGGTTCGAAGCCGTTATCGGATAGGAATCCCCCAAATTCGACCCCGGTCTCTTCGAATCTAATTATCGGAAAAAAATGTTAAGTGTGGGTAATTAGTAAATAACATTTTCATTCAGGAATATCTTTAGAGATATATATATCTCTAAATTCATTTCAGCATATACAAATTTATTAAACCTCTCTTTAAATCATTTTCTTGTATTCTTTGGAAATTATTTATAAATGGTATCTTTCCATTTGGAAAAACTTAAATAGGACCTTTTTAGAGCATCCGAGCTTTCCTTTCGATCAGTTCCACCCCTTGCCTAAAAGGAGAAAACAAAGGCCATGTAAGTTCAAAGCACTGGTTGCTCCATTCATAACCTTAGTTACACACCTTTTTTTATCTTTCTAGATCTCACAGGTGGGACAAACGTACTAGTCGTTTCTGCATACTTCTTTTGTTGTTACATTCAGGGGAATGATTTCAATTATATTGTTTAAGTATTATAAATAATTCCCATTAACCATTCATTTAAACCTTATTAAAACTTCCAAATCATCTTTAAAATACTAAATTGTTTATTCAAAGATATTTATAAAAGGTTCGGGAAAGAAGAATAGTTAAGTTTAGATTTACAGTTCTAAAGTTTACTGAAACTGCTGTAAAACATGTGCTGTCGGACAATCTCTCTCATATATATCTCTGCAAGGCTTGCAGCGGTCCTTGTTGACTTATTGGAATAAAGTGTGCACTCTTGGTCAATTGGTCAATGGTAACCCAAACATCTTCATTTCCCTTCCTCATTCGAGGTAAGCCATCAATGAAATCCATTGATATTTGATCCCACTTCCAAGCTGGAAAATATCTAGAGGTTGAAGTAACCCTGCAATCTTTTGTTGGTCGCTCTTTCTTGTTGACAATTGGCGCATCTGCTAACATAAATGGATATGTCCCACTTCATGCTTTTCCACCAAAATGTGTGCTTAGGTCTTTGTACATTTTGTGAATTCCCAGATGAATGTTAAGTTTGGATTTGTGGCATTCAGTTAATTTCACTTACCTAAGATTTCCAACATTCGGGAACACAAATTCATCCATTCAACCGTAATACTCTACGATTATCTACTTCAAAACTTGAATTTCTTTCTTCTTGAGCTGCCTTAATGAACTTCACAAGCTGTGTATCTTCTCTCTGCTTATTGGCTATTCTTTCCAAAAGAGTTAGAGTCATTACCAAATAAGAAATAACAGCATACTTCCTACATAGTGCATCGACTACTATGTTGGATTTCTGGGTGTACATAGAATATCTGGATTATATGATGCGAGAAATTCAACCAATGTTGCTGCCTCATGTTTAAATCTTTCTGAGTGAACAGATATTTCAAAGATTTGTGATCCGAGAAGAGATCAAACTTTTCACCCAGTAAGTAATGCCTCCATATTTTTAATGCAAACACAATGGCTAGTAGCTCCAAGTCGTATGTTGCATAATTTCGCTCATGAGACTTTAGTTGCCTGCTTGCATAAGCGATCACCTTACCTTCCTGCATTAGAACTGCACCAACTCCTTCCCTACAAGCATCTGTATAAACGGTTAACCCACTATTTCCATTTATAATTGCTAGGACTGGAGCGGTTGTTAACCTTTTCTTAAGTTTCTGGAATGCTTCTTCACATTTAGGAGTCCAGATAAATTTAGCATCCTTTATGGTTAACTTCGTTAGGTGCTAGGAAATCTTTGAGAAGTCTTGAATGAATCTTCTATAATATCCTGCCAAACCTAAGAAGCTATGAATCTCTTTAGGAGTTTGTGGTTGCTTCCAATTTTGAATAATTGCAACCTTTACAGGATCTACTGAAATCCCGTCCCTTGACACAATATGCCCAAGGAATCTTACCTCCTTTTCCACAAGTGGCATTTTGAGAATTTGGCTTTAAGCACATTATTTCTTAATATTTCCAACACATTTCTAGATGCCTTTCATGTTCTTCTTCTGTATTAGAATATATAAGAATATCATCGATAAACTAATATTTTATAAGTTCTACAAAATAAGAGGGTGTATTGGTCAGCCCAAAAGGCATAACCAACTACTCAAAGAAAGTATTCGGACCTTTAAATGAAGTTAAATGGATGCAATCTTCCGCGATCCTTAGTTGATGGAATCCCATGGCTAGATCCATTTTCGAGAATACCCGATCACCAAGTAATTGATCAAACAAGTCATCTATTCAAGGTAGAGATACTTGTTCTTAATCGTTTATTTATTCAGGTCTTGATAGTCTACACAAAGCTTCAAAGACCCATCCGACTTGGAAACAAAAACTACCGTCGATCCCCAACTTGAATGACTAGGTCTTATAAATCCTTTCTTCAATAGCTCCTGGGATTGGATATTCAGCTTATCCCTCTCCTTTCGAGCCATCCTTCGATCAGATTGTTTAATGGCCTTGCACCCAGAATCAAGTCAATACGAAACTCGATTTCCTGATTTGGGGTAAACTCTTCACTTCTTCATAAACGTCTGCAAATTCTCTAACAATAGGTATCGTTTCTAGTTCTTTCTGGGATCATTCTAATGCATAAATAAAACTATCCCTTCTTGGACTAGGATCTTCACAAGACATTTCTATAAACTTCCCTAACTTCGTTTTTACTAAAACCATCCTTTTTTACACAATCTGGAATAGCTTCGTTCTTAGTCAACCAATCCATACTGAGTAAAATTTCAAATCCAATAAAATCTAAGACAAACAGATTACAAGGAAATTATGGGAAGAGTGGGAAATTTGGACCTTTTCACAATTCATACAAAGGTTGGTAGTACCACCTATAGGATTTGTTACGTAGATAGGGGTATCAACTAATTTAGGGACAAGTTTTAATTCATCTACTGATTCTTTTGCAACAAAACTATGAGAAGCTCCTGTATCAAATAATACTCTAACTAAAACATCATTGATAAAAATATTACCTTCCAAAACTCCTTGCCTTTCACATCATGAGAGGTTAAAGGATCATCCTTTATAGCGTAAACTCTGGCTTGCTCTCCCTTCCTCATTATTGGACAATCCTTTATCAGGTGCCCTGGTTGATGACAATTATAGTAGAGACTATTATAAATCAAAGGAGAGATATAATTATGGACTTTTGGACTCCTACAATCCTTCGCAATATGGCCCTTCCGCTTACAATTATTACAAGTGTAATCCTTCAAGCGGTTCTCTTGATATCCTTCCTTGGTTTTCCTTGCCATGGCTTCTTACCACTTTTATCGAACTTCCTCTTTTTCCAGTTATTGGTGTTGTTATTGGCCTGAGCTACCATCAGATTCTTCTTATCTAATGTTTCATAACAAAATCTTATATCCACCAAGTCTATAAACGATCCTTTTACATGAGCAATCATCCTACTCTGGTACTTCTTGTCCATCCCGAAAATAAACTTATCATTTTTCTTTAAAGGCGTGTCAAACAGACCTGGCCCAAAACAAGACAATTCATTGAACTTATTTGCATACTCCTCAACGGTCATATCGTCCTACTTCAGATCCATAAAGCTTCTGTAAAGACGAGATTTTCCGACTGCTGGCATATACTGTTCCTCCAAGACTTCCTTAAACCTTTCCCAAGAGAAATTGTCATTCGATTCATTTAGGATACTAGACTCCCACCAAGCCAGAGCCCCTTCCTGTAGTTGCCATGAGGCCAAGAAACTCTTCTGCTCATTACTAATATCCAATGCTTTAAAGATTCTTTCGCATGATTTGATCCAAGCATGTACTTCAATGATAGTTTCCATGCCTTTGAATGATTTTCCCCCTAAGCTGGTATAATTTTGCATAGGGTGGCAAAGTTAACTTGGGGTTGTATGGGAGCTGCTTCTTCTACAGCAGCGGCTGGAGCTCGACCGTTGTTGTTGTGGTGCTACCATTTCCCTGTCTTTGTCCTCTACGAGTACTCATGTCTTACTACTTGAATATAATAAGATAAATTTAGAATACAAAGACGAAATTACCTTAGGGAATGAGTATTTAAGCATAACACAACTTGATTTTATTCTGATAAGGATTATAAATGCGCATCTCATTTTAAACTCATTCTAGGGTATTGCTAACCCTATCTTTAACGAGTAATACCCCCACCAAAGCCAAAGTTCTCGCTTAACCTTCAGCTTTGATACTAAATGTGACGATCTGTCTCCTCAACCCTCGAAAATCGACACTAATACATCCATGGTATTCATGTGCCATAATTCTAAGTGTCGGGGAGGTAGATTATCAGGGGTAAAGTAAATTAAAGGTAGAAGATAGAAATAAAAATTATCATATTGCATTTAACTATATAGATAGATAGTACATACAACCACTCTCATTAGGTTATATTAAAGTTATGGTATGAACTAACCCAGCCAGGATCAGTTATAACTACCTGCTCCCACACTTGCCGCTACAAACAACTTGACACAACGGAAAATAAAAGATAGATAGATATCCACATAAGATGCTCCAGCTCCATGCTCCAAAAACTCCTCTTAAATTGCTTCACCAAAATGCTCCTAACATGATCCTGACTATTTGGCAGGCCGGAAAAAACAGGGCACCCAGAATTTAAGGGAAAAAAACTCCGAGTTAGTCATGGGACTGGTGTGAGAAACTTAAAAGAGCGTATACTTTTGAAATCAAAGGTATCTCATAAGACCACGCCGCACATAATCACGGACGAGGTTTTTCCCTTATGATAACCAAAAAATTTGCTACGCAAGATCATTTGATATTATTTTTAATGACGTTCTTTGAAAACACTTTTCAAGTAAATATATTTAAATAGCCGAAATTGTTACCATTATTAAATTCCAACATACTAGGCTATACAATCAAAATGGCAGGCATGTATTAGAGAATGGATTCCCAACAAATGACTAGGTGAAGGGATTACCTTCTGGCTGTACATCTCTAGAGGAATGTACCGAGGCTACATAACATCTACACCTCTACAAACACAAGATACCTCTTCCTAGATAGTACCGAATATGTCATCACCCCGGTCGTTACAGACCTATCTGAGACGTCTCTTAGCATACACCACAATAATTTAAACCCGAACGTTATAGCGGATAGAAATATATCCATAAGGGGATGATCATACCCTAATGGTCGCGAACCACATAGCCTTGCTGCATCTACCCTATTTTGGTCATTTCCGGGTGTGAGGCCTGAGGTAACGATTACCTTTCACATAGCACGTCATCTTTCCTCTTTGAATGCTACATTGTCATTCCATACTCACACAACTGATTTCTACAAACGCATAATTCCTGAGCTTGCACGTCTCAGGAAAGGGTGTTAAGCTAAGAGAAGTTGCTTTCTCCATCACCAAATAGATGATACGTTTATAGAGATCAATCGATGTGATTTTAAAATGCAATGTCAGACATTCGTCCATACAAGTTGTCCATGAATAGGACAAACCGAAGGCACTTCTCCTACCACATCCTGTTTTGGGAATCACCCCCAGGATCAATAGCGATTAGTCATTGCAAATCAAATATTTTAAAAATAGAGCACTACTGCCACTATAGATATTTGATATGGTAATTTCTCCGAGGGTCTAGTGGCAAGTAGCCCTACATCATGAATATCCTCATCTTCAATGATCTTATCTTCAACATGTTTTATTTCAAAACGTAAATTGGTTCGAAGCCGTTATCGGATAGGAATCCCCCAAATTCGACCCTGGTCTCTTCGAATCTAATTATCGGAAAAAAATGTTAAGTGTGGGTAATTAGTAAATAACATTTTCATTCAGGAATATCTTTAGAGATATATATATCTCTAAATTCATTTCAGCATATACAAATTTATTAAACCTCTCTTTAAATCATTTTCTTGTATTCTTTGGAAATTATTTATAAAGGGTATCTTTCCATTTGGAAAAACTTAAATAGGACCTTTTTAGAGCATCCGAGCTTTCCTTTCGATCAGTTCCACCCCTTGCCTAAAAGGAGAAAACAAAGGCCATGTAAGTTCAGAGCACTGGTTGCTCCATTCATAACCTTAGTTACACACCTTTTTTTATCTTTCTAGATCACACAGGTGGGACAAACGTACTAGTCGTTTCTGCATACTTCTTTTGTTGTTACATTCAGGGGAATGATTTCAATTATATTGTTTAAGTATTATAAATAATTCCCATTAACCATTCATTTAAACCTTATTAAAACTTCCAAATCATCTTTAAAATACTAAATTGTTTATTCAAAGATATTTATAAAAGGTTCGGGAAAGAAGAATAGTTAAGTTTAGATTTACAGTTCTAAAGTTTATTGAAACTGCTGTAAAACATGTGTTGTAGATAGTGTTTTAAAAACTTATTCGATTAAAACCACTTTTCTATCATCTGGAAATCCACATTTATAACTTAAATCGTTTTTAAAACATTTTATCATATTTATCAAATTTATTTCATATTTTTAAATATTTAAAAATATTCATTTTAAAGAATTTTATACTTTCGTCACTTAATTGCAAAAGCGCGATTTTACGAAAAATTTGATTTGGACATATTTTAAATTCTTTTAACTGAAATCTCGATGTTTCTTTTGCATTTGAAAACTATAGTGGGAAGAGTCCCAAAAATACTTATTTCAAATGATTCTGAATCCATCGTATAAACAGATTTAACTTTTGCGGCGCGAAATCATGAATTACCGTTACGTGACGCGCCTATTTCTAGTTGATTTTCAACTCTTTTCAATCTTTTCCAAAATCATGTTAAATACTTTTAAAACATTGTATGTCATTTAAATCCCTTTTCTCATGGTTTTAAAAGAGGTTAACAAGTCGTATACACCTTTGAATTTAAATAAGGAAGTGATTCCTTTTGTGATTTTTCGACGTGTAATTTATCGTGACTTATTATGATATTAACCAAACAATCATTCCACATCCATATAACATCCAAACATGATAGCAAGCAAAAAAACAGGTACAAAAGCATGTCATAACATAAGAGTAGAGAAGAGGTAGAGTTTTCTCACTATTATGCTAACTTTGTCACTACGAATTTGACTACAGTTTGGCTACTATTTCCCGAAACTTCTTGAAATATGGCTATATCTCCGCTATCCTAGAAATTGAGATGAAAAGAGGTGGAGATGACTCTTAATGGGCTCGGCCTTGGGTGGAGAGACGATTGGAGCTTACTAACTTGATTTTTGTAACGACCCGTATTTTTCAGATAATTAAAATATTAAATTAAATAAGATTTTGGAATTTAATACTGTGAAAAAATAAAATTTAGGATTTATTAATGAGAAAACAACTAGAATGTAATTTATAGTGTTGATTCAATGTAATTGATAACTATTTAATGTAATTTTGATCCATTTAAAATAACTGTAAAGTTAAATTGGTTATAAATTATGAATAAGGAAATAAATTAAATGTTGTGTTTAATGATGAAATTGTATTTAATAAATTGAAATTGGTTAATATAGAATAATTAATCAGTATATGAATTTATTAGCTTTGTTTGTAAACAATAGATATAGAAATGTGTTTGAATTATTTATGTGTAGTAATTGCTTAATTATCATTTCATTATTTATTCCGCTGAATTGTAAATCAATTGAAAGCAATCTAATTAAATATTGCAGTTAATATGAACTAAGATGATAACTGTAGAATATTGATGTAATAAAATGTAAACTAATGTTAATTATGTTCATGGTAATAGTTGATTTAATAATAAGAGTGGAAATAAAAATAAATGAATTTATTGGAATTTAAAGTGTAATTAATGAATTCATTGCAACTGAAATTTGAATACTGTAATTAGTGCAATATTTAACATTGGATTTGACATCGAAATTTATTTTAAAAGATTATAAATTACTGGATAATCAAAAAATGATCAAAATTGTTAGTTATAAAATTTGAATTTAAAAGTGATTTAATCAATTTAATTAACGTGAAAATAGCCATTTTGGCTACTGTCTCGAATTTCAACAAAACCGGTTTCATCGGATCCGTAATAGTGAATATTGTAAGATTTCAAGTTTCGTAGTGATCGGACTTGTTGTATGATCGTATGGGCTCGAAACGCGTAGAAATCAATTTAATGAATTCAATTTGAAGTAAGTTGATTTTAAAAGCTAACTTCTGTATACAATGGAATTTGGGTCTGAAACCTGTTCCATTGAGTTTAAAAATATCGAAAACCTATATTTCAATATATTGGATGATCCATTTTCGTTTCGGGAACGAAACGGACTTTTCGGGTCGTTGTTATCGTTTCAATCCAAATCGATCTAATCCATCCTTTTCTATTTCAGCTCTGCCTATATATAGGATGTTATAAACCCTAGTTGTTTCTCATTTTCTTATTTCTATACGTATCTATCTATTCTATTGTCCGGTGCTGCTTCTTTCTTCAATGGTTGCAGATCCAAAACCTTAATCCAATTTCAAATCGAAAATCAAACCCCTCAAAACTATGTCATATTATATATCATTGAAAAGCTCTCGATGAGCGTAATCTACTACAATAATTCATTTTTCAATTTGGTGCATCGTTTGACCAGAATTTGTCGAAGAAGCTTGGCCGTCCGTTGCTAGGGTTTCCAATTGGACGGTGGATCTTCAACTTCAGGACGATCGGAGGGTACCATGGCGTAGAGGGCGACAATTGGTGATGATCTACTGTGGTGAACCATCGAAAAGTGGTCGCGATCGCCAAAATATGGCATAGAAAATGAACGGCGGTGGTGGGCCCTTGTGGCGATCGGAGTGAACGACGACTTCAGGGAGGGGGCGGCCAGAGGTGTAGGTCGCGACGCTGCAGTCTGATCAAGGTGGAAGTGGATGATGGTAGGCGCAACTTCGATGTTATGGTGGCGGCCACATGCTTGTCCTGTAGGGCTTAAGCGAGATTGTTGCTAGGGTTTCTTCCACGTGATTAGTGACGTGCTATTTTTTTATTTCATGTTATAAATCGTATAACTTCTAATATTAATATCTTTGGCATATGAGTTCGGATTCACGCAGGGTTTTCACCGCTGCGATTGTATTAGAATTTCATACATTATGGAACTGGTTTGATCGAATTCTAAGAAGGTTGGAATTTTGGGCTATAATTGGATTTTAAATTGATTTTAAATCAAAGGTGGGTGTTTTAACCCACTCACGACTACTAAACTACCTTATGTTAGATAATTAGATTTATGATGTGATTAGAAATTGATTGGTTGCTGTTTGGTATATTTAAATTGTCATTCCAGTTAAATCTGACTTTTATTTAATTTAATCGTTATTTAATTTAATATTGAATTTAACATAGTCAATTAAATACCTGTTGATGATAATCAGTTAATTGATGTTATTTATTGGTTGATTTGAATGATGATTACGATGGATGTTTAATTATTTATATTTTGTATGATTGGATGTATGTTTAAATTATATATTGTTATCAGACTGCAAGTTCCCTTAGTTATCGATAGGAAAATCACTATGGGTTGAAACGATACATACCCGAACGATCTATAGATTAGGGAAAAATCGTTATGGGTTGAAATGATAGACTCGAGCGATTCTATGGATTTTGAATTTTTACTCGAGATTGTGGGTTGAAATGATATATAACTGTAAATTTAATTTATTGCAGGTTGAAATAATATATATCTGTATCACTTGACCATAGAGTAGAAAATTATATACGGACACCGGATTGGTTAAATTAAATGACTTTTAAATCTAAATTTTTTGATCCAGTTAAACGATATTTTGAAGAAATTTTTATTTATATAAATTGGACTATTTTAAATCCAAGCTTTAAATGTTGAAATGGAAAATTTTTAAATAAATTGTTTAAAGAATTTAAATTGAAATTTTAAAGTTGAGTTTTGAATTATAAATGAAATTTACCGAAATTGAGTTATTGTAAAAGTTGAATAGTTATACTTTGAAATCTATTGAATTTGATGTGGTTTAAATTTATAGTTTGTTAGCGCCAAAATTGGTCACTAACACCCAAATCCAGTTGAAAGCACCAAACAACAATCACAGATCACAGATAGAATGTATGTAGAGAGTAATAACATGAAGAACGGTAAAAGTTAAAAAGAAAGCAGTAAAAACAAAAGATTTATAGTGGTTCGGCTGACTCTGGCCTACGTCCACTCCAGAAATTTCCTTCTTATTGATGTTAGAATCAATTACAGTTACAATCCAGAGTTATATAATGGCAGAATAGCCTTAGCCTTAGAAAATAGATAGCAAGAGGGCCGAAAGGAAGATCCCCTTTCTGAACCCCCACATGTTGTATTTATAGGCAAATCCCGAGTTACCGGGCTTCTTGAGTACTCCAGGCCCATCAAGGCCACAGCCGAACCAGACCGACCGACCCAGGAACGCCGATCCACTCCACAGCCAACCCTATCCACCAAAGCCGAACCACCCCAATGCTGAACCATGTCCACCGATCCACTTCGTCCACTCCACACCTGCCGACCCACCTAGGCTGATCCATGCATGAGCTTCCCTCCTTGGTCGAGCGACACCCGCCGATCCACATAGGCCAAACCATATCCACCAACCCTGAGCCACTCGATGCTGGTCCGCCTTCCTTCCGAACCATCTTGACCGAGCCACCTTGACCGAACCACAACGTCGAGCGACAACCAAGGCTGACCCATGATCTAACTAAGCCGAACCACCTTCCAGGTGAGCAACCAATGCGGCCGAGCCACTTACACAGCCGAACCACCACCCATGCCGAGTCATCAATGCCGAGCCACTTATGCCGAGCCACCTATGCCGAGCCACCTAAAAGACTCGAAGAAATCATCCATACGACTCGAAGCAAATCCAAGGCAACTTGCGACTCATTGAAACCCAAGTTTCAAGTATCCAATAACCTCCATCCATCGACTACGCCGAATCCCGGCTGTAAACCCATGATTATTATCCATGCTTGATCGTCCATCCATCCAGTCGACTAAATCCATCGTAAACCAGCCTCGGCGAACGAGTAGTCGATTTAGTTAAATCCGCCTATCTACGGCCTTGCCAAAAGGCATGTTAACATTTACCCCCCAAAACATGCCTTGCTTTTGGAAGGTGTGTTTTGAATAGCCTCAAATCTGATATTCGAAGTCCATATGTTATCCATAGCCATACCTTTCCGATTCTTATCCAAATGCCATTGCCGTATCCTTTTCCAAACCTACGACTGCTCTGAGTCGATATCCAATTCCTATCCAGTAACCAAATCCTCATCTGATTCCACATTCATCCGATGTCAATTACCGAATCCACAATCTCTCTGAACCATCTTATCCGAGTCTGGGACCCCACCGGGTCCTAAAATCCATATCCGGGACCTCGCCGGGTCCTTGTCCCAATCTGTAGCTGTTCGAAGCCACTATCCAAATCTATTTCACACCTTGGAAGTCAGTAATCGTATCCTATGATCTTTCCAGATCATTGATGGCCTCTCTGGACCCTTGCTAAGCTCGATCCAAACTTAACAATTGAATAGGCAGATCCTGTCGCGCTCCGGCGAAGCAACCTATCCCCTGCACTCCAGTTCAGCGTCCATGAACATTAAGCGATGCCCTGATCCTCTTGGACCACTATCAGCCTCTCCGGACTCTTACTAGATCCCATCCTATCACCCTATAGTGAAGGGGAAACGGCGTTGAGTGAGCCGATCCTGTCGCTCTCCGGCGAAGCAGCATCACTCCCTGCACTCCGGTTCAGTATTCCTGAACATTAAGCGATGTCATGGCCTAAGTCCTAGACCGATTGTAGCCTCTCCGGGCTCTTGTTGGATCCTATCCTATCACTCTCCAGTAAAGGGGAAACAACGACGAGCGAGCTGATCCTATCACTCTCCGGCGGAGCGGCATCGCTCCCTGCACTTCGGTTCAGTGTCCTTGAACATTAAGCGATCAATTTCCGTCTGACTTCCAATATTCGTCCCATAACTCTCCGGTTAAGGATTTTTTTAATAAAATCGAAATTCATTCATTTGATCAAAGTTCTAAATGTCCAACAAAAAAAACGGAAAAAACTAAGTGTTGCCTCTCCAGGCAGAGCAGCCTATTACCATCTCAGAGCATGCCTAAGGATCACTCTGGCTCCCTTGCATGTGTAAGTGGCATAGTTGTTGTTTATTAATTAAAACAAAATCCGAAAAAATTATTCGATGACCAGAGTCCAAATCCTAAACTCGGTCCTTGCCATCACGATCAACGGATGACGAGTCGTGACCCCATTCCAGGGTCATTCCTGTTTGATCCAAGCGGTAGCTGCTCGTTTTCTACTGCTCCAGTCCGATTCCTCACATACTATGGCAGCCTGCCACTTCTAACATGTTCCTCCACCACATCCTTCAGGTGGCGGCACTCATCCGTGGAGTGCCCTTCCAGCTCATGGAATAGGCAGTACTTCCCGCTTATGTGTTCCCGTTAAGTGGGATCCCTCCTGGGTGGTTTCCGATAGTTGAGCTGCCCCCGAGTGTCCAAGTAGATCCGTTCCAAATTACTTGTGAAATCCGCGTACGTCGCGAATTTGGGTTCTCAACCTCTCCTTCGTTTGTCTGAACCACTAGGTCCATCTTCCAGCTTGCGCTTTCCTTTATCCATTCTGCGTCCTTCATCAGACGTTCCATCGCCTTGCACATCGTTTATCTCCTGCCTTTCGACACGTGAATCCTCTAATTGAATGAATCTTTCCGCCTCATGATAGAACTCTCCAAGATCCTGTGGTAAATCCCATGCTAATGAATCCTTGAGTTTCGTGCCTTCCTCGATCCTTGCTACTGCCGCCATCAAAATCATTGATGGATCCGGGCGATCTACCAAGGCCACAACTGCATTAAATCGCATTAGAAATCCCCTCACGGACTCTCCGGTCCTCTGCTTCATTGATGCCAATGTCATCACACTCTTGGGTCATGTCACGTGGACCCTGAACTGCCTCATGAAGCGTTCCACTAGCTCGCCCCATGTCCTGATCGATCCGGTCTCTAGCTTCCTAAACCAGAGTGCAGCCAAATTCGTCAAATATAGAGGGAAACACCTTGCCATCACCTCCTCAGATGCCCCCAGCACTTCCATATGTCTGATGTATCTTGTTACATGCATAGTTGGATCTAATTTTCCATCATAGGCCTCCAGTGTTGGCATATTGAATTCTGGAGGGTTCCTTGCTTTCCTGATATCCGGAGTGAACGGACTCCGACTGACTTCCTTCAAGCCTCTGCTCGGTAGTCCTCCTCTCATAATTCTTCTTATTAATCTAGCCATCCGCTCATCTCCCCCCGGGGGTAGTCCCCTATTCACATCTCCACCTTGCCCCCCATGTCCTGGAGGGTACTTTGGGTAGTATTCTTCATGCTGGCCATTTACGTTCACGTTGGTCCCTACTCGTCGAACTTCATTCATAGCTATTCTAGTATCCAATCCCGGGGGTCTGCCCCCAGGCCTTTGCCGATTTCCTTCAATCCCTCCAATCTGGTTCTGGTTTTGACCGCCAGAAACTTCTACAGCTCCGATTCCTTGTTCTGCATTGCCAGCAGCCGCAGTCGGTCCATTCCCTTGACTTTGTGCTCCAGCTTGTCCAACTTGCCGAAGTAGGTTCTGCATTATCTCCTCCTGTCTTTTCAGAAATTCTTCCTGCATACCTCCCATCATCATTTCCTTCTCGTCCCTAGTGGTGCAGACGGAGGCTTGATTAGCTCTGGAGGAAGCTTCCTGACTTCCCTCTTGTTGACTCCTCTCTATCACTTGTCTTCTTGTCGATGGTCTAACCATTGTTCCTTCCCTAATCCGAGTTCTTAAGCCTTTAAATCCAAACTCTAAGCTTCTGAATCCCTGAGTACTAGCTTTCTCAATGAAAGCACCAAAATGTTAGCGCCAAAATTGGTCACTAACACCCAAATCCAGTTGAAAGCACCAAACAACAATCACATATCATAGATAGAATGTATGTAGAGAGTAATAACGTGAAGAATAGTAAAAGTTAAAAATAAAGCAGTAAAAACAAAAGATTTATAGTGGCAGAATAACCTTAGCCTTAGAAAATAGATAGCAAGAGGGCCGAAAAGAAGATCCCCTTTCTGAACCCCCACATGTTGTATTTATAGGCAAATCCCGAGTTACTGGGCTTCCTGAGTACTCCGGACCCATCAAGGCCATAGCTGAACCAGACCGACAGACCCAGGAACGCCGATCCACTCCACAGCCAACCCTATCCAGAGCCGATCCACCAAAGCCGAACCGCCCCAATGCCGAACCATGTCCATCGATCCACTTCGTCCACTCCACACCTGCCGACCCACCTAGGCTGATCCATGCACGAGCTTCCCTCCTTGGCCGAGCGACACCCGTCGATCCACATAGGCCAAACCATATCCACCAACACTGAGCCACTCGATGCTGGTCTGCCTTCCTGCCGAACCATCTTGACCGAGCCACCCTGACCGAACCACAACGCTGAGCGACAACCAAGGCTGACCCATGATCTAACTAAGCCGAACCACCTTCCATGATGAGCCATCAATGCGGCCGAGCCACTAACACAGCCGAACCACCACCCATACCAAGCCATCAATGCCGAGCCACTTATGTCGAGCCACCTAAAAGACACGAAGAAATCATCCATACGACTCGAAGCAAATCCAGGGCGACTTGCGACTCATCGAAACCCAAGTTTCAAGTATCCAATAACCTCTGTCCATCGACTACGCCGAATCCTGGCTGTAAACCCATGATTATTATCCATGCTTGATCGTCCATCAATCCAGTCGACTAAATCCATCGTAAACCAGCCTCGGCGAACGAGTAGTCGATTTAGTTAAATCCGCCTGTCTACGGCCTTGCCAAAAGGCGGGTTAACATAGTTCAAACATGGATTTGAAATCAATATAGATTTAGTGGTTTTATTGAGAAGTTTTATTGAGAATCTGCATTGAAAGGTAAAAATTGAGTTTTGTTGATTTGAAAGCCGGACAGGTCCAGATTTGTTGAAATGAAAGAAATAGTTTAATTTGATATTACTTTCAAATTAATTATTTTAATATTAACTGTTTAAAAATATATTATTTTAAATTCAGATTTATTTAGATTTTCAAACCATTTTATATTAATCTATATTAAACCTATTTTTAACTAATTTATACCGTTTAAACTATTTTAATCTATTTTAAACTATTTTAATCTATTTTAATCTATTTTAAACTATTTTAAACTATTTAAACCATTTAAAACTATTTTAATCTATTTTAAACTATTCAAACCATTTATAACTATTTTAAACTATTTAAAACTTTTAAATTATTTTAAACTATTTAAACCCTGGATTGTTTATATTTAAATCCTGGATTTAAAAGCGGATATGGTTAAATGATGTCATAACCTAAGTTGGAATTTGAAATGATATTTTCTTGGGAAATGACATATTTAAGTAAATATGATGATTTTGAAACGAGGGTTTAACCTATTTTGTGAATATGTTTTCAGAAGTGAATATGATTTTGGAAGTAATATGATTTAAGTGAATGTGATATTTTGATATCAATTATGAATTGATTTGGAAATGTAAAAGAACCATCCGGTGTGAAATAAGCATTTGGTTGTTAAAGAGACCGGGATCGGATATTGTCATACTCTCTACCAATACCGAAAACCACTTTAACAACTGTGCACGTGATGGAGATTCCAGAATGAAGTAGGATGGTTTGGCGAATGATTATGTATGAGGTATTAACGTAGCCCCGACCCCCATGAGTCAGCTTGATGTGGCTAAAACAGGAACCATGTTGGGCCAAGTGAGGTCGCACCTTCGATCGGACACATTTCATCGATACCATATTTATTACTTTGTGATTGATTTGGTGGCCACCCCTCGATGTGATTTTAGGAGTGTGTTTCAAGGTGGGCAGTAGTAGCTGTTATGCGCTACCACCAATCCGGATCCGCAAAATGGTAGAATCCTATCCCTGGGCATTGCCTCGCATGCCTTGTCACATGCCCTATCGTTCCCATTACGAGTTTGATTTGTGTCATACCTATGGAGTTCTCCCTAATAGCCCACCAGTTTACAATGGAGTTTACAATATCTGTATAGACTACGGTATTTATATAAAATGTGTTAAGGGGGATATGGGTAATGCCTTAATGATATTTTAATACTTTACTTTACTGATAGACATATTATAATAGCGTATATTACTACATAGTAGATAGTTTAACGGATCCTTAGGAGATGGAATCTCGAACATCTCTTAAGTTATTGCACACACGTTTGATACTGGATAGGAGATGTAAAATCCCGTAAACATCTCTGAAGCCATTACACTCATATTTATTTACTGTTGATTTAACTTACATAAGATCTTTTAGTTCTGACTCGAGTGTTTTGTCTTTTCATTACGCTTGGATCAGTCTGAGCATTTCAGTGTATTGAAGATTTTATTTCTGGAGGACGAAGACAGATATTTGTATGCTATTTACTTTATATATATTCCACTGCATCATGTTGTTCCGCTGCATTATTTATTTATTCATGTTGTATGCATAACCCTGATTTTATTTTAAAGTGTGGTCAAATGTATTTATAAAACAGCTTCATGAATTTTTATTTGATTATTCTTTTTTGTCATTCCGCTGTGAGATTCTGTGTTTTTCTTTTTTTTCTCTTCTTTTTCTTATTTACCCATAACAATCCTCCCTTTTGAATGGTTTGAGTTTGATAGTGTGGTTTATTGTCAATTTAAACCGTCCAAAAAGGTGGGTCGTTACAATTTTTGAACTTAAGTGGACTATTAATTTTCGATTTCTCAACATAACTTCGTTATTACTTTGAATTATTTTAAGCTAGCATGGAATCCATTAAAGTTCTAAGGAAGAAGAATGAGAAAGATTAGAAAAGAATGGAATGAAGTGTGAAGAAATGAAAAGGAAGTTTAGGTATTTATAGCCTTAATTTCCTTGACACTTAAGCATTGTTCTTTTACATTTTTACCCCTCACCATCAAATCATTTTGCATCGCCAAAGTCCTCCCCATGTGCTTCCATCACTTCATGTACTCTTTCCTTGCTTCCATAGCTCTTAAGGGATGTATTTGGATGGATTTATGGCTTAAAGTGAAGATTACATTGGTTTTGGTGAGATTTTGTTGACTTTTAGTAAAATATCTTACTTTTCTTTACTATAAAATTTGTTAAAGTGAGTATTGGTTTATATATGTTATATATATGTATTAATAAGTGTATTAGTATGTTTTAAAGTGTTTTAACTTTCAACATTGCGATGTTTGAATACAACTTTTGACTATTAAGCCGTTTTGAATCCGATTTCCAGTCACATTTTTACATTTTTGTTAAACTATTTATATTTGTAAACAAAAATTGAAAATAAATATGTATATTGTTATCTAAAAATAAAAAGGCTTTATTTATAAATTAAAATAATTTATTTAATCATTAAAACTTAATTTTACTGAAAACTGACTTTTGTCACTTTTGCCGGTATAAGCAAAAGTTCCTATTTTGAGTAAAAATATATCTTAAAAATCTTACATAATATTATTTTTGTTATAAAAATTATATTTTAATATTTTAAATCCATTAAATATTATATATTAGTGTGATCGAACCTTGGGTCGTTACATCTACAATGGAATTAAGTCTAAAAATAGACTTGCGAGCGTCGTCGATAAGTTATGGAAATAGAAAATTCCAAGGCTAAAACAGTTTTTTCCTTGTTATCGCTTGCATTTATCGCATCGTTGAGCCTAATGCACCGCTAAATTCTCAAATTCTAACTCTATTTGTCTTCTTTATGCCTAACATGTGGCCTTCAAAATCAAAGATTTTATAAAAATCTTTCTCGCTTTTCAAATTTGTACATTTTATGGAAAATAAAATTCCAAAATATTTAGACGCACATTTTCCCTTGAAATCAAATTTTGAACAAAAACTATAAAAATAATTTAAGAGTCAAAAATAAGTAAAGCACAAAGCTTTTTTTCTTTCTAAAATGATATTTTCCTTCTCAAAAATTTTGATAAATCAAGCCACGATTTGAGCGTAATCGGAAGTTAGTAATGCGCTAAACGCATAAACCAAATTTCAAAATTCTATAACTAACCTTTGCCCAAAAATTTGACATTTATTTAAAAATGTCAACACAACTATTATTCAAAAAAATTAGCTTTTAAGGAACATGAGCAATGACCCGTGATATCGAAGCAACTTTATCATGTCCTTTGCTAAAATTTCCAGGTATTCTAAACTTCCAGTCTTATATTTCTTTTACTATTAGTTAAGTATCTTTATGTGATTCCTATATTTATATTGCCTCTCTTCTATGCATATGTAAGAGTGGTTCGCATATCCAGAAACAATAACACTGAAAATAAATAGAAATTCATAATATCATGCGCACCTTTTACAAGAGATAACTAACAGTTACAACCCAAACTACCCAAAAGAAAAGAAAATATGCTAGAAGGCAAAAGGCAACAACACCATAAATCCTAAAATAATGTCTACAGACGTCTTGCTCCGTAGCTGAAGCTCGATCCATTGCCATGACCCTGGAATGGTCGTAGCATGGCGGTTATACATCCAATCTCATGCTATTGGCACTGCTGGTGTTGCTGACGGCTTCAGAATTGCCATCTTTCTAAGGAAGAATCTAATAATGGCAGAAGGAACCTTCTACTAAACTACCTCTCCATGGAGGTTCACCGGTATTACCTAAAGACTAGTGGCTAGGTGAATATACGGAAAGTCACTTTGTGGAGCGCCAATCCTTGATCAACAAATCAAATCATAAGGGTGCGGGTCCAATTGACGGCGATGTCGCCAATACTAGCATAGATGGTCTTCCACACCAAGGGATAAATTCGTTCGTAACTTCCCATCTTAGGGATGATGTTGTGCCAAATGATGCACATAATCATACGGGTAGTCAGACATAGATTATCCATCTTCAAAATACTGATATCCTGGGAGAAGTTCTATTGCAAGAATCTTTGAGTCGGTCACTTCAAAATCATCCAAGTCTGCATCCTTTGCGGAGACCTCCAAAATCTTAACGAGATCGTTATTAATCAACTAAATCAAGACATCCTTCACTTTCGAACGAATCAAACTATTGCCTCCATCGAAATTCTACACCAACACTCCCTTTAAAATCAAACTTATATACATTTTAGGGTTTCCAAAAACCTTCTTTTTAAAATACAAATTTCCCAATTGGAACACTATTTTCTTGCCAAAAATCAAAATCAAACCTTTACCGATACACACACACACATACACACACACACACACACACATATATATATATATATATAAGGATTTAAAGAATCAATCTTTTATAAACTAAGAATTTCTTAACACAACCAACTTAATGGTATACATGTTTCTTTGAAAATTAAAATTTCAAAACTTTCCCAAAAATAAATTTCCAAAATAGATCTTTAGGAAAAGAAATCCTTTGAAAACATTTTTTCTCAAAATCTAAGGCATTCCCAAAACATACTTTATAAAAATTCTCTCACGGGTTTTAGACCAAGGAATTGACACTAATTATTCAAATAAAAATCTGGTTTGCCATCAAAGAGGTAATCAACGAATGCACCCTAGCAAAAACTTGCTTTCGGACAATTGCAACATACAGACTCTAATTTTCCACCCATCTGGAATAAATGTGTGTCCCCGACTGGAACTCAAAATCCAAAATCATAAGGTAGCTAGAATCTCAACCACCAAGTTGAACACCTCCAGTCTTGGGGATTCTATCATATGTCGTACTCATGCTCTTCATTAACAGCGCTTTATGCATCGTTAGTGATAGAGTTAGGGGTATGCCCTAGGGACAATTATGTAATTTGTTACATATATCTAACTCGTTGAACAATCTTGTTCATAATAAAGGTGTTTCTTTCTATTATATACTTGATATAATGTGGTTATATTAATTATTTAATTAAAAGTATATTTAATAGAAAATCCATAAATGACATATTTTGTGATAGTAGTTACAAAGTGTTGTAATCGTGAGTAATTTACCATAATAAAACAAATATACCATTTTAAATGTTCCTAGTCAAGATGCATCAAAACTGGATATTGGTGTATCCGTTGAGACTCGAGTATGTAACGCTCTCCAAATGTTGGGCAGTGTATTACTCATGACTGTTGGGGGGCACCTAGAGGTTACGTACTGACAGTCATTGGATAACTATGGAATGACTCGCTCGATAGTTTTCTATTGGTTAATATAACTAAGGTCAAGCAGAGAATATCGATGTGACTATTTTATATAGTTCTTTCGACTTGAGAATTTTTTTGATCTTCAATGTGAAAGCTTTTCTTTGATTATAGTTAAATCGTGGCACGACGTCTATCAAACGACTATATTTGGGTCAAGTGGAAGCATTAGAAGTGAAACACTATTCAAGAGAAGATTCGTCTCCTCGGTTATATGAGGTTAATACCACAGTCAATTGAAGTCATCTCAGAGTCAAAGTCTCTGGCCATAGCATTTTGGTTAATAATAATTGTTATTATTGAACTAAAGACTTTGTGTTTGGACTATAAAGTTGAATGTAGATATATTGGAATTTTGACCATTACCAAATTCCATAAATTCAAAGTGGTATAGTTTTGACAAAGAGAATTGGTGTAAATAATTATCACTATTAAGTACCTCTTATAATAAGTAAAATTGGATTTTACCAAAAGATGTGTAAGCGATAAATTCAGCAAAAATGCCACACCACCTGCTAAGCGACATGTGAATGATAATATTTGAATTTTTCAATATTAATCGCCGACTGAATTTCCACCTTTGAGTCGCACAGCCGTAATGATGAATTCTCCGAAAAACCACATGATTTAATTAATTTATAAAAAATTGTAAATTAATTGGTACTTGAGAAATATTAATTATTATTTATTTTATTTGATGTTTGGGAGTTATTTGTAATTATTTGAATGCATTTGTAAAAGTTATATTTGTGCGTATTGATATATGATATCATTGTAATTAAATAAAAGATAATTACATGCGTTAATTTATGGAATCGTATGTCATTTGATGGCACGTAATTTTCAGCCATACTATGTAAAGAAATAGGAGTGAAAAGAGAAAGCTAATCAAGAGAATTAATTAGAGAAGTTTTAATTAAAGAATGGGAAAGGTTTCCTTCTTTCAAATAAAACATATTCTCTAATTCATTCTGTACATACAATTGTTTTTCTCATTTTTTTTCATTCTTCTTTCTGTAACTTTTCTAGTTCTCTTCTTCTCTAATGGCTGAAAATATGAGATATTCCATGGTTTTAATTATTCCTAAAATCAAATACAAATAAAATCAATTATGAAAAGTGGTTTATTCCTATTGATCCTTGCAACATCTGGAGGCTGATTTCTAAATCTAGGAGATTTGATTCATCATTCAAGGTGCAAATCATCGGCTTCATTTTTGGTAATTCTAATTCATTTATTTGTATACTCATCATGTGAAAATGGTCCAGATTTATTCATATTATATATTTCCTATCTCATCATGTTAAAAAGGTTTAGATTTAGTCATATTATATCTCTTCTATCTTGTGTATTCATCTTGTAATATAACTTAGATGCCCTTTTGTTCATCTCATTTAACTATATGATCATTATGTAGATTTAATTTGAATCTCTCCTTATTTACATATCCATTGACTATATGTTTATTATGGTTGACTTCAAATCCTTTATCTGTTTTATTATGTGTCCCTTTTGTATAGTCAGATATGATTTATCGTACAACAAATTTGTACATGCCCAAGTTGTCTGATATTTTTTTCTGTCATCGTTTTGGAATTGTAAAAAAAGGAATGTGAAAATATTTTATTATGTTGTAATGTTGTATATAAAATTTTGTAACATTTGTGTAACAACCCGGTTTTTCGCGTCAGTTTATGAATGACGATTAAATCATTGTTAATTGCTAATGTAGATTTTAATCGAGTCGGAATCCTCTTTGTAAAAGTTTGTTATCGTCACTAGACGATTGAAATTGATAACAAATTTCTATCAGCAGTTTTAATCATATTGAAATACTTTTTAGGCTGTAAAATTCTTTAAGATGTTGAGTTAAATGTTGTTGGGCTTTAAAGAAAAGCTAGCCCTTTGTTCTTTTGATTGCCGTGATAACCTTGTAAACCGTCCCTCTTTATTTGATTCTCATTCCAAACCCTAAACGTTCGAAAGCATTAAAAATGGCGGCCTCGATTGAATTTGTGACTTCGTTCCTGCTTCAAAAATTAGGGTTTCGCAACCTTGATCGCCGATCTAATTTTGGTCGTTGTTGCTTGCGATCGATTCCAGTTAGTTCGTTCCTCTGTGATTTGTATTTTGGCTCTTCAAAAAAATTGGGGCTTTGATTGGAATGCCGACTTGAGATGGATTGCGTTCGCTCGTTTCTCTGAGTTGCTCTTGGCCCTTTGTAATCGATCGAGTTGGAATGATCGTGTGTTTGAATTATCGATCGATCGCCATCCTCTTTACTCTTCGCTCGATTTTGGAATTAGGACTTCGGCTGCTTCATTCGTGGCTAAGGTGAGTGTTCTCGGCACTCACATCTAATTCAAATGGTTAAGCTCGTCTGCTTATTGTTTTCGTGGTCTTCAACACTGACATTGTTAGTGGTTGGGTTTGATTCTCGGTTGCCTGTTTCTGTATAAGTTAGGCTTCGGCCATTTCTGTTGTTTTTGTGGACATCATTGTTCGAGTGCCGAATTCATTTTTTATTTGGCCTTTTGAAGCTTATTCGTTATGCCAGGTTGTTTAGAGATGTTCGTGTTCCTTTGATTTCGTTTTTGTTTAACTCGGTTTCGAACTTGAATTGTTTGATTTCCGTTCTTTTGACTTTGGGTTGTGAGGTTGTTATTGGATGATTTTCTGCTGGCTTAGGACTTAGATTGGGATTTCATTTAACTGTGCTTATATTAAAGTGTTGTTTCATTTGTTATTGGTATATATATGTATTCATACATATATATACTTACGAGCATACTTGTTTTGTGTTCCAAAGCTTTGGCACTGACTTGACTCTGATGGTGATTTCTTTTGACTTCAGCCACTTAGATTCTAATTTGAAACTGTCCTTTAAATTTCTCTTGCTTCTGGCTTGAAGTCTTAATAGTATTCTGGTCTCTGCCCATTGGTCTAGTTTCATGTATGTTTGATACTGCAGTTTCTTCACTTGGTTCCTGCATATATATCACTACATGTTGCTTATGTTATCCTGACTTATGCGCATGTGTCTTTAGTTTGTGTTCCCTTGAGGCTGCTGTTCCACTTTGTTCATTACAGTTCATTTGCATGTATTCGTGTCCCTTGTTCATGTTGCTGTTGGTCTTCACTGTCACTTATTCATTTAGACTTGAGTTTGTTGATTTTACTTAAGTCTGTTGTCTTCACCTGTGTACATTGGTTGATCTTGTATAGTTACATGTTGTTGCCATATCTTTGTTGTAACTCTTGGAGTCTGGTTTGCTTTCATTGCTGTATTCGTGATGAACTGTAGTTGTGCATTCATCTGAATTGCTTCCCTGTTACTATTGGGTATCTTCTCTGTCATTTGCAGTTGCACATCTGAGTCATTTATTCTGTTTTCATATTGTTGCATGTCATCTCTGCTTCACCTATGCTGCATGCTATTTGTTGTACATATAAGTGATCTGTTGCCTGTGGTCTTTACTCGAATACGACCATGTACTTGTAAAAATTTTGAACTAGTGCACTTGTGACCATTCACTGCTGCACTCAGGTCTGTGACATTTGTAACCTGTATATTCATGTTGGAGTTGTTCATTGAAGTTTTTCGCTGCTGCACTGCCTGGTTCTCGAATCTGATACATTGCATTGATGCCTTGTATCATTTGCATTTTGTCATTTTGCTTCACTGATGACCTTATCTTCTAACGAGGCTGATCTGCGTCTTTTCTGTTGAGTGTTGTAGTGCCATATCTTTGGTGCTCTCACCTTCAGTTTGCTATTTCCCTGTGCCTTGCTTTGCGACATGTTGAACTTGTTTCACTTGTTGCCTCTTTCATTGGATACACTGTTTCATTTCACTGATGCAGCCTTGCCCTTAAATACAAGTGGTGGCTGCATTTTCGTAGCAGTTTTACCCTTGTCCCTTGTGGTGACTTTATATTCTGTTGTGGCGAGGCGGTGCACGCGTGCGTGCACTGCAGCCACACCGAATTGACAGATTTTAATCGATATCTCTTTTGTTCTTGATTCATCGACCTGTTGCGTAATTCGTAGGCTGTATTGGCGAGGTAGTACACGTTAGCGTGTACTGCAGCCAATTAGCATTGATGTTTTTAAATTGACATTTCAATTACTTAAACTGCTTTGGATTTCTGTTTTGTGGATTAACACTGTTTAGTGTTATATCTGCCGTTATCCAATTCTCGTATCGAGAGTTGGATATATGAGATTTCTGTGACTGTCATCTATATTGAGATTGATTATTATTGCTTCTATGCGCTAATAACTGAGTTTGAATTAGACTGATCCGGGTATTATTTTCTTTTGAATGTAATACTCGGGTCAGACCGAGTATTTACAGGTTGTAGATTTTTAGCTTTGGGTTGCTGCTAGAGCTATGAAGACTTTTTATATCATTTGAAGTGGTCTTCGTCTTGTTGTAGTAGTCAGTGTGTCTGTTTTAAGATGATAATGTATTCATGTATATTAGTCGATAATGTACTTGTATATATAACTTCTTGAGTCGACAGTTGTAGTTGTATCATTTGTATTGTGTCAAATGTATTGTAACTGATATCAGTTATTATATATATGAGACTTTTCGTTCCATCTTTATTCCGCATTTATGTTATCTGTGTTTTTTTTTATATATCTATTGTCCTAAACTATTATAGCCACTGTGTAGTAGCTTTGAGTTTGTATCGGAATGTCGGGTTTCCTCTAAAAATGAAATGCAATGTTTTATTATCTGACATATCGGTGCTCGCACAAGGCAATTACATAGATGGTCGCTCCTCAACAGCCTTATTCTCCGTGCTAGTTGACAGCACTACACCGTAGTGCTCTTGGCTAGCGTGGGTATAGAGGTGGGGCGTCACAATTTGTATACATAAAAATTAATAAACTATATTTGTTGGTGGTTTAATACAATAAAATTAATTTCCAATATTGCAAAGTTAATTTCCAAAATGATTTAATTTTACTTGTTTTAGTCATAAAAGTAAAATTTTCCTTTTGTTTTAGAATTCATAAGCTGGTCAATTATGTAAAGTTATAGACTTTTATTTCATATCTAAGATTAAAAGGTTGAATCATTTTGTTAGCATTATATTTAAACATATATGTTACTTAAACTGCAATCTTCATACATATATATATGTGTGTGTGTGTGTTATTTTAAAATGAATACATAACATGCAATTATTTATACATATAGATATACATGTGTTTATGTTATTTTAATCTAAATCAAAACAGGCTTTTTTGTGAAATTGTAGAATTTAATTTCAAGCTCTTCCTTAATTAAAACCTTTGTTACATTGTTAATTCTTGTTTTGACAAACTCATATATATAGGAAAACTTATTTTAACATGTGTATGTGTAAACTTATCAATTATTATACATGTATATTTTATTACTTAAAAAAACTTGAACAACAAAGGCATATGCAAATTCTATTGTTAAATGTCATTTAATATGTCATTCAATGTAATTAAAAAGATAGAGAAACGTAAGGGTTTCTCTCTCTACATTTATAGTCTTATCTTTCCTCAATTTATTATACATGTCAAAAGAAAGAAAACTAAAGGCTTTCCTTGTCTAAAATTTCTCATGCTTAGTTACACAAATATACACTTCTTATATGTTACACTTATATTTCACAACATGGATGTATTTGATACATTCATTCCATTACACATAAATATGTACATAAGAGTATATTTTATATACTCTAATTTACATACACATCAAATTAAAGTAAAACTTTATTTATAAATTAAATAAAATACGATTTTATTTAAAAGAAACTTAGAAAAGTTCTAAAATAATTTAGACTTCATAGGCCCATTAATGATCCAAAATGGTAAATTTTTTGAAATTCACCCATTTCTTCAATTGTGGGCTGACCTAGTTCCTTCAATGGTATCGGAGTCCAATAGCCTAAGCGATCTAAATTAGTCATGTTAGGGTTAACTAATTAAGCATGTGCACTTAGTACGGCGTCTATAAAGGTGATGTCTAGGATTGGAATTGGGTAATCAAGTACCCTTTCATACCTGGTTACTTATCTGGCCTGAAAGGTGAAGTGAGCCCAAAGGTTGCCCCTGATAGAAAAGGCCCAATTTGAATTGGGCCTTGGACTAATTTTCAAAATAGTTTTGATAATTGAGACAAGATTTTAAATTTAAAAGTTAAATTTAAAATAAAAACATGTATATTATAAAAGGTTATAATATATCATAAATTTTCAAAATGTTTGAAAAGATAATGAAAATTTCAAAATGTTTGAAACTGTTTAAATATTAATTTCAAAATTTAAAATTTATTAATAAGATTAATAAAATAAATTAATTAAATGAGTTAATTAATTAATACTTATATGAATGTGTTATATATGTTGATATATGTTATGTTATTTTGAAGTGTTAAGATAACATAAGTATACATGTATGTAAGATAAATTTTGAAATTGATATAATTTAATTAAAATTGTTTAATTAAATAAACTAATTAGAGGTTAATTAATTAAATAAAAAAATACGCATATATAAGATATATGTGTTATACTATAAAGGTTATAGTATACACTATAAAGGTTATAATAGATATGTCCAATATAAAAGTTGTATTGAAATACTAATTTAAAATTAATTAAAGAGTTGATTAATTAAAATTAATTAAATAAGGTTTAATTAATAAAATGTTATTCATAAGATTATTGTATAAGTTAATTAAAATATAAAAGTTATATAATAATGAAACTTATATAATATGAGTGTATAAACTAAAGGTGAAAAATTAAAGAAACCCAAATAGACTTAAGGAATAAATACATACGTAAATGTACGTATACTGCGATTTCTGATGTGTCAAACACTTGAATCACAAGGGTATTTCATAAGAAATACATTATTCCATAAGTCGATATCACTCAATATAATATACTGAAGATTATGAACCTTCAATATAATGTTGTCCTCTACCATATATATTAATAAATTACTTGCATACTCCTTAGTTGTTGAGCAAACTCAAGCTAGGGATGTTATGTGTAGTATTATTAATATATTGAATAGACGAGGTAAGATAACTATATGTATTTGTTGAGCAAACTCAAGGTACATATAATACACTAAGGCCGTCACGATATGGTAGGTACGAGTGAATAATTTCTTTCGATTAGTTGAGCAAACTCAAGGTCCAAATGAGATTAGGACAAGGAAAAATGGGTCAGGAGTTGTATGTGGTACAACCGATAAGGAGTTATTCATCGTTTGTGGGGCTATGATTTGTTGAGCAAACTCAAGGTCATAATACCAAGATAGACGAGTCCTAACACCCACTAGTGAAGTCGAAAGACTTCTATGTTTCATTTTAGGGTTTGGAGAAACATAAAAGGCTAGTGGGAGCCTTATTAGAAAAATAAAATAGTAACATTTAACATTTCTAATATTGTAAGAACGCATGCTAAATAATGTTATAATTATCTACAATGATAAATTTGTTAATTTAATATGATTGATAAAATGTTTATCAATTAACATATACAAACGAACTGAATTGAAAGTTGACAAACGAAAATATAATGCCCACTATTAAATTCCTATTGCATGTTAACGTTTCAACACCCATGCAAGTGCCTAATTTTACAACTACTGAATACATTTGTGGCTTCGTCACTTATGCATTTTTTTAGTCAAGACCATGTATTGCATTCTATGAGTTTCGAACTCTAGAAGAAATACAAGACTATGGATATTTGATCCATATACAATTGCATATAAATGTTATATGGTGAATGGTCAAAGCTTGTAATGTACAATATTTCAGTGAAATTAGTTCATCGGAAAAATCAAATAAACCTTAGTGCGAGATCGAGTATCCAATATGATTGATTAAAAAAGGAATCATATTGTGTTAATGTAACACAAGACCAAAAACTATAATATAGATATAAGAACTCAATCGCTGAAATGTCATTTTGATCAGTTTACGTAAAGTGCAACATATTTGATATCCTTAAATGTTAAGGATAATCGAATGTGCTTTTGTAAAGAGTTTGTTATGATATTGTAGTATGGTTTTTTCATTTGAATAGTTTGACAATTTGAAAGGAAAACAAATGTATAAGCATAGATGTAATTTAAGGTACAGTTGGGATGAAGAGAATGAATAGTCACTTTTGCTTCATAGAGAAACATTGGAAACAAGAATTGTAATAATAATTGATACTAAATATTGGAATGAGAAACATGATTTCTATTCAAAAATGTATTTTCATATAGAAAATTGATTTCTATGAGATTTATTTCTTCGAGCTCAAGATATTTGATCAACGAACTCTCCACTGTAAATAATTGCAGTGTATGAAATAAACGAATTGTATTAAATGAATGATGGACCTCTGAATTTAATACGCTATCATAGTAATGGTGGAAATAGTGGGAGCATCTCATATAACACTTATTAACTGCATCATAGTACGAAAATTGTTTTCGTAAAACTTACCATACATTATTTATGAAATAATGATTATTTTTCGGTATCGGTTGAAAAAAATAGACATAGCTATATTTCAATATGAATATTATGAATATTCTTTGTGAAATAAAACTATAATGTGGTAAAAAAATTATAACGAAAGTGATGCATTGGAAAATACAAAAGTATCTATTATTATTTATGGTTGTTTTGGAATTATAGACTAAGCCATAGTTTTGAGAAATAATTTTATTGTATGATTTTGAATCATATGATACTTGTTAATGATATCTCAAACAATAAAGGGCTATGCACCCATTTAGTGGGAGTATCATAAGAGTTGATGAGCTCTTCGGATTGATACATATAGATGTATGCAATCATAATTCTATAAATACCAAAATGGTTCCATATACTTTGTCATATTCACCGATGAGTTAGCGTCGACATGGATATGTGTATTTGATACACATGTAGTATGTATATGGTAAACTTATAGGATATAAACAGAAGTAAATAAAGTAACATGCAATAGAAATGATTTGATTTGATGGAATGAGTGGGTATATTGGAAAATGTTTCGAATGTACCTAAAATGAATAAAGATTCAATCTCAAAATTACTCCTCCATGTAATACATAATGATGCATCGATATTGAGTGATCGAACTTTGTTGGACAATGTACGATTATTTATGAGTGAAGTTGAGCTAGTTTCTTTTTATAAGGTAATGTACTTAAGGGTATAACACAAGGTTAATATTATTTCATCTGAATAATAGTTTATAAAATTTTACAAGATAAGGGTTTATAAGAAACTCCAACATACCCTAGGCCAAGGAATAGATAGGTTGTGCGATTCGAAAGATTGCATATAATAATTGTTCGTAAGGCTCTTGTATGAATCTCCCCAAAAGAGTTTTTGGAAGACTGTCATTGGATGACGTATTTATGTTTTGAACATAAGTTTTGTAAACTAAAACCAAATCAGTTTTATAAATAAAGAAATTCATAAAACATTTATGAATACCTATTCTGTTGCACTAAGAAACAATTGTTGTTTCAAGAAATACCAACTTCATTGTGAAGAAATTTCTTTGAGGAATTACTAGGGGTAAAATGGAATATGATCCATAGGTAGTATTGATTTGATGAGATGAAATGAAATTATCTAAACGAACACAACGCATTAGAGTGTCTAATAAGTATTCTCGCACATTAAAGAGAAACTATGAGTTTCTTATTAAAGTTGAAAATATATAATCCTAGATTGTTTAATTAAACCATTGAGAGTGTTGACTATATACGGTATGTGCGCAAATTCGAAAGAATTCCAAGTATGCTATAAAAATATAGATTTTGGTGGTCGTAACTGAAGGGATATGATCCATCGACCACGACTGTCTTTATGAGTAAGACTAAGGCAATTGGAATTAAATAAGCAATATTGATAAGAATAATATCGCAAATTTCAATTGTTGAAATTAGCGTAATAGATTTGATATTTAACATGTTCAAGTCAATTCGGATTTACTCATAAAATTCTCGCTTGATAAGTCCTAGTGTTTTGGTACATATGTATTGAAACAGAAAATTCTAAATAACGATTCAAAGTAAGCTGTTTATACATATTAACCACAAATGTCTTAAAGTTAGTGGGAGCGATATTGAGTTTGTGAGTTTTTAGATATGATCCAAGAAATGATACAAAAGTATCATTTTATAAGTATCAAGATTGAATAAGTATTTTGATAGAAATATCAAATAGTTTGATTTTCAATCAAAGTGTAGAGGAAACGTGTGTTCATAAGAAAGAACTTTAAAAGGTACATTGATATTTCTAAACTATAAGTAAACAACACGTTGTTGATTTTAACGATGTACTTGTCTTAAAACCAGCCTTAATTGTTTTAATACTCAACATTGGATTAATAAATGATGTCTTTTATAGTAAGTATAAAAGATGTGGGGAATGTCCCAAATGATATGCAAGGATACCTTATTAAAATGTTTAATATGGAATATGTAAGATTAATTCTTTGCATTGGCAAAAGGAATTATCATACATGTTGTGTTGTCTACGATATCATGATTTGTTTATATATTTGATACATAAAGCAAATATCAAACCCAAATTGATATCACTAAATGGTTGTTTGAAGTGTTCTCGTGTATTTATGAAATACTAGAGAATTGTTTATAGAAACAAAAACCCCTTATGAAGGAGTGTTCGAACTCAAACTTCATAAGTCATATTGAGTGTAGTATGTCCATTATAAATTCAAGTTAAGAATCTTTAAGTTGGAAATGTTCCAAATAAAAGACCATGGCTTATTTAATGAAAAAAGGCTACGTACATCGCCTTGAATATTGCCGCAATAAAAATAATGTATATAAAATTATAAGTGCACAAATTTATAACCGAGCCAATTCCAAATGTTGAAAATCTCATAACATTGTTATATGATAACAATGTCGCGATATGATTCATAATAGAACTTAGAGCTCATTAGAGGTCGAGAGACATACTCTGAATTGTTCCACGTGATAAAGCAATTTATCACCATCAGAGAGAGTTGATTGACATAGTAGATAATTGAAACATAATAGCATACCCGTTCACAAAGGGACTGACCCAACTGGTTTTGAGAAACCGATTAGTGAAGTTGGAATAAGATTTCATAATTGGCCCCAAGTGCAAGTGGGAGATTGATAGAGTTAGTGGTATGCCCTAGGGGCAATTATGTAATTTGTTACATATATCTAACTCGTTGAACAATCTTGTTCATAACAAAGGTGTTACTTTCTATTATATACTTGATATAATGTGGTTATATTAATTAATTAATTTAATTAAAAGTATATTTAATATAAAATCCATAAATGGCATATTTTGTGATAGTAGTTACAAAGTGCTGTAACCGTGAGTAATTTATCACAATAAAACAAATATACCATTTTAAATATTTCTAGTCAAGATGCATCGAGACTGGATATCGGTGTATCCGTTGAGACTAGAGTATGTAATGCTCTCCAAATGTTGGGCAGTGTATTACTCATGACTGCTGGGGGCACCTAGAGGTTACGTACTGATAGTTATTGGATAACTATGGAATGACTCACTCGATAATATTCTGTTGATTAATATAACTAAGGTCAAGCAAAGAAAATCGATGTGACTATTTTACACAGTTCTTTCGACTTGAGAATAATGTTGATCTTCAATGTGAAAGCTCCGCTTTGGTTATAGTTAAATTATGGCACGATGTCCATCGAACGACTATAGTTGGGTCGAGTGGAAGCATTGGAAGTGAAACACTATTCAAGAGAGGATCCGTCTCCTCAGTTATATGAGGTTAATATCAAGATCAACTGAAGTCAACTCAAAGTCAAAGTCTTTGGCCAGAGCATTTCGGTTAATAATAATTGTTGCTATTGAATCAAAGACTTTGTGTTTGGACTATAAAGTTGAATGTGGATGATTTTTGAATTTTGACCATTACCATATTCCATAATCCAAAGTGATATAGTTTTGACAAAGAGAATTGGTGTAAATAATTGCCACTATTAGGTACTGCTTATAATATGTAAAATTGGATTTTACCAAAAGATGTGTACGTGATGAATTCAGTCAAAATGTCACACCACCTGCTAAGTGACGTGTGAACGTTAATATTTGAATTGTTTAATATTAATCGCTGACTGAATTTCCACCTTTGAGTTGCACAACCGTAATGATGAATTCTCCGAAAAACCACATGATTTAATTAATTTATAAAAAGTTGTAAATTAATTAAATTAATTAGTATTTGAGAAATATTAACTATTATTTTTTTATTTCATGTTTGGGAGTTATTTGTAATTATTTGAATGCATTTATAAAAGTTTACTAAAATTGCAATCTTCATACATATATATAAATATATGTGTTATTTTAAAATGAATACATAACCTGTAATTATTTATACATATAGATATTCATGTGTTTATGTTATTTTAATCTAAATCAAAACGGACCTTTTTGTGAAACTGTAGAATTTAATTTTAAGCTCTTCCTTAATCGAAACCTTTGTTACAATTGTTAATTCTTGTTTTGACAAATTCATATATATAGGAAAACTTATTTTAACGTGTGTATGTGTAAACTTATCAATTATTATATATGTATATTTTATTGCTTAAAAAAACTTGGACAACAAAGGCATATGTAAATTCTATCGTAAATGCCATTTAATATGTCATTCAGTGTCATTAAAAAGAGAGAGAAACGTAAGGGTTTCTCTCTCTACATTTATAGCCTTATCTTTCCTCAATTTATTATACATGTCAAAAGAAAGAAAACCAAAGGTTTTCCTTCTCTAAAATTTCTCATGCTTAGTTACACAAATATACACTTCTTATATGTTACACTTATATTTCACAACAGGAATGTATTTGATACATTCATTCCATTACACATAAATATTTACATAAGAGTATGTTTGATATACTCTAATTACATACACATTAAATTAAAGTAAAAATTTATTATTAATTAAATAAAATATTGATTTTATTTAAAAGAAACTTAGAAAATTTCTAAATGAATTTAGACTTCATAGGCCCATTAATGATGTATATATTTTGAAATTCACTCATTTCTTCCGCTGCGGACTGGCCCACTTCCTTCAGTCAGCACTCCATGGGTTACTTCGAAGTAGGTGTGAAAATCTTAACTCTAAGATATTTCCAACCCATAGTTGCTTTGCCCATTCCTTTGGAGTGGAACTACAACTACTTCTATAGTCGGAACTCTTAGAATCTAGTGTAAGAATATAATATTACTAGATAGGAAAGTACGAATGTGTTCTCTCAATTTATTCTAATTCCTCTGACATACTAACCTAGGCTCTGATACCAAATGTAACAACCCATACCTCTATGGGCCTAAATTTCGAAAAAAATCGAAACCAAAGTCCATCAAAGCACAGATCATTGAATTTGGTACCCGCAAATAAGCATGAGCATTATCAGAGATTGATAGAAATCTAAACTCATAGCGGAAACAATAATCGGATAAGAATACTGATTATGACTACTACCTTGGAATTAATGGTATTTCTTGATTAACAGATTGTCACATCAGCATTGAGCATGAGAGAAAGTAGACTTCTCCAACAACAAAGCACATTCAGCTTTGGTGACCTGTTCCTCTAAATCTATCCCGTGGGTTGTAATGAGGAGGGGAACATAACAATGTTCTGGTGACTGAAAAATATAAACTGTCCATAACATAAACTTATACCAATTGGTTTCCATTTAATTGTTATGTCCATTAAGGTTAGCAATTCTAATCTAATCTTGCATTGCACACACGATTAAATACTTACCCCTTCCCAAGGTACAAAATTACTAATGAAGCTATATCAACCACCCAATACTTCCAAATCCATTAGCCACTTAGTACTTCTAAATATGAAGCGGGCTTCTATAATACTTTTAAAAAAAGAAATAGGCAGGCTCTACCATTTAAGACCTTAATCAAGGTAGACCCCGTCATTTAATACCTATTCCCAAGGTGGTTTTCTAACAATGTTGTCAATGGTCGGTGGGTCCTACCCATAAAGACCTCTAACCACTATTTAAGGCATCCAACATTTAAGGTCTAACTATTACTGCATCTATCGCCGATAAAATCTTAGCATGTAATAAACAGTACCCAAGCCACTTAATACCTTTTATTGAAAAATAGGCAGACTCTGTTCATTTAATACCCTAATTAAGGCTGGCCCATCATTTAAGACCTATCCCCAAGGCGTGCTGCTAAATTGTATTATTGTTATTACGGCCTTAGCAATGTAAGAGACTGTACCCAAGCCACTTAATATTTTCAAGTGGAAAATAGGCAGACTTTGGTCATTTAAGACCTTAATTATGGCAGACCCTATCATTTAAGACCTATTTCCAGAAGCATGCTCCTCAATGATACTATCTAGCTGTCATTGCTTGAAAATCTCATTTGACTACTTAATACTCCTTTTATAGGAAAGAGGAGGACCCTACAGTCACTTAGGACCCCAAACCTAAAGCGAACCCTTCACGAGATATTCACTATCACTCTTTAATTATAGATATGGCATCTCGTTAGGTTACTCCATTCGGTAGGGAGGCGGAACCTTTAACCACTTAAGAGCTCAACACTGAAGTAAATACTTTTTAGAGACATCCTTATTTATTTATCTGGAATCTCATTAGTTTACTTAATACTTCCATTTAGGAGAGAGGCGGACCCTTCAACCACTTAAGATCTTAAACTAAAAGCGAACCCCTATAGAGATATCCCTCATCGCTCCTAATTCCAAATTTAGACCATTTAATACTTTCTAATTAAGAAAGCAAGCCAAAATCTCTCACGTCGTCATAGGTCCTAGGATTAGTGATATTTCACATCAGTAGTAAGTACACCCGACTGTTGGTAGCCTCAAAGTGAAGGGCAGCCTTCCTTCGAGTGACTCTACTTACCTCGCATCACTAACCTACTAAATCCAATTAACTATCCTAAGTTCTTTTTATATTATCTTAGGTAGATATTAGACATAGCTTACTAATTCCTTTTTTATTTAAGGCAAAAAGATTTATCTTAAATATTTATCCACCCATAAATCCTCGTTTAATGCTCATAAATGTTAATTTGTCCATAAAATCCTAATGGACATTTCCTAAGGCATTTATGTATGGTTTCTAATTTCAAATTAGCAACCTTTTATATCTATTCCATTTTTATCAGTCTCATTAATCCATTTATGCTACCAAATTATTGCAACTCCCATATTTATTACCATTTATTGGAGTTACAACCTTTTAAAAACTTTCCCATTAGTTAATTACCCTAAACACAAATATTACGTGCAAGCATCGTTATTAGCTTTTTATTTAATTATTATAAGTGTAGTAAATTACGTACAAATATTTACTTTTATCAAATATGTTCCAGTTATACATCTTCACTGGAATATTCTTTTCCTTGTTAAATTGTTGGAATTATATCAAAAAAAATTATTCGCTATTAATTTCATAAATTAGTCCAAAACAAAAGATTTAACTTTAAAATATAAATGAGATATCGTTTGAAATTACAACGAATAATCATTTCTTTTTATTAAAGAAATAAACAGTGGAAACTACAATGAATTCATACTTTACACATCTCTTCCTCTTTCTATTTGCATATATTCATTATTAAATCAAATGCTATATTTTTCTAAAAGGGAAAGAAATAAAACTAATTTTACAAATATTAAGAGTCCAACAATTCCATACATAGGAAAGTTTATGTTCTAACAAGATTAGTGTAATAATCCAAATTTATAACATTATTTTACAACCTATTTCAAATGGGGAATAAATTTCATTCAAACAATATTCTAAATTCATACTTTTGGGATAGATTTCCAGACCAGGTGGTAAACAATGCTAAATCAATCCATAAGCAAGAATATGCAGGCGATATTTATTATATTCAGATCATATTCAATTCGTTACCGACAACTCACATATAATTATCCAATTAGACATAATAATCAAATAAACACCAACGGAATAATTTTCATATTATAACAATCTATAAAATTTCCCACTCACCTTTTAAAAGCGATCCAAATCTCCAGATCTTAAGTAGAACCTTTGATTCATCTCCAAATCCTTTTTAATCCAAAAGATATGCATAAAATGGTATATAAATACATTAGAATTACAGATTTGAGAAGAGATTTGGGATAAGGAGGGAAAATAGATACAAATATATATATATATATATATATATATAAGTATATAAATTACCTCAAATACGCATATGGTTGATTCTCTTCTCTTCTCCATTTTATTGGATTTCTACTCTTCTCAGATTTGTATAAATATAGATACAAATATCTTATCTTTATAATTTAGAAAGAAAATGGAGAAGAATAAATGGCAGAGCTTCGCTGCTACCTCCATAAAAATATGAGAAGAGAAGGGAGGGCTAGGCCTGAATTTATAGGCGCTAGAATCAACCAGAACCGTACGATTTAAAATATTAAATCTGATCCATTGTGGCCTAGGGTTATTATAGCTGCCAGGTCACCACCGGTCAACCGCCCATGGGTCATCGGTCGATCATTGGGGGTTAACCGTCCCCAATAATGGGTCGGCCTATGGGCCCGGGTAATTAATATAAAAATGTTAATTTTTCTTATTTAATTATTTTCGTTTCGAAGCCATTTTTCGTCTGTAACTTCTTTGTCTGGACCCCGATCGCAAAACTCCAAATATTAAAGTTGCTTAGAATTTTGCCACGAACGCAATGGTGTAAGTTTTATGGTCAAATTCTATCATTTGCACAAATTCCATTTTAGGAGCCTAATTAATTAAATAACTAACGCCAAATTATGGAGTGTTATAGTCTTCAGGATAGAACAATACACAATATAAAATAAATCACAGAGAACACAGAGTCATTAACGCAGCGATAACTTATAATATAAAATATACATGAGTCCAAATGGGTCTATAAAATAGTCAAACGCCCACTATAATCAAACATATATATAATATGTCCAATATACATCTCAACGACACTTACACATGTAAATACAAATATATAAACAATATACAAATATTCTATCCTCCATCCATTCCCAACATCCACAAACCGGTCAACTCGTCCCTTAACCTGTAATGTCTTGGGCTGACCCTAGTATTATATATATAACACATGGGTTAGACTATGTCTAGAATGCAGGTGTCAATGTATCTCAAAAACAGTAAGACTTATCAAAGAATCTATTGTAAAAATCCTTCCAGGCTCCCGCCTAGCCCCACTTAGGCGCTAGGCTAGCCTTACCACCTAGATTTTTGCTTAGTCTGCCTAGATGAGACCTATTTCATTATCTAAGCTTATAAAAAGGTTTATAAGCACCATATATGCAGCAATTTAGGCTTGATGCCTCTTATAAGCATCAAAATGTTTGTTTTAAGCGATTTTGTCTCCACAGTTGCTTTCAAACCAATCAAAATCCATGAGATCCCATTGTGGATCAGTTAATACTAAAAAAACTAAAACGCCTAGTTCTGATTAATCAATGATTAATCCCTGCCTAAGCGATTAATCCCTAGTCCATTCTTACAGCCTAGCATCTGCTTAGAGATTTTTACAACCTTGATCAACTGTAACACGAAGTAATGTAAGGGTATTTAGTGTCAGAAACAGATCACAAAACATGTATAAGTAGTATCACACATATAGTAAGTCAAGTCAAACCATGTACTGGTAAACAATGTCAAATGGGTGAAATAATCCATGCATCCAAATATCATTAATATAAATAATCACAACAACATAGGACATGCTCTCAGTAATGCCTCCGATTATCTCTCAGATAATCGTAAAGTAAAGTAGACATACCCGGGATCCGTGATAATCATCACATACAAAACATGCATGCAAGAAATATAAATATTGCATATCCCCAGTAACCAAGGTCATCTCTCGGATAACCATAAAAGATAGGAAAGGGTCTAACTCGATGCTCTCGGTATCTCTAGCGATCCTCGATAACAACATAAATAATGTGTACGAGGTTACTCAAGACAAGGACTCTCAGTCTAAAGAATAATCAAGGAGATCGATGATCATATAACAATCACCTAGACATTAGCCTTAAAGTAATCATCTTGGCTCTCAACCAAAGAAATAATCACATGGTCTCTCAGACCTCTAATGATCTACTTAACTCTCAGTATCATAGATAATCACCTTGAACTCTTAGTCTAAATGGGCTATCAGCACCATATATATAATTATAATAGCATCATTCTCGATAATGATCTAGATGGCTTACAGCCACATCTATAATGATCTCATAAAGGTGAATAAATAGTGTCTGTATCAACAACAACAAGACAGGAGACTGACAGCTCTTAGCCTGCTCTAGGAACCTTCCTCACATGCTCTCAGCCCTACTCCTACAGTCATCGGTTACCTCAGAGGCCATCTACCCAATATCCATCTAGTGTAAGTCAACGCTGTACAATGGTTACGACTCTACAAGTGTCCCGGTGGTAACTAATTTCTGGCCTAAGTGATACGGGGGCAGTGGCTCTCAGCCATGCCACTCAGCCACATACACAAAAAAGATGTGTCACGGATTCGGAGAGCGACCCCACAATCAGACCACTAAGATGGATACTAGCCAATCTGATTTTGTAACACCCCATATTTTTAGTAACATTATTTAGGATATTTAATTAGCTAAATTAAATAAAATAATGTGATGATTAGGGGATTGAGATTTGATTTTAATAAAGGGTGGCCGTGCCATATAAATAAATGAACTAAGATAAAATAAGTTAGGGAAATAGGTAAGGGAAAAATAGGAAGAAGGATATTCTTATACCCTAAACCCTTAGGAATTCAATTCACACTTCCATTTCATTATCAAAAATTAAACTAAGAGGTCGGCCACCATTAGAAGCTACTATAGGAAGATAAAGAAATCAAAGGGAAGCTAAATCAACACAAATCCATTCAAATCTCAAGCTCCTTAATCTCAAAGCTAAGCTGAATAATGACTATATCTCATTTTCCTAAATGTTTTCGGTTTTAAGATGAATCCGAAGTGTTTTGCATGATTATGCCATATTTTTGAAGGATTAAATGTTTATATAAGCTTGTTGATGATTTTTGCTTGTTCATATAGATTTTATGATATGTTTTAATGTAAAAACCCTATTAAATGACATCCACATGCCTTGCGATTCTAGATTTAGATCAGAAATGATATTTTAGAGATGGGTGTCCATTTTTATAATTTTTTGACTTAATGTGGATTTTATATTAATTTTCTAGTGTAGAAAATGATTATTTGGGTTATAAATTATTTACGGCTAAATAATTAATATTTTGGGTTTGAAATTAATATATGTTAGAAAACATATTAAAAGAGATTTTCTATAATTTTTGTAGAATTTTCCTATGTGTTTTAATATATATATAAAATTATTTAAGGTACGGGACTTGAATGTTTTATATATTTATAAAAGGAGAAGGGGTATTTTGTAAATAAAATAATTGTTATTTCTGAAATCTTGGCAGCACTTTTAGAAAAGAAAATTATAAACCTATAAGAATTTGACAAACATAGCAGCTTAGTAGAAAAGTATTTCTTTTTAGAGTTAAAAACAAATTTTACATGCTTTTGGCATGTCTCACCACTTTTGGCACAGGGGTTTCGGCCAAGTACTGCCGCCACCATCAGTATCGAAACCAATGCGCATGGTATCAATACACTTAGTACGTACCAAATTGGATAAAGGCGGAAGTACTGGGTCGAAACGTTGGATTCTGATAAGGTCGAAGCATGTCTTGGTTTTAAATGAAATAGTGCATGCTTTGCTTTCGAAGGAAGAGCTTTCGACTTGGTTGGCTTTCTGCCAGATCAAATTATTTTAAAGGAATGGTTTCGAATGGGTTGCGCCTTTTGTTTTAAGCAAATGCTTTCGAAGGGGTCGAAACCCCTAGCTGCCGCTTTTCTTACCTTTCGAAGTCAATGTTTCGGAAGGTATACTTTGTTTTAAAACTTGGCCACTTCTCCAACGCTTTCGGAAGGTTGGTTTCGACACCATCACTTCTTTACTTAGGAATTGATTTCAAAAGGAATGCTTTTGAGTTAAATGGTTTTAATGACCCTTTTGCTCTATTGAAAGTAAAACCCAAATGGTTTCGAAAGAGATAGTTTTCAAAGGTTTCGAAGGAGATAATTTTAAATGGTTTCGAAAGGTGCTTTCCACATGTTTTAGATTGAACCCACATGCTTTCAAAAGGTTTACTGTTTTAATGCTTTCGAAAGGATTTTAAATAAAGGTTTCGAAGGGGTGGTTCCCCAATGGTTTCGAAAGGTCTAAAAGGAAAGTTTTTTCAATGTTTTCGAAAGGCAGTTTTAAAGTGTTTTAAAAGAAAGATGTCTAAGGTTTTAAAGCTTTCGAAGGGAAGGTTTTCGAAAGGTTTATTTGAATGGTTTTGAAAGGAATGTTTTGACCTTTCGGCCTAGGTTATATAAAGGGGTTTACTTGGTTTCGAAAGGGGTACTTTCAATGGTTTCGAAAGGGGTACTTTCAAAGGTTTAGATGTTTTCACAAACAAAGATTTGAGTAAAGTATATATATAACATGGCAAGGTGATTTTGAGTAAAGCATAAAGCATATGTATTTTCCTTGTTTAAGTTTGATTTAAAGGTTTTCAATCAGTTTAAGAAGAAAAGGTTTTAGAGGAAAATTTAAGGGAAGGTTTCCCTAAGAAAAATGACTCGGATATTAGAATGTCAGATGAGATTGGTATAGGGTCGCGCCCTATACATTAGCTATTAGCCTTAGCTAATTTAGTCCAAAATTCCAGTGTGTAGGGCTTTGTCACAGGGTAAGACTAAAATTATGATTACACGTAGAAGGGAATATATATATATATATATTTGTATACAGATAGGATATTGATGAGCCCGCAAAACCATTAGGATCAGGTGACCCTGGGAGATGTTAAGTTAGGGACAGACCGTCCAGAAGAGGAGTATTTAACATATAAGTTAAGGACTAACCGTCTAGAAGAGGAATGTCTAACATGTGTTAGATTATTTTGTTTACATTGTCTGGTAGGCCCGAGTCAGCCAAAGGTTAGTAGTTAGCCAAACACAACTATAGTGTTTGGACAGATAATTCATTTATCACCTGACATGTATGTTTACATGATGTTGCTTTACAGTGTTAACCAGTTTTGGTTGCAGGATTATGATTTACAAAAGATATGTTTTTAAAGGATATTAGTGAGGAGAAACCCATTCCGCTAAGCGGCATGGTCTCACTTAATATCAAATAACCGAGATGTATAGTATTATTCACACCAGGCTTTATGTCTGACTCGAATTTTATGTTTTCCACTTAAACTCTCGAATGCTCAAAATTAATTTGAGTAGGCTGAGGGTTGAGGTTTACAGGTTATTAGTAGGTTGGCTAATAAAGCTTTCGAAGACGAGCAGGTAGCTAACTGATAGCTATTTAGGAGTTGCTGTTTTATTTTGTTTGATTCCGTTGTGTGTATTAAGTCAGTTATGACTATATAGCACTCTAGTCATCCAAGGGGGCATTATCATATGTCGCTCTTGACGTATTTTGTAATATTTATATTTGATCTTTACTGGGAAACGATTATGGGATTATGTAATGGAATATGAAACATGTTTTGTGAAATGTAATCAGAAATGATGTTTTGTGAAATTGGTGATTTTGTTTTATATTCATGTGCTTCTGATATTATGGATACCATTAACATTACCGTATTTGGTCACCAGAATTTAATACTATGGATGACTACAGCATCTGTAACGCTTAGCTTCGGGCCTCCAGATAGAGGATGTTACATATTTACTCCATATCGTATAATGGGGGCATACAAACAAGATAGACACACTTATGGCTCTAAGCCAGCATACTCTCAGCGTGCATCACCATAAATATAATACTTTGTAGATATCATCCTATCAAGTGCATCTACTTACAGAGAGTAATCGAACAAGTATTAGTTCGGGCATCCCATATCATCCAGTGTTACCTGAACATTTACTCAATGTTCGTAAACTACACTCGCCTATTATTCTACATAACAAGTCCAAAGAATAGATGGAGAAATATTACCGAAACTCCCCTACCATATGGTATTATAACTCTGTTTATTCTAATTCCTCGTTGCACAGAAATATATAGCAATCATTCTAATATAAATTTTCAATCGATAGAAAAATTAATTTACAAAATTTACATTCCATTTTCTGTTTCAAAATATGTAGTTGCAAATCTATTATTTAATTACAAGAACATCTATAAATTACAATTCAATTCCAAATCACTTGAACTCTTTATAAAAATAATTCATATATTTTTAGAGTTCTTATCTAATAACTGAAAATAATAATATTATTAAATAAGTTATATAATTTAAAAAAATTCTTTGAACAATGAATTTAATTAATTCTACTTTTCCTATAAGTGTTTTCAATAAAAAATAATAATAATCTCCCAAATCCATAAAATAAAATTTCATAAATGAAAATTTTCATTTCAACAAATAATCTATATTCAAACTTACTATTACTTTAGAATGTTGTTTACTAGATTTTCTATTTATTAAATCAAAATAAAATTAACTTATCACTTTAAAATTTTAGATTTCAAACGCCGACTCATGAATATCCTTTAAATATTTAATAACGAATAGGAAATAAATAAAAAATGTAAACATCCAAAACTCACTTAGATAATAAAATTTTAAAATTCATCATTTCCAAATAATTTTTATTCATCAGCTCCGTAAAATAATTCACTTAAATATTTTCTATCACCAATAATATTTTTAATTTTGAATAAAAATCATTCCAAAATCCATTATTTATTTCCAAAGATATTTTATTTCATCAAAACTTTCTATATCAGTTTATCTCCTTCTGATTAATTTTTAATGTGATCTCATCACAACAACAGTCGATCGAAAATATGTGATCTCATCACAACAATCGATCAAAATATACAATTCAATTTCATATCAACTAAAATTTATCATCCAAACAATTAACAAATTCCAAGAGAATAGAATATAAATCTCAACGGTGAGTTATACAAAATAACTCACACAAACAAAGCAAACATCCAATGCCAATGCATAATTCAACAATATCAATCATCAACAATTTGCATAAACTAGACGATAGTTGTGAGTAAAAAGAATTTACTCATTGAAACGATGCTCGAGTTCCCAAAATAGCGAATTCACTTCTATTATCACGACCCGCATATGCTTCTAAGTTTCCGACAATCTCGTCTTGACATTTTCAACCATGCTAACATCGTTTTGTGGTCATCAGCAGCACCATAATCATCCTCATCATCGACTTGCTTATACCCAAACGCCACCGATATCTGTTCGAAGTCATGCCTACATCACTACATCGTGCTGCTATAGATGCATACATACAAAGCCTAGGTCGCCGCACGCCAATCACCTCTGTGGTCGTGTCCTACTCTTCTAGCATAGTTTGATGATGCTAGAGATGCACTCATGTTCTTGTGCTTCAATCGTTTCTTTTTTTAATATGGGTCATGATTTGATGATTTTAGAGCATAGGATAGAAATTGTTAATTAAGATACTGGTTTAGGTTCTTGGGCTTGAGAGAGGAAGGAAATGGAGATTTGTAGAAGTGAGGAGAGAATGGAAATGGGTTTGGGCCTTGTTGATTTGGGCTAGATTTATTTATTATTATTATTTTTCTACTTTTCCCAATTATTTAATCATCCTTATATTTAGACTGCTCTCTCATAAATTTTTATTAAAATTTCTAATCTGATCTACTTTAATTTACATTTCACTCTACGGAATACCTATCCCAGCAATTGCATAATTTTATTCAATTCAATGCCCGTTTATATATTTTTCACTGTTTTAATCACATAAGAACTATTTACACTTACAAAAATATTTTGTGTTCAACTAAACAATTTATTCAATATATTATTTGAAAAGAATTTGTTGATTTAATTCAGTTATTAAGTCAAAATCTTTTATTAAATATAATTTAATTAACTTAAAATTTATTTTTAAAATATTAATTATCAAATTTCGAATTCAAACAATTTTATTTTATTTAAATTTATCTATTTATACAACATAGAAAGCAGAGTTGTTACAGCTGCTTGCACTACGGTCCAAGAGGTAGCCCGATGGTGCACAAGTGGACCCGGGGGCCCATGAGCCAAAGAATAACTCGGTATCGAGTCATTTTACTCGGCACCGACCTATTTTCATTGGTGAAAAAGAAAACTCCTTCATTTGCTTGCTTTTCTATCTCCTTCTTGAGTTGTTATGGACTCTTTTTCATCAACTTGTAGTTAATTCCAGTGATCTTTCTAATAACTGCTTTCTTCTCATTGATTCTTGGAATTGCTCGTCCAAACTCTAGAAAAAACCACTTGACCACGAGTTGTTAGAGTAGTATAAGAGATGTATGGTGTTTAGGAGATAAAAAATGGAGAGGAAATAGGTTGGTGCCGACCTAAACAACTCGGTACTGAATTGTGTCCTTAGCCATATTTCCGCCCAAACTTCTTGAGTTCAACTTTCTAGTCCTTCTTAGTGTATTTCTAAGTCCATGAATCATTTCATCCTTATTTTGATCTTCTAAGTTCAATTGAAATCTGCTTGGCTAAGAAGCGGGTTAACACAACCAAATTGTATCCTCAACGCTCTCAATAAATTAAAACATAGAAATTTACATTTTAAGTCAAATTAGGGCAATCCAAATGAATACTAGACAATTAATAACCCAATTAAAATAAATCTGAAATAATGTTTAAAATCTTATCAACATCATACTTTAAAAAATTTAGGGATTGATTTCCAAATTTCTAGATTAGGATGTATACCATTCCATTCCAATAACTTACAGAATACTCATGCGAGGTTTCAATTAAATATATTCATTTTAAGCTTACAATACAACAGATTTTTCATAGAATAATAATCGAATAAAATTCAATGGTATAAATTTCAATGTTATATATAAATCATATAATTTCTCACTCACCTTCCTATCTTTCAAATCTTCCAAATCTGAATCCATTCCTTTGATTGACTCCTTTTTACTTAATATCCCAAAAATATGTATAATAAGATATACACATACCCATTAGAATTACAGATCTGAGAGGAGATTTGAGTTAAGTGGAGTTTCAGATTTATAATTATAAAATTTACTTTTTTCGTGGAATGATTAACTCATTCTCTTCTTCTCTTTTATTTTCCACCATTCTCCAATTTATACATAATATTTTTATAATTTCTAGAAACAGTGGAGAAGGGAAAATGGTAGTGCTTCACTTCTCTGATCAGAAAATATAAGAAGAAAAATGAGAGGCTAGGTTTGTATTTATAGGCCATCGAATCAATTCTATCCATAATATTAATATATTAGTTAAATCCGGACCGTTAGGCCGAGGTTCAATCCTTGCCATCGCCACTTAAACTGGTCGACTGCTCCTTGTAGGAGGTATAATATTCGTTTAAATTTATAAATACATCAATCCCATATCATAATTATATATATAATAGTTATGAATTTAATTTGTAGTTTATTTATATAAAAATATTTATCATGCATTGCATTCTAAATTTCTTTTCTTTAAAGTTATGTACCTACATTTTGAAACTTCTACAGTTGTTTACAAAACCCTCCATGGTATCAACAAATATTGCACATTTAAGTCAATATATTTTAATTATTACGTAGTCTTGAATTTAAACTATTTGAATATATAAATTCAATGAACAAATATTTGTTAATTTATCTAATAAATCCTAAAATATGACAGTTTCAACATGTACACCATATTCATATAACCATTGGTAGCATTACCCTTGTCATTCAAATAAGAAAATGTAAATAATATGCATAAACAATATTAATAAATTCAATCTATTATTCATTTATCATAATAAATATATCATATATTTCATTGTAAAATTTTGTTTTTAACTTCAAAAATCTAGAATTTAACATTTTTATAATTATTTACAACCTCCTTGATTCTTTGCTAGTATTTTATATTCAAATCCATGTATTTAAATTACTTAAAAAATCTCAGAATCAAATTATTTAACTAATTTAAGTTAATAGTTAGTCGATTCTTCTAATAAATCATTAAATAATATATCAATTTTAACATACATACATGTGTGTGTACACATACATGATAGAGTTAGGAGTATGCCCTAGGGGCAATTATGTAATTTGGTACATATATCTAACTCGTTGGCCAATCTTGTTCGAAATAAAAGGTATTTTCTTTCTATTATATACTTGATAAAATGTGATTATATTAATTAATTAACTTAAGTAAAAGTGTATTTAATAGAAAAAACCATAAATGGTATATTTTGTGGTAGTAGTTACAAAGTGTTGTAACCGTGAGTAATTTATCACAACGAAACAAATATACCATTTTAAATATTCCTAGTCAAGATGCATCGAGACTAGATATCGATGTATCCGTTGAGACTGGAGTACGTAACGTTGTCCAAATGTTGGGCAGTGTATTACTTATGACTGCTGGGGCACATAGGGGTTATGTACTAATAGTTATTGGATAACTATGGAATGACTCGCTCGATAGTTTTCTGTTGGTTAATATAACTAAGGTCAAACAGAAAATATCGATGTGACTGATTTACACAGTTCTATCGACTTGAGAATACTATAGATCTTCAATATGAAAGTTCCGCTTTGATTATAGCCAAATCATGGCATGACGTCCATCGAGTGACTATAGTTGGGTCGAGTGGAAGTATTGGAAGTGAAGCACTATTCAAGAGAGGATTCGTTTCCTCAGTTATATGCGGTTTGTATCATGGTCAACTCAAGTCAACTCAAAGTCAAAGTCTCTGGCCAGAGCATTTCGGTTAATAATAATTGTTATTATTGAACCAAGGACTTTGTATTTGGACTATAAAGTTGAATGTGGATGAGATTGGAATTTTGACCATTAGCAAATTCCATAAGCCAAAAGTGATATGGTTTTGACGAAGAGAATTGGTGTAAACAAATGTCATAATCGAGTAACGCTTATTAAACTAAAATTGGATTTTTACCGAAAATTAGTAAGCGATAAATTTGGCCATAATGTCACACCACCTGCTAAGTGATGTGTGAACGTTAACATTAGAATAGTTCAATGTTAATCGCTGACCAAATTACATCCAAGAGTTACACAGCCGAAATGATGAATTCCCTTAAGACCGAACGATTTAATTAGTTTATAGTTGTTATAAATTAATTAAATTAATTAATATTTATGAAATATTAATTATAAAATTCGAATATGATTTGAGAAATAAATACTATTATATATATTTATAACAGTTATAAATATATCGATTGATATACAATATTGACAAGCGATTAAATTAGAATTAATTGCGTAGTATTTTGGCTTGGGCTTAGATGGGTTTAAGGCCCATCATTAGAGCTGCAAAATTTCGGTTTTGGGAAGGTTTAGTGGCGGCTAAAACATAAGGAATTGGCTTGGAGATAATGGGTTGAGACCAAGTGAGAATGGGTAAAAAGGTTTTCCTCGTTTCTCTTTAATACAACCCTATATATATATATATATATATATGTATGTATGTATGTATGTATGTGTATATGTATGTATGTATGTATGTATCTCTAAAAATAATGATAAAACTTTTTGAAACATAGCTCTCAATCCACTTCAAAATTCAAATATATTTCAAATTAAAATAATACTATTCGATAGTTAGAGGTCGGTAATACTTCAAAAAAATTTGGCCGCCATTACCTTCTACATTGCTGATTAAAACATAGCTCTCAATCCACTTCAAAATTCTCAAATATATTTCAAATTAAAATAATACTATTCGATAGTTAGAGGTCGGTGATTCCGGACTTGCAATCTGACGAATCAAGAACAGTAAAAGGAAGGGAAGTCATTGCTTCAACGTGGATTCAAAGGCATCATTAAATTGGTAATTTTAATTCATATTACATTAATTAAATTATATTCTATGATCCTATATTGAGCAATTTCATATCTGTTTAAATATATTGCTACTGTATGTTTAGTTATGTGAGATTTTTGAAAGTAGATGTAGTTGTCAAAAATCAGTTTGGTTATGTGCATAATTTGTTTATTACACTATTTGATATATGTATAGACAAATGTTGTTTACTGTACAAAATCAATTTTTTTCATTAATAATTGTTTTATATATAATTATTAATAAATTCATATATATATATATATATTAGTGTATATTTATCTCTCATAATAGCATATATGCATATATAAGATATATATATATATATAAATATATGATTTAAAAAATTTAGTACACTTATTTATAGATAATATGAATTTACAAATTCGAAAATTAATTATCATACATATATTCATATTTTTAAATAAATATTTATTGAAATTTTGAATTGTTTATTATATATAAAATAATTATTACATTAAAAATTCAATTATATATTTTTAAAAAATATTATATCATTTTAGAAACGTATAGAAAAAATTTAGGAATTTTTCAATAAATTTTATTATTTTAATAATTAATATTATTTCGGAAAAACTATTTATGATTTATTAAAAATAATAATATAATTGAAAATTTCTTCAAATATTTTTGTAACCTTTCATTCATGATCCTAGAATTTCTGAAATTTTAAAATTTGAATTTCTTGTAATATTTTATTTTATATTAAATAATTATTGTCGAAATCAATGTATTTATTTTAAAAAATAATATTTCAACTTTGAAAAATCTCTAGATTTTTTTCTAAGCTCTATTTTATGATCCTAGAATTTCAAAAATTGTAAAATTTGAATTTTCATCAATAGATTATTTTATGTTAATTATTTATGGATGAAAATATTATTTTATTCATAATATATACAAATTAAAATACTAAAATTATTATGTTTGCGAAACTAAGTTAATTTTGAATTATAAATAATTTTTAATAATTGTTCTCTCTTTTTCTATATATATATATATATTTATCTATATATAAATGTTTTATCTATATAACAAAATCCCTAGGTTGGTTATAAAAGATAAAGAACGGTTCAGATTTAAAATTAAAAAAAAGACATCAGAGGGACAATATTTATCCACGTCTACAAAAAATAAATTCCTTTCTACGTAGTAACTTCCTAACCCATGATTGCTCTCCACTCACCCACCATCATTTCAATCCATAATAACTTCCACTGCCCACGAATTAAATTTCATTTTTGTTTTCCCTTCTTCCAAATGAATAACATCGTCTTCCATTCTAAAATTCAAGCTATTTATCACTCCACCAGATTTTTTTTCCTACTGTTAGTTATATACCGCCTTTTGTTTTAATGCTCAGTTGCTTTGATACTGCTTCCTATGCTATGTTTCAATATCCATGCGATTCATTGATCACTTTTTTTAGTTAATTTGTATGTGTATTGTTTATTGTGGATTTTTTTTGCAGGAAGTAGTCTTCCTTCTTCATATTGTAATTTTCTTTCATTTTTCGGTAGAGATTATGCTATGGTTATATTGTTGCAAATTGGAGATCAAATTTGTAAGTGTAGTTTGCTGTTACAGTTTATGTACATCTATAATTGTTCACACTCATCATTTATTTTATTTTATTGTTTTGTGCAATATGCACATAACGTGTTTGGTTATATTACTATGTGAGTTTTACCTCTACTCTATACACAAAATTCAATTATTCCTATAGTTATTATTGTACATATTTTATAATTATGGCATATCAAACTTTTATTTATACTATTATTATTATTGTTATGCATTAATGACTAAAGAGCTTGGTTTAACTGTTAATATAGCTTCTTCTCAACTTCATTGGTAAACATGTTCCTATTTCTTTAGGTTCATATTGTTGCTTATAACTGTTAATATAGCTTCTTCTCAACTTCATTGGTAAACATGTTCCTATTTCTTTAGGTTCATATTGTTGTTTATAAATTTTTTCTACAAGCTCTAAGTTATCGGTTCCTATTTTATTCTTTACTTTTTTCAGTTTACCTTTTCTATGCACAAAAAACATTTTTGTAAATGATATTACAAGTATTTATGCATTTTGATGTTTAAATTAGGCCGCAGATTAATACAACTACATGATTTCTTCTCTCGACGAACAGAATGCCAAAGAAAAAGCAAAAACTATTGAGGTATGAAAGAGGTTTTATAATAAATGAAACTCTTCTCCCTTACTAGTTTCATCATTCAATTTGACTGAACCTGTAGTTTTGGCATTCTAAACTCAAACCAACATAAAAGTTATACATTTGCAAGTTTTAACCATAGTTGGCCTTTGTTGCTTAGGAATATGTGAATTGCAAGTCTGTCCAATATTGTTTAGATCCAATAGTAGTTTGGGAAATAACACTATGCATCTTTATTTTTGAAGATTAATCTTTTTTTTATTCTTTCTTTATATCAATTGCCTACCCAAATGTTATTAACTAACTGGAAATTTATCTGACTACATATGAAATCATAATTTTCAACTTATAAAACAATAGTGAAATGAACTGATGTAAATGAAATTAAAATTATAATTTTGTATGCCATCATTTTCCTTTCCGTTGACATGGACCTTGATATTTAGATTTGTATGGAAATTTATCAATATGATCCAAAACTTTATTTTGAATAAATTAAATTGGTGACTAGTACCTTTGTCCCGCTATACCTAATAAAGATTAAATTTTGTTATTATACTTATTGTCTCTACTATACTCATGGTTTTAAATCTCCTATATATCGCCCGAGATCTCGTCCGAGATCTCCTTTTCACACTTAAACGAGACGAGACATCAAATCTCCTCCATATCTCCCTCAACACCCATCTCGTCTGAGATATTCAAATCTCATCCGAAATATGGATCAAAATCTCAATTCGAGATCTCACCCAAAATTATACATTTTTCTTATTTTGCATAATATTTTTTATTTTCATATTGATTCAAAAGAAACTACCCAATCCAATTATAATTTACCAACTTCTTGAACATATTCTTTACTTTTTATCTTAATGAGTCAAGTGAAAGGTTTCACTTCTTTATTATGTTCAAATAAAAGGATATTATTCAATCATTACCAAATCAATTAAGCTAATCAAGCTACTATTCTTCTAAAAATATTCATTTTTCCATGTAAATCAAGTATGTTACCATTTTTATTTTTACTAAGAAAGTTATAACCGTTAAATAAATTTTTGACACATCAATTTTAGACACATAAGTACATCCGAGATATTCCCGAGATGCATTATAAGACCCAAGATGTCAATCCGAGATGTACACCCGATATGTACTCATCTCGTCCGAGATCTCCCCCGATACGAGATAACTTGTGTAAAAATTTCGAGACGAAACGTAACCGAAATCCGATATTTAAAACCTTGACTATACTGCATCAATTTAGCAACTTGAGTCTAAATTTATTTGACTATGAGCACAATCCTTCAATTTTGAAACATAAGGTTGAAGAGAATTGATGATTGAGATAAGTTGTAGATTTCAATCAAGTTATGTTAAATATACTTAGTATAATTTTAATCAGAAATTACTGATTTATCTTATTAACAATAACAGTAATGTGATCTTGATTAAAAAAAAGGTATGCTTACGTTAATCAAAATTAGTGATTATAGCCGACCTTTTGTTCATTCAATAATTAGCTGTTATAACTGCTAAAAGTATATTCAGCTAATTTGGTGCTAAATTTTGATGATTGGATTGGTGAAACTGGTTAGTAAATAGTTTTTTTTTTGAGAAGAACGGATGTGTAGCGTGGAACTACACAGCCGATTAGAGCTAAATAATAATATAGTAATATTACGATCAACATGCCTAATCGTTGGCTAAAAAAAGTGATTTGAAATAACATACATCAGCAACAGCTAAACGGATATAGAGTCATAATACCAACCCTAGCCCAATATGTACATAAAAACAAGTCAGATAGAGATATAGATGAAAAGATACATGCAACTGTCACGTACACTTTCCAACCGACCCATTATGTAGAAAAAGAAGTAGAAGCAGCATTAACCATGAGTATGAGGACCAACCGGCGCGGCAGATGATGCACTTCCCACCGACTCAGCTGGAGGTGATCTGGGTGTCGGAAGACGGAGCCTGACTGGTGCGGAGAAGCTGGAGCCTGACCAAAGAGCAAAGATATTAATTATCCTATTATAGATATACACCCTCGAACTAGCAGGTTTGTTAAAAACGTGGGTGTTTCTCTCTTTTCAAATTACCCAGCAAAAAATGGTTAGAAAAGAATCTAGTAGAAGATCTGGAGCATTGTACTGCCAAAATTCAAAGAAGTTTGATACTGATGGAATGAAACCCAGAATATGAGCACTTGTTGAGACCCAAATGTAATAGGCAAAGTCACAGTCGAAGAAAAGGTGATTTATGGATTCGGCTTCAAGGTTGCAGAGGGCACAAGTCTGATCAGTTAAGATATTGAGGTGGGAAAGACGGTCTTTGGTGTTAATACGGCCATGTATCAGACACCATTGAAAAAATAGGATTCGGGGAGGAAGGTGGCATTTCCACAAACGCGCGAAGGAGAAGAGTCTGCCAGGGTGGTTCAAGAAGGAATAGCATTGGGTCACAGAGAAGCCTTTTGAGGGGGATAAGGACCATGAATAATGATCGGGGGAGGAAGGAGACAAGTTAACGGATTGAAGCAGGTTAGTGGCGGCAAGGAATTCTCGGAGCAGGTTATCACCAAAAAGGGAAGCAGGACAAAGCGAAGGGGGGCCAATAGATACGGCATCAGCTACCGTGAGAAACTGGTGGGATGCGGAGGAGAAAAGGGTAGGGAATCTGCGGTTTAGAGGAGAGTGATGGAACCAGGAATCAAACCAGAAAAGAGAGTTAGAACCATCACCTAGGATCACTTGAAAGAGAGGCTTAATACGATTGAGGGAAGCTAGGATGCCAGACGAGAAGGGGGAGGGTTTGTTGAGGGGAGCAAGATGAAGGACACAAAATGGGTTAGCTTGATAGTGAACTGAGAGAATCCAGTCTTTCCAGATGAAGTGACCAGGTGTAAGAAGACGCCATAGCCATTTGACCAAGAGAGCAAGGTTGAGGTTCGAAGGTTGATAATACCAAGGCCACCATGGTCTTGATGTAAACAAGCTATCCTCCAGTTGACAAGGCATTTGGCTTTTCCCCCATTCCAGAGGAAGGTTCTTCTAATGGAATCAATTCTCTTGGATACCCAGGTAGGTAGTTTGTGGAACGAGAGCCAATAAAGGGGAATGGAAGAAAGCACCGATTTGATTAGAACCAGTCGGCCCGCGGCTGAAAGTGCATCAGCTTTCCAGCCCAAAAGTCTGGATTCAATTTTAGAGACAAGGGGAACCCAATCGACACGTTGGAGTTTGGTGGGATGCAAGGGGATACCAAGGTAAGAGATTGGGAAGTGAGAAATGTTGCAGTTGAGGATGGAAGAGATGGTGGGACCGAGGTGATCAGCATTACCAAGCATAATGATAGAGCTTTTGTGAAAATTGATAGAGAGACCCGAAATGAGTTCAAAGACGTATAGATGGACCTTAAGACAGTGGATATGATCTGGCGAGGGAGAGACGAAGAGAATGGTATCATCAGCGAATTGGAGGTTGGATACAATTAAGTTAGAGTTAGGAGGGCCAATACCGGCAAGACAGTTGTTCGAGATTGCCAGCTTAGTCATGCGATTAAAGACGTCCGCCACCAGCACAAATAAAAGCGGCAAGAGAGGGTCTCCCTGCATGAGGCCACGGGCAGATTTGATAAGACCCCCCGATGAACCATTAATCTGAACAGAAGAGAGGCTGGAGATCAGAATGCATTTTATCCATTCACACCACTTTACGGGGAAGCCTCTGTGTGACAAGAGCTCAAGAATGAAGTTCCAATTAACAGAGTCAAAAGCCTTAGAGAAGTCTAATTTGAGGAGGACACCTGGTAGGTTGTTTGAGTGGCAAAAAGAGATAACTTCCTGTGTTGCCGCCACACAGTCTAGGATGTTGCGACCCTGGATGAAGGCAGATTGCTCCATGCCTATCAACTGGTTCTTGTGAAGTTGAAGACGGTTAGCGAGGACTTTAGTGATAAGCTTGAAAGTGGTGTTGAGGAGACTGATGGGGCGAAAGGCTGCAAGGGAATTGGCACCCTCAGATTTCGGGAGAAGGACGATGTTGGCGTAGTTGAGTCGGGATATGGTCATAGGGTTGGAATAGAATTCAGAGCAAGATATTTGTCCTGATAACTTCCCAAAAGTGTTTAAAGAAAAAAGAGCCAAAGCTATCAGGGCCCGGCGATTTGTTGTCGTCCATATTCTTGAGAGCAGCCAGGATTTCTTCTTCGGTGAAAGGTGCATCAATTGGGATGGCGGATGGATTGGGGTAGAGGAGGTTCCAATCAATGTGGGGAAGGGAGGGGGAGGGTTTGCCAAGGACGGAGCGGTAATAATTGGTAAAGAGATGTAAAATTTTAGTCTAATCAGTGACTGGCGAATCATTGTGAATAATTTCGGGGATGAACAGGGATCTGTGGCGGCCGTTAGCAAGTCTGTGGAAGTAGGCCGTGTTTTTATCACCGTCAGCTAACCACTTAGCCTTAGAGCGTTGTTTCCATCCAATCTCCTTCTGTTTCATCAGCCTTTCGAGCTCAGCTTCCAGACTTCTAAGCGTAAGTGTCTCAGAATCATCAACTGGGTGGGACTCCTCGAGAATATTCAGCTTAAGGATTTCATCTTGGGTGGAGGAGATACGATTTCTGAGTGAGCCCCAAATGGATTTGGCCCAAGGCTTAAGAAGTCTTCTCAGCGATCTAAGTTTGCCTACTACCCGGGCTGAAGCAGAATTGAAACTGATGGGTTGGGCCCATGCAATTTTGATAAATTCTTCGAAGGATGGTTCAAGTAGCCAGAGTCTTTCAAACCTGAATGGTCGATTGTGATTGGAGAGAGAGCCCGAATCAAGTACGTGAGGACAATGGTCAGAGAGGACAGTTGCGAGACCTAGACAGGTAGATAGAGGGTGGATATCATCCCATGTAGAGTTGAAGAGAAAGCGATCAAGTTTAGCCAAGGCGGGGGTCTGACGCCTATTAGACCAGGTAAAAAGGTGGTTGTTGATAGGGGGTTCAATCAATGAGCAGGAGCTGATGAAAGCATTGAAAGCATCTGAGTCAGGCGAGAAGTTCCCTGAGTTTCTTTCGACCGAATATCTAGTTGTATTGAAGTCACCTCCAAGCACCCATGGACCATATATGTGTGTTGCAAATTCCATGCAGTTCCTCCAAAGATCTGCCCGTTCTTGAGTAGTTTGAGGACCATAAATGTTTGAAAAGAAGAAGATGGTGTTGGACTGCAGGTGTCTAAGAGCTATATGAAGGACATATGGCTGATGAGTGATTTGACCAAGAGACCATACGGATTCATCCCACATGGTTATTAAACCCCCCCCGGAGCCAATAGCGTTTGCGTGGGCACACCCAGAGAGCTATGGACCACCAATTTGACGAATATGGGTGGGAGATGGATCAAAAAGTTTAGATTCTTGGAGCAGGAGGATATCTATATGTAGGGGAGATAAGGACAGGTAAACTGAATGTCTTTTTGAGGGGTCCCCTAGCCCACGAATATTCCAGAAGACAAATTTCATTGGGAAAGGGAAAGACGCTCTTGTTCTCGGGTTTGCATGGCATAATAATGTTCATCAAGTATAGAAACACCCATGCAACGTGATAATTTCTTATTTAATCTTGAATTAGTTGAAGAAAAAACTACAGGTTTGTAGAAGCTACCTGTAGCTCCAGGCAAGGAAGAGGCTCGGGCTGTCCTCGAGCTTCTTCTAACTACCGCTGGAGAAAGGCCTTGCAAGATAGGGTGAACTGGAGCCGGAGGAGGGGGAGGCTGGTAAATAATCTGGTGTCGGAGTTGGATCAGGAAGCGGGACTTGAAGGTGATAGGGCATAGAGAGGTCATAGTCGAGAAGGGGGTCCCACAGCGGTGGAGCTGGCTCAGCATTATGGACCATCATAAGGTTAACATCATCGTTAAAATTCGGAGGAGGGGAAGATGAGGCTGACTCGTGGATCATAGCATCGAAGCGTTCTTCGGAGTCGAGGTCGTCGGAAGGAAGCGGGTCATCAAAGAATTTGAGCTGCTTTTCAATGTCAATACCAAGGGGGTAGATCTCTGGTCTGAAGCGAGGGTGTGAATGGTCCCATCGTGAAACCGTGATGAGGTAATCAGCATTGTTGAGGCGGACCATGTACGAGGAGGAAGCGGCTATTCCCACTAGGAACTGCATTTTAACATAGATCAGACGGCGATCAAACTCTGACCTTTCGCATCTATCAAATTCAATGAATCGCCTTACTGGATTTAAGGCGGTCTGGACAGCATCCGAGTTGTTTTGAAGGAGTTTCGGAAAGCCTTTGATGGTTGCCCAACTGGGTGGCGCTAGCTCAATGGATGGCGGCGGCTCATAGTCTGGCCATGCCTCGAGATAAATCGAGCCACCAGCTTTGGTAAGAATCTTGGAGTTGAGCACAGTGGTTTTCATATGATCAAAGGGGCAGCAGACCAAAAAGCGATTATTGTCAAGAAACCAGACCGCCCATTCACTGTGGTTGAAAGTGGAGGACAGGACGGTATTGAGGCTCTCCACGCTCCAAATGCTGTCAATGATGGTTGTAGTGATGTAACGCGAGCAATTCGCCATGGGAAAGTTGAATAAGGGAAGAGAAGGACGGTGATGAGAAGAAAGTGATTTGGTTGGGAGAAGAGAGAGGGAATTGAAGTGATTGGATGGATTGGAGATAGTGGGGTTGGGTGCGGGTCCAGCTGTGGGTTGATTTATTGCAGCACACGTGTTTTCTTAGTAGTGGAATCGCCTGAAGCGTGTTTTGGAATTCGTTAATTGTGAGCAGGGAGGTGATTACAAAGAGAAACCGAAGAGTTTTTTAAGGGTCCCAATGTAGAAGGTTTAGAGGGACAACGGGCATAATAATGGCCATAATAACCATAGTGGTAGCAGATCCTAGCGTCCCTATAGATGGACGCCACGTGGCCCAATCCTGTGCATTTGAAACATCTTTTTTTTTTTCAAAAATTCGAAGGTTTGGCGGTATGTTTCGAATACCGGGATCAGGCGTCGTCGTTTGAATTTGGGGGGGGGGGGTCGGGAGAAGTGGCTGTTGATTTGGTGGTGGAGTGGAGCGAGGGGTTGCAGCTACTTGAGCGTAAGATCTTCCATTGGTGAAGTTGACAGGCGGGGTGGGTTTTATAGTAGGGATAGGAGGAGCAGTTTCAGATTCAGGGGAGCGGTGGAGAGGACATGCAAGAGATTGAGCTTTGAAGCCTGAAGATGGTACGGGTGGAGGATGGGGGAGATCAAGCAAGTACTTGGAAGGGACGAAAGAGATTCCAACGAACGAAAGAGAAGGTGAGAACGAAGGGGAGGACGCCATGACGATTTAAAGGTTTTATAGATTTACGGTTATTCAACTATTCAGTAAATAGTTGAAATTATATTTTAACTAATTTAATTAATATACATAGTTTATACCTGAATATGTGCTAATCTCATATTTTAACTAATAATTGCTTAGTTGCATGCGTTACTACAATTATATGTGTTATTCAAGGTATTGAACACATACACACATATATATCTATGTATATCTTCCCATATTAACACATACACAAGAAAGAAAATAAAATAAAAATAAAAATGTGTATATAAATAACAACATAATGAAAATCTACGATCTAAAATTTTTTAGCTTTCGCCTTCCTCCTTCATTATTACAGACTTATGCATGCACATTATAATTTGCTTGCTTCATTAATTCAGCACATGTTACAACTTCATAATAGGATACTGTAAAATTATGTACATTCCATACACAAGAAAAATACACATTTACTTATAGTCCTAATTCTATGTTACTACTAATATTGCATGCATGCATGCCCTTGGTAATTACCATATCAGCTCAAATACATTAACCCGTCATTCACTAATCATGTTTTAGTATATAGTATTTAAAAAATAGTATAATAATTGAAAGAGTGTCCATGTCGTCTTAAATTTGGAATTAAATTATACATAAACGGTACAAATTACCAATTTTACTTCCATAACACAGAGATGCAAATTTTAAAAGTGGAAATTAGGTTGAAGGGCTTCTATTTGCAGGGTAATAAGTTTTAAGGACATCACTTATGAATTATTAGTTTTAAGGACAATTTACAGCATAATGATAAATTCATTTATCTTTTTAAGTTATACAGGAAAATGATAAATTCTTTTATCATTATTTATGTATAATTGAAATGATAAATTCTTTTATCTTTTTCCTGTAAAATGTCCTTAAAACTAATTTTTTAGAAGTAGTGTCCTTAAAACTTATTACCCTGCACAAATAAGCCTTTGAAGTGAAAATCCCCATTTTAAAATGAGGAAAATTATAATTAGAAAATGTATATTTTGTTCCACAATAAAAAAATGAGAAAAATTACATCCATTACACAATGGTATAGCTATTATACTTCCACTTTTGGGATAAAATTATGTCAAAAACAATACCCAAATTTATATGTTAAATAAAACACTCTATCGAGAAATCTACCGGCTTACACCCTGCTTTCCCTAATGAACTACAACCAATTACCCATTACATAACGCTGTGGCTAGATTGGCTATGCATTGGGTGTATAACTAACCCTAGCAACAATTCACTATATGGGAATTTGATAAACTCAGCTTCCTTTTTCCTCCCTGTAACAACCTGGTATTTCATGTCATTCGCATCCGCACATGTCGGACTTAAATTGCTCAAAATACCAGATTGTTAATTTATATTTGGCAAAACTTAGCATATATAGTAATTAAAATAATCACAGAATCACAGACACAGAGTAATATAACAATAAGCAGCAGAAACAAATGAATAGTAGTTCATGAAGCTACTATATATATATATATATCAGAGTTAAAATAAGATACAACAGAAGTCTCGAATACATAGAAGTCTTAATACAATAGTCAAATACAAGATCAGAATACATCACTGGAATCAACTGAATAACAGAAAACTGGATAGATAGCTGGATCTCCAAGCGAAGCTCTAACTCCAAAGGTGAGTCTCAAATGTTGTATCACTCAGTTTGACTCGAGCGTAAAGCAAAAACACAAAACACTCGAGCCAGGATTAACATTCTTATATCAATAAATCCAACTCAAGTGAAATATCAATTGAAATACAAATAACTCAAAGGATGTTTGGGATAACCATCCTCTAAGGATCCGTTAAACTATCTACTATGTAGTAATATACGCTATTATAAGAATGTCTATAATAAAGTAAACTATTAAAATAGCGTTAAGGCTTTACATTTTCCACCATAACACATTTTATAGTGCCAATAGTCTATACAGTACCGTAATACCCCGTAAACTGGAGCTACCAGAGGATACTCCATAGGTACGACACAAATCAAACTCGTAATAGTCTCGATATGGTAGGTGACACGGCACAACTAGGCAATGCCAGGGTAGATATACCAATTACGCTTCCGGGCTGGTGGTAACGCAAAGTCGCAGCAATCGCCCACCTTGAGCCACACTCCTGAAAATCTGAAGGTGCGCACCAAATCAATCACAAAGTAATAGAATGGCATACGATGGAGTGTGTCCGATCAGAGGAGCTACCTCATTGGCCCGTCGATTGCTCATGTTTTAGCCATCTTATGCCAACTCACGGGAGTTGGGTCCACGTATATACCTCATATAAGATCATCGCCACAATCCTACTTCATTTTGGAATCTCCACCGTGTACACAGTAGTTAAACTGGTTTTCGGTATTGGCAGAGAGTATGACAATATCTGATCCCAGTCTCTTTAACAACCAAACGTTATTATAACACCACGGTCATTTCAAAATAGTTTATACTTCAAAACCAAAAAATCATTCCCATTTCAAAACCATATGTAAACGATATCATTACCATTTCAAAAATATTCGCTTCCAAAATCATAGTACCTTCAAAGTTATAACACTTTCGAAACCAAACATTTGAAATTATAATACTTTGGAAATCATAACACTTTTAAATCATAACACTTTGAAATCATAACATTTCCTTTAAACCGTTTAGATATTAATAATAGTATATATATAATAAAATAGTTTATAAAATAAAAATAGTTTATAAAAAGATAGTTATAAGTTAAAATAGTTTATATTAAAATAATTAGTATATCAAAATAGTTTATATTAAAAATAGTTTATATTAAAAATAATTTATATAATAAAATATGTAAATAGTTTTAAACATAATTTAAAAATACTTTATATAATAAAATAGCTTCCTCAAATTTCACAAATCAATTCCAAATCAACTCGAATTCCAAAATTCAAATTTAATCCAATCTCAAATCATCAATTTCAATTCAATTCAGTTTCTCAATAAATCATTTCAAATTATCGATTTCAAATAAATATTTGAACCTTAAAATAAGCCATTTCAATTTCAATATATTTCAAAGCTTTAAATATTCAACATTTCAAAACTAAATTCGATAATTTCACATATATATATATATATATCAAATTCACTTTACTATTATTTAGTTTTGAAATATTTACTTAATCATTTCAATAACATCTAAATACAACTTCAATTTACAAATTTAAATAAACAAAATATCCCATTTAAATTTATATAAGTTTGAAATATTCATTTAAGTCACTTTTAATCAAATCCAAGTTATAAAATCATATCTTTAAATTTTCAATTTTAATAAATTTCAAATCAAACTTATTTAAGTATAATTCTTAAATAAATATAATTTCAACCCAATTTCTATTCCTCTTTAATTTATTAAAATCATTATAAACTCTATATTTGAAAATATAAATTTTAAATAAGTACTTAAACAATATTAAATATTAATCTATTTATATATTTTTTTAAAATAGAAAAAACATTATAAATAAATTTTTAAAATTTATAATTACAACATTAACTTATAGCTATACAAATTTTCAAAACATGTAATTTTAGAAAATCTAAATTTTAAACTTTATAAAATACATTTATATATAATATCTTAAAAATCAATATTTAATAAACCATATACTTCTTTCCAAAACCATAGAAATCATTTTCAAATATGTATATATAGACCAACGATGTTTGTATATAATTTTCTATCCTATGGTCAAGTGATACAGATATTTATCATGTAAATCCGCAATTTAAATATATACGGGTATATATCTTTTCAACCCGCAATCCCAAATTCAATTCAATGAAAATCGCTTGGGTTTATCATTTCAACCCATAACGATTTTTCTCCTATTCTATAGATCATTCGGGTATGTATCATTTCAACCCATAGGGAATTCTATACGAACAGGGAACTTGCAAAGTGACAACAGATATGATAATAACATAACAGGCATATATCATCAATATAAATAATAGATAATGGTGTCAGATGTCACAGGTGAACAGATACAGATATAACATATATACAGCAATGTAAATAACTGACAGCAGCATATTTCAATTGTCGTTTCAATTGAAATCAAATTTAATAAATATAAGAACGTTAATCGTGAGTGATTGCTCACCTTTCGAGGCTAGAGAGATAGACAATGAAGTTGAGTTACGAAATCCAGGCACAAATCCAAAACAAACAAGATTGGCACGAATTTGACGAACAGATCTGATAAATAGGAATAGCTGAAATCAAACCAGAACCATCCATATATAACTGAAACAAAATATGCGTTATAATTTTCTCTAAAACCAAATTTTAAAACGTACATTTGAAATAAGATATATATATCTAAGATTCCAAATCAAAAATTTTAAACTTATATAAACTAGCACATTACACTTTAAGATATTTATATATATATATATATATATATATATATATCATTCTCAAGTAATTAATATAAAAGTTTAAACTCATATTTAAAATAGTATATATATAATACTTGTTTACAAGATACCTACAAATCAACTTGTATATACTTATATTCAAATAAATCTTAAGATCCCAAAAGCCAGACATACATGAAAACCCAGCTTCAACATATATTATCAGATAACAACAACTTTATATCTCTACAGAATAGATATACGCATGCAACTAAATATTTTAATATATACTATATATATACACACATACAAACTTTATACTAGACAGCAGATATGTATAAAACAAAGTACATATTGTAGCTTCTAAATATTTATGCGAAACCACTGTTATACAATATATAAAAATTTAACATATATATAATAGCTCTACATATACTAGTACTATGATATAAATACTCTGTATAAACTAAAAACAGATTTGAACAATAACATATTTGCTAAACATATAAAATAAACTATGAAATATATATACAAGCAATGTAAACATTTATATATTATAACTAAATATATAAAACGGAACTGTTAGATGTATATAAATATATATATATACACTTAAACTATAAACAAGCCGTTACAAATACTAATAAAAAAACTAACCTATATAAGAAGAAAAGAAGACTCGGCTGAAGATCAAGGTGGCTGGGGAAGTACGGCACGCCGCCGGTGAAGGGAGGAGCAAGGCCAGGATGTGGTCGGCCGAACAGAGGGGGAGAGGGGAGGGGACAGGTCGGGTTAGGCGGAGGTGGAGGATGGAAGGTAGTGGCCGGTTCTAGTGTGGTCGAGTGAGAGAGGAGGTGCGGTGGTTGCTCGCTGTGGGTTGTTGGCTTCAAGGTGGCCGGTCGGTGATGGAGGCTGCGAGTGGGAAGAGTGAGGAGGTGAGGAAGAAGAAGGCAGCTGGGTTTTGAACTTCAGTGCAACCGAATGAAGCTAAAAGATTTTATATATAAACATACTTTCTTCTTAAAAAATATACAACATAAAAGAGAGAAGAAAGAAAGGAGGAAAGAAGGTGAGTGGATGGGTTACAAAGCAGACATGCAAAAAGCTTTGGATGAAAGAAAATATTTTATAAAGCAACGTACATAACAAAAAGAGTGAAAGGAGAGAGAACGGCAGAAAATATCTCAACCGGGGAAAATGGAAAAGTCAGGTACGAATTCAGAGGATTATTAAAAGGAACGTCCATTCATTTCCTGACTGTTGGAACAACGAATGGTCAATGAAAAACCAAAAGGCTCAATTGGAAACCGATACGGTTAACGGTTACGTAGATTTTGATGCGTACTGGACACCGAAACACACAAATGAATATACCACAGAGATCAGCACGATGAAACGATCAAAACGGTATACAGCTATCAGTGGTACGATCATTCTATCAAAAGTCGATATTCGGTACCAAAAATGCTGCTAATTTGCCGAAAATAAGATAAACGGAGCAATAGCAGTCCGAATTTGGAGAAACGAAATATGACGTCTCACTCAGAAGATGATTTACAAATTTATTGTATAAAAATATTCAGGTTTGGAAAACATTTTATTATCATCAAATATTAACTGATTTGAATTAAAATAGAATTTACACAAAAAAAAATAAACTTCCATATTATCTGATGAAAATTTCCACTTGCTATGTTAAAGTAGACGTATTTCAAATATTAAATGTTCACTTAAAAATTTTATTATTTAAAATTTCACAAAAATTCATTTAATTACGTTATTAAAACAGTTAAAATTTACGGGTCGTTACACTCTCCCCCACTTAAAACTTTTCGTCCCCGAAAAGGAAGGACGTAGGAGAATAGAAACAACCAGAAGAAAATAGATTAAAAAATAAAACAATTAATTTAAAACCACATAGATTATTAATTTATATTCAACAATAAATTTTAAATTCAATGTATTACATTAAGTTTATTTAATTTCAATTTGTTAATTCCTCAAAACAGAATTTAATTTATTTATCTCATTTATTATTCAATTAACTTATTATTCTATTTATCTGTATTAACATTTTATAATCAAAATTAAGTGTATAACATTTATTATAAACACTCAAATTCTATTTATAAAAACATTTTATATTGTATATTATCCAATTACATATTCAACTTCTGAATAATTTAGGTAAGTTGTATTAGAATGAAATTGGGTATTATACAAGTGAAATTTTCCCAATTCAATTATTTCAAGTTTAAATTTTTTGGATTTATTTATAATTAAAATCATCCTTTACCAAAGATTTAAGAATTAAATTTTCGATTAACTTCAAACAATTTAGAGATATATATATATATATATATATGTCAAAATAATCATATACCAATATATATATTATAAATCAAGCCATACTTTATAAATTTAAATCAATTTAATTTTCAAAACAAAACTGTAGCAAAGCTACAGAATGGTCTCTCCACTCTGAAACTCGAAAATGAATGTCGATGATGCGGCCGCCATCACCGAAATTATTTTCCAGCGACAAAAGAGGAGAAACTGATTTAAACATTTAAAATTCCTTGGAAACAAATTTCTATTCGAAAATACTTTCAATAATATGCATTTAAAACTTTAAAACCATAGTTCGAAATCATCGAAATTAAATTCTCAAATTCTTAATTTAAATTCATTTCAAATTCTAAATTAGTTTATAAACCATATTTATAAATTCATTTAGAACAATAAATGATAATCAAATATTATCATTTCAAATAGCCAATTTAATTAACTTATTAAATTCCAGACAATTTTACTTATATATTTATAATATAATCATACAAATTTATTTCATTTACCAAATTTGAAAATAATATTGTGTCAGTTTGCTCTGTTCAAGTGTTTTGGAATTCCTATCGATAGCGTTGATCAGGCGAATCGATCGAAAACCCAAATCAACATCAACAACTCAAACAACACACTATAAAACATTTTAATATTAATACAAATACACTCTCTCACTCGTTGATTCCATAATGGATTTCAAACAAGGATAGAGGTCCAAATATAGAGGGATCCTAACCGAATAGAATTCTAACTAGAAGATACGCCCGATAGGAAGATAAGATAATTGAATTCAAACCAGTAAAATGGATATACTTATATAAATCGCGGGCAACCTTAACCGGGTCAACCGTGACTTCAAGAATAAGATCGATGCAGAATTCTGAGGCAAATCAACATTCGATCGCCAAAGATAGAATACGGGTATAACAAAAGATAGCAGCATCGTAAACCGAGGATACAGAAATCTCCGGTGAATCAATACCGATTGTAAAGGAGTTTCACCCCTGTACAAATCATACAGTGGAGCTATGGGATGCTCCAGGATCAAAGAAACATGAATAGGGAGAGACAAGAATGAATTCCAGAATGAAGCAGAGAGTTCCAAAATTCGAAGGAAACCGAATCAAAGAGGAAGAGATTCAAGCTCGAATGAAAGTGATTCTGTAATCAAATTTACTACATATGCTAAGTTTTGCCTAAAACCAAAGCTCTGATACCACATGTAACAACCTGATTTTTTTCATGCCATTCGCATCCGCACACGTCGGACTTAAATCGGTCAAAATACCAGATTGTTAATTTATATTCTGCAAAACTTAGCATATACAGTAATTAAAATAATCACATAATCACAGACACAGAGTAATATAATAATAAGCAGCAGAAACAAATGAATAGTAGTTCATGAAGCTACTATATATATATCAGAGTTAAAACAAGATACAACAAAAGTCTCGAATACAAAGAAGTCTCAATACAATAGTCAAATACAAGATCAGAATACATCACTGGAATCAACTGAATAACAGAAAACTGAATAGATAGTTGGATCTCCAAGCGAAGCTCTAACTCCAAAAGTGAGTCTCAAATGTTGTATCACTCAGTCTGACCCGAGCGTAAAGCAAAACACAAAACACTCGAGTCAGGATTAACATTCTTATATCAATAAATCCAACTCAAGTGAAATATCAACTGAAATACAAATAACTCAAAGGATGTTTGGGATAACCATCCTCTAAGGATCCGTTAAACTATCTACTATGTAATAATATATTCTATTATAATAATGTCTATAATAAATTAATCTATTAAAATAGCGTTAGGGCTTTAAATTTTCCACCTTAACACATTTTATAGTGCCAATAGTCTATACAGTACCGTAATACCCCGTAAATTGGAGCTACCAGAGGATACTCCATAGGTACGACACAAATCAAACTCGTAATAGTCTCGATATGGTAGGTGACACGGCACAACTAGGCAATGCCAGGGTAGATATACCAATTACACTTCTGGGCTGGTGGTAACGCAAAGCCGCAGCAATCGCCCACCTCGAGCCACACCCCCGAAAATCCGAAGGTGCGCATCAAATCAATCATAAAGTAATAGAATGGCATATGATGGAGTGTGTCCGATCAGAGGAGCTACCTCATTGGCCCGTCGATTGCTTCTGTTTTAGCCACCTTATGCCAACTCACGGGAGTCGGGTCCACGTATATACCTCATATAGGATCGTCGCCACCATCCTACTTCATTCTGGAATCTCCACCGCATACACAGTTGTTAAAGTGGTTTTCGGTATTGGTAAAGAGTATGACAATATCCGATCCCGGTCTCTTTAACAACCAAATGTTATTATAACACCACGGTCATTTCAAAATAGTTTATAATTCAAAACCAAAATATCATTTCCATTTCAAAACCATATGTAAACGATATCATTACCATTTCAAAAATATTCACTTCCAAAATCATAGTACCTTCAAAGTTATAACACTTTCGAAACCAAACATTTGAAATTATAATACTTTGGAAATCATAACACTTTTAAATCATAACACTTTGAAATCATAACATTTTCTTTAAACCGTTTAGATATTAATAATAGTTTATATATAATAAAATAGTTTATAAAATAAAAATAGTTTATATAAAGATAGTTATAAGTTAAAATAGTTTATATTAAAATAATTAGTATATCAAAATAGTTTATATTAAAAATGATTTATTTGGTAAAATATGTAAATAGTTTTAAATATAATTTAAAAATACTTTATATAATACAAAAGCTTCCTCAAATTTCACAAATCGATTCCAAATCAAATCAAATTCCAAAATTCAAATTTAATCCAATCTCAAATCATCAATTTCAATTCAATTCAGTTTCTCAATAAACCATTTCAAATTATCAATTTCAAATACATATTTGAACCTTAAAATAAGTCATTTCAATATCAATATCTTTCAAAGCTTTAAATATTCAACATTTCAAAACTAAATTCGATAATTTCATATATATATATATATATATTAAATTCACTTTACTATTATTTAGTTTTGAAATATTTACTTAATCATTTCAATAACATCTAAATACAACTTCAATTTACAAATTTAAATAAACAAAATATCCCATTTAAATTTATATAAGTTTGAAATATTCATTTAAGTCACTTTTAATCAAATCCAAGTTATAAAATCATATCTTTAAATTTTCAATTTTAATAAATTTCAAATCAAACTTATTTAAGTATAATTCTTAAATAAATATAATTTCAACCCAATTTCTATTCCTCTTTCTAACCTGAATTTATTAAAATCATTATAAACTCTATATTTAAATAAGTACTTAAACAATATTAAATATTAATCTGTTTATATATATTTTAAAAATAGAAAAAATATTATAAATAAGTTCTTAAAATTTATAATTACAAAATTAACTTATAGCTATACAAATTTTCAAAACATATAATTTTTAGAAAATCTAAATTTTAAACCTTATAAATACATTTATATATAATATCTTAAAAATCAATATTTAATAAACCATATACTTCTTTCCAAAACCATAGAAATCATTTTCAAAATATTTATATATAGACTAACAGTGTTTGTATATAATTTTCTATCCTATGGTCAAGTGATACAGATATTTATCATTTCAATCCGCAATTTAAATATATATGGGTATATATCTTTTCAACCCACAACCCGCAATCCCAAATTCAATTCAATGAAATTCGCTTGGGTTTATCATTTCAACCCATAACGATTTTTCTCATATTCTACAGATCATTCGGGTATGTATCATTTCAACCCATAGGGAATTCTATACTAACAAGGAACTTGCAAAGTGACAACATATATGATAATAACATAACAGGCATATATCATCAATATAAATAACAGATAATGGTATCAGATGTCACAGGTGAACATATATAGATAATAGCATATATACAGCAATGTAAATAACCGACAGCTGCATATTTCAATTGTTGTTTCAATTGAAATCAAATTTAATAAATATAAGAATGTTAATCGTGAGTGATTGCTCACCTTTCGAGGCTAGAGAGATAGACAATGAAGTTGAGTTACGAAATCCAGGCACAAATCCAAAACAAACAAGATTGGCACGAATTTGACGAACAGATCTGATAAATAGGAATAGCTGAAATCAAATCAGAACCATCCACATATAACTGAAACAAAATATGCGTTATAATTTTCTCTAAAACCAAATTTTAAAATGTACATTTGAAATAAGAGATATATATATATATAAGATTCCAAATCAAAAAATTTAAACTTATATAAACTAGCACATTACACTTTAAGATCTCTCTCTCTCTCTCTCTCTATATATATATATATCATTCTCTAGTAATTAATATAAAAGTTTAAACTCATATTTAAAATAGTATATATATAAAATACTTGTTTACAAGATATCTACAAATCAACTTGTATATACTTATATTCAAATAAATCTTATGATCCCAAAAGCCAAACATACATGAAACCCCAACTTCAACATATATTATCAGATAACAACAACTTTATATCTCTACAGAATAGATATACGCATGTAACTAAATATTTTAATATATATATACACACATACAAACTTTATACTAGACGGCATATATGTATAAAACAAAGTACATACTGTAGCTTCTAAATATTTATGCGAAACCACTGTTATACAATATATAAAAATTTAACATATATATAATAACTCTACATATACTAGTACTATGATATAAATACTCTGTATAAACTGAAAACAGATTTGAACAATATCACATTTGCTAAACATATAAAATAAACTATGAAATATATATACAAGCAATATAAACATTTATATATTATAACTAAATATATAAAACAGAACTGTTAGATGCGTGTGTATATATATACACACACTTAAACTATAAACAAGCTATTACAAATACTTACAAAACAAACTAACCTATATAAGAAGAAAAGAAGACTCGGCTGAAGATCAAGGTGGCTGGAGAAGTACGGCACGCGGCCGGTGAAGGGAGGAGCAAGGCCAGGATGCGGTCGGCCGAATAGAGGGGGAGAGGGGAGGCGACAGGTTGGGTCAGGTGGAGGTGGAGGATGGAAGGTAGTGGCCGGTTCTAGTATGGTCGAGTGAGAGAGGAGGTGCGGTGGTTGCTCGCTGTGGGTTGTTGGCTTTAAGGTGGCGGGTCGGTGATGGAGGCTGCGAGTGGGAAGAGTGAGGAGGTGAGGAAGAAGAAGGCAGTTGGGTTTTGAACTTCAGTGCAACCTAATGAAGCTAAAAGATATTATATATAAACATACTTTCTTGTTGAAAAATATACAACATAAAAGAGAGAAGAAAGAAAGGAGGAAAGAAGGTGAGTGGATGGGTTACAAAGCAGACATGCAAAAAGCTTTGGATGAAAGAAAATCTTTTATAAAGCAACGTACATAACAAAAGGAGTGAAAGGAGAGAGAATGGCAGAAAATATCTCAACCGGGGAAAATGGAAAAGTCAGGTACGAATTCAGAGGATTATTAAAAGGAACGTCCATTCATTTCCTGACTGTTGGAACAACGAATGGTCAATGAAAAACCAAAAGGCTCAATTGGATACCGATACGGTTAACGGTTACGTAAATTTTGCTGCGTACCGGACACCGAAACACACATATGAATATACCGCAGATATCAGCACGACGAAACCATCAAAACGGTATTGTGGTACGATCATTCTATCAAAAGTCGATATTCGGTACCGAAAATGCTGCTAATTTGCCGAAAATAAGATAAACGGAGCAATAGCAGTTCGAATTTGGAGAGATGAAATATGACGTCTCACTCAGAAGATGATTTACAAATTTATTGTATAAAAATATTTTGGTTTGGAAAACATTTTATTATCATCAAATATTAACTGATTTGAATTAAAATAGAATTTACAAAAAAAATAAACTTCCATACTATCTGACGAAAATTTTCCACTTGCTATGTTAAAGTAGACGTATTTCAAATATTAAATTTTCAATTCAAAATTTATTATTTAAAATTTCACAAAAGTTCATTTAATTACGTTATTAAAACAGTTAAAATTTACGGGTCGTTACACCCCTTGACTACCATTACTATATGAATGCACAAATTTATAGGTATAATTCTTACATGCATGCTTTGCTGATTCTATGTATGGTACAACTTGAAAATAAGGTACTCAAAATAAAATTAACACTTCCTTCCCATAATAACACATACACTAAAAAGGAAAGAAAATAAAAAATGTACTTACAAAAACATTGTCATCATGTAAATCTAGAATGTGTAAACTAAACTTTCATCTTCCTCCTTAATTATTATTGTTGTATATATGCACATAATTAGTGTTGTAATTGATGTATAGATTGAGTCCTATAGTTGGATTTTTAAACCAGTGATCTTTAAAAAAGCATAAAGTAACTACAACTACCCAAAATATTTTCGTATAACAATGTTATTCATAAGAAAATATAATATAAGTGTAAGTAAAAGAAGATGCACTTAAAATGGTCTGATATCTGCATGACGTGAAAGTTGCATGACCTGATAGTTGCATGGAATATGTGCAATAAGTAAAAAAGCAAAGATTCATATACTTGCATGGTCTGATAGCCTTGCTTAAAATGTTGAACAAATACATGGCATGAAGACAGAAGCACGGGCGAACTACTGAGTTGGTGTAACCTAATGGAGAGATCATCTTGGACAATTGGATGGCGTGAACTAATGCTCTGAATAGGTTACAACTATGAACAAGCAAGGAAAAAGTGGCATATGTGCTGCACAAAGCTATAACACCTTAGTAGAGTGGATACGAGGTACAATTGCATCTCTGAAGAGGCTGCCAGTCAAAACTGAAATTGTAGCTTGAGAGCATCGAAGATGACATAGTACAGGTACTGGAAGAGTCCTCGGAGACTGTGAGCGTAAAGTTTGGAACTCTGCAGTACTTCTAACAATGTGCTACACAAAACTAATTGCAATAGCTAATTAGGGGATCAACAATATTTTGAAATGGCAACTCAGCTGCTAATTAGAAGTGAAACTGAAACATTGAGATGCGGCCTTAAGTCTAATATGAGATGACACAAATTAAATGCAGCCTGAGACTAAGAAGAAATGAAATCACTATTTGGTGGAGAGAATAGAACCGTTGAGAAGGAGAACAGATAAAGAGTGTCGCTTCAATGCAAACTTGCATTCTAAACTAGCCGTGTGCATCTAATGCTTCCAAGCTGCAACAATTGTTTTTGCTACTATGCTCAATCTGATGGTGATGATTATAGGACAGAAAGTCAGTCTCAGAACTGGATTGAAGTTGGATTGGCTTCAATGCAATTCATGGTCAGTGCAATGCAACACAAGAATGTGAATGCACTGACACAAAAGGGAGAAAATTAAACTTCTGTTGGACTAGTTACAGGGTTTGGATGCAGGAACAAAGGGGTGGCAGTACAACTTTTTAGCATACATAAATTCAAGAACTTACTAATGAAGATCACATAAAAGATTATGGATATGATAATCAAATTTGTTGTTAAGTTACATGCTACTACAAAATTCAAAACTATTGTTTGTTCAATTCATATGTATTAAATGACTTAGAGTAAGTTATAATTCTGTCTGTGTGTAAACATGTTATCATTATATCAAAGATATAAATATGCAAGATTTCTGTTTTTAAATTAAGATTTTTTGTAATATAAATTATTTTCTTAATGGAAATTGAAGCCATTAAAGGCAAAAAAATCTAGTTAATACATTTAAGGCAATCAAGTATCGAAAATTAAGGTCGAACATAAAGCATTATTTTGTCTATATATGTAACTATTCTACTGTCCATATATGCATGTTTTTTTACGTCTTTCTTTACTCATTTCTAACAATTTGAACAAAATTCAAAACTATTGTTTATTCAGTTCAGATGTATTAAATGACTTAGAGTAAATTATAATTCTGTCTGTGTGTAAACATGTATCATTATGTAAAAGATGTAAACATGCAAGATTCCTGTTTTTAAATTAAGATTTTTTGTAAATAAATTATTTTCTTAATGTAAATTGAAGCCATTAAAGGCAACCAAGTATCGAAAATTAAGGTCGAACATAAAGCATTATTTTGTCTATATATGTACTATTCTACTGTCATATATGCATGTTTTTTTATGTCTTTCTTTACTCATTTCTAACAATTTGAACAAATAATTTATTTAATAACTTAATCCTTCACAATACTGTTTTAATTGATTTCATTTTTTTATTCGAGCTCCATTTACTTATAGTTTGGTTGGTAAAATATTTTGTTTGTACTAACCATTTTCTTCGATAACTTATTCATTTGAGTAATATTTATGCAATCATTTCAAGAATCTTAGATAACAAGTTTTAAACAAATCGTCAAAAAATTTAAGGAGGCCATAACAAGAATTTAAGCTCACTCACCAAATTCAACAATTGTTAATATAATTAAAGGAAAAGAAAGAGCACAAAGTTGGAATGAACAAACACTTTGTGCTATAACAACAGATTTACTTTGTGCTATAACAGATTACGCACATATGTTCCAAACTTATACACTTTGTACTATTCTTTCATCTTGACAAAATTAACTTTCCATAATAGTAGTGAAATCCTAACCATTTTTTTGCAGAAGTGCAAACATTTGCATTTTGACTGAAATTAAAAATATTGAGTATTTTTCAAAACCTATTTTAAAGTGGAGGCGGTTGTGTATTTTAATACTTAAACAGTGTGTTTTACAAAGATTTCCTACAAAAGGATAAGGTAAGCATACAATTATTCTACACTATAGTGGCATGTTCATAGGAAATTCTATTGGGTTACTTGGATGTCCATAACTATTTATAGTTTGTCCTCTTAGAACTAATTCAAAATTTTATTAATAAATTTGGTAATTAATAACATATCCTTGATGTTTTCAACGTTCAAATTTGAAATAAGTTGAAATATACAAACATTACACTAACACATAATTTTTATATTCCTTATGAATCAAAAACTTAAGAAAAATGTTTTACTCAAACTAGGACATGATAAACACGTAGAGATTTAGATAGATATAGGCCAATATTGTACATGTTACTCTTGATATATTTTTGTTATGCTTTCATCATTGTATATTTGAAATATTTGAAAGTAGATAAGAAAATTATAAATATTGCTTACAAACATTAAATTATATTTAATTTAGTTAAAAACTAAGAATACATGTTACTAAGTATTCTAAATTGCATTAGTGCTGGATAATTCAAAATGTTAAAACATATTCACAACTTAAATTTTTTTAGAATTTCTTAAAATATTGACATGATATTACTTTTGAAATAGACTCATCAAATTAAAAAACAGCAGTATAAGTCACTATTTTCTACATTTTTATTGACAATTATGGAAGAAGAAAAAGTCACATTAAACTTTCAAACTTTCATTAATCAAAGAAAGATGCACACACTCACGATATATGTTTGTATGCATTATATATTCATATAAGGTTTTCAAATTTAGTACATAATTATGGCAACTTCTGAACCGGATATACTTTATTATATTTTTACAAATAAGAAAACTAAAAAAACAACCAAAAATTACAACTGTGCATCGTATAATGACACAGGTTATATAAGAGTAAAAAATCACATCCGTGCCATCGGCATGGGCTTCGTACTAGTGTTCATATATTATATATAATATTTTTGTACATATATATGTGTGTGCATGTGTGTGTTTTGTAACACATATACATGCTCATATTTGGATAACATACATGACATACAAAATGAGCTAATATGTGTGTTGCGATGTAAATCCCAACATCTACATATGGGCATATTATACCTTTCACGGATTATTATGTTACACATGCACTCACACATATATGTATATGATACATTTATGTATAAACTAAATCAAATAAAATTAATTTCATATCTTAATATATTTAAATTTAAATAAAATAAATGATTTTATTTAAATGAAATTTAGAAATGTTCTAATTCAGTTAGACTTCATAGGCCCAATAAAGATCCAATTGGGTAAAATTTTAAAATTCACCCATAACTTCCGCTGCGGGCTGGTCCAGTTCCAACAATGGTATCGGAGCCCAATAGCCTATGCGGTCTAAATTAGTCATATTTGGCCTAACTAATCAAGCTTGCCTACTTAGTACAGTGTCTAGAAAGGTAATGCCTAGGATTGGAATTGGGTAATCAAGTACCCTGTCCTACGTGGTTACCGACCTGGCCCGAAAGTGAAGTGAGTCCAAAGGCTGCTCCTAATAGAAAAGGTCCAACTTAATCTGGGCCTTGGGCTAATTTTCAAAATCATTTTGAATATTAATGTTAAAGATTTTAAATTTAATAGTTAAATTTAAAATAAAACATGTTTATTATAAAAATTATAATACTACATAAGTTTTCAAAATGTTTGAAAAGATAATGATATTTCCAAAATGTTTGAAAATATTTATATAATAATTTCAAATTTTAAATTTATTAATAAGATTAATAAAATAAATTAATTAATTATGTTAATTAATTAATGCATATATGCATGTATTATATATGTTGATATATGTTATGTTATTTTAAAATGTTTAAGATAACATAAGTATACATGTATGTATACAAGATAAATTTTAAAATTAATAAATTTTAATAAAAATTATTTAATTGAATAAATTAATTAAAGGTTAATTAATTTAATAAAATACACATATATATGATATATGTGTGTTACACTATAAAGGTTATAATATACACTATAAATGTTATAGTAAATATGTCCAATATAAAAGTTTTATTGGAATACTAATTTAAAATTAATTAAACAGTTAATTGATTAAAATTAATTAGATAAGATTTAGTTAATGATATATTATACGTAAGACTATCATATAAGTAATATGAAATATAAAATTTATATAACAATAAAACTTATATGATACGTGTATAAACTAAATGTGGAACATTAAGTAAACCGAAATAGACTTGAGAAATAAATACATATGTAAATATACATATACCATGATTTCTGATGTGTTTGACACTTGAATCGCTGGGGTATTTCATAAGAAATATGTTATTCTATAAGTCGATATCACTCAATATATATTGAAAATTATGAATCTTCAATATAATGTTGTTCTCCACCATATATATATATTAATAAATTACTTACATACTCCTTAGTTGTTGAGCAAACTCAAGCTAGGGATGTTATGTGTAGTATTATTAATATATTGAACAGATGAGGTAAGATAACTATATGTATTTGTTGAGCAAACTCAAGGTACATATACTATACTTAGGCCATCACGATATGGTAGGTATGAGTGGATAATCTCTTTCGATTTGTTGAGCAAACTCAAGGTCGAAATGAGATTAGAATAAGGAAAAATGGGTTAGGATTGTATGTGATACAACCGATAAGGAGTTATCCATCGTTTGTGGAGCTATGATTTGTTGAGCAAACTCAAGGTCAGAATACCAAAACAAATGAGTCCTAACACCCACTAGTAAAGTTGTAAGACTTCTATGTTTCATCTTAGGGTTTGGAGAAACATAAAAGACTAGTGAGATTCTTATTAGAAAAATGAAATGGTAGCATTTAACCTTTCTAATATTGTAAGAACATATGCTATATAATGTTATAATTATCTACAATGATCAGGTTTTAAATATCGGATATCGGTCACGTTTCATCTCGGTGATTTTAGTGACTCAGTATCGTATCGGGGGAGATCTCGGACAAGACGAGTGCATCTCGGATGCCAATATCGGACCTTAAAGTTCATCCTGGGACCATATCGGTATGTATTTCAATGTTTCATGTTTAAAATTAATTTGATTATGTAATAATATTTACATATACTAAAATAAATGAAAATTTAAGCTTACTTGATTTGTAAAATCACACCATATACCATTGTCATCGATTATGGATTGCTCGAAAGAACATCTATGTCATTTCTATCTTGGATAATTGGATCTATACAATACAAAGAAAGTATGAGTCATGAGCATAAGTTAACATATAATGTCACATATATATAACAAGACAAGAGAAATATTAAAAATAGCATAGAATGGAAAAAAGGTATGTACATATGTACATAAAAGAACATAGAACAAAATACATGCAAAAGAATAGAACCTTAAACATAATTTTTTAATAAGTTATATATCCTTACACAAAACATGCAAAAAAGTGCACGATGGTCAAATCAAAATAAAACAAAGTTTTGACCATTTATATTTCTAAATCTAAACCAAGAATATGGTAGAAAAAAGAGAGTCATTAACCATGAAATTATACTTGCAAATTAAATCTATTTGCAAATCTACTCTAAATTATACTGTAAATTCAATTTTTGAATTTCATTAAAATAGGAAAAAACCCTAATTTACATACCTATAAGAAGTAGAGAGATTGATCGAAGACGAAGCAGCAGACTGTCAAAAGCGATCGAGCAGTCGGAAATTGGAAGCAATCGTGAGGCGTTGGAAGTTGGAAGAGGGAGTTCGATTTTTTTTAAGCAGAGGGTGTTCGACTTTTTTTAGAAGAGGGAGTTCGATTTATTCTCTGGAGAAGAGGGAGTTTGATATTTTTGATAAGCAACGTGATTTTTGAGAAGCTTAATCGGATAATGAAGAAAAGGGCTGTCTGTTTTTTAAATTTGGGCTGAGATGGGCCTATATCTTTTTTTTTAAAACAACATATCGGGGAGATCTAGGAATATCGTTTTGCTCCAAATATCGGTCAATATTTGTAAATTTTGGTTGATATATTCGAAACGAGATATCAACTGATATCTCATGTTTCGTTTCGCCCATGCCTTCAACCGAGACATCGACCGAGATATCCAAGATTTAAAACAGTGACAATGATAAATTTGTACATTTGATATGATTGATAAAACGTTTATCAATTAACATATACAAACAAACTGAATTGAAAGTTGACAAATAGAAATATAATATATACTTACTAATAATTCTAATTGCATGTTATATAATGTTTCTATACCCATGCAAGTGCCTAATTTCAACTACTTAATACATTCGTAAGTTGGTCACTTATATGTTTATTTGGTTTAGACCATGTATTGCATTTTATGAGTTTTTGAACTCTAAATGCAATTCAAGACTATATGTAACAACCCGGAGTTTTGTGGAAATTTATTTGTGTCAGATGACGATTAAATTGATAGCTAATCGCTGTTTGAAGTTGTTAAACTTGGTTGTGACTCTTTGATTTATTGATTAAGGAATTTAGTAGCTTAGCAATCTTGAATCAAATTGAAATTCTTTTGGAAATATGATTGAGAGTGTGGGCCTTGAAATTACTTTGGCCCATGTTTAATTATAGTGTCGTGATCTTTATCAACCCCATTCCCTCTTTGTTCAGTCAAAAAAGGAAACCCGTCCCCCCATTTTTCAATTTCCTAACCCTAAGTCTAAGAAAAAGAAATGGTGGCTCTGTCTTCTCGTTCGTTCCTCTTCGCTCAGAAATTTGGGCATGCTTGTCTCGTCGTCAAATTGGGGCTTCGTGCAATGTCAATCATTTGTGAACGATTGTGGCTGCTCCTCGATTAATCGAGTTCGACTCGCCTTCTCGACCAGAAAAAGGTGAGTGAGTAACTCTCATTCACATCTAATTTAATCTAGTTAATTGTGAATCTTGTTGTTCGTTTCTCGGCTATCACTGCTGTGAACTTGCGTGATTTCTTATCACTCACATTTAGTTCAATTTTAATGCTTTCTGCTTTCGTCGATTGGTATAATTTGTTGCTTGTCACGGCTTGATTTGCAGTCGATTTCGCGTTTTCTAATTTCGTTGAAATGTGATGATTTCTCTGGCTTTGCCAATTTCACATGACTGGATGATGGTTTGTTCATTATAGTTTCGAATTGTTTTCGTGACAGCCCTAGATTGTTTTGCTGTTACTGTCGTTGATTTTGTTTTCGTCCCCTGATTCTAGTTAGTGGTTCACGGCTCCGGATTGAATTTTGATACTTCTTGGCTTTATGTTGGCTTTTTGACATGGTTCGATTTTTGTTTATCCACTGTATTGATGATTTTGGATGTGGGTGTAACGATATTGATTGTTCGACTTTCGTCCTTGTTCGATGGATCTGCTGTTCTAGGTATTCGATCATCGATAGTTGCTTTATCTTCTCGGTTGATTTTTGAAAATATTACCAGACTTTGAATTAATTCCAGACTTTGATGTTTCGGCCTTTAGTTGCTTATGTGAGTTTCTGACTTAACTTGAGGTTGGTTTCGTGACCTTGTTACTTTGTCTGTTGGGCATCAGCTTGATATCTTATGTGATAGTTGCATTTGGACTTTAAGCATAACACATTAGATTATGCTTGGTTTGCTTTATCTGATCTGGTCGATCTTGTAATTGTTGCTACTCTAATCTGGTCAGCATTGTGCCTGCAGTCTTGTTTTTCTGGGCTTGATTTTGGGGTATTTGCATTTTCTTAGTTTCATTTTGTTGACTCGGTTTCAATACCGCTTCATGTACATTGCTCCGAGTTAAATTTGCATCAGTAATCTAGTTGGTCGGCAGTTCCTTGTGCCATCCATAATTCATTTTGTTTAGGGTGTATTTATTATTTTCTGCCTCATGCTGGGCCGCCTTTGCCTGTGCATGTTTGTCATCTGATCTGGAATATCCTAATTCTGCTGTCCACCTGGGTTGATCATAAGTGATACTTTCATTTATGTCTTCATGTATGCTTGCCTAGTCTGATACATTTTGAAGTTCATTTGCTGGTCCTATTTCAATTAATATAGATGTGTATGTGTATATATATTTATATGCATACATGTTTAATTGTAATTGCTCGGCATCGAGTTACATTTTGCGACAATAGGGTCTTTGACTTGTTCAGTTCTTTTTCGTGAGTACCTTCACTATGACAGACAGTGTTCGATTCTTCTTTTTAACACTGTAGCACTGTTGTGGTTGTTTAAATAATTTGAAACTGCACTTGATTTTCATGTGCAATGAATGGCTCTTTCTTTTGAACTGAGCTTCGATTCCTTTGTGACTTCTGACTTGTTTTAGTTATGACTCGATTTCTTGTACCTTGGGTATTTTGTCTCTTTGACCATTTGCCTGTAGTTGTCATATATGTACAGCTGTTCAGTCGGCTTTCTATTCATTTGAGCTGGTTCATGTTGGCAATGAATTCATGTGTCTTGTGTTGCCAATTTTGGTGGCACTGTTGGTTTTTTAAGTAGTTTGATCATTTGGGTCATTTTGATGTATATGCAGTCTTCATTATTCACGTATCTGCTTTTCATATGCTTGTGCATTTTTGAACTGGTACACTTGTATCTAGTCGCACTCGAACCCCTTTAGTCACTTGGTTATACTGCGCCGTGGACAGTCTCATTTGCAGGCTGATGGCCTTTGAATTGTACAGTTTCACTTGTAGTTAGTATTGAATCGGGCATCATTTCTTGGGACAGTTTGAATATCGTCCCACTTCGATTTTAGTCTTGGCTTCGAGCTTGTAGACTTTGTCTTGTGATCTATTTTGTTGGTTCTTGATTGTTTCAAGTTGATTTGTGAAATTTTTACAGCGAGTTGAATCCGGTCTCAAAGACCCGGGTTTGACCCTGTACATGAATGTAGACTTCCGGTGTACATTCGTGAATGATTCATTCCTCTTGATTTGAGATAGTGTATGTTGTTTTGGTTTATTTATGTTGACTTCTACAGTTTTAATTGTTGTTAGTTTTCACCGTCGTGATGATTTCGTGTACTGTGTGGCGAGGCAGTGCACGCGTGCGTGTACTGCAGCCACATAGAAAGTTGATTTGACTGACCTTTTTGAGATTACTGATTTGTTGATTTACACTGTTTAGTGGTATATCTACCGTTACCCGATTCTCTTATTGAGAAGTCGGATATACGTGATTTCTGTGACTGTCATCTATTTGAGATTATTATTGCTTCTATGCACTAATAACTGAGTTTGAATTAGACTGACCCGTGTATTATTTTCTTTTGAATTTAATACTCGGGTCAGACCCGAGTTATTTCAGGTTGTAGATTTTCTTCTTTGAGTTGCTGTTCAGGATATGAAGACTTTTCACATCTTCTGAAGTTGTCAATGTCATTTTGTAGTAGTCGTGTCATTGTATAGAACGATATGTATTCATGTATATTAGTCGATAATGTACTTGTATATATAACTTCTAGAGTCGACAGTTGTAGTTGTATCATATGTATTGTGTCAACTATGTATTAACTGACATCAGTTATATATATATGAGACTTTTGTTTTTATCTGTGTTCCGCATTTATATTATCTGTGTTATTGTTATATCTAATGTCCTAAACTATTATGAACCGTCGTAGTTCGTTTTATACTAGTATTGGGTGTGTCGATGGGAGTAAATAAATAATAGAAGAAAAATAAAAAGTATGTACCACTCCTATCGAGATAACCAATATTAGTGTAAGGCCAATTACGGATGGTCGCTCCTATCCAGCCTTATTCTTCGTAATAATAGACAGTATTTCCATTAATACTCTTTGTTATTATGAGCATAGAGGTGGGGCGTTACAGTTGGTATCAGAGCTTGGGGTTTATGGACATAATATAAAACATAACTTGGATGGGACATATGTTGCAACTATTAGTCGATGTTTTATTTGTGATTTGAGTCAAAACTAAAGTTTTGAAATTTTGATGAAATTTTTAAATATCTTTATCTAAAAATAAAAGGTTGATGATTTGATTGATTTGAGTACTATTTATCAGAGTGTGCAGCGGAAACAGTGAAACTGTCTTCGCTGAGTACAACTGATAATCTTTTTGATTTAGAAAAAAAAATCAAAATACGAAATTGATATGAATTTCATTTGTTGTTTACATAGCTGTAATTATTTTGTTTCTTTGAGAATTTCAAATCCGAATTGAGGATTCGAAGAAATTGCAGATATGTGATTCTTGTTGAAATTTCCGCTGGCTTTCTTTTGTACTAATCATCTATTGATTAGATTTTGCTGTTTTGAATTGTCTTCATTGAAGATACATTCGAATGATTTCTTTGTTTATATTGTAATGTGCGTGCAAATATGAATTGCACATTACTGCATTAATTTTACGTTGAACCGATGCTTGGTTATGAAACGTATTTTGTTGCCGTTATTTTTATAACGGGATTTTTACACCAGTGCTATATTTTTGAAGCACGTTGTTTTGTTGACAATTTTAATGAATGAAAATTCACTGATGTCACATTTTGATGTGAATTATTTTGATGAGATTTTTGATGTTTTAAAATTACTGTCGCTTTGACTTCAGTAACAGTCAAATTTTTAAAAAGTGGATTTTCAAGCGGTTATTCCGCAATGCTGATTTTGAGATACGATTTATGGTATTTTGAGAAGTACAATTTCTTTATCGAAATTGTTACTGATTTGCTGCTTTAATCACGTGATTGGAAAATCATTTTAAAATGAAAATTGTTTTATAAATTTTTAACAGTTGCGTTTTCAAAAGAATGAGGAAGCGACTTAAACGATTCAGCAAAATCGAGGATTATGACCCCTTTCTTTTACTGTTTCGCTTAACTCCGGACTTGTCCAGTTGAGAATGTGAATTGTTATTTTGCAAAATAAATAAAATTGTTTTCAGGAATTTAACAGTTTGCGCTTTCAAAAGAATGAGGAAGCGATTTAAACGTTTCAGCAAAATCGAGGACTATGACCCCTTTCTTTTACTGATTCGCTTAATTCCGGACTTGTCCGTTTGAGAATGTAAAGTGTATTTTGTAAGTGTATTTTTACAAAATACACAATTTTGCACTTTCAAGGAAACGATGAAGAGATTTAAACGATTTAGCAAAAGTGCGGAGTATGGAACCACACTTTTACTATTTCGGTTAATTCCGGACTCGTTAATTGAAATATCTGTTGTTTGATGATTTTGATGAATTTCGCACTTTCAAGGAAACGATGAAGAGAATCAAACGATTTAGTAAAACACGTGGTATGGGACATGTGCGTTTGCTATTTCGATTAATTCCGGACTCGTTAATTGAAATATTTGATGTTTTCGTGTGCTTTCGAGCCACTATGTTGGACCTTCGGGTCATATGTTGGACCTTCGGGTCAAATACCAGTACTAGACCTTCGGGTCATATGTTGGACCTTCGGGTCATTTGTTGGGCGCCAAAAATTATGTTGAGTACTTGGTAGGCTTCGGCCATATGTTGTTGCACGTGCGGCGAATTAAAAACTCGCCATCTGATGGGATCGATCCAAGCTTTTATGTTGATTTTCTAGTCTTCTTAATTGATTTCTAGATATTTGTTGCTTCCAATTATCTGCAGGTAATTGGATATTTGTTGATATGAGTTCTGATTATCGTTTTTGATAATCAGATATTTGTTGTTTCTAATTATCGCTTGTGATAATTAGATATTTGTTGATATGAGTTCTGATTATCGTTTTTGATAATCAGATAATTATTGTTTCTAATTATCGCTTGTGATAATTAGATATTTGTTGATATGAGTTCTGATTATCGTTTTTGATAATCAGATATTTGTTGTTTCTAATTATCGCTTGTGATAATTAGATATTTGTTGATATGAGTTCTGATTATCGTTTTTGATAATCAGATATTTGTTGTTTATAATTATCGCTTGTGATAATTAGATATTTGTTGATATGAGTTCTGATTATCGTTTTTGATAATCAGATATTTGTTGTTTCTAATTATCGCTTGTGATAATTAGATATTTGTTGATATGAGTTCTGGTTATCGCTTTTGATAATTAAATATTTGTTGATTTTAGATTTAATTATCGCTTGAGATAATTAAATATTTGTGGATTTGAGATTTAATTATCGCTTTTGATAATTAAATATTTGTTGAATTTGAAATTTGATTATCGTTTTTGATAATCGAATATTGGTTGAATTTGAAAATTTGATTATCGCTTGAGATAATCAAATAATTGTTGAATTTGAAATTTGATTATCGTTTTGATTTGTTGAATATGAAATTTGATTATCGTTTTTGATAATCGAATATTTGTTGATTTGAGAAATTTGATTATCGCTTCTGATAATTAAATATTTGCTGATTTGAGATTTAATTATCGCTTTTGATAATTAAATATTTATTGCTGATTTGAGATTTAATTATCGTTTTTGGATAATCGAACATTTGTTGACTTGAAATTTGATTATCGTTTTGATATTTGAATATTTGTTGTCGTTTTTGATAAGTAGAAAATTGGTAATTTGATAATTGTTGATTTGTTTCTGACTATCGTTTAGATAATTGGATGTTTGTTGATTCTATTGATATAAAATTTTCTAGTCTCCAATTGGTTCTAGAGTATGCTGATTTTATTGAATCGCTGTTTTCTATCTATTTCTGATAATAGTTAGAGTTTGTTGATCAAGGAAATTTATGTTTTCTAGTTAATTGTTGGATAAATAGATATTTGCAGTGCGATTTGTGATTTGCGTTTTATAATTATCCTTGCTGATAATTAGGTTTTGCTGTTTTCTAATTATCGTATTGGTAATTAGATATTGCTGTTTATAATTTTCTGTATCCTAATTATCTGATTGAAAATTTAATATGGCTGATAATTGCATTTATTCAGTTTTGTTGCTTTCTGACTATCTATTGATAGTTAGATTTTGTTGAGAATTGCGAATTTCTTTTATGAAATAAAAAGGATTACTTTGGCATTTGAACTCTCGACTTTTATTCTCTATCTTAACCAGTTTATGTTAGAAAATTGATTGTTAATAACAACCTTAATTATGAAAATTGCGGGGACGCAATTTTTATAAGGAGGGGAGTCTGTAACAACCCGGAGTTTTGTGGAAATTTATTTGTGTCAGATGACGATTAAATTGATAGCTAATCGCTGTTTGAAGTTGTTAAACTTGGTTGTGACTCTTTGATTTATTGATTAAGGAATTTAGTAGCTTAGCAATCTTGAATCAAATTGAAATTCTTTTGGAAATATGATTGAGAGTGTGGGCCTTGAAATTACTTTGGCCTATGTTTAATTATAGTGTCGTGATCTTTATCAACCCCATTCCCTCTTTGTTCAGTCAAAAAAGGAAACCCGTCCCCCCATTTTTCAATTTCCTAACCCTAAGTCTAAGAAAAAGAAATGGTGGCTCTGTCTTCTCGTTCGTTCCTCTTCGCTCAGAAATTTGGGCATGCTTGTCTCATCATCAAATTGGGGCTTCGTGCAATGTCAATCATTTGTGAACGATTGTGGCTGCTCCTCGATTAATCGAGTTCGACTCGCCTTCTCGACCAGAAAAAGGTGAGTGAGTAACTCTCATTCACATCTAATTTAATCTAGTTAATTGTGAATCTTGTTGTTCGTTTCTCGGCTATCACTGCTGTGAACTTGCGTGATTTCTTATCACTCACATTTAGTTCAATTTTAATGCTTTCTGCTTTCGTCGATTGGTATAATTTGTTGCTTGTCACGGCTTGATTTGCAGTCGATTTCGCGTTTTCTAATTTCGTTGAAATGTGATGATTTCTCTGGCTTTGCCAATTTCAAATGACTGGATGATGGTTTGTTCATTATAGTTTCGAATTGTTTTCGTGACAGCCCTAGATTGTTTTGCTGTTACTATCGTTGATTTTGTTTTCGTCCCCTGATTCTAGTTAGTGGTTCACGGCTCCGGATTGAATTTTGATACTTCTTGGCTTTATGTTGGCTTTTTGACATGGTTCGATTTTTGTTTATCCACTGTATTGATGATTTTGGATGTGGGTGTAACGATATTGATTGTTCGACTTTCGTCCTTGTTCGATGGATCTGCTGTTCTAGGTATTCGATCATCGATAGTTGCTTTATCTTCTCGGTTGATTTTTGAAAATATTACCAGACTTTGAATTAATTCCAGACTTTGATGTTTCGGCCTTTAGTTGCTTATGTGAGTTTCTGACTTAACTTGAGGTTGGTTTCGTGACCTTGTTACTTTGTCTGTTGGGCATCAGCTTGATATCTTATGTGATAGTTGCATTTGGACTTTAAGCATAACACATTGGATTATGCTTGGTTTGCTTTATCTGATCTGGTCGATCTTGTAATTGTTGCTACTCTAATCTGGTCAGCATTGTGCCTGCAGTCTTGTTTTTCTAGGCTTGATTTTGGGGTATTTGCATTTTCTTAGTTTCATTTTGTTGACTCGGTTTCAATACCGCTTCATGTACATTGCTCCGAGTTAAATTTGCATCAGTAATCTAGTTGGTCGGCAGTTCCTTGTGCCATCCATAATTCATTTTGTTTAGGGTGTATTTATTATTTTCTGCCTCATGCTGGGCCGCCTTTGCCTGTGCATGTTTGTCATCTGATCTGGAATATCCTAATTCTGCTGTCCACCTGGGTTGATCATAAGTGATACTTTCATTTATGTCTTCATGTATGCTTGCCTAGTCTGATACATTTTGAAGTTCATTTGCTGGTCCTATTTCAATTAATATAGATGTGTATGTGTATATATATTTATATGCATACATGTTTAATTGTAATTGCTCGGCATCGAGTTACATTTTGCGACAATAGGGTCTTTGACTTGTTCAGTTCTTTTTCGTGAGTACCTTCACTATGACAGACAGTGTTCGATTCTTCTTTTTAACACTGTAGCACTGTTGTGGTTGTTTAAATAATTTGAAACTGCACTTGATTTTCATGTGCAATGAATGGCTCTTTCTTTTGAACTGAGCTTCGATTCCTTTGTGACTTCTGACTTGTTTTAGTTATGACTCGATTTCTTGTACCTTGGGTATTTTGTCTCTTTGACCATTTGCCTGTAGTTGTCATATATGTACAGCTGTTCAGTCGGCTTTCTATTCATTTGAGTTGGTTCATGTTGGCAATGAATTCATGTGTCTTGTGTTGCCAATTTTGGTGGCACTGTTGGTTTTTTAAGTAGTTTGATCATTTGGGTCATTTTGATGTATATGCAGTCTTCATTATTCACGTATCTGCTTTTCATATGCTTGTGCATTTTTGAACTGGTACACTTGTATCTAGTCGCACTCGAACCCCTTTAGTCACTTGGTTGTACTGTGCCTTGGATAGTCTCATTTGTAGGCTGATGGCCTTTGAATTGTACAGTTTCACTTGTAGTTAGTATTGAATCGGGCATCATTTCTTGGGACAGTTTGAATATCGTCCCACTTCGATTTTAGTCTTGGCTTCGAGCTTGTAGACTTTGTCTTGTGATCTATTTTGTTGGTTCTTGATTGTTTCAAGTTGATTTGTGAAATTTTTACAGCGAGTTGAATCCGGTCTCAAAGACCCGGGTTTGACCCTGTACATGAATGTAGACTTCCGGTGTACATTCGTGAATGATTCATTCCTCTTGATTTGAGATAGTGTATGTTGTTTTGGTTTATTTATGTTGACTTCTACAGTTTTAATTGTTGTTAGTTTTCACCGTCGTGATGATTTCGTGTACTGTGTGGCGAGGCAGTGCACGCGTGCGTGTACTGCAGCCACACAGAAAGTTGATTTGACTGACCTTTTTGAGATTACTGATTTGTTGATTTACACTGTTTAGTGGTATATCTACCGTTACCCGATTCTCTTATTGAGAAGTCGGATATACGTGATTTCTGTGACTGTCATCTATTTGAGATTATTATTGCTTCTATGCACTAATAACTGAGTTTGAATTAGACTGACCCGTGTATTATTTTCTTTTGAATTTAATACTCGGGTCAGACCCGAGTTATTTCAGGTTGTAGATTTTCTTCTTTGAGTTGCTGTTCAGGATATGAAGACTTTTCACATCTTCTGAAGTTGTCAATGTCATTTTGTAGTAGTCGTGTCATTGTATAGAACGATATGTATTCATGTATATTAGTCGATAATGCACTTGTATATATAACTTCTAGAGTCGACAGTTGTAGTTGTATCATATGTATTGTGTCAACTATGTATTAACTGACATCAGTTATATATATATGAGACTTTTGTTTTTATCTGTGTTCCGCATTTATATTATCTGTGTTATTGTTATATCTAATGTCCTAAACTATTATGAACCGTCGTAGTTCGTTTTATACTAGTATTGGGTGTGTCGATGGGAGTAAATAAATAATAGAAGAAAAATAAAAAGTATGTACCACTCCTATCGAGATAACCAATATTAGTGTAAGGCCAATTACGGATGGTCGCTCCTATCCAGCCTTATTCTTCGTAATAATAGATAGTATTTCCATTAATACTCTTTGTTATTATGAGCATAGAGGTGGGGCGTTACACTATGGATACTTGATCCATGTACTTTCACATATAAATGTTATATGGTGAATGGTTATAGTTTGTAGGGTACAATATTTCGATGAAGTTAGTTCATTCAAAGTAAGCCAATAAACAGTATTTTAAGATCATGTATTCAAATTAAATGATTTCAAAAGGATCATATCGTGTTAATGTAACACAAGACCATAAACTACGAGTTACATCTAAGAAATCGATCGTTTAAATGTCATCTTGATTGGTTTGCATAAAGTGCAAAATATTTGATGTCTTAAATGTTAAGAATAATCGAATGTGCTTTTGTAAAAGGATTGTTATGATATTGTAGTATGTTTTTCTTTTGAATAGTTTGACCATTTGAAAGAAAAACGAATGTATAAGAATACATGTAATTTAAGGTAAAGTAGTAATGAAGAGAATGAATAGTCACTTCTACTTCATAGAGAAACATTGGAAATAAGAATTGTAATAAGAATTGATACTTAATATTGGAATATGAAATATGATTTTTATTCCGAAATGTATTTCCATATAGAAAACTGTTTTCTATAACATTTATTTCTTTGAGTTCAAGATATTTGATCAAAGAACTCTCCACTGTAAACTAGTTGCAGCATATGAAATAAGTAAACTATATTACCGGTATTAAGTGAATGGTGGACCTCTAAATTTAGTACGCTATTATAGTAATGGCATAAATAGTGGGAGCATGCCATATAACACCTAATGATTGCATCAAATTACGAAAATTGTTTTCGTAATGTACCAAACATTATTTGTGAAATAATGTTTATTTTTTGGTATTAACTGAAAAATAAAAATAACTATATATGAGTAATATGAATATTCATTATGAAATAGAACTATATTATGGAATTTGTTTTCATAGTAAAAATGATGCAACAAAAATACGTATGTATCTAATATTATTTACAGTTATTTTGAAATTATTGACTAAGCCGTAGTTTTGAGAAATAATTTTACTATATGATTATGAATCATATGATATAGGTAATTATATCTCAAACAATTAATGGCTATGCACCTATTCAGTGGGAGCATCATAAGAGTTGATGAACTCTTTGAATTAATACATATTGATGTATGCAATCACAAGTCTATTAATACCAAAAGGGTTCCACATACTTTGTTATATTCATCAATGATTTATTACCAACATGAACATGTGTATTAGATACATATGTAGTAAGTTTATGACAAAATCATAGAATATAAAAGAAAAGTAAATAAAATAACATGCAATAGAATAAAATAATTTGATTTGGTCGAATAAGTGAGTATATTGGAAAGAGTTCTAAATGTACCTAAAAAAATGAATATGGATTCAATCTCAAAAGTCACTCCTCCATGTGATACATAATGATGCATCGATAAGGAGTAATCAGACATTGTTGGACAATTTACGATTAATTGTGAGTGAAGTTGAGTTAGTTTCCTTCTATAAGGTCATGTACTTAAGATTAGTACACAAAGTTGATATTATTTCATCTAAACAACAGTTTACAAAATCATATAAGATAAGGGTTTGTAGGAAATCCCGATATATTATAGGCCAAGGAGTTGGCAGGTTGTGCGAGTCGAAAGATTGCACGTAATAATTGTTCATGAGGGATCTTGTATGAATCTCCCAAAATTTTTTGGAAAGATCTGTCATCAAATGACATATTTATGTTTTGAACATAATTTTTGTAAACTAAAATCAGTTTTATAAATAAAAAGGTTCATAAAGCGTTTATGAATCCCTATTCTATTTGCACCAAGAAACAATTGTTGTTTCAAGATATATCAACTTCATTGTGAAGGAATTTCTTTGAGAAATTTTTGATAGTTAAATGGAATTGGATCTGATCCATAGATAGAACTAATTATATGAGATGAAGTGAAATTAACTAACCTAAATGAACACATAGCATTAGAATGTCTAATAAGTATTCTCGTACATCGAAGAGAAACTATGAGTTTCTTATTAATGTCGAAAATATACATTACCCTCGGTTGTTCAATTAAACCATTAAGATTGTTGACTCTATATGGTATAATGCGAAAATCTGAAAGAATTCAAAGTACACTATCAAAATATGATTTTGGTGGTCGTAACCAAAGAGATGTGATCCATCGGCCGAGATTGTGTCTTTATTGGAAAGGCTAATGTTGTTGGAATTAAATGAGCAATGTTGATAAGAATAATATCGCAAATTGCAATTGTTGAAATTAGCATAACAGATTCGGTATTCAACATGCTCAAGTTAATTCAGATTTACTCACAAAATTATCGCTCGATAAGACTTAGTATTTGGTACTAATGTATTGAAACAGAAAATTCTAAATAATGATTTAGAGTAAGCCGTTTACACATATTAACCAAAAATGCCTCAAAGTTCGTGGGAGCGATATTGGGTTTGTGAGTCTTTGGATATGATCCAAGAAATGATACGAACGTATCATTTTATAAGCATCAAGATTGAATAAGTATTTTGATAGAAATATCAAATAGTTTGATTTTCAATCAAAGTGCAGATGAAGCGTGTGTTCATAAGAAAGAACGTTAAATGGTACATTGATATTTCTAAACTATAAGTAAACAACACGTTGTTGATTTTAACAATATGCTTGTATTAAAATCAACTTTAGTTGTTTTAATACTCAATTTTGGATTGTTAATGATGTCTTTTATGGTGAGTATAAAAGATATAGGGATTGTCCAAAATGATATACAAGAGCACCTTATTAAAAGGGGAACATGTAAGTTGGATTCCTTATGCATTAGCAATAGGAATTATCATACAGGTTATGTTGTGTATGATATTGTGTTTTGTTTATGTATTTTATACATGGAGAAAATATAAAATCCAAATTGATATCAATAAATGGTTGTTTGAGGTGTTCTTGCGTATTTATGAAATACTAGATAATTGTTTATAGAAACAACGAACTCGTTATGATGGAACGTTTGGACACAAACTTTTATAAGTAATATTGAGTATAACATATCAATGATAAAATTCACGTTAAAATCTTTAATTTGAAAATTGTTCAAAATAAAGGTGATTGTGGTTGATTCAACGAAATGTTGAGAACATTAACTTGAATAGCGCTACAATAAACCAATGTATATAGATATAAATGCACAAATTTATAATTGAGCCTAAGGTGATTCCAAATGTTGAGAATCTCATAATATTGTTATAAGATAACAATGTCATAAAATTGGTCATGATATAACTTAAAGTTAACTAGAAGTCGAAATACATACTTTGAATTGTTCCACATGATAAAGGCGGTTTATCGGTGTCAGAGAGAGTTAATCGACAAAGTAGATAGTTAAAACATAAAAGCATACTCATTCACTAAGGGACTGACCTAATTGGTTTTGATAAAACTGATTGGAGAAGTTGGAATTAGATTCTATAATTGACCCCAAGTGCAAGTGGGAGATTGATAGAGTTAGGGGTATGCCCTAGGGGCAATTATGTAATTTGGTACATATATCTAACTTGTTGACCAATCTTGTTCGTAATAAAATGTATTTTCTTCCTATTATATACATGATATAATGTGAGTATATTAATTAATTAACTTAATTAAAAGTACATTTAATAGAAAAATCCATAAATGGTATATTTTGTGATAGTAATTACAAAGTGTTGTAACCGTGAGTAATTTATCACAACGAAACAAATATACCATTTTAAATGTTCCTAGTCAAGATGCATCGAGACTGGATATCGATGTATCCGTTGAGACTGGAGTACGTAACGCTCTCCAAATGTTGGGCAGTGTATTACACATGACTTTTAGGGACACCTAGAGGTTACGTACTAATAGTTATTGGATAACCATGGAATGACCCACTCGATAGTTTTCAGTTGGTTAATATAACTAAGGTCAAACAGAAAATATCGATGTGACTGATTTACATAGTTCTCTTGACTTGAGAATACTGTGGATCTTCAATATGAAAGCTCCGCTTTGATTATAGCCAAAACAGGGCATGGCGTCCATCGAGTGACTATAGTTGGGTCGAGTGGAAGTATTGGAAGTGAAGCACTATTCAATAAAGGATTCGTCTCCTCGGTTATATGTGGTTTGTATCACGGTCAACTCAAGTCAATTCAAAGTCAAAGTCTCTGGCTAGAGTATTTCGGTTAATAATAATTGTTATTATTGAACCAAGGACTTTGTATTTGGACTATAAAGTTGAATGTGGATGAGATTAGAATTTTGACCATTACCAAATTCCATAAGTCCAAAGTGATATGGTTTTGACGAAGAGAATTGGTGTAAACAAATGTCACAACCGGGTAACACTTATTAAACTAAAATTGGATTTTTACTGAAAATGAGTAAGCGATAAATTTGGCCATAATGTCACATCACCTGCTAAGTGACATGTGAACGTTAACATTAGAATAGTTCGATGTTAATCACTGACCAAATTTACACCCAAGAGTTACACAGCCGAAATGATGAGTTCCCTTAAGACTGAACGATTTAATTAGTTTATAATTGTTATAAATTAATTAATATTTATGAAATATTAATTATAAAATTTGAATATGATTTGAGAAATAAATAATGTTATATATATTTATAACAGTTATAAATATATCGATCGATATACAATATCGACAAGCGGTTAAATTAGATTTAATTGCATAGTATTTTGGCTTGGGCTTAGATGGGTTTAAGGCCCATCATTAGGGCTGAAAAATTTCAGTTTTGGAAAGGTCTAGGGGTGGCTAAAACATAGGAAATTGGCTTGGAGATAATGGGTTGAGATCAAGTGAGAATGGGTAAAAAGGTTTTCCTCGTTTATCTCTAATACAACCTTATGTGTTTGTGTGTGTATCTCTAAACACAATGATAAAACTTTTTTGGCTGCCATTGCCTTCTACATTTCTGATTAAAACATAGCTCTCAATCCACTTCAAAATTCTCAAATATATCTCAAATTAAAATAATATTATTCGATAGTTAGAGGTCGGTGATTCCGGACTTGCAATCTGACGAATCAAGAATAGTAAAAGGAAGGGAAGTCATTGCTTCAACGCGGATTCAAAAGCATCATTAAATTGGTAATTTTAATTCATATTACATTAATTAAATTATATTCTATGATCCTATAATGAGAAATTTCATAATTGTTTAAATATATTGCTACTATATGTTTAGTTAGGTGAGATTTTTGTAAGTGGATGTAGTTGTCACAAATCAGTTTGGTTATGTGCATAATTTATTTTTATACTATTTGATTTATGTATAGAAAAATTTTGTTTACTGTACAAAATCAATTTTTGTCATTAATAATATATATATATATATATATATATATATATATTAATAAATTCATATATATATATTAGTGTATATTTCTCTCTCATAATAGCATATATGCATATATAAGATATATATGATTTAAAATATTTTATTACACTTATTTATATATAATATGAATTTAAAAATTCGAAAATCAATTATCATACATATATTCATATTTTTAAATTAACATTTATTGAATTTTTTAATTGTTTATTATATATAAAATAATTATTACATTAAAAATTAAATTTTATATTTTTCAAAAATATTATATCATTTCAGAAACGTATAGAAAAAATTTAGGAATTTTTCAATAAAGTTTATTATTTTAATAATTAATATTATTTCAGAAAAAATATTTATGATTTATTAAAAATATTAATTTAATTGAAAAATTCTTCAAAATTTTTCACAACCTTTCATTCATGGTCCTAGAATTTTGAAATTTTAAGATCTGAATTTTTAGTAATATTTTATTTTATATTAAATAATTATTGTCAAAATCAATGTATTTATTTTTAAAAATAATATTTCAACTTTGAAAAATCTCTAGATTTTTTCTAAGCTCTATTTTATGATCCTTGATTCTCAAAATTTGTAAAATTTGAATTTTCATCAATAGATTATTTTATGTTAATTATTTATGGATGAAAATATTATTTTATTCATAATATATACAAATTAAAATACTAAAATTATTATGTTTGCAAAACTAAGTTAATCATGAATTATAAATAATTTTTAATAATTGTTCTCTCTTTTTCTATATGTATATTTATCTATATATAAATGTTTTATATTCGTATATTATATATAATATTTTTATACATACGTGTGTGTGTGTGTTTTTTTGTGTGTGTGTGTGTGTTGTAACACATATACATGCATATATTTGGACAACATGCATGACATACAAAATGAGCTAATATGTATGTTGCGATATAAATCCCAACATCTACATATGAGCATATTATACCTTTCACATATTATTATGTTACACATGCACTCACACATATATGTATATGATACATTTATGTATAAACTAAATCAAATAAAATTAATTTCATATCTTAATATATTTGAATTTAAATAAAATAAATGATTTTATTTACATGAAATTTAGAAATATTCTAATTCAGTTAGACTTCATAGGCCCAATAAAGATCCAATATGGTAAAATTATGAAATTCACCCATAACTTCCGCTGCGGGCTGGTCCAGTTCCAACAATACATACATATACATTCAACTATAAACATGTATAGATCACATACATTAAATTATGTACACAGATAATAATGATAAAGTTAATTTGAAAATCAATTATAATCATCTATCCAAAAATTCTGCATACACTGAATTATGGTTTTTAACTTCAAATAACTATGCATTAAGATTTCAATTCTTGTATAAAATCATTCTTAAGTTTTTCGTAATATTTACTTTTAAGTTCATGTATTTAAATTAATTCGTAATTTTAAATTTAACATATATATAAAAAATTCAACTGAATAATATTTGTTATTTATTTAATAAATCATTAAAATATGTCAGTTTCAATATATGTACCGTATTCATAATATTAGAAATGATAAAAAAATTCACTCAAAAAATAAAGATATATAAGCTAAATAATATATGTTTAATGATTTTTACAATGGTAATTTGCAATTAGGGAGATTTAACTTCGCAAATGTTATTCTGTTACACAAAAAAGTAGGAGCTAAAAACTTAAAAGATTTTAGACCTATTTCTTTGATTAACTGTTCAGTTAAAATCATTTCTAAAGTTCTAGCTAATAGACTTAGTAAAAGAATGAATGAATTAATCGATTGTTCACAATTGGCTTTTATTAAAGGGAGAAATATCACTGATGGAGTGGCAGTTGTTCAAGAATATATTAATTAATGTTGTAAGAATAACATAACTTGTGCGATTTTAAAACTTGATTTTGCTAAAGCTTTTGATTCAGTAGATTGGGATTTTCTTGTAGATATTTTTCATGTTAGAGGTTTTAGTCATAGATGGATCAATTGGATTTTGACTTTTCTTAGAACTGGAAACTCTAGTATTATGGTTAACGGTATATTATGTAATAGAATTCAATCTAAGAGAGGTTTAAGGCAAGAGGATCCCTTATCGCCTTTATTATTTAACTTAGCTGCTGATGTTTTTGCTAAAATTATTAAAAGAACAGTGGATAATGGAGCTCTTGGACGTATATGCAATGAAATTTTGCGTAATGGTTTATCGGTTCTTCAATTTGTTGATGATACCTTACTTTTTTCTTCCCATCTTCCTAGACACATCATTACCCTTAAGTTTATCCTTTACAGCTTTGAAATTTTATCTGGTTTAAGAATAAATTTTGACAAAAGTTCCGTGTTAGTTTTAAATGATTTTGATAAAGTTGAAAACTTAGTTGCTAATACTCTTAATTGCAAAATTACGAACTTTCCTTTTGACTACCTCGGTTTTGTGATTAGACCCACCAATCTCAAACATGATGTTTGGATTATCATAATAGATAAAATTAAAAATATGATTTCTAACTGGAATGCGAGATTCCTATCTGGAGCAGGTAGACTAGTTTTAATAAATTCGGTTTTATCAGCTCTTCCGATTTATTGGATGTCCTTGCATTTGTTCCCGGATTGGGTTATTGATAAAATTGATAAGATTCGAAGAGATTTCTTATGGAGTGGAGAAAATTCTAATAATAATATTAAATGTCTAGTAAATTGGAAAACCGTCTGTAAGGCCAAAAAGGAAGGTGGATTAGGTGTTATTAATTTGCGTAATATGAATTTGTCTCTGTTAGGTAAATGGCTTTGGAAGTTTAAAGATATAAATGATAACGCTATTTGGAAAGAGATTATTTCTAAATATTACTATAATGGAAATAGTAATTTATATCAAATTGCTGCTCCAGCCACTCAAAATATCTCCAACTTTTGGAAAAATATTTTAAAATGTAATGAGATATTTAATTTAGGAATAAATACAATTGTTCACTCTGGTAATCGTACTTCGTTTTCGCATGACCGTTGGATTTCGATCTTCCCTCTTAAGATAAAATTTAAGGATCTGTATGAAATTTGTAACTTTAAGTATGCTTTAATCAATGAAGTTTATTCTCCAGAAAATGATCCTCCTTGGAATTTCAGTTTTAACAGAATTTTAGTTGATTCAACTTTTAGACAACTTTCTTTGCTTTATGCCAGATTAAATCTTTATAATTAATATGGATAATGATAATGATTTTATTAGTTGGAAATGGGATAAAAGTAAGAAATATACTTCTAATTCTTTCTACGGATTCATTAATTTTTCGGGCACAATAAATAACTCATTTAAATATATGTGGAAATCTAATGCTCCTCCCAAATCCAAAATTCACATGTGGTTAATTCTTCAAGGAAAACTTAATACAATCGAATTTTTAAAGAGAAAAATAATATTCAAAACGATAATAAATGTTATTTTTGTAATCTGTATCTTGATGACATTAATCATATATACTATAATTGTATGGATTCTAATTACATTCTAATTAATACTCTTAAATTTTTTAGCTTTAATATAACATCTAAAATTTCGGATTGTGAATTCTACTGGAATAATTATAGATTCAAGTTCAAAAGGAATATTAGATTTTTACTAGACACTTTATTCATTATTATTAGTTGGTTTATTTGGTTTGAAAGAAATCAAAGAATTTTCAATAATAATAATTATCATTTTAACAAATTGATTTGTTCAATTTCTTCATTTTGTTTTAATTGGATCTCTAACCCCAAATATAAATTAGCTAAAAATATCCTTTTCAAAAGGTATCTTAACAAGGTTAATCATAATATTAACTTTTTTAAACACAACAATAATTTTTTTAACATTAATAATAGTATTGTTAATATTTTCTCTAACTTAGATGATGATTTCACTTCTAATCATAACTTACTTATGATTACAGGTTCATAAGATAGACCCGTCTCATATTTGTACCAGTCTCCGTTTGGTATTGGTTTTTAAGTATTTTATTTATACTGTTATTGTCCAGTTAGTCTTATTTAGGTTTCTATTTCCTTCCTTATAAATACATATATATGTATATTTATTATATAAATATACATATATATGTATCATTCTAATTTTTTCTTTAGTCATTTTCCAGTTACAGGTACGAGAGATAGGATATCAGGTTTATTTTGCAGGTTTTCATATCTTCAGATTGTTGGACATCAGATGGTTGAGAGGTCACCAGAGCAGGGTATCTTTCATTCAGGACTACTAGCAGTTTCTCCTCAGATTTAGGATTCAGCTATCTTCATTATGGAGTAATTTTACCTAGAGGATATATTCTTCAGTTTGGTACCCCTTTCTCTTGTTCAGAGGCTTCAGAGCGGTTTCTCCTTTCAGCAGATCCACTTTAGAGCAGAGTAGATCCTCTACAGAGCGGTTTTTTCTGATTCAGTTGGTTGGAGCTTCCTCATTAGTCTGGGACGTCATTCAGTAGTTTTTGTTTTGTTTTTTTTTCTCTAGTTTTTTAGGTACTTCTAACACCTTAATATCGGGTGGTGGCCTTACCAGAGCTCGATATCGGGGTGTGATGGGTGGTGGCCTTGCCGGAACTCATCTTAAGAGTACCTGAGTTTTAATATATATGTATTTGGTTTTTATTACCTGCCAGGCATGTTGGCAGCACTTTATATTAGTGATATATATATTCGCATGTGTGCTCTCCTCTATTCGTAGAGGATCGCACATTTTTCTTAAAAAAACAATTTTAATTTATGATTTATTTATTTTTCTGAATTCATCACATGTTATCAAGGTTTTAAATCTCGCATTTCGGTCACGTTTCGTCTCCAAGATTTTAGAGACCCAATCCCGTATCGGGCGAGATCTCGAACGAGATAAATGTATATCGGGCATCCATCTCGGATTTACACCTCGGGTCCTAAAGTTTATTTCGGAGCTATCTCGGAATATTTGGTATTTTTAATATTAAACTGCATACAACTAAATGTATAAATACTAATTAAAATAATAATTTAATTCATTTGATTTGTAGTAATAACACTTTCGTCATGAGTAGCTTGAAAAAACATCCACACTATATGATGTAAATAAATAATGATGATTTATGAATTGAACATATAATATCACAACAAGATGGAGCAAACATGAAACATAAAGTCACATAGGCACCCCACTTTCATTTGTTCAAATAGTTACTTGACTTCTCTACTCTATAAACAAATAATTGTCAATAACAGTACGAATGATTTTCTTATATTGTATATATATTTCATAGTAAAAACAAAATATAAAGCCATTCTACATTTACAAATAAACATATGATTAAAACTCCAAGCTCTAAACATGTAAAAGATCTTGGTAGTCATTAGTCAACAAAATTAAATCAAGCATTCCACTAGTCATATTTTAATTACAAAAGCGACTAATTTAATCATATAAAATTTAGCTTAAACTAAAAAAAGGATGGAAACGCCATTAATTTGTGCATATGAAATGAACTATATTAGGTAACTTAACTGGATACTATGAATTAAATTGCAACGAAATGCATTAGTGACTGAAATGAATGTAAAAGATAGAAGAATGCATTATATTAAGTAAAGAAAATAATTTTATGAAATTTGGGCCAAGCCCACTAAAAAAATCAAAACAAAAAAAACATCATTTCAGTCGAGATCTTCCAAATAGATCTCGGCCGAGATTTTGGTCTAGATTTGAATATCTCGACCGAGATTCAGATCAACCAAGATTAATTCGAATTTTGCTGTTTCAAATCGGTCAAGGTTAAAACGAGATTTTGGTCGAGATTGCCGAGATTTAAAACCTTATACGTTATATGACTGTTTTAATTCTAACATGAAAAGTATAAATACTGTTAACCCAAAAAATGGATCAACACCCTGATTTGAGTGTGAAAGCACTAGCCTTAATGGCAATCCAGAAAACAGCAACACAAATCACAAAAATAAGCAGATAAAAAGAAGAAAAGATAAAAGAGACACGAAATTTTTATAGTGGTTCGGCGAAATCTATGGCCTACATCCACTTTATAATTTATTTATCACTTGTAGTTTCATATTACAAGAGATTTTTGAGGAGGAGAGGAGAAGTCACATTTTCTGTTTCGGTTTTCCTTTTCTTTTGCAATGTTAGGTGTATTTATAGCTGTAAGCCTTGACCCAGTGTTGGTGTTGAATTGTAGTGACGCTGACTAGGCTGATATTAATTGCACCATAATCCTCTTATTTAAGGTAAGGATGAAGGGAATTAAGGAATATTTGATATGGAAATGGTTGGCATTAATTAGTAATAAATAAGCAGGTTATCATGGCATTTATTAGGCATTAAATCCGGCTTTGATGGGTAATGAATTGGTATTTATGGTGGAGATATGGCTGGTTTTTATTAATTATTTGAGGTAATAAATGCTAGGAAATCAGGAAATAAATCTTTAATTTCTTCTTAAGGATGGTGACTAATTTGCTGGATAACATTTGCCCTCCGAAGTATGCCTTGTTGGCAACGAGGTATGCTTCGCTCAAGAACTTGTGTTGATGAAAGCAAATTTGTCAGCATCAAATTCTCATCTCTTTGGATGTTTGACAGATGTTAAGTGTCGGACCTTTCCTGCACAAGGAGATAGAGTTAATCATTCCTATTCGAGAGCATTCATATTCAAGAGATACTTTAGAGAGCAGTTGTCAGGTCGCTTCTATAACCTTTGATTGAAAGCAAGAATGATGTTGTAAAAAAATTTGAAAGGTGTCACCCTTAGGAACGAATCAGAGCATGGCTGTGGACCGTTCGGGGTCGCTCATCACATGTGTAAGTCGTTCTCTAAGCACTAACCTTTAAAACTAGTTTTATGCAAGAAATCATTTTTTATGAGGTGTCGCACTTGGGAAGGAATTAGAGCATTGGACCGCTTACATTCGGGATCGCTTACATGAGTAAATCGCTTCCTAAATGCTAACCTTTAAAGCATTTTTTGATGATTCATAATTCAAATGCAAAAAGGAATCTAAATTCTAGATCTCATTTTTTTTAGTTCAGTTCAGTTGATGATAATTTCTATTTGATTAGCAGACCCTAGAGTTCGGTACTTATCTGAGTAAGGGGCTTTGCATGCCCCTTGTTTCTGGTCCTTGGTGGTTGCCCCCAGCTATTTGCTTCATGGTAGAAGGAAAGTTTGAATGAGAGGACGCCTCTTGGCTGCCCCCTTGCTGAGTTCCTTCCATAGCGCTTTTCCTTGTATGAGGCTTCTTCATCTTCTAAAAGCTAGATCTAGGAACCTGTTTTCTGGATCTAAATTTTTTCTTTCAGATCTGGAGTTGGATCTTCTTTCTAACATAGAATAAGTTTCAGATATGAGATTCCCTTGTTCTTCTCAGTGAAAGCACCAAAATGTTAACCCAAAAAATGGATCAACACCCTGATTTGAGTGTGAAAGCACTAGCCTTAATGGCAATCCAGAAAACAGCAACACAAATCACAAAAATAAGCAGATAAAAAGAAGAAAAGATAAAAGAGACACGAAATTTTTATAGTGGTTCGGCGAAATCTATGGCCTACATCCACTTTATAATTTATTTATCACTTGTAGTTTCATATTACAAGAGATTTTTGAGGAGGAGAGGAGAAGTCACATTTTCTGTTTCGGTTTTCCTTTTCTTTTGCAATGTTAGGTGTATTTATAGCTGTAAGCCTTGACCCAGTGTTGGTGTTGAATTGTAGTGACGCTGACTAGGCTGATATTAATTGCACCATAATCCTCTTATTTAAGGTAAGGATGAAGGGAATTAAGGAATATTTGATATGGAAATGGTTGGCATTAATTAGTAATAAATAAGCAGGTTATCATGGCATTTATTAGGCATTAAATCCGGCTTTGATGGGTAATGAATTGGTATTTATGGTGGAGATATGGCTGGTTTTTATTAATTATTTGAGGTAATAAATGCTAGGAAATCAGGAAATAAATCTTTAATTTCTTCTTAAGGATGGTGACTAATTTGCTGGATAACAAATACTATATTTTATAATTTTAGCATGTAAAATGTATGGATCACACATTAGTTAGTTAGGAATGTTTTTGCCAGAAGAGTATAACTTGCATTTCTACGTGCATTGCACCCCTTTTTTCTTTGAAAAAAAAAAACGAAACCGAAATTCCTTAGGGAAAAAAAACATCAACTGAATATAAAATTTCCAGAAAGATCATGGCCCTTCCTTGTATCTCCACAGCTTTGGAACACTCTAGAATCCCCACTCCCTTTTTAAACGAATCTCTCTCCTCGCCTCTGCATCTGTAATTGCAATCTGATCGAAGCCAAACCAAGTTCTCAATTCTCTTTACTTCTAACAAACAAATTATATGTCAATGGAAGAGGATTTCGATATGCCAGCAGGAGAGGAAATGAATGATGATATGATGGATTTTCCCGACGACGACCCCATTTTGGAAGTGGGAGAAGAGAAGGAGATCGGAAAGGAAGGGTTGAAGAAAAAGCTTGTGAAGGAAGGCGATGGTTTTGAGACTCCTGAAGTCGGAGACGAGGTGGAAGGTATCGTATCTTTGAACGCTTTATGTGGTTTATGAGAATTTCATTTTGTTTCTTTTGTTGCGATGTTGATTGGTTATTTACTGATAAATTTTTTAGTTCATTACACTGGAACTTTGCTTGATGGGACGAAGTTCGATTCGAGCAGGGACAAGGGGACTCCTTTCAAATTCAAGCTTGGTGAAGGTTAGATTTATTTTGGTCGTCTCATTTTGTATTATATTTTGTTCAATTAAACTTTCAGTCTAGACTACCACTTGCTTTTTGTAGTTAAGTAGTCTTACTATTGTTGAAATGCAATAAACGATTTATATCATTTATTCCCAATCGTTGTACTGATTTCCTGATACAGAAACTGCTCTTTGTGGAAATCATGTTTAATTGGAAAAGCTGTTACTTTGATGGTTTCTTATATTTCTTAAGCATAGTTTTTTTGATGTTTTTTCTTCTTCTTAAATTTTATTTATCTATTGCTGCTGCTGTTGTTGTAATATTACTTTTTCTGTTGGAAAGCTTTGATTAAGCGTATTCGAAAAAGTCATAAGATAATACTTGCATATTTTCGTGGATGAAATGCTATGTACAAAGTTAATCAATGGTTATATCTTACAGTTGGTTTGACCTTGTATTGGTGTTGAAGATTTTTTTTCCCTGCTTCATTTGGCAAAGGAATCCACACTGGACTCTGCAATTAATATAGTCAATCTTTGTTTATTTGATGCTTCAGCAAACCTTCTCTCTCATGTTGTTTCTCTTAATGAAATAGAGCCACCCACTATTTATTGTAGATATTGATCGTTGCTAATTTTGATTGTCACTTCAGGTCAAGTGATAAAAGGATGGGATCAAGGAATAAAAACAATGAAGAAAGGAGAGAATGCCATTTTCACCATTCCGCCTCAACTTGCTTATGGAGAATCTGGTTCTCCTCCCACCATTCCTCCTAATGCCACCCTTCAATTTGACGTTGAGCTGCTTTCCTGGTCAAGTGTCAAAGACATTTGCAAAGATGGAGGCATCATCAAAAAGATTATCAAGGAGGGTGAAAAATGGGAGAATCCTAAAGACCTTGATGAAGTTTTAGGTATGGAATTGTTCCTTGACTTCTGAATTTTTTCTTTGTTGTATGTTAATAATAAAAATAAAGCTGTACCATCACAATATATGGTATGGTTCTATTCAATGTTTAACGTAGATAGCATGGAATTAATGTTGTTTGATGTTGTTTTCAGTAAAATATGAAGCACGGCTTGAGGATGGCACGGTTGTATCTAAATCGGAAGGAGTTGAATTTACTGTCAAAGAAGGTTAGTTTATATTTGATTTTATCAAGAGCAATATTTTTAGAGTGGGCTATTTCTAATAGTAAAGACGTATTCCAGGGTTCTTCTGTCCTGCATTAGCCAAAGCTATCAAGACAATGAAGAAGGGCGAGAAGGTTCTTCTTGCTGTAAAGCCACAGTGTAAGTTTTTCTGCTCTTTTGGGTTTTTTGAATTACTGGGCATCTGTAACTAAGCTAACGCATTCTATTGCCTTTATTGCTGAGAGCAGATGGATTTGGCGAGAAGGGAAGGCCAGGTTCTGGTGCTGAGGGAGCTATACCTCCAAATGCAAATTTGAATATTGAGCTAGAGCTTGTTTCTTGGAAAACAGTTACTGAAATAGGAGATGACAAGAAGATTTTGAAGAAGATATTAAAGGAAGGAGAGGGTTATGAAAAGCCAAATGAGGGTGCTGTTGTTCAAGGTAAACAACTTTTCATGTTTCTTATGCATTGATGTGCTTGTATACGATATGACAGTTTGATACATAAAATTGGTGAATTTTTCTGCAGTTAAATTGATTGGAAAGTTGCAAGATGGTACCATTTTTGTGAAGAAAGGTCACGATGAAGAGCCACCATTTGAATGGAAGGTAGACGAAGAGCAAGTGATTGAGGGTTTAGACAGAGCCGTGCTGTCCATGAAAAAGGGTGAAGTGGCCTTGGTTACTATTCCACCGGAGCATGCTTTTTCTTCTACTGAATCGAAGCAAGATCTGGCTGTGGTTCCTCCTAACTCGACTGTTATTTACGAAATCGAGCTGGTTTCCTTTGTAAAGGTAATGATGATTATTTCTACATTCTTTTGCCTGTTTGTTGATATTTGAAAGCTGGATCTAACAGTGACATGCTTTTGTCAGGAAAAAGAGTCATGGGATCTGAACACAGCAGAGAAGATTGAAGCTGCAGGTAAAAAGAAGGAAGAAGGAAATGCATTGTTCAAGCAAGGCAAGTATGCAAGGGCCTCTAAGAGATATGAGAAGGCTGCTAAGTTTATAGAGTACGATAGCTCTTTCAGCGACGAGGAGAAGAAACAATCCAAGGCATTGAAGGTTACTATTAACCTCAACAATGCTGCCTGCAAGCTGAAGCTGAAAGAGTACAAGCAGGCAGAGAAGCTTTGCACCAAGGTATATCTTTGGTTTATTCATTCTTTCCTGTTTTGGAGTTCGAGTACAATGCTTATGCTTTTAATGATGCCGCAGGTACTGGAGTTGGAGGGTCGAAATGTGAAGGCTCTGTACAGGAGAGCACAAGCTTATATCAATATGGCTGATCTCGATCTAGCTGAGATTGATATTAAGAAAGCTCTTGAGATCGACCCGGAGAACAGAGACGTGAAGTTGGAATACAGAACTTTGAAGGAAAAGATGAGGGAATTCAACAAGAGGGAGGCCAAATTTTATGGAAACATGTTTGCCAAAATGACTAAACTTAGTCATATGGAATCTGAAGTAAGATTTCTTTGGTTAATCTTGTGATTTTTGATTTGAATGTGTAGGCATGTTGCTGACAGTTTTGTTCCTCTCCTTTTATTGCAGAAACCAGTTGACAAACAAGAGCCAGAGCCAATGAGCGTAGACAGCACAGCTTAAAATAAACTAAATCATTACATGTTCTACTTTCCTTTTATGTTTTTTCCGAGTGTTGTGTTGCGTGATAATAATCTTAATGTTGTGTTGCATGCATTGGTCACATAAGTTGTGTCGTGTTTCAGTCTATTGAACAGTGTAACCTTTATTGAGAAATAATACATGTTTTGGAATGGGCTTGGTTGATTTTACATTTCGTCTCGTTGAAAAAAGCCTTTTGTTACTATTATTTTTACGGATTCTATTAATCTAATTGTTTTACAGTGCGGTTTATTTAGAAAGCATCAAAAATTTTGTATAATTTTGCGTTAATCTATAAATTACTTGATGCAAGGGCAAATTTGTTTTTGTTTTAAAACCAAACTTCCGTTGCTTCACATTGGAGAGGGAAAAAAGAAAAAAATAGTTTCCAATGTTGCTCTCAATGTCAGGGTTGGGCCACTTTCATCTACAAATTTAGTACAGTCACGGATCGATGCGTGTGAGAAAAACATGCTCCATAACCTTTATATGATCTTAATCTTGAATCGTGGTAATCTAGAATATTAGATGAACTCTTTTTCAAATTTGAATATAGATCTCAAAATGGTAAGTAATTTTTCAAATCTAATTCTATCGATCTTATCTTTTAGATCAAATTCTATTAATTTTATATTTTTAGATCTCATTCTATTATAATTCTATTAGAGATCTAATTTTTTAGATTTTTTTATATATTAATAATACCTTTTTATATATCAGGCAGATCTAAATTGTTCGATTTCATTCAATTGTACATGTATTTTTTTTTATTATTGTATTTCAAATTTCGTTCTATTACAAATCTGATTTTTTTTTTCTTATTATTTTCCTGCTCTTATTATATTGTACTCAAATTATATATCTTTGAGATCTATACATGGTTTAAAAATAAAATGTTGAATGTAGCGACTTTTGAATTTGGATTTGAACTTAGTCAATACTTGTTTATTTTTGTATGCTTTTGAGTTCATTTATTTCGAAAAGCAAGTTTTGAATTTGACAATTTTTGTTCTTGTTTATTCAAATAAATTTACTGAATTTGATATGGTTTCGGTTTTGGATCTAATATGTTTGGTAAATTGGTAAATGAAGTTTTTCGTTTTGAAAACTTTTTGATTCGGATTTTGGTTTGAAGAAAGAATTTGGAAATGATTTTGATATATGATCTATATTTCCAAAGGAAATATTTTATTGTTTCTTAGAAAAACATATACAAGGAAAATGCGTATTCAGAAGATCGTATTAAGTTTAGATCCAATATTGATTTTGATTTAGCACACCTGAAGTGAATGGAAACATTAATGAAAGCATACACAGTAAGCTTAATTTCAATCATTTTGAATAAGATTTGAGAGCATGTAGTTTTTATAAAGCTAAAAACTCGAGTTTCTATAAATGATTAATTTTAAGTTTTTCCGTAATAAAGAAACAGAAGTTCCAAAAAAAAGAAATATTAGAAAATTAAATCATTAGAAGGAAATATATGTATGTATGTATGTGTGTGTGTGTGTGTGTATATATATAGATGATGCTTAAAAGGCTATCATTTTCTTAGTCAAAATACATTAGTATGATCTCCTCATAGCTATATTGTATGACATTCATTGAAGATCTATTATGATCGCAAATGCATGTGATTTGATTGCTTATAAGTCTGGTTTTATTGTTCATGTAAGATCAGAATAAAACTCTAGCAGAGTTAATTAAATTAAACCAGATAGTATCCAAGAAAATCACCAAATACAACAAATTTGGATAAAAGATGTGAAATAAAATTGTGATGAAAATCATGTTGATGTTGGAGGTAGGCATCAGTGACATCATCAAAGTTACATAAAATAATTATTAATCTAATGGCTCAATTGACCTGAAGACTAACGAGCAATAAGATTTCCAACTCCAATCATTAATTTGATTGAATTGAAATCCAAAAGATTTACATATGTGAAATGCTTTGTTGACAAAACATTCTGCTAGAAGCAGTCAACAAATGAATAAAAAAATCAATGGGAGCAAAAGAAACAATGTTTTATGCTTATTTAAATCTCTAGAAGAGATTATTTTATTTTTCCTCAAGATGAGCAAAGCTTTCATTGAATTTGAAATCTGCAGAAGAGATAAAGGGATTTATTTTCATGATTATTTACTCTTTGTATTATTGTTACACATTGCCAACATGAATTAGTAAGGGTGTTGAATTAGTTTACTTTTATTTATTTATTTTACTAAGTAGTAAATACCATGCATTTAGCATTTATTACATTAAATAAATAAAATGATAAGCTTGATATTTATTTTGTTGTCATCCAAATCAAGTGAAAATCGCTTGAAAAATTAGTTATTTGTATTTGTCATCTTTTGGACCAAGATGAAAGGTGGAAGCTTAAGTGAATTAGTTGAACTATGATTTTTGTACATTCTGATGCCAGAAGAATTCTTCTATTCTCATAATACCAACATTTCCCAGATTTAGATATACATTGGTCTTGACTCTTCTCAACATGTGTCCTCTTTGTTAAATTATTGAATTTTTTCAACCTGTGCATTTTTTTGTTAGAATCTTGAAACATTCTGTTCTAGAAGTCCTATCTTGCTGTTGCATGATATTTTCTCATAGGGAACTATTAGTGTAACTACAACACAACGTTGAATTAGTTTTTTTTACTGTAATATTGCATCTACAGTCTATATAGTTGTAAGAAATTTAGGAACCTGAGTTCCTAAAACTTAAACTTCTAGAAACTGACACAACACCAGAAAGGCAATTTCCTCACGGTTATAAGCGTGACAAAACTAATTTGTCACGGTTATAACCGTTAAAATAAGTACCGTGGGCAAATTCAGTTACACTTTTGCTCACGGTTATAACCGTGACAAAAATAGTAATTTCTCACGCTTATAACCGTGATAGAATAGTATTTACCCACGGTTATAACCGTGACAAAAAAGTAATTTCTCACACTTATAACCGTGACAGAATAGTATTTACTAACGGTTATAACCGTGGCAAAAATAGTAATTTCTCACACTTATAACCGTGACAAAATAGTATTTACTCACGGTTATAACCGTTATAAAAATAGTAATTTCTCACACTTATAACCGTTACAAATGCAAATTATAACCGTGATAACTAAACCAGTATCAAACAAACTATATAGCATCAATATGTTATTACAGCTACAAACAATCTATACAAAAAAATATATAGTATTAACATTAAGAAACCATTCAATCAATAATTAGAACAACACCAAACATTTATGTTTCATTCAAACACCACAAAGGATACTTCATACCAACACCACAAATTATAGCATACAAGCATAGTATATATAACAAACTTTAAAATACAGTTTCAGAATATAACTACATAGTGGTCAGTAACTTACTAATAACGCAAACGATACTCGGGCCAAATCACAAAACCCCCTTCAACTAATTCGGATAGTGTGTAATGGCCATTTTGTGGTGCTTCATAAATTGAAGCTTCTGGATCGTAAACATTCTCCACCCAAACAACTTGCTCTCCTTCAACCACCTTTCTACCATGACATATCTTTTGCGTCCCAATGTGTCCTTTTGCTACTTCCGTCAAATCTACCGACAATAGCGTTACTGGTTGTTTCTCTCTCGTAGAAGATCTCATTATTCCATTTAGTGGAGCACCTAAGCTATCTCCAGGACTGTTGAAATTTTGCTCTGTATTAGAAGCAGCTTCTCCTCTTGGTGTCGGCACATTTCCTCCAATATGATTTACAAGCATATGTATACATTGTCTCATATCATTTATAGCTAAACTCATTGTTTTCATCTCTTCATGCATTTCTGTTTTCCATTGTTGATTTGCATTCTCTTTGTAATTGGTAATAGCTTTTGAAGCTTGAGAGAGTCTTACTTGCTTTACATTAGACGTAGAGCTAATAGCTCGGCAATAGCTTCGCTTTTTATCATCCCGAAAAGCTTCGGCAACGGGATCTTTTTCAAAATCTTCTAAACTTCTTATTCCATCTTCTCCATTAACACTAGCTTCCGATTTTTGTCTTTCTTCGGCTGCTTCTATCAATGCCTACACAATTCATAATTTTGTAAAGATGTAAAATTACATAACAGAGGTTAAATATATAATTGAAACTGAAACTGAAACTGAAACAAAACATAGGTGCATTATCAAACGAGGCATAAAAAGACATACAATTGCAAAGTAAAAAACTTCCAGAAGTACCCAACTAAATCAAACTAAGGTAGAAATTTAATGAAACTACTAGTTGAGACTCTAAACAAAAGACTGTCGCCTACGGACCCATATTACCTTTTTTAAAAAAGAAAAATTAAATAATTTAGTACACAAAATTTCTCAAAGGTGTAGCTTAAAACCGAATAAGCTACCAAATCATAATGGACATGTTAAACCTTCATTATTCATGATTCTTGTTTTCAGTTTTATGCCTACAGGTTTGAGGAACATGATGGGCTAAGTTAATGTCAACACTAACCTACTCCATAGCCTTCATTCTGTGTTTTTACCTTCAGGAAAGAAATGATCAAAGCAGTAACTTAATGTCAACACTAACTAAAAATTCACATATTAAATATAATATCAGTCTGAGAAGATAATTAACCAAAAGGTAAACTAATTTAAATAAACATCAAAATTCATTTTACATATAGACCTGTTGCCATAACAAACTATCAGTTTAAAAGAAAATTTGACAAATTTATAAGATGATTTATATTGTAATTTGCAACAACACCATGTTTCAATTGAAAAATGCATTAAATGAATAATATCTAGAAATTTTCGTGCAAATGGTGATCAACTTAGCATTGCATACAAAATATATAATCAAACTTAACAACATATTATAGCAGAGTGGTGCACAGATTAAACAACTAATAAGATGCATTGCCAGTTCAATCCAAATCCAATTAAGTGTTACATAACAGAGAAAAGGCAGATTGTAAGTTTCTAGACCATAAATGAAGGAAGAAAAAAAATGCTAAATTCCCATTACAGTAACAATACAAGATATTGAACAAATAAATTCATTACACAAAAGCCATAAAATTGTCTTACCAAATTAAAAAACAACTTTCAAAGCAAATTAATTCACTAGTAGCAATCCTTTTTGAAGAAAAACTAAGCAAACAGTTCTCTAATATGCATAATTAAAGTAGCATTCAGTTATCATTTTAATTTCAAAGTTATACATATCTATCAAACCGGAAAATGGTACGGTGGGATGGTTCTTGCTTTAACAATTTCTTATTTTTCATATTCAGTTGGTCTATAATATCCCAATTGAAAAAACAACCGTTGGTAAGAGAGTTGCAAAAGAAATTTGTACAACTATAAGAAATTAAAGCTTGTCCAGTGGCGAGACTCACAACATTATAAATTTCGAGTGAAATGAAGTTCTCATGCAACCAAGCAATTGTTTGGTGCATTCCATGAGAAAAATAAATCCTCGAGCTATGTTGGTCGAGTACATAAGGACCATTGCTAGCTAGTAGGATAGTGAATTTCCTGACATAATTATATATTGTGGACGTTTAACAGATGTTTATAACATAAGTTCTTAATTCATGGAGCTGTCGAAGTCATCAATTTCATAAGAAGTGGATGTAATTAAAATGCATAGTAGATAGGTAGGTATGAAGGGTGTTGCATTTTCATTATGTTTCACAAGAATTGACAATACAAATAGATTGTTTATAATTATGTTTCTATTTTTCTCTGTCATTTAGTATAAGACTGTTTTTGAGATATAACAGAAGGCATGAGACAAAGTAAAATGTGTAGCAGTAAAAGGTATTGTTAATATAGTGTAGTTGAAGTGTGTAAAAAAAGAAAATATGAAATGTAATTGTAGAATTGTAAAAGGAAATTGTAAATGCAAAATTGTAAAAGACTTACATATTTTTCAGCGGCGCAAGGAATCACCTCTCCGGTTTTTTTACTTGTGTGCGCCACTTTCCATGCCTTTGCTCGTGTAATTTTACATTCGAGATTATCAGTTTCCTACATAAATAAATGTAAATATATTAAACAATTATACAATATTATGGCGATTAGTTGTGAAAGACTTACTACGTACCAATTCTTCATATAGTCTACTATAAGATTTTCTTCCCAATGTATGATTTATGGTGTTCTTCTTTTATTATCAGCATTCGTCTTGCATTGTTTTTTCTTCTTATCAGCATACTCAATGTCGATGAACCCCTCCCACTGAACTTTATCAATGTCTTTGGGTCAGTTATCAATCGCAAGACGCCTAGGCAATAACTCTCCTTCTTTTGTTTTAAGATATAGCTTTCTCAATTTCGCTTTTGCTGTTCTGAAGTACTGTGAAAACGCCTTCTCTAAAATAGGTCGAGCTAAATCGGGGTTTATATTCAAATCAAACTCCTTCTATAGAAAGATAAAATAAATGTTCTAATTATGATTTTGTACTTCAAACATGCAAAAAAAAATCATTCTTGTAAAAATTGTAAATTCAAATACCATGAGTGCTTTCCATAAATTATCCCTGAAAAACCCATCAACTTTCCTCCAATCATCATAGCTAATGGGAATATGCCTTCGAATTAGAGTGCCACAACGGGAACTCCACTTTGTTGCATCGTCGCCTTTAGCACCATCCATCTCAACAATTATCGAGTACTTTTTATTTGGTGGGGGAGGAGGAACTTCTTCTTCTCTGCTTTCTGTATGTCTACTGCAACTAGCCGACATACTGCCAAAATATAATGCAAGAGATATAATGCAAGAGATATCTCAAATCATATGAATGGAAAGCTTCACGCATTTTAAAAGCTCACACATACTTGCATACTTGCATGTCACCTGCATTTGCATTGAAATATACTATCTCTGCTGCATTTAGAAGGATGGTTTTATATGCCATGTGAAGATTTAATGAATGATAACAAATGAGTATACAGGGAAGAAAGAAATGCCTTTATATTTTAAATTTGTTGAAATTTCTGATCTATGGCAACATGATAAATGTCAAATAATGACTGAGAATACTAATAAAGTTACAAAATAAGCAACTACTACTTCAATCAAGCTCATCTATTTGGATTCAATACATTTCAACAACGTTGTTAAGTTAGATTGCTCCTTTAAAACTGACTGGAAGTTTGTTGGCATCTCGTAATCATCCACGCTATCAGTCAAGCGTTTAGGTGAACGTCGTACAATGGACCAATCGGGATTCTGTATGTCTGGTATGTAAAAAACTTGACTTGCTTCTGATGCAAGAATTGCAGGCTCATCATACTCTCTGTCGCCGCTTTTAAGTTTTTTTAGATTCACCATCAACAAATTAGAGTCCGGACAAACCTTACAACCATGCATTTTATCAGCAATATTGACCCACTCACAATAGAATACTACATGTGAAAATTCATAATAATCAACTTCAATGATTTCCTTGATAATACCATACCAAGTGGTGTCATCATCTGTAGGATTCAAATCTTTCGCGCTTGCAACAAATGTTGTTATTGCATCCATACAAACACCGCTATCTTGCGTTGAAAGGGTGTCATCATAGCGCTGTGGAGAAAATACATAACCATTTATTCTATACTTAAGATGAGTTTTGGCTTCCCACGCTGGTCCACTAACGTAATACCATAACAATGAATCCATGCATTTTTCTTCCATTAACTATAAAAAAATTTAATTAAGTTAAATAATGTTAATTTGGTTATCGAATTATGGTCTTTGTGGAATTTAACAAACCTTCTTGTACAACCACTCAATGAATTCAGTTTGCACTACTACTTCCGTCCTTGCATGGAGCTTCTTTCTTCTTCGTTGAGCATCTTCTAACGACGATCGGTATTCGCTACAAACCAATATATGGTGAGGTAAGTAAATATTAAAGTTACATCTTATAGCGTGTAGAAAAAAATGCAAACCTATAATAATCATCTCGGTCTGGAAATTTCATCCTAAAAAGTATCCACCTTCGAATTTGAGTACGTTGTATGCCGGATAACTTGATAGTTTTACCCTCAATGATGGAACGTTCATAAATGTCATCTCCGTTCTCATCTAAAAATGGTGCTTGTTTAGAGCTATGATTACCAGTACGTGGATTTGGCATATATTCCATGGCATATTTAACGGATTCTGAAACAAGATATGCTTCGGAAATTGATCCCTCCACGTAGCGTTTATTGCTTGGTATGTCTTTGCATTCCTTCATAGCTCTAATATAAAAATACATCATTTACGTTACTATTGAAAAAGAATCATGTGATAATTATATTTAAAAAATGTCGCACCTTTCAAATGGATACATCCATGTATAACTAACTGGTCCACATAGTAGTGCCTGATCAGCTAAATGCACCATTAGATGTATGCTTATGTCAAAAAATTGGGAGGGAAAATAATGCACCAACACGCATAATGCCTCGGCAATCATATCTTTGGCAGCTTGGACATGCTCTCGAATTAAAACCTTCGAACAAATAATATTGAAGTACAAGCATACTTGTAATATCGCACGTCTTAAGTCACGACACTTTGGATAAGCATGTTGAACCATGATAGGCAAAAAATACTGGATAATAACATGATAGTCATATGACTTTCTAATATTCAAACTGGGTGGTTGAATATTTACTAAGTTGCTTAACTTAGTCCCAAAGCATGATGGAAGTTTTTCATCTTTTAGAACTTGACAACATTGCATCCTGTATGTTTTATCAAATGCAAATTTGGAAGATTGTTTGTATCTATCAAACAACAAGTTAATGAAATGCTCCGATACATTCTTCTCAGTGTGCATCACGTCAATAGTATGTCGCACTCTATGACTACTCCAATACTCTAAGCCAAAAAGAATCGACTTCTTATACCATGCTGGTCTTTCATCATCGCCATTTTCGTTTACAAAATGTTCATCGTGAAGGTCGATATCATCTACTATGCGTTTTTTGTTTTTTGTTATTTTACCGGGTACATATTTGATATGAGCAAGCTTTTCTAAAAGAGTTGATCCCGTCAATCGTGTTGGAGGTTCCTTATCCTCTATATTCTTATACCATCCATGTTTCAATGCCCTATATGGATGACCATTCTTTAAAAATCTTCTATACTTCGTATAAACAATCTTATTTCCAATGCGTTCTGATTCAGTCTCCACAGCACAAACAGGACATGCTTTGTAACCATGTGTTACACAACCAGATAAATTTCCAAATGCAGGTAGATCATGAATTCCCCATAATAGCATTGCTCTCAAAGTGAAATGCTCTTTCTTATCCATGTCAAATGCAGGCACTCCCTCTGTCCATAGCTGCTTCAATTCATCGACAAGGGGTTCCAAATACACATCAATATCTTTACTAGGTGCTCTTGGTCCAGGAATTAACAAGCATAACATTTGAAACTCCGACTTCATGCATAATGAAGGGGGTAAGTTATAAGGAACCGTATACACAGGCCAGCAACTATAATTATTTGATTGTGTTGCACTAGGATTAAACCCGTCAGTAGCAATACCAAGCCAAACATTTCGTCCATTTTTACCAAACTCTGGCCACTTGTTCTTCAACGATCTCCATTCGGCTGAGTCAATAGGATGACGCATGGAATTCCAGCAAGGTTTTGCTTCACTATGCCATAACATCTTTCGAGCTATCCATGGTATAGTATACAACCTTGTTAATCTCGGAGTTATTGGAAAATATTTCAAAACTTTTCGAGGTTGTTTTGTCATTTTTACCACTTCCCCTTGATTTTTAACTTTAAATTTGGACGTATGACAACATGGACATTCCAACGCATCATTGTATTCCTTCCAAAACAATATACAATCATTTTCACAAGCATGTATACACTCTACTCTCATTCCCAAATCCTTTAACATTTGTTTCATTGTCGAGTACTTCTCCGGTATTGTATTTTCCTTTGGAAGCCACCGCTTCAATCGTATCAACAGCTCGGTCATACTGTTTCCTGACCAATTAAAATCTTTTTTAAATTTTGAAGCTCTATAATGACACTTAATGTTGTAAGACCATCTTCACAAGAAGGGTATAATTTTTCATTTGCTTTTCTTTTGTATTCCTGATACTTTTTCCAATGGTTACCATCACCGACGCCTTCAACGCTACCATATACTCTATATGCATCATCAATAAGGTCTTCAAGTGCATCTCCTACATGGTTTTGTTCTTGAAATTGATTAGAGTTGTAAGCCTCATAGGTATTATGTCCTGTAGTATTGACCACCACATCATTGTCGCCTCTCTCGCCATGGAAAAACCATTCGTCGTATGTTGGATCCATACCATGAATGATCAAGTGTTTTTCTACTAATTTAAAAGCCAACTTTTTTGAATTCCTACACTTTATACAAGGACAGCTGCATAGTCCAAAGTCCGGTGGTGAATGACTCTTCGTGAATTCCATAAAATATCGAACTCCTTGTATATATTCATTGGTATTCCTATGCCGAATTCTAATCCACTCTCTCGATGTAGGATTCGACATTAGCAAGAAAATTTATTTGTTCCTACAATTTTAAGTAAATACAACATTAATACATAAATGAAGCATTAAACAACATGATAACATAACATTTCGCTAAAAAATAATGTATACAACAAACAACAACTGCAGTCTACAACAAACAACTTCTCCTTCCTTCCACACAATGTGCATTTTGACACTTCTCTTTTGGTATTACTATATCAAAACCGCTGTCTTTTTTGTGTAATTTTTAATTTGTTCATGTTTGTTTTTCAAAAGTAGATAGATGAGAGAATAATAAAAAAAGTAGTATTATTGTTACTTATTAGCAATAAAGTATGATGTGATATAACAAGAGACGTAGGCAGTATAATAATAACACCATCTGTTTTGGGTCTATCTTCTTTTGTCAGTACTACCTACTTTCATGCATTTATGTGTAGATTTGTAGAGTTTGAGTAGATCATGTGCAGTGAAATTAATATAATTGATATAGAGCCTAGGTGTTTATTTGAAACCCAAACTTCCATTGTATGCTATCTAGTAATATTATGAGTTGATAGTTTAACTGTTTGAGTATGTATGTATAATGAGATCCACTAATACTTTCAACGTGTTGCCCTGTAGTAAAATAAGATAATGGAAGAAAAATTCTTATCCATTGCAATTGTCTTGGTAAACTTCAAAAATTCCAACATGCTACTTATCTGACAAATAAAATAAATATATAGTTATTTGAAAACTCGTTTTTTAACATGACTTTTTTTCGGATAATTAATGCAATAAGAAAACGTTATCAGTGTGATATAAATGAAAAGAATAATCTTACGCGACCTGTTTTTATGGAAGCGAGAATTTGCATTGTCGTAATTATGTATAGAAGAAAGCGTTGGTTGATGGGTTCATGCAGAGTAAAATCAATGTGAGATGTTTTTATCCGATATGTCAAAAAGCGTTGGTTTTGATATAGTAATACCAAAAGAGATGTGTCAAAAAGAATTGCATACACAGTGCAACAAAAATATTGAACCTTGCCTTGTTTTTCACAGTGCATACACAGTGTAATAAAGTGGGTCATCATGTATCAATGCATATGGTAAGAAATTAAACCTTGCCTTGTTTTTCAAAAATTCACGTGCTTAAGTGATACAATAAAAATGTATTATTTCCTTCTTTTTTTATCTACGTGCTTTTCTATCGAAATTACAACATAATTCACTCCCAACTCTATTTCATTCGGTAGTCAACAACACCCATTTGCTACTCTAGGTATTTCGTTCGTTCATAATATAAACAATATCGACACACAAGAACCACAATTATATTTCATCATAAATGAGAAAAGGAAGAATTGGTCAGCATTTCTTCATTCATCATATATCGCTGACCAAGACCATTCAAACTTATTTTCTAAATTCAAGCTTCCATCCAACTTAAATCTCACATAGTCTCTTATATAAATTGGCAGTTGCTTCTCCCCACTCTCCATACAAACAACTCAACCAAACATCTCTAGTCCCAATTATAACTATAATGCAATAAACTCTCCTAAATTCAAGTTCAAACAAGGAAACAAAAAAGCAAAAAAAAGCCACAGCAAATAAACTCTCCTAAAATCTCACATGTCCATCTTCTGTTTAACTTTGGACTTTGATAGTAGTTGCTGAATTTACAATTGTGTGCAGAAAGCCACAACAAAAATGTGGAAATATAGTGAAGCTGGGAACGGGACCGGAAGCTCAAGGTCCACTGGAAGATGGACATAGTTGGAGAAAATATGGACAAAAAGAAATTCTTGGAGCGAAACATCAAAGGTTTGTAAACTCTATGTGCAGAATGAGAAAACTTTTTATATTTTTGTAATGTTTCTATTTCCCATGTGCTTAAATGATGGATCAAAACTTCTAAAGAATAAGATGAAAGCATCTGTTTCTTCAGGATAATAATCTAAGCCATGTGCATGAACAATATGAGTTGGCAAATTAATATGTAAATTAAACAATGTTTCAAGATTCAACTGGTGACAATAATCAAAAGTCACATAAATATTAACTACTTGCAATAAAAATCATACTAAGAAAAGATCTTTTTTTTTTCTTACAGAAGCTACTACATATGCACGTATAGCAACTCTCAGAACTGCCCTGCAAAGAAACAAGTTCAAAAAACTGATGCAAACCCTTTTGTATGTGAAGTCACATACCGTGGAACCCACACTTGTAATCAAAGTTCAAATTTAATATGTTTTTGTTCAAAGTTTTAAATTAGCTCTTTCTTGTATAGCTTGTTAAATCAAGGACGATTAAAAATTCAAATATGTTCTCAATCAAATTCAAATATTTGAGTTGAACCAAGTTAGTCAAGGACTCTGGTATTGTACTAGTAAGTTGATTTATAGACAGATCTACATACGTCAGATTCGTGCAATTCAAAATGAAAGGAAGGCGTGCAATTAAAAACCAAATTTTGTTTTCTGTTGTAATTATTAGAGGAGAAAGAATTATTAAAACATACAAAAGCAAATCAAAAACGAAAATTATTACCTGACGATCGGCGGGCGACTCGCAAAGGAAGATTTAGGAAGAAATCAGAATGAAGGAAGGCTGCGACGAGGAAGTAGGTTTGTATACAAACAGAAGTAGGCTGCAATCAGCGGGCGATAGGGCTACTCGCAATGAAGGAAGGCTGCGACTCACAATGAAGGAAGGCTTTAACCTAATTAGATTTTAGGAAGAAAGATACGAGCCAGAACCGTGACAAACATCTAAAGCTAGGGAGTTGAATGTAAATGACAACTCTGCCCAATGTCTTCTGCTTATTTACGAAAAGCCCAAATTTTGTCACGGAAATAACCGTTACAAAATAATATAACAATAATAACCGTTACAAATTTCCAACAATAATAACCGTGACAAATGAAACGAAAAAAGTGTGACAAAATGGCCTGTTTGGTGTTGTGTGAAAAACTTGACGTTTTATTTATTTATTTATATTTGCAAGTTGATAACCTTAACTTGGTGATAAGTTAATATCACGTGACTTATTGTAAGCAAAGGTCAAATTCTAAAGAGATTAGAAGGTGTGATTTACCAAAAAAAAATGCCTGAAGTTTTTGATTTGTTGAGAACTAGAAGTTCCAATAACAATAGTTATACTAATATCCTAAGAATATATTACGTATGTATAAATGTTTTTTGTTAATAAAACTAATTTGTGATATAATATGTTAGAAAAAAAATTGTATATATTTAAGTTTTTTTCCCCTCTCAATATTGTAATAACTATTATATATGTACCATATTTCATTTTATGCATACGAAGTGTAAATACTAATATGCTCTAGCATATGTAAATTTAAACCAAAAGTTTAAAACATTATAATACTAAAGTAGATGATGATTCAAATGATGTTGTTCTTTAGCATATTCGAATATATATGCAGAAAGTCTCAATTATATTTTGTATTTGTGTGGATTCATACATTTAAGTGAACAAAAATGAACATAAAGTTCGAAGTTCGATAATGGAAAGAAACAGAGGTTATATGACATATTGCAACTTTTATGAATTATCAAACCAGAGGCTTTGATAATTATTACTAAGAAAAGTTTGACTTCAATACTAAAGCAAGGACACTGACAAATTTTAAGATTTAGATCTTGAAATTCTTATTATTGATAGCCAAAGGTAACTAGAAGTTACAATATATTCTATAAGTAGAAGTTGTAACAATCAAATAACATGAAGTTATTATTGATAAGTCAAACTTGATGCATATGTATTTTCAAACCAGATGTTTTGGAAACTATCATTTAATCTCTAAGGATTCACATTTACATCGAGTGATAAACAAAAATTAATAGTTTGGATCCTTGTATTAGTTTGTTCTAAAATCACTACCTCAAATGATAAAGAATGTGCAAATCGATAATATATATGTAATACGTGGATGCATGTATATATCCATATATGTAGATATTTAACTATCATGAAGATTGTTTGACTAATTTGATAAGAGCTTATCATATATATTATGCATAGATATAATTCAGTGATTTAAAATTCAATCAACATAAATGTTGAATGATCTGAAGTCATGTATGTATTCGAATGATATACATAATAAGTAAATTATTCCAATTGGTTAGATCAATGAATGAGAACAAACTCTAAAAATAAGCAATATCACTTGAATGTATCTTATCAATTGATGAAAGAATTATCCTCCTATATGTAATATGTATGATGTATTTGCTAGCCACAATATCATAATGGATCCAAATGAGAATCCAAAGATGATGATTATTCAATGTTCGTCAACATTGAGGGGGAGGATAAAATGGATACTAGTTCATTTTGATTATCAAGATTAAATATTGGTTGCAAAATGTTAAGTAACTTGAATAAATTATCGATAATATCCCTAGTATACTTGCCCCAATATAAATTGAAATCCCAAAAGGACCAAAAGGTTGTAAATCACATCTGAAGTGTGGTAGAGAAGTCAGTTCGAAATATTTTTGGAGTAAGTAATAAAGTTGACAAATAAAGGAGATGGGTGTTTTTGAAGAAACACTTAAGGGTGCACTGGGAGAGACCCATGACATGATTGTCAAATAAATCTAGAAGTTGTTTTGGTACCTAAAATATGATAAATATTGAGATCTCAATAAATCATATCTATAACTAACAAGAAATAATCGTCGATGATAAATTTGTAAATAATAAAAAGCACTTATGTTTATAAATATACTAAAGATCTTAAATTAGAGGAAAACATGATTGACCATCATGAATCCTTTACTAATATAGAAATGTGGACTTGTAATCCGCAAAGTAGCGAAAGTGTTTGAAACACTTAATATACCTCGAAGGTATAAATATTGCTTAAATCATATTAGACGATGAAAGTATACAAATTCCTGAAGAATATAAATATCTTTGGTGGTTATAAAGAATGCAAGGAACAAGGAGCATGAATTACAATTATTTTAAGTATTGTTGTAACAAAACTTTTAATATTCATCAAAGATGTAGTTGCAATATGCAAAAATGATTTGAAGCACAAAAATGAAAACACATGGACCATAAAGGTAGCATACAAAATGCATAAAATGAAAATCATATTTGGAAGAAACAACCTTGGAAAATTCGATTGTATCGAAGGAAACTATTTGTAAACGATGGATATCAAAAGAAAGGAAAGTAGAATTATTGTCTTCGGACTTTTAACGTTTGACTAAGCTATGTTACATATGTATTTATAATTGATTTGAATTATAATGACATATATTCAAACTTAAAGAGAAAAATATAAAATCAGGGGAAGCATACATAAGTATATCATAATTGAAACACCCCACACCACTTAATATACCCAAATGGACACATTAAAAGGTGTGGTGCGTTGTAAGTATAAATAAAACTAACAGAGACTAAGATTCACAAAACAAAAATAGATAAAAATAGCGAAAACTAAAATAATAACTTATTTAAAATAAAACTTTCATAATTGTTTCATAAATAAGTCAAATACCAAATACAACATCCATATCTCAAAACCCATCATGTCTTATGAAATAAAAATTCATAGTCTCAAAAATCAGAGTACATAATATCCCTCATAATAAACCAGTACATAGAAAGAACAAAAGTTGAAAGAAAAGAAATACATGATAGCAAACTCCTTCAAGAAATCTCCAAGCAACTGCAATCTACCGACTTCTCCCTTGATTTTCTATAGGGAGGGAAAGAGGAATACAAAGGAGTGGGTCAGACTAAAAGTCCGATGAATGATAGTAATTACTAGAGTCTTTAAGAAAGATAAAAGTAATAGACTCTACAACAGTTCTAGCATAAAGAAGGATAATAAAAGGAAATAGGAAAGAGATAAACTGAAAATAAGTATGATTAAATATTGCTCAATTTATACGATAGGTTAATTTTGATTGCTTGCACTTGTCCTTGATTTCTGCTTTGGTTTGGCTGAATTCCTAATCCTGTAATTAGGAAGTAATCCTAATTCTACCCTTTTTTGATCGGTCTGCTACTCCATAGACCTTATTGTGGACCAGCTGCTATATAACTCCCTACACATCAGCCAATGGTATCTACGAAAGATGCACAAAGCAACTACTGTGGATCCGGACGACATATATAGCTTCCTACACAGAAGGCAATGGTATCTACTAAGACACCATACTAAGCGCTTGGAACTCATAGCTATTACTGAGCACCCGAATGGAAGTCGCACGTGTAACTACCACCATACACATGCTACCTTTTGCTCCACCTATTGGGTCTTCTTATTACCTCCAACGTACAGCATAACGTGCCCCTCATCTCACTTCAGGCTAATGCGAGATCACCGTGTGTCCATAGAAAATAGGGGAAATGCTGTTGGTACTAGCCCTTCATCCAAACAATATATAGTTGCGTCCCTTATCCAAATCCCCATGATTTGAACTTCTATTTGACCAATTACTACCATTCTTAGCATAAGCGTGCCCTCGAGAATGCTATTTGGTACAGGTCTTACTTTCACCTTTGCTTATTAACTTAGATAAATTATTTAAATAAGCCTTTATACCATTTTTACTTTCTACGCTTATTAATTTATCCCATGCCTTAAAATAAGTCCCATTCTGTTTTTTTCTTATTATAACCTACGTTATAATCATGTTTATTACTTAACCCAAGGTCTAACATCTTCTACTTCATTTAGTTATAATTCTAAGTTATAACTATGCCAATTATCTTTAATTGGTCCAATTCTAATTATAATTAGGCGTAATTTCAGTCCAATTCCATTATTTATTACAGTCTTTATAATTTACATCTTATTTTCTTCATTTAATATTCTTACTTATAAAATCCATATCCGCGTTTAATTTAATTTAATCCATACGCGCAAAAAAGGGGAATGAAGAGAATATGCGCTTGCATAAAATCCAAAACGTCGAAAAGATGTAAATAAGAAATAAATAACAGTAAATAAACTTAAATACTGTAAATAGACTGTAAATTAATAAAAAGCTATGTTTAATAGTAATAATTTATAATTAGCAGAAATAATACTAAAATTACTGAAAGGAATAGCTGAATAGACTGAAAAATTAAAAACTGTAAATAATTACTGAAAAAGGTTATTCCAAAAATCGTAGTAAAACTACAATTATTGAAAACCCTATTATTTTAAATTACTTAAAGAAATCTTAAAATAATTACAATCACTCACCTCCGGTCCTAAGCTCTTCCTTTGATCTTTCCGGATCCACTTGGAGTTGTAAAATAATTTTTATTAAAAAGATTCTCTCCTTGGAAAATTATTTCTTTTAGGGTCCTTCCTGAAAAGGTGAACCCAAACGGAGAAAATCTAAAATGAGAAAAAATGTTAGGTCTAGGGGTATATTTATATGTGTAGAAGTGGATCTTGGACCGTTAGATTTGGAGATTGAATATGATGCATCCATGTCATAGGCTGAATAGAAGCCATCGGATGCAGAAACGGAGGGACTGGATTAAACTAAAGGGTGCAAATGACGTATTCCGATGCTTCTCATTCGTTCGAACGAATTAACGTTCGTGCGCCTACAAAATTACAAGCGGGTCGATCGGGCGGTCGACTGCCCCTTTGCCCAAGTCGACCGGTCGGTCGACCTGACCGTGTATATTTTTTTCATTATATTTTTGCTTATTTTGTTCATTTTATAACTTGGTCATATTAGCCCGGTTTCTGACATTCTAATATATGGAAATTAACCAGAAAATTACCACGGACTCAATGGTGCAACTTCCGTGTCTTAATTCTGATAATTTCATAAAGTTATTTTATTATTTAATTAATTAACAAATTAATTATTACGGGTTAAATTTCGGGTTGTTACATTCTCACCTTCTTAAGAGATTTCGTCCACGAAATCTCTAAGTACTAAAGGATGTACTAAATGTTTTCATCCAATTCTACAACTAAATACTCAATCATCAACCATTCATTCATTGTCCTTAAGTTTTTCTAATGCATTTTATGATACTTATGCAATTAGTGTAGTGTAAATATCCCTAACTAATGCAAAAGATTAGACGGTCCACTGATTCAGTTAACCTCATTTTTATGCAATCATGTTCGTGCCATGTATCCAAATGAATGCAAAAATTTCCTAATGATAACCGATAGTTCTACATGCGTGCTACAAACATCATCCAAATGCAACAATCATGTGATAATCATCCATTTATAGCAATCATGGAAATAAAATAAAAATGCACACACATCCATATGCATATGCTCTAGTGTTCTAGTTAGGCCAATCCCTTAGGAATAATAGTACCTAGTGTACCTATATGCGTCCATAGCATCCACTATCAAACACTTGCAACCACTAGCATACATCATTCATAACATGTTCTATTAACATGTTTACATCAAATCCTATCATCCATAGGTCAAATCCTAAGTTCTACCCTCTCGAAGGATAATAAAGGAAAGAACCTATTCAAAAATAAAGACGGAAATATAAAATTCGAAAAATTACTATCAAAGAAGTGCGGATATGAGATACGAATTTTCTCCTAATCAAATTAGTCTTCTCTGAAATCTCTCTAACTTTACTGGAACCAAGAAGCAACATTTCCGTAGACTCCAACCAACATGAAGACGTCTTACATGGCCTTCCCAAAAAGAGCTCCAAAATGTGTCATTCCAATGCTAGCTTGAAAACTACTACCATATGAATTCCACTAAAGAAAGACGCTTTTCCCAAGTTCCTCTAAAATCAAGAATACTCATTCTCAACTGTGTGTGTCTTACTATCTTATTAATTTCACTTTACTATTCTTCTTTAGTCTGCTCAACATTCCTAGGTTCTTATTAGTGTCCTATACACTCCTTGGAAACTTCTATTGTTACTTCTAAAAGTAGTCCTTGCTGTCTCCTTTATAGTCTTACAGTTTATACTTAGGATACATAATAACTTGTAGGTTTTTATATTTAAAATCTTTATTTATCTACAAAGAAAGTAGCGAGCTATAATTCTTCAAAAAGAATCTTACTTTTAACAAAATTTATATCATATAAAAACCAATTTAAATTTCATACCATTTTTCAAAAATCCAATATTTATTTCCTAAAAAAATATTAACAATGAAAATTTTCAGTTCCAAAAATTTCAATTTTTATTTTTCCAACATTTTTAAATTTCTAAAATTTCATTTTATTAGGCTTAGCATAAAGTGGATCTTCCTACTTACTACCCTCGGAGTACTTTTCCTAAACTAAAGACTTTTACTTCTATTCCTCTTGTATACTCATATTTATTCTAAGGCATTACCGTCAAATCCACTTGTCTGAGAAATTATAATTTCTGCAATTACCTACACATGGACTTCCTTCTCTGCTTATCTACTGAATTTTATTGTACATCTCTAACCTTTGCCTACTTCTCTTTGGATTTCCATAATCCTAATCCTAAATGTACAAAACCGTCCATTAAATCTCTACCATGTGTAGACATTCTCTATGCCCCAATAAACGCACTTAAAAAGTGATACTTCAAGAACTCTGCTCTCAACTGACGAACATGAAGCGTACAGAGAATCTCCTTTAAATGAATAACATGCTCTTCCATACTTCTTGAAAAACATCAAAATGTCGACCACGACTATCACCATGAACTTTATTTTAGGACATCTCTAAAAACATGGTTCATCAAATCTACAAAATAGGCTAGGGCATAGGTTAGTCAAAAAGGCATAATCAACCACTCAAGGAATCCGTCCGGTGTCCTAAAGGAGGTCTTATTAATGTTGTCATCAACGACTCTAAGCTGATGAAATCCAGTGGCTAAATCAAACTAGGAGAATACCAAAGAGCCAACTAACTCATCAAAAAGATCATCTATCCTAGAGAGTGGATATTGGTTCTTCTTTGAGAGCTTACTTAACTCCCTATAGTCAATGCAAAGTCGAAGAGAACCACCTGTTTTGGCAGTGAAGATGACTGGCGCTCCCTATTTCAATATGTTTCTTCTTATGAAACTTTTTCTCCAAAGCTCACAGATCTGCTTGCTCAATCCCTTCCTTTCCCTAGGTGCCATTTTCCCTACGGGTAATGCTACTGTCTAGCGAAATAAATCCTGAATTCAATCTCTCTCTTAGAGGGGGCAGTCCCCTAACTTCCTCAAAGATGTCTGGAAAAATCTCTGACGACAGGAACTGAATCTAACTCTGATGATGATGAATCGAGGGAATAAATGAAGCTCAACATAACTGATCCTTACGGGTCACAAGAAATCTTGAGAGTCCACTAATGGATGTCTCTAGTCTAACGGCTCTCCCCTCACAATCTAATATAGTTCCATATGTGGATAGGCAATCCATTCCCAAAATCATCCCATACCTCGAAAATCCCAAAATATAGGCATCATAGTCAAATTCTACGCCTAGAATATAAATTTTCAAACCCTTACAAACCATATACATGAGTGTCGATCTTCCTATGGGGTTTGAAACAACAATGGGGTCTACTACTAAAGAGATTTCTAAGTGCAAACAATGTACCAAAGAACTAGAGATGAAAGAGTGTGATGCTCTAGGATCAAAAAGAGTCTGAATGGGAAAATCAAAAATAGAAACAAAATTTTCCTATCTCGATCCGGTTCGCTGCTGGAAGGTATTGCATTCAAAGCCTAAATCTGCACTGTAGGTGCACTCGCTCCCTGCCTCATCTTCTGAGGATAAAACTTACTAAGATGACCGGATTGTCCACAAGCATAACACTTTCCCTTCATATTTTCTTTCTTACAGTTTCTTGCGCAATGACCAATAATCCCACAATTATGGAACTTCGTTCCCTTCTTGATTTGCTTCTGAGGGCCTTCCTCTTTCCTCTTCTCCTTATCTTTCTTGTCCTTCCACCACTGCTTCTTAGAACCAATAGGAACCTCCTTAAGTTCTCCCTTCAGCTGCCAGTATGTAGGTTGAATTCGCCGTCGGTCCTCCAAACCTAACGGCCTAAACCTTCGCTTCATATCCTCCAACCTAGCTTGTGTCTCCTCGAAATCCTCCGTGTCAGAAAATGTTCTACCCCCTATGCTAGCAAAGTCCTTGCATAGCTTAGAAAAATCGACTGGTGTTGGTGGATTAAAGGGATTTCCACCTACCGGTGTTGTATTGGGAACTTGCCCTTGCACTCCTGGTACCGTAGCTCTACGGAACCAGTCAGCCATACTATACAAAGAAAAGGAAACTTAGGCTTGAAAGAATCGAAAGAAGGTTGAATTGGACTTTGAGGAGATTTTTATAAAAACTCTTTTATACTTAGAAACTATTTCTAAGAGTTTCTTTTCTAAAAATACTTTTTAAAACCAATTATTTTGGAAAATACTTTATTTTATAAAAAAAAATTAGGTATCCTGTAACCTTAGCCTCTGATACCAAATGAAAAACCCCACACCCCTTAATATACCCAAAATGACACATTAAAAGGCATGGTGCGTTGTAGGTATAAATAAAACTAACAAAGACTAAGATTCACAAGAAAAAAATAGATAAAAACAGCGGAAACTAAAATAATAACTTATTTAAAATAAAACTTTCATAATTGCTTTATAAATAAGTCAAATACCAAATACAACATCCATATCTCAAAACCCATCATGTCTTATGAAATAAAAATTCATAGTCTCAAAAATCAGTACATAATATCCCTCATAATAAGCCAGTACATAGAAAGAACAAAATCTGAAAGAAAAGAAATACATGGTAGCAAACTCCTCCGAGAAATCTTCAACCAACTGCAATCTACTGACTTCTCTCTTGATTGCCTATTGGGGGGAAGGGGAAAATAAAGGAGAGGGTCAGACTAAAAGTCTGGTGAATGATAGTAATTACTAGAGTCTTTAAGCAAGATAAAAGTAATAGACTCTACAATAGTTCTAGCATAAGGAAGGATAATAAAAGGAAATAGGAAAAAGATAAACTGAAAATAAGTACGATTAAATATTGCTCAATTTATACGATAGGTTAACTTTGATTGCTTTCACTTTTCCTTGATTTCTGCTTTTGTTAGGCTGAATTCCTAATTCTGTAATTAGGAAGTAATCCTAATTCTACCCTTTTTTGATCGGCCTGCTACTCCATTGACCTTACTGTAGACCAACCACTATATAACTCCCTACACAACAACCAATGGTATCTACGAAAGATGCACAAAGCAACTACTGTGGATCCAAACGACATATATAACTCTCTACACAGAAGGCAATGGTGTCTACTAAGACACCATACTAAGAGCTTGGAACTCATAGCTATTACTGAGCACCCGAATGGAAGTCGCATGCGTAACTTCCACCATACCTATGCTACCTTTTGCTCCACCTATTGGATCTTCTTATTACCTCCAACGTACACCATAGCGTGCCCCTCATCTCACTTCAGGCTAATGCGAGATCACTGTGTGTCCATAGAGCATAGGGGAAATGCTGTTGGTACTGTCCCTTCATCCAAACAATATATAGTTGCACCCCTTATCCAAATCCCCGTGATTTGGACTTCTATTTGACCAATTACTACCATGCTTAGCATAAGCGTGCCCTAGAGAATGCTATTTGTTACATGCCTTACTTTCATCTTTGCTTATTAACTTAGATAAATTATTTGAATAAGCCTTTATTACCATTTTTACTTTCTACGCTTATTAATTTATCACAAGCCTTAAAATAAGCCCCATTATGTTCTTTTTCTTATTATGACCTACGTTATAATCATGCTTATTACTTAACCCATGATCTAAGTGTGATAATAAGCTTCTTTCATCTTTTACTTCATTTAGTTATAATTCTAAGTTATAACTATGCCAATTATCTTTAATTATTCCAATTCTAATTATAATTAGACATAATTTCAGTCCAATTCCACTATTTATTACAGTCTTTATAATTTACATCTTATTTTCTTCATTTAATATTCTTACTTATAAAATCCATATCCACGTTTAATTTAGACTAATCCATACGTGCAGAAAAGAGTAATGAATAGAATAGACGCTTGCATAAAATCCAAAACGTCGAAAAGATGTAAATAAGAAATAAATAACAGTAAATAAACTTAAATACTGTAAATAGACTGTAAATTAATAAAAAGCTATGCTTAACGGTAATAATTAGCAAAAATAATACTAAAATTACTGAAAGGAATAGCTGAATAGATTGAAAACAATTAAAAATCGTAAATAATTACTGGAAAAGGCTATTCCAAAAATCATAGTAAAACTACTACTATTGGAAACCCTATTATTTTAAATTACTTAAAGAAATCTTAAAATAATTACAATCACTCACTTTCGGTCCTAAGCTCTTCCTTTGGTCTTCCCGGATCCACTTGGAGTTGTAAAATAATTTTTATTAAAAAGATTCTCTCCTTAGAAAATTATTTCTTTTAGGGTCCTTCCTAAAAAGGTGAACCCAAGCGGAGAAAATATAGAATGAGAAAAAGTCTTAGGTCTAGGGGTCTATTATATGTGTAGAAGTGGATCTCAGACCATTTGATTTGAAGATTGAATAGGATGCATCCACGTCATAGGCTGAATAGGAGCCATCAGATGCAGAAACGGAGGGACTGGATTAAACTAAAGGGTGCAAATGACGTGTTCTGATGCTTCTCATTCGTTCGAACGAATTAACATTCGTGCGCCTGCAAAATACAAGCGGGTCGACCGGGCGGTCGGCCCCCTTTTTCCCAAGGTCGACCGGCCGGTCGACCTGACTGTGTATATTTTTTTCCGTTATATTTATGCTTATTTTGTTTATTTTATAACTTGGTCATATTAGCTCGGTTTCTGACGTTCTATACATGGAAATTGACCAGAAAATTACCACGGACACAATGGTGCAACTTCCGTGGCTTAATTATGATAATTTCACAAAGTTATTTTAATATTTAATTAATTAACAAATTAATTATTGCGGGTTAAATTTCGGGTTGTTATAATAATGTACTCTTTTCACTAAGATTTGTCCCACCGGGTTTTTCTTAATAAGGTTTTAATGAGGCATTACATTAATCCAGAAGTATCAAACTCCATTTGATGTAAATTATTGAAATATGTCATTCTACTCTTTTTCCTTCACTAAGATTTTTCCCATAGGATTTTTCTTAGTAAGGTTTTAACGAGGCATTAGTTTGATTCTGAAGTATCAAACTTCATTTGATGAAATGAGATAATAAAATATGTCAATGTACTCATTTTCCTTCACTAAGATTTTTCCCATTGATTTTTTCTTAGTAAGGTTTTAATGAGGCATTATTTTGATAATGAAGTATCAAACTCTTTAGAAGGAATATCATTATATGATATCTATGATTTCAAAAGTTGCACTTTTTTCTCGTTCAAGGTTTTTCCCATTGGGTTTTCCTAACTGAGGTTTTTAATGAGACAACAGACAATATCTATAACAACTAAATGGATATATGAAAGCAGGATAATAATGAGGAGGAAATGTGATTGTTCGAGATCATGTGCCGTTCGAGGAGAAATGTGACCGTTCGAGATCGGGTGCCGTTCGAGGCGAAATTTGCCCGTTCGAGGTCGAGTGCCTGTTCAAGGCGAAAGGTGATCGTTTGAGGTCGAGTGCCTGCTCGAAGCGAAAGGTGACCGTCCGGATGAGACTCAGTATTATCAAAGTTAGATTTCATATTTGAATAAGTTTTGGAATCATTTGTTATGGCGGTTCATCGCCATCTCAGAGCATGCCTAAGGACCGTTCATGATCTCATACATGTGTAAGTGACTTAGCCGTTTTAGTGTAGGATTTATTATTAGTTATTTAGTTCATGCCATCAAGAGACCACGACCTGTGCCCTTAAGCTGGGCTAATCAATTCTCCTTGGTCGGGGTTTGCCCCTAGTTGATCCAATCCATATCTAAGCCTGCTAATTTCTGCTACAAGTCCTGGATTTCAATTTCCAACTGTTCCAGCATCCATTAGTGGTCTCCGATTGTCATTTCCATCTTGTCCATGAGTCCGCGAGGGAATCCGAGATTATCCTCTTCCAAACGCGCATCCGAGCTTTGATCCATGCCAAAATTCCATCCATCATCTTGCTTGCTTCTTTTTTTGGTTCTGATCTTGGATTTCCTTCTGTCTCTTTAGCATTCTTTCCTGCATAGCATCTATCATTGTTTCTATCTTGTCCCTTCTCTTTGTCTTATTGCTAATTGCCTAGCCATTGCTTCTGAAATCCAAGTTCTCAAGCTTTCAAATCCAAGATCCTAACTTCCAAATCCCTGAATGCAAGCTTTCTCAGTGAAAGCACTAAAATGTTGGCGCCAAAATTGACCACCAACATCCAATTACGAGTGAAAGCACCTATATCCAGTCACAGATCATAGATAGAGTATATATAGAGAATATAATATGAAGAATAACCAAAATTAAAATGAAAGCAAGTAAAAAAGACAAGATTTATAGTGGTTTGGCTAACTCCGGCCTACGTCCACTCCAGAAAAATCCCTTTTATTATCAGAAATTTGATTATAGTTACAATTGGGAATTCTTGAATAAAAATGGCAGAGTAGCCTCTAGGTGGAAGATGAAGAAAAACAGAATGAAGATCCCCTTTTTTGAAGCCAAACCTGCTGAATTTATAGGTGAAATCTCGGCTACTGGGCCTCCTCACCTATATAGGCCCACCATAACGATCATCGAGCCCATTCATCCATCCTACGCCAACCCGAAGTTGTTCGTACGCCGACCAGAGGCAAACCTCGTGCGGACCCGGAGCAGATCCACATGCCGACCCAGAGCTGATTCCTTCTTTGTCGACCCGGAGTAGTACCAATGCCGACCCGAAGCAAGTCATAGGCCAACCCGAAGTGAAATGTATGCCGACCCCAAGCGACTCATCTCTTGCCGACCCGAAGTTGATACCAATGCCGACCCCAAGTGAAGCAATGCCGACCCGAAGCCATATGCCATCTTGAAGTATTCAATATGCCGACCCGAACAAATGCTATTGCCGACCCGAATTTATGTTATTGCCGACCCCAAGTAACATACCGACCCGAAGAAATGATATTGCCGACCCGAAGCAACTCCTTGGCTGACCCGAAGCAACTCCTTGGCTGACCCAAAGAAACCCGATCTTTGCCAAAATTTATATTCCAAGTATCCTGCATCGTTTATCCATCGACTATGCTTAATCCTGGCTTCATATCTATAGCTGATTATCCATCCATCTGAACCAAGTCTATGATATTCCAGCCTCGATAATCATGAAGTTTATTGGGTTATATCCGCCTATATATTGCCTTGCTAAAAGACGGGTTAATAATAGGCATAATATGATGATGGAAAAATCGCAGAAGTAAATTAATATCTTCAAAACTATAGTTGTGTTTTTGACAATAGTTTTCAAAATTGGATGTGTTAACTTGCTTAAATATTCTCAGTTTATTTTTATATGTTAATTTTGTTTAGCATTTTATGAAAGGAATAAACAAAGAATATATTTTATTAAGGTAGAAGTTGTCAGTTTGTATAAGAATCATAACAAATAATCTTTTAAGAAGCTAAATTTATTTATAGGTTTTACCAAAAAAGCTGATATTTAGTATTGTTAGATAAATTTATAAATGATCCACATATATAAAAAGATAAAAAGTTATAACTTTAAACAAAGAGATTAACAATTTATCAAATAATTTATTTTTAATATTTTTTTTGCTTTATATTTTCTCTTTTAAAATTAGAGAAAAATAGATATCAAGTTATGTATTTTTTTAATCTTTTGCCTTTTAAGTTTTATCTTATATATTTTATCTTTTTAAGATTAGTGATAAATAATTATCAAGCTTTTTAATTTTATCTTTTTTTATAATATGAGTGATACTTTATTCAAGAGCAGAACACCCTTTTTTTGATGTCTCGGGGGGCTCGAACCCATGACCTTTAGAACATCTGTCTAAAGCATCACTGTAACAACCCGCTAATCTACACAATTCAAGCTGATAATAAACTGCACATGTCCAACCCAAAATGTACGGAAAGACGAATAGTTATGGGAAAGAAAGAAGAAAGAAGAAGAGAAAAGACGAAGAAGAGGAAAAAGAACTGTAAATAACACAGAGTCTTACAATAGCAGCGGAACAATATATAATATAAAATCAATGATTTTTACAAAAGGGAAACTGTATTATACACACATCTATTGGAGTACAATAACAAGCCACAATCACCAGCCTGGACAGTTATAACAACTTGTCCTCACAAGTGCCGATAATTTCAACAACAATGCAGTAGGAATATATACGTGAATAAGACTTAAAGACCTCCAGCTCATCTTCCGAAGCTCTAAAGCATCTAAACTGAATATGTAAATATGCTCGGTCTGACCCCAGCATTATAATAAAATAACATTCGAATCAGTCTGGTAAACTAGCGTGAGAAAACACACCCAGTTGAATTTTTAAAGTTATCAAACTCTTTTCAAATAAAGGTATCTCGTTAGACCACACTGCACATAAACACGGACGAATTTTTACCTTACAATACTCAAAACATTTTCTATAGAAAATCTGTTGATATTATAGTAGTGTCTAAGATACAAATACTTATTAATCATAGCCGAAATTATTACTTTAATCAAACTCAAGCATACTAGGTTCTACAATCAAAACCGTAAAGGCTCGTATTGGAAAATGGATTCATACTATGACAAGGTAAGGAACTACCTTCCGAAGGTACATCTCTAGATAAAATGCACGGGGTTCGACAAGAACATCTTATACCCTTGCTACACAGGACTGGCCTACCACTTGACTAGTAGTACCGAATATGACCAGCCCTTTCGTTAATGGGCATTGAAGCATACATGAGTATGTAGTAATCGATCTAAATTTGGAATGACCATACCCTGATGGGAGTGACCCACTTGACTCTATTGCATGCTTGATTTTTGTCATTTCCCAGTTGATGAGGCTTGAGACTACATTTTACCTTTATATAGAACTTCCCACTTGGAATATTAACACTGCCCTCCAGGCAATAATGCAATGCCTGCATTCATCCATACAAGTTCGTTCTGGAACTGAACGAAATAGAAGGCACTACTTCTACTACATCCATTTTGGGAATCATCCTCAGGATTAGCAGCAATAGCCCTTGCATTTCAAAATGCTCCATTTCGATTATTTTCAAAATATTCCAGTTCGAAACACTTATGCTGGTTCGAAGTGGTTTTCGGATAACATATTCGATCCTGGTTCTCCGAACCGACAACGTTAGTTTATGAACTGGCAAATAGTTGATAGTCGGTTATTTAACTATCAAATATACAAACAATCCAACCATAGATCAAATTTCCAAAGGAAGCAACACTGGTTAAGCACCAAACATACGAAGCCTCTTTAATTAATCTTTTCATTAATTAAAACACTTTCCAAATATTTATCTCAAAATATCTTTACGAAGATATACCCACGAACCCCTATATTTTCGATACTTGAAAAAAAAATCTATATACTTATCTCAATGGTATAAGTATATTAACAGAACGGAGGAAGCTTTCTCTTCACACAATTCTAGAACAATTTATAAATTCCTTTAGAAATCTCTAAACCCGTTTATAACCCCATTCATTAATCTCTGAAATTATTTATAAAACTTCCTTTCTTACATTCCAAAAATCATTTATAAATCCTTTATAAATCCATAAAACCATTTATAAACTACTTTTATAAATCTATAAACTCATTTCTAATACTCTTCATAAATATCTAAGACCATTTATAAAACTCTTTTTACCATTTAACTAATCTTCCTTGAATAACTAATCTTCCTTTAAGTTTTCCAAACCATGTTATAAGATTCCTCTTATAAAACCCACGTCCTTTTGTAAACCCTATTTATAAATCTAAAAAACATTTATAAATAAATTCTAATCATTTACTTTAAAACACTATTATATAATAATAAACATTATAAATAAATAATAATTAACTTTAAAACATCTTAAAAATAATAATTAATAATTTCAAAACATTCTTAATAAAACAGTAATAATTTATTTTCAACATTATTATAAATAATAATAATTAATTTCCAAAACTTTATTGATAAATAATTAATTTCAAACCATATTAATAATTTTAAATAACTAACTTTTCAAAACATTAAAATATTGATAAGCAACTTTAAAACAATATTAGTATAAATAAACAACTTTTAAAACATAAATATACTTTCTTGATAAAAATCCATACTTAAATTTCAACATAATCATTTCCATATTTATAAAACTGTATTTATAAATCTCTTTCTATTTTATAACATATCGTTTAACATCTTCAAATTTATCCTCCCTTTCAATTTCCAAAATATAATAAACTATTTTTCAAAGACAACGCACCACATATTATTATAAATCTACAACTGTGATTTATTTTTCCTAATTTATCCAATGATAAAAGTTTTCCTTTATTTATAAACACTGTTTATAAATCTATCCTTTTATTAATAAAATACGATATTACAAATCTTCACTTTGTTTGTAAAATGTCACATGTATACATTATCACATTTATAAACTTTCACATTTATAAATAAATCTTAATATATGTATATATATATTATCATTTTATATAAAACGGTTAATAAATATTTATACCAAAATATTTCTATCTTCTTTTTAAAACGTATTCCTTTATTATATAAGACAGACGTATTTTTAAGATTTTAAAAATCTTTATTTTACAGTTCAAAAATCTCTATTTAACTATTTTATAAAACTGTTAATTTATAATATCTAAAAATCATACATTTTATTTTAAAATAAATTCCTTCTTTAAATAAATTTTAAGAATATTATTAAAACATATAAATCTTTGAAATCACTTAAAATCTTTCTTTTTTTAAATTTAAATCATTTTATAATATTTCGAAGTACTAAAAATATGACCCAGTGCTACTATAGTACTAAATAGGGAAAAAATCATTCATGTCATCAAATATGGCATCCACATATCATATATCAAAATATATTAAAAAAAATAAAACAACGGTATGAGAAATCCAGTCGTATCCCTCCAACCTGCCCCCTCTACATCACATACAGTATATAACCAAATAATATAAATCAACCGCTTCGAGGCGGGATCGTAAACAAATGATCATCCACTCTTAAATGAGAACGTAATAGAGTCTCATCTGCTCCAGGGATTGGAATGTATCCAAACCAACAAATAAAATAGTAAATCATCCAAATAATCAACAAACAATCAGCAATAAAATTATTCACGCATATATAAAAATATATGTGGGCAGAGATGTGAGTTAACTCACTTTGATTCAAGTTTTCGCCAAAACTCTCCGGTTTGAATTAAAATCGAACAGGCGTTCAATTTTAGCCCAAATTCCTATGAGCTCCAAATCCAACTCCATAGCGTAGAATTTGTTGATCGATCGCAACTTCTTGCGTTCAATTTGAACCTCGTATGAAAGAGTTAGACATTTTGTAAGATTTTGATTTAATAATATAATTAATTACATCATTAACTTAAGTTAATTACCATCATTAATCAAACTCTAATCCTCCCTCACATTCGCTCATTCTAGGAATGAAAATGCGATTGCGTTCCATCATTTTCGCCGCTGCCGTTCGCCGCCGCGACCCACGCCGTGACCGCCGACCTCGCCGCGTCTCCAGCTAGCAAAGCCGCCTCCCCTAATCATCGTCGATCGACTGAAAATCATGAAAAATGCCGCCGTGAACGCGACAACTTTGTCGCCACATCGAGCCTCTAATTGTCGATCAGCTTGCGTTGATGAACTCGTGGAGATGAGAGCAACAACTTTCATGTTTAACGTTTCGGCTGATTTCGCTTCTAGCTCTCGATCGATTTACGGCCGTTGGATTTGGTTATAGTTAATTGCGGCCGGGATAATAGGTTTAGGGTTTTTAAGAGAATGAACGGTTTGAGGCCTTATTTGTAGCAAATTATAAAACACTATTCACGTCGAAAATTTCCGAATCCCAATCGAGGCGTGGCGCTCGGCGTTCTATATGAAATACCCCTATTCCGAACATAATGGAACTAGTATCAGACCCAATTCCATCATATACAAAAGTTAACTTTCAAAATCAAATTATATTAATTTAAATTACTTTAATTAATTTCTACGTGTTTCGAACTCGCACGACCAAACTATATGTCCAATCGTCACGAAATTCAAAGGCATACTATAATTCATAATTACGGATCCAATGGAATTGGTTTCGTCCAATTCCGAGACAGTGCTCCGGAACACTATTTTCACGTGTTAATTAAAACGAAATATTGTTAAATCAGCTTATTCATTTTTAAATTCAAAAGTTTACTATCTTCATTCTTATTAAAATAAAATTAAATCAACTTTTTGAAATAATTTTTATTCACATCAAATTCAAGATTTAATAATTTTAAACGATTCCAAATATTCAATTTAACAACACAATTATTAAATAAATGGCTGAATTTAAAATATAAGTTGTTTCAACTTATAAAATTAACTTTTCAATATTTAAAATCAATTAAATATTCCAAATTCAAGTGAGTGAAATTCTGGATCGTTACAGTCACACCCTAACCACTTGAGCTAGAGGTCCTTAACTGTAATTTTATCTTTAAGTTTTATCGTTTATCACTTTAAATATCAAAATATAACAATATCATTGTTTATCAAGTATTTTAGCGTTATCATTCTTCTTTTTAAATTTAAGGACAAGAAATTATCAACTCATTATATTTTTATCTTTTATCTTTTACCACTTTAACAAAAATATAACAATACCATAGTTTATCAAGTAAATTATCTTATATCATTTATCTTTTAAATTTAAAGATAAGTAATTACATCTTATTTAAACCTAATTTGTTGGATCTCGGGTTTTGATTCATGCCAAGGTGATCAAGATGACATAAGAATGAAAGAATATTCGACAAATCTCGACTACAAATTATGAAGGCAACTAGACTCGAAGATCGTATATCAAGTATGAATTTTGTTTTAGAGTCTAAGTTAGTGTTCATATATGTTAAAATCTATCCTCAAGTAGTTCACACTCACTTACATATCAACGACGATTATTTAAAATTAAATTTAAATTGTTTTTCAAGCGGATTTATAAAAATTCACATCTCAATCGACTGAATGCACATAGTCAGTCGACTGACCCTGTGCATATACATGTGCACGTAAATGTTTTCAAATTCAGTCGACTGAAGTTCCTCAACCAGTCGACTGACCTGCTTATAATTATCATATTTATGAAAAAACACTTCCTTTCACGAATAGATTTCTTCTTCACAGAGAGTTACATCCATTGCTGCTCGATAGAACCTTTCACCAGAGGTTGTAACTCTCTATCTACTATAAATAAATATGATTTTCAAAATCAACTTACTTAATTTTCTATTCTCCACTCTCTTGAATTTCAGAATCTCTTATTACTTTAAGTTTGTGCAATCACACTTTCAATTCTCCATTTCTAAAGCAATATATATCTCATCTTCACATCAAACAAGTTTAGTTAAACAAATTCAGAATATAATGTATTCGAACATTCATAATAAACTACCAAAACTCCACCAGTTAGATTCCTGAGGCTTATAGTTTGAATGTGCCAATCTTGAATGTTGAACCTATGAATTTGCAATTATGAAAACTTTCGATATGCTAACTACTCAATGTTTAAAAAATATAACATAAATGTATACAATTTTAGATCTTCTGAATATATATATTTTCTTCGAGGGACTAAAAAAAGGTAGGGCAAGAGAATTCTGCAAAAAATTAAGCGAGTTTTAAAGCATAAATATGATCTCACATAATTTGTTGAAAACAATTTTAAAAATTGAGACAAGTAATTGACACTCGAAAATATAGTCTAAAGCAAAATCTATTTCAATTTTAAGAAAAGTAATGAAAGGGCAGAAAATTGCCTAGGGAATTGAAGTCCCAACCTTACATTGAACACTCATGTGCACAACCAACCAAGCTAACACTTTTTTGTAAAAACATAGACATCAATACATATTTAAATAAAATTTATCATTCATTATTAACCTATTTTTTTCGATTGTTGCCGTTGTTGAGTGGGGTTGCCCTAGGCGGCCGCCTGCTTGGTCTAGCCCCTGAGCCGGCCCTGACGATGCTTAGCCTATAACATGCATGCGTACCATGGATGATGTTTTTGTTTACCTCATACCGCAGTGCTAGAAGTTTGTAATGATAATACCATGGCTATGATGTCTTATGTTCACTTTCTTCCCTTAATTGTTATGACATTGAAGACCCCGTTCGGTTGGTTTAATTTTTTTGCATTGTTCTGGAATGGGGCTTCCTTGTCACCATTGCTTATAATCAGCTAGACGTAAAAACTTAGAAAGTGAATTTCAATTAAAGAGCCTCTTGGCACTGTTGGGTAAATTCCCATGATTTACTTTAATTTTATTAAGTTTTCAGGATAAAACTCATGATATTACCAGGATGTCATCACATTTAACTAAAGAAATTCTACCGGTCCAAAACCCTTTATTTTCACTCTTCTGAAAAATTTAATAAGCCTGCTCAAATTCACTTAAATCCACAACAGTCAAATTTGCTTGCATTTTTGTTGCTACGAAATTTGTGGAGCCTGAGCAAATATACAAATGGTGGTGATGTCGTGTATAAACGTTATTTATATAGTGTTTGCAATATGTTGTATTTAACAAAGAAATGCTTTTAACTTGTTATTTTTAATTATTATATGAAAAAGAAAAGAAATTCATCGTTTTCATTTACCTTCATCAAAAATGATATATGCTTTTACCTTTTATTAAAACAATGAAAGAAGTAATGCTGTTATCGTTTTGCCAATAAACTTATTTTCTTCTTCATAAGTTAGGTTCAGCAGTATGATATTCATTTTTCATAAAAGTGTTTATCAAATATTAACCAAGTTTAAATAATATTGTAGAAAGTTGAAAAATATTATTCTGCCTCAACTTATGCTTCCCCGGTTTGATTTTCAAATAATTTTTGAAAACTTGGTCGAATATAATCCTTCTATATATTTGTTATAGCTGTAGTTCTTTTCTCTCTCATTTGACTAGGGTTTTCATTTTATAATCCTCCAGTTTAGCCTTGGTCACACACTTACTTCTGGAACTTGGCGTTGATCAACAATACTGGTGCGATCGGTTTTAGACTTGATCACACACTTATTACTGGTGTCACAACTGAATATACAACTAAATTTGTATCCTGTAAGATTATAAAAGCAAAAGGCTTAATGTTTGGTCTAATTTAATTCTGGGGCAACAAGCCAAATTTGATTTCAACCCCATTCTGCAGATATCTTGCTGACGTAACTGGAAAAAATGTTTATATAATCAACTCTCAAACTCGGACTTCTCTTCGGTCACTCAAGGTTAGTGTCATGCTTTGATAATATATATGCTTTTTAATTGTTTGGAAATTACTTTGAACTTGTTTAATTTTAATGGCGCCAATAAAACCAATAAAATGTGACCTCTTTATGTAGGGTTTCAAGTGGTCAATACATTTCTTCTGCTACCGAGGATTTGATACGTTCCATAAATAAAAGCGTCTTCATGCACCATATATTCTATGCTTGCACTTTTCATCCGTGCGTATTATCGGCTACTATCAAAAATGTTGCCTAAACGAATCAACCCATTTTTTTGAATTTATCATGCGTCAGCAGATATAAAAATGCTAATGTAATGTTTTATATAAATGCGGTCAATCTGGTTATGGGACATGGTGGAAAAAAAAAACCATGACCGATCAAGCACGTGAAGGATTTATAGCATGTTTAGCAGTGCCAAATGCAAATGGTTTACTCGCATTCGCAAGCTGCGGTCAAGCTATGAAAGTGATTGAAATGCAAATGTTCACATACCAATTTCATTACTTGCTTTAGGCTGTGAGTAGTAATTTTGATAAATGAACATAAAAATTGTTGCAATGAAGTTTTAATATAATAATTAATTACAACTCAGGTTCACACAGTTCAGCTATGATCTAAATTTTAATTATAATAATTATATGCAGTTTTTTTTTCACAAAAAGATGAATATATCGATCATTTTTTAGAAAGAGAAATGTTTGTATATCTACAGTTTTTGAAGAGATTAAGGTATATATATGTTTAAAAGAGATGGATGTTTTAATGTTTTAAAACAGAAATGAATATAAATTTTAAGTAAAGAAACAATAATTTTTATACTGTCTAGCGGCTCTTTTGTAATACGCAAACATTTGATTCCCCTACTGGTAATATTTTTTAAGGCCAAATATTGAATTAAAATACTATGGTTTTCTCAAAATTTATCAATAATGATTATTCAAAAGGAAGATTTGAGTTTATGATGCAACTTGATGCACTACAAGAATTACTATTTATAGCAACGGGGGCAACGGCCTCCAACGGCTTCCAACGGCGAGCAACGGCAAGTTTTTCCTGGAATTTTTTAATAACAAAAAACACATGCCGTTGGAAGCCGTTGGAATAATACCGTTGGCGGCCCTTGTTCGCTGTTGGAAATCCGCGACTTACCTGCAGATCAATTTTCTTCCTCCTCATTCATCTTACACACGAACCCAAAAACCCCAATTTTCCCACCCTAAAAAATTTCCATCCCCATTTTATCCCTTTCTACACGTTCTAGCATCCCCATCTTGGTTTGCAAGCTTCACAACCTCCAAAATCAGGTATTATTTGCTAAAACTCTAATTTTGTTAAATTTTTAATTTTAGGTTAAATTGATAATTTTTGTGTATGTATTGTGCTATTGTATGTGTAGTGTAAACAATATCAATAGCATCAAAACACCAGGATAGAGGCCACATTGGATGAGTGAAGCTGTCTTTGATGAGTTCGCCACCTGGTGGAGCAACGAGGATTTTGTAGTAAATCTATCATATATTTAATTTAAATTGTTTGAGGCAAATAATATATAAATAATTAAAAATGTCAAAACAATTTTTGTTTTCAATTTAAATTTGCAGAGGCGGTCCGAGAGGAATTCTGCAGACAGGAGCAGGAACCCCGTTACACATCGCGGTGGTTCCAAGTCTTTCGAGCATCACCGGGAAGATTTGGTATAATTATTAAAAAAGATAAATAGTTAATTATTTTATGTTTTAATTTGTTAAAATATAAATAATGTATATTTATATGTGCATATTTCAGGAGAGACAACGCGGGGGGCTGTTAGTTATTGGAATGTGTTTACCCATACACATGCCTTGACTCAGGTCAATGATTCCGGCGCAGTTTCTTACTCTTGGGACCACGATGACAAAGCGCGTGCTGCCTATGTAAGTATAACATAAGTAACTAAAACTTACAAGTTAATTGAAATAACGTTAACTAAATTCAATTATATTTTGCATGACAGCAAAAGTTTCAGGAAGCACGGACAGCCTTACTTGAGGATACAGGACGAGCTCACTTGACCCCCGATGAGGAGGACGCCATTTTTGAGTCTATCATGGATCCAGTGACCCGCGGCAGACGCTACGGATATGGAAGCCAATCGGTAATTTTAAGTTAAATTTTAAGTTAGTAAATATCCTTATACCAGTGTATTCCATTCATATTTTGAACTATCCTTATACCCGCGGCAGACGCTTCCATATCCGTAGTTTGTTTTTTGAATTTGTTAGTGAATATATATAGGTTCGTTAATTTGCAATTATTTTAATACTAATTTTTTTAGTGTAGTTGATAATTTAAATTTGTTTACAGGCTCAGACAGCCCAAAGAGAATATCAAAAGGCTCAAGATAAGGAAGAGATTGCGCAGCTACGAGCCGAGCTTATCGAGATGCGGGAACGCAATTTGCTGCATGAAGCAAGGACGGAGGAGATGAAACGGCGTATGGCGGAGTTCATCGCACAGTATGGACAGCCTCCTTCATCTGGTGGTTCTGGTGCGGAGTGATTTAGGTATGTTTTGTTATTGGCATGTATATTTTGGAGTTGGTGAGAATTTGATACATTCTGATGGTTTCTGTGTATATTTGGATTTGATACATTCTGATGGTTTGGTTGTGGATGTTGGTTTGGATTTTTTGATGTTGGTTATGTTTGGATATTGGTTTATGTTGAAATATATGCCTGATTTGGTTATATCTATATGTTTGGATATGTTTTGATATAGTTGTTATATATATATATATGCTCGGAATGGAGCTGTTTTGATATAATTATGGTTGTGTGTGGCTGGAAGCAAGCACTGCTGGTTTTATTTAAAAAAATATACTCAGATTTCCAACGGCGACCAACGGCACACTGGTCATTTACGTCCAACGGCTTCCAACGGCAAATTCCAACGCATTCCACCGGATTTCCAACGGTAGTTTGGTCAACAGGATTTGCCACGTTGGCAAACTTGCCGTTGGAAGTCGTTGGTATAACCCCGTTGGTGCCATTGGAAGCCGTTGAAACGTATACCAACGGGATTTTCAACGGCCTCCAACGGCTTACCGCCGTTGGAAAGAGCCGTTTCTCTTGTAGTGATGGGATTCTGTGTGAAGTGGGCTCTCCAACACAAACTGAAGTGGACAACAACTTTTATTTTACTGATAATTCAGGAAAAAGTCGGCTTGTGTTCACTGAAACTGGAAGCTTGTTTGTTTTGGTTACTAATGGTTCTAGAGTATTTGTGCTACCAGAACCTGTTGCAACTGGATGCAACTACCTGAGAACAACTTTTGACTAGATTGTGGTTTCAGGTTTTATATAAATTTGATTAATTTAATGTGGCATATATAAATTTGATTAATTTAATGTGGCATCACATGTATATTGTACTTAGAACCGAGAACTGCAAATCCAAACCGAAACGAACCGATCCAAGAAAACCCGAACCCAAAACGAACCCGATGGGTCTCAGGTTGGGTCTAGGTGATGATAAAATACCATAAAGACTCAATTAAACCCGAACCGATCCGATCCTACCCAAAAGACCTGATAAAAAAAGCATTGAAATATATACATTTTAGTGTTATTACCCACCAAAGTCGAATCAATCTGAATCTCGGGTCGGGTGTAGACTTTAAAATGTATGGTTTGGACCCGATAAAACCCGATCCATCTAGAGCGGAGATCCGCCGAGTCGGGTTTGGATCTGTCGGATCGGGTCTAGTTGACACTCCTGACTTATTCTCCATTATCCAAATAATTACTTAAATGTTCTGGGCAATATATCTTTCCAACCATGCAACAATTGCTATAAGCTGGAGTATCTTAGCAAAATCTAGTTCAAGATCTATGCATCTTTAGATTTAATTATGGAAGTTGGGCATGTGGTCTCAGTAGTTACCGCCATTTTGTTCAATGAAGTTTATGGTTTTGTGTCATTTTGCTAGTCTTACATGTTTGGCTTCCAAATTTATTTGTTGTTGCTGAAATATGGTGCATATGTTATGCATGATTGCCAGTAACATATATGCCTTGTTGATATTTGGATGTTAACATACCGAGTTCTAATAATTTTCAATGAAATGCAAACTATTCTTATATTAGCTTGAAGTCCTTTTCTAAATCGAAATTTACTTATAATTTTATGTGTATAGCATTGTGTTATTTCTTTTGTACATAGTGGCATTTTGGGTTTTTCTTAATATTGGATCTTGTTTCGTATGGAATATATACAAATTGGAATTCATGGTTTCACTTTGCAAATTGAGATGGATGCATCTGCCAAGTGCTTGTTTCTTTATTATCGGCTATGTAGTGAAATTTATTTTAATTTGAGCGGAAGCGAATTATTTGATCAGGATCTAGTATTGTCTATTTAGATATCAATGCAACTTAAAAATCAATTATGCAATCTCACATACGCAATAGCAGAAATAAGAGATACAAAAGATTTAACGTGGTTCGGATATAAATATCCTACGTCCACGGAGATCCAACAACTTCTTTTATTCAGCAAGTATAAGAGATTACAAGCCACTCAAGATTAGAGAGTTAAAACATATGTGGAGATTCTTCCTAATCTATCACTCAATTGAAGAGTTACAAACCAGAGCACAAAAATTGACAGAGTTTTTTCTCTCTAAATCGTCCACCATTAAAGTGTAGAAGCTCTGGTATTTATAGAATGAAAAAGTGAGCAGGGCAGCTACAACATATCAACTCTGAGATCTGGTTCGGCAATCATCTGGTTCGGCATCAGTACTTGGCATCTGGATCGGCAAAGCACACCCGAACCAAAAATTTTGAGCGACAACACTTTGGTTTGGTATTTCTACCGAACCAAAAATCGGGACATGCAAAACTTGGACCGGCATAGCACCTTCAATCTGGAACGGCATCTTCCCGAACCACAAATCTAGACCGGCATCCATACTTTCCTCCGCTAAAAAATACTGTCATCACCGAATGAAATCCAGTCCTCCACCGAACCAAATATTTGGTTCGGTATCACTATGACTACCGGACGAGATTACTACTTCATCAAACAACCATCTCTTCTCTTCACTAGCTACCGAGCCAAGAATGAGATTTCTCGTCCGGCATTCTACACATCACCGCTTCATAATAAGATCATCACCGGACCAGATTTCTGGTCTGGCATCTCCACCACCGAACGAAATTCCTGGTTCCCCTAAAAGCCCTAGCACATCACCGGACGACATTGCTTCTTCCTCCTCGTCGTCCTAGAGTTTCATGACTTCTCCAATTTGGTATGTACATGTTTGAATCGCACAATTTCAACACTCCACGTCGATTCAAATATACATGTCTCATCATCAAACAATCAACATAGAAGTTGTTGGGTCTAGCACCCCATGGCGCTCAAGTAACAGGAATCAAACTGATCAAGTTTAAGCAATGCTCAAACTTGTCCTTTAGAAGTGACTTTGTCATCATATCTGAAGGATTATCCAAAGTACTCACCTTCAACAATTTGATATTGCTTCGTTCTTCCTCAAGCATAAGAAAGAAACCTCTGACATCAATGTGCTTCGTCCGTGAACTATAAGCTTGATTCTCTACAAGATGAATCGCACTCTGACTGTTTGAAAATATCTCTACTGTCCGCTGCACCACCGAAAGATCATCCAACAACTGAAGTAAGTTTAATCCCTTCTTTGTTGCTTCCACAATCGATATCAACTCTGCTTCGATAGTCGATAAAGCTACAATAGATTGCAGCTTTGATCTCCATGAAATCGAGCCTATGGCAAGTGTAAAAACATAGCCCGACATTGACTTCCTAGCCTCTCTATCCCCAGCATAATCAGAATCACGGTATCCTCTAAGAGAGATGTCACCATCTACTTCACCATATAACAAGGCCACTGAAGAAGTGCCTCGAAGATATTTAAGAATCCACTTCACTGCTTGCCAATGCTCTTTGCTTGGGTTAGACATATATCGACTCACAACATCCACTGCATGGGCCAAATCTGGTCTTGTGCACACCATCGCATACATAAGACTATCAACAGCACTAGAATAAGGTATATCAGCCATATACCTTTTGTCTTCTTTCGATGAGGGAGATAAGTCTTTTGACAACTTAAAATGAGAGCCTAGTGGAGTGCCAACCTGTTTAGCTTTCTTCATACCAAATCGAGCGAGGACCTTCTCGACGTACTGCGCCTGAGTGAGCCTTAACTCTCTCCGCTTCCTATCCCTGCTTATCTCCATACCCAATATTCTTTGTGCCTTTCCCAAATCCTTCATGTCAAACACTTTACTGAGCTCCGCTTTCAACTCCTTAATTCTGACCATACTCCGAGATGCGATCAGAATATCATCAACATATAACAACAAATAAATCATATCACCATCACATCTCCTGAAATAAACACACTGGTCTTTGAAACTTCTAGAGTATCCCTTTGAAAGCATAAACTTATCAAACCTCTTATACCATAGTCTAGGAGACTGCTTCAGTCCATATAGAGATTTGTTGAGTTTGCAAACATAATATGGTCTGCTACTATTAATGAACCCTTCCGGCTGCTTTAAATAAATCTTCTCATCCAGATCACCATGGAATAATGCAATTTTGACATCTAGTTGCTCTAATTCCATATCATAATAAGCAACTAATGCCAAGAGAATACGAATAGAAGTATGCCGAACCACTGGAGCAAAGATATCATAATACTCTACCCCCTTCTTCTGAACATACCCCTTTGCGACTAATCTTGCCTTGTATCTGAGATCACCATTTTCACCGTCTTTCACTCTATAGATCCACTTGCATCCAATAGCTCTCTTGTCGGTGGGAAGAGGCACCAAATCTCAAGTATGATTTCTCTGCAATGATTCAATCTCCTCCTCCATAGCAACTAACCAACTGGAACTATTAACTGATGTGATAGCTTCTCTATAATCACAGGGCTCATCATGGACAACATTCAAAACATATATTGCCATATCATCGAATTTAATGTCTTCGATGATCAATCCAACAAACTCATCAAGCCACGTAGGCTTTCTTCTTTGTCTGACAAGCCTAGGTTCTAAACGAGCTCCACCTTGAGTCTGATCCTCTGTACCAACATCGGCATTATCCTCATCAACCACGGTGTTATTGGAAACACCATCTGAACGTCTATGGAAAGAATCAACAGATGACTTGCTTTGTGTTTGGTATTCTTTACAGGTCCTCTCATTGTCATCCAATGAGGAAGGCTCCACCTTCAACATAGCCTTCTCATCAAAAGTCACATGCCTGCTCTTAATGATCATCTTGCTAATAGGACATCATAGTCTATATCCCTTCACTCCTCTCCTATAACCTAGAAAGATACACTTGCGAGCTCTAGGTTCCAGCTTCCCTTTACTCTCATGCACATAAGCTGGGCAACCAACCACTCTGAGAAATGAATAGCTAACAGGCTCTTCTTTCCATACTTTTTTAGGGATCCTCATATAGAAGGTGTGCGGTTGATGAAGAAAGCCTCCATAGATAAAGCTTCAGTCCAAAATCCCTTCTTCAATTTAGCAGTCAGTTTGAGGCATCTTGTTCTCTCCAATAATGTCTGATTCATCCTTTCTACAACTCCATTAGACTGAGGGTCGCTTGGTGTGGTGTAATACCTCTTAATGCCTTCAAACTCACAATAATCGATGAATTCATGTGATACAAATTCACCATCATTACCTGAACGAAGAACTTTTGATTTCTTCCCTGACTGCTTCTCAACCATAGATTTTCACTTTTGAAATCTGGCAATGGTTTCACTCTTTGACTGAAGAAAGTATACCCATACTTTACGAGAGAAATCATCTATAAATGAAACGAAATACCTGACTCCACCTAAAGATTGACAAAGGGAGGGACCCTAAACATCTGTATGAACATACTACAAGATAGCTTTTGCTTTATGCTCTCCTGTACCAAAAGAAATCCTCGTCTGCTTTCCAAGAACGCACTCTTCACAAAAACCAAGTTTTTAATGATGAACTCCATCAATTAATCCTTGTTTTCTCAACTCATCCATGTTTTGCTCACCGATGTGACCCATCTGTAAGTGTCGTAATCTAGAAGAATCTGAATCAACATATGTAACAGAAGCTGATTCACCAACTACAGTAGTACCCTTTAATAGACAAAGATTTTCTGCCCTCTCACCTTTCATAACAATCATGGAACCCTTTGATATCTTAATTTTCTCTCCTTCCACTACATTCTTCAAATTAAGTCTACTTAATGACCCAACAGAAATCAAGCTCCTCCTCAAATTAGGTACATGTCTAACATTAGTGATCGTATGGATAACACCATCAAACATCCTAATCATCACACTACAAACACCAACCATACGGTAAGAAGCATCATTACCCATTAGAACTTCTCCTCCATCAATTTCACGGTAAGTGGAAAAGCAGTTCCTATCAGGTGGCATATGATAGGATGCGCCAGAATCAATCAACCATAAGTTGTTCTTCCTAGAAGAGCCAGAAGCTGTAAACACATCGGTGTCACTCTCTGTATCTGATTTTTCTGTTGTAGAAGCTGAGGCTTGCTTTGGATCTTTTCTTCTACCTTCAAGCTTGGGACATTGTGTTATGAAGTGCCCTGGCTTCTTACAATAATGACAAGTCAACTTCTTAGCCCCTCTAGACTGAGACTGCGAAAAATTCCATCCTCCACCTTTCTTCGACCTGCTTTGGCTTCTACCTCTCTGAACAGATAAGCCTTCAGTGTCACTATCCAAGCTAGTGCTCGCCAATCTACCTCTTAACACTTCATTATGAAGACCAGCCTTTATGTTAGACAGACTAATTTTACCGCGGCCATAAATCATGGAATTAACAAAAGCAGTATACTCCTTAGGCAAGGAACATAAGAGGATCACAGGTTGAGCCTCATCAGTAATATCAACTTCCGCTGCCTTCAGGTTCATAATCAAAGTGGTCAAAGCATCTACATGCTCTATGAGATTGGCTCCAGGCTTCATCTTGAACGAATAGAGTTGTTGCTGAAGAATAATCCGATTAGTGAGAGACTTATCTTGATATGCATCTGATAATGCATCCCATAGTTCTTTTGTCATTTTCTTCTAAGAGAATTCCCTAAGAGCTTCCTCTGAAAGACTCAATTGAATTGTTGTGAGGGCTTCATCTTCCATCTCTTCCAAATCTGCTGCATCAATATCTTTCAATTTCTCAAGCGTAGAAACAACCTTATAAGTCTTCTCTTTCTTTGATACAGCCTCCATCTTCATCTGTCAAGTACCAAAATCTCCCTTTCCGTCAAAACCTGTTACTCCATAATTGACACCAGATCTGCCAACACACTTACTAGAAGTATCCATTAATATCCAAACAGGAACAATAACACTAGCTCTGATACCAAACTGTAGTAAAATTTATTTTAATTTGAGCGGAAGCGAATTATTTGATCAGGATATAGTATTGTCTATTTAGATATCAATGCAACTTAAAAATCAATTATGCAATTTCACAGAAAAAATAGTAGAAATAAGAGACTCAGAAGATTTAACGTGCTTCAGATATGTGAAGACCCAACAACTTCTTTTATTCAACAAGTACAAGAGATTACAAGCCACTCAAGATTAGAGAGTTAAAACATATGTGGAGATTCTCCCTAATCTATCACTCAATTGAAGAGTTACAAAACAGAGCACAAAAATTGGTAGATTTTTTGCTCTCTAAATCGTCCACCATTAAAGTGTAGAAGCTCCGGTATTTATAGAATGAGAAAGTGAGTAGGGCAGCTGCAACATATCAACTCTGAGATCTGGTTCGGCAAAGATTGGTTCGGCAATCATTTGGTTCGACATCAGTACTTGGCATCTGGATCAGCAAAGCACACCCAAACCAAAAATCTGGACCGGCAGAACTTGGACCGGCATAGCACCTTTAATCTGTAACAACATCTTCCCGAACCACAAATCTAGACCGGCATCAATACTTCCCTCTGCTAAAAAATACTGTCATCACCGAAAAAAATCCACTCCTCCACCGAACCAAATATTTGGGTCGGTGTCACTATGACTACCGGACGAGATAGCTACTTCATCAATCAACCATCTCTTCTCCTCATCAGCTACTAAGCCAACCATTATCGGATGAGATTTCTCGTCTGGCATTCTACACATCACCACTTCAGAATAAGATCATCATCGAACCAGATTTCTGGTCCGGCATCTCCACCATTGAACGAAATTCATGTTTCGCCTAGAAGCCCCAGCACATCACTGGACGACATTGCTTCCTCCTCCTCATCGTCCTAGGGTTCATGACTTCTCCAATTTGGTTTGTACATGTTTAAATCGCACAATTTCAACAGGCTAATCATGAAATAAAAACATTTGTTTTTGGAAATGTGGATTCTAGGAATACTTATTACTTTTTTCATATTTCTGGTCATATCCATTGGAATTAATAATATTACTAAAAATAACAAATGAGTTTGCCCTAAAATAAAAACCATAAATGGCAATAGAATTATACTGCATTATCACTCTTCTTCTTGCAAAATACTCCACTGAATGTAACATTACTTGAAATTTTTGAAGGAATTGTACCACAAAACTCTGCATTTTTTCCTCCCAAACAGTTAAAAAATTATTCATAATTGAAATTTTGTTGTAAATAGTACATGTATAAGGGTAAAAATTTGTCGGTTGTAGGTTCTTAGCGAGAAATAATCATCCGGTCTTATTTTTCAGTATTCATACACCACACAATCACAATATTTTAATCAATTAAAATAAAATACGGAATAACATTACTTTATTTACAAAATGACTAATTTTATAACACTTTTGTCAAAATATATGACTACTTTGAATTGTCATTTCTTCAATATAATCTTATTCGCTAGTTTAGTTGTCACTTCTAAACGGAGTACTTCTTGATTTGTACACTTTAGTTTTTTTTGCATGCTCACTCTTATTGATTATTACACATGATAATTCTTGGATGCTACACTTCAGATCATTTTTTAAAGCAAAGTGATCCAAAAAAGCAACTTACAAATGAAAAGATGCCAGGTAACCGAGATCCAATTTTTTTTGCCCCATGTTGGCCACTTGTCGTCCTTGCATTGTCTTGTTGTAGTTTCATAGAGCTCAGCCCATACACCACACACCTTCTTTTCTTTGGCTCTGCACAAGTAATCCAGCTGATCCAGCCATAATTCAAGCCTTTTTTTCAATTTATACCTATAATAGATGCTCTTACTTTTCTTTGCCTTTGCCTTTTGCACATTTCATGGCTTTTATTACTGTACTTTCGCTTCAGCTTTTGTGCTTGTATTATAGCTACTCTTGCTTCATTTCTTGCTAGCAAATCTTTTTCTTTGGTTGTGGGCTTGCCCATGTTTAAGTCTCTTGGTAGTGCCTCTCTAACTTAATGAATGAACTAATAATCGCAATCATCACCTCTACTCTGAAATCCATATCAAAAGCTTCTTCAAAAACTAATCAATCTGAATAATAAATTAAAAACAACAAACGATAATTATTGTCTTCGAAACCTTTCTGGGACAAAATCAATTCATAACAAGTCAAAAGACGCAAAATCTAAGTTCTTACCTTAAATCGGATGGATGGTGCTTTGAGTAGCGAACAACGAATAATTTGAGCGAAAACTTGGTAAGAATTCAAGAGAAACCGTGAGTGAGAAATTGGTAAGAACTTGAGCGTAGAAAAAAAATGAATCATTTGAGAAAACAGATAATTTGGTCAGAGGAATATACAGTTTATATATCGTAAACTTTAAATATCTTTAAGCCTTAGTTTTATTATTATAGAAAGGCAAGTTATCCTTATATCTACCACTAAATAAAGGTTTCCTTATGACCATGAAGAGATGAGACATCCCTTAGGGCAAGTTTTCACAATAGTGAACATTACTAAAGATTGAGTATTTCTAATGAAAGATTATGTTAAAAATGTCATAACATCGCAATACGAAATTAAACAGAGAGATTTTACGAAATTAAACAAGAAAACAGAAAAAAATTATGGTGGTTCGACAAATCTAAGGCCAACGTCCACTTTTATCTTATTGTTTAGAGATTTTGGTCATAAGTACAAGGTTTTTACAAATCTAATTGCCCAGAATAACAAAAAGTAGCTTCATTTGTGACAAAATCTAAAAGGGAGTGCGGATTAAGGATCTTAAGGCTAATTTAACACTAGAGGGGGGTGAATAGTGTTTAATGGATTCTAAGACTTATATGGACTAATTTAAAAATTATGATATAAACAAATGTAGAACTTAATGACAGAACAATCACAGAATCAAACACAGATGCAGAAAGTAAATAAAAAGCAGTAAAAGGAAAGAACACAATGTATTTTATACTGGTTCGGAGTTACCCTACGTCCAGTCCTGCACCAAGGAAAATACCTCGTACAGATTTTTATTATACCAATGTCGAGATTACAATCCTCAATTTCTAAAGGCCTTGAGGTACCTTCCTATCTTCGAGTCCAGGGCAAACTCTCTTGATTTACGGGATACAAGATCACCCAATTGATTTTCAGGCTCAACCGCACCTTATAGAAAGACTCGATAAACTTTTGATTACAAATTGATCCTATAACTCTGAATAACACTTTGATCTTCGAGAGAGGGCAGAGAATCAAACAAGAATGAGATTCTAATTTGATTCACTTGAGAATTCGGTAGAATTTCGACACGATCTTAAAAATATGAAAATTTTAGAATATGGATTTGTGGAGAAGGAGTGAAGAAAATAAGAAAATAGTTAGTTAAAAAATTCGTTTGTGAAGGCTATTTATATATCAGTAACAGTCATAACCATTCGTGAAGAGATTTAAACGAATAGACACTTATTTTGAAAATTGAAACTTTTGAATTTAATGGCCACCATGTCGACATGGGGTATCCCATGATGTCGACATCCCTTAGTTAAAAACAATGTAAAATTTGTTTTGAAAATGGTATTGAAAGGAAAACAAGATGAAATGATTCTGGAGTAAAATAAACTAATTTTCCTATGTTTTAAAATAAAGAAGAGTAGAAAAATATATTTTTAGAATGTATATATAAATTTGATTTTAAATCTCAAGTATATATATTATAAAAGAATATTTAAAAATCAGAAGATAGTTTTAAAAACAAACGAAGTTTAAAACAAGAGTTTATTTAAAAAAAAACAAAGAATATTTTAAGGCTAAAACATCTTTTTGAAAATCATTTGAAAAGATAATTTTTAAGGCTAAAACATTTTGAAAAGCAGTTTTGAAAATCATTTTGAAGTAGTTTTGCAAGCTTCTTCCTACAGAATATCTCATCACATCAGGACTCGCGAACTTGTACAAAACCAGGATGTTCGTGAGTTTGTAAGCCACTTGTCGTAGGTCTGTAAGCTACTTGTCGTGGGTTTGTAAGCCACTAAGAAGGTAGAAATGGGTTCCATCCCAAATGAAATTTGAAATAAGATTTCCATGCTATTATGAAGTATTAACAAAACTAGACACTTATCTTGAAATCTTGATCTTGATACTCATGAGTCTTCAAACTTGATTTCTTCATTCTTGATCTTTATACTGTACAGTCTTCAATAAACAGTACCTGCCTTATATATATCCTGCATAATAACATTCATATATATCTAGACAATAGTGTTAGTATATAAGTTATAATAAAATAAGTTACAAAGGTTGTTGTCATCAAAACCACTATCTCTAGTTCCTAACAATCTCCCCATTTTTGATGATGACAACCTTATAAAATATACTTACCACTTCGATCATACCATAATTCCCCCTTACACCAACAACTCCCCCTTACTCCAAGCCTACTATTTTATATAACTTCTCCCCCTTTGTCATCAACAAAAAAAGACCTATAAACCTTGAACTTAATAGAATATGAGATAAACAAACATATGACAAAAGGATAATAACTATGTATGAGTGATATAAAATATAGCATCCTAAATTAAATGGAATTCAAGATTACTTATACACTAAAGATTTTTTTAGAAGAACATAAGTTTTATTAAGATAACATTTATATACAAATTAACAAACCAATATATAATCAAGAAAGAGAAAAAAATTGAAAAACGCTAACGAGGACCCTTAACTATTGGTGATTTATGGACCGAACAGTTTGGATAGTGGAGACAAAAGTTTCCACGTTGTTCGATCAAGTTCCCGTTAGCGTCAAAAAGGACCTCTCCAACGCAAATTACGCCATCGTCTTCGTCCATATGAACATCCGGATTCGGCAGTGGATGTTCTTCTTCTTGATCCTCTTGTGGTTCTTCTAGAGGCTCTTCTTCTTCAGAATCCATGGCTTGTGATGATTCTTCGATGACAATGGGATTGGCATGGTTATCCATAAGGAAGTTTTGTAAATTCCTAAGGATTCTGCCTTGCCTATCTTGTTCTCTAGCCATTCGCAGTTGACTTACTTGAATTTCCATCATCATTTGAAGCAAATCTTTCATCTTCTCTTGTAATTTGATGACTCGTACGTGTGTGGAATGTTGAAAAGGGCAAGAATGAGAAGAAGTGGGAGGAGAAGTTTCATTATTAGAAGAGGAAGCCATTAATTTACTGTTTTAGAAGTTTATTACAGAGAATAGAACAGAGAAAAGGAGTAAAAGTCGAAATATATAAATATATAACCAAATAAGTAATTTTAGAGGGAAATTTAAATTTGAAAATCTTAGCCTGTATGTCGACATAGGAGGATGGGTCATGTCGACATGCCCAGTTCAGTTTTTGAGAAATTTTTATTTATATTAATTATTAACTGTACTTGTATTATTTATAATTTATATTTCAGTTAATGAACATATACCTAATTCTCTTCTAACTTTAGTAAAGTTTTGTTCATTTAATGATTTGGTTAATATATCAGCAATTTGTTTTTCAGTATTAATATATTCAAGAGTTATGACTTCTTTACTTATATTATCTCTAAGAAAATGATGTCTAATATCAATAAGTTTTGTTCTAGCATGATGAGTTGGATTTTTAGATAGGTTTATTGCACTAGTATTATCACAATAAATTGGTGATTTAATTATAGTTAATCCAAAATCTTTTAAAGTTTGTTGCATATATATAACTTGAGAACAAGCCAAAGCAGCAGATATATATTCTGCTTCAGTTGTTGACAATGATACAGTGTTTTGCTTCTTACTAAACCAGGAAACCAGAGAATGTCCTAGAAAGTGACAAGTTCCACTTGTACTTTTTCGGTCTGATTTACAACCAGCGTAATCAGCATCACAGTATGAAATTAAATCAAATACATCATTTTTAGGGTAAAATAAACCATAATCTAAAGTATGTTTTACATATCTTAAAATTCTTTTAGCAGCTTTTAAGTGAGTTTCTTTAGGTTGAGACTGGTATCTTGCACAGAGACAGACACTATGCATGATGTCAGGACGACGTGCTGTTATATAAAGCAGCGAACCAATCATTCCCCTATATAATTTTTGATCAACATCTTTTGATTTATCTTTTTTACTTAAAGCTACATTAGTTGTCATTGGAGTTGGTTTCCCACTAGAAGTGGTCAATCCAAATTTATTAATTAAATCCTTAGCATATTTTTCGTAACTAATGAAAATTCATTTATCTAATTGTTTGATTTGAAGTACTAAGAAGAAACTTATTTCTCCCATATGACTCATTTCAAATTCTTTAGTCATTATATCTGAGAATTCTTTATTCATTATGTTATTAGTTGACCCAAATATTATATCATCTACATATATTTGTACTAATTGAATATCATTTTTGTTTCTTTTAATAAAAAGAGTTGTATCTATTTTACCAATTTCAAAACCAGATTGTAGTAAATAAGATCTTAGTCTTTCATACCAGGCTCTAGGAGCTTGTTTCAGACCATATAAAGCTTTCTTTAATTTATATACATGATTTGGAAATTTATTATCTTCAAAAAGTGGAGGCTGTTCAACATAAACATCTTCTTTTACAAAACCATTTAGAAAAAGCACTTTTAACATCCATTTGATATAACTTGAAATTATTGTAGTTTGTGAAAGCAAGTAGAATCCTTATAGCTTCTAGTCTTGCTACGGGTGCAAAGGTTTCGTCATAATCAATTCCTTCTTCTTGACAATAATCTTGCGCGACTAAACGAGCTTTATTTCTCATGACCTCACCAAGTTCATTCATTTTATTTTTATAAACCATTTTGTTCCAATTATACTTTTATCCTTAGGTATAGGAACAAGTTCCCAAACATCATTTCTCGTGAACTGATTCAATTCTTCTTGCATAGCAAGAATCCATGAATCATCAGATGATGCTTCCTTTGGATTTTTAGGTTCAATAGTTGATATAAAAGCTACATTACTCATGCTATTTATTTGATTTCTTGTTTCAACTATAGATTCAATATTTTCTAGTATATTTTCTACAGGATGATCTTTTAATAGCCTAATTCTTTTATTAGGTTGAATGATTTCACAATTAGTTTCATTAGGTTCATTATTTAAAGTTATAAAATCTTCTTCATCTTCTATTTGTATAGTATCTTTAAAATTTTCATCAAAATATACATGCATTGTTTCTTCAATAGTATTAGTTCTTAAATTATAAACTCTAAATGCTTTACTTCTATTTGAATATCCGATAAAGATACCTTTGTCGGATTTAGGTTCAAATTTATCTAAATTACCTTTTGTATTAAGAATAAAACACTTACTACCAAAAACTTTTAAAATAAGCTACTATGGGTTTCTTATTGTAAAGTAATTCATATGGTGTGTTATTAGTTATGGTCTAATTAAAATCCTATTTAATATATAACAAGCTGTAGCGACTGCTTCAGCCCAAATTTTTTTAGGTAAGTTACTATCAGAAAGCATTGTTCTAGCACACTCTTGAATTGTTCTATTCTTACGTTCTACCACTCTGTTTTGTTGTGGAGTTCTTGGGAAAGAGAAATTATGAGTAATTCCTTTTTTATTATAGAAATTCTCAAAATTTTCATTTTCAAATTCTCTACCGTGATCACTACGAATAGTTTTTATTTTTAAAGAAAGTTGATTTTGAAATCTTTTATCAAAATTCTTAAATAATTCAAAAGCATCACTTTTAAGTTTAAGAAAAATTGTCTAAGTATATCTAGAATAATCATCTACAATTACAAAAACATATTTATTGTGATTAATTGATTGAACTTGAGATGGACCAAATAAATCTAAATGAAGTAATTCTAGAGGTTTAGAAGTAGAAATCGTATCTTTTAATTTAAATGAACTTTTCTTAAGTTTTCCTAATTGGCAAGCATCACATATACTATCTACTTTAAAGTTTAACTTGGGAAGACCTCTAACTAAGTCAAGTTTTGATAACCTAGATAACAGTTTGAAATTTAAATGACCAAATCTTCTATGCCAAATCCAAGGGTCACTTGTATTAGCCAAAAGACATAAGTTATCATTTGAAACTTTCGTACTAAGGATGTAAATGTTTTTCTTCCTAATTCCTTCAAAGATAATATTTGACTTATTATCTTCGATGGACACTTATCTTTTCCAAATTTAATTTTAAATCTTTTATCACATAGTTGACTTATACTAAGCAAATTATGTTTTAAATTCCTAACTAGCAAAACATCAGAAATAAGAGGAGTTTTAGAATTACCGACATTGCCGATGCCAATCACATATCCTTTTGAGTTATCTCCAAAGTTGACCAATCCACCATCTTGATATATAATGTCATTAAGTATCTTGGGATTTCCAGTCATATGCCTTGAACAGCCACTATCAAGTATCCATTTATCTTTCTCAATTTGCACAGTTTGTCCATTGGTTGTTGATTCTTCAAAAGCCATGTAACATGTCTGTTCCTGCATAATAAACCAATTCGGTAGATAACTTGATTTTTCATAAAAACTATATGCAGACTTATAATACTTTGATGAAATGCATAAATTCAAACTAGTATTAACAAAATTTCCTAAAAATGCCATTTTTAACTTTTCAAGTTTCAGATTATGAAAACTATGAAAACCTATGCTCTAATACCAATTGAAAGGGAGTGCGGATTAAGGATCTTAAGGCTAATTTAACACTAGAGGGGGGTGAATAGTGTTTAATGGATTCTAAGACTTATATGGACTAATTTAAAAATTATGATATAAACAAATGCAGAACTTAATCATAGAAGAATCACAGAATCAAATATAGATGCAGAAAGTAAATAAAAAGCAGTAAAAGGAAATAACACACCGGATTTTATACTGGTTCGGAGTTACCCTATGTCCAGTCCTGCACCAAGGCAAACACCTCGTATAGATTTTTAATATACCAATGTCGAGATTACAATCCTCAATTTCTAAAGGCCTTGAGGTACCCTCCTGTCTTCGAGTCCGGGGAAAACTCTCTTGATTTACGGGACACAAGATCACCCAATTGATTTCCAGGCACAACCACACCTTATAGAGAGACTTGATAAACTTTTGATTACAAATTGATCCTATAACTCTGAATAGCACTTTGATCTTCGAGAGAGGGCAGAGAATCAAACAAGAATGAGATTCTAATTTGATTCACTTGAGAATTCGGTAGAATTTCGACACGATCTTAAAAATATGAAAATTTTAGAATATGGATTTGTGGAGAAGGAGTGAAGAAAATAAGAAAATAGTTAGTTAAAAAATTCGTTTGTGAAGGCTATTTATATATCAGTAACAGTCATAACCATTCGTGAAGAGATTTAAACGAATAGACACTTCTTTTGAAAATTGAAACTTTTGAATTTAACGGCCACCATGTCGACATGGGGTATCCCATGATGTCGACATCCCTTAGTTAAAAACAATGTAAAATTTGTTTTGAAAATGGTATTGAAAGTAAAACAATATGAAATGATTCTGGAGTAAAATAAACTAATTTTCCTATGTTTTAAAATAAAGAAGAGTAGAAAAATATATTTTTAGAATGTATATATAAATTTGATTTTAAATCTGAAGTATAGATATATATTATAAAAGAATATTTAAAAATCAGAAGATAGTTTTAAAAACAAACGAAGTTTAAAACAAGAGTTTATTTAAAAACAAAAACAAAGAATATTTTAAGGCTAAAACATCTTTTTGAAAATCATTTGAAAGGATAATTTTTAAGGCTAAAACATTTTGAAAAGCAGTTTTGAAAATCATTTTGAAAAACCATTTTGAAGTATTTTTGCAAGCTTCTTCGTGCAGAATATCTCATCACATCAGGACTCGAGAACTTGTACAAAACCAAGATGTTCGTGGGTTTGTAAGCCACTTGTCATAGGTTTGTAAGCTACTTGTCGTGGGTTTGTAAGCCACTAAGAAGGTAAAAATAGGTTCCATCCTAAATGAAATTTGGATTGAAGATTTCCATGCTATTATGAAGTTTTAACAAAACTACACTTATCTTGAAATCTTGATTTTGATACTCATGAGTCTTCAAACTTGATTTCTTCATTCTTGATCTTTATACTGTACTGTCTTCAATAATCAGTATCTGCCTTGTATATATCCTGCATAATAACATTCATATATATCTAGACAATAATGTTAGTATATAAGTTATAATAAAATAAGTTACAAAGGTTGTTGTCATCAAAACCACTATCTCCAGTTCCTAACAAAATCGTGTAGAGAAAGAGAGTGAAGAAGATGAATTGTCAAAAATCCTTTTTAAGTTCTCATATGCTTGTTATTTATAGAGAAAATCATCCAACGAAATCGCCGAATCTTAAAATACCAAATCCAACTTCAGATTCGAGAACGTAAGAGGGTAGATGGAGTCCACTAGCCAATAAAATAATCTAGGTACCAATCAGAAGTGATTGGTATCTATTAAATTTTATGATGATAGGTCATGTCATCTCACTCCACTCAGTCTTATACCTTCTATCCATCGGATTTTATGATGGCAAGTCATGTCATCTCACTCCACTTGGTCTTCTACCTTCGATCCAACAAGCTCTCAGCATTTTGTCTTATAAATCAGGTTGTCGTCAAGAGGTTCTGACATCTTCAGTGCTTGTCCTTATCTTTAGAGCTTCCTTGAAGTAGTTCACCTACTCCTTCCGAAATGGGCCCCAGGACAATCATTCTAACAAGAAATCCATAAATCAAAGCTCCATAGGGTGCTCAAAAAAAGCTTGGTACCGACTTAAAAAGAGGTCGGTATTGACCAGTTTACTTGGTTCATTTTGCACTCTTAAGCTCTTGAAGTCCCTTCCAATGTCTTTTCAAGCATACCTCCAAATCCTTTAACTATTATGTCTCCATCCGGATTCGTTTGAAAACCTCTAGGCCTAAAAGTCGGATAACACTTAAAGTATGACTCTATTGAAAACAAAGTGTACTTTGGAACAAGAAAAGCATATACCATTATCCATATAAATCTGTTGGTTTTTCTAGAATTTTTGTTGGAGTGTCATCTCTATTCCAAGGGAGTCCATTCCATTATTTTATAGTATTAGTTTCATTCGTCACACTAAGGTCAAGATCTACACTCTGAAGATCGTTCCACGTCTTAGACAGATAGATATTGCCTTTCCTTTCCTTTATATCCTTTTCTTTTGGTTATGGTTCAAAAATTAATGTTGGCATCAACCATTATAGATAGGTACCGATATGAAATGCTGACTCAATTTTACCCTTTATAAGCAATACTTAGTCAAATTTCTAAATCACACCTTCAATTCTCTTGTTTGCCTATCTCCTATCTTCATGGTGCCGCCTATGATTAATTCCCTAAATTCAAACCACTTGTTGCCACCTCTTGAAGCCATCGCCGCCTTCTTCTTTTCAACATCATCGTCTACTACCTACCTCGACCATTGGCCCCATCATAAAAGAACTCATCCCTGAATTCAAATCCTAATATAATATTAAGAGGCGGTTCGTTGTCACCTTATGGTGGTGGAATTCGTTGTTGACGATGGCCTGAGGTCATCGTGGTTGATGGATGGGTGGAACTTCGACTTAGTGGTCGACCTTCCCATTTTTCATACATTGTTACATGCCTTCGGTCACTCCTAGGTTGAACACATGCTTGACTCGAAGTGGGCACATACAACACTTGGAAATTTGCCTACTCCAAGTTAACCTGGTATTGACGTTCACCCCACTTGAGCTAAACCAAGGGGATTCCAAAAACTCACCATAACCAAACTATTTTTTTCTTTATAATGCATGATCCACTTCCTACTAAAGTTGGTCGATGACTATTCGTCGTTCCAAACTCCAATTATACAGTACATTTCCAAAGAACGGTTGCTTTAAATGCACTCCGGCATTTGAACAATTCCATTGCATAGCATCTCCAATCACTGCATTTCCTGTTTTCCTCCAAAAGAACGCTCCACGTCCCGTCCAAAGGCAGTTATGTTATCGATTATCCAACGATAACATGTAAGATCCGATGCACAGTTCCATCATGCGACATAGCTCGTTTTCCAACACGAGCAGTATCTACATATAATGATTCGTTCATCGTGTATGGGAAGCATGACCCACATTGTATAGATTGACACTTTCAATTGCCCTGATCGACATTCAGAATCTGGTTGGTTAACACATGTCGACGTCCGTTGGATTCTAAGCATCAGCCACTCTAGCTTACATTTAAGATAGAATTTCAAAATAAAACATACCTGTCCATGTTCAACATTAAGTTTTCCTATCCAGAATGACATGTCATTCTCCTCGATTCAATGTTGACCATGGGCCGTCAACTCCTCCCAAAGCCGGGTCTACCACAGGTCAAGCCTCGACCTCTACACCTGACATACGCGCTCAATCACTGCCAACTTACAGAGGATGATAGTACCAGCAGGACCAATCCAAGATCAACCTCCTCCTATTAATGTTCAAGTGGGCTTAAGAGTTCTGGATGACCCTCCCGAACAAATGCCGACCGTTCTGCCTGCTACGTCACTTCGGACCATATGTTAACAACATGGAATTCCAAAAGGTGACGCTTTGCTTCCTAAAGGAAACCAAAGAGAGCATAATCCTCCAATGGGCTATACAGCTTGTAATAAGTACATGTGCTTAGGCAGCCCAGTTCCCATAAATCAATTCCTTCGAATGTTTCTCCAGGAGCTTGGGCTCGCTCCTACTCAAGTTCACCCCAATGGTTACGCCTAGTTGATGTTACAACCCACCTTTGAAACGAGCCTAATTTTCGACCTATTAAAGGCCTATCGAACCATAGACCCATTTCAAAACTGGATATTGGTTGGTAAAATTGATACAGTGAACAATATATAGAGCTACCTATTTATGTTATCATAATCTCATAACAAAAATGATAAAATATAATATCAGAAGAGTGCCCATTTTATAGAAATTCAAATCTCGGAAGCATAACATAATATCTCAATATCTGAAATACAATATCTCAATATATTAACATCATGTCTGAAATGGGTACATTAAAATATAACAAAAACATAAATAGATAGAAAGCTGCCACAAGACTCCGCTCCGCTTTCATCTCCTAAATCAGCATCGTCTTCTTTAACCTATGTTGTAATGAGGAGGAAGTCAGATCAACATTTGTCTGGTGAATAAAAATCTTGAGTCTTTCCATAATAGTATTTGGACAGTATAATTTAGATAAGAATATGTATTACGCATCCTAACTATATCCTACATGAAATACCTCTAACTTTAAGACCTAAAACTCTTCCAGTCTAATTCTATAACCTACACTTTTCTAATCCAACTCTATAACTCACCTTCAATGTATGCCAAAGGCCCAAAGGCCCTTTCCAGTACCATGCATCTACCGTCAATTATGTCATAACAATGTGAGAGAAAGAACCCAAGCCACTTAATACATTTTCAATAGAAATTAGACAGACTCTGACTATTTAATACCTATATCTTAGGCAAGTCCTCGTTATTTAATACCTAACCCAAGGCGGACCCCTCTCTAGTAATCTCTAAATAACATCGCACAGAATCTCATTAGGCCACTTAATACTTCTTTTTGGAGAGAGGCGAACCCTATAATAACCACTTAATACCTCAAACCCAAAGCGGGCCTTTTATAAGATTTCCCACTACGGTGCATAAATGAGAACCCCAACCATTTAATACTTCTTATGTAGGAAAGATGCGGACCCTAAAACATACACTTAATACCCCGACCTAGAAGCAGGTCCTACACATTATGGTCCATAACCAAAACTATGATGTCTCACATTAGTTCATTTATTCATAAGCACTGGTAGCCAGATTAACTAGGTAGACTTACCCTATAGAATTGGGACTAACCTCGCGTCCTTTGTAGGTACTTACTATAGGCGATGTCTCATATCAGTTCTAAAGTCACAGTACTAGTAGTCAGACTAGTTGGGAAGACTTCTATGTGCTTTTGACTGATCTAGCATCCCTATAACTTAATCATAATTTCCACTCTCCTAAGGTACTACCATATATACCTTCTGCACACTTTACATTAAGGGCTTATAAGGAAATCTCCTTACTCCACCTTTAATTATAAATTATTTTCCATAATTACCTCAACTTCTTTCCTATGGGATTTTAATGCTAATTACTAACCTATTTATACTATGCGATTAATATTTTAATAATTATACGTTATTTATGCGCTAATACATACAAGTATACACATACGTTGTTGGAATTGGACTGGCCCGCAGCGAAAGTTATGGGTGAATTCCAAAAAAATTACCCTATTGGATCTTTTATTGGGCCTATGAAATCTAATTGAATTAGAACATTTCTAAATTTCATTTAAATAAAATCATTTATTTTATTTAAATTCAAATATACTAAGATATGAAATTAATTTTATTTGATTTAGTTTATACATAAATGTATCATATACATATATGTGTGAGTGCATGTGTAACATAATAATCCGTGAAAGGTATAATATGCCCATATGTAGATGTTGGGATTTACATCGCAACAGACATATTAGCTTATTTTGTATGTCATGTATGTTGTTAAAATATGTGCATGTATAGGTGTTACAATACACACACACACATGTATGTATAAATACATTATACATAAAATATAAACATAAAACATTTATATATAGATAAATATATATAGAAAGAGAGAGAACAATTATTAAAATTTATTTATAATTCAAAATTAACTTAGTTTTTCAAACATAATAATTTTAGTATTTTAATTTTTATATATCATGAATAAAATAATGTTTTCACCCATAAATAATTAACATAAAATAATATGTTGATGAAAATTCAAAATTTACAATTTTAAAAATATAGAATTATAAAATAGAGCTTAGGAAAAATATGGAGATTTTTCAAAGTTGAATTATTATTTTTAAAAACAAATACATTAATTTTGGAAATAATTATTTAATAAAAAATAATATATTATTAAAAATTCAAATTTTAAATTTTTAGAAATTCTAGGATCATGAATTAAAGGTTACAAAAAAATTTAAGAATTTTTCAACTAAATTATTAATTTTAATAAATCATAAACAATTTTTCCAAAATAATATTAATTATTAAAAATAATAAACTTTATTGAAAAATACCTATATTTTTTCTATATGTTTCTGAAATGATATAATATTTTTTTTAAATATAAAATTTAATTTTTAATGTAATAATTATTTTATATATAATAAACAAATCAAAATTTTAATAAATGTTAATTTAAAAATATGAATATATGTATGATAATTAATTTTTGAATTTGTAAATTCATATTATATATAAATAAATTTACTAAATTTTTTATATCATATATATATATATTATATATGCATATATGCTATTATGAGAGAGAAATATACACTAATATATATATGTATATGTGAATTTATTAATAAATATACATAAAATAATTATTAATGACAAAAATTGATTTTGTATAGTAAACAACATTTTTCTATACATAAATCAAATAGTATAATAAACAAATTATGCACATAACCAAAATGATTTGTGACAACCACATCTACTTACAAAATCTCACATAACCAAACGTATAGTAGCAATATATTTAAACAGATATGAAATTGCTCATTATAGAGTCATAGAATATAATTTAATTACTGTAATATGAATTAAAATTACCAATTTAATGATGCCTTTGAATCCACGTTGAAGCAATGACTTCCCTTCCTTTTACTGTTCTTGATTTGTCAGATTGCAAGTCCGGAATCACCGACCTCTAACTATCGAATAGTATTATTTTAGTTTGAAATATATTTGAGAATTTTGGAGTGGATTGAGAGATATGTTTTATGCAGCAATGTAGAAGGTAATGGCAGCCAAAAAGGTTAGTCATTGTTTTTAGAGATACATACATACATACATACATACATACATACATAGATATATATATGGTTGTATTAGAGAGAAACGAGGAAAATCTTTTTACCCATTCTCACTTTATCTCAACCCATTATCTCCAAGCCAATTCCCTAGGTTTTAGCCAACCCCATACCTTCCCAAAACCGAAATTTTGTAGCCCTAATGATGGGCCTTAAGCTCATCCAAGCCCAAACCAAAATACTATGCAATTAAACCTAATTTAATCGCTTGTCGATATTGTATATTAATCGATATATTTATAACTGTTATAAATATATATAACATTATTTATTTCTCAAATCATATTCAAATTATATAATTAACATTTCATAAATATTAATTAATTTATAACAATTATAAACTAATTAAATCGTTCGGTCTTAAGGGAATTCATAATTTCGGCTGTGTAACCCTTGGGTGTAAATTTGGTCATCGATTAACATCGAACTATTCTAATGTTAACGTTCACATGTCACTTAGCAGGTGGTGTGACATTATGGCCAAATTTATCGCTAACTCATTTTCGGTAAAATCCAATTTTAGTTTAATAAGCGTTACCCGGTTGTGACATTTGTTTACACCAATTCTCTTCGTCAAAACTATATCACTTTGGACTTATGGAATTTGATAATGGTCAACGTTCCAACCTCATCCACATTCAACTTTATAGTCTAAATACAAAGTCCTTGGTTCGATAATAACAACTATTATTAACCGAAAAGCTCTACCCAGGGACTTTGACTTTTGAGTTGACTTGAGTTGACTTTGATACTAACCGCATATAACTGAGAAGACGAATCCTCCCTTGAATAGTGCTTCACTTCCAATACTTCCACTTGACCCAACTATAGTCACTCGATGGACGCCATGCCATGATTTGGCTATAATCAAAGCGGAGCTTTCATATTGAAGATCCACAGTATTCTCAAGTCGAGAGAACTATGTAAATCAGTCACATCGATATTTTCTGTTTGACCTTAGTTATATTAACCAACAGAAAACTATCGAGTGAGTCGTTCCATAGTTATCCAATAACTATTAGTACGTAACCCTTAGGCGCCCCCAGCAGTCATGAGTAATACACTGGTCAACATTTGAAGAGCGTTACGTACTCCAACCTCAATGGATACATCGATATCCAGTGTCGATGCATCCTGACTAGGAACATTTAAAATGGTATATTTATTTCGTTATGATAAATTACTCACCGTTACAACACTTTGTAATTACTATCACAAAATATACCATTTATGGATTTTTCTATTAAATATACTTTTAGTTAAGTTAATTAATTAATATAATCACATTATATCAAGTATATAATAGGAAGAAAATAAATTTTATTTCGAACAAGATTGGTCAATGAGTTAGATATATGTAACAAATTGCATAATTGTCCTTAGGGCATTCCCCTAACTCTATCACACGCAGCTAAATACTCCTAAGCGTGCAAAGATTTTGCGTCCTATACTAATCGTTATAAATGTCAAAACTTAAAATTTATAAATGTCTAACTTCATACAATAACTTTACAAATTAACTAATATTCTTAGTCCAATAATAGACTTGCATAAGAAAATGGAATCAATTAACAAATTATTCTATATCAATATAGTAGAATCAGTACCAATGGAACTTATAATTCAAACCCTTTTACACTCTATTCAACTTTTACATATAAAAATGAAAACGAGATTCATATTTAAATTACAGAAATAAGCAGTGCAAATTACGAATAGGGAAATCCGTACTTTACACATCATTTCCTAACTTCTTTTCTTTTTAGAACCCTCAATCGCATCAAAAGAGAAAAGTCAAAAGTGGAATAGAATGTAAATTATTCAAATTGCAATACTTACACAAATTTTGCTATTTTAATATAGAATAATTGAAATTCTAAAAACATAAGAATTGACATTTCACTTTGGAGAAATTTTAGAGTTATTTTCGTGAATAAAATTCCCTAAGGCATACATCAAATCCATCTTATACTATACAATTATTAGAAATGAGAAAAACTAAGATTTCCACTCACAAATGGTTCCCGGTTCTCTTTTGGATTTGGTTATGTCTACTTCTAATCTCTTTCCAGACTTCTTCCTTTTGAAATATACAACAATTGGATTATATATGAATTTGATTCAGAATTTCAGAGATTGGAGAAGAATATAATTAGAAATCGAATGTTAAATATCTAAAATCCCTCATCCGAAAATCCTAAGAAAATCTAAATCATAAGAGCTCCGTTGTTGTTTCAAATAATTTATGAATAAAAGTGAGTGGGCTAGCCTCTTATTTATAGTGGTTTGAAAGCACCAGAACCGTGGATTTAGGTCCATTTAAAATAATAAAATCTGGGTCGTGCACGCCTCATAAAAACCTAGCCGCCACACTATTCACCAATCGATCGCCTTTCCTCAAGCGGTCGACTGACCCAGAAAGGCGGTCGATTGGCCCTAGCGTTTTTGGAACGTATTAAATGTTGTCGTTTTAATTTTATTTAATTCCTTATATATTTTTAACGTTAAAATTTATTTATACCTTTCCTTAACCCCCGATTTCTAGTAACCGTTAACATATTTATTAATGTTTTAAATTTCACATGTTAACATTAATTTAAAATTTGAATTTGAATTCCATTTGAATTATTTTAAATTCAAAAATTTCAAACGTTGATAACTTTTCCATTTGAGCTCCGTTTATAAAACTTTATACATGACAATTGATTAGAAAATCACCGCGAATGCAATGGTGTAATTCTGTGGTCAAATTCTGACATTTATAAAATTTCAATTGTAGCCTTGTTATTAATTGATTGATTTTTATTAATTTTTATAGGATGTTACAGTTGAGCTCTTTTTACATTCTATTCATGAGCCAACTCCAGCAACCTCCAACCATTAGGGAAGTTACACATGTCCCGAGCTTCAAACAACAGAGTGAGTCGCCTTCTTACATGATCATCGAAGCTTGGTGCCAGTGTACGGTCATCGAAGCGATCCACAAAAAAGGTTCATACTTCAAGAATAAATAGTACTTTTTTCGATGTCTATACTGCTTTAATATACTTTTGCTCTCTGGAAGTAAGACTTTTTCCTTTCCATGCTTCCCATACTTGGATGTTATGGTGACTAAAGGGTTGGTGGGTACTATAAGGGAATCAAAGCGATGGGTGGGATCTTCATTACGTCTTTACTAAAATATAGATTTTTTGATAGAGTTAGGGGTATGCCATATGGGCAATTATCAAATTACATATATCTAACTCGTTGACCAATCTTGTTTAAAATAAAGGTGTTTTCTTTTTATTATATACTAGATATAATGTGGTTATATCAAATTTAATTAAAAGTATATTTAATTGAAAATCCATAAACGGTATGTTTTGTGATAATGGTTACAAAGTGTTGTATCCATGAGTAATTTATCACAATAAAATTAAATCTACCATTTTAAATATTTCTAGTCAAGATGCACTGAGACTGGATATAGATGTATCCGTTGAGACTAATGTTGGGTAATGTATTACTCATGGCTTTTGGGGCACGTATAGGTTACATACTGATAATTTGTAACATCCCATGTCTTGAGGTCCGAAGCTAAACGCTACAGATGTTGCAGTCATCCATAGTATTAACTTCCGGTGACAAAATACGGTAATGTTAATGGTATCCATAATATCAGAAGCACATGAATATGAAATAAAATTAATACGAATTAAAACAAATTTTCTAATTACATTCCAAATCGATATTTCATATTCAGATACATAATCCCAAAACGATTCCCAGGTTTCGATCAAATATAATTATTAAAAAATACGCCAAGAGCGACATATGAAGATGCCCCCTTAGGTGAAAATAGACACATAAGTCTCAATACATCACAGCGGAAATAAAACTGAATAGCGACTTATAATAGCTAACTTTGCCTCCTGCACGTTTTCGAAAGCTTTATTCATCCACCTACTAAACCTGAAAAAACTCTTAACTCTCATTCTACTCAAATTAATTTCGAGCACCCAAGAGTTTAAGGGGAAATATAAACTTCGAGTCAAACATAAAGCCGGTGTGAATAATACTATTACATCTCGGTTTATTGATATTAAGTGAGACCACGCCACTTAGTGGAATGGGTTTTCCCTCATTTATATCCCTTTAAAACATATATTTTGCAAATCTAAATCCTGCACTCAAACAGATTAAAACAATAATAGCAATGTCATATATGCTCACAAATCAGGTAATAAATGGACCATCTATCCGAACAATATAATTTTGTTTGGCTAACGACTAACCATTGGTTGACTCGGGCCTACAAGACAAAATAAATAAATTGTCTAACACCTGTTAGACACACTTCTAGAAAATCTGTCTTTAACTTACTTCTCCTAGGGTCACCTAATCCTAATGGTTTTGCGGGCACACCACTAACCTATTCTCCTTCTCTATGTATATTTTTTTCTGTGTGTAACCATCATTTATGTCTTACCTATGTCTAAGCCCTACACACTGGAATTTTGGACTAAATTAGCTAGGGGCTATCACTAATGTATAGAGCGCGACCCTACTACAGTCCCATTTGGTATTCAAATATTTGAGTCATTTACTTAGGGTTAACTACCCATCAAATTTTCCTTGAAAACCTTTTCAAATTGATTCAACCCTTTAAATCATTCTTAGACAAGGAAAACAACCTATTTGCTTTACTCAAATCTCTTTTCCATGATATATGCTTCACTAAAAACATTGTTGATGAAAACGTTTGAAACCTTTGTTTAAAGAATGTCTTTCAAAACCTTTAAATGTATCATTTTCGAAATAAGTTAACTACTTCACTTTATAACATTAGGTGGAAAGGCCATAACATATCTTTCTAAACCATTTACAAACGACCTTTCGAAAACATTGAAAGAGTCTATTTCAAAAGCTTTATAAACCTTAGACATCCTCTTTTAAAACACTTCAAACTTGCCTTTCAAAAGCATTTGAAAACCTTTATTTTAAAATACTTTAAGTATCTTTAGAAACCATTGGAGAACTTCCCCTTCGAAACCTGTAGTATAAACCATTCGAAAGCAATAAAGTTCTTTACAATAAACAAATCTTTCGAAAGCATTGGGTTCAAGTAAAAACTTGTGGAACATAGTTTCAAACCATTTCTTTCGAAACCTTTGGATTTAACATTCAAAATACAAAAAGGGCCTTAAAAGAACTAAGTCGAAAGAAACTCTTTAGAAAGCAATTTCCTAAGTAAAAGAAGTGGACAGTGTCGAAACCAATCCCTTCGAAAGCATTGGAGAAGCGACTTCAAGGTTTAAGACGAAAGGACCCTTTCGAAGGCATTACTTTGAAAGGTAGAAAGAGACAGCATGAGGTTTTGACCCCTTCGAAAGCTCATTTATAAAATAAAAACGGCAACCTCCTTCGAAAGCTCTTTTCTTTAAAACAATTGACCAAGTCGAAAGCTATTCATTAGAAAGCATTCTTTTCAAAAGCAAAGCAAGCGGCATTTCCTTTTGAAAGCAAAACAAGGTCTCGACCCCTTCGAAAGTCCTATTTCGACTCTATACCTTTCGCTTATGTCCAATCCACTACTTATCAAGTCTTTGATACCGTGTGTATTGGTTTCGAACTAGTTGGAGGCGGAAGTATGTAGTCGAAAGGTAGCTGCCGAAAGTGGCGAAACAACAAAAGCCTTGTAAAACTGATTTTTAACTTTATAAAGTAATTTCTTTCTAGCTAATTTACTTTGTTTGCCAATATATGATTGGTTACCAATACTTTTCCAAAATATTTTGCTAAAAATACTATCGAATTTCTAAGATTAACATTTTAAAACATTTACAAATTGCCCCTGCTCATTTTATAAACATATAAAACATTTAAGTCTCATACCTTAAATAATTTTATATACTTATTAAAGTACTTAGTAAAATTCTACAAAAATTCCTATAAATCACTTTTAATATGTTTTCTAACATATTTAAATTTTTGACCCAAAGCTAACATATTATAGCCGTAATTAATTTTAAACCCAATTAACCATTTTCCTCACTAGAAAATTCATAATAAATCCACATTAATTCAGAAAATTATGAAACTTGAAACGCATATCTAAAATAAAATTTCCGACCTTATATCAAAATCACAAGGCATTTGAACGTCATTTAATATGATTTTCTAGTTAAACCTTAGCATAAAATGTATATGAAATAGCATAAATCATCAACAGGCATATATCTTTATTTAATCAATCAAAACATGTCAAATCATTTGCAAAATAAATTCGGATCTCAACTAAAACTGAAAACAATAAAATATGTGATGTAACCTATTATTCACCTTTAGCTTGTGATTAAGGATTTAAGATTTGCTTCTTGAATTAATTTGATTAAGCCTCCTTCTTTAGATCCTTGCTTATCTTCATTTATATTCCCTCTAATGGTAGCCGGCCTCTCTTATATTTTGATTTTGTTTATGAACGTGTAAAATGAGAATGCATAAGAGTTTATGGTATAATAATATAACTTATTTCTATTTTCCCCTTTTTCTATTCCCGTTATCTATTTCATTTTATTTTCCTTTATGTTCATTAGATATTAGGCACGACTACCTTCTTATTATACAAATCTTAATCCCTTAACCATTTACATTATTTCATTTAATTTAACTAATTAAATGTCCTAAATAATGTTAATCAATATTAGGATCGTTATAGACTCCCCTCCTTAAAGAATTTCGTCCTCGAAATTACGATAAGGCACTTATCTAATTCAATCATAAAGGTAAAACATACCATGAAACAAGTCATGATAAGCATCTCTAATCCCACTCTCAATTTTCCAAGTACAGTCTCTCTCGTTGTCGCTCCGTTGGATTTTAACTAATCTGATTGTCTTGTTCCTTAGCCTCTTCTCATTTCTTGCGACTATATGAACTGGCTTTCTAACTATAGTCAAATTCGGTTCCACTACTAAGTCTTCTAACATAATTGGTGCTATAGTAGTCTCCGAATCTTGAACACACTTCCTTAGATGAGAAACGTGAAAAACATCATAGACTCCTACCAAATTGTTCGGTAACCATACCCGAATATGGGAGTTTCCCGATCCCTTCTACAATAGAAAATGATCTATAACGAACCTCGGTGCCAATTTCCTTGATTTTTCAAATCTAATTACACCTTTCATCAGTGATACCTTAACGAAAACATGATCCCTGACTGAGAACTCTAAGTCTTTCCATCACTTATTGGCATAGCTTTTCTACCTAGACTGAGCTTCCTTCATTCTTGCTCGAATTAACTCAATCTTTTCTGCAGCTTCTTTGACTAAATCCGAACCAAGAACCAACCAATCCCCGTTCTCTAACCAACAAACTAGAAATTTGCATGGCCTTCCATACAAAGCTTCAAAATGTGCCATCCTTATACTAGCTTGATAACTATTGTTATACAAAAACTCGACTAAGTGTAGATGGTCTTCCCATGATCCTCCAAATTCTAGCACACAAGCTCGTAACAAATCTTCTAAGACTTTGTTAATCCTTTCTGTTTGCCCATCTGTTTGCGGATGGTAAGCGGTACTCATCTTGAGCTTGGTACCTATTGTCTTATGTAGACTCTTCCAGAATTCGCTAGTGAATAAGGAATCTCCATCGCTTACTATACTACTAAGAATTTCATGAAGTCTAACTATATTCTTCATGAATAACTTAGCTAAAACAGGTGTTGTCCTGGTTGACTTAATTGGGATGAAGTGGGCACTCTTGGTCAACCTGTCCACTATGACCCATATACTTTCATTTCCTCTATTTGACCTTGGCAACCCGTCTATAAAATCCATTGAGAAAGAATCTCATTTCCAAACTGGAACATCTAAAGGTTGAAGCAACCCACTTGGTTTATGATGTTCAGTTTTTACCTTTTAGCAGTTCAAACACTATTTCACCCACAAGACCACATCTCTCTTCCTACCTTCCCAGAAGAAACTTCTTTTCATATCCTGATACATCTTAGTTCCTCCCAGATGAATAGTGAACTTCGAACGATGGCATTCTTCTAGCACTTCCTTCCTAATGTTTCCCACATTCGGAACACACGGTCTTTCTTTATTTCTTAACCACCCATTCTGGTCAAGACTAAAATCTTTCATGTCATCGCTCTATGTTCCATCCCTTAACTTTCTGATCCATTCAACTAATAACGGATCCTCCTTCTGCTTAGAAGTAATCTCTTCGATCATCATCGGTCGAACTTCTAAACATGACAACATTACAGTTCCTTTGCCAGATCTAGCTTCATATCTCCATTGTATCCTGCATGTAGTCGATACATCTAAATCTTTCCATTCAGCTATCATTGCTAACACTACATTCTGATGTTTTCTGCTAAGTGCATCCGCCACCTTGTTGCCTTCTTCTTGTGTGTACTCAATACCAAAGTCATAAGCGGCTAAAAACTCTAACCACCTTTGGTGTCTCATATTCAATTCCTTCTGAGAGTAAATACCTCGTAAATACCTCAGAGACTTATGATCCGTATATAACTCGAATCTTTCTCCCAACAGGTAATGTCTCTACACCTTTAATGCAAAAATTACCGCAGCTAACTCCAAATCATGCATTGGATATCTAATCTCATGCGGTCTAAGCTATCGATATGCATAGGCAATCACTTTACCTCTTTGCATTAACACAGCTCCTAACCTTGTTCCACATGCATCTATGTACACCACTAAGTCATGATTCCCTTCTGGAACAACTAACACAAGTGCATTAGTCAATAAGTGTTTCAGCTTCCGGAATGTCTCCTCACACTTATCAGTCTAAATAAACTTCACATCCTTTTGCCGCTTCAATCTTACTTGGATCTATAGACAACCCTTTCTCTGAGACTACATGACCAAGAAACTTCACTTCCTTCTTCAAGAAATGGCACTTCGAAAATTTTGCCTTTAGTTGATGCTATCTCAGCGTCTCAAGCACCACGCTAAGATGAACTTCATGCTCTCTTTCATCCTTAGAGTATATTAAAATGTCATATATGAATACCAACAAAAACATATCCAAGTGCTCATGGAAAATCCAATTCAATAAATCTACAAAGAATGTTGGCGCATTAGTTAGTCCGAACGGCATCACTAACAATTCATACGATCCATATCTGGTTCTAAACGCTGTCAAAGGAATACTATCCTCTACCACTTTAAGCTGATGGAAACCTATTGCCAAATCCAAATGGGAAAATACTTTGGCTCCATTCAACTGGTCGAACAAATTGTCAATTCTAGGTAACAGATATCGATTCTTTATTGTCTTCTCGTTCAACTTACGATAATCGATACATAGCCTTAACGATCCATCCGGTTTCTTAGCAAACACTGCGATTGCTTCCCAAGGCAAACTGCTTGGTCTGATAAAATTCTTGCCTTCCAAATCCACCATCTGCACCTTTAACTCCCTCATCTCAGTAGGTGTCATTATACTTAGCGATCTACTCACTGGTTCTGCCCCAGGTATTAAATCAATTCGAAACTCAATGGCTCGTTTCGACGGTAATCCTACTACAGGTTCAAAAACATCTACGAATTCTGTAGCAATGAAAACTCGATTCATCTCGTCTTCTACCTCCACAACACCCAACAAAGCATTATCCTCAAAACTAGGGTTTTCTATGGTGTGTACAATCCGATCACTACAATCAGGGTGCCTAAGTGATATTTTCCTATCATTGCAAAATATCCTAGCATCGTATTTACTTAACCAATCCATACCCAAAATAATCCCGAACCCTACGAAATCAAACACATGCAAACTGAAAACAAAGGTATAACCTAATAATTCAAACTCTAGGTGGTCACATCTCATCCCGAGAGTCGCATAACCTCCTATCGAATTTGCAGTCTTTAAGGAAGTAACTAGGTATGAGGGTTCTAGGTTAAGCTTATCTACCAAACAACAAGACATAAAAGAATGTGATGCACCAGTATCAAATAAAACTTTAACCGATACACCATAAATCAAATGCATACCTCCCAACACAGTTTTTCCCTTATCCTCTACTATTTGTCTCGAGGCAACTAGCTCCAATGCAAACACATTGCCTTTCCCATCCTTGTCTGGCTCTTTGCACTGGTTCTTACAGTGTCCAATCCGATCATAATTAAAACACCTTACTCCCTTCTTCTTAGCAACTTTCTTTCCTTTGCATGTCCATCATTCATGAGCATATTGTCCTTTCTTATCACACTTATAACAGACAACTTTATGCCTTCCCTTTCTTAGCAGCTCCACCCTTCTGAGCTCCTTTCTGATGGAAAGACTTCCTCTTCTGACTTTGCCCTCCTTGAACTTCCTTTGCCTTATTTACTTCCAGAAAAGAAAGCATCTCTTTATGCCTCAAGCCATCTCAACAACATCACATGGATCCTTAATATGCGGTAATGTATCCTTAGCAAGCTCAGGCTTCAACCCACGAATGAAATTCTCATTCCACTTAATCATAGTATCAACCGTAGCATAGCCATATCTCACTAGCTCCTCAAACCTTGTTGCATAATCATGCACTATCATATCTCCCTGCTCCAACTCAGTAAACTTCCTGAGCAGAGTAGACTTAGCAATCTCCGACTTAAACTTTTCCTCAAACCTCCTCTTGAACTCAACCCTGCTCATAGTCTCCTCATTGACTCCAATAGTAACACTGTTCCACCAATACAGTGTTGCTCCTTGTAGTTGTCTAGAAGCGAGTCTCCTCTTCTACTCGTTATTGAGCCCCAAATCAGCAAATATTCTCTCGCAGTGAAGTAACCAATTTTCCATTTCAATTGCATCTTCAGTCCCGATGAACGACTTTCCTCCCAGCTTGGCATAATCCCTACTCAGCACAGCATAGTTATTAACCACTGTAGCTTCTTTATTTCCTCCTTCAGCATTCCTCAAGCTAATCCCACAGCCATTCCTGCTTGCATCATGTTTACGAAGAACTGATATGTTGCTCCTATGTCAACTTGCGGGACTCCAGCACCCACATTTGCAGCTTGTGCCTGACCTAGGTTCCTCCTAGTATTTGGTCTAGCATTCCCATTGGTTATGGTGCTTCCCCCACCAAGGTTAACTCTTCCACTTCTAGCATTCATATATGCATTCAATTCTTTGTAAGATACAGAAGAATAGCCTAAGAGAGATGGAAGAATAGAGATAAATCATATACTTATATATAACAAACACAAATACGTTACTATAGCATTGTCTCATACCCCAATCTTTTCTTAAATTCCTTAGGATTATATTTTCAAAATCATTTTAAATTTAAAAAAATTCATAAACCTATGCTCTGATACCAAGTTGTAACATCCTCTATCTTGAGGCCAAAAGCTAAGCGCTACAGATGCTGCACTCATCCATAATACTAACTTCCGGTGATAAAATACTGTAATGTTAATGGTATCCATAATATCAGAAGCACAAGAATATGAAATAAAATTAACACGGATTAAAACATTTTTCTAATTACATTTAAAATCGATATTTCATATTCAGATACATAATCCCAAAACGATTCCTAGGTTTCGATCAAATATTATTATTACAAAATACGCCAAGAGCGACATATGAAGATACCCCCTTGGATGATCAGAATACTAAATAGACAAATAAGTCTTCATACATCACAGCAGAAACAAAACTGAATAGCAACTCCTAAATAGCTAACTTTGCCTCTTACACGTCTTCGGAAGCTTTATTCGTCCACCTATTAAACCTGAAAAAACCCTTAACTCTCAATCAACTCAAATTAATTTTAAGCACCCGAGAGTTTAAGGAGAAACCATAAACTTCGAGTCAGACATAAAGCCTGGTGTGAATAATACTATTACATCTCGGTTCACTGATATTAAGTGAGACCACACAACTTAGTGGAACGGGTTTTCCCTCACTAATATTCCTTTAAAACATATCTTATGCATATCTGAATCCTGCATTAAAACTAATTAAAACAATAATAGCAATGTCATATATGCTCACAAATCAGGTAATAAATGGACCATCTGTCCGAATAATATAGTTTTGTTTGGCTAACTATTAACCATTGGCCGACTTGGGCCTGCCAGACAAAATAAATAAATTGTCTAACACCTGTTAGACACACTTCTGAACGATCTGTCCTTAACTTACTTCTCCCAGGGTCACCTGATCCTAATGGTTTTGAAGGCTGACCAATAACATATTCTCCTTCTTCGTGTATATTCCTTTCTGTGTGTAACCATCATTTAAGTCTTACCTGTGACTGAGCCCTACACATTGGAATTTTGGACTGAATTAGCTAGGGCCTATAGCTAATGTATAGGGCACGACCCTATACCGATCCCATCTGGTATTCAAATATCTGAGTTATTTACTTAGGGTTAACTACCCATCAAATTTTCCTTGAAAACCTTTTCAAATTGATTTAACCCTTTAAATCATACTTAGACAAGGAAAACATACTATTTTTTGTACTTATATCTCTTTTCCATGATATATGCTTCACTCGAAACATTGTTGATGAAAACGTTCGAAACCTTTGTTTAAATCCTTTAAACAATCTCTTTCGAAATCTTTGAAAGTACCCCTTTCAAAACAAGTTAACTACTTCACTTTATAACATTAGGTGGAAAGGACAAAACATATCTTTCAAAAACATTTACAAATGATCTTTCAAGAACATTGAAAGAGTCCCTTTCGAAAGCTTTATAAACCTTAGACATCCTCTTTTAAAACACTTCAAGCTTGCCTTTCGAAAGCATTTGGAAACCTTCCATTTAAAACACTTTAAGTATCTTTCAAAATCATTAAGGAACCTCCCCTTCGAAACCTTTAGTATAAACCATTCGAAAGCATTAAAGTTCTTTACAATAAACAAACCTTTCGAAAGCATTGAGTTCAAGTAAAAACTTATGGAACATAGTTTCAAAACCATTTAAACCATTCCTTTCGAAACCTTTGGGTTTAACTTTCAAACTATAAAAAGGGTCTTAAAAGAACTAAGTCGAAAGAAACTCTTTCGAAAGCAATTTCCTAAGTAAAAGAAGTGGATGGTGTCGAAACCAATCCCTTCGAAAGCATTGGAGAAGCGGCTTCAAGATTTAAGATGAAAGGACCCTTTCGAAGGCATTACTTCGAAAGGTAGAAAGCGACAGCAGGGGGTTTTGAACCCTTCGAAAGGTCATTTATAAAACAAAGGCGGCAACCTCCTTCGAAAGTTCTTTTCTTTAAAACAATTGACCAAGTCGAAAGCTATTCATTAGAAAGCATTCTTTTCAAAAGCAAAGCAAGCGGCATTTCCTTTTGAAAGAAAAACAAGGTCTCGACCCCTTCGAAAGTCCTATTTCGACTCTATACCTTTCGCTTATGTCCAATCCACTACTTATCAAGTCTTTGATACCGTGTGTATTGGTTTCGAACTAGTTGGAGGCGGAAGTATGTAGTCGAAAGGTAGCTGCCGAAAGTGGCGAAACAACAAAAGCCTTGTAAAACTGATTTTTAACTTTATAAAGTAATTTCTTTCTAGCTAATTTACTTTGTTTGCCAACATATGATTGGTTACCAATACTTTTCCAAAATATTTTGCTAAAAATACTATCGAATTTCTAAGATTAACATTTTAAAACATTTACAAATTGCCCCTGCTCATTTTATAAACATATAAAACATTTAAGTCTCATACCTTAAATAATTTTATATACTTATTAAAGTACTTAGTAAAATTCTACAAAAATTCCTATAAATCACTTTTAATATGTTTTCTAACATATTTAAATTTTTGACCCAAAGCTAACGTATTATAGCCGTAATTGATTTTAAAGCCAATCAACCATTTTCCTCACTAGAAAATTTATAATAAATCTACATTAATTCAGAAAATTATGAAATTTGAAACACATCTCTAAAATAATATCCTGACCTTATATCAAAATTGCAAGGCATTTGGATGTTATTTAATATGATTTTCTAGTTAAACCTTAGCATAAAATCTATATGAAATAGCATAAATCATCAACAAGCATATATCTCTATTTAAACAATCAAAACATGGCAAATCATTTGCAAAATAAATTCGATTCTCAACTAAAACCGAAAATAACAAAATATGAGATGTAACCTATTATTCTCCTTTAGCTTGTGATTAAGGAGTTTGAGATTTGCTTCTTGAATGAATTTGATTAAGCTTCCTTCTTTAGACTCTTGCTTATCTTACTTTAGATTCCCTCTGATGGTGGTTGGCTTCCTTATATTTTGATTTTCTTTATGAACGTGTAAAAGGAGAGTGCATGAGGGTTTAGGGTATAAGAATATAACTTATTCCGATTTTGCCTCATCCTATTACTGTTATTAATTTCATTTTATTTTCCTTTATGTTCATTAGTTATTAGGCACGGCTATCTTCTTATTACATAAATCTCAATCCCTTAACCATTTACATTATTTAATTTAATTTAACTAACTAAATTGTCTAAATAATGTTAATCAATATTAGGGTCGTTACATAGTTATTGGATAACTATGGAATGAATCACTCGATAGTTTTTTGTTGGTTAATATAACTAAGGAAAAACAGAAAATATCGATGTGACTGATTTACACAGTTCGCTCAACTTGAGAATACTATGGATCTTCAATATGAAAGCTTCTCTTTGATTATAGCCAAATCATGGCATGGTGTCCATCGATTTACTATAGTTGGGTCGAGTAGAAGTATTGGAAGTGAAGCACTATTCAAGAGAGTATTCGTCCCCTCATCTATATGGGGTTAGTATCACGGTTAACTCAAAGTCAAAGTCTCTAGCCAGAGCATTTCAGTTAATAATAATTGTTATTATTGAACCAAGGACTGTGTTTGGACTATGGAGTTGAATGTGGATGATATTGGAATATTGACCATTAATAATATCCACAAGTCCAAAGCGATATAATTTTGACGAAGGCAATTGGTGTAACTGGGCAATGCTTATTAAATTAAATTGGATTTTACCGAAACCAATTAAGTGATGAATTTGGTCATAATGTCACACCGGTTACTAAATGACGTGTGAACATTAACATTTGAATAGCTCAATGTTAATCGTTGATCGAATTTATACCTAAGAGTCACACAACCGAAATGATGAATTCTCTTTAGACAGAATGATTTAATTAGTTTATAATTGTTATAAATTAATTAATATTTATGAAATTTTAATTATGAAATTTTAGTTATGAAATTTTAATATGATTTGAGAAACAAATATTGTGTATATATATTTATAATAGTTATAAATATGTCAATCAATATGAGACATTGATAAGAAATTAAATTAGATTTAATTACCATATTCGTTTGGGCTTAAATGGGGTATTAAAATAGATGGAGGCAATTATATTCCTAAACACAGATTTGGAAGAGATTTTTGGCTGCAATTATATGATTAGGACGACCAGAAATGGAGGCAATTAGGGTTTAAAGTAGATGGAGGAAATTAGCAAAGAAAAAGGAAAGATATGATCCTCTTTTCTCTTTCTCAAACATTATAAAAGGTCTCTCTAACCCTAACCTAAATGAAAGATTTTGAGTCACCTCCATCTTCTAAATTATGGCTGCCATCACCTTCATATTGCTGCCGAAACAAAGCTCCATTTATCCCCAAAATTATCAAATCAAATTCAAGTTAAAACAAAACTATTCGATAGTGGAAGGTCGTTGATTCCAAACTAGCAATCTAATGGATCAAGGAACAATTGAAGAAAGAGAATTCACTATTTCAACGTGGACTAGAGGGCATCTGTAGTAGGTAACATTTATTTACATAGATATTAAATAGATTAT